>OY725175.1:4038750-5380000 GCA_963241965.1 Tortrix viridana | reverse complement strand
GCTATTATCACTTCAATAATACTATGACCATACATGGCAAGATATCCTAAAACATAGTGGGATAGAGGTCCTGTGCCTTAATTAAACAATAATCAAGCAATATCTCACAGGTTATTTGTGATAGTAATTGGATTAATCCCGGACGGAAGTGATCAATCAATTGAATTAATTGGTTATGGGGTTTCATAGTTTATTCTGCACTTGAGCTTCATCTCTCTGATTAATAATGTAATGAATTATGTTAATTATAACATAGGAAGTTGTTTATTGTGTAAGTTAATATTTGTTGATACCTTAATTTCTTTCCATTTTCATTACCATCAAATAAAAACTGACAGAAATCACAGAAGGCTAACAAGCACCGAGTTGTAGGTAAGTGGGCTCAACAATCCATGCATATTTTTCAATTTTAGGGCCAAGCCTCACTGGTGCGTTGAGTTGCGTTAAACTACAATTAACGCAACACATCAATGTGGCATGTCATAAAAAAATATGTATGTAAAACGTCGCTGCGTCAACACTGCGTCAACGCTGCGACGACGCAACGTGACGCAACGCACCAGTGGGGCCTCTCTCTTAAGATTGCATGGCTCAAGCTACAAACGCCAGTGAAATGCTTCTAGACTCGTCGTTTTACCGGGGTTAACACCCTCTACACTAAAAAACACTAGAAATAAGCCAAAAATATTTCAGAAAGTAAAAAACTAAATCATGATACAGGATTTCTTTAACCCTGAGAACTTGGCATTGATTCTCTTTAACAACTCGCCTTTTAGTTGATCTACGAATTACTGATCGGCGAGCTAATCTTGCCTCGTAGGCAATAAGAGAAAATTGTTTTATTTTTATAGGTATTAATGGCAAACGAGCAGATGGACCTGATAGTATGTGGTCACCGTCGCCCATAAACATCAGCAATGTCACAGCCAAGTTTCTGTCTTTCAGTGAACACCCACATTTAAACGAGGACATGTCCTAGTGTTGAGGTAGGAAGTATGTACACATAGCTAACTAGTTCTACCCCTTTGAACGTGTAGTTTCGACCAAACCTGTGACCAAAGTCAAAATGCCTAAGTACAATCCAACACGTCATACGTCACAACTCAATTTGTTACCGCAGTTAATGATGCCAGACATTAGATTTTTATAGAATTTTTGACTAGAAAACTACCTTGTTGCTTCAATAACATCTGTAGGTATTCATTGTATGACAACCGCATAACCATCCCATGGGATGTGTCATTCTGTGTAGCAATCTTGCTTCTGTTTCGTAGAAACAGGATGGAAATGACTAACCCCGAAACGAACGCAAATAACTTGTTTACTGATGACTCAATAGGATTAGTAATGTTTTGATCTATTTTGAGCATTGGTTTGTTTAGTATTAGTTTGATATGGGTTAATATTTTTGTTTCTTTTGAAGCTATAATGACACTTTTCAGTTCCAAAGAGCGAAGGTTTTCCATCCTCTTTCTAATTTTCCCCATCTTTTTTTCAGCTATTTTCTTGCGTGAAAATTGGAGTAAGGAAACACAATAGACCCTTTTGTATACGCTTCGACCCTATAGGATAACCCGCCGCACACAATCAGATACATAATCAGCCAAATTTGTAGGGTTTTTATGATGTTTACACTGAAAGCCCTTAGGTAGGTAAACTTAAGTTAGATAAACTCGTTATATACGACCAGCCACTAGGAGTCGAACTCGGTACCTTGCAAAAATAAATAGTGACACCTCTAACTGCTACACCACTGACTTCAAGGAAACTAATGAATTACAGGTAAGTACGTAGACGTAAATATAGTAAACTCATCGAATTCCGTGACTCGCTTAATTCTGTGGTAGCAGTTCTAGAATCCACCATAGAACTCTGTAGTTTATTTACCTTAGCCTCTTTAAAATTCTAAGGTCGTATTTCAGTTCCTAGATTCTATTAGCAGGGTTCTGTGGCGGATTATAGAACTGCTACCACGGAATTAAGCGAGTCACGGAATTCGATGAGCTTACCCTACACTTTACAATCCTTTATAAATACAAATACCTACCTTTATTATGCAGACAATTATATTTAATTTAAAACATTATAAAACTTCTTACTTATTTCAAAAGCAACTGTTTTGCAAAAGTAATTGTTTGTTTTTGTAAATGGGTAAATTTTTGGGTATTGGAAATATCAAATTATTTTAATATTAGTTATCTGGATATTTGTTTACAATTAGCAATAATTTCAAATAGTTTGACTTAATAACGGCTTCTGGGTTTTCAAAAAACTGATGCTAGGAATATTAGGCTTCTTAAAAATGTTTTAATATCCTAATTTTTCAAGTTTTTGTTTATTTAAAATTCGTAACAATTGCTACCATGCGCCCGGTCATAGGTTTAATTGGGCTATTCCCAGTTGTCCACACCTCTTGTCCACACTGTGGATAACTAGGAAAAAAATCCCAGTTGTCTTATTAATTTATTCTTAGGAATTATTATTCTCAGTTGTCCACACTGTAGACAATTTTTTTCCCAGTTGTCCACAGAGTGGACAAAGGGGTGTGGACAACTGGGAATAGCCGGTTTAATTACAAGAACTTAATTTAGTAGTTTACACGAAATAATGTATCATTCCTATTATGTCAATTCAGCGGTCGTCAACGTGAACGTCCATACCAATGAATAGTCCTTACAGACAGTGATCGCAAACATTTCCACATAATGTTCTCGGCGGACAGACGCTGTTTGCCGAGCACACCGAGTGCCCGCATATTCATTACGTTAATTACGACGTTTGAAATGCATCAACTTAATTCGGGGACCAAATGTTGACAATGTCTGGAAGTGTTGCTTGAGTTTCATAATTACGTTGGGTTTTTTATGTTAAGCGTAAAATAACGGGTACAAGTTCATAATATAGTTTTTTTTTTCAGCCGCAACATATTTTTGGGTCATACACAGTCACAGAAACAAAAGTTGTCTCTCCTGTTTCAGAAAGTTAAGGACTGAACCTAGATTTTCGGGTAAATTTTGGCCTGTATCGAAATTATAAAACTCCCACGTCTAACTTTTAAGAACAGAAAGGACAATGTTGAACCCAAATCTGTGTATGACCCGTTTGTCGTCACAAGACTTTTTTTATCGTAGCAAAAATGCTTTTTTAACGCTTTCCTCGTCTAGTCAGGGGCTGCAAGCCGATTATCATCTTTATCGATGCGGATAATCGTAGTTAAAACTGCTGTCACTTTCTGACCATTACCTAGTAATAAGTGTAAGAGTGACGGATGTTTTACCTATCCACGTTTATCCACCGCAATAACGGTGACCATAATAATGGGGGCTGGGGTGGGTATGTCGGACTCTGGTCACTAGTCTAACCTAACCTGAAACCTGTGAGAGTTATGTTAAGGCCAAATATTTGCGAAATAAAAAATCGTAATGGAGGCACTTTACTTAGCTATTTTTTGTCCAACATTGTCGTTGCATCTTTTTCATTCGGTATGTTAAATGAGAGAGATGCAATATCAATATTTGACAAATACTACCAAATACCCGCGTTCGTCAAATGACCGGATACCCTAAATATTATAAAGTCCGCTTCCTACATTCCATATACATCGCAGAACATTTCTGATGCGATATGACACACGAAAGCATTTACAGAATATTTCCGATTTAAGATATTTCCAATACCCCCGTTCCGGTATGTCCGCTACACAGCAAGTCGGTGCACGCCGGAGATGTGCAATTGCAGGGAACAGCAGGGATTCACTACTGCCCTGAGTCCTAAAATGCTGCTACTCTTACGACTTAATTATCAGAGTAATTTTCATAACGTGCAAGCAGAATTGGATTAAATTGGCCTTTGAGACAAGTTTAAACATTACATTCACCTAATCCGAATTAAAAAAAACCGGGCAAGACCACGTCGAATCATGGTCAAAAAACAATCTCCAAAAACCATAAATATTAGTTAATTTTGTATTCAAAGTTATCTTGGTTGATTTTCGGTATGTATATTTCGGTATGTATATATATGTATAGGAACTCTTACCTATAGTTTCGCCATGACCGTCCGTTTGTCTGTATGTCTTACTCAAAACTTAGATATTTTACCGCGCAAAAAAATCAATAAATAAGTTAAAAACAAATTCAAGGTACCTCCGGAACATTTTATTTTATCTTGCAGCATCGAATAAGGTCCTATACCTAATATCTCTTAAAAATCATTATATTTGTGTTATTATCAATTTTTAGTTCTGGGGGACCAAATAGAATATATATATATATATATATATATATATATATATATATATATATATATATATATATATATATATATATATATATATATATATATATATATATATATATATATATATATATATATATATATATATATATATATATATATATACTGTAACTCGGGAAGCAATGAAGTATATTATTTTAGTCGTGATAGTTTTTCTTATATGTTCGTTTTATGAGCATTAATTCTAAATATTTTTCAGATGTTTTGTAGGTATTTGTAGTTTTGGGTGTAGGGGGTTTTTACAACTCAATATATATTTTCTATTTGGTCCCCCAGAACTAAAAATTGATAATAACACAAATATAATGATTTTTAAGAGATATTAGGTATAGGACCTTATTCGATGCTGCAAGATAAAATAAAATGTTCCGGAGGTACCTTGAATTTGTTTTTAACTTATTTATTGATTTTTTTGCGCGGTAAAATATCTAAGTTTTGAGTAAGACATACAGACAAACGGACGGTCATGGCGAAACTATAGGTAAGAGTTCCTAGTTTGACTACGAACCCCTAAAAATGGCAGACATTTTTTTTATAATTGTAGAGTACCTATACAGGTTGCCAAAAAAGAGTCTGGTTGCCGCCACTTGAGAATATTTTACTTAGCATAGTATAATCAATTTGATTTTACTATTATTGTAGTTCCATACCTGCGCCCTGCATCCCTTTCCCGTTCCCTTTCACTGGCAAATTTTACGACTGACGAAGTCACCGGCTGCATCTAAATATATAAATAAATATCAGAGGAACAATCTTACATAAAAATAACACAGCAACAACAACAATAAACATACTTTCATAGAAAGATTAATAAGTACTTATATTTATGTATGTACATGGTCGCCTATGTAGGATATCCTACATATACGTACAAGTTTTTTTTTCTCCAAAACTCATCTAGATCATAAGATCTAGTATCGTAACAATAAATATATGTTCAACATAACAAAGCATTTTTAAATACTTATTTGAAACGAAATGTACGAGCGCCATTTTACCGGACCAGCCACGAATGCGTCCAACCGAGAATGCAGAGACGTCGCGTCGCGCCATTGATTCACTGCATTGTATCATACATACTAATTGATAATTTATCGCGATTTATGCACGATTTTACTTCGCGTTAGAAAATTAATCCGTCATTTGTTTTAGAAAGATGATAGAAAGAGAAAATTTGGGAGGGTTTCAGGAAGTTTCGCCAATATACCATATAGGGAAATGGTATTCGACTTAAAATAAGACATGTCCTGTTAATTACATAAGTTTTATAGACGTAGTACTTAAGTAAAATACTTGCTATATAAAAAAATCGCTGAAAAACCGAAAAAATAATTTAAAAAAAAACCTGTACCCAAGTAGATGCAATAGGGGGTTAGGCTATAAGAAGCGAATTCCGATGACCTAGAGCTCACCTACGATACGACACGCAATTTAAGTTGCACCGAGAGGTGTAGGTATTTAACTTTATGGTATTTTTTGTTTCTTTCTAACTGGTTATCTTTACGTATTTTTTTGTACTGGTGTTGAATAAATATTTCTTCTTTTATCTAAAGTAGAGCCTACATAATCGCACTTAGGGATAACAATCTACGACAGAAAACTAAACCTTAAAAAATGGCCCCTGCGGTATCGCGCTGAAGAAAACCCATTTCATTACTATCCCGTCGTCTAAAAGTTAATTTTAATTTTTAATTTTCTCGATTGTATGTTTACGCATTTCTAAAATAATGAACCGATTTCGATTAAAATGTTCATTGAAAAAATCATACTTCAGAAGAAAACGACGTGTTCTGTAGATGGGATCCATGAGACTTTAGGTTACAGATGTAGTGCATAATTGACATCGTATTTTGTACGATAAGTTCGTATTCGTCTTGCTTTCTCAATAGCATATCGATGGGTACTAAAGCTGACTGAGAAAGCAAATAAATACGAACTTTACCGACCTAAGATGATGTCGCATGTTTATACATCCGTGCAGTGGTATTGCCCGTATTTTTTACACTGGCTTGGATATTGTTTATATATAGGCAGATACATATTTCAGTTCACGAAACATAAATTGTTCTACGGCCCTAGACAAGACATCAAACGCGTAAACGGTGACGTTCACCGAATGTATCTTGCCTGTCTAGCCCTACTGTCGATATTTGCACTTCACTACGTGCGAACAATTTGGATCGTTCGTCTCAGATGGAGGCATTTGATTGAATTTAACCATTTGCATGCAGTGTTCAGGAATCAGGAGTTGGTGGATTTTCGAAATTCAAATTTGAATGCTGTATATAAGTATAGAAGATACAGGTACATAGGTTTAGGAATTTCGGTTCTTGATATCATACATTTCTTGTCATCATTAAGTTGTTTGGATGTTATGGATCTAAGTACATATTTAAGGTTTTTTTTTTTAATACGTTTAGCGAAAGTAATTATATGCATGATAAAATATTTTATTATTAGGTCCGCTACACTCCAAATAATTAATCCCTAAAACAATACAGGAAACAATAATTCTAATTGCATGCGTCGAATTCAGCCCGGTGCAGTGGACCGCGCAAACACTTCATCACGTTTCGAAACGTCGCACTCATAATACGTCATATCAATGGCGCCTAATGACCTGCAGCTCGGTAATTAGAAGTCATTTCATGCATCAAATGCGGCGAATACGGTGACAGTACCCAGTGTGATACTGTTCAATGTTTTTGATTTTATTTTGGTATTCATTAGTCTTCATTGTTATTACTGGCAAGGCTGCATTTTGCTCTCCTGACGTTTTCTGTATAAACCCGTATTGCTACGCGCCCTTTTAATCAGCGCTAGAAATGCGCCCATTATATCTTGGTTAATTGGCTTGTTGAAGCAGAGTTTGACTTGATTGAAGGTCGAACTACAAAATTAGTACCCATAGTACAAGCCTAGAGCTTAGTTTGGGACTAGGTCAATTTATTTATTATTTATTTAAATTTTCAGTAAACAGAGAATTTCGTACTGAATAATTCAAACACAGCCTTAACAAGAGACGTGAAATGAAACAGAAACAACTGAAAAATAGTTTAATTTAAATATTGATATGATTTTTTGTACCTAATAACAATAACCTATAAACCCCTCCACGACTGACCACGGTTGGGCTTAAATCCAGCCAAGCTGTGCCAGCACGCCTTTCTCATTACAAGTGCCTACTACTACTTCTACTTATTAATATAAATGTTTAAATGTTCATGTGAAAAATTGTTTAAATACCGCAAACGGTAAATTCACTGGAATCAATTTTCTAATTACAATGTCGTCCAATCACGTACAACCACCGCTAAACGTCACAAGGGCTCGATATATAATGTTTGCCGACGCGTCACCAACTCGTATTTGAGTTGTTGCATTTGAAATTCTAACATTCCACATTCGAAATTGGTTCGCAACTGTTTGTTTCATACGGCCAATAGGCGAGCGTTGACACATTGTTTGCGAGGCCTGTTTCGTATTTACAGAATGCGAGGATTCATGGGCAATGCTATTATTTTATTGAAATACAATGCAATACAAATTTCCAATAAATCAAGTGTATGTTACACTGGAGAAATTAAAAAAATATGACTGACAATTGAAGAGTGCTGAGTTTCACAAAGCTGTGTATATTTATATGCCAGTGCGGGTGTACTGCTGATATTTTATAAATTTAGGGACTAGTAAAATTAATATAAAGTCAAGTCAACACAACACACAGTCACAACAATGGTTTCGTGATGAGTGCATCACGAAACCATTCCAATACCTCTGCCATGCCCCGCGCTGTGGGACCCTGTCCTCAGAATTCAGATCACGGTTGTTGCACATAATGTAAATGGCAAAGTAAATGTAAATTACTCGATTAAATCCTCTGTAAATTATTAGTAATTGTAAATTATGTCTTATAAAATACATACATATGGCGAAGCTAGTGTTAATACCGCCAATATTAACCGTAAATTGACGTTGATATCTAAACCCAAGTCTATCATAATAGACGTTTACAATTATTATTCCGTCGTCCACTGAATGACTTCATAAAATCGTCATTAAACTGTAATTTATGTCGTCATTCGAAGTTCAAATGAACCGCGGCATGTTAACGTCATCGTAAACGGGTAATAGGCGACTGACAATACTGACGTTATTTATTATGTCCGGTCAAAATACCTAAGTTATATTCGGCTTTTATTAGTTTTTGCGTAAATTGAGGAATTTGAAATTGCAATGATTTATTTTCATAACAACATATTTCAACGTTTTTGCACGTAATACGTTTAAATAGGTTTTAAAATACCCTGGCGTAATTGCGAACCTTACTTCAGAGAGATAACTCTTGAACTTGCCAACCGATTTCCATCATACCTAGCTAACCAACCATCCTGATTGAAAGCTAGTTTTTGGTAAAAAGTCCACCGAGGTGGGCCCTGTGCTGGCTGTTCTCATCTTCTCTCAAAAATTTCCCAATTTTCGGGGAATAGGTAAAACTATCTGTTTATTAACCATTTCTCCGTTGATCTGCAACAAAAAGGTATCTAAACATAATCAAACATTTAAAAGTTAAAGTCAAAATATTTAATACAAAATGGTACATGTCAATGGTACATTTTAAGTGTTTGGTAATTAGTACGAAAGTATGATTACAAGAACGTCAATTCAACTCTTTGATTTAATTCCTTTAGCGTAAAATAAATCATTGCATAATTCCCAACCAATTACAACTTCAAACCATTAATTAACACGTTAATTATCTTATTACCGGATAATAACATATTTCCAACGTATAATTACTGTCTACTCAAGCCGCAAGATTAAACCTATATTTTGTTCCCGCCCTTTAATCAGTCTTTAATCCCTAGACGTCAATGGGGGCTGATTGCAACCCCCCTTCAAGGGTCTTTTAAAATTACCGGGTATTGAAATATAGTAATGAGTCTGTGTTTTCGTGGTTTTGAGGTGACGGTAATACTCGTAATATGTACAGTGTTGCAGTTTTTGATTGAGTATTCATGTAAATAGTAATTTATTTTGGGATAAGGCAATTCTGAGGTGAGTAGGCTGCTTGAACCATGGTCCCATTTTCTAATCACATTCAGGAAAATTACTTTGTTGATGCAATTAGCTTAGTTTGTGGTGATAATGTCTACGGAGCTAAACCCCGGTTTGATGTCCGGTAAGAGTAAATGTGTATTGAGAGCACGATTACTTCTAGCTGATTATTAAATGTCTTACACCCTTGTATTTAAGTAACCACTATATCTATATAAATGTGTAAATAAATATTAGGGGACAATGCACGAATACCAAAACTTGAAATAATATTATTTTGAATTTATTTATTAACATTTCCAACAGCCGTAATTTGACAAATAAACGAAACCTTTAACGTGCGAAACCTTCACCGCCTGTTTCACAACCGTCAAGTAAAGCATATCTGTCAAATAAATTTAGCCCTTACGCTTTCTTACACTTGAAAATAGATAAGGAGAGGGCTATCTTTATTTGGCAGATGAATTTACTTGTCGATTGTGAAACAGGCCCTTAATATCATAAGTACTTAGGTACAGTCAAGGTCATAAATATGTGTACATTTTAGTACCTTGTCTATTTAATGCCATGTCATGTTTATACTGCCATATATGAATGTCACAGCGATTAAAGTGACAAGGTATTAAACGTGTACACATATTTATGACCTTGACTGTACTCATACTTAGCCTATGATGATCGCTGTTATTAGTCAGTTCAGTACTGCTGCATTACCTAGTGGTTGACTTTTTTCTCTAGATACAAAGGAAAGGTAGGAAATCACGTTTCGTGTTAAAGGGTCTTAGTCACGCTTATATATCCACACCCAGCTCTGGGCAAATACGCCACGACAAGCTACGGAACCGTGGCGGCTAATATAACACTAATTCCTCTTTTTAGGACACACAATAGAGAAAGCAAGGCGATAAGGAAAAGGCCGGCCAAGTGGGATTTTGATTCGGGAAGCCAATTAATTAAATGTTAAAGGATATACTTAACTCGTTAAAAGATGTTAAGCAACCACTAGAGTCGATCTAAAGTGGATGGGTGGCCGCAAAAAATGTATATACTTACTCCCACAAATTTGATTGATAAGTACATATTTGTTTTGATATACATTGTATACCTTTATAAGCAGCCATTTTCTAATACCTTCGCAATTAACCTATACCTTTTCTAAACCACTTAAAAATATATGGCAAAAATAACTGTGTAAAGTACTTGTGTGTGTGTATGTAGGCCTTTTTAAGTTGTACATTATCAAGTATAGAAATAATAAATAAATAAATAAATAAATATCAGGGACAATCTCACACAAATTGACCTAGTCCCAAACTAAGCTCTAGGCTTGTACTATGGGTACCAGGCAATGATATACTTACTTATATAAAGAAATACATACTTAATATATAGAAAACATGACTTGGGAACAAATACTCGCGCTCATCACACAAATATTTGCCCATACCGGGATTCGAACCCGGGACCGCTAGCTTCGTAGGCAGGGTCACTACCAACTAGGCTAACCGCGTCTAATGAAAAAGTAATATATTTGAGTTTATCTCTTATTATAATAAAGACAAGCGGACAAACAAAGATTTGCAGTATTGAGAATGTTACAAGTATAACAAGAGTATGAGGCAAAAATCTTCCGGTCCAAAATGAAAACGAAATAGTGCTTATAGATTCAAAAATGGTTTCGTTGAAAATTGGAAGTAGAAAGAGTGTATCCTATTTTGCTTTAAATTTCCGATTCAAAATTTACCGGTTCATACCCGGTTATCACCCTTTTATGAACAATTTCAATGGAAATTTCTAGCCCGCCGAGAAAAACCGCCGCAGGGCTGAATCGCTTGGAGTCAAAATCACCTGTATTTTTTATTATACCTAGTTTCAATAGCTCTAATCTTTTATAGCTATGCTTAGGAAGACAGAAGAAAACAAAAACCTAATAAACATTGGGTTTTAAAATATCTGACACGCTTTAATAATTACTGCTATATACTGGGTGTTTTTTTAATCGTCTACAAAATTTTGGGGCTTAAATCAGTAAGTCATACTGACCAACTTTCACTATGGGACCAATCCCGAAATCGCGAAAAAAAATTTGACCCTCCCATACAAAACATCGTCGGCTGACTAGCCAAAATGTATGGGTTGGTCAATTTTTTTTTCGCGATTTCGGTGTTGGTCGCACAGTGAAAGTTGATCAGTATGACTTACTGATTTAACACCCAAAATTTTGTAGACGAATAAAAAAACATCCAGTATAGAGACCACATTTTGCCCAAGCTGTTAATGCTGGTGACTCTGCGTTGTAAAGTATAACAATAACGCGTAAACAATAAAGCGTTGTAAAGTATTCTATGTACCTATAACTTAACATTACCTTTCTAAATAGCAGTGAGCCTGTCTTAAATTTGGAGTAAGTACTAATCATATTTCTAGGTTCAACCGCTTAGCTTTGTGTCCATAGAAGACTTAATATTCACTTCAATTTAGCTGTTTTTTTTATTAAATACCTACGTATTTATCTACAAACTCTCTTATACTTAATACTACTTTTGAGCCTATAACATGCTCTCTTAGCAATAACCACAGACCACAGAAATACTCCGTGGCAATAACCATAGTCTTATCTGCATGATACCCAGTTATTTGTTATCCTATGCCACTATCCCCGTACAAACGTCTTGGCTTTCTTTACTTTCTTGTGGTTAAACTCTGTGGGTTTCTGGCATGCAGTAACTTACTGACCATAGTCAGTTACACACATCTCTATGAAGAAGTTGAAATATGGCAACATTGTGGGACATTAATGTTGTTCTCGATTAAGTTTCTAAACAGTTTATTATTAGGATATTATTTGGGCATAGCTTAGCATTTGGAGTGGTACACAAGCCCCTAGACTAGCCCAGGACAAACAGGAAATTAACTTTCGTCGCCTCGCGTGCCTTTATTAACAATACTTTTGTTCTTTTACACCCTTTCTTAACTACGAACTTTACCGGTTTTTACCGTAATCCGAAAGGACGTTGAATTGCGAAGTTAAACCATAAATAAAGGAACTAAGTTTCGTAATTCTGACAACTTGAGACGAGACGGATTGATTTGATATTATTTAGCAATATGCTCTGGTGTCACGTGATTACTCGTTAATCATTTTTATGGTTACATTATAACGTACTGCTGGTATTTCATCACTTTATCGAAACACCTTTCATCGAACGTATCATTACATCGAAAGCTAATTTCTGCTGAAACCTTATTGTTTTCAGGTTATCTTAAGCATGGGTTATGTAGGTTAGGTTAGGTTAGACCTGACACTTCGCGCACCGTGGCGCACCGGAGATTTGAGGGCGCCTTAGTAAACCAAGGCGCTCTCCCGGAGTCATAAGCGTTGAGGTGTCACAGCAGAATGCGCTTGCTCGTAGTCCTGTGGCACCTCCCTGAAAGACGCTGAGGTTTACCGCTGGGTTTTTAGTGGGTATGCTGGCCGCTCTCGGTCGGTGAGTCCCACATAACCACCCTGGTCCCCCCGGACCTGGCTGGTATGCGTGATGCATTTTCCCAGCGACAAAAAAAAAAAAAGTTACACCTTACACCACCAAAAAATTATATTTCCTAGTACACGTGGAAATTAGCTTTCGATGAAATGAAATTCGATGAAAGGAGTTTCGATAAAGTGATAGCTACCCCGTACTGATATTCCCTAAACAACAAACTTACTATACAATACATAATCCCTAATCTAAGTACAGTGGTCCCTTATTATGTATGGTATGACAGCATACTCAATGAGTATGGTATGACAGCAAATACTCAATGCGATGGCCGATGGACTCGCAGAGACGCATGGACCTAGCACAACATTAGATTATTGATGCTTGTCGCATGTCTTTTATTTTCTGAAAGGCAGACAACGCGTCAAAAAAATCGCTAGCAACTACACAGGCGTAGCATTGACTTGGTCCACACTCTAACACCCGTATTTATAGACAAGAAAAGTAATTAGGTACTTGAGTAATAGTGATGTCAAAAGTCATATAAAAAACTGTTACTTAAGTAACAAGTAATTACTTTTCTTGTCTATAAATACGGGTGTTACTCTTCACACTAAGCTTTAGAACACTTTCTTCCTCGTTTTTCAACTGTCCAAGTGTGTGGTCTAATACGACGAACTGGAGATAAATACCAGATGATATCCATTACGCCCGCTTCAGTTTGATATAATTTTCCTAATATAAATGTATTCCAATAACATTTTCAGAACAAGCCCTTAAAGTTCTGAAAAACAAACTTGCAGAACCATCAAGCTGTGATATTTGAGTGTTTCCATTTCTTAGTATTCTGAGAGAGACATAAACCATTTACGATCAGGAAACGGTCGGCTCGTGCAACTACTTAAGATAGTATTTAATATTTAAGTTTCTTAGAACCATTATAAAACTAAGTTAAGGTGCTATTCCACCGGCGAGGCGAGGCGAGGCGGGGATGGGAGGGAATTGAAATTTGTATAGGAAAATTTCCGCTCGGCTACGATGGAAATAGTCTGGATGGGCGAGACGAGAATTGAAATATCTGTTGTTAATATTGAACCGCACTATTACTAAAAAATAGAGGGTTAAAACTTAAATTAACACTGCAACGAAAATAAAAGCGTCACGATTTTCCCGGCTCGCCTCGTCTCGCCTCGCCGGTGGAAAAGCACCATTATGCTTCATATTTTTACCTATTAGTAGTTTAATCAGTTGCTTTATAAGTAGATACTTACTTAATAAAATTGTTGTCTCTTTCTTCTTCTTACCCCTTCTTGTCTCTTACGGTATGAAAAAGTTCGTCACTTTCCAAAAGTGCCGTAATAGCATTGAAATAGTGCGTAATAGCATTGAAATAGTGATGAAAGTGACGAACCTTTTCATTCCGCGACGAATTTTTAATCAGCTTACTCTTATTTAAAAGGCTCGAAAAGTTGCATTCTGTCGAGATTCATGTCTGCCATGGTTATAAAAAATATATATAAGATTTTGAATTAATGTAGCAAACCAATCAATCGTTACTAATTGACGTCATTTTCACAAATTCCGCGCTAGACGACCCGTGCGCCTGTAAGCATTATGCAGCGGTAAGTATCTTTAGCCTTAGCACAGACCACGGAACAAGTGTAGCTATGAACCAAAGTTTTTTTACACAATCGTTTTAGACTAACGTTTGTCCCAAGACAATATCTTTCTTCTTTACGATAATATCAAATAGAAGCAGAACTTCTATCTAAATAATTGTAATCTTATTGATTATTTACTGTGATGAATGCAGCAGGTCATTACGATAAACTAACATAAATAACCATGTAATATGAATAAAAATAAATTCAGAGCGAGCATTTCGCATAATAGCCATTACCGTAACAACAAATCAAGCATATTTGCCCATTCGCCGTGCTCCTCCCAGCATGTCGTAAAGGTAGAAGCGTTTTGCGAGCCACAGAGTTAGTATATTTACAGCTAGTGCTCTTCAATACTCATATTCATATTCGTTATTTATTGGTAATATTTATGACGTGATCCTTAATGTAATAATAGTTATAATTCAAACATTGGTTCAAAATTATACATAAAATAAATCGTTCATTATAAATAATTAATTCTGTAGTATACGGAGCTAACGAGCAAGCAGAAAGCAAGAACCAACACAGGCCACCTCATGGCAAGTAAATAAGCACTGAGGCATAATTATAAATACAAATAAAAAACCACTATCTTTATTTCGCCATGGATATTTAAAATATCAAGGTTGCAAATGTTTTGGGAATCCTGACTATCAAGGGCAGATGCATTGTAGCCCCTATGCTATTTATTTTACTGAATATTTACCCACCAGAACACAACAGCGTTAATCCAGTTACCTAATATACATTATGAATCGTTATTATCTGTTTACGATCAAGATCAGTAGGGAATCCTGCTGTTTTAAAATTTTAAACCGGTAGCAATTTAGGTTCATTTTTTATTTTATTTTATCATTGCTGAACAGTATGCGCGAGGCTCGTCGGGCACGTCTCGCGCGTGTGTTGAGCTGTGTCCATGGCACCTCCTCCGCGATGGCGATGGTGGCGCGCCGGCGATGGCTCCCTGTTCACTATCTGACAGATATTTTCAGTCTTATCAGTACAACGCCTTAACTGATTCATGATACCTACTATTTATCCTGGAAAAATGTACTGCTTCCAAAAAAATAAAAAATAAATCCATATAAAAAAACTTCTGTGTAGACGTAGTAGCGGGCAAAAACCTCTTAATCATTCCTTTATAGTGGACTTGCTGTATTTTCATCTACATTCAAGCCAATGACTTCGACAATGTATAGGAGACGTAACAAAATGCAGGAGATGCGTTTACGAGCCACAAAGTGCAGCATTCCGAGACAAAGATCATTCAATATTGCACTGGGTGCCTAACTATGGGTCGGAGATATTACATTGGTAAATGTTACAATTTATATCATTGTTAACAAGAATTTAACATTAAAATAACAAGACAAAACACAAGCATGACAAATACCTCTTACATCGTTGTCATGCAGCATTGTTGTTTCGGTGAGGGGGTAACACAACCGGTACCTAAATGTAAAGGTTGCATAGAGGTATTCCACCTTAACCTTTTCAACGCCATTGACGGAAATATCCATCATGGTTGAACGCAAAATAAACCTGAGTATGTATGAATTAAGGTTCACATTAGCTCTAGTTTTTATTTGACATAGCGTTGAAAAGGTTAATATTGCAGTCTTGAGATGGCATTTTTGGACTGTATTAATAAACTCATCTCGACTGTCATGTTCGTCTCAAGACACTTCAAAGTAAACGTCAAACCATAGAAAACTGTCATTTTGACGCATATTGTCACGGCCATCTCAGAAGATCAGTTTATTAATATGTACGGCCGTAATGTCGGATTTCATCAACCACTTAACATACGATTAGAGTGTTAACAGCTGTCAAAATGTATGAACTAACAGTAGATTAACATCGTAGGGTAAAATTACTACTAAGATTGTTAATATTAACATGCGTTTTATATTACAATTTAGTAACAATATCTTCTTAAATTTAAATTATAAAAATAATTTCCTGAAATATTTGGACGTGATGTTGTTCAAACTAATTATGTCTATTTATAAATATAAACGTCTATAAACTGACCTAATTATTTCTGTTTCCAGGAAATCCTCGTGTTTTTCTCTGAAACCCCGTGATTGAGACTAAACGGCGCCATCTTTTTTTATTACCGCCGCTTCTGATAAATCGCGCGGGTACGTTATTTATTCGTTAGATTTAAAAGACGTTTCGGTATTACTTCGAATACTGACAGATTAAATAAAAACGATCGGTCATCTTGTTTGCTATGGAAAAGGGACTTTTAAAATTTGCAGCATTATCTTTTTAGATTAAGTGAAGAGACTGAAACTCTTGAAGTACCTAATGCTGCAAAGCCTTGTTTACAGTTAAGACGTTCATGGAAGTTATTGGCATTAATACGCCTTAAAATTGCGACAAGGTTTGTAACTTTTCCAATGGCATCTGAAAATACTTTTACAGTAAGTCATTTATCATTTCTTAAATTTCATTTGACATGGCACGTTAAGGACCAGCGATAGCGCCAAATGTGTTTTTTTTTCCTTTTTTGTATAAATATACACAATTTATTTTTTATATAATTTAAGACATTCGAAATATCGTCAAAGTATTTGGAATAACTTCAACGTGTTTGTATTTTTTACCGCCGCCGGCGGGACTATTAAGGTCGCGTTTGTCGATGCAGATAAACGTGGATAAAACTTCTGTCACTTTCTGACCAGGACGTATGTGCAAGAGTGAGCTGGACAGATGAAGATAAAAATTTATTTAGGAACCACAACCGTTAGCGAAGTAAAAAAGTATTTCACACAGCAACGTGACCATTCAATTAACAAATTAACTCTGTACCAATTTGCCCAATTAGAGTTAAAGTTTAATTCACCACTCACGCCTGAAACTAGGTCGCCGTAATTCTTAGTTAAACAAAGTAACGAGCATGATTATGTCGAGTTAGAGCTTTTGAATTAAATAATTTGTCCCGAATTTAAATATTACTCACCAGCTATGTTATTCTGTTGACACATCGTCGTTCAGTTCTACTCAGTCGATGATAATAGCCGGTGAATTTACGTCGACCGTCAAGGTGGGTAAATGACATTCAACTGCCTGCACATACATTTAGTCGCTGGTTCCACAGACAATCGTCTGTGACACGACGTAAATTCGCCGGCTATTCATCGACTGAGTAGAACTGAACGACGATGTGTCAACAGAATAACATAGCTGGGACTAAAGACCAAGTAACAGAAGATTCGATATAGTTCGTTTTGTTGACTTAAAATGATTGAATGATTGGCTGAGATTTTCCCAATGCGTTACAATATGGGGCTTTATGGGTGAGGGCAGATATTTTGTGTGATGAGCGCGAATATTTGTTCATCATTCATCAGTCATGGATGTTTTCTATGTATTAAAGTATGTATTTATCTATATAAGTATGTTTGTCGTTGTCTACTACCCATAGTACAAGCCCTAGAACTTAGTTTGGGACTAGGTCAATTTGTGTAAGATTGTCCTCTGTTATTTATTTATTTATTTATTTTTAAAAGGGTGTCATTACATTTCTTCGAGGCCGGCAACGCATTAGTGACGCCGCTGGTGTTGCAAATGTCCACATGCGGCGGCGACCACTTCCCTGATGGGAAGTAACCTGATGGTGGGCCGTCTGCCTGTTTGTCTGTCTAAGGTAATAAAAAAAAATATTGAACAGACTTTAATCACAACACAATGTATAAATTTACTAGTACTTTACGCTCAAACCTACAAAATACGTTTCAAGTATAAGTACAATCATAATTCAGTTCGTTTTGAAGCTGATAATTTTTAATTGGCGCGTTTATATTGATAAATACAGCTATCTTCTTTTAAAAATATTCAGAATACAAAAAAAAAAAAAAAACAGCCTATATACGTCCCACTGCTGGGCACAGGCCTCCACTCACAATGAGAGGGTTCGGGCTATAGTTCCCACGCGGGCCCAGTGCGGATTGGGAACTTCAAATAGTGCAGAATACAACCTTACTAATAATCCGTATTAAAATCAATTATTCACCCCTTTGGGTTGTAGACAACCGATAAAACCTATAGGCGCAGCGAATAAGCTTAACCTGGACATAATTCGATAACCCGTTGTTTTTATTATTTTATCGGGTATTAATATTAAGTATCAAATATTAATTCGCTATATTAATAAAAAAATCCGCGGTAGTAACCGTATATTATAAAAATCATGAGATATTGTAAACTACCCAACTTATTCCTAAAAGCAAAATAGTTAACCAAATACTTTGTTAGTATAATTTTGAGGTGCATTCAAATGCGATCACATAACACCAAAATTAAACTGAAACCAAATCTGCATGTACGTTTTTTTTCACAGTTTTCATCTGATCTCAATATCTAGATAAGCAAAAATGGTAACTATGATGATTGTATCTATTTAAAGTATATTGCGTCTGATAAGACATTTAAGTCAAAAATTAAACATTTATTTTTAACGTTTTAATAATAATGAATTACTCAGTAGCTAAAAATCGTAACTGTGAAATTTTTGTTTATTAATAGGTTTTTGTGTACTATATTCATGTTTTCATCAAAATTAAACATGTTAATGTCACGCTTAAGGAATTGAAAATAAACACTTTGGAAGTAGTTATGTATTTTGGTTTCCCAAAAATTACCAATATTTGTGACTTTAGAGATCCGCAAAGAGAATCTGTTTAATTTTTAATAATTTATCAACACACATAAATCTATTCAGAATAAATTGTTGAATTACAGTTATCTATAATTTCTGGTAAGATAAGCCAGAAAATGTGTAACTTACTGAACCTTCTTTATTAATGATAGTCCCGATTGATTAATTAGTTTAATTTTGATTTCTTTAACTGGAATGCAGGTGTCATAACATAATAAAGGTACTTTTACAAAGTTAACTATTATGCTGTACTTATGAAATCAAAATGTGTTTAAAATTTAGTTTTTTGTTTTTTTACATTGACGCGGAGACGTAAGATGTTTAATTATTTTTATTTTAACTATAACTAACGATACTTTATATCATAGAAAAAGAAAATTACAGTTATAGTATTATGTCCAGGTTTTTCTTATTATCTGCGCCTACTAGTTTAAACTTTAAATACATAAACTAAGTTATTTGTTTTGAAGTAACAATGGCATGCTTGTTAGGTAGACATGTGCTTCATAATATCAAAAAAAACTTGCTAGACCAGTCTAGGGCATAGCTTAGAATTTGTGTAGAGTAAAAATATTTATTAATTAAAGTAGTGAAATGAAATACGATTGCTTAATTACACTCAACAATTTGGGTGACAAAAGCCGTAAAGGCGCAGAATATAACAATAATTATTGTGTAAATAGAACTAAGTATTTCTGGTATAAATGACTAAGGAATGCTCTAAGAAAGGTAAATATTTCATTTTCACCGATAAAAACATTTTTTTTTGCTGATTTCGCGAATTCCCTCTGACAAGTACAATTCACGTAAAGTGCAGGCGTTTGCAACAAAACGGCGAGGGGAGCGTGGGCAAATAGTGCGGTGCGGGTAATTTACTCATTTATCCGCTGAGCTATGAGGAGACTGCGAAAAGTTGGAACATTGCCTATTTTTGTTAATGAAAGGATAATTTCTTTTAATCGCATCATGCAACCTCTTTATCAATCATCATGAACCGCGAAACTAAGGCGGATACGCGATATTCATGCGAATCTAAACTTCGCAGCAGAGTTTCGCATTCGCATTTGTTTCGCGCTTCGCGGAGTCAGTGCATTAGAGGCGTTAGATTTAGATTCGCTATTCTTGATCAATTCGAATCATTTATTGATCGTACTTATTTACAAAGTTTTTTTGCAAAGTAATTCCACTTTAATTCACACAGTGAAGCCAAAATTTTGTTTTACTTTCGTAAGGGTTCGAAGTTTGTGTATTATCGCGAGACAGATGGGTAGGCAAACAGAAAAACGCTGTCGTCGCATCTCCAAACCACTCAACCGAGGTCTGTTGGAATTATTAAAAGCTGAATAATATAATACTACTTATTCTTGATTGGAAATTTCGCAGATATATTATTAGTCTAAAATTTTTGCACTGATATGACACATATGACTTAATGTTCAACCTTAGAATAAAAACACAAAATACCTTTTACGATCGTGCGTTTAGTTTCTCTGCCAATTTTTGTTGAAATGCTCGAGGTTTAAGATGTAAAAGCATTAAGTGGCCGGATGACAGTCAGTCTTACTCTTAGATGTAATAACATTAATAGAAAACTTTAGACAGAAATGCGGCCGACAAGCAGTCCTCGATAATCACCGAAACTAGAGACGATTGTTTACGGCGGTGAAAATAAACACAGCGTTATTCAATCTACCCTCGTTCCGTTTGCGATCGCTTGATGGTTGCCGGTAGGGCCAGGAAAACTCAAACTCAACCGGGTAAATTGTAGAGAAATCATCAAAAATAATAACATGATTTATTTATTGTGTTCTTAACTGAATCGAGTAAGTATACGGCATTTACTTTTACTCTGTAAACAACTTTTTCGAAGTCTTCTTATATTAATTATCGACGCGGTTAGCCTAGTAACAGGTTGGCAGTGACCCTGCCTATGAAGTTAGCGGTTCCGGGTTGGAATCCCGGTATGGGCAAATAATTGTGTGATGAGCGCGAGTATTTGTTCCTGAGTCATTTATGTTTTCTATATATGTATTTAAGTATGTATTTTTCTATAAAAGTATGTATATCGTTGCCTGGTACCCATAGTACAAGTCTTGAGCTTAGTTTGGGACTAGGTCATTTTGTGAAAAATTGTCCCTGATATTTATTTATTTAAATTTGCTTCTAGAAATGTCATTTTCTTCATGAGTGAATGATACCCTAGTTTTAATGTTAAAGTACTTATGTAAGCTGTTAGGCACTACACGTTTACTGAAGAATAATTATTTTTAATTTCCTGCGTAAATCAGGAACTTTACAAAAGTTACATTATTTCACTGTTTTTGATATACGCTTTTACCGAATTGCCAATGTGTACGTGGTTTCCTGAAACAAAGTCATTTCCAATTTTTCTTTTACAGCACTACAAAAATGTTCAAACTTGTACGTACAATATACTCGTAGTTAAATATCAGCGGCTTCTTATCTTATCACTAGTGTGGGTTTCACCTTGGGCTTTATTTGTGGAAATAGGAGGCTACCCATAAACACCCGCAACACCAGAGGAATCGCAAGTGCGCGTGCGCAAACTTTGAGTAAAGCGCAGGTTAGGCTTGTATATTGAAGGGCCCTAAGTTGTATTAGAGTCGTAGGTACTCTTCTCTGTTTTTTATACGCTAACTCTGTGGCCCAATTCTCCCCTGTCTCCTTGCCACGCGGCGTGACAGTTCACAACTGACATACCCGAAATCACTGCGACATTCTTCCTAAACGTCTTTCCAAACAATGCATTGAGGGTAACGTCATTTACCACTTTACCTCAACATTCAACACCACCCTAATGCTTAGCTCTTTAAAGTTTATTTTTGACTAATAAAATTCTAAAGTAAATTTGTAATTTGAGAAGTGAAATCGAATTGAATTATCGATCTTATCGTTTATGTTGTTTGGTTGACTATGGGTTGTACTGGTTTAGGTAGAGCGGGGATTCCTGAAAGTTTTAGATTTGCAGTAAAGTGACGGATTTCATTTTAAATTGTTTATTGTTAGCCACCCTCGTTTGGGGGATGTTTCGGTTTGTTGACTTTAGGTATGACTGTAGGTACGTTTGGGGTCCTATGGGATCAAATTACTTTTATTGTGTTTGGATGCAGCACACCGCGTGAAATATTTATTGGCAATGAAAATTTTACGGCAATATTCACTTTTAATGACTAGTTTACAAAAGAAATTGTAGACGAATGTCATCAAACAGTGCGATGTACTCAGAATTTTAAAGGAAATGTAAACTAATATCGTCATATTACAGAAAAGTTAAAAATTTAAACTTCAAATTGGAAATCAATCATTATTGTTATAAGCAACATAAAAAGAGAATCTAGTTTGTACTCGTAATTATTTACATTGGAAATGGTTCTATCAAAGATATTAATTCTATTAATTACCAAATTTGTTCTTAAACTACATGTTTTTAAACTGCAGAACATAAACAGATTAAAGAAATTTAAATTAAATACCACAATCAAAATATGTCTGTTGTGCTGTTATTCGGAAGCCATTATCATTCCCATTTAATGAAATTGCAAAACCGCTATAAATAAAGCCCGCCACAAAAAACAAACGCCCAAAGGACTGAAACAAAAAGGCATTGCAACATGGAAACCGCCTTAATGACGTCCATTCACGAACTTGAGCAAATCTACATTTCTATCTAGTGAAGTGGAGCCGAATTCGAACCCCCTCGGTGGGTGAAGCAGCCCTGGACTTGACAAGCAAGCGTGCATGCAGTCTGGAAAGATACTTACAATTTGAGGTAGGGTTGTCGCTTGCGCTCAATTGATTTGAAATAGACTTTTGGGTGATGGATGCTTTCTGTAGAGGCGTTGTAGACGCATTTTGGATAACTGTTAATTTGGTAATTTAATATGGCCAGTGAGTCGTGTCACAATAATAGATAGAGTAAATATAAAAAATAGACAGCTGCCACGAAATGCGTAGCGAAATGAAAGGGAGGTGTAATTTTGTGATTTTGAAAGGTAGAATTCTGGCCGGATGTCCTATTGATCTCATTTAGCTCTGCTGTCCACAATTGATGCCATGTAAAGGATAAAAATAAATCACTTGAGACACGTTTTGCTGATCAGACTCAAGTGGTAAAAACTTTTTGATTGGCAAAAGACTTATTATTATTTAAAAGAGAACTACTTTTGAGTCTGCAAAGCGTCGAAATTATCACCATAAATTGTCTACTGTCTCGTCCACGCCTATTCAATTAAGATGTCCCGTAGACAGATTAGTAGATTTAACATCAAGCTAGTGTCCAAAACTCCCATTAATAACAAATGTTTTTGGCATAGCAATTCAGTTCTAATTTCCTCTCTAGTCGTTAAGTACTACTACTTCTTTTGAACGAAGCGATTCCGTCGTCCAAATATCACCCAGTAGTATACTTACTGTTGCTGCTGTAGGTAACGGTCAACAACTTAAACTGTGAACAAGTCATGACGAAAAGTGACTTTTAAAATGCGACTGCCTCTTGTTTGGTATTAACAACACACTTCAATATCCGTCAAGCGTTTAGCTACAGAAGGTCATAAAGACACACATACATACACATACAAAGGTAAATCAAATAATCATTAACTTCCTTCGCATAGTCGGTTAAAAAAACGCAGTAACCGAACTGCGTTTTTCAAGTGGCAACCACAATAATAAGCTGCAATGTTTAAGTAATAATTGGAAAATAGCCCTATCAATTTTTCCAAACACTTATTCGCCAAGCTATGCGTAATATTTATATGGACTTGCTGTGGGTTGAACTGCTATACTGCTATAATATACTGTGGCCCCCTCGCTCTCCAGTTTTCCGCTGCAGTCACCAAACGTCAGTAAGAGGACTTATTTATAAGTGTTCTTGTGAAGAAAAAAATATAGTACGAACAGAGGAGGAAAGTGCAACTTTTTAAATTACTATAAGATATTTCAAAACAAAAAGCAAAAGTAGAATCTGCACGATCAAGTTAAAAAAAAATCGGATATGGCGTATTTTTATTTCTGCGGGCCATTATTTATTGTGTAGAAACACGGATCAATGAAAAACAAAGACTGGTGCAATTGGATTAGTATAAAAGCGTAAAAACTAGTGAAACAACACTGCGTTTGTTACCAGATTTTTAAAATAGTCGCAATAACAATAATATTTTATACTGCTACTACTTCGTACACCAAATGTTTAGTTATGAATAGTCGCACCCTATATCGACGAACGCGCTGCACCACTACAAAACAAAGTGCACATTTTAAACGGTTTCACTCGAGTGCATGCGAACGGCTGCATCAATTGAATGCAACCTACGTGTTTACAGACTCCCTAATGGACCGATTTGGATGAAGGTTCAGAATGGGAAGTTTTGTGAATGGGAAAATGGACTGGACTGTCCACTAGTAAGTCTATTGGCAATCCTTTTGCTGGAAGGAGCAATAGCTTTTCATGAGATTGTTTATAAATCTTAAAACGGCCTTCGGGTTTGCATCTCATCGGATTTTATTGACTTGGGTTATCTTGTTAAGCCGATTTGTATTATAATATACAAGGTGTCTTGTATTTAGAGGTCCACATCAACATATAAAAACGAGCCTTTACGAAACCGCCAAGCCTTACCAAAACAGCCTAACATCGTTTAGTAATGGTCATGGAAAAACTGAAACAAGATGCGAAAAATCGAAATTTCAGTAAGCTGCGATTTTCTTGACTTTTTAGACTAAACCCATGTTAGGCTGTTTTGTTAGAGCGAAGGCTGGTTATTGTGGACCTCTAAATATAGGACACCCTATGTAGAATCGTGAATTATTATGTTGGTGATAGACCGTCTTTTCGGTAAAAACCGTATTAATAAATCCATCTTTTCAGTAGAAAGCCTGCGGGAACGTGTGAAAGGAAACTGTAATTTGTGACCCATCTTGAAATAGGCACCTCACTTAAAATCGGTTTATTGATACCGCCCATAGTGTATAACTTTGGAAACGGGTACAAACAGAGTCTGATTCAAATTGATCGCTTTGTGGAAACGCCTTTTATACAAACCTGAAGAAACATTTGAGAACAGAAAGTAAAGAAATTAAAACGACTTCAGCGAGGCAAAGGGAGCAGGATCATGCAGATTTAACTTATTTAGGACTTTGACGGTGGATGTAGACATTCTAGGCTATCCTAGCTGCAGGGTCGGATCAAATGGGCAATTCTTCGCGCGTTTCAACCGCCGTTATTCCCGTGACCGCATTGATGTCGAAATTTTTGTAGCTTTGGAAGCATTTTCAGTTAAATTTTGTAGAAGTCAGGAGACTACAAGATAACATCCAAAGCTACAGGAATTTCGACGTTAATGCGGCCACGGGCGGGAATGAGGACGGTTGAAACGCCCGATGAACCCAAGTGCGAAACAAGATAAGATAGATAGGTAACTCAAATTATTTCCCGAATAACTTTCTTTCATAATATTAAACTATATTATGTAAAATGATGGCGTAACGAAAAAATAATTATACACCTCGTAAGTTGCGAGTAAAAGCTATTATTTTCTAAGACAAGCCCTAACACAGCGTAACTACATCTAGTAATTATTCTTATAAGGCATTCAATACAAGGCAGTCACCGCTGCGCAGGCGATTACCGTCAATTTGAACCTGGCAAATTGTCGGCCAGAGCTAATTAACGTTTCACTGTATCAGACGCTGGTGCGGCCACGAAAACTAGGATTAGAAATGATCTTATAATTAAGCAGCGACTAGGTTTACTGGGTCATTCGATATTTTAATATTTGTGAAATCTTTATATATTTTTCTAGACGTCATAAATGAATATAAATGTACTTCCTTGGTCATCATATTTTCCGCTGCTACAATGAAATCAGTAGATAATTATAGTGATTATCAATTTCGTTTTAAAATATTGCAGTCTTTTGTTTTTATCTGACATGTTGACTCCGTTAACAAGATCATAACAAAAAAATAGAAACAGTGCCAAGAACGTTAATTTGTAAAAAAATCCCATGAGTCTGACATGGAATAAAAAAAAGTCTAGAAGTAATATTTAAATTGAAAATTAATAACCGGCTAACTTGTTTAATTTATAATTAACTCATTACTTTTTAAACATATTCAATTCTTAATGATTATCAGTTTGATTTGAAAATATATGCGCGGTTAACCCGCAGTTATTTAAGAGCATAAAGGCCCATAGGCAGATTTAGACATCTACTTGACCGAGCTGTTTCGACGACCAAGTCTGCGACCAGTAGGTGCTCAACTCTGCCTTGATCTTACGACAGCAGAACTTAAAAACTCGTTGGATATTCTTTTTTTTACATAAGACTGAACAGTGATTGACCCCGGTCTCATCTGATGGAAAGTGCAGATCGCTCGTCCGCTATATATTAATCCTCTCAAGACATCCAACCCGCTGACTTTAGAGCCCGCCGCCCCTGATGCGGCGGTAATTGATAGCTCGGTCCAAGGACCGGCATTCCTGGCCGGAGCTGCGATGGCCTCGTTGACAGGTGACAGCAGGCATGACAGGACATTATTATATTCAAACGAAATAATAGCATGTCGTACCTGTAAACAACTTGTTTTCTTTAGGTTTAAATTTTATAAGTACAGAATATTTTTACAGTGGAAGTTTCAAAGTATCTATCATAAATAGTGTGTGTCGTAGATTCAATAACAATAAATTGACGATCCTTTATTAACCACCGAAAACTAATTATTATAAGTATGTTTCAATTATTACTATTATTAAGTATATACTAGCGACCCGCCCTCTATTCACTTTGGTTAATATAAGTAAAAATATATAGTCTATGTCCACCATGAAAGTCCGTTCTAAGTATTAGTGAAAGAGTTTTTTTAAATCGGATGAGAAGTTTTGGAAATTACCTCCTCCACCCAATCTTACAAGATGGTAGTATACGGAAAATGGTGTGTAAAGAACTAAGATAATACTTCCCAGTCCTAGTTAGAATTCCAGTGAAAACGCCAGCGTGAGCGCAAATAGCACTGAACTACAATTTGCAAAATCAGTCCAAAACAGAATTGGGAAACAGAACTGAACAAACGTTGACCCCCTAATCCGGCAGAGGGCGGTAATCCGTTAATTGATGCTACAAGCACCGGCTCAGTGTAACTCCGTTACGTTTGATTTAACTGCGATAAAATGCACATTAGTATTAAAAGGCTTTTAAATTTAAAACTGCTGTGTTTTGAGAAGACACTTTCATTTGTTTTTGGTCAAGCATGTTCGTGTATGATTGAAAGTATTGAAATGTCCCCTTTCGGAGGAAAGTCAATTTTGTAACCAATAGATGCTTAAGGATCGGGTAATGGTGAGTGACTGGCAAGGGCAAATTAAATATGTCCTAAAAAGTAAAGTATTTCAGTATATGGGTGTATCCACAAATGCTATTCGCCCGTGAAGTCGACTGCAAATAAACCAACAGGCAAGTGGATCGAGTTGCTTTAACAGCAAACTCCGCGACCATACAAGACACGCACAACAATGTTATTAATGCGCATTGATGAGACAACTTAAGTTCATCGGTAAATAAGGGGTTGTTTACGAATAACTTTATGGTGGTGAATTTGGTGAAGATCGTGACAACGGACCACGAACCGGTTTTTGACCTAATCATCAAACGGGGCCTAATACTAGGCCATTAGCAAAATTATAAAAAAATCAGTGTTTTAAATACAATGAAACAACGATTTATGATTATTATTTTGGTAAATATCGTAAGTCGCTCTTATGTGGTGAATACCTACTACATGTCAAAGATAGCAACGCAGCATGAAAGTCAGCTACGCGGACTCAAGGATATTTCAAGCTTGCCGCAAGGAACATCGGGTGAAAGTAAGTGAAATTAGTATACTAAAACCATCTAAGAAGTATGAGAATTACATTCCCGAAAGAATTTTGTAAATCGGTGCCTCCTGTACTCAAAATAATCGTGTAGATACAAACATACATACGAACAAGAGAAACACAGAACCTCCCTTTCGTTAAAGTTGAGTTTCGAAGTTTCTTTCTTTCCTTACTGTGACTATTGGTAGCAAAATACTATAAATTTAATACGTCTGAAAACGGATGCTTCTGATGTTAATCTGTTCCTTCCTTGTTTTCTCATTGTTCGAGAAATAACATTACATTAAACTTATGAAAGCGTGCGTTTATTTGTTTTCAAGTTCCAGCAAATGTACAGACGGGCATACAAACCCTACTTCACAGATTGAGGGATTTATGGCACGCTGCGAGATAACAGAAACTGGAGAGAAATAAGTGCAGATATTTCAATGTAGGGGAGCTCGCACAATGGCTGACATAGTTTAGTTTTATTAAAAACGCTAGGCTTTTTTAATTCTTTAGCTTTCCCTAAGTTCGAGTAGGCTTCTTTTGTCAGCGCTGTTCAATAATAATGATTCAGTTTTGTGTGAAAGTACTAGCCTACACATTCTGATTTTGTAAGCATCTCTATGCTTTTTTAGTGTTTGACGAAGAAATTATGTCAGTTTGACTTGAAAAAGGTTCAAAAATTCAAAATTCAAAATTCTTTATTTTCTTAACAAACCAGTACAAACACAAATAAATACAAACTTAACTTATTTTCACATTTTTGATAAGTTTTAAGATGCACTATCCTGTCGTGATGCATAAAATAGTCGTATTACTTATACAGGACTGTTAAGTCATTTTGATTTGAGTTTGCCTTCGACCACTGGGCGTGGATTTATATAAATAGCTCACCCGTGAGGTACACGTTAAAGGTACCCGGCATAAGTTGCCCCTTTTGTGAATCAACTCCCAACCCAACACATAGTAAGGAAGCCCCATAATTTTAATATACTCGTTTACTGGTGATGAACGAAGAAGAAGAAGAACGAAGAAGTCTCCAAAAATCGACTGAGATAATATAAAATATCACACGATCAATGTCTTTTTCGCAGTAATCAACGATCCAAAACATTTCAACAGACTTATGTTATGACTAGTGAAGTGATACTTAATGTAAATATTTGCAATAACGAGGTAGGTAACATTTTTTTTTGCTCAAGATTGGATAACATTAAGAGGACTGTGAACCAACTGCAAAATCTAGCCTTTTCATACAAACGGCGATAACGTTTTCCACCCCCTAAACGTTAACCGAATTCAACCAGTTTTTGATATGTGGTCAGTCGGAACAAAAACTATGTCTGTACGTTTCGTTTTTTTTTATATTGATTAGTTATAAAGAGATTATGGCCGAAATTACTTTTGTTTGAAAACAATAAAACGGGAATAAATCGAAATTTATTAATAGTATTATTTAGTAGCCTTGAACAGTTTGGCAGTAAGTTAAGTTAAACATCTATTTACTTGTATTAGTAGCGGTCACGAGCGTCGAATCGTGTACGTTAACGGACGCCATGTGCGTAAAAACACATGGAAAAATTCAAATCCGCACGCTCTAAAGGTGGACATTCACGGTCAGTTAAACTGATCAGTTAACTGACGTACATCCAGAAGCTGACCTTGAGTTCGTATAATTTTAACTTAAGATTTCACATTCACGGTCAGTTTTTGGATGTACGTCAGTTCAACTGATCAGTTTAAGTGACCGTGAATGTCCACCTTAAGCCTTAACATAAGAGCTGAGCTAGCAGTTTAAAACATTCATCATCTGTATTTCTTTTATGTTGTTATTTGTATTGTTGGTGCATACTCGTATGACCAAATATTGTTGTTCATGAATAAACGCAATACCAGCGAAAAGTACCTACGATGAGCATTTCTCAAAAATGTAACCATTAAATGTAATTTTACTCATGTGTAACCTGCTATTTTCTTCTTCAGTTATTTAGATAACGCTCACTAACTTTTCATATGAGTAACTGACTAAAATAGGCCATTAGTTTTATAATATACAAAATAGAAAATTTTAGGTACCGAAAGGTAGCCACAATAATTAAAGGTTTATTTAGAGATTTAGAGCGAATCGGTTTGGTACCCTTCGTTTGAGAAGCGCATGCCTAAACCAGTAATCAGCGTTATCGAAACGTAACTAAGGCTTAATACAAATCACTGTACCTAATTGTTTTAAACCAGTGTAAATGCCCCCTAAGCTCGTCTCTAGTGGGACGCACACAATTCTGTTTGTTCGTCCGCGATTTATTCTCATAACACTCGGATGAAATATAAAATAGTTTCGTAATGGCAACGCTTACTCCAACCCTTTGGGATTTGCGACGTTTTTAAATGAGTTACAAGTTTTTCTGTCGTAAGTTTGTGTTAGAAGTTCTCTTTGTCCAACTATAGTGGCAAAATAGTGTGAGTTAAAAAGAGAAAATCTATGTTATAGCTTCGGATAGCTATGCAAGGGTCATTTGCACCAAAAACTTAAACTAGGATTAATACATAAATTGATATGACGTTCCTTATCTCAATTAAAATTTAAGGGTAAATTTTTGAAGAATCCAAAGCATGAGGCAGTTTTTTTCCTCTTTTATCCACTCGTCAGTGCGTCAATTTTGTGTGTTGCCTTTTACTTTACCACTGTATAGTTAGAAAGACCGCAACCTTTAATAAATTTACCATTAATATATTGCTGATTGACGCGGTTAGCCTAATTAGTAGTGAGCCTGTCTATGAAGGTAGTGCTCCTGGGTTCGAATACCGGTATGGGAAAATATTTGTGTGATGAGCGCGAGTATTTTTCCTGAATTATGGATGTTTTCTATGTACTTATTTAAGTATGTATTCATATTCATATTCATTTATTGCATCCATGGTATTTACAGAGGTCTTACCCCTGGACCCTATTAGGGTACGGCAATGTTATAACTAATTATAACTAATTAAAATCCACATTAATCAAAATATTACAACTGATATTGTATTTTCCATATAAGTATGTTTATCGTTGCCTAGTACCCATAATACAAGCCTTAGTTTGGGATTAGCTTAATTTTTGTGACATTGTCCTTAGATTGTTGTTTATTAGGGCACTGGATAACTTTATAGACAAAAACGTAGTACAGAAAGATAAACATATAATAAAAGTCCATGGCTTTTCCTTTCAAAGGAACGTAGGACGATGGGTAGCCTCTCTTACTGTACGGAGTAGAGAGAAACGTCTCGAGTCGTTTATGAGTTTGAGTCGGGTTCAACTAATAATCGAACGGACTGAATACATTGAATTGGATTCCGTTGCACTTGCAAACAGTGCTACCGGACGTATAGTAGTAATTAAAGACGAAGGACATGCAAAGAGGAATAAACCGCACTAAGCAGGACGTCCAATTTAGAAAACAACATTTGCGAATTAATGATAAACCTCTTGTTCATTTTCATTTCAATTTGTTACGTATTAATTAATAGAAACTCCCAAGCTAACGAAACGGATTGCAGAAAAACATAAAATTCAATTGCAAAAGGAATATTAACGGAAAATATTTGCTCAAATAGTCGCTCTGCATTTTCAATATTCTTATTTGAGCTGCATAGCAATCATAATCGCTTAAATCCATTGCAAATAAAAAATATCATCTAATATTCGTTACCATGGAAACGTCACGAACGAAAAACAGAAATGCACTTACAATCAAATAAATCTTAATTCATGCAGATAAAGTTTAAAGTCGCTCGTTTTGAAAGTATAATAAAGTTGGTTTCAGTGCAACAATGTGAATCTGAAGTGGACAACGGCGTAAAACTGTTTGCTTCAATTTCGAGGGGGACTTAAGGGCTATTAGAAATGTCTACGAGCTACGAGTAGCTACTGCATGGTCTGTTCTTTGCTCTGGCACAGAACAGCTGTTTGCTCAGAGATTTAAAGAGAAATTGCCTTTGAAAGACGATGAGGAAATACTTACTACGAAACCTATTTCAATTTCATTCTTTAAAATGGACAAACGTATTAGGCACGTTACACACCCACATCTAAAAACGTAATATTTTGAGCATTCCATAACACTTTAAATATTAAGCGAAAATGCCAAGATCTCAATTAAACAAATTTAAAAAATGAAAATAAATAAAAGTTCATAAAATTAATCACAAGCTCGAGAAGCCAAGGTTCTCGACACCAACTTTGAAAAACAAACGAAAATCACTTTTAATTGGTAAAAGAAAAAAGTTAGCCGAAACTGGTCGCATGAATGATACGAATTTAATTAATTTAATTAAGGACTTAAATGGGAACTGACGCTGATTGGGAGGGAAATGTTTTGTCTAAACTTTATTTCCCCTATTTTAGAGGGGACAATATTTTAAAGGTTATACCATCGGCAACACAGGTAACTGACCACTTGTCAATCTTGTCACCTTACAATAAGGCTCACTAGTGCTCAGTTAACAGTGATACTGTTTGTACTCGATTTTGCCTGCAACTGGCTATAATGCTATAACTAATGAGTTTAAAAAGAAAGGTTGTTTATTTGTGTTGCCATACAAAACATAGTTTAGAAAAAGCTCAGTACTCACTTTTCCATCAAATAATAATAATATTTTTAGAAAACTTAGCATTCTTTGTTTCGTAAGTAGGTACTGAATAAAATATCGAGGAATTGCTCATGCTTAGATGCAAGTCGTTTTTAGGGTTCCGTACCCCAAAAGTAAAAAAGGAACCCTTACTTTGATGTCCGTCTGTCTGTGTGTCTGTCAAGACCCTTTTTCTCAAAAATGCGTCTGTACGCACCTACCTTACCTACCTTTGTATCAAGTTGAAATTCATATTATCAAATACTCAAGTCTGCAATCCCTTAGCGCTTAAAAATTCAGAATTCTAAGTCAACGCAATCAAAAGATACGGCCGTTTATGGGCGTTTTAAAAAAAAAGTGTACATCGTTAAGGAAAAATTAAGAAATTTTAACTTTTTCCAGTGCGTCACGAAAATTAGTCATAATACATTTAGTATCGTTAATTTTCGTGACGAACCGGAAAAAGTAAACATTTCTTAAGTTTTCCTTAACCATGTACACTTTTTTTGAAAAACGCCCTTATGCCGCATATTCAAGGGAATCAAAGCCTATAGGGTACAAAAAATCCGAAAACCTTTAATGTGTAGTTACATCACATAAAAAATTAAGTCCAGTATAAACTGATACTAAGTACGAGAGTGCATAACGGCCATACTTAGTTCGTATCAGTTTATACTGGAATTTGTTGTATTGTAATCCCGTGATTTACGAACTATTTACATACCTACAAGTTTGTGCAGAACCCTCGGTGCGCGAGTCCTACTCGCACTTGACCGGCTTTTTGGTCTAAATGCGTTTTTGTGTATATTTTCTAAACGACACGCAACTGAATTGCATCCAATAATGTCATCTAAAAATAAGAGACGATTTTCTTTTAACTCTGTAGGCAATTATTGTCTATTTCCAGTGAGCCTATTGATAGCGTATGACCAGCGATACTGACGTTTGGAAATATTTCGGTTTCCGTCGCCCGTTGCGCGGGAGTGTGTTGCCAATTAGGAGGGACGAGTGACAAATGCGTATGACACACGACAACAAGTACTGTCACCAAGAAAAACAGCTGAAACAACTGACAAATCGAAAGTAAATTCGATTTTTTGAAATTTTTACACTGTTTTGGAATGTTATTTTTGTACATAACAACTCGCATTTCAATTCGTCTAGGCAAACTAAAATTGGGTAACTAATCCAATAAGGTAGCGGGTGCCGCTGCTTTGTCGGCGAAAAATGTGACAAAATTAGTAATACTGTCACAAAAGTGTAAATAATAATCTGACAGGACAAGATAGGCCGCCGGTCTCACCGGTTTATAATACGTCAACAAATTGAAATGCGAGTTGCTAAAGACATTCACCTAACAGGACTTAGCGAGGATTAACAAATCCGACTGTACCGTCGCAAGCGCACCGCGCAACGTTTAGTTTGACTAATGGCGGCATACAGACGTTTTCTTACTCTGTCCTTTTGTCGCACGCAAATAACGCCGCAATGAACGGGACATTTACTTTTAATTTAACATCCTTTGCGGGAAAACGTCTTAATTAATCATTTAAGAGTGTTTGGATACGTCAAGGATTGAGATTGGTGGGGCTTTGGTATCCTGCATTTAAAAATGAATGACTGTCGTCGTCCTTGTTTTTGGTAAACCTCTAAGGAGATTTATATTTTCCAATAAGTGTGACGGAAATATTTGTCTGCAACAAAACAGAATCTGTCCTTTTTAAGTGATAATAAAGATGAGCCACGCGTAAATAACAGAACTTAAATACACCTACTAAAAAAAATTAAAAAGCAGCAAGAAAACGTTTGGGTTATTCGTTAACAATAATCCACACCAAACCCAATAACAAAGATACAAAACAAAAGGATTAAAAAAACATAAAACTCGACATCAATCAATGGCTGTACATAGCGCCCTCATACAAAAAAACACCAAACGTGGAAACGTGATATCTCTGAAATCCGAAACTACAGTGACAGGAGAGGCACATGCGGATATGAGCCCGCATATTTTGTTCAAACGCGTTGGCATGGGAAGTTGACAATAAAAATCAGTCGATGATCACTGGAAAAAGTAAGTTTAATTCGTATTGCTATTAGTAAATGTCTGATCATTGTCAAAGGTTGAGATTTTGTACAGAAAGGATAGATACTTATTGGACTGGTTGGTATTCATGGGTGAAGAATCACAATAATTACCTATTACAAAATTATACTAAGTACTCGCTGTTTCGAATGTTAAATTACAAGACCATCCCGAAATCGATATACTTATTGTAATGTTACATTGTTGTTGTAACTATCAGTACACATACGAGTACCTACTCCTACAGTAGGTAACAGTATAGCACCAAAACACTGTTAGCATTTCCCACATCAGTACGTCAAATATTTTGCCACGCGTATTATGGTAATAGAAAAAGAAATTGTTAGCTACTTTGCATAATCCACAAATTGACGTCTTGACATTAAGTTGTCTTGGAACATTTAACAAAGTTATAATACATAATTAGCGGTAGAAATTAAACCGTATTTCGACGTGTTACGGCAGCAGGTGCATGTAATGTATCTTGGGAAGCGAGTAACTGTCACGCAATGTATATGACAGTGCAAGGCGAGTGATTTGTTTGTTTATTTTTATTGAATTGTGAGTTGTAGTCTTTTGCCCGCGGGCCTTTTATGTTTGTAGCTGCAAATTAAATAATTTATTTGAATGACGCTACCACACGCCAATTTGTGTCAAGTTTTATTTATTTTAGATATACCACAGTTAACTTTCTTGAGTATATTTACACGACTATATTATTTGATAAAAGGTTATTTACATGTTTATTTTAATATAAACATCGTTGATAAACGACATGCAAGTGTAGAAACATGAACAATAATGGTAGATAGTAATTAAAATTTTACTTCTGGTATCTTCTGTCTGAAGCAATTTGTTATAATTTTACACCGCTTTCCGCTTTATGTTGTTACGTCACTTACATCACTAATCTTATCTTAGATGATCTTATCATACTTGCACTAAAGTAGTTGTTTAGAAAAAAACGCTTAACGACAAGCTCTCTTGTGATACCTGTCTTGCAAAAATAAAGACTCTATTTTTTATTTTTGTGCGTCCAAATTTAAATTTTGCCGTTACTAATTAAGTGGCATAAAAGTTGTATCTTCGACTCAATAAACCTTTCAATTATTTTTTCCTGTCTTTGTAACACGAATAATTGAATACTGAATACAAAAGACATTACGTCGTAGAGTGCCGGAAATATTCCCCTAAACATAGTAACGTCCCCCGAGATGATCACGCCTAGCCTGCCAGAAAACCTTTCTGAGCCTTATTTTAATAAAAAAACGGTGCAAGTTAATGTTGTAGATAAAAGGGTTCCGTGCCTTAATCATTTGTCGCTAGTAAATTATGTACGTGTATGTAGGATTTGATACGCAAACAAAATAGACATGGAGTGGCGGAAACCCGATATTAATATATTATAATAATCTTAGTGAATGATCTCACATCTCGTTAGGCGATAGTTTTTCAGTAGATAATATATTACATGACATTCTTGATTTTTGCAGCTCTTTCAAGTAAATGTTTCTAGAGTTAAATCAATATATCACAAGTAATAATGTTTGAATCTCTCCTAAAAGTTCCAAAATTGTACCAAGGAAATGGATTATTAATATAGATAGACATTTCTTATTACTTTTGGTTTTAAGGAGATCTTCTGGGAGAATGGTTGTGTAAAATCTTTCACTTTAATATTGATACAGGCAGTAACTAATAATGTCACATTTCTAAAGCAAAAGATAAATGCCGTTTGAAATCAACTCAAATACATACACACATAATAGGACGTAGGAAAAAAATTTAATAACCTATCGGAACGCACAATTGCCTAGCGGGCACAGTACAGTGATTGTGTACATAAATGTATGTATACAGTATGATGCACAGACATGGGAATTTTTGGTCAAATGACAGATATGGAGTCGTATGTCGATAAACTCACTTATCGATGCTTTTCGTCTAAGCTAGTGATCGCTCCCAGGTATAGGAGACAAGTGACGATATATGGTTTGTCGGTATACGAATTGCCTAAATATCTGTCATTTGATTACTGTCCCAAAAATTCCGATGTCTGATGATGTAACATGCTTGTCCCATTCGCATAGAACGCCACCATAAGGTTTCACTTAACTCAATATTTTCTCTGCGGACCCCTGAATCCTAAACTTAATTTTGTCATACAATATCTTTTTACCGGCACATCAAACGTTCAGAATCTAATAATGCATCAGTTTATTACTGAAAAGCTATTTATTATCTAAAGAAAGTTTGCGTAATGCGTTCAACTGTGTGTTTAGGGGGATCATGGCAATTTTCTTGGAAAAACAAGGGGTTGCCAGGAAATAACATAAATTTTTAATGTTCCAGTCGTGACTGTATTTTTTATTTGTCATTGATCGGTGGACGGGTATCGCATCTGGGTATTTTATTTGGATATTTTATAATAAAAGCTCTAAGTAGCACGGGGATCTTGGATATTGGAGATTAAAGTTAGTTTATCCATTTCATTGGGATGGAACAAAAAAATACTTCTTTACTCAGAAAATTGCGAATTTTTGAGATAGTGACAACCAGGCAATACAGCCGTCAAAAAGAAAAAGGCTGTATAAGATTATGAATTCTGTGCATACTGCCTTTTTGCTTCGGTCGGCAGAATAACGCACTGCTAAATGGCTATTCATGGGACACGAAACTCGATAATAATGTCCGTTTTGTGCACTTACCGTTTTTACACAACTGCTTAAAAATGGAGTGTAATGTTTTTATGGTTCATGTAAGATTGTGAGATTCATAAAGTAATGATTGATGATTTATATTTTTCACTAACACTTTAAAGTTTTACAGACGTTTAAGTGCTGCCACCTTGTTGTTAAAGAGGACAATAAGCTTAATGATCTCTGCACTAGATGGCTCGCATAGTCCGGTTTGACACGACATTGCATTTGCTTATTATGTCATGATCGTTTTCGTAGAGCAAATTCGTGCACTCTGACTGCATAGGTTTGTTAGCACACGTAAAATTAATTAAAAGATGCTATTGAAGTCATACATTAAGTGACCCCGGTATTTGTCAAATTTCGATTAGACTTGTAATTTGACATGAAGTGCAATTTATACTGTAATTTATATTGAGTAATAAATCTGAATCTGAATCTGAATCTGACCTGTCAGTCTTACCATTATTATAGCTTCGTATACTGAGTATCTACATGAAAGGACCTGTGGTGTGGTGTAACAAGAGTAAAGACGTAATGAAATTTAGATCTCAACATCAAAACTACGATACCTACCATCTTAAACACGCCCAAGCATTATGCACGACCAAATAATTGATGGCATATTTTTATAAAGCAAACAAACATGGAATAGGCGTGTCTGGCCGTTTGGATACCAGCCAGAGTTTATGGATGGCACATGGAACTTTAAGATGGTACCATAGGCGCTTATGGGTATGTTTCCACAGTGAATAATTATATCTAGCATGAGCTGAGAGCACTGATTTCGCTTTCAGCATCGCGGCATAGGACACAATTAATATGGCGCGCGGATTAAGCAATAATAGACTCTTGGTCAACGGCGTAAGTAATTTGACGCGCACCATATTAATTGTGTCCTGTTATACAAGGTGGGCCAAAAGAAGTCATCCGATGTTGTTTGACTCTCTTTTTTTTTCTAAATGAAAAACTTGGATTCTGTTTTTTTATTATATTAATTTAAACCTTTAGAATTTTATTGGTCAAGTCGAGAAGATTATATCGGCCAAATGGGCGCCGTCACAATTGATTGTCATACGGGCTCGTTTTATGGCATTTTTCATCACTTCGGCGAGAACTTCGGGCGACAGATTCTCGCACTCGTGTCGAATGTTGTCCTTGAGGGCTTCCAGAGTCTCGGGCTTGTTCACGTAAACACGGGACTTCAAAAAACCCCACAAAAAAAAGTCTGGAACGCTTAAATCGGGTGATCTTGCGGGCCAGTGCAAATCGCCAAAACGAGAGATGAGGCGACCCGGGAACGCCGCCTTCAGAATATCGGTTGTGGCTCGCGCAGTGTGTGCCGTTGCTCCGTCCTGTTGGAACCACATGTCGTTCGGTCCTAATTCGTCCAATTGCGGCAGAAAAAACTCGGTCAACATGGCCCTATAGCGCGCACCGTCCACTGTTGTCGTATGGCCAGCGGCATTCTCGAAAAAAAATGGCCCAATGACTCCTCCAGCGTGAACAGCGCACCATGCAGTCACTTTGAGCGGGTGTAATGGCTCCTCGTGCATCACTCGTGGATTTTCGGTGCCCCAGAAGCGATAGTTTTGCTTGTTCACGTACCCGCTGAGGTGGAAATGAGCCTCATCGCTCATTATGATTTTGGTCGAAAAATCGTCCACTTCTTCCTCGAGATTGAGAATGGCTTGGGCGTAGGTTACGCGCGTTTGGCGGTCGGCAGGCAGCTGCTGATGCACGGACTGGACTTTGTATGGGAACATGCGCAGGTCTTTGACCAAAATTCGCCTTAGGGACGTCCGTCTGATGGCTAATTGCGTGGCACGGCGTCTGGTTGATGTTTCCGCCGACAGCTCGACATCCTCGGCAACAGCGGCGATATTCTCGGCAGAACGGGCGCTCCGGGGCCGGCCACTCTTGGCAACGTCTCGTGTGGTCCCATACTCTTCAAGGTTGGTGGCCAAACGGCGCAGTGTTTGCGCAGTCGGTGTCTGACGGCCGGGGAATCGGCGACGGAATTCGCGCTGCGCCAACACCACAGACGAATTGTTACGCAAAAAAATAGACACGATTATTCCGCGTTCTTGGGGAGTGTATCGCTCCATGGCTTGTTCACTTGTATTTTGCATCTGTCAAGTCCACAAATGTCAAAACAGATTTGACATTGGCGACCATTTGCAAAAATGAGAGCATCTTCCAATAGGGTGATTTCTTTTGGCCCACCTTGTACGTATGTGACGCTACGCTCGGCGATGGGTGGGTTAGCAAAGGTCGTGGTGATATTAATTAATTACACGATGGGAATATTGTTCAAAATAAAAAACAAAATGAACAAATTATTTAACACTTACATTGAGCTGAAATGTCACATAAAAAATAAAATAAAGGTGTTGTTAAAACTAGTAGGTAATTTTTATGGACTATAATAGGAACTATTTGGTTTTCAACGTATTACACAGCCTTAACTTGATGTTTTTCACGATAAAATGACTCCCGCTCCCACAAATTTAAAATGCTACTAAAAACTGGATAAAGAATGTTTAACAAATCACGCATATTGAAACAGTTGAAACTAATTAAATTAAGTACTATGTTCTAACGTGTCATGTTATTCATATCTCGTGAAATATAGTTTCTTCGTGGAAACTCGAAACGATTTCCTTTCTCAGTACGAGCTGTAAATCAGTTTAATGACGAGTTTAAAAAGTAAGTGCCATGTGCAATAATTTAGGTATGGTTTAATTTATATTATAATTTAGGTATGTTTAACGCTGGGGTCTCGGGTTTGATCCCCGGTGAGAAAAAATATTTGTGAGATGATCATCCCTGATTTGTGTGTTTGTCCCTGAATTTTTTTCTCTACTGAATTTGTACCTATTTATATCATTGTTAAGTATCTATTCGTAGTTCAAGCCTAGAGCTTATTTGTGACGTTCTCAGTATAAAGGGACCTTGTGGAGGAAGGCAGTTACGCTCTTCTTGTTTTTGTAACTATACGAATACTATGGTAACAGTTCTAAAAACGGCGTAACCGCCGTCCCTTTATATTGAGACCGTCACATTTTAGGTATTACTAGGTCATAAGAAGGCTCAAGGTCACTCAAAGGGTGATGGAAAGAGCTATGCTGGGTGTCTCCTTGCGAGATCGAATCACGAATGAGGAGATCCGCAGGAGAACTAAAGTAACTGATATAGCTCACCGAATAACAAACCTTAAGATGCAGTGGGCAGGGCACATTGCTCGTAAAACCGATGGCCGTTGGAGCGGAAAGGTTCTAGAGTGGTGACCGCGAACCGGCAGACGAAGTGTCGGCAGGCTTTCCACAAGGTGGACCGACGATCTGATAAAGGTCGCGGGAAACCGCTGGATGACAGCAGCAGAGGACCGGTCGTTGTGAAAAACCTTGGGGAAGGCCTTTATCCAGCAGTGGACGTCTTGCGGCTGATGATGATGTGATGATGATGAGGTCAATTTGCATCGAACCCAGGGTCACCGCCAACTTAACCGTGTCGTCAATACTATTTGTTTTAAGTCCAATTATATTAATTCTGTACCGCCAATGACGATAGATCAGTTTTACTTAACTACTGATCGACTTAAAACTTTCAAAAAAGTTTTCAATCAGATTGTGTACAAGCTCACAAATAATTTAAATACGTGGTTCAGTGCTAGAAAAAGTTACCTCAAAAACGAATAGTTACCGTAGTAAATGGCAAGTTTTCATTATAAACTCCATAAAGCCTTAACTTCCACTCTATTAAAGTGTCTCACACCTTTTATCAGATGTATCCAGGAAATTAGCAGCCCTTGTCGCCCGTCACACACCGACTCGTAGTTCCGGGTCTAAATGGGGTTGTTGATTTGTAACAATTTCAAAGGTTTGGTATTGAATTTGAGGTTAGGAATATTGTGGACAGCTATGATATTCTGTTAAGAAAATACGCCTATAGAGATACAGTTGAAGAACTATAATATATGTTGCCTAAGCCTTGAACGCACAAATAGTTGTACTCCTATCAATTATGTGGTTAAGTAGGTACCTATGCCTGCAACTCTTGCATTTCTTGAACTACCAGGAGTCCGAGAGCGGTAGACAAATAGGTAGATCATCAACAAACTCTCTGGGAACACGTAAAAGAATAATACCTACGAATGTACGTATTATTGGCCTAATTGTCTAAGAGCAGAATATTAAACGATTGGTACTCGTACGTAATTAAATTAATCGCAAAGGATTTGTGGCCGTGCAATATCCAGACGATAGATAAGTTAATTAAAAATGTTGTTGAACGACGCTGTTAGCATAATTGGTGAGAATGTAACCTGGTATTTATATTTCTAAATATTTATATTTCAAAAAGCGTTATTTTAAAAACGATTTTTTTATCACATTTCGTTCATAGAGGTCATTAATTTTAGTGAAAATCAAGGAGTCTACAAATCCTACAATACAACACTCACTGCCGCACTCAGAAACGTCAATTAATTTTTAAGTTTCATTAAAGTTGCTGCGTTTCTATTGCGATAGCAAAGAAAGTGACAGCAGCTACTTTAATGCAACTTAAAACTTAACTGACGTCTCTGAGTGCGGCCGTTAATCACTAAAATGTCTTGCTCATCGATGCATATTTATTAAAGAAAGTTTCCAACAGACTGTTAATTTTAATAAATATAAATATTCACGCTCAATAAAGCAGGTAAAATATTAAAGAGGGGTGGAGGCACAGTTACCGATATTTGAGTTTTTAAATTAATTCCAAGATGGCGGCAGGTGCGTTCAAGAGTTGCGATGTGTTCGGAGTTTCTGTTTTGACGTGTTTCGTGATTTATGGAAAACAGGGAAATTGCTTCTAGAATATTGCTATTAGTTTTATGGTGTTTCTGAGGGCACATAAGGGAAGCATTGGTTTGTGTTCAGAGTAATTGTAATTCGGGAGTCCATCGAAAACCTTTGTAAATTTTTTTAAGAAGTTATTTTGAAATTAAATTATACATTCTGTATCTATCCTATAGCCGTCCACTGTTGGGCATACTTGGCTTCCTGTGATGCCGGTTTTCGGCAGATTCCTACAACTTTCACCAGGTTCAAATATTTTTCCAACTTATTTATTTGAGTTGGATCGAAAACTGACTTTGGATACATTTTTGAATACAGTTTTAATAGATCTAAAATAATTATTGACAAATAGTTGATTATAAACACAGAGTTAGTGTTGTTGTAACTAGTCGCCGGCGTCGCCGGCCGGCGGGTCACCGGTACCGTTAAGTAATGGTTCTTAATTAATGTATTTTTTTTCAAATGGCGTTTATTTTTTAAGCAATCATGTAATTACCATAATTAATGACTAACAAAATAATTGGGCATTCATTGACATATTGTAGTCGTAGCTCTCTCGTCTTATTAAGTAAGATATGAAATCCATCTGAATTTTAATAAGATAAGAATTTAAATCTATGTAAATCTTGAACATTACGTACTTTCGCAACATCTGTTTCATATTCGTAATAACTGCGTTTTATTTTGATTGTTGTCATAATATGAGTTGATAGAGATGTTAAAGAGATATATCATTTTTGTGCGCGTACGCAGGGTGGTGCTTCGTTGTACGTAGCCGTTACCACAATAAATAAAAATAAGTTAACAGTACGCTGTCGAAATTCTATATCAACATCAGCATGATAATATAATAATTTGTCAGTATTTCGACAGTAATGAGCTGAACATCGGCATAAACTGTTAAAATATTAACACAAACTCGCTAACAGACATTTCATTCTGAAACTTCAGATCAATTCCCTATTTCTTCTTCACTCGCTCCTCTTCCACCCACTCATAAATACTGGTGTTACAGTTTATGATTCAATAGCAATAGGTGTGATAACTGCAAATGGTTGTTGGTTATCAATTAAGGGGGTTCGAAGCCGATTCAGCCGCAAACACGCAGTTAGCAAACTCAGTCAGAATTAAGGGCATTCAGACGCGGTGCGGCGTTGGCAGAACTTTAAGCCTGATTCGAAGTTGTTGATCAATATAATAAAATGTTTTACAGTAGATTAAGATTCAATCGTTTTCTCAATTATATTTCGTCTTCACATTCGTGGCTTACAACATCTATGGCAGACGATTAATTACAAATTCCGTGGGAAGTTGACTAGGTTAGCCTACTGACTCGGCCGAGAGCCTGGCTACGAAGCGGTCCAGGGTTCGATTCCCAGTAAAGGTAAATATTTGTGTGAAATCTTGGATGTTTGGTATTTATTTAAGAATGTAATATTATTTTGTATTTCGTCGTCTAGTACCCATTTCAAGCCTAGAACTTAATTTGGGAGTAGGTCGATTTGTCTGAGATTGCCCTCTGACATTTATTTCTTTAGTTTATTTGGTATTTATTAAACCAATACGAGACTAATAAGCTCTAGTTTTTTGACATTCATAGAATAATTATTTATTTATCGTTAAAAAACTAAACGTCATTTGGAGTCGTTAGTTGATTGATTACAATTCTGCCGGCCGGCCGGCACGTTGAGTTATGTTATGTCGATTACGGTAAATTTCGTAATAAACAACGGCGCATCTTTCACAGCAAGTGCTAGGTTATCGCCGATAACTTGTTGGCGACTTCGACGTTGTACCAGTTTAACTAGAGCCCTGGATTCGCTAGGAATACACACAGATTCGTGTCTAATACACTGCTTTAATTGAGTATTACAACTCTTCTTATCGCATCCATAGCATGAACTTTTAGAGCGTATTTTGACGTAGATATACCATCCTATACTATGATATACTATCCTATATTACGAGCAATATTTTGTTCTCGCGTTCTCTAAAACAGCTCTAACAATTTTGATGAAAATCACGGAATGGAGATTTTTTGGGTCAAAAAATCGATCTGTCAAGGTTGATTGATATAAGGGTTGGGAGGCAGCCACAGGATCTCCGCTATAAGTATACTAAACGTAGAGCTCTACCATCGGATTTGACCTCGTTAGATTGGTCTCGATAAGAAATTTGCAATTTGATGTCTGTTCGGAAAAAGTGCATCAGGGATGTTCGCGGAGGCGCAAGGTTATTAATGCCTCTTGTACACACGTTTTTTTGGCGTGAAAAGTTACGGTTGATTCACCGTGTGTGTCACTCGTATGTGCCGTTCTTGCCCCTCGGCGCGCCGACGGCGGCGCCGCCGTTCCGTAGTGCCGCCGTGTCCATCAACAAACCTCCATAGTAATCCATACAACACTGCCGACCGTGTCTACACACGGCGAATCAACCGTAATTTTTCATGGCAAAAAAACGTGTGTGTACAAGAGAAGAGACCTAAGTCTTCTATGCGATTACAATAATAGGTAGGTAGCTACGCAAGAGAACTTCCCTTCTGTTGCGCCATGTGTGCGACAGTTATATCAACCAATGAAACGAAAACTTGTCTCAAAAATATATATTTTAACAAAAACTTGTAACTTTAAACTTAATCCTCTTAAAGGTTTTTTTATTGCTTCTCCGGCCATAAAAGGCACTGCAATTAGTATTTAAAATTAAAAGTATTGAAAAAATAATTCCATGTTTGCTAGAGACGCTGTTTAAAGCAATAAAAGAGTAAATTCAACAAAATTACATTTCCTGTAACGTTCATGGTGTAGGTATTTAAATGATAAATATGATAATAAACTGAATGTTATTCATTTTAAGGATGAAAGTGGCTTTGAAAGCGATAGCGAATTATTAAAGAAACAATGGTTGGATAGACAATGATAGGTACTTTTTAAGATGGTGAATGACTTTGCCAGGCGCCGGCGTTCATTTCTAGGTGGGAATAATTAATTTCTACCTGAGAAGTTTTAAGGCTAGGAAGCGTTGCTGTCGGATTGAAGAGTTGGGAAGAAGTAGATGATACGGTTAAGGATAAATAAAACAAGAGCCAGCAGTAACCACCTTTATTTAAACGTCCATAGATAAATAAAACAATAGGAAAATAACCGTAATTTTGAAACAACGTTCCATTTACAATACAGTTCAACAGAGTCGTGATTTGATTGTATCAAAAATAGAAGATGAAATTAAAATATGTATAACAAACCGCAAAGATTATAATGTACTTAGTAGAATTATGAGATTTGACGTAGCAACACTACTTATCAACACAGCACCCTAAACGATGTAACCGACTAAATTGCATTGAAACCAACTAATGGAGAACATTCTGATGTGAACATTCCACACGATTTGGTCGAGTAAAAGTAACCCCACAGAATTGAGATAATCACTGAAAAGGTTTATTGGCTATATTACGATATCGCTATCTGCATTTGGTAGGTTTATGTCGATGGTTTGATACCTATGAAAACTGGTATCACTGACAAAAGGAACAATCCAGATCTAGCGTCTCTTTCTGCAAATAATCATAAAAAAAAAAACAAAGTCATAATCTTTATTAAATAATACTTTGTGAAATAACTCAGTGACAGCGTTAAAAACAATGATAATGAAGTGATAAGTAGTTTGATACCTAAATCAATGAAAGTTGTGAAGTGACGAAATCGATATAATTTCGTTTTCTAAGAATTTACATGAACAGTTAAAGTCCTACCTAATTGAGGAATATTATGAATGTTGTACCCACTTAGGTATACTGAAAACACAGCGATGAAGTTTAGTGTTACTTCAATGACGTTATGTGGTGATAATGAATGTGATGTGTGACAGTTTTTAATATAAAGTCAAGGTAAGTGAGTACGATGCATATTGGTATTATAATATGTAGGTAATTAAAATAAGAGGTTGAAAAGTAAAAAAATTATAACTGAATCTCTGTTCATAAATTACTTGCTTAAAGAAGAGGCTATAAACCTTAGACAATACAGCGCACGGCGGCGCCTATATAGGTATTGCCGTTCCAAAGCAGAATAACGTTCATCCTTAAACAACTTCGAGTACCTAGTAAAGTAAAAATTTATCCTTTTGTCTTTCACATCTTCATCCAATTGTTATAACAATGAAGTTTTAGGATTATTTAGTGTCTTATCTTTTAAAACAAGAACACGTAGGTTGGTAATATTTATAATGCATCGTCTATTATTTACTCTGTAAAACATGCTGGTTGAAATACAAGTCTTTCTTTAATGCTTAAAATTGTTTTACCGAGAAGTAAAGAAAAGTTGGGCATTAAAAAATGCACCACGTTGCCATTTTTACAAAGCCATTTGCACTCGCCATATTGGCGTCTTGCTCGCTTTTTTACCTTGTGGTAGAGCGGGATACATATATATTACATTTATTACTGGAAAAAAAAACTAGTTCGACCACACGGACATTAAAAGCACCATCTGACGATAGTTGATGTCCAATCATCTGAAAATATTTTGTTATTGTTTAGACTACTAGGACTTTCCTTAATAAAATAAAGCTGTACCTACCACAAAAATAATTTGCAATTTGTAGGCGAGTACAATTTTAAATAACGCCATTTAATTATCTTTTAACAAATTAGACACGGGTCTACATAAACGGTTATGTACGTAATATTATTGTCCACTGAAAGATATTGACCACTCAGTATTTCTTGATAATGCATAACAAGTAATGAATGGGGAACCCGCTGTCCCCTATGGTTAATACCTGCGTAAGGGTTCATTACATAACATCTCCATTTATTAGGTAGGTAGGTACCATTTATCAATTAAGTAGGTGTCTCTACCTCCTTGGTCCTTTAGGAGCCAGTCCTTTTGGTAAACATTGGACCTCTGTACAACATGTAGATACCTACCTACCTATTAGGTATATTATATGTTTAGGTACTCTTTAGTACCCACTTCATATCATTGCTAGGCTCAAAATTAGGTACTTATGCAGAAAATTTGTAACTGTTTGTTTAAAGATGATTCCTTTAATTTTGCTTGGACCAAACCAAATACTTACTTAATCTTATTTTTTATTGTGCTTGTAGGTAATTTCTATTAATTGTCTTATCGTTCTGTATAAAAATAAGATATACTTACATAGTTACATACCTACATTCTGATAGCTAATATTTATCTCGCAGACTCCTTTCCATTTTAGATCTTTTCTTACGTGCTGTCATTCGTATTTTGGTTTCAATTTTCAACTTACCTGTTGTATTTTGTGATGGTAGTGTACCTATCTAACTATCATTACATAACAAGGAAAGTAGATAGCAGGGGTATTATGTAGGTACCTATCTGCATACCTAATACCCCAAACAGAAAAGAAAAGAATACCTACAAGATATACATACATATATTTATTTTGACCCAAAAGTTGCGGGAGGGCCCTCTACCTAATGGGTAGGTTAAACCTCATGACTGAGCTAAACCTTTGAATAGGTACCACGTGCGACAAAACACGCTGACGGTTAAAAAGCTGTTGAATAAAGACACAGCGTCAGTATCTTTCACAAACCCATTCTTTTTATTTTAGAATTTAAACTTTTAAGTACATGCAGCAAGACTGCTATTGCGAAAACATAAAAAAGGTCGGTTGCATTTACAAACATTTCGTCGACGTTTCTACCTGAATGGGATCGACCAATGGTTGAGTGAGTAGCGTCTTTTGGTTACGGATTTTATAAGGAATTTGGGTCATCCGTATCCGGAATTTGGGTCGTGTATATTTTCTATTCAATTCTATTGTATTTATTTTTAGTCCTTGACTTTATTAGGATCGCAGGGTCATCAATAAACATTGTTAATTACAATTTATCTTTAACTAGCTTTTGCCCGCGACTCCGTCCGCGTAGAAGTCGTTTATCGGTTTAACTACCAAATTTTCCGGGATAAAAAGTATCATGTAATATGTTAATCCAGGGTATAAACTATCTCCATACCTACACACACATACCTACACACTCACCTGTACATGTGCAATAATGCTGCTGTTTAGTTTACTACCATAAACACGAGTAGGTAATGTTTATCCAAGTCCATCTCAAATCTTAATTTCCTGTTTCCCAATGTACAGTCAAGGGCATAAATAGGTATATATACGTTCCCAAGATCTCAAAAATATCTATACACCTTTATGCCACTGGTAATAAGGTCCGTGTATACATATATTTGACGCGATGGCTGTATAGATATTAATGCCCTTGACTGTACCTAATACCTAGTTCCTAGTGAGCAGCAACCAAAACGATTTATCCGAATGCCGGTTAACGTTAAAAAAAACAAAGCGACCAGCTGGCAACCTTGCGAAGGTAGGGCAAATACCCCAAGGTAAGTAGGTAGGTATGTAAAAAGATATCCCCACCCCGTCCAGAAACTTCTACCTGCACCCTGGGTCAGTAACTACACTATGTAGCATCATTCATTCATTTCTGTTCCGGCAGGCAGGAGTCAAGCAAACAACTCTTATTATGTGACTTCTATCTCCGCTTCTGGAGTATTAATCTATCCAGCTTCATCGATCACGTGAGTTTTTATTTTTATCTTCGTACCTAGTCCATAATTAGATCAATAATAATCATATTTTTACTGGGTGCTCTGTTTTAACATTTTTATATCGATTATGATTAAGGGTCGTTAGTAATTAGCTAGCAGTCATTTGTTTTGTTTTAACGTTGCAACACTCCGGGGCGTTATAAGGACGCGCCACCCTCTTATATGACCTTGTCTGCGATTGCGGGAAGCGAAGCCGGTCGATAACCTTCGATCCTAGTGAGTTTATTTCAAAATTTTACTCTTTTAAACACTTGGGTGGATAATTATAATGTTTCTTTTCTACACCCAGGGTAAAGCGAGTCACACACACACTACGCAGATGCTATAATAATTTTATCTTAAGATAAAATATCGCTCATTGTACAATCCAATAGAACCATCAGACCATCACACACAGCAAATATCTATCTTTTCATCTTGTATGGTGAACGATATTTATCTTAAGATAAAATCGCACCCCCAGTACAACACTGCATTAAGTCAAAATATTTCATGTTTTCAGAATCGACGAAAAATCGTTATCTCATGTTATACCTATCAAAGTAATTGCAATATAAAAAGTCTATTTTGAAATTTTTCGACATAATACAGTGTTGTACTGGGGGTGCGAAATATTATAGTATTTGTGTAGTGTGTGACTCGCTTAAAATCTTCAAAAAGTAGTTTGCGATATTATTATTTTACTTCTGAACAAAAGTGCGCGTATTAGTATTGCCCTCTTACTCACTCTGTTGCCGTTTCTGTCGCCGGTATTCAACTTTGTTGTGGAATCTCGATGATAGAATCGCCATTATCGTCGCTCTGCATACGTAAGAGCGAGACAAAAACTGCTGAGTTACAATGTAAGAGTCATAGTAGGGTAACGTCACCCGGCCTGCAAAGCAACCGGGCTTGTATGGATGGCCATTTCAAGAGGCACGCTAGACGACCAAGGGACGTTGGAGCCGTTTTTAAGTAAAAAAAATATGTAAATCAACGTTAATAAAACATTTCTAATATTTTGTGGTGCATAATATTTTCTGTGTTGTGTAGAAAACGAGTTATAACGTGCAAATAATGCGTGAGCAAGCCTGACGTCATGGATTGCGGATATCAAGGTACCTATCTTATAATGGAGATTCATCATGACCATTTCATTTCATATGCTTTCAGAAGAATTAGAATCGTGTCATAAAAATGTAGTTTCATAAACGCCTATTCTAATAATCATTGCTGTTTCTGGATAATCCGTGCTAATTTTGGTAGAATACACTTCTTAAAATACATTTTTTAATTTACGTAGGTACTCAATTAAACTATAAATCAACTAAAGTTTTTAAGTAACAAGCAAAATTCTGTCCTAAATTACATTACATCTTATTAGTATTATTACTACCGCCATCTTGGCTTGGCTGCGGGAAACTTCGATCGGTACTGGCGTCACTGGCCGCGTTTCACAATTTGTATTCTAAATTGCCAAGCCAATATGGTTCTGTTTGCTGTAAGATAGAGTACACTATATTGATGCACAAACTTAAAGTAATAATAAAGGCATACCTACCATACCGTTTCAGGAATGCACTTTGTAACCGTCTTGTTAAAATGTGTTAAACTGTGCAATGTGCACTGTGCTGTTTTATAAAAGCGTTTACGGAAATATACCTACACACTTTGAAAGTTTGTAGATTATAAATTATTTTATTATTATAAATGTACCTATTTAAGGAAATGGGGATATTCAATAACTCTGTTAGCCAATATAGGCTTGTGGATGACTGACAGGCGATAGCGAATAGCCTTGCATCATAATAATAATATTATTATTTTTTAATATAACGTGATTTATTTAAAAATCTAGGAAATGTAAGGTATAATCATAAATTATGTATTTTATTTATTTAATTGAATGGTGGTCTAAAAGGTCTGGTAAAGGCATCTAATAAGATTCGGATTTATTTATTAACATTTCCAGTTGTTTTTTTTTTCAATGAAAATTTCTGTTAATAATATTACTAATGCCATAATTGCCATATATAGTATTCAATTTTAAAAATAAATATACAAAGAATTCCAGTCAGATAACGTAATTAAATTAACTGTTATTTTGACATTAACTTACTTTCTTTATTTATTACATATTTCTTACTAGATTTCATGAAACTTCTCCTAGAAAATACCCATAAAAATTGTTTTAATTTACTACCATACAATCATATCAGTAAGTGCTTAAAACTCTATAAAATTGTTCTCAGGCTGAGAAGAGCGAGCAAGAAAGCAAGAATCAAGACAGAAGACATAGCAGACAAACATCCTGATGGGCGTAATGGCAGACCAGCAGACTTGTTCCTGGCCGGGTGAGCATCAACCAAGATCACATACCTACTGGAGGAGCAGGCTGGGTACCAGGGTGAAGAAAAGGAAGATGCAGGTCACCTGAGAAACATCACACTGTCTTCAGTGTAAGTTTAAACCAGAGGGTGCTATGCGAATTTGACGAATTTAATTTCAAAGCGATTGCAATTGTGAATTTTTTATTGTCTTGTTTTACCTATGTTTTGTTATTTTTTATGACATTGCGAATTTCTGAGCGTTTCTTTATGTGCGTTTTGATTTATGTTTGATATGTTTCTGTGTATTTCTTATATTTCATTTTGTGTATTTCTGCATATTCCATGTGTAATATTCCGTTTTTTATATTTTTAAACTCGCGAGTTTATAGGTATATGTGTCTCTCTTTGAACATGTTTTGATGTCTTAAGTTCAATGCCATCACAATCCGTTTCCTTCAGAGTTTATACAGTTCTAAAATATTTAACCATACTCAAGTTAACACATATACCTACTTCTATGAGTTTTAAGTTCTAAAAGGCTTAAACAGGTAATATGTCAAACTAGAAGGAAAATGTCACTAACTCCATAATAGTTAGATATTTTATTACAACAAACTTTAAGGAAAGGAAAAAAAAACCGAATTGTTGTCAAAAGATGTTCAGAAACTGCTCAGCGAAAATTTTCTTGCTCTGTGATTTTCTTATATGTGCATTGCGAATTTATTTGTCTGCAAAGCGAATGTATTTGTCTGCAAAGCGAATGTAATTGCCTGCAAAGCGAATGTATTTTTTCTCTGCTCTGCGAATGTATGTATTTTTCTCTGCTGTGCGAATGTATTTACGTGTACGGCAAGAAAGAAGATCTTCTATCAAGACGGCCGCTGATAGCAGAACAAGAACAATTGAAACGACTTGTCGAGACGTTGATGAGAAATTGTGAGTTTTATAGGAATTTATCTTTAATTCTCCTTCATTATGAATTTAGATTAGTTTCATAAAGTCCAAGTTCATCAAATAGTGAAGTGAAATAATAAAGTGAATTATTTGTCCACCAAGTATTCTTTTAATATTGCTATTTATTTCAGAACCGCGCTGCTGTCCTGAGTCATGAAAAAATTTAGAAAATTTAACACCAATTTTTCCAACGTAACATGAAAAAATATGGTAGATATTTGTACCAGAACAAAGCCAAAGTTCCGAAAAAACAAGAACTCCGCAACATTTTAAAATGAAAAACCTGAAGCCTTGCATATGAAATAATGACAAAAAGTATGTTAAGTGTACAAAATGTTTTACGAGAAAATTAATAAATTCGTTTTATTATCCTATGTCGGTATAGGTATGAACCTGATTTTTATTTTTCAGAGACTGACTTAGGACAGACAGACAAAAATACCGTGCAACAGCCAAGGAGTTTGAAGACAAGGATATCGTAATGTGTGTTTTTTTATTACTTTACAGATAGGTTCCCACTATCGTCAACAGTCCACCATAGTCAACATCCTCTTCATTGTGAACACAGTCCAAGTTATCTTCTCAACGTAGTTTCGTCGTTAATAAGTTCAGTGGCAAGAATTAGTGAATAGGTATTAGGTAACAGTCGATGTGCCAATTACGCGAAATTTTCAAGCCAGAGCGATTAAAATAACTTTGTGCTAGTTTTGCAATGCTTTTTAATAGTTACGGGTTTTCAGTTTTTTTTTCCTGTTGAATTATTTTGAATTAAATAGTTTATAAATCGTCCTTGTCGTTATAATTTTTTTCAACATGATTAAAAATAAAAATTTTTACTTCACGTATGTTTGTTTTTCCAACTGCAAACTTGTTTAACGTACTTTCTTTAATTTAATTTATCCGTTATCATTATTATTAGTTAATTTATTTATTTTTTATTAATTATAATATAAGTATTGATATATGTGTAAAAATTATGTTTACAAACATTCTAAGCAATCGAAATATATTTATGATCTATGCTACAGCGAAGCAATTTATAAATCAATACAATATTGTCTCATTTACAGGTGCTCGGAAACAAATCCTGGAGTCTCAATGACCTGAAACTGATGTAAATGAACAGTCGAACATGAGGTAAACAAGACAGTTGAAGAAATTCCACTACGTGAAACCACAAAATCAAAGATTAAGGGCCTCTTCTAGAATCCTAACAGTTGAAGAAGATCGTCTTCGTGAAGACCTGAATAAAACCATCACCATAAAGTGCGCTGAAAACGTGCACTACTAAAGAAATCCTCCTCTACAATCAAATGAGTTGAAGATTACATTAAGAAAACCCGAATAAAACCATCAACACTATCAAGATAGCTGAAAGACTTCATCAGCCGCGCAAAGGCTTCTCCTAGAATCCAGTCTGTTGAAGATTGCTTTTATTCATATGCGAAAAAACCATCATCATCGTAACCTCGCCATAATCACAAAGGGTCATGCTGCACTGCCTGCATCTATCTGAACTACGTGGCCTGCCCGAAATCATCGGTTAACTTTGTGCGGCGTTTCCCCAAAGAATTTAATGACTTTCCTGTTGACTGGCAATGAGAAAATTACAGAGACCTTAAGTTAGCAGCACGTGAGAACTGCCAAAGTAAACATTAGATATGTTTATTTTTAATTTTTGGTTGTATTAATTTCATGTATATTTTTGCAATATTTCCAATCGTGATTTTTGCATTCCACTAAAAATAATAAATTTTAAACATTATTTTTAAGGGACTCTTCGGTGCTTGGTAGCAATTTTCAGAAGGAATTTAAAAGTATACTTTGAATATTTGTAGTCCTTAATTTGTATACCAATTCCAATTGTAATATAAAAAATGTGGTTTATTTGAAAAAGAAACACTGTAATTTTTAAACGGGCCGCCGCCGAAGCTTCATTGCTTCGTAGCATTTTTGGGTACCTAATAGCCATTTTTCAGCCCCTGTAATAAAAATGGCTACCTTTCAAAATTATTAGTTATTTTTTTAATATTTAATCAACGATTTTTTGTAATTTTGATTTATTTAGTTATTTTACTTATACTTACTTTTAAAGTTTAACTTCACTTGCAATCATTGTAATTTTTTAAGGAACTGCCTAAGCGTCACTGCTTAGTAGCATTTATGCGTTGCCATTTTTGGTTGTGTCCTTTTTGACGATTTTTCTTTATTTTTATATTTTAAATTGAATTATTACACAAACCTTACGTAATCCTACTTGACTACAAAATGTATTTTTAAGGGATTGCCTAAGCTTCATTGCTTAGTAGCATTCTTTGGTTTCCATTTTGCCCTTGTAATAAGCTATTTTTCGTATTTTTTGTAATACGTACATATAATTTCTAATTTGATTTGTATACCTCGCAATAATTTCACAATAAACTGTTTTACATGAAAAAAAATACTGTTATATTTGTAAGGGACTGCCTGAGCTTCATTGCTTGGTAGCATTTTTGGGTTGCCATTATTCTGTCCCAGTAATTAAAAATTATTTTGTTTGAAAACTTTGTTTTTTTATGTGGTTAACACTTCAACAACTCAAACTCAAAAGCGATTACCTTGGTTCATTACGGGGGCGGTATAATGGTGGGTATGTGCGGTGGGACTGTCCCTAAAGATAAAAAAAAATATTTTTTTACGAAAATTAAAATTGTTACTTTCAGTAGTTGTTTTCTTTATAGTATGTATACAAGCCCTACAAAAATACATCAACTTAGACGTGAAGGCCTAAAGCTAACACTGAGTACCTATGGGTTTTTTTAACACATTCGACTCCGGAGACGCAACGTATGCGTCCGAGCGTTCCCGTCCCGACGCGCCGAAGACGCAAACGCTGCATCCAAAATTCGGCGGCGCGTCGGGTATTGTTCATGCACAAGGAATGTACCGGAGTCGAATGTGTTAACAAGGCTTTATTTTGGTCTATTCCGACTAGTTCCATTGATGGAACTAGTTGAACTTTTTTTTCACAGTAGTTACAACTAGTTCCTTCAATGGAACTACATAGTCGAAATAGACCTTTATTTTAACTAAGTCTAGCCACATGTAAGGCCGGCCTTACACAGTCTGAATTTTAAGAATCTGAATTCATATTATTAATTCAGAAAGCACGGAATTGCATACAATTTAACTATCATCCACACACAATCTGATTTTTTCAGATTATGAATTTCTCAGATTGATCTGACAGAACGCACCTCTTTCCATACATTATCTATGGACGAGCACACACACTCTGGATTCAGATTATGAAATCAGATTCTTAAAATTCAGACTGTAAGGCCGGCCTAAACGCATTTATCAATAATTCACAGAAACCCACGTCTGGCGTACCATGGGCTTACCTTCTTCACACTTGTCACACCAATCAAAAAGCCCCTCACTCCGTGCACACTCGTTTTTAGCTGCGTGGTCGCCGCGTACACGTCGCGTTCCCGCTCCGCCGAGAAACCGCCGACCAAAAACCCTAGTGTGCACAGGCTCTAGCGGGATAGTGTGAATTTCGAGAAAAAGTAATCTTATCTGACTGACTGATGTTACGTCTAGCGTAGTCAAAGCACAGCATAAAAGTACCAATAGCGCACTTGCCCCGGGCCACCTAAACGAACGAAGAGAGCAAGGATATTATCGTCCTGCCACAATTCTTACGGCCCCTCTTCACGATCGGCCATGATGGGCGAGCATGAGGGACCATCAGCCATGATGGGCAAATACAGGTGAACACGAAAGTGTGGAGGGCATATTCGTCTAAATTAGCCCATGATTGCCCATGATTGCCAGTGATCGATCGCGATCGCCGCTCTGTCGGTTTTTCAGTAGGTACACATCAAAGGACATCGCCCATGATTGCGCTCGTGTCCACACGTTCGTCCATCATTCTGTTTGGCACTCGCCGGATACTGTTTCTGAATTATGTAGGTAACAGTATATATTTTATGTTAATAAATTATTCTATTATATTCAGTTTGTAATTGGTAGTGAAGAGGTGCGCTAGTAAGATTTTATCAACAATGTCGCCGCCAAGTTGGACCACTGATGAAACATTTCTACATATTATGTAAGTATTGTCACCGACTTTACATACGTGTGCCAAATTTCAGCTCAATCGGACACCGGGAAGTGGGTCTAACTTGTAAGATTTGACCCCAACTATATAAAATACTAACACGGCAAGTTAAATAAAACGCTTGTAAAAATTAATCTAGTATAAATTCCTGCCACGACGACGTCCATGATAAACGAAAGACAAAATATTTAGGCTGCCTTTCCATATAAGCGGAGACGAGCGGTGCGGAGAGGAACTGTGTAGGAATCGACCAATCACATTGGTTGTAATCCACATCTCGTCTCCGCTTCGCTTCAACGGAAACAGTCAAAGTGCATATTAGTTACCTACTTAACTTGAGCTCCTAAAGGGCCGGAGTTGAATTACTTGTCTTATTCAAGGCAATGACACTTGAAATTTCATCGGAGAGGCAACCGGATGGCGAGTGGTAATCTGGGTCTTGAAGTGATACCGAAACTAGTGCAAAATTAGTGCACGGTTTAAATGGTTATTTATTGAATTAGACACACCATTAGTTAAACAAACAATTACATTGGCCGTATGAAATAACAAAAAAAAAGTCCTATTTGTGCACCAATTACAGGTGTGCAACAGCATTAGCACAGTCTGGGACCTGTAAAACAAAAACGAGACATGTATAAACTACCTACTTACTAATTGAAAACTTCACAAATTAAATAAACATTACACATTGCATGTCAATAAGAAGAAAAAAAGATCATTAATAAGTATTTACCTAATAATCTCTAGTAGGTAATACAAGACAAAAAAATCAAAAAAATACATTTGACCTGGTTAATACATTGTCTTCGGTTTCTAAATTATCTTCATTGCAAAATATACTCTGTTATGCACCATTTACAGAAACAAATTTTTAAGGTAATTTATAAATGGCGACAATGACGATGAAGCTAAGCTATATTTTATTATTTTATCTTGCTCCGAAAGACATTCACTGCTGGATATACTTAGCGGTCTTGCCCAAGGATCTCCACGAGACGGTCGGTTTTGTGCTCATCGAATCCGTCGGCTTCCCGAGATCGTCGTTCCACCGTGGAAGACCTATCAGCACTTCGCTTTCCAGTACGCGTTTGCCAGTCAAAAACCTTTCCGTCCCAACGATCATCGGTGTTTGCCTTATAAAAAATAATACTCCGGGAATATACAATACGCGATTAGGTCTAAAAGATTCTTGACGCTCTAGAATGTTTTCAGGAAGCAAGAAGACGATGTGGTGATTGGTGTTAACATCGTTTTGACAGCGCTACATTTCCGACGAAGTACCCTAAACAACAAAATACTAATCTTATTCCTTACAGTACTAAAACCGATATTCATATTATTTCACGCACAACGTCTTCAAAGTGTAATGTTCATTCATAAAATGCAACCACACATAAAATTCTCAGTGCAAACCCGTGAAATCTTAAAGAATTTCCGTAGATACATACATAAGCTTAAACAAAGTATTCCACTGTCATCCTACATCAGAAGCCTTCGTGCCGTTGCCATGGATACCGCATCCCCCGACCTACACCACTGAAAAATCTAATAAAATAACTACATCACCAACAAAACTACTACGGACACCGTCTCTATGTGCTTGCAAATAGAATCTTGTTTTCTTAAACGCAGCTGCAAGATATTTAGTATGCATTTTGAGACTAAACGTATGCTTGTATAAACAGTTTTCCTCCCCTGCTTATTTAGTAATACAATACTTCTCTTATTCAAAGAGGAAACGTATTGTTTTTGAAGAACTATTGCGTCTTGGCGCTTTGTTTCATTGAAAATGAATTGACGGTGAGTTTCGTTTTGAAAACACTTTGTTAAAAGCACTTAAATAAGATACATTTTAGTTAGATAAAATTGTTTTCAATGGACTTTTATCAAGGGCATTTATTTTTAAATTTACGCTAAAGGATTAGGGGTATGGCAGTTCATAAAAATATTAACAGGACATAACATAGATGACACCAGTTGTAATGCCGAATGCTTGCGTGGTGGATGCATTGACATGCGATAGAAAATGTGTTGCCGCAGTGATTTAATGATTCTTAGAATTTGCTTTTGACGCAGTATTGTTTTACTCGCTTGTAAATTTCATCACGAAGGCCTAATTTAATTGCTATTACAAAAGGTAAAGCGTAAAAACATATCATCTCTCTCTTTATGTATACCTAGGTGGTAGGTAGTTTCATATTCATATTTATTTATTGCAATAACATGTTACAGCTACACCTTAAATACTATTAAAGAATACAGTGAGAGGTAACACGTAAACCCTTATGGGCATAGCAATATGTGGAATTGGGGCAGACCGAGGTTTAATTTTCTTTGTCATCAAAGAATTCTTGTAGGTTGTATTTCCAAAGAATAAAAAAAAATCAATGAAGTGGATACAACCTAAACGAGTTAAAAAACCCTCTACAAAATTGGGGCCTCTATTGTCAGAGCTCATAACATAAATCTTTAATGGCTTAACGGATTTTACATCAAACCCAGCTAAGAACACTCGATTACTTAAGTCATCTTTTTAACAAAAAAACTAAATCAAAATCGGTCCATTCAGGAGCTACGATGCCACAGACAGATACAGTTATACGTAGATACACAAATACACAGATACACTAATCAAACTTATAAAAAACCTCTTTTTGCGTCGGGGATTATTAAAAATACCCTTGAATTGTAATAATATTATTAAAAGTGATGAGACTTAAACTCTCTCCATACTTACATATTTAACGTTTTCAACGCCATGTCAAATACAAAAGTCGTCACTAAGAGGCCAATGACAGCTGAAAACCAGAGCCAATTTCAACCTTACATCATAGATACTCAGGTCTATTTTTCGCTGTCAACCGTGGCGGATATATCCGTCGTTGGCGTTGAACCACTGGTGCGGAGTGCCAAGCTCTTTTCGGTGGAGTAATCGCCAACCGCTCCGATCCTCTGTGAACTGCTCGACTTTCTGGTACGACACGGCCTTAAGGTGATTATAATTTAAAAGCCAGTATAAAATTATTTAACCGATGAAAATCCCCGTGCAAATTATCAACGCTGCCGAGAAGAGTTTAACGTACTCGTACTAGGTACAACAGACTTAAATAAACTTTTATAAATAAATAAATTATAAATATCAGGGACAATCTCACACAAATTGACCTAGTCTCAAACTAAGCTCTAGGCTTGTACTATGGGTACCAGGCAACGATATACTTACTTATATAAAGAAATACATACTTAAATATATAGAAAACATCCATGACTCGGGAACAAATACTCGCGCTCATCACACAAATATTTGCCCATACCGGGATCAAAAATAGCCGTGTCAGTGCGGAACTTTACTGCCGCTAGCACACCTCCGCCGCGAAAACGCGAAACTGTGGCGGAATCGTGATATTGAATACGAAATTGAACTTTATTTCGTTGCCAGAGTTTCGCTACTACAGTTCCGCGGCGGAGGTGTGCTACCTGGGTAAGATACGTAAATACCGTTTGTTTCGAGATTGCATGAAATCACACAAAGGAATAATATTCCCATATTGTACTCGACGACACAATAACATGCAAATGGAAACGGTATGATCCTTTTGAAGAATCGTGTAAGAGTTCTGTGCTGCAAGGGAAAAACAATACTCAGTAAGTATGAGGAAAATTGGATTTTGGTGTGATCGAAACAGGCAGCCTTTTGAAGATTCCGAGATTGTTTTTATTATTGAAGAGGCCATGCTGTTCCAAAAATCATGTTCGCCATTTCTGCCTGATCTCTCAGTAGCATTATGGAACGAAGTACTTGGTCGCACGTTACACTCCAGCGCGCTTAGCACATCTTATATTTTCTCGCATGTCGCTCAGTGCGTCTCTGTCGTCACAGACTAGTTTGAAAGGGAGATCCGAGCGACAAACATGTCACGGGCAACTTGTGCTAGTCGTCCAGACGCTTGGCGAATGAGAGCTAGGCCGAAAAAAGTGTTCGATACGACACTTTTGCTATAGCAAACGCGATGTGTCTCGAGGATAGCCGAGTACACCCCGAAGTTAATAAATACATAATATATAGTAGGTAAAAGGAACTTCGTTCCAACCAGCTGTACCACGATAGCTCCTGTTTTCTTTATTTGTAAAAAAAATCAATCTACTTATTAATACAGTTTGGAAAAAAATAATAGCAGCATAAGTAAATATTATAATCTTCTCAGAAGTGGTCTCCTCTTTGGAAGCGCTGGTAGATTTTAACGTGTAAAAGTTCCCGTGCGGCCTACTTACTGAATAAATGTCCTTTATCTTTTTTTAATAACATACACTTTACGTTCTAAACTTGACTTAAGTAAAACTTCATAAACTGCAATTACGTTTTTAAATTCTGTATCTTCCATTCTAATTATCTCATCCACATTTGATATTAAGTTGGCTACTTTTGCATCTACAATTTATTCGCTAGCAATTACTTTCGTGCGCATGACAACCGCAAGCAAATTTCCATACACGGCGACCGCACCATGCAAGTGACGTAGTAGTTAATTACGGCACCTCCGGACACGTGTAGCTCGTTAAATTCAGACCCTTTGCTTTGACCGTGAAGGAGTGGTACAAAGCAAAGAAAGGGGAGAATTGTTAACTTGACTTAACTTCAAATTTCATCACTTTAGATAAGTTGCGTAATAAAAAACTAAATAATGTAGGATACGGAAATTATGTCAGAAATTAGCGTAAACGTAATAAAAGTATTCAAACTTTACGCATGCAGTCGCTTTAAACGCATAGACTGGTGACGAGGTATTTTGTTTTTTCTAGTCGGGTTTTAGTTTTCATTTTATCTTGTAGATAAAAATGGGTTACCGTTGGATTAGAAAACTATGTAATTTAGGAAGAATGGACCAAGTTTCTTCCAAAGTGACATCCAGTTCCAAAAGTTTCCTCCCTAATCAAAAATGTTCACAACCAACATCGTTCACTTCCCGCTCTGAACTCTTAACTTAAAAGTCATAATAGTATCTAATCGATAGCAACGCCTGTCTAAATTGGCCAAAACTTCCCAACATGCATAATGTACCAGAAGTGAGGGTGGCAGATTGCCTTGCTTCTGACAGCTGCAGTGTTTAATGATGCTTCCGTTGACCTGTTAGTGGACAAAAGCGGTGATTACTGGTTTTGATTATCTATGCTAGTAAATTTGTTATAAACGTTGGGGTGAATATCTTCCCAATCTGAACTTCAATTTGATAATAACAAGTTGTTAACTTATCCGATTCGTGGCTTTGTTTCAATTCGTTAGCACATTGTTAATCTGGTAATTCTGAACCAAGGTTTTATTAGACAATAAAACATTTGATAGAAACTATTTTACCTGACTTGTTAATATCTTAGTAAATCTAAAAAAAATACGTTAATGGCACAAACAAAACGCTAATTATCATGTCATATAATAGTAATAACATTAAAAAAAAAAATTATATTTAAATAAATTAAATTAAATTTAAATTTAATATAATTTCATTAAATTCATTTCTTTTTTTAGTAGTAATGGATTATAATTAAATGAACTTTATTTTGTAAGTCGCACGGGCGCTTTTACAAATTATGAGCATACCAGCGCTTCCCAATGAGAGATCACTGTTGAAAAGAAGTGAAAAAAGAAACTCAACAGTTCTCCCGTCCAAAGGAATAAGGCAGTATGTGCATTAGGACTACATAATTCTTATGCTGCCTTTTTCTTTTGGAAGGCAGAGTTAGTTATACAATTTAAACCTTTGTATTTATTATTTAAAACAAATACATTCAGTCAACAAAGTATCGGGAATGGATGATTTGTTTATGGTTCCAAATTCAAATTTTTGTTTTTTTTTGTTGTTGTTAGATTGGCACAACTGTTTTCTATTTTGGCGCGGAGTTTGAGTTGCATCTGTTATTTATATTAAATACAGTGCTGTTTTTAGTTATATCATATCTAGTGTGTATTGCGAATTTCATAATGGACAAAAACATTGAACAAAGAGTTTGTCTTAAATTTTGCATCGCCAATGGAATTTCGTGTTCGGAGTCACTGAAAATGTTACAGAAGGCTTACGGTGATTCGACTTTATCAAAAACACGTGTTTATGAGTGGTACAAAGCGTTCAAAAGCGGTCGAGATGTGATGGAAGATTTGCCTCGCTCTGGTAGGCCATCAACGTCTGCAACTGAAGTTAACATCGCAAAAGTGAAGGAAATAGTGACTGAAAATCCTCATTCAACTTTGAGAGAGATAGCCGCCGAACTTTCTGTATCTCACGAGTCGATCCGTACTATTTTAACTAATCATTTGGGTATGAAACATGTTACCGCTCGGCTAGTCCCAAAAGACCTGAATTTTCTCCAAAAACTCAATCGCATGAGAGTCGCTGAGGACATGCTAGAACGAGTCAATTCCGACCCAACATTCATGAAACGCATTGTTACTGGTGACGAGACGTGGGTTTACGAGTTTGACATGCAAACTAGTCAACAAGCTTCGGAGTGGCGCTTCGTGGCACCCGTTTTCAATCGGTAGAAGACATAAAGGAGAATTCGCGCCGAGAACTGAATTCAATTCCGGAAACAGCGTTTAAAAAATGTTTTGATGATTGGATTATTCGTTGGCGTAAGTGTATCGTTTCTGAAGGAGCATACTTTGAAGGTGATAAAATAAATTTGGATGATTAACAAACAGTTTGTGTATTATTGATCTTTTCCCGGTACTTTCTTGACAGAGTAGTATGTTAACAGGTAAGTGAAATCAAGTAAGACTAGAATTCGATAATTTTTTTAACTGCCCTTAAACCGTTAAGATAGTTCAAACGATAGCTCTTAAAAAGACCTTCGGGTTTGTACTTCTGTTTCACTCGCTCTCATACGCCCTAAAGCTCTTCTAACCGATTTTGCCCGAACCCTAAAGATTTTTCAAAAGCTTTTGCACTGATATAAGCTTTGCTATAAAACGACATAAATACCATATTTAAATGTGTAACGGCCGCACTCAGAGACGTCAATTAACTTTTAAGTTTGATTAAAGTTGCTGCTGTCACTTTCTTTGCTATAGCAATAGAATAAGACGCAGCAACTTTAATTAATTGATGAAAGTTAAAAATTAATTGATGTCTCTGAGTGCGGCAGTAAGTGTCAAACATGTCACCCGTCAATTACGGCAATCGTTATAAAGAGTGGGGCTGCGACCCCGCGACATCTGTGCGTAACGATGCCGCGTGCCCCGACCGTGACGCAAAAACTTTTCAGATGACTAAAAAGAAAGAAAAACTGGAGCTATACGAATTATGTGGTTGTTTTATGGATGCGGATAGCTTGATGATGACTGGATCAAATATTAAGAAGGGAGAGTTCAAGACAGACTCGTTATAAATGTCAATAATGCTGAGCAGTCGTTTCATACGAATCGGTATTTTCAAAGAGTTAAATTTTGTGCTTAATTAATAATAAAACCAAGACGTAAGTTGCTTTGAATTCCCCTTTTCAGTTCAATGAAATTTAATCCGCATACTAAATAAATTATCACTTTTTTCATTTATTTATCCTTTTGTACGAGTATTATTGACCAAATTCTCACTTTGGGCATTGAATATTTTGTGATATATATTTGTTTTCGATACTCTTCTATAATCGTCCTTTTTGGGTGGAAATAAGCGCTATAAATGAGTTCTGATAAAAATGGCAGTCCGTACAAAAATCTCAACGGGGGATTCGCGAGTCATGTTTGCAACGGACGTCTGTCTGCCGCAGCGCTGTTTCTATAACGCTTCAATTGTTTTTATACAAGTAGATAATGTAAATAATTATTTGTTTTCTTTTTAATTATGTCACGACATGAAATAATTATAATGAACTAAAAGCATTTTCATAGATTTTTCCTATCATTGTGCTTCAGTTATGTTAGACACGGCTTTATTTGCTAACTGCCGCACTCAGAGACGTCCATTCATTTTTAAGTTTCATTAAAGTTGCTGCGTCATATTCTATTGCTATAGCAATGAAAGTGACAGCAGCAACTTTAATCAAACTTAAAAGTTAATTGACGTCTCTGAGTGCGGCAGTAAGTCGTTTATCACAATTTTTTTTCTGGGATTGTCTGATTTTCGCCCGTTTGTGAAAGTATGTATATTTATTTTTTGTTTTTACCTACTTCCATATGAACAAAATTTGTTAGTAAGTACTACTAGTTTTAGTTAAGATACGGATTCTAGAGCTGACCTTGCTGTTTAATTACTGACTTGACTACCATCCTAAATTACCTCCAATAACAGTTGCTGCCAATTCAGAGTTCAACGGTGGTGTATTATTTACCGACAAACCATTAGGTTTATCGCTAAATAATACTCATTGTCACACCAGCAAAGCTGATCTATAAAGCTATAGTTATAGAACGGCAATCAAACTCTCATTTAACACAAATATTCTCAGCTACAGCCAACGCTCGCTAGCGGCGATGACAACTAATTTGTGGTAGCCAATTAGTGCCCCGCAAATTGGGGAACGGGGGAATAAATACAGATGCTTCGTATTGCGAATGGTGGAGTTGGTGAGTTATTCTGGAAACATGAGTATTAAGTTGTCTAGGCAAGCATTGTAAGGGATTAAGTATAAAATTTATGGGAAAGTCACATATGAATGATCTTCAAAATCTCATAATATAAGGTAGGTAGGTATGTGTGCTTATAGCCATAATAATAAAAACATTTTTGAAGGAAGCAGAAAAGTTCTTACTTGAAAACTTTGCAGTCTTGTAAGATCTTATTGTCTTTTTAAGGTATTTTCTTAGCGTTAGGTATTGGGATTTTTACACTAAAGTCGTAAAATTTGAATGCGCATATAAATTGCGTAAAAATACATGTTTTGAATACATTGCATTCTTATCCAAGCAAATTTCTAAGTAATCGTAACGGTTTAAAAGTTCAATGTAAGCGAGCGTTTTTTTTAAATGCCAATAAAGATCGCCGCTCAGCATTCCGCGCGGGGCGCCCGTTGACTCAATCGCATCTACTCTGAATGCAATGGTTGTTTCACTCAATCGGAACAGACGGGCGGTTTAAAGGTTGCGTTTTATTAAACGCTTCATGATCATTCAACCACTGAAGAACTTAAGGCGATTGGTTGGACTTCGATTAGTTGATGGTGGTGGCCAAGAACTTCACCTAACAAAATTTAAATTTAAATTTTGCGTATTTGCGTAGTTGCCTTATAGCACGTAATTTTTCGAAGTATATTTATTTATTATAAAGACTAAAATTTGCAAGTCCTGTAATTAGGTACAGTGCAGGAACTACGACTACCAAAACTCTTAAGAAATGAAAGTAAGTGAGAAGGGTTTCTTGCGCGATATTATCCCCAATCTAAAGAGCAGCATCGGGTTCTAAACTAAACCCAAATAATATTTTCAAGATAGAATTAATCAGAACATATAGTTCAATAATAAAAAGCCTGAATTAAACCGTCAAAAACATATACAGGAAGAAAAAAAATCAATGAATGCAGTTATTAGTCTTAAGAAAAATAAAAAATAAATCCTCTTAGTGAAATGGACTGACTTAAGGGTTTAAGGTACCTAGTTCCTCTTCATGGCCCATAGGTTTTTTCCACCCTGTCGATAGGTAACTATTTTGTGAAACATTTGTTGTTTGATATCTTATATTAAACTAAATATTGAACTCTACAGAGAAATCAATCTGTCATACCTTTGAGTAAGTCCTTTGAGGAGACGAGGAAGATAAACTTGATGAAAAAAAAAAGCGCGTTTGCAACGCAAGTCTACGGCAGTTGAAGGCAGTTTGACATCGAGCTATCACCATATCTGATTTACACTTTATCTTGAATTCTTTGTCTGGCGAATTTCCAATCGTATGCATTTTACATATGAGTCAATACCCGGATTGGAGAAGCAATAACGTTTAATCCTAAGCGTTTCTGGTAAGTTAAGAGGTAGGTAATTTTATTTATCAGTCATAACTTTAAGTATATTTAAATCTCCTATGTATTTGAGACCTTGTAAGAGTACACTTTTAGAGATAATAAATAACTTTCATCAAACCTAGCTAAGTTCATTATACATCTTTGAGAATTGAGATTGTTATACATATATCATGTATAACAATCTCAATTCTCAAAGATGTATAATGAACTCAAGTTTTTTTCCAATTCCACATCATCTATGATACCTACTATGTACCTATATCTTAGCGACCTACACTAATTTGGGCCAAGTCTATATTATAGACCTAAATATTATTAGTATATCGACGGCGATTACTTGAATCAAAGTCAAAGGTCTGTCCTTTAATCTTCTGTCTTCTGTCTGTTCTTCTTCTGTGTGTTCTTCTTCTTTCTTCTTCTTCTGTCTTCTGTGTTCTTCTGTCTTTAAAACCACGGATACACAATATTTTGTAAACCAACTACTTGTCTGTTCTATCAATAAGCTTTTCAAGTATTTCTTTTTTGCTACCCTTAAAACTCCTATTAAATACCTGCTAAATACATTCTATGCCGCGATTCCTAATTTCTTTACGAAGATGACCCGTTTTCGAGTTGTTGGCAGTAAATGTGACGTCAGTCCGGGACAAAACAAGCCGGACAGAGGAAAATCGTCCAGTATTGGAATTTCCTTTAAACTCGACTTAATGAGATGGGCCTAAAGAGGGTTAAAGAGCGACAGGAGGAAGAATTAATTTGTTCTGAGCATTCGTATTCTGGAAAGGAAGATAAAAATAAAAGGTTTTATTTTAAATCCTCAGCCAGCGGTAGATTATATGAAAAACTAATCAGCCACCATGTTTTTAGCATTGTGTAGTGGTGGCAACCTAGATTACCGCTGCCTATAGACGCCTGCAATTCCAGAAGAATTACTTCCACATTTTTAACTGGCTTCAAAAAAGAGGACGTTCTCAATTCGACTATATAGGTACCTATAAAAAAACATTAGACGCAATATCTACGTTAATTGTGAACCGATTTTAATAATATTTTTTTATTCGATAGATTAGATTTATATCTCACCCTGCCCCTGCATTTAAATTTTGTCTAGATCTGGTCATCCATGGAAAATCAATGGAATTTCTTAATAATTTGAAGTCGTTTTTTAAACTTTTAATTATTTTTATGATCAAAGCTTTCTTTTGTGTAAAGAAACAAAATTGATGTGCATGAGCTTTTAATTATTTATCCTTAATCTATTAGATACGTAATGCAATGAGAGGAACTGAGCCCTTAGCCAAGATGCTCATCGCTAACTAGCGTTTCTATTCGTTTCATTTTTAAACCAATCGCGTCACTGGTAGATCACGTGACTCTTCGTATGACGTGATCTACCGGTGACGCGATTGGTTTAAAAACGAAACGGATAGAAACGCTAGTTAGCGATGGGCATCTTGGCTAAGGGCTCTGAACTGAAAAACAACATTTGTATCGAATATTTGGTAATGTTTGTGTGTTTATTTATTTCTGTAAACAACAACCACAACTACCGTATATTTGTTCTTTTAAAACTACACCCATTATTTATGTAAATCATTGTAGCAATAAATATAAGGGTATGTACTAAATATACGTCGCGGACGACGCAAAGGCGACCTTTATCTTTGGTACTTATGTTGATTGATTTGAAATAAAAAAACATAAGTCCCTATACTTTTACAACTGCAATGGTTCGGAAAGGATTATTAAGTGTAAGTATAGTATAAGTAGGTAGTTATAGTACGAGTAGGTATGTGCCAAAGGTATGTCAACTTAATTATTTTTAAATAACAAAATACCGTACCACCCATTTATATTTTTACTTTAACAAAAATGGGTACATTGATCAGAATAAGAATCCCCTTAACTGGTGGAGTGTGAAATTGAAAGCCAAGTCATTAACGAACGCACTAATCTTGAAAGAATTCATGAAATTATTTTTATTACTTGGCTGTAACTCAAGGAAATACTGTTATGGGGTGCCTATTATGATAAACTTGGGAGATACGTAAATTGGAGGTGAGTTAAAAAACATGGTCGGCAAACTTTTAAGCATGGTGTAAAGGAGTTGACTTACTTATCTAGTTTTTAATGATTGTGAGTCAGATATTCTTATATTAACTATGGAAATTATACAGTTGATCATGTTTATTATATTTAATTAAGTATTGATATTATTTTTTGGGGCCTTCAAGTACTAATTAGAGTCATTGCTAAGATTTACATATTTTTCAAAATATAGTAGGTACTCGCTTTTGTTAAACATTTTTTTTAACCATGCAAGTGAAGATACATTCAGTCTTATTAAGTATAAATGTCTCCATAAAATAAATGGTATCAGCGTGGTTGTATTTTCTGAGTAATAAGTTTTTGGAATTGCTTATAAAAAAACTGTTAATAATAATCATCAAGGTCCCTGGAAAACACCGTTTTTAATATTATTCATGAAAAGTTATAAGTTTTCAAATGAACACCCGCAAATAGTTCTTAATGACAAGCTCAAAGCCGACTTCTCACTGCCTGTATTAAATTTGTAAAATACCGTTCATAAACTTAACCTTATTTCAAGCAGCATTATAATAAGGTTGGTAATAGAATGTCTAATTCTTTCCCAGACGAAAATTAACTTTGCCTATATCGTACCTAAACCAGCATAATTTTGCAGTTGTAGAACTTAAAGCCAGAGTAAGTTGGGCTCTATTGAAGTCTCCAGGAGAACTGATCCCGGGTGTATTCACCTGAACCTTGGAGGTCAGATATAATGGTTAGCGGCTTATGAATAGGCAATATCTTGTCCTAAGGCGCTTGCCGCTTTACACTGGTTAATGACAGTTGTATGGGCAAGTTATGCAGATGAATGCCAATTTTGTGGTACTGTAATAAATATGTACCTAGGTTTATGCCCTAACGGATGTTTAGTTCAAGAAAAATTTATAAATAATGTCTTAGAGAGTGGTTTATTTGAGGTAGACTATTTTTGCATCTCTTTGACAATGTGACCGACCTCATCGGGTAAACCGCAATATTTAAATTAAAGACAACAACGCGTAACAAAATGCAAACTCGACAAATAAGAAAGTACAAAATGTATGACAAGCCAGGCGTGTGAAATATATTTTATGTACTTGTTTGATACTTGACACACAAATCTAGAACGGCTAGAAAAACTTCTCGTGCTATTAAATAATAGGTATCAAAGTACCTACCTATATTTAATATTAAAATTAAATGGATTTCGAATACTTCCAAAAAGTTCCAACCTAGTCTTTGGCAACACCTTTTTTTCAACTATCTCTACTCACGACGTACTAGAATCCTCAAAACAGTTGGTCTATAATTAACCAAAAACCGCTTAACTCACAGAACACAGCAAGCACATTATTATATTAGTACATTTATTCCACACGGGCGCATAAGGCCGGACGCAGACGGCCCGGCACATTTGCCGCACACTCCATTGCCTCCAAATGAACCGGCAAACGTCTCAATCCCGCAAAGCCAATGTTTATTTTACTCTAGATATTGCCGAGGACGTCCGGTAACATCAAATGCTTTGTTACGGGGAATTGTTTTGAAGTGTCTTTCTCAAATTTTCAAAAGGTTTGGAACATAATTTCTGGCTAGTATTTGATTGTCGTATACCTACATGTTGATGTTGTATAGATCTTGTTTGAATATTTTAATATGTTTTTCAAGTGTAGGAAAATTTAAGATGATATAGATGACTAAACGAAGACAAAGTCATAAATATTATGTTATTATTAAATATTGTGATAAAATATAATAGGTACGATTATTGTAGGTACCTGTAACAAATCAGCCGCATTCCGCAAAGCTCAAATAAACACTTAAGTTTTGATAACGAAAACGACCCGGGCCTTTAGTTAGGTAGGTACGTCAAGTCGGGAAAGTTCTTTAGTCCATTTTTTAACGCTTCACAAAAAGGATAAGGTTATCAATTCGATTGTTAAAGGTGGCGATTTAATGACCATTGAGAATATTTTAGGTTTATATTTGAAGTAATAACCAACATGAGATCATCATACTACTTATATCATTTTATGAAAGTCAAACGAGTTTATTAAAATTTGATATTAGATTTTGTAATATCAAATTTCACGGATGATTTCAATGATAATAATGACACTCTTATATTGATTCTCAAGTGTCATCTCACTTTCTACCGACTATCGCTTTATTAATTCCACCAAAATCTGATACTCAGGGTCACATATTCTAAAAAAAAACAACATAACATATTCAACTTTACGGTGGTACTGACAAAGTCGATAATAAAAAAGCAATTTCATCGTTTGATCGGCAAATAAGAGGCGATGGAATTGAGATACGAGAGGACACGTGCAAGTTATTGCCTCACAAGTGTTTGGACAAACTAAGATATTGCTTATTTGGGCGAAAAATCTTCGCCAAGGGACGCGGGAATGACTCGGCAAAAGTTGGAAATTTATCGCCTTTTATTGATTGATTAATAGTTTATTGGCACAAAATAGATAAGAAAAATGATAAATAATTTTAACACGTCCTGTATGTCATCCGCTTTTTCATTGTTAAGGAGGACCTTGTACCTCAGAACTTTTTTGTTGTAGAAAATTTTACACTCGTTTTACTGCTATAGCAATTTGGTTTCCTAACAATTTGTTATTAGATTACGTCGACGAACTGTGTATAAAGATTCTCTTAATTCAGGTGGACTGCTCTATGTATGTGCTAAATTCCATCCGTTGCTAACCGTTCATGCAGATGTTGAGACACAATCATCCAAATGAGTAGAATATCTAAACACCCCCACAAATGTTCATATTTGCGTTATAATTAAGTGCTAATAACACCGTACCCTCGTATTAAACAACTTTATATGGTATCTGTTTGACCTATTGCTTGACTGGTAGTAGGTACGAGTATATGACTTTTGTATTGCCTAAACGGGCTAAAAATAAATTAAAAAAAAGTGTTTAATTTAATCTAAATGGAAATAATCATACGTAAGAAGAAATTGGTGTTACTAAATTAACATTGGATTCATTTACAACATTAGTGGAACAAGTCTACTAAAATAGGTGTATTAATCCATGCCAATAGATTTTCATGAAAAACTATGCTCTAATCATTTCGTGGTGGTACAACACCGTTAAAAAAGTCCTTCTCCATCTCACTCGCTCTCATACGCTCTAAGTGAAACCGACTTCACCCGACCCCGAAAGACTTTCAGACCTCTTGCACAGTAAAACAAGACGTTAGGTTGATACCGATAATTTGACGTATTTCGCTTACCGTCACTCCATGTCACACAAGGTAGGTATCCTGAAATAGCACAAACGTCAGTTCACGGCACATCGGCGCACGCGCAACTAACTCCACTAACGAACTGCGAAATTGTACAAACGGATGAACTAAGAAATTCCTCGAAACGGATGTTTATTTTGATGTTTTCGTGAAATTTATTTTGTGTACTGCATTTTTTTGTCACTTGCGTCCAAATTTTTTTTGATAGCAGTAATGTTAATGCTGCTTTGATGTAAATCAAAGACTTGGATTTTGGTACAATTTTTATTAAATTATATTAACAATTCAAACTAACTTGTTGTAAGGAGGGGATTTGTTCATACAATGAATTAGTTTTAGCATAAACCGTGTTTAGGGAAGTACATCATATCTAATTTTCAATTTCCTTACAGAATAAGTTATGTAAAACAGTTGACACCAGACCTAGAAAAATTATAAATGGGTTTGATTTAAAAATCAAAATTATACATAATTACTTTGACTATGTTATTTTTTACGTTGATGTTGAGATCAATATGTTCACGTTTTAATTAGAGGCCGAGTGCCTTATGTGAGACTGTGGTTTACCATCAAAACAGGGTAAGTGCAAAATTTTACCGATCTCGTTAAAGTCGGGAAGATTCAAATGTAATCAAAAATTTTGAACAAATTCGATTAGTTAAATCAAAAGTTTATTATCATCACCTAGTTATAACAAGGATTTGTTTACATACACTAGTTATATTTAGCATTATACTTCTAAACTTAGTGGTTAAGATAATGTAGATGAAATATAATATTATTTCCTCTGTTTTTATTATTGTATCTAGGTCAGCTTATTACAGTCAGCTAAAAAGACTCGTATCCTTTGAGAATCCCTTTGATGCATTAAGAGGGTTGCCATTCGTTGTATTTGTAAGAGATATGTTAAGCCGTTTGGATATATTACTTTACGGATAGCATGGGAGACCTTTATTGGGTTTTGACGAGTTATGATGTCATTTGAATAAAATTATTGTTTATGTAAATGGATGACTAGATATTTACTGCGACTCCGTCCTTGTAGATTTTTGTTTTTCTTTTTTGGAATAGTCTTAATATCAGGGACTTTTGCATTATAGCTTGATGTTCACTTTGTGTCATATTTAATGACACATTCTATTAGCTTGCTTAAGTATTCTACATTACTGTCTCGTCGCAGAAGTTATGATAACACGTCAGTAGGCTTCAACGTTATTTTCAAGTTCTATAAATTTATTTACCCAATGCGCTACTTTCACTTAATTAACAATCATAATTTAATATTTACATTCAGAAAATACACGTCCCACACACATTTGGGAAACATTTGCAAAGGAAACTATAACAACTAGTTCTGCCGTCCTAAGCTTAAATGCGATATCTCAAATTCAATAGCCAAAGCAGATTCATTCCTCTCCTATTAGTAATAAGGCAGCAATTGCTACAGAAGTTTTGTCTGAGATATCGCGTTTTAGCTTAGCAGGGCAGAGTTGGTACGAGTACACCTATAAAGAAAATCCCGCGTAAAATCCTTTGCGTGGACCGACACATTGCCCTTATGTTAAGTAAGTATCTTATCTACCCGAATATTGGAAGTTACTGGTCCCTGTACCTAAACATATATCGCCGAAGACTTCTGCCTTCTGCGCTTAGAGTACCTTAAGGGTCCTTTCATTTGTTTTTGCTTTCTTAAGAAAATTGGAAACGGGATCATCCAATTTTGTATGTTTTATATAATCCGTATGAAAGAAGTGGTTGTTAAGTAGAGATTCAGCGTTACTTAAGTGATAAACAAATTGGTAGGTTTCTGCATTTATACGCCGGTATGCATGTATGTAGGTACGTATAAAATATAATCAGGGAATCACAACACAAAATGATATAGCCCGTATGTATTAGGTATGTAAGTTTTATCTTCGCTATTATACAAGTGGGTGAAGCTAATTTATCAATCATATCTAGGTAGGTACTTATCCAATAATGTTCCAGCATTGTGCTTTAAATTTTATTTCTTCCATTTGTCCCGAAAATCGTTGGAAAACTCACCAATGATTACGAATTTCCTTTTATTTCCTCGGTAAAGTGAAAAGCCAATCTCGCCGAACTGTCGCCGGGCACGACTCCCCTATTTTTCTTCGTACAACTCGTTCCACCCATAAAATTGAGTTAGCCCTACGGTTAATACTTTTGGCAAACAACTTCGCATTGCTCCTACGTGGTTACTCCTGTTTTCCAACAGTAACACCGTGTTTTATGGACAGTTGGTGGCTTTGCTTAACCTGTTTATAAATACTGGATTTATTCTGGATTTGTAACTTAACTGTTATTAGTTGCCACTTTCACAATATAATCTTTCTGATAATAAGCTTGTGATATTAGGTGATCAAGTTCTATATTTATTACGGATCAATGGTGGCATAGGTTAAGATGGACTTTTTAGCAATTCGCCACTTTTTACTCCTTGCTTGCAACCTGCTACAAAACAAGTCCACCATTTAAATTCAATGTACAATTAAATACGTATTATTGTCAGAATAACCTATATCGGTAACCTATGGTTTAATCTTTTTACAGTAAAAGTCGTACTAATATTTTCAGCATATGTTGCACAGTGTCGGACACTGGGCTACTTTGAACCAGACCTAAGCAGTTCAGTAAAGTAGGTCATGCCGCATTGAAGTACTACATCTAGCCACCATTCAGGTCGGATGCTATTTTACCTGTAAACGAATGAGGGTTCCAATTACAAAAAAATCGGTTGATATAGTTAGTATAAGCGGTTTTTTCCCGCCTAAAGTTGTTCTTATAGAATTAATTGAACAGGGTGATTGGTATTGTGATACATTTATTTTAGGGGGTATAAAAACGGTCATGTAGTATCTACCCTGACCAAAAATACTTTTTTCTTGAAAAATAAACATAATTTACAATTTTTCATAAAATTCCCAGATTTAATTACCTACTGCTTCATCAGTTGCAATACCCGTAAATAAAATAAATTATATAAAAATTCTAATAACGTTAACGAATAGACAAATCAAAGAATGTGTATAGGATTGACGTAATAAGCTGTCGCGCGGGTCATATCAATAGGGGTGTAGACACTAAACGAAAATAAATACATATTCTTTTTTTCCGGTAGTGTTTAATATACAATTACCGAAAATACTTTCGTGACTATTATATTTATAATATCTTTTAAATTAATTATACAAAAATAAATATTTCATCCTCGTTATCACGTGACCGCAAACAGCGCGTGACGTCACGGTCCTCTAAACAAGCAACATTTTGACATTTGCCAAGAAACAAGATTTGCGTGAGCCCACAGAGTACTTTAGAATATACTAGTGTTTAGAGGATCGTGACGTCATAGCGACGCCAAGACAGAAGTAAGCGTTTTTGCGGGAAATTTTAAAACGAAAGTTATTTTAAGGCATTTTAAATTAATATGCGAGTTTTTTTTTTTAGATATATATCATAAAATAAAAATATAAAAAAAAAATCGTCTATACCCCTATTCCATATACTGGGTGTTTTTTTATTCGTCTTAATAATTTTGGGGGTTAAATCAGTAAGTCATACTGATCAACTCTCACTATGGGACCAACCCCGAAATCGCGAAAAAAAATTTGACCCTCCCATACACAACATCGTCAGCTGACTAGCCAAAATGTATGGGATGGTCAATTTTTTTTTCGTGATTTCGGGGTTGGTCCCATAGTGAACGTTGATTAGTATGACTTACTGATTTAACCCCCAAAATGTTTAAGACGAATAAAAAAACACCCTGTGTATTATTCTGACAGATTTCTACCTGTCCTTGCCTATTGTTCAGTTACCATTGCGACCTGATACAGCACGGTGCTCGCATCATATTAAGTAAATGCCACTGCCCCGCATTTTCATGCAAATCGGACCCAATATGGAGTCAATAACAATTGATGAGCTAATGAAAATTAAACCCGTGTGTTTGCCCATCACGATCTGACCAATGACGATATACAATCGCATTATTAATCAGGAGTACGTCACAAATGTGATAGCTGATTGGAAATTGGTTTATGGACTGTTTGCGGTCTGTATTTAAAGTGGAAACTATTCATAACGTTAAACAGGTGCAGCACCCGAATTGTGGTTGCTTTCGCGTGGATGAGTGTGGATAGCTTCCGTCGCTCTCGCACTTACGTACAGGTCAGAAAGGGACAGATGTTTTAACATGACTCAGTAGCCACCTGTACATCACGGAAACATGTTCCGTAAAGTTATGTTATTTTCAACAATCGTTGTACTAATAATTAATTTAGTTAAATGTGATTATTTAAGAAATTATTACGACACATATAATGGCACATTACTGTCTGTGGCACAATTAAAAGTCTATGAAGAAGCCAACGTTACTGAGTAAGTGTAGTTTATTGTTGAATGTAAAGATACTATAAACTTGTAACTTTATTCTATAAGTTATAACTAACTACCTAAGCACTTATTATAGTATACGTATTACGTCAGAACAGTTTTTGTTTATTTTAAAACTATGTGTTGTGTTACGGTTAAGTCGATTTTTGCTTTGAAACGATGTTACTGGTCCAAATTAAACGATACGAGATCTTATAGTTTGGGTCAGATACATCATCTTTAATAGTCACGAAAACATCAATGATTCAGTTGGGATTCCAACTATATCATTGCTTTCGGATTCTGTCCCGTAACTTTAACTACCTGCTCTATATTTCGGTCTTTGAATGTGTAAATAATATGTAAGTATGATAATATATAAGGATGAAATGTCTACAGATTTGATAAATTATGACATATTTGCATTAGGTTATGTGCAATCAAAGTTAAGAAATGCGACGAAAATGAAGGAAGACGTGTGGATGGCTCTTGCAACAATCTTCAGTATGTGACTAGAGGAGCCTCAATCACTCCTGTTCTGAGGGTGCTTCCAGCTTTATTTCACAATGGTTAGAGTTTTCAAGTCTGTCTATAAGAGTTTATTTACAGTAACGTGGTTAACAAAAAACACAACAAAAAGCTTATGCAGCAAAGGACGTCCACTACTGGACATATGCCTCCCCAGAGTATCTTCATGGCAGTTTTGTCTACTCGCTACTCGCATCTGTCGACTTCCCGTTATCTTCACCAGATCGTCAGTAAACCTTTACCACTGCACTTTCTGACGGATAAAATTAAATTCTGTTTTTCCCTCATATATATAGTAACTGCGCCACGATTATCGGAGAGGGGCGAGCCGCTGCCTGAATGCCGACGCCTGCGCACCGACCTTCTACTGGCCGGCCATCGGTTCAGCCAGATCTTTACACAGCTTGTGGCTCATTTCTTTATCTTTATGACTGCGGATGTCACCTCTATTGGTGATACCGGTAGGTGTTTTATCGTTTCTGGCATCACGATTATCTTCTTTAATGATACCATTTTATTAATTTTTTTGTTTATATTGCCAATATTAAATCTATTGAGAATGTGGTAGTAATCTGTACTCCGTTTAAAATCGTAAAGTACTATCAACAATATTAATAATAAATTCATTTTTAATATTAGCTCTATATTTTGTATTTCAGTGGACTATATTCTATTAAAGACTGACTGTTGCGAACCACATGGACGGACAGATGATGAATGCATCCCTATTGGAATACCTAATGATGATCCAGTACATCGCTTTTCTAACATAAGATGCATGAACCAGACCAGACCGAGGTCATTTCAAGCCGCAGGATGTTTAAAAAGGGGGACTTCGCCTAAAATAGTAAGTTTATAATAATTAGTTATTTAGCTACTCAATTAGCAATTAGTTTTGGATGCTTTGTTTATTGATTTACAAGTTAACTCCATTGATGAACCATGTTGATATGAATATGGTTTTATTTGCTGTCAATTTTAATAATATTTATTGTATTGTATAATTTCTGTTTTAGCACAATATGGGTATCAAGCAAAACTACACTACTAATAAAAACTTAGCTCTTAATTAACATAAACTGAAATTTAGGACCAGAAACGTATTTAAATGTACTACCCTTATTTCAGGTGTCACATTGTAATTTTCTAAATATTTACAGATGTTAACTTCTACACCACATTTTGACCTATCACCAGTATATGGAAGGGATTCTAAATTTCTGGAAAAAAGAAGATTGTTTGAAGGAGGTTTGCTCAAACATGAAGTTGATGGTGGTAAAATCTGGCCACCTAGCCTCAAAGACCCTTACAGTAAATGTATTTCAAATGAGAAACCTTTCGAGACCCGTTGTCATGATACACGTAAGTAAAAATAAGAGTGTAAAGTTAAATTCTCATTTTATGTACACGATCAAGGCTAGGTAACATATACTTACTGATGACATTATAAATATATTTCAGCTGATAATGTCAGCAACATTCATGTGGGTCTGAACCTGTTAACAGTCTGGTTGTGGAGAAACCACAATAAAGTTGCCAATGAATTGGCCCAGGTCAATACATGTTGGAACGACGACCAAATATTTGACACCGCAAGGGACATAAATATTGCTACAATCCTGCAAATATTCTACTATGAGTTTCTTCCTAATTTAATGGGTAAACTTAGCAGTTTTAATATTGTGAATTAATTTTCCTTGTAAGTAATCCATTAGCTTGATTGTAACATTTTAAATTGCAGGAAGAGATAATTTACTTCAAGAAGAAGTGACGTCGTTTATCAAAGGGCATAGGGATGTATACGAGGAAAACGAGGTGCCCCAAATATCTATAGAGTTTACATATGTAATGCGATGGCTGCATGTAATGCAAGAAGGATCTTTAAAGTGCGTATGTATACCATAGTTTAGTATAATTTTGTTGTTGTTGTTAATGTTTACAACTTAAATACTATCGTCAACCAAGTTACTTATTGAGAAGATCTGGAGGATTGAAGTCAAGTTGATTCCTAGATGATACTTTTTCCTTAAAGACAAATTAAAATTGAATCTTGAATATCATCTTGCTTTTAGAATGTATGACGCCAAAGGCAACTACATCAAGCAAATGCCAATTGCCAATCTCACGTTAAGGGCTGGCTATGTAACCAACAATATTGACGGCATTACAAAAGGCAGCTATATACAACCCTGTGGTAAAGGTGGACGCACCGTTCATCCAGATGTAAGTATATACATATTACTGTTCTTTACTGTTAATAAATGATCATGGATTTTAGAAAATTTTGTACTGATATGAAAACGTTAATGCCAACTACATATCGACTATGGAAGTATAAATTGAGGTAAAGCACACTACCGTCCCTGTCCATTACCTTAATTGATAAATCCATATTCGATATGTGAAGTTATTTTGATGCGGAGTGTGAGCCAGTATGTATTTTTTTTTAGATGGCTGACCTTGCTTTTGGCCCCTTGCAAAAGGCGAGTGATGTTTTTGCCGCCGATTTGTGTCTAGGACGCTACTATGGCCTGGGAACTTACGTTCAATACCTGGAGTTTTGTACGGGCAAAAATTTCACCAGTTTTGAAGATTTAAAGAATGTTACCGATGACGAGGTAAAATATTTGACACTGTAAAAGTTCTAATAATACAATTTTTGATGAATCATCTCTAAATCTGTTCGTAGTTTTACTACAATTCACGTGGATTTTGTCTTTTTAAACATGAACTTTTAGGTATGGTTATAAAGAAATTTATAAATTCATTTCAAATTTTTTTTTTTTAATGATACCAATGGGTTTGCTCATGATCTATTGCCCTTGGAGGACGAAGACTCAAAAATAAATTTTTTTACCAGAACATCAAACTGCTAAAGCACTCCTACAAGAGTGTGAACGACATCGACCTCTTGGCCGGTATGTGGATGGAGCGATCTATCGAAGGAGGCCACGTACCATCTACTTTCTATTGTCTCGCCATTGACCAGCTCAAACGAAACGTTAGGACCGACAGACACTGGTACGAGAGACTAAATAGACCAAAGGCATTTAATTCAAGTAAGCTATTAAATATTCACAATTGAAGGGAACACTCTATATGTCCCACTTTAATTGATGAGTCCAGTAGTCTTAGACTGACTTTTTTAAAATACTGAGTGCTGATTGATAGAAAGTATCACAATAGCCCTTGCAGCTATGTATTAAAGTTCCATATTGTGTATGTTTTTCTTGTAAACACCAAGTATTATGCATGTAAATGCAGTAATTATATTTATTTTCCTAATTTCTGCAATTCTCTGTTTTAGGACAACTACAAGAATTAAGAAAAGCCACATTTGCCAAGCTTCTCTGTGATGTTGGGGATTCAGTGACCGAAATCCAGCCCAACGCTTTTAAATTAGCAGGATTCGGGTAAGGAGTAACACACTATTGATATAATATTTACAATTAATAATTAAACAGTTCGAAAGTAATATACAATAATTGCAGTTCCTTAAGGTACCTATAATTAGCGATTCTACATGGTTTAGGTGGGTCTGAATGTACAAGCTTGTTTTTCATGTTTATCCAAGTAAATTGGAATGTGTAGATTAGTATAAGATGCTATTTTGTGCACCATGTATTAATAGAAGTAAGTGCTTAGTGAAGTACCTAACGAGCTTGTTCTACGTGAGGAAACATAAAATAATTACTTAATCTACATTCTTAGGTAAAAGTACCACTATGCAAAGTTTTATCGAGCAAAGCATACAGACATGCACGTCGCATAGCATATCTAGTTTATGCTCTATGATAAAGTTGTCAAGTGTTAGCGAGCAAATGGACAACTTTATTGTTCCGAACATCGTCGGATTGAATCTTGTTCGATCAGTGATCCGCATGTTTGAACTTGCTCAAATTGACGTAAAATCGTCAAGCGAGCTTGAACGTGGTGGTCAAGAATAACCTGAAAATTTCTCTTAAGTTTTTAATAATTGTGAATTTTCAGGAATCGTTTCACAAGCTGCAACGACATTGATGGAATAAATCTTCGGGCTTGGAACGATTTACATTGCAGCGACAGAAATAGTTGAAATGCATCTATGTTATTTCAAAAATCTAAATAAGAACTAATGTTACCTATAGAAAATTATTATGTTCGGGAAAGGGTAAAAATAATTATGTAAAACCCACCTAAAAATTTGTGTGTAATAGGTGGTAGGTACGACACACAGCTTATTGGATACCATTTTGCAACACTTTTCCTCCTAAATTTAAGAACATGTAAAAAATTGCGGTAAACATGTAAATAAAATTACGAAATATGTATTTTCTATTAATATTTTTTATTTTTAAAAGGAGTAAAAGTTAGGTTAAATTATTAACATTCGGCTAAATTAAAGAACGGGATGTATACCTATTGCGCACGGAAAAATTACTAGGGCCTATAGTTAAAACGATATATTTTTATGTTGGTCACATTATTTACGTTAACTTTTTAATACATCCAAATACTTAATAATAAAGATGATTATTCAAAGCCCGGGTTTGTATTAAACACGCCTCCACCATTAGCATATTCTGAGTATATTTCAAATTAATTCTGTGAAAACGATACGCTTGCTGAAGAAGTATTAATTAAAACCGCCTAAGCGGGGCACAGATTAAAATAACTTGATTAATATGTATTTTGTTTGCAATTTATACATTTCCAAGTATTCTAAGTTGAAAACTACGATGATATGTCTCTTGATGTCTAAAAATATTTTACTTGTGATATTGCAGTAAATGTAATAGAAACGCACTTCATGGTTAAATTTTGATTGACTGATTCAAATACGTAGGTAAGACAATTTAAGGTAAAATACAACAATTGATAATTATTATATGGCTAAATATAAAATTTTTGATGTGCCATTGTTACCCTTCCGTGTGTGTAATGCAATATTTTGTCATGATTTGCGTTATTTTCGAAGTAACTTTAAATTACATATCAAATCTATGTAGACATAATTGCGTAAATAAACAATTAACTAATTGTTGTAATGTTGTTGTTTTATAAACAAACAATTGCACACATATTAATATGAATACACCTATTGCATAATTATAAACATTTTAAGAGTAACAAACACTACATTGAAATTACCTACTCAGATTTTGTACGAGGTTTTTTAGACATGCATGACAAATAGATGACTTTCAAGACTGACATTCGTTTACAGAAGTTGGTTCATACTTTACTACTGTGACTATACTTTAGGGCTTGTGATCCCGGGACTTTCGGGACTTAATCGCTTGTACACATTATATTTGTATCCCTCGACGTAACCGAGCCTTATATTATGCCGAAAGTCCCAAAAAATCCCGATTCTGGGACATTGAGTCCCGGGACTGTTAGGCCCTTGTTGTGTTTTCTTTTACCAAAAAACTCAACCCTTCAAGTGATTTGTTCATCTGCTTAATAGAGAATATTTACAAGAATAGGCAGTAATGCCAGTGACTATACCTGTCGCGTCTGGTTCAGTTGTTCTGCGTGTCAAGGGATTTGCAGGCGATTTGCATATTTCTAAATTCTATACGGACGTCGCGTGGCTTTGTTTGTCATTATAAATCATATTTTATCACTGCTTTGACACTGCTGGTGAATGATTTAATGGATCTTGGTACTCGAACAGCTTACCATGTAAAACATAATTATTACCGCCTGGCATTAATTAAAATAAAACACTTCCTACAGAATAAGCAAGTAAGTATATGAATTACTAAAAAAAGCAGGGAAAACCCCTATTTGAATGATCTTACTTATTGAACCTACGCCATAAAACAACCTCTTAAGAAGTTGAATTATCATGTCAAAAAAAGTCCACGTCTGAAAAGATCCTTAAAATATCGCTACGGAAAAAGTAAATCATGTGTTTTCTAATTAACTGTGTTTACATTATCAAATTTTTGGGATCCTAATTTTCTAATTAGGTTTCTACCTAAATCGGATTTTTACAGTTCAAATTATTCGTAATCGGATCCTGAGATTACGTCTTCCTAAATCCTAAATGGGAATCATAAAATTAATAGTGTAGAAAGACCTCGAACTTTGAATCTAAATGTATAATATTTTAGTAAGAACATACTCAACATAACTTCTATAGTATTTATTTGTGATCATAAACATATTGGTAACATTATTGCTTATAGGGCACGTCACGTCTAGACAAACAAAGCAACACGACTCCGGCGCCCTGCCTCGCGCTGCTGGGCGCCTGATGAGATTTATGCACAGCCTTATTCTGACCATGACCTTTATCATACTTAAAAACTCATCTGAAATTATTAAGAACCATAGTATTAAGGTGAATAATGAGGGCTCATTATGGACACTCGGTGCGGCTGGCACTTATATCCTTCTTAACATTTAAGCGTGTTTGTTTGTTTGTTCCTTATTCACGGTTCAACGCCTTAACCGATTGATGTGAAATTTGATACCGAGACAGTTTATAGCCTGGAGACGTACATGCGGACCGAGTTGCGGACTAAAGGAATCGCCATTGAACTTTCTGTGGATCACGCCGTATATCTACATAAATGGCAACTTAAAAAGCAGTACGCAACATATTTCAATAATACGCAACATGCGTCGATAATAATAAATTTAAAATAAGCCATAAAATCATAGTATAATAGTTAATTTGAAAGTCAACTGATTTTAACTTTCCCGTTCTCCTAATACTTAGTCAAATTAAGGTTCTGATACCACCAAATCTCATACACGTGCTTAATTTCATATAGGTAGGTACGTATTTCAATTAGGTACCTACAGAAATGACGTGATGTATAAGTAATTACGTGTCTGCCACGTTGCTAGTCGCTAAATTCATCTTTAATTTTTAGGGTTCCGTACCCAAAGGGTGCCAAATGGAACCCTATTACTAAGCTTACATTGTCCGTCCGTCCATCCGTCCGTCTGACCTAACTTCAAACCGTAGGTACCGTAAAATCAAATCAAATCTAACAAGAAACATAAAAGAAACGTTTTTTTTTCAACGTTACTTTTGTTTCGTTCTATAGTAAAAACACAAATACGTTCAAACGTCAAATTTGGTGTGACATTGTGCAAACCCTAAAGAATAACTACAAATAAAAACCGGTCAAGTGCGTTCCTTGTCCAGTGCCATTCAGCGAATAGGGCGTCGATTCTGTCATCACATCTCGGCATCGCATTTGTCTCGTAATGTGTTCGCAACGCCCTCGCGTTATCCGGGTTGTCCTTTAAATGTGAACCAATTTCTATAAGCTCGTGATGTGAATTTCAAGTACATTACTGGTTAGAAAGTCAATAGAAGTCGGGGTTTACTGTCCTATTTGTAATCTGTAATTTGATAATATTCAGGCGCTAAGGCGCAATGGATAGAACTGAATTTAATATTTTTAACTTCTCAATGAAATATATATTTTTAAATTTATAGCAACTTATAATTAACACTAACAGGTAGTACTTAAACCAAACATTCACATAATTCACATAATTTTTTTATATAAGTACACTTTTTTACTTTTACTTTTTATCGCTATAGTTTGAATATAATTACTTCAATAAATAAATAAATGAAATAATTTTGGTAGATATGTACCTATGTGCACATTTTAAAACCTAGATATTTTGTAGGTACAGTTGTCTGGTTCTATTTGAATGATTGGTTTGTAGTACCTGCATAAAAATGTAGCACACGACTAAGTTGCTAAAGTAAATCTTTCCCAGGATATTTTTCCGCCGACAAGTCTGAAGACAACAAAAGATCCTTATTTGCTACGAGCTTTACGGACACAGCTTTCGCATTCATATTTCTAATAACCGGCAAATCCTCCCCAAATACTGTCGTTATTAACTGGCAAGTCTCTGGGAAAGTCCAAATATTAAACTCGCCCAAAGAAATATATTGCGCGATAACAGAGGATTACTAACCTTTCAGAATTTAAAACTCAGTAAGTGTAAATCGGCCACTTTAGATTGATCTCCAACTTTGAAAAACTGGCAATCTGTATGAGATCAAGATATGGTTGCCGTGGTGCACTTACTGCGTTTTCAATTCTGCAGCGCAGATTAAGTCTGTGTCAACACATCCGGGCTTATACGTGCAGTGGGTTGCAGCGGAAATGATAAACGGTTTTTTTTAATACCACATTCAGGCAGTTTCAGCGATACTTTATAGTACAACTAAAGACAAGTTAATTAAGGAGTTCTTAATTTAATTACTAAATTAACAATCAATTTGTGTGGAATGTCATATAAATAGGCTGGATTTTCCGGACGGTATACGGACGGGTTACGACAAATTTACAGCCAAGAAAATAACATAGAAAGTATGATCTTTGCACCAAAAATAATTGCCAGCTCCGTATATCTAACAACTAGCTTTTGCCTGCGACTTTGTCCGCGTAGAAGTCATTTATCGCTGCTCCCTCGGGAACTGTCCAAGTTTCCGGGATAAAGAGTATCAAAGTATATCCTATGTCCTGTCCTTATGACTCAAACGACCTCCATACCATACTCGTATTTCATAAAAGTCGGTTCTGCGGTTTAGCCGTGAAAGCGTAACAATATATATTATTATTTATTATTAAAGTTAATTTAGGTTAAAGTAAAGTTCCCAAAACGTTCGCGTTCTCTAGAAAAGATCACAGCAAAACCGAAATAAACCGGTATTAACCGGTATTTTTTAAACTGGTCCTGATCCCTGGTTCACACTAGATAAACTCGGTATATATAAGCTGAGAAAAACCACCAAATAATAAAGGGTGTCATAAACCGTCTTCAACGTAAGCAATGGATATCCATTGCTTACGAATATATATTCGTCACGGCCGAAGAGAAAAATATGAACCTCGAAATGTATTCATGTCTAAATTTAAGAAATTTTACAGCTGAAATTGGCGTTAAACTGACTGAAACTTGTCAGGTTTTAGTTGAACTCAAAATACAGCCTTTGTTTTTTGAGGGTGGAAGTAAGTACGTCTATGTATAGACAAAATTAAAGCCTGCATAATTTTTAACTATAACCATAAGCATTTTTAAGCTCGGCATTGCATATGTAGTGGTATTGGTTTACAGGAATTCTAAATTGGAATCTACATTTGCTATGTACTGTCAGCAAATGAACGAGGTTTGTAATGTTTTGAAGAAGGAATAAAGAAAATTCGTCAAAAAACAATCAATGTCAAAGCCAAACGAAAATGATTCGTTGCTTATTAAGTACTTTTTTGATTCATATGCTAACGGTACAGTCAGCATCAAATAGATAGGAGCAGCGAGTGTGGAGAAATATATTGCAACACATCTTTATTACTATAGGAATAAGGATGTGTTGCGAAATATTTGGCCATTTTGGTTGCTCCTATTTGACGCTGACTGTACACCACTAGATACGCATAAATTTAAATATAAAAGCAAAAACTTAAGTGACACGACTTAAGTTGTGGTCACAAAGAAGTTGCATAAGCGTTTTAAATGCTAATAGGTTCAAGCAGTTACTATTATAACAGTGCTAAACTATTACACTCTTGAACAAGTTTCTTCAAGTTAAGTTGTCCTAAGTAGATTTTTTTGTGTCGACTAATAACAAAGAACACCTTACAATCTTCTGTTTTCTTTCGATTCCTTTAAGACTTTTCTTTCGAAAGGCATATACTATTTGTTCACTAGTAGGTACCTATTTATTTATTTATGCTGGACACAAACAGAGTATCTACATAAGACAATGGTTTAATTACTATAAACGCTCTTAGAATATATTTGGATAATTGTGTACCCCGATCACAGGTTTATTACATCGTACCTACAGGTCAACAATATATAAAAACAAACACACGATTTGAATGTTAAATTAAAAAAAAAACGGAATAATTTGGTATATATGAATTAGCTTGGCTGAGATACTGGCCAAAAAATAATAATTTTAAAAATGAAACTGAAATTAATAACTCGTAGGATCCTACTCCAGAAAATTAAATGTAAGTTTGTTGTCGTTACGTTAGTTCCGTCTTTATCATAATTTAGAAACCTACGAAGGCTGAATGTAAGAGAGAGCTGTCTCTTTATATGCAGGGTACATATCCGAAGTTTAGAACTGAATGCTGCAGTCACCACACAGTATTTATGACGTTTACAAACAATTCTCATAAAATATTCTTGAAGAGTAACTATCATAACTTCATCATCTGCTAAAATCTTTGCCAAACATTTCTTTCTTGCTTTAAACCCCACTTTAGGAGCATGCATAATAAATCTTTGAGTCCCACAGCTTATTAAAACCGTGAAGTCATTTTAATACATAAACTGCTGCGCAAATATGTATCTCTGTGACGGTTAGGTTATCGATACCGTTCTATAAAACGATATAATTAATCAAATGAAAAAAGTAACTGAAGTATGGTAAAGTCGAAATACCTTAATGCTACAAAATAAGTACAGTACAAAAGTTTCGGTTCAAACATCAAAACTGACACTGATACTCGTAGACCCCGTGATTGCGGCCCTCAGACTGTGAAAATATCTGAAATTACGTTATCACAATCTCTTTCTCCCCATTTAGTCATAAAATACGAGTAAACTAGATGCGGCATTCAAAGTGTCGAATTAAATGCATAATATCCAGCCTCAATGTGGAGCATTAGGTGGTAATGTAACACAGAAGTTCAGCCCTCAGCCTAAGCCCTCGTACCACTACACCTGTAACTCAAACGGAGAGCTTCACTGTACCTCTTGCTGCCGGACCTTCAAAACCAAATTTGGTTTAACAAGTCATAGTAAAAGTACGTACAGTACACTACAGTTTATAAATATGTAAATGAAGAGGTGTGTGTCACTTCATTTATGGTTATTGCTGCGCTTACTTTAATGTCTTTTGTCTTTATTATCTGTGACAGTGACAGTTGATGACAGCTGTCAGATCGGTGGCTAAGCGACTTGTCAGAAAAGTGCAAGTAATACTGTTAAGATTATAAATACTTACTTGAGACAAAGAGACAATATAAATAGTGGAATAATAGCTTTAATGTTGTTTCTCTTTTCAGGTAAGAAATACTATTTAGTTGGGTTCTGTAAACCCAAGTTGATTTATATGTGCTAAGTATAACTGTGTGGTATTAGTGAATAATAAAACTCCACTGTTTTCAGAGCAACTCAATTTAGTTTTTATTTCACCGCTGCGAATAAACTGTGTGGAATACACATTATAAATATAAGTGTCTGTATGCTGTTATTTTATTATTGTTGTAATGAACTATTTCAATAAATATCTATCTATCTATTTTATCAGTCCCGCCCGTGCACGTAATGAACAAACATCTAATTAATTAAATTGTCAGGGTGTCACCATCGAAGGATACGTCTGTAAGCTCGTCATCGTTATGTTAGCCTATTAAGTCTGTTGAAAGTTGTTGCATAGAGGTACACGTATAGCGTAAACATCAAGATTCGTAAGTAAAATGTAAACTTATGTACCATCTAGGACTCCAACTTTAATAAATAGATGAACAGATTGTATGACATTTTCATTATAACAACTCAAAGATGTACTTCAGCAATTTTATACCAAGTGCTGAGTCTGTTTAGAGTTGTGCAAAACGGAAAAGTTTCCAGCGCAAATTATACAAGATGATCCTAAACCTCCCAGTCGTTAAATAGCGAAACTTTTCAATTACCGCTCCTAAGTGCCTTGGGTGCCCCGTATTTAAAATTTGGCATTTAACAGAAACTTGTATGTATAAAAATATATGGCTATATTTTTGCTCTTTGAGTACCTTCTTGAAATAACTCAAGTTTTATTTTAAACTAGCTTTTACCCGTTAATCCGTTAACCCGCGTAGAAGTCGTTTATTGCTATTTCCACAAGAACTATGTTTTATTCGGGTAAAGATAGACTGAAAGAAGGAAAAAACAAACCAACATACACAATTTTGTATTTATTTATTTTAATCAGGAACGATACTTAGAAGTGTAAAAATCTCGACGGAAAATGAATGGTAAAATTAACCCATTTTTTCGTTCTTTTCTTCTCCCCTCATAACTCCACTTATGAAGACTCGTAGCCATTTTCTCGCCAAAATGAATAGTTTTTAATCTTGGCCACTCCTGTTTAGATTCTTAAGAGCCGACTTTTTCAATTCCAGATAACAGTGTCAGAAAATTTTTAGCTCTGTCCTTATATTGCAATGAAAAGGAAAGTGATAACTTTAACTGTCAGGTAATTTAATCTGGGGATAGCAAAAATCGACCTTATGTTTGAGAGTGATGACGGCCATGAAATCTTGGGCCTGACAACCACCTGGCCGTTTAGAGCAGTTGGTAACGCTCTTCGATTACTTATTATATTACTTTATATCAATGATATACGATTCAATTTCGTTGAGTTTAAAGGAAGACTTGTATATATAAAATCAATATACGCAGTCACTAAGCAAACATATTAATGTAGCGATCTTACTTTGTGTCTCATTCATTAAGTACAAACGACTATAATTAATGTAACATCTTTTTTCGTGGAAATACGGGGAAAACGAATTTTCCCAGATATGAGACCTAGCTAGATCGAGTTTTCGCCCCCGTAAGCCCCTGTGTCGCATTCGAGAACGTGAGTACAAATATATATACAAATATATATACAAATGTTTCTCATTTAATAGTACAGGATTTTATTACCCACCTATATTAAATTATTTATTTTTCTCTTGCAGAAATAAAATGGTCAGCTGCAGTAAGATAGAAAAACTGGATCTCACCTAGGGTTGCCACCCGTACTGTATTATAAAGTATTATACTGTATTTTATCTGTTCGTACTTTATAATTTACAAAGCACATAAAGTACGGTAAAGTACTTTATATTCGACCTCAATGAAAAAAATGAAAACCTTATAAGTTGAAACTGCAAATAGTATAAAATACTTTATTTTTGCTAAGCGTACTTTATTTTTTGTTCATTTAAACCAACAAATACTTTAATTTAAGAAAAAAGAGGTGGCAACCCTAATCTCACCGCCTGGAAAGATTGCACCCGCAAATACAAGACAATGTAGCTCTGATATTTTGAAATTAGTTTTATTTAATTTAAAATTATCCTAACTTAACCTAACTTATTGCCTATGCCTGTAAAAATAAATATTAAAATATATATTTAGGTTTCTCATTTCAAGTTGAAATGAAACAACAAATTCATTTTATTTTAACAAATTTAATATAGGTATAAACATCTCTTTCAGTTACTCGCACAAAACGAAACAAACTCGACCGTCGGAACCCTTTTGTACATTTCGCCGCGACCGAAAAAGGTTCCGTAAAAAGTGCCAAGTAATTACACATTGTGTACTACAGACACAAACACGCGAGGGGAAAACAAAAGGCGTGTTTTTCTTTAATATTTCACTGTCTGAAAGATTTTGATTAAAATGTCTTTTAGTGAACATGCCTAGCAAAGTTATAGCGGTTACTTAACGGAGTGGCGCTGGCGGTTTTGAAATAATATCGGTAAGCAAACCAGTATGAGGAAAAGAAATATAACAGATCTAATAGGTACCTACTGATACTGGTACGAGTAGGTATATAAGATGACCCGGGGTTTTTTAAACTTACATATTATTATTATACCTTCTCCAAAATCGATCGCCACATCTACCGTTCCTATCCCGTACGAACACATAGGTATTGGACTCCCGCTTTCATTATGTGCATGAAGTAACGTATGGTGACTCCTGAGCAGCTAACACAAGCATGTGATTTGTTCGGCACTCTCAACCTATGTCCGTTGCCAATATTCAAGACGCGGATTGATATGGTTACGTCAAATTAAAATGTTACATATAGTATCCGCGATTGGAATATTGGAAATGAGCACCGGCCCGCTGAACTTTAAAAAATGTCCTACCTGGCAATCCTGGTATAGATACGAGTATACTCGTACATTTTTTAGTACGAGTATCCAGAGCTTAAGTTACTTCTTTGAGGCACGTATAAAAATAAGGTTGAGTATGGCATTGGCTGGTCCACAGCAAACAATATTATACTAAAAGGTTTCTTAAAAAGATGTTCGTTTTAATTAAGGTCTGTATAAGAATGACTTCAACTAATGGATATCGTGAAAGAATATATGAAGAGCTCTATCACTTTGCCTCAATAGAAAAATTACGCATGGCTGCACCCCACCCGTCGTCCTTACTTATTGGTGCAGTAACTTGGTGTTTGACAGATTCTCAGAAGTTCGAGGTTGGGGTGCAATGGAGCGTAGCGACGTCTTTGCAATTATACGTTTCGGAACAATTATCGCCGACGTAAATATCGTGGCAAACAACCTCTGGACTGGTCAGGTGGAAACGAAATCATAAAAGAAGAAGGCAGATCAAGAAGGAGGAGACAGGACGAACTAGGTTAGTTCAGTAAATACTGCTTAATCCAGTATGAGTAGGTAGTTGGATCGGGAACTGTGGACAGGAGGACGCTTTTGCCCACCATTGGGAAAAAACTAGATAAGAGAATATACCTTGTACGCTAATCCTACTTATTAAATGGAAAACATTTGTATGAATATATATTTATTTATTTATTGATAAACGTTCTCGAAAACGGTTCCAACGATTTCAATCAAATTTGGAGTATGGGGGTTTATGGGGGTGAAAATTAGATCTAGCTAGGTCTCATATCTGGGAAAATTTGTTTTCCGCATATTTTCACGCAAAAAGATTTCTCGCGCAATATGGTTCGTAATTTCGATGCGATCGTCGCCATCTGAATAGACTGATGGTTAGAGCGTTGGACTACTACGCAGAGACTGCGGGTTTGAACACTAGCCATAGATCGTGTTTTGTTTTGTTTTTTATTTTTATTTTTTATTTTGTATAGAATATCGATGAAAATTCGGTTTCGACCCGAGCGACGACGGCCGGTCTCCCAGGTTACTGATTATAATTTACATACTTATTAAATATTTATAGTTTATTTTTTGTTAAAGTTCTTATGAATTCCATGTATTTTCATTAAAAATACTCACACTTACCAAATATACAAAATAGTTAGCATTCTGCTGCCCGGGAACGTTGGTTCAGCGACAATCTTGTTACTCCATTTTATATACGTTGGTGTATATAATATTAACTTCACCCAAAAACAGTTTCACTATACGTCATTATTTAACCTTTCCCGAAGCGTAAAAACTTGTTCACTACTGTCCGTTAATGACGGTGGTCGGGGATTAATTCAGTTTTTGCTGGACCGCAAAGCGTAACGATGTGGAAGATGAATAATTATTTCACGAGTAAATATGTGATGGGTCGGAAAACGATACTTTGCTTGTGACATTTTGATTAAACCTTTGATAACGGCTAAACTATTGTAACAATTTCATTAATTCTATAGAATATTTACATTTAGTCAGCATGACAACTCAATTAGCAATATACCTAGTTGTAGGGAGTTTTTTTCTATTAAGACAAAGTTGGCTCTCTCCTTTTAATGTTTTAATCCACTGCGTAGATATAAACGCTTAATTGATGGTGATAGTTACTCTCATTTAAGTCTTACTTATATGTATCAGGAAGTAGGTACACTAAAAAAATACACTCTAATCATCCATGGTAGTTTTGAAGCCAAACGTTAGTGAAACTTTCATAAAGGGAGCAGAAGTGCTTAAGCACTTATATTTTCCAAAGAAGCTATTAGCACAGTTGACCCCATTTCCAAATTTTGGAGATAAAGTTATATAGTAGCCAAATATAAAGTACTAATGAATGTCTTCGGTACGAAAGTGTTGCCCTAGTTAGCAAGTACCCACCTGCAACAATATTTGTAGAGGAGCCCTGGTATTTGTCCCGAACTTTGTTTCTCGAGCAAGTTCCATTTGGGTCAGCCTAAACTGTTTATTTTATTCTTGATAGGAATTAATGAAGTTCTTAGTGAAGCCCTTATTTTAGCAGTGTTTGTTTGTAAGGCACAATATCAATTTAAACTTGAGAACCGTCTCAAATAATTTCGATTTGTTTTTTTTTCACCGGACAGACGAGACGAATTAATTATAAAGTTGACCGTTAACTAACCGAGGGTTTCGCTAACTACCCTCAGGTAGACTCACCAGGCCATCAACAGACCTGGAAACTCACGTTGATATTGTTTTTTTTTAATCGCAGTCATTTTCCAAGAGCGAAAGTGGGTCATATTTATTTAGAGTTACTAGAATTCAGGCCAAAAAAGTGTATCATAGGGTTTTCAGATTCCGGTGATAATGATAATGGAATAGTGAGTAGATAATAATCATGTGTTGTGTACAAAAAAACTGTGAGTAGGTACATATATTTTTAATCGACTCTTTGTTCATAATCAAAGTTAAACACAAAATACAATAAAAGGAAAACACAATTCCCCAGAAAATCAGTTTCGGTTACAAACTATCGCGAAAGGCAACTAATTCAATCGCCGTCTCTGGAGGCGAAAGTTCTGCCTTTTATTTTATTTCGTGTTTCGGCAATTGATACAATTTGTTACTTAGAGGATTTATTTGGAATTAAGACGTAGATTGCTTGGCAATCTTTTATCTAGCTTTAGGTAATTCTAGTTATCTGAAAGCCAGAACTAAAGTCCAGATAAGAGGTACATCTAAAGTTAAACATCTGTCACACCTTCAAGCTCCGATTCTTTTTTGGTTCCTTAAACAATACGTGACCCAAGTTTCGTTGCATTATTAAGAATATAATTATGTGTAGTTCCATCTTAGACCTTAGGGGTTGGCAATCATTTGCAGTTTTAGGGTTGCTATGTTGATATTGTAGACGAGATACAACTGAATGAGACATACAAATGAATGGGTCTTCACTTATCTTATCACGTGTGCACGTTTGCCTACTTTATTCTATAAAAAAAACCCAAATCATGCCGTTATCTTTTATAAACTCTACACTACTCTACAGGTTGTTACTCTTATATTTGTGAATAAAGCAACTCAAATGCATAAATACACACCTGTCGATTTCATAATTAACTTCTGTAATTTCAGTGTTATGATGTTTTTCTACATGGGATGTTATGTAACGATATCCGCAGGTTTCATTGCATCGGCTCGGTCACTCTCTGAGCGTTTGAACCGCGCGTCGCACATCTAATTACCGTAGCACCTAATTGTTAAATAAATTATACAAACTTGACATGGAACCAAATGCAAAACTATAGAGATGTACTGGCTATAAGCATTAAAATGGTCGTTAGTTGTCCATATTGCCAATAATTAGGTAAAACTGTAATTAGAAATGCACGGGTGGTAGAAACGCTCAGAGAATGACCGGCCTATGGTTATACATAATAATATTTTAAATTGTTATTGTCTTTATCTATGTACTTATAAAGTATATTATCTTTTACACATTTATTTTAAATCATTACATGGTTTATTATGTAAGAAGTGCCAGTTATCTCAAAATAATACTTTTTAGGTCACAACAGGATAGATTTTAATATTCTTTACACGACCCGCCCGGTTATACCCAGAAAAAAGGAATGCCCGGGCCGATCTCTTGGGGACCGGTGAGCAAATAAATTAACCACTATCGGATATCCGGGACCTTTGTCCGGTTTCTTTTGAGTAGAGTTGCAGTATTGAGGGGTTGTGCGATTATTTTTAGCACAAATTCATCGCTTTCGTCTTTGGATTATTGATAACTAGCTTCTGCCCGCGACTTCATCGGCGTACGAACAAGTTTATCGTCATACCAAATTATCAAAATCAGAACAACGGTTTAATTCGACACCCCAACCGATTAAAGACGTATTTGCAAAAACCCCAACCGAATAAGGGCCTGCGCAAACCGGCGGAGCGCAGCGCAGATCACTTTAAATTTATCAATGTATATTTTTCCCTATTTTAATTACAATAAGGTATAAATTTGAATGCTCTGAGACCGACCTCGGAGCATCACGGGGGATTTCTACTCTGCGGCTGCGGCTCTAAATTTATACCTTATTGTAATTAAAATAGAAAAGAATATACATTGATAAATTTAAAGTGATCTGCGCTGCGCTCCGCCGGTTTGCGCAGGCCCTAAAGACGTATTTGCAAAATGTTAATGTATTTATTCGGTTGGGGTGTCGAGTTATTCATAACAGACAGTCATACTTTCACGTATATGTTATTTAAGAATAGATTTGGACTGTATTTCATCTCCAGTCGAAAGTTACAAAAAAGTATAAAAACTTACGAGTGAATTAGAAAAGAGCCTTGCAAGAATTTATGTGAATGACGCTTCTAAATAAACTTTGTCTAATACCACTTCGGGTCTTTAATAGATCATGCTTGGAAAAAATTATTAGCAAACACTAAAAATGCAAGTTGCAAAACATACCCAAACATTTAAAAATATTTTTAAGAATCTGGGTACTGAGAATATATTTACTCCAAAACATTTAAGAGTATTTAGTTGTTTCTTTTTAAAATATGATTAAACTGATATAATCTTCAAGAAAAATACACAAGTTGACTTAATTGAGAGTCCAAGAAGTATCATAACCTCCTTGAAATATTGTTATAATATGCCGTTAAGTGTAAATCGAAAGAGCCTTTAAGCAAGAAATGTTCAACAAGTCCAAGGTAGGGCAAAGTTACTTGGAACTGCAACTCACTTGCCCCTAGTTGCCCAGGTGACGGGAAAGGGGACGAAGACGCGGGAAAAACTATTTATTTCCCCCGAGGTCTGATGAGATTCAATCAAGCATTCATTCAATTAGTTTAGTGATTGACATTTGTGGGGTGCACGTTCGTCTTAGCAACCAGAATATCAAAAAAGTTTTCTCTGAAGAAAATAGTTGCCTTAGTATTTATTTTTTGGTTCTTTTATATCTCATATTTTATATTTCAACAAAGGTATTGAACCTACTTTATGTAAATTGGTTAAACCATATACCCTGAATACAATATCATCAACATAAAGAAGTACACTGTTGGACATATGCCTTCACCAAAGAACTCCATCACCGTCGGGTCTGTGCTTCTCGCATCCGTCTCAGCTCTCCGAGATCTTTACCAGATCATCGGTCGGCCTAGTGAAAATACAACATAACATTGATTTATTTCTACCACTAGTCCTGCTTTTTAGGGTTCCGTAGTCAACAAGGAACCCTTATAGTTTCGCCATGTCCGTCTGTCCGCCAGTCCATTCATCCATCTGTCTGTCCGCGGTTAACTGTGGAACTCTCTGTACTACAAAGCTGTTATTTGGCATAGTTATACGTATACATTAAAATTACGCCGCCAAAGTTGTAAAAGAAAATCTTGAAAAAACTAACTAGCAAAGGTACGTTATTTTTTTTTACATTATAACATTGAGTGAGGTATCATTGGATGGCTCTTTAAAAATATTATGGATATATATATATTTGGGTATCCGTTTAGGAAATATTAAACTCGAAAACGAAATTAAGAGGAAAATCTATCACTACTGAGTAAACCTTATTGAGTTATAGACGATTAAAATGTTTATACTCGTACCTACAGAAAATCAGCTAAGATAACTTTATCCTCGTGTCGCCCAAGAAAAAAAAACGCAAGATCAGCTAAACGTCCAGTGTGCAATGTATAAGCCAAAACATTTTCATGTCCAAACTGCCCATCAGTATTAATATTTTTCTTCAAAATCGTTTAGTCCAAAATTTTATGACTTAAGTCTGGGCGGTTATGCTAAGTGTCACTTTGTACAATGTGATGTACATTGGGCGGCACGAGGTTAACTAGAAAATTTGCTAATATTTCGACGATGAAATGTAATGACCTCCTATCTACCTAACAATTCTTAGGTAGGGAGGTCATTACACTTCATCGTCGATTTATGTTTTTTTTGGAGATTGTTGTTTGTGTTGTAAGAATGGCGACGGGGCCCTACACTGAGCATAGGCCGACATGCTATTGCCCGGTTTTAATTATAAGAATCTTAATTAAACAAGCAATGACGAAATAAACGGTCATTTTTAACGTATTAGAAATTTCCAATACCTTGTTTTTCACGCCAAAAGTAATAGGTCGTTTTCCTCCCCGCAGGTTAATACATGTTTAACCTGCAGTCCTCAATTTATATTCGTGTCGCGTTTCCGTGGTGCATGCATTGAATCCTTAATCGGGTGGCTTCATCTGTTTCCAGAACTTGGCTTGTTTTTTTTCTGTTGGCCGCTGTAATCAGGTTGTTTTACGATTAGGTGCGTCCTGACCTAATGTTAATATTAATTTTGACTTGTTTTCGAATTTTAGTTTATTTTTATAAATTGTTTACATAAATAATCTCATATCCCACACGCCCAAATAAATTTGGAGAAATACAAAATGGATTTACGAAACTGTTATTACCTCTAAACGTGTCGAAAATTTTATTGAAAAAAAGTCAAACTCTATTCTTGTTCAACGAGAATCAAGATTTTCCTTACTTTAATTTTCGACATAAAATCTAAATTCAAAAGAAACAATTTCAAACTGGATTAAATATTAAAGCAAGTTACTTGTTATTTTTTAAATTGTCAACTTTCGAGATTTCCTAAAACGTTTATTAAAAGCTTTGTCACACTATTAATACCAACATAATAAATCATTAAAAACTTTCCAATATTGTGTTTGTTTACACGTAATACTCAAAACTGACCCAAAACAGGGTGTCCAACCTAACGCGGGTAGCAGAAGGGACTTTATTAAACCAAATGCATATTTAACGAGTCTGTAATCCGGGACCGTGTTAAGCCCATAAACTCAGATAAGATATGGTATTACTGATGCCATAGGCTTTTGTGAGACAGATATAGTCGATATATGTACACGTTATACGACCGAGCGTGTCCTTATGAAGATTAGTGAACAGGATGAAATTCACTTTCTAACAGGAACATCGCCAAAACAGTAGTGTTTTCGATTGTGTGTATTGTTATGTTTTAGTCTTGCTCTTACTTTGTTGGGAAAGGAAAAGGAAATTGAGACAAACATAGCAATATAGAAAACGAGAATCATTGTTAAGGCAGTGCTGGATAGAAAGACGAATAAAATAAATAATAAACGTCTCATATTTGAAACGCTTCACAAGAAAAGTATGTACAGTACATTTTGACGTTATTGTCTGTCATATTATTATCGTTGAAATTGACGATACTATTTTAGAAAAAAACACATAAAAAAATAATAACCTTTTTCGTATTAAGAAGCAGTAAGCTGTAGATAACACTTATATTACGTAAGAATAAACAATATTTTTTTCGGCTCATACTAAGTATAAAAATAATAGTAGAAAATATTATTGTATGCTTAAAAACATTGGAATCTCACCTACCAAGCAAGCCTGTATAAGTACAAGTCCAGTTTTCTTATATATGTATAAAGCGAATTTTGAAAACTTAACTTGCGTAAATTTTCATAGTCATAAAACATAACAATAGTGCAGAAGTGAAAATGCAGATTGTAGCGTCTAGCGGGCTCAGCCGTGTTGGGTTAAACTTTTCAAAGTAAAACGATAGCTCACACCTACATTATGTACTAAGTTACAAACGACAGGCGCATTGTTTCAATTTGTTATTACAAAAAATTTGGCCGGTTTTTAGTATTCGTTGTTTTTCTATAGGGTCTCTTCTATAGTCATGCCAAATTTGACGCGTGTATGTATTACCATTATAATGTATTATCCAAAACTTCAGAGTATGTTTGTATAATGGTTCTTAGTTACATGAAGTAGTAATACTGCTAAATGCTTATAGGCAAATAGAAATAATATTTTTACGAGCTTCTTGGAGCAGATTATAATGCATCTATGGAGTACTTAATTAAATTATTAATATCAAGTCCCCAATCTAGAGCAGATTGGGGTGATTGTAGATATTGATAGGGTGTTTTAACTACAGCATTATGACCATTTGCATTGTGGTTTTAATTATCAATCATTTTTATTAACCGCATTAATATTGCAAATAAATATACTGAACACTGAATTACAACTTCGTTTGTGTTTTTTTAAAACGCGGCCTCTTCCTACTTTCACCGCAACATTAAAGACAATACAAAATTTAATTAAACTTTCGTCTGGATAGTTTAATATTGGTTCCTACCACAACTTTGTCATGAGCTGCGTTTGTAGCTGTTACTATATTTAAATAACATGGGAAGAAAATCGTGAATATGATGATTGATAAAATTATTAGTATAGCATAATTTGTGTAGAGTTAGATTCGCTATTATTAATAACTATAGTACATTCTTAAATAATATTAATGAAATAGTAAGAAAAAATTTGTAATATCGCACACTTTGTCTTGTATAAAGTTTCCGAGTAAACAGCAGCGTAGCGTCTTTACCATTGGAAATACGAGAAGTCTGTTCTTTATTCAGCAGATATCAATACCGCTGTCTAAGGTCTGTCGTCGACGTTCAATCAATAAAATACCTAAGGAAACCGTTAACAGCCTCCCTAGTTATCCCTTTAGTCGGTCACAGAACGAGATAAAGTTTCACAAAGTATGAACACTTTACAGTTTAAAAACAGTAAGGGAATAACTACCGTGAGCATGGTCGTGTCGTTAAAAGAAAATAATGTATAAATAGTAAATTTTTCTCAACACTGATTTTTTTTATAATTAACAAGTTTTGTTTTAATTTTAATTTACTTGCATAGATTATGAGTGAAACTGGTAAAAATATAAGTTGCTTGCTTTTATAAATCGTATCTAGATTTATACAAAATGTATTTTTTAACATTGAAAAGGAAATAAGCAGATATCGACACCCCAACCGAACAAAGACGTATTTGCAAAATGTTAATTTTACAAATACATCTTTGTTCTATTGTGGTGTCGATATGAAAGAAATAAAATAACAATCTACGAATAATTATCTTGACTTGTAAAGCAAGTGAAATTTACCGTGCATTTATCAAGATAAATGCAGTATTCCCTGCTTAGACAGCTTTTTACAAGTAAAAAGCTGTCTAAGCAGGAAATACTGTTTTCATCACGTTTACTGTAGCAGGGGCCCGATGGAACGAGTGGAGTCGTACAAAGACGCCATTGTGTCTTCCGACGGTGGAGAAAATGAAAATGCATCACTTAGCTGTAGCTGGAGCACGGCTTCTGAAGTCTGCCAAGTGACTTGAACAAATTAATTAGTCATTTATCGAACACTCGCTTGTATTATTCCGAGAAAAGTAAAGGGATTCGTCTGTTTTACATAGCTATGTGTTAAAAAGATGACCCGCGCTCTAAATTGAAGCTAAGTATCGGAAGTACGTTTTATGAGTTCATCGTCATCAACACATTGGATTCTTATTTGCATGTTAAGGGTATTTACCCTTATTTTTGAGAAATCTTATTTTATTTATTGTTAATTTCTTGGCTTTGCATGTAGAATAAAATAGAACTTACATAGGTATACAAAATTACAATTAAAAAAAAGATTGTTTTGGTTAGAGAATTAGAAATCTAACAAGGACATGGCAAAACTATAAAGGCTAGGATTCAAGGAACCCCAAAAAGTGCAAGTTAAACCAAAGCACAAAAACTACATAAGGTACGATCGAAATGATCCCAACCATGCCTTCGGGAATGATACTCGTGTTGAGGTAAGCAAATTCAGACCACGACAGGTTAAAATTGCGAACATCTGCGGCCGACGGCCGAATTTTTTATGAAATTTATTCCGATTTCCGCCCTGACAAGAGTAAATTACAAGAAATATTGTCAACGCCAACTGCTAAGGAAAGTTGGGAAGAGGGGAATACGGAAACATTCCGTGTTTTGGGTACTGGACAATCTGCCGAACGAGGATTAAGAGGAAGGTATTTTTATTTGTGTTTAAAGATTTCATTTTTGACAGCTTTAAAAAAAAAAAAACAACTTATCGTAATACTTATAGCTAACGATAGTACCTAAGCTTGAGCTAGCTACGAGTGAAAGATAAGCAGTAAGAAATCTTAAATATATGGCAGACAACTTTTGCCCGCGACTCCGTTCGCCAAGAAGTCGTTTATCGCTATTTCCTCGATATCTATCAAGTTATTCAGGATAATTAGTATCGTATGTGTCAATCTATGATCAGAACTAATGTGTCAAATTTAAATCAAATCCTTTCAGCCGCTAAAGCGTAAGAAGTAGGTTGTACTGTGTCATCCATCATCCTAATATTAAATAGTGGACGCCATAACCTTGCTAACATAACATTCGCTTGGAAAAGGCATTATTTCCAGCCCCTTGTATTAAGAATCTATACAAGCAACTATAAGGTATCATTTGAAAGCGAATAAGTAGCAATTAGGGGGAATACCATAGACAATATGGCGCCTCACGATACGAAGGAACTGCATCGATTTATTTAAAGATAGCGTTGAAACATAATTAACTTGTTTATTATTTATCAGGTTCAAAGGAAACCGCTTCTGTTATTGTTTTGTATAGAATTATTACCAGCATTGTATATATGCGTATTTGTTAATAGGAGATGGATCATCCATCCGTATTTGTCATGATAAAAGAATCATGCTATATAATATAATATAACAAACCATTTTCAAATGAGACATTCTTATCTCCAATTGAGAAATGTTCCAATAGAAAATATTTTACAAGAGAAATGTTCATGACAATAAGAGCCAACATACAGCCAGCCAGTATTTTGCTCTGTAGGTAAACATTTTGAAAAATATAAACCCAAAAAAAAACAATTAACCATTTCCAACAAAGCCAATAGAATAAAAGTTAGCTAAACTGTAATCCCATGATCCGGCTAACTCCTTTACAGGGCAACTAATCAAACGATTACGTTGACTGTACCCGGGATTAGCGGCTTACTGAGGAAGTTTTTCCCGCTGCCGCCGACTGTACGGCACGGAGCGGGATTCGACAATTTTAATTGTTTTTTTCAGTAACAATGATTTACTATTAAATTGCCCTATTTGAAAGCTATTCTGTCCGTCAAGGTTGAGGTTGTCTTTTCAAACAGTTTTGTTTGAAAAGGAATATATAATTAGTTGAATTAACATTGATCCTCAAAGTACCTATATAAAATTTTGAGGCATTAATTATAATTTTTGTTAAAAAAATACTGTGTATGTATATATATATATATATGCAATTTTTTATTTTTTTTTCGTAATAATTCTGACATGTTTTCCTGCAGAACTACGCAGATATTTTATATTATTTTTATAGTTTTATATAATGCTAGAATAAGTAGTATCATTGTCATAAGTGAATATTCTATTAAAAAAATGACTAACTGTTGAGTTTCTTGCGGCGCTTCTTCTCAGCAGTGGTCTCCTCTTGGGAAGCGCTGGTAGATTTTGACGTGTAAAAGTGCTCGTGTGGCATATTTACTGAATAAATATATTTTATCTTTTTTATCTTATCTTATCTCTTTTCACAAACGGCTACTTATTTAGGTACCTAATAAAACTTAAACATAATTTATACGTTGTAGTATTACAAACGGCTATACATTTTTAGGCTTTGCTTTTTTCTGAGTTTCTTCCACATACACATTAATATCTGTAAGTAAATCAAAATGTCAGTTGAAAATAATCAAAAAAGCACCTAAAATTAATCCTCAAAATGTATTCACAATATAGAGAAGGAAATATTTAGAACACAACATCAAAAGCTTTTTGAAGCGCGAACAAAAATTTCAATACACACAAAAAACTCGTTTCCAGCGTTCAATTTCACACAATAACTTTGAAAATCTCGTATGATCCAGTACGGAATCTTTTTATTTGAACCTTAATTCATTAATCACAGGGTGTGTTTTTTTTCAACGATTTAATTATATTCGAGCTTGTGAAAAGTATACTTTAACATGAGTTTCTAATATCGGTGCTCAGTCGAGTGAGATCCTTTATTCTCAAAAGGTATCGGATCGGATATTATTTTTGTCTGAACGCTAGCAATAAACCCGGATTAATATTCTGTATTAAAAGAGGTTTTTGGGTTAAGAGGGTAAAAAAATATACATTAAAACCTGAAAAAATTCTTCACATTATGCGAAAGCATCCACAAAGTGTGTACATTTATATTTAAAAGTTAACTAGTAAAGTATAAACTTATTTACATTAATTCAAAAGTGTTTTGAAGAAACAGCAGTAGGTAGCTTAAAAATATTTTATGAAACATGCAACAACGCTTTTGACGTTGTCTTCGGTCGATACAACACACAGCTTCACTAGGAAGCTGATTTTTGGCCTGACCTCTATCAATATGGAAGTACCAATTAGTTGTCAGCCTTTGCCAATTAATACCCCTTCTAGACGGTCGGGTGGTTGGGCCAACCGAGAGGGATGCAGCTATTTGTAGGAACGAGATGTAAATATTACTATGTCATTCTGACAGATAGCTGCGTCCTTCTCGGTTGGCCCAACCACCCGACCGTCTAGAAGGGGTTTAAAGGTCCAGTGTTCAGTTGTCTCGTAACTGACCAATCTGACTGGTGATGCGAAGAAATAAGCAATTTGTTCGTTGGTAGGTATAATAGTTACTGTGTGGAATTATGAGAGTGAACTTACAATCACAAATTACTTATATTGCACATGAAAAACTTCAGGTTTGTTCATACGCTCAAAAAAAAACTTCTTTAAATACCAGATCCTTATTAAAATTATTATCTTCTAACATTATTAAACACCTAGATGCAGATTTAAATTTGGACACTATCTGTTATTGAAACGAATATGAATTAGGTATAACCAAAAAGGAATCAGTTTCCCTTTTACCTTTTTAGTCAAGCGTGAATATACATTTAAAAAAGTTTCCGACCAATTTAGGACCTCTTCCTTTTTAAGTCAGTTGAAAATGACACGTAAACTTGAAACATAAGTTTTCAAAACAACAAAAGTATCTACAATCGAGTAATAACCATAAATGGTGAGGACTCGAAATCGTGTCAATTATGTGTGAATGTAATTTTGCCCGGCACTGAGTGTGCAGCACAAGTACAGATGGATCATTAGACCGCTGCGGTGTTTGAGAACTAGGAACGGACTTACGCAGAGATGGGCCCTCGAGGAGCTAATAGTGATGGCGGAACAGTGTCGATGGATAGTTCTTATTCAGATAAAACTAATACGCATTTTTTTCTGCAGCTGATTCTTTTAACAAAACAACACTTTCTTTAAATTTTATGTTAAGTAAAGTTGTAAAACATTATTCAATTTTGCAATTAATTTTTTATGACAGACGTTAATTTAGACAATTTGTTGCATCTACCAATTTTAATCATGTTACACTTAATAAAGTGATACTACTTAGTAAAAACAGAAATCTAAAGCCCCTGACCACCCTGCAGTACATTCTTCACTTACATTCTGTTATCCGTCTTTCCAATATTATATACTTAGCAAGGAAAATCTTCCTTTATATGGGTACTTTTATTGCAAAATAAAAAATAATTATTACACTTTCTCATAAATTAAACGTGTTATCACTAAAATGAAAGCTGCTTTCTCTTGCAAAACTAGTAAAGTGCATTATGCTATAATAAAAATTGTAACCTGCAGTTCAAACTACTTGCAGCTACCGCAATATTAACATTATTGCCTCATCAAATACGGGCCCTGACATTCAACCCAGAAACATCGATACGGCAATTAGGCAGCACTAGCTGAAGTGTTAGCAGGATGTGTGACACGCCGCTGTGGAGGTAATTGCTGCATTTCACACTACACTCGCTTGGATTCTGGGAAATCAGGTCTATGCACATGACGTTTTGTTGCGAGATCGCTTAATGCTCTAAAACATCTTTTGACGTAACATTTAAAAAAAGCATGTTTGCCGTAACAAATACAAAAAAATCAAACAAGTTACGGTAGAGTATCCGGACAAGTTCTAAGAAAAAGCCGACCGATGACAACACTGCAGTTACTGTTTACAAGTTTAATAAATTTTATGGGTGCGTAACGATCGGTATAAAAATATTTCCTATAATATTAGTCGCTATAACGCTCATTTAATATAATTATTGAATCATATAACAACATTTAATATATTTAGATATGATATAATTATCATTTTAAATAATGATCATTTGATCTAATAATATTTTATATAACATACTTTTAGTATAATGCATATTTCCTATAATTAATAAATGATGTAAAGTTAATTTCATACACAGGCACACCACACCACACCCCACAAAGTTTACTTAAGCAGTGGGGCAAACGGGGGACGGGGGGGCGAAGCCCCCCATGAGGGGGGCTCGGGGGGCCGCATTAAAAAAACTGCATAATGACTCGTACAACGACTTGGGTAGGTTCGTTAGTTACCTTGTGACCCCACAGAGCGGAAATAGAAGCCCCGCGATAGCGGGGCTTCGTCGACTCGCCTTTGAACCCCTTTCCCGTGCACAAAACTAATTGCTACCAGAAATGTAAGTAGGTTAGGTTAGTTAGATTTTTATTTCAAATGAGTATTATATCAAATGATGTTTATAATAAATAAGTGATATGCCAAATGATAATTGTATTTACTAAAAATAGATATTTTAAAATTATACCAATCATTTATTATATAAAATGAGTGATTATATCCTTTGAAATTATATCAAATGTTATTATATCAAATGAAAATATATTAAATATTTTTATACTATTCATTACACACCTAAATTTTATATTATACTCATATTAAGCATTTTCTTAAAGTTAGTATATCACTAAAAGATAAAACACTATTAGGAATTGTTGTTTCGATTCAATTTATGACTTTTATGTCGCCTTATATACAAAACCCGTGTGCTGTAAATTCGTTTTCATATTTATGTTCACCTCTTCCAGTGCCGTCTGCTACATAACGTATGTCTTATTTTTAATATTATAATAAATATTTGCAATAATACAATCGACCATTCAGAATTGTTCAACAAAAAATCTAAAATTAATTCCGAATACTTACTATTCCTTAAAACAAGCTCAACTTCACTTGAACACCTAACATTCAGTAAACTTGTGGAGTTGTGTAGCTCCCGAATACGCCAGCTTCTCCGAATTTCTCGCGTGGACGCACCTAATGCAGTCGTGCCCGAGTTGGTACGCCTGCGGTAGAACTGCTGGCAATTACAGGTAATTCCGCTAGTTGATGAAACAAACGCTGGTCGGAGATTGATAGTAGGCCACGAAGGAAACTTTGACTGATTCTAGAATTTAAAAGATGTTATTCAAATGTGCAAGTTGTTGCGTTAGCTCAAGAAGGTAAGTTACTGTCTTTTTTTGAGTCAAGCCCTTGTTGCCGATTTTAGAGCTAATTTTTTAGGCAATCATCATCCGCTTCTTGAGACCAGACCGATTCCAAGCTCGGTGGGTCTACGTTAATAACAGCGAAATCCTGTTCACAACTTCCGACTCCATCACCAAATAAGCCTGTTTATTTTAAATTTCATAACATTTATGCTGGAGCTGGTTCAAAATTAAGATGCAAGGATTCAAAACGTTTGAACGAAACATACTAACAACACATTAACTATCATGAAAAGTAAATAAAAATCTTATAAAAAATAAAAAAAGGATTTTAACACATCTCGGTATTTTTGCACGACATCCGAAACGGTAAAAGTTGGCAAAAATAGTAATGGTGTTAGTAAAATATTTTTTAAATTTTCGATTAAAAAAGAACTCACCCTTTATACTTTAATATTAGAGATAAAAAACATGGAATATAAATATAAGATACTTTAAGGTACGAGCGATAACATACGTAGACATAACATAACGTAGACATAACTTTGTCACAGTAGTATAAAGATACTCACCTACTTTATCACAATTAGGTACTCAAGACAAGTCCAAGATCCTTCGTTATCTCAGCCCTCGTCAAAGGCCGGACTTCAAACGGACCTGCATCTATTGTTTCAAGTAGCTCTCTCAAGTCCCCAGTCAATATAGATTTTTCTTGATGTCCACACTTTTTGGTCTTCGTTGGGTTTATTTTGTATTGTTTCTTTTACTTGTTTGAATTATGTGTGACCAAAGCTTCACTGCGATTGTATTCGTTATTGTTTATTTCAAATTAGTTTTACGACAGAACATAGATTTTATTAGCAAACAATTGCAAATTTTTTGGATGAGTGACATAAAATGTCTAATATTACATTTTAAATATAAAGTATAGGTATAATTGCAAATTAATATGACAATCTGGAATATGTTACATTTGTGTGAATTTGTGAATAAAATAAAATATGTGACTAGGTACATAATTATAAATATCTCGAAAGTACTGGCTGTTTAAAAAACGAAATTTTCGCCATTTTACAAGTCTGAAGTTATTATAAGTTTAATTTACTCTGCAGTTTGTTATTTTTTTACAAATGATAGGTATCTTATAATAATATGATAAAATTGTATAATGTAATATTAATACGAGCTTAAGTCATCGTTGTCAGCTAACTAGGTGAACCTGATAAAGCTTTCAATGGAGATTAAATTCCTTTGTGAGTTCCTCCCACGGCTTATGATCAGGTACACATCAGATAAGACTAATTAGGGTACTTTGTAAGAGATAAGAACGGTAACGGTGAAGTAACTTCTCGTAAAAAATCTTAATTAAGTAATATTAAGAATTTTATTACACAGCCTATTGATAAAATAGCTCTTTCAAATAAGATACATAGTAGTGATGAAACTAGATTGCAGCACAATAAGAGATCTAAGACACGCACGACCATTTACTCAAATTATCAGCTGACCAACCAGCCATTTGTGAAAAAAACAAAAGCGAATTAAAAACGGCCTCCTTTGCATAGACGTTTGCATTAACACAAGCAGCCAGTGGCATTCCGATTACAATTTACCACCAACAACAAACAGTTAGCGTGAATCTTGTAGCAGGTAGAGCAGGGTTTAATTTTGTATAGTAAAGGGTATAATGTGGTGGTAAAGTTTTAGCATAAATTAGCATGTGTCGAGTTTGCCGACGTCTGTCGACAAGGCATATCAATCACGATAAAGAAGCATTTTGTACTGTGACACTGGCCTCAGGTAATGCAATGTAAAATAACAGTACTAAAGTATTCCAACTAGAATTTAAGGGGCCGGTTTCACACGCAATGCTTTTTAATGTTGTTCATGTCTGGGTGCGTTTGGAGGAAATTGTAATTGGTGGTGTAATTAGTGGTATGACTATTGTATGTTAGGGCAGATTGCGTCGTATTTGTTCCAGCCGTTGATTACATTATTACTTATGATTTTTTACAATGGTTTTGTCAACGTCATAGTCACAATCCGTTAAATTCGGGTAGTACAGTGTAATTTAATAGATAGAAACAGTAATATAATTTTGTTTACATTATCAAATTTGTCTACTCATTCCTATTTCTGTTGTCAGTAGTTTATTTATAATTTCTAACGGGATTTTATAGAACCGCTCAGAAACCTAGTAGTCTATATTTCATCTGCTATTATTAGAACCTGTCTTCTTGAGTGTTTACGCTCAGCAAAGTTGCATGAAAAGCATTAATTACTTAGCCATCCGACATAGCATGTCCGCATTAGTTTTGCTCGGAGGCAACTCTCGGCTTAAGAGAAAAGCGATGGTCAATTAACTCATTTATTACCGATTTAAAGCTGATTAACCATGTGAAATAAAAATCGTGAAGCATGTGGTTAACCTGCTTGGTGGTGACGCTGCCTACGAAGCTAGCAATCTCGTATTCGGTTTTCGGTAGGTGCAAATCGTCGATGAAACTGCAATACCGCGAACTAGCTTTTTCCATAAGGTCTAATTTTCACTGTTCACTGTTCCAAATTAGACCTTATGGAAGAAGTTAGTTATGCGGTATTGCAGTTTCATCGACGAAATATATGTTTGATGACTACGAGTTTTTGAGTTTTGTATGTAAGTATAACAAGTCTTTATTTCTCTATAATATAAGTATGTTTATCGTAGTGTTGTACCTACCCACAGTCGAAGGAGCTTGGAACTTCCTGATATTTATTTACATTATTTATTTTAAAGCAAACTTCTCTATATCTCATCTTGTCTTATTTGGTCCCATATGCGATCTCCTCCAGTGAACTTTCGAGTGGAGCAAGTGAGACCAATGCAAAACCAATAACATTTAGATACTATGCGTAGTAGGTACCTATGTGTGTACATTCGAGAAACAGGAACAAAAGTCCAGACCTTGGTTTCTTTATTTCTATTGAGCATATTGCTTGTCTATTCTTGGACCAGAGCACATCGAGGGCAAGACCACAAAATGGATGGAGTCCATTTAATCTCCTGGGTTTTAATTGCAGCACCTCCCGATTCAGCGGCCGTTTATTGGAGGCAAGATTTATCGACGAGTTGCGCGCTCGGACAATTTTCATCGACACATGCTTTATAGAGATCTTTAATGAAACTTTTTAATTGCCTAAGATACAAATTGAAGTTGTGCAATTAAAAGTCATTTATCATCTGTATCGTTTTATTGAAAACTGGTTAGTATCTAGTTAGATTTAACTATTCGATGGTATTGGTAGAATGTTAAATAATAGGAAACTTTGTAACGGTTTTTAGTGATTTATGTATCATGTGACCTGTTGTGTGGCTTATTTAATGATCATATTTGAATTCTTGTTTATAATCGTTCACATCAAAAGCCTGATATTGCATTTTCGATAAAAAATTGTTCTTTCCCAAAAAAGTCCATCCGATTGGATTGACAATCAATAATATCTACTTTAGTACTTATATATATGTACCTACCCATATATAAATGTTCATCTTCATTTTTATCAAACTCGAATTCAACTCGTGCTTCGATTTGGGTTCCATTATAAAATTTGAAATTGAAATTCACCATCCATATGACGACAAAAATAAATCAAAATTTCGGATTCGCTTCACTTCCGCGCGTAATTGGTCTAAACCGAATAGGGTACCTACAGTCAAATGTGTCCTATATGGGTACTTATTTACAAATAATTGGGACGTGTTGATTTTTTAATAGCTAGGGTCGGCTGGGGTCGTTGGGGTGCGACACTTTGCTTTTATTGTAATACCTACTGGCACGGTAATTTGCATTGGTTCAAAAAATATATCCATATTATTTCCTTCTCAACACCAATAAGCGTAGCCAATATTACAATTTTTTATGAAATAAATGACATTTTACTAGCTTTATAATCACTAACTTCTGCCCTTGACTCCATCAGCGCAGACGTTGTTTAAGCATATCTATTTTCTTGAGAACTATATGTCTTCCGGTATAAACAGTTGGTAATATTATATCTGGGCTTCATAACTATCTATGTATCAAATTTCCCATAGATCAGTAGTGGCACTGAACTAAGAAGTAGGAACAAAGAAACAAATAAACACGTTCGCATCTATAAGCTTAATAAGAATGTACACAATAAATAAGGTACTCCCTATCTGCCACTTACCTTTGACATGCAGATGGCAAAAAAGATACAGCAGAACACATAAAATCCATTCGATATTCGGAGAAACGATTCGAGAACCTATCGACATTTTGAAGCGTCGACACATTTCATCTGTTAGAGACTTGGAAAGTAGATTCGATTCGTTTTTGGTGTTGCCTAAAGCTACGTGCACCTGTTATTTTGTTTGTTTTTTGCAATGAAAGTTTAATAAGCCTATAACTTATTTGACAGAATTTAACTAGAACATATCGAGGGTTGCGAAGTAAAACCCGATAAGTAAACAATTTGTTTTAGAATATTGAATTTCGAAGGCGTTTTAAGAAGCTTCAATTTTGCATGATTCATTATCTCAACTTATCGGGTTTTACCACGCAACCCTCGATATTATCATAATATTGGTGAATTCGTAAAATTAAAATAATACACCGTTTATGTAGTTTAAAGAACTTCAACATATAAAACTGTAAGATTATAAAATGCAAAGTACCTAATTATATTATTTGTTTAACTTCCCGGTTAATAATGATTAAAAATGAAATCATTAAATAAAGGTTAAAGCCAAAACAATCATCGTCAATCAACAGAATTATCAAAAGTCACAAAGTGGTTATTATTCTGACAAAATATGAAAATAACATGCAACACAGAAATACTACTGGTCCTGTGGAACACAATAAAATTATGTTGAATATACGAAGGAACAAAATTATGAATTCGGATGAAATAAAAAGTGGAGGAAACATTCCTTTTCTCTTTTTAGTTCACAACAAACTGGCGTCGACTTTTTAAATTTCATTACAGAAGTCTATCTCGTTTTGATTGCAATTTGCTGCTGCAAAAATATGCAATGGAAGCGTAATTCACTTGTGGTTTATGTCCACTGCTGTATTTTTAATATTACTGAAGCATTAGTTTTTACCTATTTAATAAATGAGTATTGCTCAAAATAAGTATACGTATAAATAGGTACATAAAGACGGCCTTTGAGTGTCATTTAAATAATGTTTTACTTACAATCTCGTTCGCTTCACATTAAATTAACTGACAGTTTCGTGACGGTCACTAACTATTCTTTTACTGGACATTTACTTTGAGTAATATTCAAATATAATTAGTATTTAATACTTAAGTTATAACATTGTGTTATTTCTATTAAAAGATAAAAATAATCTATGATGGAATAAGTAGCGACCCAAACTTTAGACAAAGAATTATAAACACCACTATTAACTATGAGAAGAGAATGTCTATATACCTACTCGTACGCACGATGTTTTTGGCTATTCGAAAGAAACATTTCTTATTATGTTTCACCAAATAACGCTTAATAAAATGTGATTATATTCCAGCGGGCGTACCTGGACGAGATTAAATTTGACAGGTGCTCGGGAAATGACTACATCTATTCCATATTCTAACGTAAGACTTTTATTATCTTTTATTACTAAGCGACTATTATAGCGAATTTTACTTTTTATAGCGATTTTATCAAGACGGGATACTTTTATTTTAAACCTTAAACGTTAAGTCTTACGTTAGTATATGGAATTGGTGTATTTATTTCCCTAGCACCTGTCAAATTTTATCTCGTGCATGCATGCTAAGCCCGCTGTGATATATCATTCATTTATATATTTGTGAACCCACACAAGTTAATGAAACCTTTTTGACTACGGAAAAAAAAAGTCGGAATGCCGTCGGTCCAAAACAAATATTTTTTACCTCACCAACCATAACCAAGAACAAATGTAAATACCCTCCTAAATACCTCCTCTCACGGTCATTATGAGTGCAGAGTAATTGGAGACACATGGGTTCTGAACACCAGGGTGCCTAATTACGGAAGAAATATGCCCACGATCACTAATTAATACACGTGCGTCTATGATTTAGTAGAAGAAAGTTTTTTAATGCATTCCATGCCAAGGAATTCACATTTTGAGTCAATTTTGTATGATAATAAGGAAGCAGGGCACCGACTGTTAATGTTTCATTTAATGCTTCACGGTCAATCATACAGTTGGTGCTGCTCGGGACTTGTTTGATTCTATGTTTGTGAGTAATTGATTTGCTTTTAAAAAGTTTAAAAAAGTAATTGACGCGAAGAATCTGAAGATTAAATTGGAGATGCAATTCTTGCAAAATATCTTCATTGTATTTATTTGTAAAAAAATCAAGCTGCATGAGATTACAGTTTAAAATTATGGATTAATGTTTTTCTTTAACGTCAAAATAAGTATCTAGGCAAACATTACAATGTTCAAATATTTCCAAATTCAAATGTCGAAGTTATATTTTTACATTAACGCGTCGTTTGCGTCGTTTGTTCAAGAACACGAAATAAACACCAAAACAAACAAAAATATCGCTAAGTGCTAAATCAAAACAGGGGTCAAAATGACCCTTATCAACATTCTCTAATTACTGACCCTCGGAAATGTCGGCCCTAGATATTAATCCATTTAAAATACATGGCTCCTCTGAAACGGAACGAAATGATGACCTAGATACGGGTTTGGTAGAAATTTATAAACGTCAGTTACTTTTTAAAAACCTAAGTAAGTAATTAGTTACCAGGAATTGTTCTATCGATTTTATGTGTGTTAAGAGAAGTGTTATACTGCGCTATGCTTAAATAATCGTGCACGTACTCGCTTAAAAAAAACTCGTGCTGTAAGCTCAACGTCGTTCCAGCCAACTACAAGTCTACTTGTACAGTCAACATCAAATAGGATAGTAGCAGCAAAAGTGGCCAAATATATCGCAACACATCTTTATTACTATAGGAATAAGGATGTGTTACGATATATTTGGCCATTTTGGCTGCTCCTATGTATTTGATGCTGACTGTACTAGTATGGGCTCTAAAACAACTAGAGTTAATAGAAATGCTAGTCTGAGTGCATTAGCGAATTTTTACTATTCTCTTTCATGGAAGCTATTCGGCCCTTAAAATATTTTGATGATTTTCAAAGAGAACGACTACGTACGTAAGAGTACTTAAGAGTACGTAAGAGGACTTTCTTTCTTTTATTGTACCAAAAAATTAAACCATTAGCTGGTGGTTTAAAAACTCAAATTTATAAATTAATAACAGTGCCCGCCAACATTCCAATTGCGGGTTACCTTTGAACTGAATTGACATTTGACACCTCCCAATAGCAAATACACCTAAGTGCTAGCATTACTCGTAAAACAACGATCACTAGATCTGATAAAGCCCAGGTGCGCTTGCGCCGCGACTGGCGGCTCGCTGTAACGACATTCTATCTACAATCCACGCCTAGCCAATCGCTATCGGATCGGTTATCAGCTTCCTAGGTAAGATAGGGATGGCACCTTTCTTTAACCCCCAAGTTTGCTGTGTGGGATGTAACAAGGAGGTAACCAAAGGTATGGCTTAAATTGATTGAAATCTTTACTTTCTCATTTAGTCAAATTTCGGCCATGTTTATTGTGGTTCTCTTGTATAAGTATTATTAAAATTTTTGAAATGTTCATATATACGCACACGAAAAACACCCAGAACAACAATTTGGTCCAAAAGCATGCAGGTAGTCGCCCTGAAATTACGAACCATAATAATATATAGTTTGTAATTTCGATGTGGCCGCCGCCGTCTGAATAGACTGATGGTTAGAGCGTTGGCCTACTACGCCAAGACTGCGGGTTCGAACCCCAGCTATGGACCGGTGTTTTATTGTTATTTTTGTTCTTTTTTGTGTAAATCTTTTGTTATTGTTTTTTTATTTGTTTTTGTATAGAAATGGATGAAAATTCGGTTTTGACCCGAGTGACGACGCTCGGGTTCCCAGGTAACTACTTATGAATAACAAATAAAAAACAATCAATATCCTACTGCATTGTGAAAGAGGCTGCATGCTTTTGGACCAAAATGTTGTTCTGGGTGTTTTTCGTGTGCGTCTATATGAACATTTCAAAAATTTTAAAAATACTGACGCTCATTAGCGCGGGAAATCTTTTTGCGTGAAAATATGGGGAAAACGAATTTTCCCAGATAGCTAGATCAATTTTTTGCCCCCGTAAACCCGCATATTGCAAATTTCATCGAAATCGTTAGAGCCGTTTTCGAGTACAAATATAAATGTTTTTCGTTTAATAAGTAGGATAAGAAATCATTATTTATATTGAAATCGACAACCCTATTCCATTGATACCATATCCAGATCGCTATCACCCGGAGATGCAATCAACTCAACACCTCGGGCTTGGCCTTATCTCCGAGATAACTCCAGATATTAGTGGTCACTTTAATTTTACTATTATTTGATCAAACTGTTATTACGCAGGAGATCCTTTTCTCGAAACTAGATCCTAGTTCTATAAGACTAAGGTTGTTGGTTTCATAACATAACACATAAATGTTGTTGGAATTGATATTGGATGTTTTTTTTTAATTTACTTTTACCTAATTTTTAATGAGTGAGTGATGAGGTTCATATTTCACTGTCTGTCTTGAAAAGTTAACTGTATATTATGTATAATAAAGTATTAAAGATGGAGGTTTTATCAAATTAAAAAGAAACCGTTTGAGATTTGTCTGTACCTACTTGCAGATTAAAATATGGCAATAATCGTAAAATAAAAAGAAGAATAAAGAAAATTATACAAAATAAATAATTAATGCCCTTATTTTGTACAACTCGCAATTACATCCGTCTCAGACAATTTATTAAACAAAACCCAATTGTATTGATAACTCCTCAAAAGAGTAACCTGATCCCTAGTTTTATTCTAACTTCCCGTTCAAACACAAAAGAGGATGAAACTTAAAACTCAATAGAGAATGCAAAATTTAAAAAAATCCTTGGGAACAAAAATAGTCAATAGTCACTTCATTGTGTTTGTTGAGTAAACCACATGAGCATCTGAGGTATCAGGTTACCATGGTGTTGAAAATGTTAGACAAATAAGTGGTGCAACAAAATGTGAAATGTTCATCGCTACGTTAATAAAAGACATAGGGAAGGATATTGAAGTCGACCACGCAATGCAATGAGATAGTAACAAAGTTGCAGACAATACAAACTATGCGAGGAGTGACATAGTAAAGGTAAGCTTTGCTTCCCGCAGGAGTGTGGTTGTAAGTTGAGTGAACTTAACTAACCTAAATTGACTACATTAAAACTATTGTCTTACATGAAAAATATTTGGACAAATATTTAAAATTTAATGGGAGCGTCGGTGGCCTAGTGGCTAGCGGTGTCGACTCGTGTTTGTGAGGTACCGAGTTCAAACCCTCAAGCGGTCACCATGTACCAATGAGTTTTTCTAACTTATGTATATTACCTGCACGGTAACCGATGCTCTTACTGTGAAGGATAACATCGTGAGAAAACCTGCACATTTAGGTGGCAAAAATGTATAACCATGATTCGATTGGTTTTGTTCCCCTGTCACAAGGGTTACGGAGGTCAGATGGCAGTCGCTCCACTACTGTAATAACCAGACTAGCCGAATCGTGGTCAAGCATACCCCGACGAACAACGGGAAACAGCGCTAGAAGGATGATGGATGATTTAAAATTCAATGGAAGTAGGGGTTTAATAATGTTTTAGTAACATTTTGAAATGGACTTTACCTATTCGAAGTACTTACTAAAGGTTTTTTATAAGTAGCATTATTAAGTCTGATTATAACTTAAAACATATTTCTTAATTCAATAGCGCCCTTCTTTTCATTTAGATATACCCAGTTTCCCAAAGAGCAACAAAATTAGGAAAATACTTAACCAAAATGTTACTTGGAAAAAATAAATAACCTTTTGTATAATTAAAAGGCTCATTAGTAATCTCTAATGATCTTAGGAATACTATTTAAACTTTAGGGTATCCTGATTTTATTTCCGAGAGTTAAATAAATTGAGATAAAAAGTCTAGCAGGCTTGAAACATACAATAGGTTTCTTCACTTTATTGTAAAATTGGCCTGATATCAAGTCTTTGGTCTCTACCAATTAATAGAGTTAAGTTTAATTTAACTTCGAAATTACTAACAAGAAGTATAAAATTATACAAAGCATGCCCAAACATTAAGCGCACTAATTAGTCCCTTCAGTGAATTCTCGTGAAATGGTATGAAATGAGACGACACACGACAGTTTCGCTACAAATTTATCGTCGCTCAAAACTTCAGTGTCAGTAGAATTTATGCGAAATGCACAACGACATAGCTAGCTACGTTTTGACGGAAATTTATTTATGTTCCTCGCACGATTGTAGTACCTATACAAAGGTCGGCTACGAATCTTAACTCAAAAAATTCTATCTACTATCGCCTTTGACAGTAACAATTTGGTAAACATTGCTAAGCTTATTTGAAGTCCAGTGATTAAGGAACTCTTCAGATTAGCAAGTGCCTATACAATACAATCAAGTTCTTAAACATGGGCCCCGACGAAGTCGCAGGCTACAAGTAGTATGTACAGTCGACAGCAAAAGAACATAGTGACAGATGTCATGTCGCCGGCGCCATGTTGGCTGGCGGCCAGATCGCGACAATTGCAATCTATTTAAAGTTTGTGCAGGCAGAAAATGTTACAGAGCGGTTATAATAATGTTATGACAACTAAAAATCCGGCTCGAACGACCAGTACAAAAGATAAAAGCTGTTTTATTAAATAAATCAATTGATACTATCACTACATATTATAACATTTATAACTCAAAGTCCCCGCCGCGCTGAGTTTGTATTTGTTCGGGCTAATCTCAGAAACGAATGTACCGATTTTCATACGGTTTTCACCCACCAACGGAAAGAGGGATTATCCAGAAAAGTTACAGGCAGGTGTAATGTTGTGTAACATTATAATGTTACACAACAGTTATAACAACAATTATAAGTTGTGCTACCCGTACAAAGCCGGGGTGGGTCGCTAGTAGCATAATCATCATCATCATCAGCCGCAAGACGTCCACTGCTGGACAAAGGCCTTCCTTAAGGTTTTCCACAACGATCGGTCCTCTGCTGCTGTCATCCAGCGGTTTCCCGCTAAAGTAACTGATATAGCTCACCGAATAGCAAATCTTAAGTGGCAGTGGGCGGGACACATTGCCGATGGCCGTTGGAGCGGAAAGGTTCTAGAGTGGCGACCGCGAGCCGGGAGACGAAGTGTCGGCAGGCCTTCCACAAGGTGGACCGACGATCTGAGTAGCATAATATAGAAGCAAAAATCTCAAGTGATAAAAACGTAACTTCCAAAGTTGATCATTAATTGAGTGACATTTTATCCCTATTATCTTTATGGACGACGGCGATTGGTTGCCTCCCTCGTTTCCCTCCCTTTCGTATAGAAAAAAACTTAAAATTAAAATACGTTCATTCTAAAACATTATTGAGTACTTTGCTTTTATTGTGTTGACCCACAATCTTAAAATAACAGAATTACGGCTTAATAATATCTTCCTCATTTAATGTTGGTGCCAATCTCTGTAGATAATTGAATCCGTCAACAAATCACAGGCACTATATGTAACTCTCATCTCCTACAAATTGTCACAACTAATTCTGACTTTTCAAAATATAGCCACGGATTTAACTCGCTCGCAAACAATTGTGTCACTTTGCAAGTAACAACTTTGACATGACAAGAATATGCACTCTTGTTTACTGACACAGTTTGTGCTTTTGTCCATGCGAAATTATTTTTATTTTGTTTTAGTTTTGCTAATGTAATAGACACTCACGTGAAAGTTTTTTATTTTTAATTATTTACCTACACATTATTATTTCGGTTGGTTTGATATGCAGTTAATTTCAAATGGCAATATTAATAAAATTCCTTCAGTTTTTTAGTCTTTTTTTGGTTAGTAATTTTAATTACTACTTAAAGTGGCCAGTATTTTAAGTTTACTTATTAAAAGAGGTTAGACCATATCCAATACTGAATCTCTCGTACAACATAAAAGAGTTTCGTTTGATCCCAAATACGAATAAGTACAAAACATACTCACGCTTTAGGTACACTTAAATTTTTAATTCGTTTTTATGTTACATAATGATGCCTTTTTGCAGTATTCAGTATTTATTTATTATTTGCCTTAAGAAATAATCCATACAATAATTTATTATAGAAAATACACCTTTTTTTACTCAATCACGGTATTAAGTTGATAGTGTTGAAAGTGCCTTTTCTGTACATTTATATTTCCCGCCTGCTTTCAGTGACCGCATTATGCAAAACATGTCAACGCTCGCGTCTACTTTATTTATTGGTGCTTGGTTAGCTTTGACATTGTTCTATTGTTCGAGGAAGTGTTTGTTGAATCGCCAATTTCTTTGTCCGAAGCACAAATAACACAATGAACTTTGACTAAAATCGCATTAAAAAAAATTTTTTTTTGCTTGATGATGACAAGGAGCTCATAGGCTCATAATATACTGCCCTACTAAGTAAAAGGCAGTTTTTTACACAAAAGTATTGTAATAATTGTAACCTCTTTACTGGGTAATAAGGTTGTATTTGCTACACTAGTTTTGTGTAAAGAACTGCCTTTTACCTTAGCAGGGCAGTATATACATTTGCAAAACCTCTTAGCTCGGGTTCAATTTATTTAGGGCCGTATTAATAAACTCATCTAAACTGTGATCCCCGTCACAAGATGCGTCAAAAATGACAGTTTTCTATGGATTGACGTTAACTTTGACGTATCTTGAGACGGGGATCAGAGTTGAGATGAATTTATTAATACGGCCCTTAGTTTGTTTTATAACCCGAATGAGCGAAGCCAAAATAAGGCAAAGGCAAAATGCGTGAACGAGATCTAGGCCCCTCTAACGCGTCAATTCTACTGTAACTAATAAACGGTGCGCAAAACAGCTTGCGCCTCATGGAGTCGAGTTAGGTTGCATGTGTTGTAATGGAACTCATTAAACGTTTAGACAAAAGCTTTGTGTTTGTCTGTAGAGTGAGACTATAGTACCTAGCATTGTACCAAGAAATATAATTACTCGTTTTAATGACGGTAGATATAAAAGAAATGTGTAGAATCTGGCATGAGTACTTGAGCAGGCGTGCGGTCAGTCGCTACTTCTTGTCAAATTGATGAGTTTCATACATTTCTACAGTTTCATTAACTTAAATAGAATAACGCAAAATGTGTTTAAAAAACACAAACACAGAGGTATTTGCGGTTAATTTTTTTTTACATATTATTTGATTCGATATAAAACTTTCAGGGCCTCTATTCATATTATAAGTAGAACAAAAACGGTATAAGAGCTTATACTTACAGCCATTAGAACTCTAGTTCCAGCATTTTAAGGGCTGTATAAGCTTTTATACAGCTTGTGTGCTGCTTGGGTATATTATTGACATTATGAAAGCTCTTATTAACTGGATAGTAAGAGTTAACATAGCGTTAAAAGTGTGATTAACATATCGATGCGATATGGGCAAGACCAAAGTCGATAAAAGGCCCAGCAGTAGTTTAATTACAACATGAACTTACGACAACTTTACTGTGCAACTATAATGTAAAAACACATCTAAACATTTAATGAACGGAGTCCCTTGTCACACTAATTACAAACGAAACACAGAGACAGAACTCCCGCTCCCATTATGACGAGATCGCGTGAAGCGGTAACGACGAGAAAATCCTAATTATCTGCTTCTATTAAGTAATTCCTTTCATGTTGGATATATTGTGTTCTGAAAATGTCCTTGGATTTGTTATAAAAGACGAGAATTAAGAGGAATAATATAAGTACTTGGTAATAAGGAATTTTTGTTTTATATTACATTAAATGACACCAAGTTAAATACCTACTATAGCTTTAATATAAGTGCAGCTAAATTTTAATTCTACAATAATATTATATAATAAAACTATAAAGAGGTACAGTTTGTAAGTTTGGAGGTAGGAGAATTACCTTCTACGTCCAAACTTACAAACTTGAAACAGACTTGAAGATTATTAAATGTCTGTTATATTTTCTTGCATGGTCAGCATGGTCGCGGTTTGGTTTAAATGCTAATTTTGAACACTAATTACATAATAACTAGAGTGGAAACACATAATTAAAGAGGTATTTATAAATGTTATGAACCCACAAATACCAAAGGATGGAGGGATCAGGAAGGAAGTTGCAAAGTCATATTAATCAGCATATTATAATTTAGAATTCAACACTTATTAATAAAACTATATATTAACTGTGGGTTAATTAAATGTCGGTTCATAACATTTATAAATACCTCTTTAATTATGTGTTTCCATACTCAATAATTTTGAACCCCACCCCAATCAAATCAACTTTATTAATTGCCGAAGACGTCTTTCCTCCCCGGATGTCATAATTAGACGTATAATGAATGCCATGTGTGACGTCACCTTACACGTTACCAGTAAATGGCAACATATGGCATGATTTGTATGGCAAGGTTTATTATATTTAATAAGATGCTTTATTGCTATTGGACGTTAATGTTTAAATATAGGTTAAGTGAATGCGACCGTTTATAAATCAAACAAAGTACGTAGGTAATAATTGAAAATTTAATACCATTTGTCGCGAACAACCACGAATCTATGGTAAGTTCGTGTGAAAGGTTCCATATAATTTTTAGGTGGTAACACTCTTTGAGCATAGTAAAGAGAGAATGGCTTTATGTCAGTTTAAAGCGGGAAAAGTTGTGAGAAAAGAGAACGAGTGAACCGTTAAGAAAGTTCTAATTTCCTGGGCCTAAGGAGATATTTATCATGAGCTAAGTATTAGACTAAGGCTTAATTATCAATAAGGTAACGTGTCAAAGTATTTATAGGACGTAAATGAGATCTCACTTACCGATTGATACAAGTTTGAACGTCCCTGTTTCCTGTCGTGTCTAGCCTGGCCTATGTATACTTGGTATTCATCTTTACCTTTAAACCAACAGGAGAGGAAGTAAAAGAGAGACTATATTCAAACTGTAAATAGATATAAGGTTACTTCAAATTCAAATTTGACATATGTTGTGCGTGGCAAATGTCAAATTTTAACTCGAGGTGTAGTTATCTATCCGCGGTGAGTGTACCACCGCGAGTTGCCATAGCGAAACAGATAGAATATGTACTTACTTGAAACTCAGGTAGGATTCTGAATATATTGATTCTCAGTACCTTCATCGCGAACTCCTATCTTTACCACGACAAATAAGTAGTTATTCATTGGGTTTCATTTCGTTGTGAATCTATCAATACCTATCAACTCCATAATTATCATCACAATTTTATATTTATTCTCTTTTGAGGGTTGGGGTACCATTAGAAGTAGATTAGAGTTTTTACAACCTGATGCATTTTTCAGGTAACATAATATAACACTCCAAGTATTTTTAATTACAGCAAATAGTAATTTAAGCCAAGTCCTGTGATTGTTGCCAGTCGACGAGTTCGCAATAAACACCGAAAGTACTGGACCACTTGTGATAATATTATCACTTCTTCTTCCGTGTTTTCTCATTAAATTATCTTGACCATTGTAAACATTGTAGCCCTTCCATGAATTTCTACTATGTAGTCCTTTATGTAACGGTTCTGGTTCAAGCCTTCAGATTATCCTTACTTGCATTATGATTAAATCTAGACGATGCTCCTAGTTTATAATATAAATCATCCGCTATCGTAGCTGGTATATTTAATATTCGTCTTTAAAGGCTGCGGTAGGACACACATACGAGTACCTATAAGTATTTCCAATAAACATACTATTTAACGAAATGAGACTTATGAATTCCCTGGATTTACATCTATAAGAGTACTGAAAGAAATAATGTTCTCGTAAATGTAAGAAATGTCGTCTTTTAGAGCAGATATTCGATCCATCTCGCTCGTGACATTGCAGCCGTGCCGCGCGTATCGCGGTATCTCTTGACGTCATGGCGTCATGCTGGCTAGGAGGGGTGGCTCATTTTATAGACGTGTGATTTTCGAACAAGTTAATTAGACAAACCATATTACTCTCTTTTCGGTTATGTAATATACTTGTCTATTACAAAAGATAAGTTTAGGTATAGTTAAAAATATCAAAGCAACATTTTTATTTCAACACCTATCTACTTTTTCATAAATCCAAAAAACAATTTATTTTAAGAAGCCGCCTCTACATTAACTAAGCTTTTATTCAGACTACACGAACTTTAAGTGAATAAGCGCTCGAATATCCGATCTTTAATAATAAGGGAAAACAAAAAATGTATATACTAAACCTATTAATCCCATCGCTTGCACCTCAAACGCCTAGTTAGCGACTTGACAGACGCATGCGTTCCGATTACATCTTCAATGCGCCCGACAGATCAAGATACGCGGGGTATTCGTAATATCCCAAGATGGCCACTGTTTGGGAGGTAAATTGTTTTAATTAAAATAAATAGCTCTGTCGGAAAATATGGTAGTGTTAACGTGTCTGTTGCGGTTTTGGCAATTTAGTTTGTTAAATTTTAACTGCATTTTTTGAGTCTGTCATAATTTTTTACCATGAGTAAGAAATAATTCTTAATTATTCTTAGAAATATAATTTTGAGACATTTAATATAAATATAGTTTACTCTACAGATTCTAAATTGGTGATCATATAATTTTGTGTATAGTCTCACTTGTCTAAAAAAAGATTTAAAACTTAAGCGTCAAGATTTTAACCCTACTTTTTGCTTCGCCGAAATCGGGTAAAAAATATCTACAATCGTGTAATCCAATGTTCAATGGACACTTATAAATGTAATTTAAAAGTGAAATCTCCGTCTATCTATTACTAGAGAGCTATGTACGTGTCTACCGCGAAGACACCTACATGTCATGTTGCTTAAGAAGTGATACTCTATTGTTCGTATTATGATACCATCTGTTTAAATTAAAACATGAATTCAGTAAACCTAGTTATTTGGCCTTATAATTTTTTACAGAAAAAAAACATTTAAAAGTGCTTTTAATTTGATTGTAACAAGTAATTACTTGCGTAGGTACGCTGCAAAGTGACGAATTGTCAATTTATACATATACGTGATTTTAAACCCGAACGAACTTACACTTAAGGTTTAAAGAATTTAATTTTTTCATAAGAATAACATAATCCACTTAACTTAAAACAAGGACTACAATATTTTATTCGCGTCGGCACATTTTTGAATGCCTTTATCTGATATAAAGATGAATCTTTTACAATTTGAAGAAAAATGACAAATGGGTCATACACAACCATAGAAACAAAAGTTGTCTTTCCTGTCACAGAAAGTTAAGGACTTTGAAACCAATTTTTTTGGTTTAAGATATATCACTGTAGCCCGATGGAGCCCGGTGTAGTTTTGGCCTGTGTCGAAAATATATGAGTTAAAAACTTCCACGTCGTTAACAATTAGCAAAAGAAGGGACAATGTTGAACCTAAATCTGTGTATAACCCAAATCTATCGCAAATTGGTATCGGTTGAGAAAAATACTACGAAAAAAGTTACGAGCGATATCAAATTGTCATAAACAATTTAAATTATATTTTTTTCGGTCGAAGTACTATTATTGTTCGACATCAACAATAACCATTCTACACCTACTGCAAGGTTTAACTTCACTCGAATAAGCCTATTTTAATTTAAAAAGAAACAACGTCTGTACCGCAGCCACAGTCATCTCTAGCGTCACAGTCGGGACATTAACCACATAAGCATTCAAATGTCTGCAAATACCGGCAACGCGGAGTGTTCCACAAACAAGGATGCGTTTTACTTAATTGCATGCGTAATGACTGCCCGTATTGTTGGTGCCAATGTTTGACTTGTTTAATTGGATTTTGGGCGTAATTTGTTTTTGAGAGGTTTGTGTAGGGGTTTTGTAAGAAGCGATATTTGGCAACACGATGAATGATATTTATTTGTTTTTCTGAGACTGTAAGCAGTTTCTCATAAAAAGAGGTATGAAGTATGCAGGGATGGAAGTTGAGCGCTATTAATGCGTCAATAGGTTCAATTTACAATTACAAAATTAAACAGTAGCGCAGTTTAATTTTTCGTATATTTATGCGATCGTACAAGGTCATATTAAGTGGAGGGCGCGTCTTCATGCGTTACAAACACTACTCCTCAAATGGAGCTTTTCTTGTTCAACCACTTCAAAAATAACTTTATTTTTATTAGTTTATATTATTGTGTTCCTACTTTCTTTGAAAAGTCATAGTGTCGTGACATTAAAAATACTTTCACCTTTGTGATATTTTGATAGCAATCCATAAATCTCTTTTAACTTTTAAGATGCGAGGATAAGCATCAAAGCGCACTGATTTCTTCATTAAAAGATCATTCCATCATTTAGTCTACGTCCATTATTCTTCTAAGACAAGCTATATTTTTTAACTACATTATTATAGTTAAAGAGTCGTTAATATTTAAGATTAATTTCTTAATTACTGGTTAAACTGTGCTTATAATAAATCAATGTTGTTTTATATGGTAAACACGCGTATCATTAAGTGATTTCTAACAATGAAAATTGGACCGGGCTGTTATATGAAATTAATTTATATGTTGTGGAAGGAAAAAGTTGGATTGCAACAAATTCGGGAAAGGTGAATTAATTTGACCGGATCATATTATTTGTTAATTATTCATTAAGTTAAAGCCCACAGGCCCGCGTCCTTCGCCCGTCGCACGCGGGGGGTTGTTCAGAGAACCTTGGGCCTTATGTGAAAATGTGAACAGTTTCTTTTAAAACCACCAAGTAGGTATTTATGTAACTATGTATCCTACCATAGCAACATTAATACTTGGTAAATAAAAATTGGTTACATTTATAGGTATTGACAGTACACATACAATACAAGTTGTAGCATTATTATAAAAATAACCAGTAATTAAATAAAGATTTTTTTAACTTTTACTAAGCTACTAATAAAATATACAACAAAAGTGAAAAATTACACCCTTCGCGTTGGGGTAAACGTTTCATTTTTTTCATCCTCTTTTTCAACCCTTGCGAATGGCGCAGCTGGAAAAGGCTCTCATATTGTCATTACTTTGCTTTTTGTGTTATTACTTTTTTTAAGTACCTAGGCTGAAATTTAATATTCGATTTTTAATTTTAGGTCGTTGATAAAAAATATCGTAATATAGGTAGTCATTATGTTAATATCAACCATGAATAAACGAAAGAACGCTAAGCCAACGATTAAAATAACGTTTTTTTAAGGGTTATGTATATCCAATCAATTACATAGAAGTATAATGATTAGATATGTTATACCTTTGTTTACTGAGTTATCGACTGTTCTGATACCTATTGATGTATAATATATGGGAAAATCGAATGAACATTTTGATTATTATAAACAGTTGAGTAAATTCAAAAATATTCATTTGGTTATTCTACAAAAACTCGTTATTACTTTTTGTCCAATAATATATTGTTAAATTACACAAAACAAATCATCTTAATATACTAGAAGAAATTATCTTATCTTATCTTAAACGTAGAATAATAATATTATTTACTGAAACAATTACAGAAAAATAATTAGTGAATCAAGCGATGCAATCCGACCAAAGAAGGAATTCGGAAAATGAAAATAAGATTAAAACCTAAAACATTTAAACGTAACAGGCAAGTAAAAAGCAATTTTTCTCTCCGTTGAACTCGAAAGCAGAAAGTTAGGAACATTACACAAACACTCGAAAATACCGAGATTGACGTAATTCCCTGAAAAGCAATAAGTCGAACGGAAGCCTCCGACGGAACATTTTCTATAAATATTAACTCTTATAAATATTCTGGGGGTGTTTCAATTTTGTCTTAATCTCCAAAAGGATTGTTTACTAAGTAAACGTTCTAAGGGCTGCGGCGCCCTCAGGGTGGGAGATATGGCGTGACATTCTGTATGGAATTTATGATCTATTAATTTATTTAACTAATTTTATAGTCTAATGACTATACTTTCGTCATTTTCAGACCTGCTAAACATTTATTTTACTAGTTACAGGTGTTCACGGGCGACAGTGATTCCTATTTATCCTAAAGCATTAAAAAAGTTTATCTTCCCTGGAGATTTTTTTAATTTATTATCTGTTTATTGTACCTACACGTTTAAATGTACCCTAATTCTAAGCCAAATTAAAGATAAGGATAATTACGCTAATGCCACTGATTTTTTTTTTGTAAACTAACCTTAGATATACATAGATACTGTTCGTAAAACTGATGGCTATCGGGGCGGAAAAGTTCTAGAATGGCTACCGCGTACCGGAAAATGAAGTGTTGGTAGGCGTCCCGTAAGATGGACCGATGATCTGGTACCTACCTACCTACTGATAAGGATCACGGGGTAGCACAGGGAACCGACCATCGAGGAAATCCTTGGGGTAGGCCTGTATCTAGTGTCTATTGGCTGATATCATAATGATGATTAACCTTAAATTAAGTCGGTAAGCAATGTTAAGCATATCAGAGAAAGATATACCCAACGAAAATGCTTCTTACCACCTAATAAGGCAATCCAGAGCAGAAAAAGAAGTAACAGGGAAATGAAAACTCGGTATACTTCAATAAACATCTTGCACATCCCTGAAGTTGACCCGAGGAGCGCGGGTCCGTCTTACTGGATCATTTACAATTCTAATTAATCCAAAGTGTAAGATGGGCATCGCTCGTTTTGTTACTAAATTGAACGGACCGTATTGTTGGGCTTTGCATCTTGATGTTTCGCTGGGATTTGCTGACAGAATACTAATTTTGATGTATTAAATTGGTTAGATTTTTGTTAATGAAAGCTTTTGTTTTTATAAGTAGGTACACAATTTAAGGTTTTTCATTATTTTTTGGGGTGGCAGTCTGTATAATTTACTACAGATAAAATAAAAATGTCTTTCAGGTTTCAGATATTTAAATAGTGTCAATTTACGAGAATTCAATACCCATTCTTGTTTCTTGGCAGGTTTAACTTCGAAACCAAATATATTCTCTTAAATCAACCATTTTTCACATACCTATTAAGAAATAAACACACCCTTGGTAAAATAAAATCTTGATTACTACGTATGTATAGTATTTTTTATAATAATTCAATTGAAAAAACCATTAGAACGTTTCAAATTATCAATGTTTTAGCGCCGTATCTGTGAATAAGTCCTTCCCAAATGTAACATTACCCATACACATGCGAATCCTGCAGTACCGTGCAGAATCCATGTTTTAATCGGCCATGTTTTCACCGTACAATCGGATTGCAATGTGGGCGGCATACAGTCTAATTGAGGCCATTGTCCTGCGCATAGTAAAGCGGTCGTGACCGAAATACATCGCAGTGCAGTAACGGGATAAGTAGGTCGGATGCAATTATAGCTAGGACATCGATTACATAATGAGGCAATTATAACTGAGATGTTGCAATAAGTAACTTCGAAAATTCAGTTACCATGTTAATAATAATTTGTAGAACAGAGTAGGTATTTAATGAGCTGACAAAACTTGACAAATTCCAGGCAGTGAAATGGACAGTGATTAATATGACTCCTATAGATTTAACTCTTGCTGATTTTTAACAATTCATACTACGGCCTCAGTAAGTGTTATTGAATCCTAGTATCTTTACTAGAACTAACTTACTGAATGAAGAACAAAACATTACTTTTTCCAAAAACTATTATGTTTTAGAAGTAGGTACAAGTGTAAGATGGTTATTTTACGAATAGTAAATTTGATGCAAGCGCTATATCACATTCTATAAAAGAAAACTAAAATCTCTGCACGAAAGCAAAACAAAGAAACTGAAACATTTCACGAGACAGACTCAAAGTTAATCTAACAGCCAGTTGAAGGCAGGTCAAACAAAAATCTCTTGTTTATCAAAAACGCACAAATTTGGCGGCTAACGAAACCTTCACAGATATACTTCCGATATGAGATGGGAGGGTTGACTATAGGCGTAGTTGCGTTGATGTCATCGAATTTCTATCCATAATTTATATCATTCGTACTTTTTTATGGCATGACGACTTTTTATTTTTAACGTGTAAAAGTGCCATGCGGCCTACTTATTGAATAAATATCTTTTATTTTTATTAAGGAGAAGGTAAACCAGCAGTCAAACCACCTGGTGTTGTCTGTCTCGTGAAATGTTTCGCTCGTTTCAATTTACATTTTTAAAGGAGTATTTTGCTTAGTAATTTATTTTAGTTTCCTATTAGAAGTTGTAGACTACCGATTTAACATGGCCTTACTTAGATTTTTACTTATTTGTAAAAATTCAAAAAACAATCATGTAAATACATTAGCAATCTACTTGACAAAACATCAAATATGCGAGATGTAACAATAGTAAATGCAATTTAGCACAGGCAATCTGATGGTGGATTCTGAGGCTTATAGACTCTGAGCACTCCCCCGAAGTATAGAATGCCCATGACTTACTTGAACACGGGCCCATCATACTTGTATACCTTCATAAGGTTAACAGCTACCTCGACTCACCGGCCAAATTGAATAGCCACCGTTTTTAGGTGATTGCCATACTCCGATAGATTAATATCTCGGTCCGTACCTATGGCAAAATGTGATTCCGAATATTGAAAGTGTTTCTTTGAAATGTTTTAGCTAATGAAAATACGTTACGTTGAGATAGTAATTATGTAAGGTTTAGGCGAGGAAAGGTTGTGTTTTGTGATCTCTATTTAAAATTAACTTAGAGACAAGAAAATTTTGTTGAAAATTAGTAATGATTAAAAGACAAATTTACTTATAAAAAAGCAAACACAGCTTAGTCTTCAATTTTAATAAGGGAAAGAAAGCAACTTCCTGAATAACAACGTTGTTCCGTAATTTGAAAACCTCTGTAAATATTTTCCTTTCAAATTTCACGAATGTAAACAGATTAAATGTTGTCTGGTATTAGTATTAATCTGTGTATCTAAGGCAATATCCATAAATTCTAACATTACAATACATTAGACTACAACTACAACTTGCAGTGAGCTAGACGTTCAATATTTGCGAGCACACGCTAACTTACGGTGTTATTGTTCTGTATTGATGTTGGAGAATTTGCAATGTTGTTAGCATTATAGTTCAAGATTTAACAGAACCTACAGATTGCAGTTCTACACTACAATCAATTTTCAAGCTTTTTTTTGCGTCTGCATTCGTAAATCATAATTTCAGAATCGATCCATGTTAAAACGGAACTTAAGTCCTAGGGGAACCAAACTATGACATGCTTATGTATTCAGTTGCCTGGATGTGTTAGGTTCCCTCACAAAGTTGTTCATTGCTGGTACTTGCCGCATGGGGGGTTTCCAATAAGGAAGACTTTAGATCGCAGAGACCTTAAAAGATTGAGTAAAATCATCATTATATTTTCCCTTCGAGTGGCATGAAGACTACAAGATAGTTTATACTTTGAGAACTGATTTAAAAATCATAATTGTTTAATTAACAAATTAGTCTATAACGATTTGATTGAATGAGTACTCGCATAGTTTTTTGTGGTTGATCTAGGAATCGAATGTGTTTATTGTACATTTAATTTTCAGAGTTCAATTTTTATTTCTTGGTACTCACTTATTTTTCCCAGCTTTTTTTTTTTCTATGTGTAAAGTTATCATTAAATATTTTTATTTGAAATGAAATTAAATATTTTATTCACTTTGACTCAGTAAATAAAATGACTACTAACTCTCTAACAAGCCATATGTTTTTCCTTAATTTAACTAATACATTATTACAAAAGATAACCAAAACAACAACAACAACATTCGTTACAAATATTAATAATTTCTTGATCCTTGCTGACCATAACATTGTGAACAAAACATTCAATCTCCGTTTCTTGCAAAGAACACATTGAATAGATGTTTTATTCATCCAGGCTATGCTAAATCTATTATAGGGATATCTTCCGACACAATATAAACGTCTCTTAGACGTCCGCAAATATTATTCCAGCTCGACAAACAGACAGATGGAAGCACTGAAGTTGGAATAAAATATAGTTTTGGATGAAGTCCAAAATGTGTGAGTACTTGTAATAGTTTGTTGGTTACTTAATGGATGCACTGTTATCGTTCTTCTGTTATTTTACTAGATCAATTTTCGGATGTATTATAGAGGTATTATATTATAACGTGGAGAAACAATTGTTCGCCAAATTACACTGTTATTTGAATCAAACTTTCAAATTTAGCAAGGAACTATCTACTTTCTGTCTCGGTTGCCAATTTGCTAATGTTTTAATCTTATTTTTCTCTGATATGGACGTGATAATTTTCAAATTCAAAACAATATGCTTTGATCTAAAAGGGACAGCTGTTCAAAAAACAAAAACTTTATAATAATAATTACTACAACAATTATCAATTATTACATGATAAATATAATGCAACAAAAAATTTTAAAAACTTCCTGTCTTCTAATTAAAAAGTTTGCGTAGAAATTCGCAATAACGGTAAGTTATTGTTCTATATTTTGTACAATGACCCTAGGTCAATCAAACATTCTGCTACAATTTAGGTCTAACTTTAGAATAGAACCAATATAGCAGTACTCGCTGGGAATCGCTTTGCATAGAAAATGATGCGAAACCAACATTTGCTAATAGTCGGGTATGCACTAACCGCTCTGCCTAAAACGGCTGAGTTGCGAGCCTTTACCAGTTTAACATAATACCATGAGAACAGGGCAATTACACAGATTGATTCTTTGCTAATATTCAGATTTGTAACAGGTTAGGTTTTGCTGAATTATAAAAGTACACTAAATGTAGTTCATGGCTAAGGTAAGGAGCCTTGCGCAACCGACAAGGATGCTTTGGTATTAGGACATATTGACGACTCTATTTGAGTTTAAACGCTTTCTTAGAAGCTTTATACATATAGTCAGTGTGATCCCTAACTACACACCAATTTGCACATGATAGCGCTTTGACCGTTTGAAATACAATGCTATTGTGGTGTCTCTCAGTTTTCCTGGAAGTTAGAGAAATATTTTGTGCTAGCTTTTGTTTTCCATTAGAATATATCTTTTTTTTTGTACCAAAAGTACCCTTCGGTATCTCGACCTAATAAGGTTGATGTCTCTCTACTCTCTAGCAAATTAATGAAGGAAATACGAGTAGTAGTTGGTTTGATGTCAATCTCGACGCGCTTATTTAGTTTTATTAAAACTAATTACGTTACTTTTACGTGCTAGATGAACATAATTCTCGTGACATTTTTATAATTATCCCCTAAATAGTTAAAACGAAAAAAATTCCACTGCCAGGCTAACCTCACATCTTCTGAATGTTTAATACACGTTCAATCCAAGCGCTGTATCGCATCGACCGTCGCATGTAATATTCATAGGATGACTAATACTGGAATCGATACTCCTTCTGTTATATTTGAGGGCTTGATTGTGGGGAAATGTTTCGATTTGATTAGTAGCATTCTTGTATTTGTGGTTTAGGCGGGGTTATTTCTATATTTGTGGTATTTATATTTAAATATATCTACTTTACAAAGGATATAATAAAAAGCAAACACAATATAATTATGAATATACTTATTTAAAAAAAGTTACAATGAAAAAGTACTTCATATGCACCGCACCTTTGGCTTATAAATAGTCTAAAATTGTCAGACGATTAAGTTTTGTCTCAGCAAATTCAGACAAGGCACTATGGGACGAAAGCCCGATCTAGCTGGACAAAAACCATCACTGCAATTCTGTATTAGTACTAGCAAAAACTATAACAGATACTCCCGAGGTCACAATTCGGTTGATAATTTTGTGTAAGTACCCTCAAATAATGGATTATTAATCTCGAAGTGTCAATAAGAGCGTTGTCGTGCGTACTAAAATCATTTACTTTCCGTAATTTCTTGCGTGTGATTCACAGTGTTTATAAGATTAATTTATAAGTTTTTAGTCATGAATCGTGAAGTTGATGGTAAGTACTACTTTTTACAATTATTTCAATCGTAAATACTTCCACTTTTGCTGAGAAAAATGCCAAGGAAAGTGATGAATATCACATTTTTTGTGCATATTTTAAGTTTCATAGACCAGAAACTACATGTACCGTCTTGTACCAAGGCTGTAATTTTTTTATGTGGTAGTCTCATTCATACAGTATTGGATTAAGTACATTTGAAACTGCGGACGACTGCGGAACCACGCGATATTTATAGTTAAGCTGGAGCTAAGTTGTTTTTTTTCAGAAACCGAAATAATTATATCTAGAAGGAATTTTTACCATAATTGGGTTAAATACCCAAATAATGAAATAAATAGTCATTTATATGAATATATGTCAATGAAATTTCATACCAGTGAAGTGGGTTGTTCTACAAACTAAGGACGAAACTGAGTCTGATTTCGGCCCGACATTTTTTTTACATTTTGGTTGCGGAATTTACTCTATTATAAAGAACACGACGTCCTTTAGCATATGTTATGTGGAACAGTCAAAATAATTAAAGGTTTTAGATTTATGGCCATTTCAAGGAAATCAAGCAGCAGGAAACTGAGACTGCGACCAGGAAACTGAGGAAAAACACAAAAATCAACCGAAATCAACGTTTATTTATTATTTATATCACAAATAAAAAATATCCTTCTAACCATTAATTTGTAAATAGTCCAAGTATCTTGAACAATAACGAAAATTAGGTCTATTTTTGGTATATATTAATTTTATACCTTAATTAGTCTTGACCTTTTCAATTTACGAGACTGTCATTTGTTTTTTCAATTTGGCGGGATTCAGAGAATTGTGTGTCCCTATTATAATGAAACTAACTCGTGAAAATTTTCGCTCAATGATTTTTTACGATTTTCGCTGCGGCTTAAGTCAACAAGAGAGTTGCCAGAGACTTCAACTGGCGTTTAATGATGAAGCCCCATCTCGTAGCTCTGTGTAATCGTGGTTTGGAGAATTTAGACGTGGACGAGATCATCTCCATGACGATGTACGTGAAGGTCAGCCGGTGACTGCGGTTACTGAAACTAATGTCGATACCGTACGACAACTAATTGAGACAGACAAAAAAATTACCTGTCAGCAAATTCGTACTGTATTAGGCATGGGAATGAGTCCAGTGCAAAATATTTTGCATTAGCAACTGAAGGTTCGGAAGCTTTGCACTCGATGGATACCGCATGATTTAAACGAAGACCAGAAACGACTGCGTGTAGAGTGGTGCCGTAAAATTATACATAAGTTTAATGGAGGAGAGTCATTGGCTGTCTATAATATTGCAACAAGTGACGAAATCTGGGTGTATTGTTTCGAACCGGAAAGAAAAAGCCAGTCAGCAGAATGGATTTTTCCTTTTGAGTTGCCAACAAAAGTTAAGAAGAGCCGGAGCACTGGCAAAACAATGGTTGCGTCTTTCTTCGAAAAAACTGGACATTATGTAACAGTGTCGCTTGAAAATCAGAGAACAGTCACTGCAGATTAGTGTGTAAACAATAGCTTGCCCAGTGTCTTAGGAAAAATTCGTGAAAAGCGTCCTCGCATGTCATCCGTCACCATGATAACGCGTCCGCACATTCGGCTAAGAGAACGAATGCGTATTTGAATGCTTCAAATGTGGAACTGATGACCCATCCGCCGTACAGTCCGGACCTCGCACCTTGCAACTTCTTTTTATTCCCAAGATTAAAAAATAAACTTAGAGATTTACGATTCTCAAGCCCAGAAGCGGCAGTGAATGCATTCCAAGAAGCCGTTGAAGAGGTCTCTACCGAAGATTGGATCAACTGCTTCACACAATGGTTCCAACGAATGAAAAAATGTGTAAATAGTGAGCGAATATACTTTGAAAAACAATTAATTAGACATAAACATCTTATCTAGTCTTATTTATCAGATTCCAGAAACTTTCAGTATGACCTAAGTACGAGATCCTCCGAAGTAAAAAGATTGAATTTCTTCATTATATTTCGCACTGAAATCTTCCGAAAAATCCATGTGTATTATGGCTTCTTTATCAGTTAGGCACTTCTTCTTTTCCGATATTGCTTGGTACTGGTGAATAATATTTCTTTCATGCTGAAACATTTTAGTTAAATCCTCCTTTAATTTTAACACGAGTTAGCAGCAAAAAGTTGCAAAATAAACAATATTTCAATATAAACTCTCAGGATCCTGGATAGTTCTCAGTATCCTGGGTCTCAATTTGACAGGATCCTGAGAGCAGGTTCCTGAGAATTTTTAAATAATATTTAAAAAAAACATCGTTTTAAAACATTGAATCAAGATTAAGCAGAGCTAAACCTTTGCGCAAGCAATTTACGTATCAAAACGCTAAAATTACTATATTATTATATTTATTTCGTAAGTAAATATCTTACCAGGATTCTGTGAACTCGACTGATTACGACGCAACTTCCACCGCCGACTGTGCCGGGCTGACTAAACAACACACTAGGTGCAAAAAGATAGGTGGTATTCTTTTTCTCTTTCTTAGGTACAATTGACTCAGCGGAACGACAAAGTCGCTCAGCGAATAGGATATCGAATATTCGCTTATTTTACACTGAACAGGATCCTGACATAAAACCGTTGGGACAAATTCTGGAAAAGGATTTTATAATATTTGTGGGACATAAAATAATATTATGTCTCCCAGTCAATACAAAATATTAAGTACTTCTTTATTTCGGTTTAATTTATGGCCTCAATGTCGTAGTAAATAAATAAAATGACACTTTGGAATAGATTTTGTTAAAGGGACACTGCAGGTTCCTGAGAATGTAGCGCTTTGAATAGAAATTTCGTCAAGAAAATGATTTTAAATCTTAATAATTTTTAGAGACCAACCAGACATAGGTATGTTAAACAGTATGTTATACAAATAAATTAGTTTGTAACAAATTTTTCATTATATTTTAGCTGGGCCGCCGAAAATTCCTTAGTTTGTAGAACTACCCAAGTAACAAAAGCTTCTATGCGAAATATTAAATTGGCTATTTCCCGAATTTCTCAAGAACTGGATGAAAAGTGGCTGGCATGCGGAAGAACAACGGAGCGTTTTGAGACAATGTCAGCAGGTATTGACTGGATGAATGGCCAAGGTTTTAAATTTACTGTCACCTTTTACCAAAAAATTGTTGGTTTTTGAGCTGGACCGTGTTCCACAACAAAAACGCACGGTGACGTATTCTAAGATACTGGACTTTGTGAGAAAAGTAAGTGGCGAAGATAGTTTGGGAAATGTCAGTTTACCCAGTTTTGATGATTCTGACGATGAAGATGAGTAGATATTTGTAATTTCTTCGTAATTAAATGCTGAAACTATCATTTCGTATTTTGCATTACTGCTATTCTTATTTTTTTAGGTCCCATTTGCAATAATGTTTTGTTTCTGTTAAAAATTACATAACCAATTTTAGTTGATCTCTTTTGTCCTAGTAATTCTTCCTATACAAAGGTCAATTTACACTGGTTTTTTTATTTTTGCAATAATATTTTCACAAAAAAGACAATTATTTTTAATTTTGGTCTATTGAGACAAATTATAAATAAACACACCCGTTAGAAGTGTGTAAAATAATTATGTCCAGCTAGATCGGGCTTTCGTCCCATAGTGCAAGGATAAACAAAATGTCTGCAGTGTAATTCAGCTGAGGTTATGATATAGATATGAAAATAAAATCTGCATTGTTTGTTTGTATGTCGCAGGAGTTGTTGGATTTTAGAATTTTTTTGTCAGGGTCCCTCAAATCCAACAAATAATAAGCAGGGAACTACTAACGCTTGTACCTACGTACAATTTTCTTTTTATTTCTGTTGTAGGTATGTGTGTTAATAAAAATATATTTTTCTTTTTGTGCTTAAATATGTTTACTACATTCTCAATCAGTCAATTTTCGCAGCGTTCCTCACCAAAGTATTGTCAAAAACACAATTAAGCTTAATTATTGCAATGTCGACAGAAATAAAGGTAACTCAGTCAAAATATTATTATAAACCACATTATGCCACATTCCAAAACTGTTCCGCAGCCGTTTGACACAAACGGACGGTTATCTTTGAACCGTAAACCAGCAGTAGCCCCTTAATGAGACAGCTAGTGACATACGCAGCTTTGAAACAGAATGGAAAACTGAGACAAAGGCGCAAATAGGTGCTAACCAACGGACAAACAAATTGACAGTCGGAGTTACGAGATGTGTTGGAAAGTACTTGTTTGCAGCACCTTTTGTGGTGTCTGTAATTTGTGCTTGGCTCAGGCGAAAGTACAAATCTATTGAATTAGATAGCAGCTGTTGGAGTTTGACTGGCGACTTCCTGGAAAAGTTTAGACCACCATGATTGAAAATGTTTTGTCTAGTATTGTAATACAGGGTGTCCCGCGATAAAGTGCACACACGAATAAGGGTGAAACTACATGTGATTTTATCACGGAAAAATAAAACTAAATAAATTAAAAAAAAATGTATTGGGTTTACAATAATAATTAATTATTGTAAGCAAATAAAAAAAAATTGTTTAATTTAATTTTTTATTTTTTTTCCGTGATAAAATCACAGTCATGTAGTTTCACCCTTATTCGTTTGTGCACTTTATAGGACACCCTGTATACTCGTAACAATTTGCCGCTATCTTTTAATCTTTGACATGATTTGGAATTTTTGGAAAGAATGCAATGAATTATGGGCAATGATCGGAATTGGTAGTACTATCTTACCTAAACTAGACAATTTTATTTACATTCGAATGAAATATAAGTTGATTCATCAATACGAGTAGTTATTCTTGTATTCCTATCTTACGTGTGCTTGAATAATAATGCGTCATTGTTTTGAAAAATTTGCAGCAGTTTATGCCAACGTATTGGCATCGGAAATTCGCTGGGGCCTCTGTTCAAAATATGTTTTAAATCATATCGTTTACTTATTTTTAAACGTTATGGTAGGTCTACTACGTGGACAGTAAAGGCGACCGTATCATAGGAAATTAATATAGTTTCCTGAACGATACATTAAAAAAAGAGAATAACGAGACCCCTTTTTCTTACTTTCTAAATAATGATGATCATTTTGCTAAACTATTTGCTATTCATAGACCATATATCCATAATCCTATTGGTGGCTTTGATAAATGTTTTTGTTATATTATCTCGAAGGAATGTGGTATGTAAGGTGTGGAAGTTTAAAAAAAATATTGTATCAACTCATAAAATAATACACACACCATTTAAAGGTTTCTTCTAAAACTGAGTCAATACAGTTGCTCAATCAATTTCTGCGCCAGTAAACAAGCATTAACTTTAAAGTATGTCCATTATGTACAAACATTAAGTACAACGACACCCATTTTGAATGCAGGTCGAACGAATTTACATAAACCCGAGTAAAATGGCTTCTAGTTGGTCTAAATCTAAATTTTTATTACCATAATGTTGCCTTTGAATCGATTTTGGAATTATGTTTATTGGTTCATCAGTCTTGCGTTGGATAATTATATTTTGAGGCTCTAGTAAAGGTCAAATAACTTATTCTGGATTTAAATATTTATTTAAAGTACTTACCTATATTATTACGAAATGAAATAGCTACGCTCTAGAACCGTATGTTGGGTCGTACGCTTTAATTTAAGATGTAGATTTATAAAATTACTTGATGTAATTTGGATTATTTACTCATTAAAATATTTATCATCAGAATCAGCTTTAAGTAGTTTTTACAATAAATTCTCTGTTTTTAATTGATTTGTCAAATACTCAAAATTTGACATTAGGAACATTCTTGTACTGTTGTAAGTAGGTAGTAAATGAGTACAGCTTAATTAATAATTAACCGCTTAAACCCTTGGCGGTACCAAAGGTGAATTAAGCAAGCCGGTCTCCCCTCCAGGCATGTTTCTAGAAACGAGAAGAAACTTAATAGTTTCTCAGACACCAGCCATATTTCACAGCTAATCCTGCGTAAACGCGTTATCGCAGACGGCGCAAGATCACGAATAAACGATCTAGATCAGACGACTCAATCCGGTCGTATCTGATTACAGGGACAACCTCGACACTACCTTTATTTGGCTTGAGGCGCAAGTTAAAGGCGGCTAGACATCATAAACAATGTCATTATTACATGAATCGGAAGTATTTTCAAATTGTTGCAACTACTAGTCTCCTATTTTACAGACATGCCGCGATAGGACACAATTTTGTCCACTGACAGTGTCCAGCGGGGTTATTATATAACCCCGTCATGTTTATCGATGTAATAAAACACTGATAATAAACGTGGATAAAACACTTGTCACTTTCTGACCATATAACCCAAAACGATGCAATTGGTAATAATAAACTGCATTGTTTTAGGGTAATATGCCCCAAATATAAATAAAATTAATTATTCATTTACAATTATTTATTTAATACATAACACTTAAATTTTAATAATGTAGATATTTTGACTAACTTGATCCATACTAGAAATCTAGGTATAGGTACCTACTAATATCTTTTAACATCCTCTTGTGATAAATTCGTCTATTGTGTAGTACGCTAGATCTAGGAGCAGTGTTTTCAGTGTAGATACGTGCAATTGTTGCGTCACTACTGTCACTAGCCGAGTCAACCAGTTCGGTAGGGAGAGAGTTGCTGTTGAGTCGCTGAATTCCCGATGCGTTACTGGCGATTGAGAAAAAACTCGATTGAAAACTATTTTTCTTCTGATTTGGACCACCAAATAAGGGTCATTACTACCGCCCACAGTATGCGTCCGCGCAAGTAGTTAAGCGAAATGTCTTCTTTAAGGTAACAAGATATAGGCCTTTATTGGCCCCAAGTTTTTGTTTTATTTACCTTAGCGCCGTGTGGGTAGGTAAACCCTTGTTTAAGTTCAGCCAGTACGCCGGCGGTTGTACAAATGGAAATTTAAAATTCAGAACTAAGGCTTACTTAGACTTAGTTTTAAGTGCTTCTTACAATTTCGTTTGGATAATTTTTGTAGCAAGAAATAGCCGATCAAATGGGAAGACAGCAGTCGAGAAATTATTATTATCTTTAGTAGTTAAGTATACAGGTAGAGACAAAAAAACACAATTACAGTTAATATATACTTAGTAGGGATTAATAAATAAAGTACTTAAGTACTAAGTAACAAATAAACTTATTTACTTAGCGGTAAACGATGTTGATGAGCAGCTGAAATTGTTAATATAAACTTTGTTCTTACTTTAATGATGTGATTGTATGTTTTTTAATAAAATATGGTATTGTAAATTCTTTGTCGATAAATCTTTGTACGGCTGTCGGATTTGGACAAGTTCTACGGCGGTTCGAGTTTGGTAGTGTAATGGCTTCATTGCCTCGTAACATACAATGTCTATTGTTTTTACGCAATCCTAGGAAATCTGATTGTTTTTGTAGCTTAGATTTTACTGATATTGCTAGGAAGTCACTTGTATATTGAAAACAAAATATGGAGTTTAATAAAGTTTATATAATAGTCAGTTTTGTAGTTACATACAACTTAGCATTTTTGTTTTGTCGCAAAGTATAAGCAAATGTCTCCTTAATGTTTCTTTTGCGGTGGTGGTTTTGCAGAATGTATCATTTAGTCGATTTATTTGTTTCTGGAGGAGTTTACATTTTCAACGTTCTTTGATAAATAAGTAATAGGTAACTATTACCTACTGTATTGACTAAGTTAAACTAATACCTTTAATCTAACATTGCGGAATAAAGTGAATACTGAGTATATATAATATTTTCTATGGAAAATTCAAAAAAATATTGGACTTCCTATGAGAATTTTATTTTAAATCACTCGCTTTATACAATTTTAGTACGGCCAATAGGATTAAAACTGCGTGCTATACCGGTATCTTCACTGTGTCTGCTGAATTATTGGTAAAAAATGTACATTCTAGCTCAATAAACGCCATTGGCTACATGATTCAATCAATTTCCTAGTGAAGGGATTTTTTCAATCATAAACTTTTCCCACATAAGTGAAAGTCATTGCCTACGACATTCTCCTCGATGATAAATGGTCCAAGTTGCGAGGTTAGTTTTTAACCAAGATATGAATTTATGATTAATTGATGCCATTAACAGGAACTTGTAAACGCGCCTTTAATCTTGAACGAATAAAACTTTTTGCTCTAATAAAATCATGTCACAGTAAAGAAGTAACAGTAAGTTTACCATAATTATGCAATTATATTATAATAAATATCATGAATACCTTTTGACGAGCAATCCTCATTTTAATGGTATAGTACATGTGATAAAAAAAGTAAGTTTAAAAACACTTATGTAAGTTCAAGTTAAGGAAAAAGGTAAGGAACATGAAGAAAAGATTGAAGCGAGTTAGATCCCAACTTGACTAGCCAAGGAAGAATTTTGGCATGAATAATGATCATATTGTACGAAAAAGTATCTCTTTTTTAACTAACAACCTTTGATTTGCTTGGTTGTGGTAGACACTTTTTGTTATTTATTTATTTATTTTCTGACCATACATATTATCTATATGTATGTCATCTACTCTTTTGTTGACATATATGCCACTTTAACTCAATCTTAATGCAACATTTAGATACTATGGAAATATTAAACAAATTGCAATTGCAGTACTGATCAAACATTTGCTGCAATAAAGGTTTTTTACTTGTCAGTCGCCTTGTAACTCGTGTATTCGCTTTAAACATGCTTTTTAAATGCAATTTATATGCAATCGACTAATCGACAGGTCTACGAGACGAAATAAGATGTGCCTTTTAATGTATGAAACAGCTGCGTGTTCCGCTAATGGATTTCTTTATTTATATGATGTAAATTTGTATGTTGTTAATGTTTTTCTTCTGAGCTTGTAGTCCTTAAATATGCGAATCAATCATTGGTGGGAGTGGTAGGTACTGAGTCAGCCTAATAATGTGGTCTGCCACCCTAAGGTTGAATTCTGCTTGCACGGCACGTCTTAACATAACATAAAACATAAACAAAGTCGATAAGTGAGTCAAGTCAACTTAAAGGGTTAGCGTCATTTTCTTTGAATAGAAAGTTGTGTCAAAATTGAATGATTACTTTTTGGACAAATGTTCCTTGAAATGAGGCAAGTTAGGATGTGTGGGATGAGGCATGGGTTTTTTTTTTAGCAAATAATGTTTATTGTAAATAAAGTTGTTAAAAATAGAAACAAACATATGTTATTTATTTTAATGTTTATTTTAACGAAAAGACGGAATTAATAAACAATAGTACCGAAGTGGTTTTCTTGACTGTTCGAAGACAGGATAGCGTGGAGAGTTTATCGCGCGTCAGAATAAAAAAAAAATCAGGAAGGAAAAGATGGCTTTAATGAATATAGTTATAGTCATAATATTTACAAATTATTTTATATCTTAAATAAGCAGAATAATACTTTTCTATTGTAGGTAAATACATATATAATCTTTTTTATCAGCAAAAATCATAATGGAAATGGAAAACTAACACCTCATAAGCATAACTAACAATTGTGCAATATATTTTATTACCCCCATAAACTATAAATTGTTTTATATAAATAATATTGATATTACTTATTGTGTGACCGCATTCCGCTCGATAAACGTTTAATCAATTCGCTGGTTGAAACTGAGCCGCCGAGCGATGGTTACAATCTTAAATTATCCACGGAATTTCTTTGGGACAAGTTATAAGATCCTGTAGTTTAGTATCCTGAATTAGGAATATAATCCAATAGCTTACGCCTGTAATTTCGTCCGCGTAGAATAAGTCATTCGTTACATCTCCTATTTCGTTGACCATTCCACATTTTTGGCAATATAACGTAGCAGTACATGGTATTTCAGAATATTAATCTATCTCTATTCCTATGTCACCCCAATTCTATGTTAAGCCGTTTCAGCATGAAGGGGTAATACCTAACACACAAACGTTCGCACTTATCATATTAGTTAGTTCATTCCTAAGCAACACTTGTTACAAATAGACTGATCTACACCATTGGTCACTAGTGCCATTAAAAACAACTAAAAATATAACACCTATATTTTTTTTGTACCAGTAATACCTACATTACAATAAAATGATGGTTCAAGGTGGATCTTGGTGGCTTTTTCTCAAGAAATAAGCCGAGCTACCGGATAAGTTCCGAGATTTCTATGGTTTGGTTCAGTTTTAAAGATACCTATGTAAATGACATTTTTGTCATTTCTAGAGAATATTGTACCACCAATTGATTGCCTCTTATTGTCGGATATAAACGTACTTATAATCATTTAGTTACACTAGAGTGAAAAATCAGTTGCAAATTATAAACTTGTACCAACAGAGTTGAATTATCGAAGTGATAATTTTATACCTATCAGAAATGACAGACTGACTTAGACCTGGCTCCTGTAAGTATTGATCGTTTGTAATGGCCGGTTGCGTTGCGATAACCACTGCACTTTAGCAAGGAATTCATGTTTAATCAACACCTTCAGATAATATTGCATTAGACGATTTTAACGGAATTTAAAGAGATAAGAATCAGGTAATTTTGCTACGGTAGTTTACTTAGTTACTAACTGGTGCTTTGAATTTCAAAGACCCAAGTATAATGTTTTATAGGACATTAAACTGCGTAAAAATCAATTTATTAAAACAAGTACAAGTCGCTAGTAAACTGGCATTCCTTTCTTGAAAAGGTGTTTTAGATTGGTGTTTAACAGGGGTTTAACTGAGCAGAGGAACATTAAATTATGTTATTGTCCGACGTAAAATTCACCGTCTTATTAATAAGAATTTTCTTCTCTTATACAATGACTAGTCTAATTATTAACTTGTTTTCTGTTCTGTGTTCGCCAGCGACTTCATCAATGCAGTTTTTAATTATCGCAGTTCTCTTGGGTGTACTTTGATTTTTAATAATTTAAAGTATTATGTGGTCAATTCACGAAGTCGCGTCCCTTTTCATAATTTTATGTACCTACGTACATTGCAACCCTTCAAAGTCAATCTTAGTTGTGCTGTGCATCTTCATGGATAGAAACTATAGTTTATAAAGGTATGTGTCAATCTTCACATAAGTACCTAAAACAACACAATGGTTTTTCGAGGTAGGTCGTCGAATAAAAGCACCTATTTAATTTGCATTAGGCGGTTATATCGTAAAATGGCTTTTCCTGACAACGAAAACATAACCTTCGTACAAAAAATATAGCAATCTTTCGGCTCATTAATCATGATTTTACCGACACGCAATGAGAGTAATGAAATCGTTCTTACCAAAGCGATCGCTTGGGAAAAAATGTGTTGTACCTACCGAGACCTCAAAGAACATTACTCAGCTAAATACCGTGACCTAAAAAGTCAGGTGCGCGACAAATCAAACCAGTAATTAAGTCAAAAGCTCACATTTATGACATGCCACCTACCACGATCAGATATCGTGACTTAACTGCCAGTGATTATAAGAGATTAATATGAAACAGGATGCTGTTATCTATCTTATATAGCGTGATGTAAGGCGACACTTGGTGCATGGGAAAGGACGAGAGAGAAACGATACTACTTCATTAAAATTGCGCTATTGAATGATTTGTAGCGCAGAATTAAAATAAAGAAAATGTTTATTACTCTTTGCCGAAGTACTCCTAGGTCATCATCATCATTGCGTATGGCAATCGTCCTGCATGGATCAAGGTACAGTTTAGCAAAAAGTAACGGAGGTACAAGTCGGGAAAAGATGCTGTTTGGAGTGTATTGGCAATTATGTCGTGATGGTATGGCCACGCACAGAGGAACCTGACTACGTAGGTCTTGGTACTACATCTACCCATCTCTGGTCGCAGATCCAAGGAAAGACCCAAAAACAAAGTGGAAAGATGAAGTGCTGAATGACACGGTGTCACTTATCCAAAGACGATGTTAAGGATAGAAGTGGAGAAGCAAAATAAAGAAAGCTGACTCCGGGTTTCATAAAAGCGAGGTAGAAAATGAAAAAGAGAGAGTTATTACTACCACTTTTAACATGATGGTGGCCAAACTATTTTTGCAGTAATCATCATCATTTTTACAAGTACCATTCGATTAACATCCCGGTATTTAATTGAATTGGAATTTTCCATACATTTGTAAGTTAAAGTTAATTGGTAAATAACTTACAAACGTATAGACTATGATGTTGCCATCATAGTGTACGGTTCTGATCTAATGGTAATAGAGTTGGAAATGGTCATAGAATTACCGCTATACTTCGTAGACGAGCAGAGTTTGAAGCCCTTAGAATGGTCTCGGGCATTTATTCAGGTAGATCAATTTTTTGCCATAAAATTGATCGTCAAATTCGAGTGGATGAGATATTGAAAAAAGTAACATTTAAACTAACGTGACACATGACTTAATAGAGGTATAATGGATAAACGGCTCATGAAACTAAAACGGTTAATTCGGAAAGATCCGACAATTCTGAAAAGTTAATTTTATTTTAAATAATTTAACAATTTGTTTCATATAAAAGGCAACATTAATAAAAAGAGAATGTGTTAAGTATTTTTTCTTTGTTAAAGTGTTCATTGTTAATTCAACCATTTTGTGTAATCTGTTTAACACCGTATCAAATCAAGCTGAACGACAGCGTACGGTGTAATTAAACCTGATAAGCCGTCAAAAGACGTGACAACACAAAATGTTTTATCGTTTTAATCACGCTTGCGTGAATAACCCTCATTTGACGCCATGAAAACGGCCTAAATACAATACAACCCCAAAACCACTTATGCCTTTTTTTCTTTATCATAAAGACTAACTTCTGAACAATCAACCAAAATTTAACACCACTACTTTTGTTAGATGTTTCTTATGTTTGAAGTGTCTGGTTTATTTGGTTATTTATAACGACATAATCGCAGTAATTAAGTAAATTTCGCCTCTTATCCAGTTACAGCTTTTAAGCAATTTGTTCCATAGGCTTTACGCTAAAGGCATATTAATTGAAACTTAACGCCAATTTGCGTGTAATAGATATTTTATAGCAGGTAGCTGATAAATTGGTAGCAAACGGGCTAGGAGGAATTTAAACACGTTAGACAAAAGATTGGCAACTTTCCTTTACCAGTTTTGAATACTAAATTTTTCTCAGTTGATTTTGTTAAAAAAATAGGGCTTTACTTTGTAGAATTTAATCTCCATCTCCATCCAGTCGTTTAGAACTGCTACATGAACGCAAAAGACGATATGACGATATACCTTTTTATCATGTGAAATTAATAAAGAAAGAGTTTCCAAGAACACTGGCAGGTCTGAGATCATTTTGTTTGTAGCCATTATTTATACATTAAAATAAAAAACTAGTATTAAAAATACGTTCGTTAATAGAGCAGATATAACAAAATAAAAACAATATAACAGAAATTTAATAAGATCCCCATAATTATAATCAGTGATCGGAATAGGTAGAGTATATTTACCTAAACTTGATGCATGTTCATTCAATAATGTGTTCCCATCTCGCTCACGCATAAATGAACAAGCGTCAAGTTTAGGTAAATATACTCTACTTATTCCGATCACTGATTATAATACATCTGACGTCAAATTAATACTTCATTTTAATGAAACTCACAGCCGACTCAATGGATAATACACCCTTTTATCACCGGCTGTCACAAGCCGGATAGTCAATATGCAGAGTATAACGAAGTACAGGTAAAAGGCGGTACAGCGCTTTCAATATACAGAATATACTATCGACGGCTTGACGCGGTTCAGTCTGGATGATTGGAACTATTTTACATTTTTTTGTAAGTCCTGTGGTTTTTTGTCCAGTTTTGTGGTTGAATTATAGGTAATAAAGCCATTTATAGATCATAGTTTAATAAGTTTTAATGTATGTTTCGACGCTTTGAACTCTTTCGATGACAACATTTTGGCCGAAATAATTATCTTGAAAATATGTATCCCTTAATCAGTAAGTTTTCACAGACTTTATTATTTAGATAATAATATGGTAAATATTTTATAACAAACTTGTATCATAAATAGTTTTTTAACGAAGCACTGAGGTAAATATTTATATTTTATTTATTGAAGAAAAAACAGATATAATATTACAAAGTATTTATAATTGTACAATTGTTAAAAACTGCTATCTGTAAGGAACCATTAAGGAACAATTTAACCAGTGAAATTTAAATATAAAACACTGTTTATAAGTCAACAACACGTCCACATTCTTCCTTGTAAAACACATTAATACAAGCCTTTCCATATTCCTGTAGTAACCCAGAACTATATGCATAGAACAAACCTGCCTTTACAAGCCGCAGTGCCTCCGAACAAAGACACGGGACAGAATAGTGTATTATTAATGAACCACGGCGTAGGATTGATAATGTGTATATCGGTGTCGGGTGACGTGGCTGTTTTGTGCCGGTGGTGCTTTGGATTATTTACGTGTTAGAAAGAAAGAAAAAAAACAGAACATAAGTTAACAGACAAAACATAAACAAAAAAACTGAACTAGTGTCAGATGATGCAAAATACAATGGTAGATGTAAAGTCAAGGAAATGTTAGATCACTCAGGGCCAACATTTTATTTTGACTGAACGCTATTTCTTATTTATGGATGATATATGATAGCTCTACTTAACTTTACAGCAGAAAGTATACTGAGACTATTTTGACTATATTAACTGAAAGTATATTGTAAAAAAAAAATCCTCCTAGCACATGCCAAAATAGCGCTTTAGAAATGTCCACAACATTGGGCAGTGGCATTAGCGACAGCGATGAGTGGTGAGCAGGATCGTGCTTGTCAAAATACTAGTCTGAAAGAATAACAATAACGAATGAAACCTAAATATTTTTTCAAATAAAACTCGCCTAGCAAGCAAAGACAAACTTAAAATATGAAAATTCAGTTAAAACTTCAAAACTCAATGCAAACCAGCGGTTCGAAGAAAAAGCAACGTTAACCTAAGGCTACTGAGGCGGATCTGAATTTTTTATGGGCTACCCTAGCCCCCCTTAGAAAAACACCACCTCTCTAGGGAAAAGGCTAATAAACGTCCATTGGTATGCCATGGATTCGACGGAGTAGATATGGCAGATAATGCGGAAGATTAAAATAAGGAAAGAAATTATAATGGTATTGATTTGGTTTATTTTCAGTTTGTTAAAAATGGGAATCATTATACATGCATCTATTTTAAAAGCTCACTGTTTTTTAAAATTGATACGAGAAAGTTAACTTAACAAAACAAAAATATGTAAATTTCAAATTTAGTCTCGTGATTGGTGATTGGTTGGACAGAAGAATTTCATTGTGAAACTTTAACTTATTTCTTAAACTGCCAATAAAATTGTATCTGGTTTTAAAAGACATTTTGCCACATCCGTGAAACCTGGCTTCAAACCAAACACCAGCACACAAGAACCATCTGTTAGTTCACAGGGTAGCGTAGGTAAACGCAATTTTAAAACCGGCTGCCACAGCAGCGTCAAGCCAGAAAATAGCCCCAAGCCTTCAATTTGTATTGCTCGCGGTATTAATAATGTATGAAAATGTTATGGCTGATACGCTATTATAATGGCTTTGTTTAATACGAAGGGCTAATGTGGTGTATTTGCAATAATTTCAAGTGAATTTTGAATCAAAGCTGCCGTCATCAGTAATTATACATTTTTGTATAGAAAGAGGTAAATAAGTGGACGTTTCGCATTGATGTTCTAAAGAACGTACTTACGAAACTCATTCAAGAAAGGCTTGACAATTAGTTGAGAACATAATAATATAATAAAATGAACATAGTCTGCTGCAAATAATTCATGGATTTGGTGAATAAATAATCATCTCTCAAAAACCTTTCGGAAACCGTCCTCCAATAGATAACGTAGTGTATAAATAAGCGGATTAAATCGATTTGTAGCAGAACCAGTTACACGGTATTTGTTCGATGTATTGACGCGTCTGGATTTATGACCGATGATATATTACTTGCATTAAATAAGATTGCTTTAGAAAGTTTACATTACAGATTTATCTAATATCCTGCTGTTGGGCAAAAGGTAAAAGGTTTGTAGCACTTTGCACTATTTGATCTTCTGTATCAGAGATTTTAGCAAATATTATATCAAGGTAATGAAAAATTTCCCTAATATTTTCAAAGTTTCATTCAGCCTTATTGTCTTACCCTGGTACTCCATCGCCCCCAAACAATATTTTCCTTTATTTTCTTCATTAATGCCAAAGTCTTTTTGATTGTCTAGTTAATGACTAAAATTTGGGTCACCCAAACACACCATAAAGCTGTTCCTTTAATTTTTTACGCCCCAATATCCATCAGTGTTTCGCCAACGTCATTGTCTTGGCCGATAACGTCCCCCGTTCAATCTTCCTTAGGGTTTAATTCCAAAAGTAGCTTCGCGTCATCGTTGTTATGGACTTCAAAACAGATACAATGGGGCGGTATCTTGTAGTCAGTACGGTATCGAGAGGTTTTGCTAGTATTTTAGGTTACTTTTATACATATATTTTTGTACAAATTCTGTAGACAAAATAATTGGATCGCTATGATTAGTTAGGATAACTCTAGTACAAATTAGTTTGCTATTAATATTATATGAAAATATCGCTGCTATTTTCATATTATTTTTGTTACTGTTTATTTAAGAAACTTTCTCTACTTCAAAGGACGGTATCAACAAGTATTTCGTTACTAAAAATACCTGGTACGTTCACCTAGTATTTGACTTTCCTTCGAGCCTTATTTCTATCATTGTCTTTCTCCCCCTCATCAGTGCCTCGGTAGGCTTGAAAAGGACGTACGACCGCACGTGTTGTTTTCCCAGATTAAAATTGATTGCTCGGACGTTGCCTTTATCTGCGGGACGAGGAACGATTGATTCTTCATCAATCTTTATTCGCGGGTATTAACAACTTTTCTTTCTTATTTGGCGTTTCGTTAATGCACGTCACGTTCTTTTTAAAACAGTTGAGATTATTTAGGCGTTTTGTTTTTGTTTGGGAGGTTTAAAAGCTTTTTCGCAGAGGTCTTGCCTGTTGTCGATCCATCAGAGAGACATGTTTTTTAAATTAAAATTTAAACGGCGATGATGGAACGGTTACGGCGGCACAGGTTTTTGTAGACCGATGTATTCATTTATGCTTTGGGTATAAATGTATGCATCAATACTTAAAACTGATATGATTGCCACAATTTTTTTTATTATTTTTCGACAGCTCTGCTGATCCGAATTTAAAACACAATACATGTAGGTACGTGGACGACTTTTTCAAAGTAACTGTTCTACTATCTGTATCAGGCCACCAGAGAGTTTGCGATATCTTTACGACTCAAATAAATTAAGGAGCTGAATATACTGCTGCGTCGACGGTTATTTACGAGCCTTGATTTTTCAGATTAAAGTTTTCTAGAATATTCAGGCTGTTTTATACATGATTCTTAAGCAAATTATAACTTATGCGAGTAAGTGGAAAATTGTTTATTGCCTTAATATAGCCTGGCAAAAAAGTCGTGCGTGTGGTGACAGCTGGAAACACAATATTTTCAAATGGCAACCAGCACGGGTTAGAGCAAACCTGGTCGCATTTATGTCGAAATGCCTGTAGCTTTGGATGCTATTTTTGATTATCTTGTAGAGTGCTCTGCCTACTACAAAATAACTGAAAAATTTAACCGAATCTACACGAAATTCGACATTAATGCGATCAGGGTAATGAGGGCGGAAGAATTACCCCTAAAGCTTTGCAGTACCATGCCACCTGTGTCCAGCGGCTTCCCGGGACCTTCACCAAGTCGAACCTTTTGTGTACGGCCAACAACTTTAATTGTTGAGCCACCATAGATTAATGACAGCGTCTTTAATCATTGGTTTTCTACGACAGGGTTCTGTGACAGCGCCTAAATTACCGGTAAACCTAATTTTAGCCATGATACTTCACAACTTTGAGACTTTTTCTGTTAAGTACGCTCGTAAGCTTTTATCCGTTCTCGAAATAACCAAACAGGGTGATCCAATAACTAATTCGTGGCCGTTAGCCCGTTGTCTCATTAACGCGCTCGTTACTCGCCGGCGATAAAACTTTAAACGCCTTTAATTTGACGATTTATTTATTACGATATCGGGGAGAGATCAGAGACGTAGATGTGGCGAAGGACAAGTCGGTACCTACACGCTAAGACTTTTTTATGAGGAATTTAACCAACCTAAATTTAATTTTTAGTCTTTGTATTACATTTATTATACCTAAGTAAAGTAAATGTTCTTTACAGAAATTCAATATTTCTACGTAAAATTAACCTTATTTCTGGTAATTCAAATACATTCAATAAGATTTCAAGGGCTTTGTTTCTTAGTGTAAGAAACAAGTATATATTATAAGAGATTGAACGTAAATAATAGTTTTATTTATAGTCACATTATAAAACTTATTTTTGGGAGCAAAACCAGTTTTAATACACACAAATAAAATACAAAACATGGAATAAACCATATCCACAAACCTTTCAAACACAGAACCCACCTTTTAATCTCTGCCCAACAAAACTAAATCGACTGCGGGTTGATTGACGTTTTTAATTAACAAACCGTTTTGGGGCGATTTTGTTTAAAAGTAAGTTCTTTCTTTTAATTCGGTCACTCACTGCCCAGCAAGCTGAAAATGTTGGCAGGTTCTTATCAAAGCAGAAATGTTTGTTCATTTATTTTAAAATTGGCTACGCTGGAGCAGCTGAAGTTATTCGATTAGTCAAAATTATAACTGTGTTAAGATTTTTGTATTTATTTCCGGTTAAGTGTATTGATTGCCCAGTCTTGCCAATTTGTTTTATTATATTCATGTTAACACAGAATACAGTTCCAAAAATATTAACACAAAAAGTCACGTTGTATTTGAATACCGTATGAAACCAAGTAGGTAAGTACCAATACCACAACATAGATGGTTCTGCTTATACCGACGTTCAAAACTATGTGTGTCATATAGTTAGTAATACACAAATTTTTCAAATTCTTGTATATATCTAACTCTTTTTCCTTCCAAAATCAATGTTGTGAGTGTAGCTGTATCGATCTACCAACCATCACGCTTGCCAGCGCATCATCCAGCAAAACGGGTTGTGAGTGTCCTGCTTTACCCGGTGATCGATTGTCCCAGTATAACCAATTTGGCGGTGACGTCAACCCAGTCGGATGTGTTAAAAGACCTTAAATGGCGCTTAACGAGCTTGTGATGAAATGAGTATTGTAAGAATAACCATTACTTTCCTTTTAATCACTTTGGGTTGTGTTTATCCGAAATAAGAGGGTTTTAATGCCGTGGTAGATGAAATAACTGCTATATTTTTTGGTAGAACTACAAACTTTGTAGTTCTACCAAAAATATAGCAGTTATTTGTAGTACAAACAAGGCAAGTGTATAAAATTAAATCGGCTCATAGCATACTTGACTATTTTTCAATATGTCTCTTGTAACTTTTTACCTTAATTTAACATGAATACATTGTAGAAAGTACGTTGTCATGCGTGAAATAAAGATATTAGACACCAGGTCGTAAATGCGGAATGTAGGAGCCTCTATCAGATTGTGAGTGAAACTGCTGTTACACGCGAACAACCACCAAGTAGGCTGAGTCGATTCAGTTTTTGGCTAAAAACTACAAGTAGTTAGCTAAGTTCAGTAATGTTTCATACGGTTCATAATGTTCGGTACGAATATAATGGAATGTTAATTCTTCGGCCAATTTAAATATAGTTTTTAAAGTAATTTCCATTATTCCATATTCAAATAACATTCTTAACAAACATCTTCACACTTTAGAGAAAGTTTACTAAATCGAAGACCCTATAAATATTAAAAAAAAAACTTTTTATTTAAACATTCTTACATCTCCAAACATGTTTGTAGGAAATGTTAAACAAACAGACGGCGTTAAGACAAATCGTTACAATGTCACAATATATGTAACAATACAGTTCCTATGTTGTATGGTAATAGAAAGAGGCACAGACAAATGTAAGGTCACTTTATTTAAATAGGTCAGCCGAATCATATCTCTGTGCTCAGGTAGTGAGACAATATTATAGGTGCAGCAGGTCTATTTGGACTCACTATATTTTAGAATGTAATTTCAAAACCAAATTGACCCACATATATTGTCAAACTTTGTGAATATTATACTTACGACAAGGATGTTCGTATTTTAAAAATTTCCAGTTATTTGACCCTCAATATAATTATATACATATGTTATTCAAAAGACATCAACTTTTGATGATTTCAGCCGAAGAATTGTACTACGTTTGATTACGAGTATAAGAACTAGAGTTTCATCACAATGCAATGTCTATACTAGTAGAATTTTGAGTACCTACCAAAGTACGGGATTTTATAAAGTTTATTTAGCGTCTTTTTTGTCTAATATATATTGTTAAAGAACTCTAATGATAAAGTCTCTAAGACTTTACTACACTTTTTATAAAACAGATAACAATCTATAAAAAAAAGTGGTTTTACCTACCTAACTGCAATCCTGTGATCATTTAGATACAAATGTTTCAAGTTTCCAAAATCTAAAATAGATCCTGCTGTATCTTTAACACTTGTGACTTAGTTAGGCTTCTTTGCTTTGGCGTTATTTTAATTTTCTCATACATATTTAGGGCCCGCGCCGCGTGAGTCACGAACGTATGACGTTTGAATTATGTCATACAACTTTCTGTTTGTTTTTTTGTTCAAAAATTCATACGATATCCTCACGACTTCAAGTTAATAATATTTAGTATCCTTATTGCTTTCGAGCGCTATCTCGTGTTATTATACCTATTAGTACTTAAAGGGCCTCTTAATTTAAAATTTTGCTTTTCATGTTTCTTCATGTTACTCATAAAATTTATTTTGCTTGGAAATCAGCGGGATTTGTACTAAAGTCTTGACTCAAGACTCTTGAGTTGTGCACATGCCTCTCCAAGCTTCTTCCAATTTGCCCTATTATGAGTTAGTTTGGTCCACAGTGCGTCATATAGTCACTTAAAAATACATATCACCAGAGAGCCTTACTGAGTTTCAGTTTTTTCCTAAGGGTACTTACTAGAAAGTCATTTACGTAGTTTTATGATTTTTTTTTATCTAAAACAGAAAATATTCAACCCAATGTTCCTGTTAATCATCCAAATATTTTTGTCCTTTCTGGGCTCTCGGATATAATTTAGCTAACCACGTCATCCATTACCACGATGTGCAATGTCCATTGGCACGAGAATTTTCACTGCTTTTCCTCTTTGGCGCATACTTACCTGAAACTACCTCTTACTACTACTAAATACCTCTTGTCCTAAACGGGGGTATATTACGTTGTCATTGTATTTTTGGTATATTGTACATTTTAGACCCGATGACATAATTATTTTGCTAAATGTTCTCGTTAGTTAAATAATCTAAATCTCGATAGTTAGTTATGAACATGCAAAGCATCCCTTTCTTATGACACTGGTTAGAGAGAAACGTACTTAGGGAGAAATAATATCCTTTTCAGTCATGCTAGGGCTGCTGAACTACAGTTTTGAAAACGTATTAAATTACCTTTCTATTATTTCAAGTGTTTTGGTTCTGTTAGTACTTGGAAGAATTTTTTTTCTGACCCGGATCCTAGTAGATAGTGGAGGTAGTAGTTAGTGGCTTTGAACAAGTTATTGACATTTTCTCTTCTTTAAATAAAAATGATACTTAAAAGATCTCTTAGATGCTAAGATTTTATTATACCTCTCTTCTTTATTATTTCATATTTTTAACCTACTTACCTACTATTCTAATTGGTAAAGTTAGCTACAACGCCTCAAAAGAAAACAATTCATTTCTATAACGCGCTGACAATCCACACTCAAATCTCATTAAATAGCCCACCGTAATAAATCATCATAAACTACTGTCCTCGATAAAATAACAGGATTTGCCACATTTCTAAACCCAAAGGCACATTTGTCACGGACAATAAGTTCGGCTACAACGCCCCAAGCGTAACAAAGTCCTTGCCGCCTTTTTCTATATTATATTTCTAGAAAACCACAACCTTCTACAAACCTTACCTTAAGCGTCTTGTTTAAGGCTCAAAATGAAACGGCAAATTGAATTTTTTTAAAATACCCATTTTGTTTTTGGAAAAAGTAAAATTTTACAGTAAAATGCTTATGTAATTTAGGATAAGGTTCAAAATATAATGAATTATTCTCGTATAAGTGCTGCAATAATTCTACAGAAACATCAAAGAAAAGCGTATTTTAGAAAAAAAGTGTTGCTAATTTTGAGTTAGAGTTTATGCTTAAGTATAAGACACAACTTTATGTTAGTTTTTTTAGTTTCTGTGGGTGGCGTGATTAAAAAAACGCCTTTGTCTGTGGTTGACTTAGAGTCGGACCGCTATTTGACCATAATATCTCTAATGGCATTCTTGTAGGTAGTTTGTTACATTCTTATAGTAATGAAAATTTGGTTGTAAGTAAAAATTAATAGAAAAACAAGCAATGTGATGACGTTGAATAAATAGTCAAAGAGGTAAAACGGTTTCGTTTTAAAATTAATTACCGTTTTCTGGAAAAGGTATTGAAAAATGACCACGGCTAGAGGCAAGCGTAAAAATTTTAAATTAGTTTTATCAATAAACCAGAACACATCAAATAAGTTGTTTGTTTTAAAATCACCCTGTTTCACAATACGTTGAATGTCACTATTTTGTTTATATTGAAACTAAAAATTAAAATACGGAAAATAATTCGAAATACACAACACGCTATTCGGTATTCCTTGTAAATAATTCCTTGTAAAGGGATCAAATTATGCATTGTTTACGCAGGCCCCGTTGACGCAAATAGGCGCGAGCGCCGAAACACCCCGAATCACGTCTTAATGTGTGTTTAATGTATTAATGAGTAAAGTCTTGGGACAGTAATTGTTCGAGGGAAATTTCCCATGTTTGCTCCCAGCCTTATTTGTTGTAAGCCTAAACGCCAAAACGCCAGGAAAATGAATCTCTATGTAAAAGTGACGCCAGGAAGAGCCGCTGGTTTGTGATAAAGGGTCGATTGTTTTAGGGAATTAAAGTGAATCTGGATTGAACGCTTTACAATTATTTTTACCTGCTGCGCAAATCAAAAAGGAGGGTAATATGGTTAACTGTCTATGTACGTATAGTCAGGGTAAAAAAAGGTTCGTCACTTTTCAACTCTATTTCGATACCGTTAAGGTCCAAAAGTGACGAACCTTTTTTTATCCCGACTATACCTAATATGTAGGTGACCGACAATCGGATGTTCCACTCTTGCTCCTAAACTATTAGACCGATTTTAGTAAATGGGGTGTCAAATAGTCGCCAGTTGGATTTTAGTTTTTGAAATAGGTTAGGTTAGGTTAGGTTATAAAAAATATCTGTAATCATAAATATTTTCTTACCATATAGGCCCAAAAAGAAGGTGTTCAATGCTAAAGCGTTTGTCTATCTGTCAGTATCTGTTATCGCCTGCGGGCTTAGCATGCATTAAACAGATAATGTTTGACAGGTGTTAGGGGAATTAATACATCTATTCCATATTCTAATGTAAGAGTGAACACTTAAGGCTTAAAATAAAAGTGTCCCGTCTTGATAAAATCGCTATAGTCGCTTAGTAATAAAAGGTAATAAAAGTCAGGACGAGACATTTTTAATTTAAACCTTATGCGTTAAGTCTTACGTTAGAATATGAAAATGGGTAAACAAGATTTTATGTGATTCAACTAACATATTACTTGACGTATCTTAACGTCTTAATAGGTTTGTTTGTACTTACTTATTCACAACAAACAAAAACAAATCTTGTCAGAAGCAAACTAGTTTTTTTAGTGTGGTCATTTCATGAACACATTTTAATTAAAACCTATGAGACTAGATTAACTTAAAATTCCCAATGAATACTGGAAACTAAACAATGATTGAAACGAGTGTCATATCACGATTTTCTACAAGACGCTATACATAACTGTGATAGGCGGCGGGCTTCCGTCACGTTTCATCAGTGTGTGGTCACTTTCAAAGAATATAAAGTAACAGATATGACAATTTTTAGATTCCTTTAAGACGGTAGAATAGTGAAACGCATTAACATGTTAACCCAATATATTAATTGAAACCACTTCATTCGTTCCGTGTGTTAAATTATATTTACATTAAATAGAACCCATTGTACATACTCCCTACATAATAAACCTAGAGCTTAGTTTTGGACTAGGTAATTTTTTTCTAAGATTGTTTACACTAAACAATTTAAGTATTATTTATTTTAATCACATTTAGAAACATTAATATTATTTGTTTTGACTAACGCCTATCGAGTTCTTAAAAAAACATATTTGTCTATTATCGCATAAAAAAAAACTTCTTAATGTAAACACTTCTTGTCTGTAATATTTTACACTCTTTGCCACAATGGCGGAGTATTTGAAGTCCCAGGAGGCGCGTGCGCACGGAAACTGTTACGTACACTCATCCATGCGTTTATGAATAAGATTTTTTAAACGCTAATGCTGTTTAAGTTTTTATTTTAAATAGATAAAATTAGAGCTGATTTTATTATTCATGTAGACACAGTTTGATTTTAACAATACTCAATAGTTTAAAATTTAGATAATACAAGTGTACAAAATATGTTAAAAAATCGTAGAAATATCGTCATAAAAAATAAAAAATATTTTCACATGTACATAGATTATTTTTCTCTACTACGCATTGTTCTATGTTTGTATGTGTTTTTACGCGGTCAAAAATTGGATATTTCACTCTATCTCTTAAACTATTAGACCAATTTGAATGTTATGATTCGTCGTCGAAAGTAGCCGCTTACCTGTCTTTAAACTACTCTATAATTTTATTGTCAATGTATCGTTGCGAGTCGATTCTTGTTCGGTAAACACGCCCCGTGAAACGGCGCTATCATTTAGAATGATTGCCGAACTAATAGCTGATGACAATAGTATGCGCCCCCATGCGGGTCACGGTGTGTTAGATTGCCAGCGTCAAAAAACCGAGACGTATTTTTTTAATTTTAGAATTTTTAAATACTGTCGGTAATGGAAGCAATAAATATAAATAAACCTCTAGTCTTGATTTTCTTGTAATGCAATATCGGCGAAAACACAGTGAAATGCCTAAGTAAGTATATCTTTTTTGTTTTATTAGACACTTTAGCGAGTATTTGGGTATCCCTAATTAATGACTTTGGGAGGATATAGTATAAATATGAACCATTTAATACTGAAGCTATTGGTTTATTAGGAAACGACTAGATTGACCTACGGGCACGGAACTACTACTGGCGAGTCCGCCGGCATGGTTGGCGTATATAGCTGACGCCATATCGATAGCAATGTAGCTGTGTCGCTACAACACTGTCCACGCAAACACGCATTTAAAAAAATGTTTTACTTAAATATATTATATTTTTAAGTGACATCACGTGAGATTTTACAAACCTTTTTATATTTTATCCCTGGCAATATTCTGATATGCAGATTTAACAGGCGTTTCATAACATGATCATTCATTTTATTAAGCCTTATCATTAACACAATAAAAGGCAATTACTGTCATTGTCATTTAAAATTATATTATTTTTATCAATACACGAGCGGGGTGGCACTTGATTGATTGATAGGGCGGGGAATCGGTTGTTCCCGTCTACGTACTGATAAGTGAAATAATATCATTTTATTATCACATATTTGTTTTTAAAGACGGCCTAATCACGTAAGATATAAATAATAATTTTACCTCGATATTTCAGCTGCTTTTGTGGGAAGTTTTTACGCCGGGTTGCAATACTACTAATAAAGGTTCTAGGTTCGATATCTCGGACTGTCATCCATCGCCATACATATGCTCAATAAATAATTTCTTGAATCTCATACTTCGAGGTAAAATATGTAATTTGTCATGTTTTGTGATTTATATGTATGTTTAGTTGGACAACAAATTCATGTGATAATCGGATCACATCTAGTCCGCCCATTTTATAAATGGCAGTGACTTTTAAATGAGTAAATTGTTACTTTCGTCCTTTTTCCTTGATTTACAAGTAAACAACGACTGATACAAGATAAGCGGATACATCGTAAATCTCTGTCTCTTAATTATAAATTATCTATAAATGTATGGTGTAGTCTACGTTGTGTAATTGGAACGTCAGAGGATATCGATCGAGATTTATCTGAAATGGAGAAAGGCCCTACGGAATAAAATGTAGCGCCATTTATTATTGGAATACTATATTGGAAAGTATTAAATATTAATTTATCAAAAATCTAGCTCAAAGCCTAGAAAAGGATTTATAAACAGTTTTTTTAAACAATGAATTACTAAATTTAAAATGGTGGTCTTATTGAACAAATGGAAAATACATACCATTCAAGCGGACCTGCATGGCCATCAAAGCCGCAGTGGCCGTTTTAGCGAACTTTATTTTAACGAACCAATGAGCGAGTCGTATTCAGCCTCAGTACTTTATAGTTAACAAAAATAGACTATAGTCTTCTGTTTGTGACTATACTTTGCGATTCTGATTGCTATGCTGGCTCTTCAAGCAAGTCCCTTTGTTGGCGCAAATAACATTGGTGCCAGCGGTAACAATGAAGTAATGTTAGTTCACGATAAGAAAGTTGTGTTTTTTAATCTGTAGTTTTTCTTGTACTTAAAAACTTGTTTTCCAACATAGCCTCAAGTTAATCACATTTAGTGAGTTAATACTTATAGCATGTTGTATAGTTTTTTCCTAATTTTATATCCGATAACACGATTTCGCGGTCAGTAACTCCGAGTTGTAACCAAAACGCATTTAGTTTTTGTCCACTCCGTTTCTAACGAGTGCTTACAAGTTTTTATGCTTTAATGTTTAGGGATCCATGGGTAAACTATCGCAAATTTTCAACGTTTGTGAGAGAGTGAGATTTTTTTTTTTAATTATAATAAATACCTTTTTCATCTCTTTTTGGTAATTTTTCTCCCTTTTTATTTTAACTTTGTTTGTTTACTCGTAGACGTCGATGATCACTAACCATCTAGTGACCCGCTTGCACATAAGTTTTTTTTTAATATAATAAGATGAAACTAATCAAATAGGTATATTTATGCGGTTTTTAACATGCCATTCTGCTTGAGCAGCATCTTAAAATTGTCATCGTATCAAAATCAAGTATATGTATTTTATAAGCAATAGCTCTTATGTGCGGTAATTTAAAGTAGGCCGAAATATTGAGTTCTTACTAAGATCGTCTTGATTTATTCGAGTTTTATGAGCTTGCGTGAAATATAACTTAACATATTAACTTACTTACTTATTAACTTGCGATAAATTAATTAATTGCGATACTTACCTAGTTAACTATTTATTATATTCTTATGATAGGTAATACGCGAATAATTTTATTACTCTTTGCTACTTAATACACTGGTTCAATTTAAATTGCATGTTATCATGAATCAACTCTCCATAAAATAACTTTTAGTTCCATTACATTCAAATAGTATTGAAACCCAATAAAACGATAAGGGTATAAAATACTCTGTTTGTATTAGATTCGTAGATAGTCACGGAACACCGCTCTTTTAACTGGTAACGCTTGACCACGTCTGTTTTTATTGTTATTGTGATGATTTTTTTCATGCAACGTTATTAAGGGCTTTTTAGAAAGTAGCTATTCATTTTCCCTTATATCAGAATTTGAATGACAGCAAAAACTTTATCTTGACAGGTTTTAATTTATCGTAGAAAAGCTATAAGAACTATAAAAACTGAAAACGGATCATAAAATCGGCCATCTCAATGAAAGCATTCACGCTTCTTTTTTCAAATAACTCTTAGCACAAAACCGACCAATCAGCGCTCAGTTTGCCAAATAACTTCTTTCAAACCCCGCGAAGTGAGCAACTTCCCAACTATCCGTGACATTTCTTTATAAATTACTCGACAAGTGCGAAAGAGAAAGCTGTATTAGCTACTTTAACCCTACTTTTGCAACTGAAATGGCTTCCTACGGGAGTTCGCGACTCTTTTGAGAGCGACGAAGCATTAAATAACTGGCGATAAAGACCGCCATTCGCGATTCAAAAGAATCGTTGAGCAAATAACGAATAAAATGAGTCCGCTGAATAAGGCCTCCATTCATTATGTAGCAATCTAAATTAGTTCCTTTGTGGAATACGTCACAAAGGCATGGAGCAACTATTTTATCTTTTTTGGTTATGCCAATAACAGGGTACCTACTAAATTTGTAGGTACGAAAAATCCTCTATGGATATTATGGTTTGTTCTACGAAAAAGGCATTAAGAGCATGTCATCTACATAAAGATATAGAGATAATTTATTGATGCTTTATATGATTTGATTGTTAACGCTTAAAGATTCAAACTGATAGACTCACATCTATTTAGATTTGCCAATTGCTTTCGTCACCTAAATATACATCCAAAAATGTTCTTACTCTAATAAATTGGCCTATTAATAATTACGAAAAAGAGTAGAGTCGATTCACAACATCGCCAGCCTCAGTGATGAAACTTTGCTACATTTTGTGAAGGTGTTTTTTTCACTTTCCTGTTAATAATATAAACTTGCGGATAGAGAGAAACGGAAGGTATTGCGTCAGTAAAGTACCAGTGACAAGAGCCCTTCTTCTGATATATAATAAAAAAAAACAGCGCAGTTCTCAAACTTTTAACACTCTATTCTAACATACAACATCTGAATTCTACCATGTCATTAGTTAGTAGTAAAATATCGTCCCATATTTTTGTTAAGACGACTAAACGGTCTTGTGCACACGCTTGCCAAGTTTACAGGAAGACATTGCTCGTAGATATATCCGTTTATACCGCGTTTTATCCCCGCGAATGCTTTTCCTTAGACATTTTAAGCACCAACTCCATTCACATCTAGGACAGTGTTTATTTTGTCTCGTCTAAGAGGTGTCGCCCCTGAATAATGTTTGCTGTATAGACATTGAGTGAGGGTTTGTGTTGGTTTATAGGTTTTGGTAATGTATTTTATATTATGTAATGGATAAGTTTTCCCAGGCGTTGGGTCAATCTAAGACAATTCCTGTGAGAACTAATAAACACGTATTACACTTGTTTCTTTGGCTCTTCATAAATAGGTACTTTATTGACACAACACTGAGAAAAATATTTAATTAAACTAGTTCGGTTTATTCAGAAATAACCATAATTTGATAAGGCGTTAATAAAGCTTTGTTGATTTAACAAACTGTTTGTCTGTAAGGAACAAAACAATTAATGTTATTTAACTCGACTGATTTGGTTAGATATTGCCTTAGTTTTGTAGTCCCTTTTTTAAGCTACACGTAGACGAAGTTTGGTTTCATTTAACAAACTTTTTATCAATCCTTTTTCTCAGTGAATTCATGTGACTACCTTAGTAATTGAAATAATTAACCACCTCTATTTATTTATGCCGTGTTTGCAAATTTAATAGTAGGTGAAAGGTATATTTTACAAAATACGACTGTCATGTCACTGAGCAGAGATCATCCTACATTGACCAAATTATAGATATAATTGTATTGTATTTATTTCTTTAAGTAAATTTACATATACATTGCATGTCATGTCAAGGTATGTATGTGGTATGTGGTATGTATTTGTTTGCAAGTATTTCAACTCAAATCATAAGGACCGGCAACGCAGTGCACATAATGGTTTGGTTTGGCAATTCTAAGGAGCGATGATTGTCCACCACTATGACATGTGTTTCCTTTATTAGTTGGCTCCTGTATTGACAAGGAATAATTTAAATCTCTTGGAATAAGTACTTGCTTGCAACTTTGTGAGCAAGAACTTGCACGGTTTATTGTACTTCTAAGCACAGCGACAATCGGTGATGTGGCTTCAAAGTTCTAACGTCGAAAATAATTTTAGCTTCGAGCTTTACACAGATTATTTATACATTCCATACCAAACAGGTTTGCTACGTTTTGTATGAAGTAAACAAATATCTTACATACATTAATGGCAGGAAGGCAATTTAACGACTTTGTCGACTATGAAAATCGAGACGATACTCGCGTCGACTCACAATTGAATTTACGAGTTGGCATAAAGGTGACAAGTAGGCGCCGTTTATCGCTTGTGTCTGCTGTTAAGTTAGCATCGAATATCAATTTCATAATTATACTTAACTAACTTCTTCCCCTTAAGTTAGGGGGCGGTTAACCGCCAACGTGGAATTAGTTAACAGTTGCAAATTAAATAAATAATAATAAATTAAATTTTCAGGAATAACAAACCTGCAGCAATATTACTGACGAGCAAAAATAACGGGACATCTTACTGTTTTTTTTTTTTTATTAAGTATCGTTCCCCATCGTTATTAATAACTAATAACACTTTGTGGATCACGCTACGATTTAGCGTAAAAATAACGAATTTTTGCAGTTATCATTTTAAAAAGGAATCATAGAAACACATATTTGGGCTGTTGATTTATAAAAAATAGCGTCTATAGATCAACACCAGCAATATTTCTAATGCGGTAGCATGGTCTACTTTTTACGCACTTTAATTTGCTGGAGTTACAATTGAATAACACCATGCTATTTTAAGATAAAGTCAAGGCTTAGAATACGATATTGCAAGTCAATCTGACCACAAATAAAGGTCACTTACCTATATATTACTGTAATACAACTCCAACTCTTTCAAACAATCGCGCATGCGTGATTAAAACAAAGTCGTCCGACTCTCTGCAAGACCAGTCGTCTTTCAACTGCTCCAGTAAAGGGACGCTCGCGATTCTAACCGAACTTAAACGACTCTTACGTGACTAGTAGTGATAGTGAAGTTGTATTAAAGTAATATTGTTGTTCTGAGTGTGTTTAAAAATTGTGTGCAGGATTTGAGGTTTGAACCAGTAAACGTGAGTTTTTCTTCTTATTGTTTATTATGCGATTTTTAAGGTCGATGGACTCTGATAGTATTGGCAACGTTCCAATTTGTGTACTTGACAGATAGTAGGTTCGGGTCTTGACCGACCTTGAAGCTGTTGTCTTGTTTTGATTTATGGGCGTGAGACTCTTGAGCTTCATATTATTTGTTTTATTTTTGATCTTGTGTTTAGATCTATCCGTCGGTATTTTGCATTTTTTATAACAATGATTGAATGTTAATATTGTGTCAAGGTTCAAGTGCCCATTGTGATGTGCGTCCCTGCTTATTATGTTATGTTTCTTCAGGTCACGTACAAAGGTGTCTTACAAAAATAGACTGATTCATGCGGGCCTATTGTAGGTAAATCAGAAAACCTATGCCGTTGTTAGACTACACCTACCTATTTAATTTTATTAAACCGAAGAAGTTGTATAAGCGAAGTTCCTGCATAAGGGTGGAATTGATGCAATGATTTTATACCAGCTACGTTTATACCGAATGAAAAATTTCGTAGTATGTAGAAGTTATGCAGCTTTTCGCACGATAATTTCTGCTTTAATTGGTTAAACATAAAACTCACGCAAAGGGTTTTTATCTTTTTTCATAGAAACTTTATTAACAGGGATAATAATGACGATATGCAGCTGTATTTTTTGGTATAGCTAAGGTTACCATGATTTTGGTGACCCTGTCATACGCGAGTATCTCCCTGTTGTTATTAAATTATTTTTTATTTCGCTAATTGCTATAAGTGTTTTAATTAAATCAGCACTGACCTCTGTTATACCACCACTGTATTATCAGGTTTATCTTAACGCTGTAAACATTTAGGTCGAAGTGGTCACACATTAGCACCCATGGCATCAGTTCAATGAGGCATTGTTCGACGATAATGACGCGTAGTACTTGAGGGCAGTGTAGTATAAAGGTACGAATTAGGTCGCGTTATGGTGGTATAGTTGCTGATATAGCGCTAATAGAAGTTCCGTAAATAATTTTGGCGTGTTGGGGTTTGTAAAATACTTCCAATCAGACTCTTAAATAGTGAAAGTAGAGGTAAACTAAAATAATGCGGTTTGAGGACTAAAAATTTGCGGGCAATCACATAAAAGGTAATCATGTAAACTAAAATAAATGATTTTTCGGAATCCAACCCCTGTATGGAATCGCAGACAACTATAGTAATTAATTAATATTGGGACCGAGGTATAAATATATACAATATTATTGTATTTCCTTAAGTAAGTAATTCAACAACAACAAACTCAAACAAACAAATAAACAACAAGTAAACAACTCAAATTTTCTATTACAAACAACGAGCTAGTACCTACATATTTAAGTAGTGTTTTTGTATGTTATTCTACACGTTTTAACATAGGCACCTCACCCATTTACACGTTTTTGTATAACATATAATTATTATTTATTGACTTTTTTTAATATCCTCTAAGCATATATTAGCGGCGCGCCCCGCAATATAAAAGAGATTCATGGTTGTTTTAAAGTTTGTTGAAAAGTTATACGAGAACAAACAAAAAATACAGACGATTCTTTTTAGAGGTCGTTAGGGAAGTCGTTTATAAAGCTTTTTAGAAGAAGCCATTTTTTCCAACGAGTTCCAGTATAAAATCAAACTCAAACTTGAGTAACTCTACTTAGGTATGAAGAAAAAATACTATGACGAAGTACTTTGAGCCTTCACAATCTGTTCTAGCTTAATATCATACATAAATTTAATAAGCAAACATAAAGTCAATGAACAAAATAAAAAATGCTGAATTCACTTCTGGACAAAAGCATTCAAAGTTTCCAACATTTCCAATTACTACTTGAGTTTCATTGTAGAAAAGTATCATTAGTTCCAATTTCAAATTTAAACCCATGACTAGCAATTTAACGGTCTCACAATGTATAAGAGAACCCTTATTTCACGCAAAATCGTTCGAGCCCAATTTTTTACACCGTCCAACAATCATCACGTTATTCGGGTCCATGCAAAAACAGTGCCGCCGGCCACCTTTGTTGTTATTCTGACTCGCTGACAAATTTGCCGACGAACCATAGACCTCTAGCCATATAGAATATCTTCAAGATTGGAGATCAAGTTGTTGGTTTAATCGAGAAACTACTAACTTTTAAAAGTTGACCTCCAGTTTCAACTAGATTCTGTGAATTCAAATGTCAGAGTAAAATGGTCGTGTGGACATTGAGGTTAATACTTTTATGTTAGGAATAACATGGCTAAAACAAAGGATTCTGCGGTTAACGATCATGTTAATGTTAACAACGATAAACGCTCATTGATCTATCGAAGGAGTTCTACCACAGGTTCTACTGATGAACTTGATTTATTGGCAGATGCTATCGATGAGTAATAGGAGGGAGCATAGTTTAAAATAGTACCCGATAATTGCTTGAATCAGCGTCTGCGCAGATCAGAATAAAGATAAAATATGGCCTGTGTGAAACTTTGCTTGTTACAACTAGTATGAGTTTAAGTACAGTCGACGTCAATTATACATATTTGAACCTAATTTCAATGGAGTAAGGTAAAAAAAAAGTCATTTTACTTATATTATGTGAAAGTTTGTATGGATGTTTTGAAATGTATATTTCAATCACGCCGGCTGAACGGATTGTCATTAAACTTGGCATACAAATAGTCGTTATCACACGATACATATTAACATATATGATACTTTTTATTTCGGAAAATGTAATAGTACCTACAGCAACCTTATAAGAAACTGTACATTTTGGTACCTTCTCATAGTAGGTAACGTATTAAAGTGATCAATAGCTGCGATAACGTAGGTACTAAAATGTACAGCTTTATAAGGTCGACCCCGTACACGAGGGAACCGCGATAAATTACTTTTACGCGGACGGAGATGCCGGCAAAATATAGTTTAACATACTTTTGACTTGAATTTGGAGAGCAGAATGGTATAGCGATTAATGAAGTAAAATCAAACACTAGCAAAAACAAGTCTGACAATGCACGCTGGCCATATAATGATCCAGATTTCAGTGGATTGCTACAATAAGAGTATTGTCCGATAATATTGTATGTAAGGCTAGATCAATTGTTGAGTTCGCAGCATCGCTGTTTACGTAAGGTCAGGTTCATGTTACACACGTTTGTCTATATTTTAATACGAAGAAAAACGCGTACCTACCTTGAATTTTATATCAAACGCAGTTAAATATTTCTACGCTTTAGCACAAGCTTTAGTATAAGTGTCTGTCTGTCTGTCCACCTAGCACTGAAATAGTAATACCCATGCATTTCAAACCATTAGACGATGTCTGCAAGATTATTATCTCGCTTTCCTCGTGTAGTAAAATTGCTTTGTAATAAGTAAATAAACATGAATAAAAGGGTTGAAAGGACATAGAAGAGGAAAAGGGAATCGTACTATGAAGCCTCACCAACTGGACAAATTCAACAGTAATATGACTACTCTACGTTGCTTTTTAAAAATCTTCATCCTGCTTAAGCAAAATACCTAATTACCATCACATAAGCAAATCGGGTATGGCTTTACCCCCTCAAAATAAATCTAATATTCAAAAATGTTGTTTCTTTACCATTAGTTTTGTCAAATACAAACTTCATTTTCAATATTTCCATAAATTACTGTACCTGTAATTACGTTTCTTACTGCTAGCGTATTTTGAATCAGTCTCTTCGCTGACACAAAAAAACAGCGCATTAACATGCAACAGAGCATCGAACCCAGATCAATAAGCGCAACTATAACAACTAAACTGCTCTAAATGCTCTAACGAGAAGTTGCGTCATGACCTGAAGCAGTTCACGGGAGGTAGCTAATTGTTGTTAATGTGAAGAATAATTGAAGATGGTAATGAGGAGTGAAACTATGGAATCAGCAGTAGGCCTAGACAAGATGCATAACACTAACTTAAAGATTTCCGAAATCAAAGAGAATGTATAAGATTGATGTAAGCTGACGACCTTTGCGTCAGCCGCTTAGGTAAATTCTATGAATCACACACACACAGACAGATTTTGAAAATCGCTAAGTCTTAAAAAAGTCGTAAAAAATCTTAAAACTACAAACGGTACTACGGCCTAATTAAGAACGTTTAAAATGAGCAAAGGTTAACGTGAGACAAATCTTTAGCATAGGTACAATTTAAATCCTACATTTATTAATAATAAAAACTGGATAAGTAAGTAACTATAACTATTGACTAATGCCCTTACTAATAAACGTTGAGTAACCGCTGAGTAGTTATACCATGCTTTGTCCTTATCTGTCGAATTCAAATGTCTCAATGACAGATAAGGACAAAGCATGGTATAACTACTCAGCGGTTACTCAACGTTTATTAGTACGGGCATTAGTTTTTAACGCAAAGTTAACACCTTTTTATGTTACCTTTATTATAAAACAGATCGGCCTACCTGTATTATTATTAAAGATCGGATATTCTAGCTCTAATTTACCTAAAGTCCGCGTTAGTCTCAATAAAAGCCAAGTTAATGTAGAGGCGGCTTCTTAAAATAATTTATTTAATATTACGATGATGTTAAACTTGGCCGCTTGAGCAATTATAATTTTTTTAACATGGTTTTTCCGAACCGTACGTACCTACTATGTCATTATGTATTTATAAATATACAGATACTTGGTCGATCGATTTTGTAAATTAAACGTACGCTTCCATAATAACGTGCAACAGCAGCGGCAACACAGAACTTCCGGTAAATAACGCCCGAATATCAGTATTCAGTATTTTATTTGCAATAAATGTTGTTTATAAATTTATCATATATCTAATTATAAAGCTAGTACTTAATTGGATCGAGCAAACAAAGTAAATCTGGAATATTTACTGAGGATGTTAGAATAGAAAGTCAATATAATAGTGCAAGCACGTACATTTTCCAATGCACAATTTGATATTACATTACATCCCGAGATATCCACTTATTTAACTTACATGTTTCCAATATCCTGCATCCGTTGTAAAGAATCCGTAGGTCCGCGGAAGTACGACTCCATTCGAGATAGGATATATTTTTGTGATGTGACCTGGAAGTATGACGATAATATTTAATAATATGTATTATTTATACTTAAAAAAGACATTGATATAATTTAAATATCGTATCGTATCCGTTTGCCTAATTATCTCAATTTCATAAATGTTACCAGATTTGTAAGTTAACTTTCACATAATGATACTTATCTTTTACCATATATTTTTAGGGTTCCGTACCTAACGTTTTTTTTTAACGTTTTTTTTTGTATTTGTTTTATAGTAAAAACGGTAAAACATAAGCGACAAATTTAGTATGATTAAAAAACAATCCCTATAGAAAACAACAAATACTAAAAACCGGCTAAATGTGTACGGAACCCTCAGTGCGCGAGTCTGACTCGCACTTGCCCGGTTTTTTTTATCTACATGTCAGTTAATGGTAAAAAAATGAAAGTAGATTAAGTACATTTACGACCAAATGAAAAATAGTAGGTATATGTTGTGTAAACATTGTTCATAATAATCATAACTCAATTAAACTGAAAAAAGTTATGCTGTAACATTATATAGGTAGCAAAATATTGATGTTACTTATTTTTTATGTGATTAGATAATCTACTAGAATATTCCAAGGATCAAAGTTAAAATGTGATCATATAAAAAAATGCTAGAAAGTACCTTTACACTCATAACAATTGGCAAGTCAAAGAATGCCCACACAGAAGCCATGTATTTGTAATTAACCCAGACCAATTTGAATAACATTTGCAAATGACAGCACGTTAACAAAATTCTTCTAAAATGCAGTGTCCATATCAGAAGCTGTAACAATCGGGTGCAGTGACCCCTAGACGTGAGTTTAATAACTATGCACAACGCAAACGAAACAACTATATATTAGCCATTGAAACCAAGAAAATAACTAGCATAACCAGAACCCTCAAACGTGCCGGTTTATCTCTTGACAAGAACAAAGTTGTGGCTAACAAGAAGGGCGGGGAAGAGCATGTAACACTGGCTAGTTAGAATATCCATGGCGGAATGGTCGATTTAACATTTCCGAACGACGGTTCTAAGAAAGTTAATAGATTTGAAATGCGTTGGACTGCAAGTAATGTGGATTTTTATACTTTTAGAACTGAGAACTGTTGAACGTCAGGGAAGTGTTGGAGAATAACTTTAATAATATTGAGAAAGAAAATATATATTGATGCAAAGTTAAAAATAGTTTAACGACTACCTGCTATAAACAGGGTCCGAGTCATTTGATTAATCCGATCGATATGGTAACCTATCATTTGGTTTAGTGTTACCTTAACGTTACAGGAACCCCTTTAAACTAGTTAACCGCTTCCATAGAGCATACCAAGTTCATTAGGGTTTCGGTAGTTTATAAGCACTTAGCATTAGCTGGGTATTATTGATCGCCTCTCTTTTTTGCTCATTCGGGCTATCTCTGTCTAGCCGCTACCCATTCAATTTTTAGGTAGTGCAACAGCAAGTCAAAACACTTGCGCGTAGGGATTAAAACCTTGGCGCGTATTTGCGTACAGCCGAGGTACTAGGCCACCTTTCTTAGGTCAGCTCTTGGACAATTTTATCATCTGGTATGGTCAATTTTATAACGGGATCTGATTCAAAATTGACTATCAATATCGTAGCTTTACTTTCTCAACCTAGTATCTGCAGTTTTTTCTTGCAGTTGGTAATTTTATTTTATTAACTATAATTAATGATGCAATCTCTTTACCAAACCCCAGAACAAAATATAGATACGAGTATGAGAAAGTCATCAAGTGGTCATGTTTAACTCACTCCTAACTTTTAAACAAGTAAACATTATAATAACTCGACTTGTTTCTCCTTTTCCCGGGATTAATAAGTTGGTTGCCTCATTTATAAAGTGCAGAAAATTAGCTCCATAACAACGTAGTGCATTTGGCAAAATAAAATTGACAAAGACAAACACTTACCTCTCCCCATTTCACAAGAACATTACAGTATTAATTTCACAACAGCCATTCAAGTCGTTAACGCCAATCGATACGTTATCACTTTGACTTTCGACTCGACTATCGCTCGCGAGTGTCATACATGCCGTTACTCTCTTATCTAGAGAAATTGCAGTCAATAGCTACTTGTTCTTGAGGATATTCAAGACAATGACTAAGTGTTTGATATACAGCTTTATTATTTGTAAAATTAAATGACTTCTTTGTTAAAAAAAAGTGAGACGATATCGTACCTAGTATGAGTTACAGAATTCGTGAAGTTATTCCAATTTGGAGGATACATTAGATACATAGGATACAGGTCAATAAGGATTGTGTAACTTTAATCGTATGTTTTCCACTTTGTTATCCTGTAAAGATTTTCTTGTGTCTTTCAAACACTTGATCTTTGTAGGATTACTTACCAGATTTCATAGCAAATGATTAAAATAAGTTATCGAGAAACGGTGCTGCATATTTACTTAATAGAAAATGTTTTATGGCTAAGTGTGTTCAACTTGGTTTTAAAATAAATATATGTTATTCTGTTAAAACAACGTCATTCAGTTCTACTCAGTCGATGAATATCCGGTGAATTTACATCGTCCGTCAAGGTGGGTAAATGACATTCAACTGCCTGCACTTTCATTTAGTCGCTAGTTTGACAGCTGGTCGTCTGTGAAACCAGCGACTAAATGAATGTGCAGGCATTTGAGTGTCATTTACCCACTTTGACGGACGATGTAAATTCGCCGGCTATTCATCGAATGAGTAGAACTGGTTGACGTTTGTGTTAACAGAATAACATAGCAGGATCACTTTCGAAGAATCGACCGATACGACACCGTTTGTAATGAAATCAAAGTCTTAGCAATGCTTATTAAATAAAGCTAAACTAAAGCAACAATAACATTACCTTGCGTCGGTTGATAGTCGAAATCTAGGTATGACCTACTACCACATCTCGTAATGATTTTTTTTATTTATTATTTCCTTGTTACAACTAAAATTGTTTTATTCACCTACTTATCGAATAAACACGTATATATCATATTTAAAAATAACAGCCCAAAACACAACCCTTTGGTGTTATTTACGACAAAAATAACACTTTGATTTCGCACCCTGGCTTGAATCTATAGATAAATGGATTTGTCTCAAATACACACACGTTAAGTATTGTGTTTACAAACGTCGATTGCGACATTTACAATTATTTCCGATAAGTCTAATTCTTGTTCTCATTATGTCAATAATAATTATATTATCAATTCTAAAATAAATTAGTGAAATAACGATTATTGCTTTTTGATTTATCATTATGTTGCAAGTTATGTTTTAGTTGTACCTACCTACGGACAAGGAAATGGCAGTCAACACGCCGCTATAAAACATGATGAATTGAAAATGGTTCTATATTTGTTAAGAAGTAGTTTGCATGCCAATATCTCTAGAGCATTAAAAAAACAACGACTAATGTATTTTTTTAATAAGTGGGAAACATTTTCTTGTACTGAAGCTTCGTCTCTTCTATTCTATCTATCTTCTCATATATCTCTTCTATTTGCAAAAAAAAACTTTTTACAAGCTTTATTTTTTAACATAGGTACTTATTTATCATTTTTCAATTCCAATTTTTCATTCCATTTCATTTAAGTTTACCAGGCATTAATTACATAACTCATCCTCGGAATTTATTGATTAAATCAAGACCCAAAAGTTTCCAAAACTAAAGACTACTAAACAACCGCTTAAAACTATAAACTTGGAATTCTATATAAATCAATGCCAGGAAACTTTGAACGTTTGACGTGAAATTGTTAACTGTAGTCATTATACTGTTAAATTGTCAACTGCCTGTCACGACTTGCGAACAACTGAAGTTGGGCCGACTAAACTTCGACTACGGCTCAGTGCGGTCGTTAGTTGACAGCAGGTTGCTCAGTGACATACAAAACTGGAAAAGTTTTCAAGTAAACAATCGGAAAACTAGGAGGTAAGTACATTTAAAATTACGTTAATTTTGTTTTGGCAGAAACCGCTGTACTTATAACAAAACGTATTTTTTCGACACGTATTTGATTAATAAAACATCCGTTGTTCTTCACGTTTTGACAGATATCCCTCTAGCAGCCTAAATAAATTCAGACGAAGTACGGTTATTAAGATTTATTTTTGAGTTACGCGTAAATGATCCAGGTTATCTAGGTATTAGTAGTCTTATCTAACTCTCTCTTTATTCGATTTCAGGCAACCGAAATCAAGTGACCTAATTTTTCAGTTTGGTAATAATTAGCCTGGGCTAATTAAATTACGCAGCCGCAATGTTAAAGAAATTAATTTCGTCTACAATCCCGGTCTAGTAGAAGGCACCGAGGGACCGCTAATCTGACAGTAACAAAGCCCAACGCTGGCCAGGCGGACTTATTAACGTGCCCCTGTCACTCTGCCGAGTAACTTTCAATTAGGACCTTCCCCCGGATCAGACGCCGCAAAGTATACGTTAATCTCGCAAACGACCTTTACATTACTGCCTCATTTGAAACGCTGGCGGCGTCAATGGTAATAAAATGATTAGTGGATGCAGCATTGTAATATTGGCTCTAATTAGGAATTAGCGATTCGTGTACGGATTTGGGTAGGTTTGTTTTTGGAATATACCGAATTATGCTTGGCCTCTTGAGTAGGTGCTAGCTTAATGAGTCTGCTGCAGTGAAATAAAATAAAAATTATACGATGATAAAAGTTATGCAATACATAATGTATATGTATATGTATTTAGTCAGTAAGGTATTTATCTATGGGCCTTGTAGCCTGAAAATAAATAAATAAATATATAAATAAATAATGTAATAATACTTCATAAAATATAGAGGTAGCATAAAAACGTCGAAATATTGCAAAAAGTAGTGTAGAAGCCCACCTGTGAATTTGTCGACAAATTATTAAACGTTAAACTTTTAAGATTTCCCGTTAGTTATATTTCCGTATTTTAAAGCCAATGTTTTTTATGATGTCGTTAACTGTCTGTAGAAGATCAGTATGCTGCCAGAGTTAACAACAGCGAATACGTAAATTTAGGAATAAAAATTCAAAAACCAATTATTGTAAAAGCCGATACATTGATTATTTCTTCAACAAAAGAAGGTAAAGATTCATCAAGAATAGGAGAACCCTACCTTATGCCTAAAAGTCGAGGGATAATTTAAACTCGTCGGTTAATATTTCGACGACGAATTCCCAGACGAGTTTCAATAGAATCAACACCCAGAACGGACCCAACTTTGACCTGTAGTATAAAGTTCATATTTGTAGAGTCGCATTCGATTCTAAAAACCGTATCGAGTGGAGATCAAACAATCGATTCTTTGGCCCGGACTAATATTTGTGGACAAAAAATCGATTTAAAAGGAACCGAGTGACGGGGATGTGATTTGAATAAATATCAGGGAATACAGTTACGTGGAATAGATTGCTGTCTGGTTATCTATACGAGTGATCGAATTTTTTATGTTTGGGGCTAGAATTCGATACTATTGAAAGCGTTTGCTTTCTTTGAGTTTTATTCGCGGGTTAACTAATGTAGGATAACATTTCATACGTATTTAAGCTAACTATTTTCATTGTAATAACCATTAAGCTATTGAAAGGTTTACTTTATGCTGTTACCTTAGTTTGCATTTAAGTTTAAATAGACAACCTTCGTTTGACATAATATGAAGCAATGATGCACAATAAGTTGCATTTGGGATACAGAAAATTAAACTTATTTAGATCTTCATTTGAGTTTCATTCATTTATCATTTATCTCTTTCTTTTTCCCCTAGAGATGGTAACTTTACGAGAATTTAAAGTCAATCATTTTTTATTTAATACAGGTTATAGGATAATTTTGCCACACATTACAATTAAAACTTTATTTTTTTGTGTGAGATGGCCCCCCGATATTTATTTATTTTTACTTATTTTATAAATACGCTAAAATGTATTTCGTAACTTTCTATCAATATCAATTTGTCAAACTAATTCGTTAGGCGCAGAGAAAGTAATATCACGATCAATTTTATTAACCTTAATATTTTAAAAGGCGTTGTTCCTGATCTTATCTTGCTTATCTTAGATAAAGCGGATTACTTTTATCGCATCATTATTCAATCAGTTTTATAAAAGATTAATTTGGGAAATGATTGACTGTTATCCGGCCAAATAGCTGTTAGGCGCTCATGATGTTATGAGCATATTTTAACCTTTATTTAAAAAAATAATTATGTAATGTTAAGTGATATACATTATAAACATATTTTGTCTTATGAAATAATACTTTTTTTCCAAAGACGTTTCAGTAGTCTGCTCCGCTACCCAACATTTCTAACCAAAAAATTTGAAAACAGAAAGGTTGCAATGCAAGCTTACTGTTGTTTTCAAACAGAAATAAAATATAGTTTAAGATGTGGTAAGGAAGGAAAACACTGGTAAAAGCTAGTAAGCAATACCATTAATAATCAGTTACAGGTGTGACCTTGTTTCTAAATCTCGTTCCATTTTGATGTTTCACTTCACGCCAACCATTATCTGCAACGAGAAACAAATGTGTATAATATATGTACCATGATTTCTAAAAACAACATGACCCAAATCTATTCCGATCACATTCCAATTCTAGTAACAATAATTGTATTGATATTTGTTTATTTATGCGCATTAGAATTTCTTTTGTAATAACTGATTCACGTGTTTTTTTGTGAAACGCCGCAAGCATCAATTTAATTCCTGCTTTGTTCGAGAAAAAGAACTACTGAAATTCTCCAGTTAATTTTTGGAACTATTTGCAACATAGTAGTTTTACAGGTCCTTTGTCGTTATCATTATAACAGTCACTTTTTTTCCAGTTTTTCTGAAACGCATATACATAAACCAGATTGTTTTCTACATTATCTTCTGGAATTAATTATTTTAATGATGGTGAAAACCGCATCAAAATCCATTGCGTAGTTTGGAAGAAGTAAGCGCCCAAACGTGGCCCAAACAGAGAAAGGCGGATAGCCTATCACAGAGACTTTGTTTTTCTACCATTTAGAGTAAAAGGAGGCGGAGATTACGTTTTTGGCGAAACAAAGAATTTACCATGAGCTTTTCGGTGAAGGAAAACATCGTGAGGAAACCTGCATACACCTGCAAAGCAATTTGACGGTGTGTGCGAAGTTCCCAATCCGCACTGGGCCCACGTGGGAACTATATAGCCCAAACCCTCTCATTGTGAGTGGAGGCCTGTGCCCAGCAGTGGGACGTGTATAGGCTGGATATAATTTTTTATTTTAAAGAACAAGCTTGCTAGTTGTTGCAATCAAACCCACACATCAGTCTTAGTGTCTGCAATTTATTTTCACTAACTCCTTCAGTGCAGTTCCAGTGTTATATTATAACATGAAAATATCCGGAAAGTTGTTCCGGTCACGATTTGCGATCAAAGCTCCTGCAGGCATTGTGTTGTTGTCTTTTTTATATTTCCCACGAACGATACTGTAATAATAAATATTGGAAGATCAGGCCAAATGAAATATCAATGGATAATATGGATACCTAGTTATAAAAGAAGTTCTCAAACATTGAAAGCCAATGGCCTGGTATGATAAACGAGAGTTTTTTCGCAAACGTTAAGACTAGAGGATGATAAATGGGTTTTTATACCGAATGTTTTTGCGGTGGCTAAGGCGGAAAATAATATTATTACAGCTTATCTGTGGCTGAATTATACTGCTAATTAGTAGCCATTCAATTATTAGCTAATTTTGAGATTTCAAGGAATAAACTGGCACTGTGAATGACGGAATTTTTTATTGATTCTATATTTTGTATTGCTTAAGAATACTTCTTTGCCTGCTACTGTAGGTACCTATGTTACGTTTTTCAAAAGCAACATTTCTAATACTATGATGACCAGATAAAAATATGTTTTGTATTTCTAAACGTGTAAGAGAATACGTTGACATTTAAATTTAAATTAACGAAACATTTGTCCAATCACCGTTACAGCTTGGCAGTGTGAGCCCAAATTGAATGAATAGGCTTAAAGAGAAGTCTGTTTAACGATTTTTAAAACGTTTCAATATTAAAACAGATTTCATAGCTGTCATGTAGCATTTATTTCGATTGTCAGGAAAAACTTTTACATTTTGTTGTATAAATCCTTTGTAAAATATTTTAAACAATACCAATAACCATTTATATTGCTGATGTCAGAATCTTTTTGTCATCTGCAAAAGTAACAATTATTTGCAGATGACAAATTATTATTATTATTTATCAGGCAGGCAGTTGTGACAATTGATAGACGCCTGTATCCGGCTATTCTTTGGTCAAGTATTCTTTGTACTTCTAATGTGTTGATCTAGTCGGTTTTTGAACTGATTGACATTCAGTGCTTGAATTGTATGAACTTTTAGCAAAAATCATAACAAAGTTGCATTCCAAATTAAATTTCTCGGAGAAAATCAGTTTGAAAGCCTCGGGCATGTAAAGAAGTGTTGATATTTAGAAAAGAACGGAGCACCACTCATACTGACTAGATAAACTAAATATTAAACTTGTCGAAGAGCATTAATTGGCAGGATTCCTGATTCTAAACTCACCTGTCACTCACTAATAGTTTTAGTATTATCTTAGTTACGGATTTAAGTTACATACGTTTTATTAATTTATCGCCGATCAACCCGTAAATAAATGGATTAATAAGGATCAAACCTTGTACTCGTACCCGCGTATACACGTACAAACTGCAAAGCGCTTAAAGTTACCACCACAGCATTCACCAATGACCAAGATAAAGACGTAAGTCTCAAGTCAGCCTCGCCCTTAACACCGTTAAACGATAACTGACATGACGGAATTAAGCCGCCGACTTATTTAGCCGGCAATTGTTAATTTCCTCCAATCGACTAATGGGCTAAATCCTCTCGTAAACTTTTGTAATTGGTTGATTGCTCCCCTGTACCGATAGATCAGCTTGATAAGCCTGGGATTGTGGGTTAGATAGGAAGAGAATTTAAATAGCAGATGTCAAGTTATTTTTTTTTTATGTAGGTCACGTGATTTAAAAAGTTATGTTGAAAACATAATAAATAAATTAAATAATACGATAAGACATCAAAATCAAAATACAATGACAATATTAATAAATAATAAAATAAATATCAGGGGACAATTGCACACACATTGATCTAGTCCCAAACTAGCTCAAAGCTTGCAATATATGGGTACTTGGCAACGATAAACATACTTATAAAAATAAATACATACCTACTTCAATAAATAAAAAACATCCAAGGTTCTGGAGAAAATACCACGTCCACGTCAGCACGTCACGTCAGGACCGCTAGCTGCAATTCAGTGTAGCTGAATTTGCAAATAAAGTTTGATTGGATTAACATCTATGTCGGTTAATCGCCAAATAACTAAACGCGCTCGTCCGGTCGAAGTAAGGTTAAAAATTGTTTTTTTTTAACTTACTGAACTCATTTATTATTAATCATTTAAAAAAACATTATTTTACACCAATCTCACAATAAAAGTAGGTAGGTAATATTCTTCTATCGTCTTTTGAATTTCCTTTAACCTGCCGTAAACTAAACTGGTTTATTGTCTTACAATATTCAACACTTTGTATAGAAATCCAATTCTAAAATCTTATCACTTTACGCATAAGTTTCATTTTAAGTGTTTATAATATCTTATGAATTTAAATTACTTTTTAATAAATATAAATTCAATTTAACTGAAACGGTTACACGTACGAGTGGATTACAAGTATTATTTTGCATTAGATTACACTAAAAATCTCAGATATTTATTATCTCTTTGTGGAATTCCACTTAAGGCCTCCTCTGGTTTGGCGACGTATGTGCAGTCCTATTACAATCCTACTTACCATCTCTTGTGCGTTATTTTGCCTTCTTCGTGCTTTAAAAAATGAGTGTAAATTTAACATCTAATTACTAAGCCGATTTGTATTTATCACATCTTTGTTCGTATTAAACAATTTTACTCGTACATTTACAAAATGCATTTAGCAAATTCAATCAGGATCTAACTTTGTTCTTAACCGTACATTAGTACTAGTGTAGGTACTAGTGTTACTGAATCATCTTCATCATTCAAACGCCCTGTGCCTGCGTATTTGAGTCATATAGTTAAATAAATACAAGATACATCCTCAAAGTGCCGTCACCAGAGCAAATTTCATCCACTGACCAATTTTGCATAAGCTGCTACTTTATCACTAATTTTATCAGGATTATACATCCTATTTCAAGGGCTATAAAGTTTTATATCGTGGTACTTGTGCGAAACGTCACTGCTAATACAGTCCACATCACATATTCAGCGACTCGTAAGGTCACAGACATTTATTATGCATACAGCAGACCTGAGCCGGGTCCGAATCAATCCAGGAATGTTCGACATAATACAACCAGCAAAAACTCCTTACATAAAGAACCTTGTTTGTTATTCTTTTGAACTTGTTTCGATGATTGGATATGTAATCATTCTATTTGTGAGGATTTTATTAAATCACGGAAAAGCTTATGATATTCCTTATTCACAAACTTGACATGGTGTTTGTCGTGTTTGTGACGCTACACGAATTATATTTTGATTTCTGACATTAAATAAATGAGGGTTTGAATCATTTGAATGAAACTACTTAAGCTTCTTTATTCTCCTACACGATACATCTGAAATTATACATCATTATTTCATCTAATGATGTCAACTTACCAAATTGTCATCTATTGAATAACAGGTAATTTCAAAAATGAGCCTTGTTATTGCAATAACGTATTCAATAAGGTTGTTAATACAGCAAATCTGATACAATCTGTCAGTTGTAAGCGGCTTAGAACATCGATAGCCAAAAAATAACATACCCACTGTCCAATCAACTTCCCCCAAAGAAGTCCCCCACTGCTATCTTATTTTGGCAGCACGGCAAATTGCTCCCTTCAAACCCGGATATATTTGATACTATATAGATATCTGAGCAAAGCGATGAAGCGATTAGTCGCCTGGCTAAGTCCAAATGGCATAGATAATAACTCGATAACAGATTGCTAAAGCTCCCTTGTTTCACAACATTCTAACATCGCAAGAGCAAGTTGTGATGACGTTGTTACGTGATAAATACCTACCTATATAATCGTGAATTTTTAAAACCTTAGTAACTTTAACACAGAGCTAGCAATGCATTATTTTACAGTAATAACAAATTTTTATGAAACGTAACAAAATATTAATACTTTAATTTTGAATATTTTATTCACACAGATAATTCTAGTATCTTGAACATGCATAAACACGTCTTTATGAGTAGTCCAATACCAAGTACTATCTTAGATCAGACAGCAATTCCCGACTACATTCTTGCTTCACTGCCCTATTTCGAAACGCAGCTATATTGTTTCGAACCGGCTGATAAGGCTATACCTAAGCGTCGTCGTCCGCATTAGGTCTCAGCTCATGTCCCTCTACCACGCCATCTACACGTTCCAATCTATTTACGAACCAATGCATTGCATAACGTACGTTGCAGCGTTTCTAAGATAAGACCGGCATGTGAACGTTTAAAAGCGTTAATGGACTTCCGTATGTACGTTTCAGAGTTCTGTGGTTAGATCGCGTGCAGTGCCTTTCTTATTGCTAGTGTTAACTAGCATACTTTCCACGGTTAGGTACTTTGTTCTCATGTTTTTCTGTCTAGCGATTAAGGGAACTGTAAAGCTGTACGAAAAAACCAATTTGCCAGTTTTGTTTCGAATTTCTAACAATTGAAGTAATTGTAGAGATTTGTAATTTGTCACAACGGCCGCACTCAGAGACGTCCATTAACTTTTAAGTTTGATTAAAGTTGCTGCTGTCACTTTCTTTGCTATAGTAGTAGAATAAGACGCCGCAACTTTAATTAAACTTAGAAATTAATTGACGTCTCTGAGTGCGGCAGTGAGTCAGTTACTGCTAGCGACTTACTTGATCATTATTAAACCTTCGAACCTGCTTTATCTGCACCCCTTCTACCTATATAATATTACAGTGACATTTGGTTGAAATTAATGGCCATAAGTAATTACAGAATTTGTTCATGTCATATGTATCATCATCTATGTAGTTATTTCTTATGTATTTCACATACAACAATGGCGACTAACTACACGCACTGTTATTCCCTATGCATATATGGAATCCTATGTAAAATAGGAACATAGTTATGCTAATTTATTGGTTGCTTATTGCACACTTTTACTGCTTCCACTGACCCCTAGGTTAATGGCAGTCAGCAAACCAATTTAAAGGGCTAGTTAACTCTAAACGAGTTCGTTAACTTATGAAATGCCTAGTTTGGATTTACATTTATGATTATTAAGGCTGTAATTTCAATTATTACTAAGCATTAACATCGTTGACTATACATAGATTTAAAAACATGTAATTTAATATAAGTAAAATTTGTAGAATCATCGCTGTCTTTAGCATTGCAACATTCTTTCAGAACTTTAATCAGTTTATCTCTCTTCTTGTTTTTGACGTCACATAACTATAAGCTTCATTACCTATATTATCGCTTGAATACATCCACCTCTTAATTTTAACTGACTAATATCTGTTTGTTAAACTGTAACATATTCTTTATCAAATTGACCCATTATTTAATACAAACTGTATTGATGCGAATGTCGTGTCAAATTTGTGGCCGGAACAGACGTGTTGACCAATGTTGAACCGTTAAGCAAGTATCAGCGGGTCATGTGCACTTGATACTTGAAGCAAACGATTATGAACTTTAAAGGTTTCCATTTAAAGTCATGAAAAGCAGTCATTACGATCGTTTCTTAGTATTTTAAAGACTTGTAAGTTTATTCGTTAAATACTCATAGTTTTCGTCGAGTTAATGTTGTGTATGTTAAGTATAAGCGTTAAAGAGTCGCTAATTTGTATTGTTTGTATGTGAAAGCTATTATCGTAACAACTTGTCAAAATATTACTAATAAAATGTTTATGGCTCGTTGGAATGTTGTTGGCGGTAAGTTTGAAGAAAACCCAGGAAAGCTGCGTTCAATAGCAGCAGTTCTTAAAAGTACTAAAATATTTATAACTTCCGCAATATTCAGAATGGCTAAATACAAATTTTACTATGATGAAGTTGAAGTAAATACAAGAACGTAGGTTTTAAAAGACACACACGCCTATTTTAATGTTTAAACCAGTTCTTAAGTATGGTGAACACAACGACGATTAATAATTTAGTGCTAATTATTAGGAAAGTAACAAAATAAAAAATAAGTTTTGACTTTTTGTTTGTAATTTTATTACTTCACAATTCAACGAATGACAAATAACTAAACGCTGAACACACGTCATTGATTTAGTACATACTAACTAACAACTATCGGTAATTAACAACAACACTGTTACAAAATTTAAGCTTGCTGGTGAATTCGTTGATGAATTAAGAAGCCAGTTCTTTAGGAGATACACCTTACTGTGAGTTGTTTTATTTGCGATCATCAATCTCATCATAACTACAAAGGTTGATTAGAAGCAACGACTCTCGTTACTACTGCGGCAGGTTACATTCCCACTACCATTGGGTCAGTTGAATAACACAAGTCTTACCATCAAACAAGCAGACGAAATGACCTTTCAATGAAAACAACATTGTATTCCTCAAAATCAGTCGCGACTCTCAAAATATTTGACCAGCCGGAACAAATATATTATTTCTATTTACTACCATTGTTATACCAAAATGTTAACATCCCATTGATTCATATGCGATATAAAACAAAGGTTTATTTTGCATTTACCATCGGATTTGTTATGACGACGAGTGTTATTTTTATAACATTTAAGACATGGGCGGTAGCGGAGTCATAAGCGTATGAAAGTCGCTCAGTCTCATGTAGCTGATGATATTGTAAATATATCACTAAATACATGTTGCTTACTTGAAAACTTCAAGGTGTCTGTTATTATGTCTGAGTTTATCAATTGAAAACAGAAGACAACATTTTATTTCTGTAAACAAGGTTCCTGATAACATTTCAATACAATTCTTTCAGTTCATATTTTTGGGGGAAAGTCAAAGTATACGGTTCCTGAGAAATAAATACTCAATCTCAATAGGAACTATTGTTTTTTCCACTTTCCCAATATACGAGTAATAGGACGCTATCGTAGCAGTAGGTGAAAACAACGATTTGATTTAGAAAACTCTTCCGTCTTGTTTTATTTTAATAATATTTTTTTTGATTTTTGTACCATGCGCACATAAATTGAATACCTAACTTTTAATATCATAAATTATTACCTTAAAAGACTTGAATTTTGGTGTAATCCGCGTACTCCTATAACTTGCTCGCAAACAGCTGAACTCTTTTGTTATGGCGATTTTCATTGTTAGTGATTCAATGAGCGTAGTTTTTTGAATCGATCCGTTTCGAGTGTAGAACGTATTGAATGATTTATACTTCATGAGTGAGTGAATGTGCTTTATTCCGTTATTTCATTCTTATGAGTGAATGATTCAGACATGTGTATTAGATGCTTGTTCGCGTCAAAATGTTTGGAAGATTTATGAGGCTCCAAAATCTGTTTGAACATAATAATTATATAGGTAGTTATTAAACAAAAAATCAAACGGGTTTTTTTTATTATGACCAAGATTTAATGGATTCCGTAACTTAATTTTCTCATTACAACGTAATTTTATAGAAATATTGTTTAATCGTTTGTTTTACTAAAAAAACAAATCAACGAACTCCAAAAAATACTTACGGAACAAAAAATACCAATTAAAAAATGATAAAATTTACATGTATAATTTTAATTTGGTCCTTATGCACGCAACGCATGTTCATTAATTATTATAGTTTGTGATAGGGTTCAATTCAACAGCACCTGCGGTCCTCTATAAATAAGTCACAAACAATAACAATAAAAATTAATCGTGTGGGTGGAACTATAATTCTTAAATCCCTTAGGACAGGATTAATCATGAGGCTTTTTATTACTGAAATTAATCCTTTTTAAAATTATTATTTGTGTTATAAGTGTTCCATTTTACTTTAGTAAATAACTGTCAAAAGGAATTTTACCCTTACATTTTGATTTATAGTTTTTCAAAGAACAGAATAGAAGTGGTTTAAAAAAATAAAGTCTGTTTATCATAAGTAGTTTGATGTAAAATAAAAATAAATCCTTATTTAGCTACGCTACAGTTAGCGAATATTGGTGCTATTCCATAACTCAGCTAAACGTTATTAATATAATTTTTTAATACTATGTACCCTTCTTTGTTTCAGGTTACCGTCATCTTTAAACTAAACTAAGGTAATTTATATCTCACTCAGGCAGTGTAAAAAAGACACGACCCCAGTATTCATAAATGTTCTTGATCATATGATTCATATACGTATAGGATACCACCTAGAACATATATAACGCTATTTGAAACAATAATCCACGTAACATATAGGTTATGCGTTTCCTTACCCTATTAAAAAAGATACGCTTTTCAAATTTAATTGTCTTGTCTTCCATACAATTCTTCTAAAGGCGTAGTCACACCAATCGGGGCTATTAACACGATGCTAATCGATTCGACCCGACTATTGTCTGACATCGAATCGCCCGACCGTTTTATTTCATTGTACTAACCCGCACTTTCACCCTAACCCTACTATTTAAAACTAAACATTTACAATTATAAAAAAACGTTTACACACGGTTCTATTACTATAAAACGTAAGATTCACAATATCGTAAGTACACGTCTGTTAGTAAATTGGGGCGTTATAACTTGTCAATTTTGTGTTACCTTACTCTTTACAGCCTTATGTAAAGAGAAATAGGGTTTCATTTCAAATAATGTGGCTGTATTCAAAGTTGGCTAGAATACATATTGTTTTCTATGAACTATTTTAGAGGGACTGATTATGTCATGTTTGTTAATTTGTGAAATGGAGTCATCGTTTTAAATTATGTTCTATTGATTTTGTTCCGTTCCCATGAAATAATTGCTTTTGCTTATAACGTATGATTAACTTTGTTTATTGGTTGTTTTATGGGCTTATTTTTATTGCAGTAGTTATAATTAATACGATATATAATTTTTAATACAGCGTTTTTGTTAAATTATGTATAGTGACGTCATCAATGTAAATTAATATAGCGCTTTTGTTAAATTATGTACATTGACGTCATCAATGTAAATTAAAGTCTCCTTAGGCGATAGATCGCGATCAGTTTATAAAAAACTCAAACTGGCCACAAAGAAAAAGATTTTCATAATTGGAACTTTATAAAAACGAACGGCCATTATCTGCACTCAAAACAAAACACTGGCCGTCATAAAAATCAAGAGGCTATTAAAATGATTAAAAACGGGACCCCCGCGAAGTTTTAAACTATACCGCCATTTACGCGAGCACGCCAAGGGAGGGCAAAGGTTTTTATTTCAATGAAGGCACGTCATAGAGAAAAAAATCCGCCAATAATAAAATTATCGGAGAACCGCCGGGCTATTAAATGCAGGTTGCTCGTGAAATACATGGACAAGCGGGCGTTGAAGATATGGCCGCGGGCATAGTACGAAGTCATTTCGTACGGTACCAGATAAAGAAAAAAATTTTAAGCGATAAAACTAGCTCACGCTTTCCTACTTACTACATAATAAAGGACGCGGTCAGCCTACTTGGTAGTGGCCCGGCCTACGAAACTAGCGGTCCCGGGTTCGAATCCCGGTATGGGTAAATATGTTTTCTATATTGTTAGGGTCCTGGGACGTTAAATAAAATAGCGGACTGTATAAAATAGGGCTGGTATAATCGCCGTTAAACAATAACCCGGTCAAAATAATAAAATCAATTTATAATTAAATGAATGTCGTGCGAATGCGACGGGGTCCCATGAAGCGAGTGAGGCGCGCGTCGCTGCGGCTCGCCGTGACGTAGTCGTCTCGTCCTCCCTCGCGTCTCCTCCCGCGCGTATGGGCAATCCGGTTCCCAACATACTCCCCGGGTTGAAGTGTGAAGAAAACTTCAAAAATCTGGAAGGGGACAGATGTTATTAAAGGCCCTTCGAATTGTGCCTCTCCTTGTCTTCAACTCAGCGACTCTGGAAACGCCATCGCTGCCAGGGTAGAGCTGCGTAACTCGTCCTAAGGACCACATCAGTGGTGGAAGAGCCTTTTCCTTGACGAGAACAAGAGATCCCAGTTTAAGCTCCTTGTTCGACGACTGCCACTTCACCTTTTGCTGGAGTAGAGTCACATACTCTAGTGAAAAGCGTCTCCAAAAGTGCTGTTTTAACAGCTCGATCCTCTTGAATCGTTCAAGGCGGTTGATATTAGCGTCAACCATCTGTGGTTGAGGAATAGACATTAATGAGCGTCCAATTAAAAAGTGGGCAGGAGTCAAAGCGGAGAAATCTGAGGGATCAGTGGAAATAGGGGTGAGGGGGCGAGAATTTAAAACAGCCTCTATCTGGGTGAGGCATGTAGCCATCTCCTCGTACGTTAAATGAGTAGTTTGCAGTAAACGCTTAAGATGGTGTTTTGTAGAGCGCACTGCGGCTTCAGCTAAGCCGTTAAAATGGGGGGTATAAGCCGGAACAAATTTAAATTCGATGCCTTCTTGAGCCATTTGACCTTCGAGTTCTGACTGAAGAAGAAATTGAGCCAGCTCGTTGCTTGTTCCAATAAAATTCGAACCGTTATCGGACGTGATGCTCTTGGGCTTTCCGCGACGGGACACAAAACGATTTAAAGCGGCTAAGTAAGCTTCGCTGGATAGTGCCGTAACGAGCTCTATGTGACAGGCCTTAACCGAACTGCAAATGAAGATTGCCAAAAAGGACTTGATAAGTTTGCAACCTCTGCCCTTACGGTCTGCTATCAACACTGGCCCGGCGTAGTCGACGTTACAATTAAGAAAAGGAAACTCTAGTTCAGTCCGCGAGGCCGGAAGCTGGCCCATGATGGGCTGAACAGTTTCAGCTTTGTGCCGAAAGCATCGCATACATTTGTTCACTGTAGCTTTAGATAAGTTTTTGCCACCTAAGGGCCAATAAGTTTGTTTTATGTTTCCTAACAAAAGTTGAGGCGGGGCATGTAAATATTTTTTATGAAAATGATCGAATAAAACCTTTGTGAAATGATGTTTGCTACATAATAAAATTGGGTGTTTTGTATCATAACTGTAAGGGGAATTATCAAGTCTTCCACCGACCCTAATCATGTTATGAGCATCGAGAAATGGGCTTAAAGCTATCAGCCGATTTTTGTTAGGAAGCGCCTTCCCGGCTTTAAGAATAGCATATTCATCAGGGAACATTTCTATTTGTGATTTGCATATAATTAAATTTAAAGCATTTTGAAGCTCTTGAACTGACAAATGTCCACTCAATTTGTTTGTCGGGTTTCGACAATTGTAAATAAATCTTTGTAAATATGCTATTGTATTTTGTAAGTTTGTTAATTTAGATATGTTTTTGATTAAGTTAGTTAGTAAGTCTGCATAAGAATTGTTATTAAGCGCGAACGAACAAGTAATCAACTCGGGTAGATCCTGTTTCACGCTGATGTTGGGCATTTTTGGCCAATTAATTTCATTTTCTGATAAGAAAGGCGGCCCTGACCACCACAAGGTTGAACCGCTGATGAGGTCAGCCTTCAGCCCACGAGAAACAAGATCCGCCGGATTGTCCTTCGACGGTACGTAGCTCCACGTGTGACCCTCCGTGCACTCTTGAATTTCATGTACACGATTTCTTACGAAACTCTTAAGGTTAGTGGGTGGTGTGGCTAACCACCCTAAGACTATTGTCGAGTCACACCAGAATCTACACTTGCTGATATGTAATGATAATGAGGTTAATACTTTGTTACACAGTCTTGCAGCTAATAACGATCCGCAAAGTTCAAGACGCGGAATTGTTGTTGGCTTTATCGGCGCGACCTTGCTCTTAGAAGTCAAGAGATGTACCTTGGTGGAACCTGATGCGTCGATAGAGCGAATGTAGATGCATGCTCCATAAGCTCGCTCGGAAGAGTCTGAAAAAACATGAATTTCATGGACGATTGAATGGTCATTAAGTACCCAACGAGGAACCTTTAAGTGGTTAAGAATCGGTAAAGTGTCGGCGAACAAAAACCATAACTGTTTTATTTCCGATGAAACCTCATCGTCCCATGAGCATTGTTCGATCCACAGCCTCTGCATGATGAGCTTTGCTTCGATAACACACGGGCCCACAAGACCCAGTGGGTCGAAGATCTGACTGATAACAGAAAGTATGTGACGTTTTGTGACCTTTTTACGAAGTTCGATGTTGATTGAATATGATAAAATGTCTAAATCGCAAATCCAATTTAGACCTAAAGTTTTAGAGGAAACATGGACATCGCTGTTTGAGATGTCTAAGACGTTTTCTGATTTTAATGAAGGTGAAATTTGATCTAAAATTGTTTTGTTATTCGACTGAAATTTTCTTAAATTAAAATTTGCAGTCTTAAGCGTTGTAATAACTCCTTTGCACAGCTTAATAGTGTCTTCAATAGTTGACGAACCGCCTAAATAATCATCAACATAAAAATCTCGTTGAATTGACTGCTTTACGTCGCTATCGAGGGCACTAGATGCTAAGCTAACTAGGCACTTTGTGGCTAAATATGGTGCAGATGCCGTACCATATGTCACTGTGTTCAAAGTGTACGTTTTTAAAGGCTGTGATGAGTCATACCTAAATATGATTTGTTGAAGAGAGCGTTGGGCGGGATTAAGCTCAACCGCTCTGTACATTTTCTCTATGTCTCCTGTAACGACGTATTTATGCTGGCGAAAACGTAATAAAATAGAATACAGATCTTCTTGTACAGCCGGCCCCACCATTTGGATGTCGTTAAGCGACAAACCGGAACTGGAAACGGCGGAAGCGTCGAAGACCGTCCGAAGTTTCGTCGTTAGACTGGACTCACGGAGGACTCCGTGGTGAGGTAAAAAATAATTTACCTGTTGAGAATCGCCAAATGAAGACTCTTTATTTTCATTCATGTGACCTAGGCGTTCATACTCGCGCACGAACTCCATGTACATATCCTTGAAGACAGGCTCCCGAAGAAATTTACGCTCTAAGGACAAGAAGCGGCACTTTGCCATATGAAAGGATTCGCCTAAGACTGAAGGGTCGTCCTTCAGCGGCATGGTGACGACAAAACTACCGGTCTCGCTGCGTACGGTGTTCGTCAAAAAGTTCTGCTCACAGTCACGTTCTTCAGGAGACAAGGAGTGCTTGGCTGCAACAGTGTCGAGTTCCCAAAAACGAGTCAAGTCTGGATTGGACTCCTCGTTTATAAAATGACAAACGGGAGACGAAGACGGTGACTTAAGACGGGCGACATGCCCGGACACCAACCAACCCAGTTTCGTTTCATACAACTTAGGCTGATTTTTGCCTAAATCAATAGAATTATTACATAAGACGGACCAAAATACTTCGGCACCTACTAAGATGTCTATAACCGACGGAATATTAAAGGAAGGGTCGGCTAAACTTATTCCCATCGGAAGAGGAATATTTTGTACGTCTATAAACGAAGACGGTAAGGCTTTGGTGATATGAGGCAAAATAAGACAGTCGACAGTAAGACTATAGTCATCATGGAATGACTTGATAATAAGGCTGCAAGACTGTGTAATGTGAGATGAGTTATTATTTATACCTGTCACCGTGGAGCTCACGCTACGTCGCGACAAACCCAGCTTACCGCAGAGCGATTGCGTAACGAAGTTAGCTGTGCTGCCATTATCGAGCAGCATGCGGGCTGAGTGCACGGCGCCCTTGCCGTCCATCACCTTCACCAGCGCTGTGGAAAGCAAAACAAGCGGAGGAGTAGCTAACTGATTTGATTCGCTTGAATTAGCGAAGTTATTGACGGTGCTAGTTGATGGAATAGCAGACTCAGGGATTGGTTGTGGCTCATGCAAGTGCAAAAGCGTGTTGTGTCTTTTTTTGCAATATTTACATGAAACTAGATTGCAATTATTTTCTATGTGCCCAGGTCGTAAGCAATTAAGACATACGTTTGATTCTTTAGCTTTTTGTATACGCATTTCAATAGGAAGGGCTCTGAATGTTTCACAGGTAAATAGAAAATGATTTTGATTACATAATGGGCATGTAAATATTTTTTTGTTGAATAAGTTGTTTTTTTTATATACGTTTTGTTTTTGTTGACTTTTTTGAGTATTTGTAGCTATAAGTAAATTTGTATTAGTTTTATAAGTTTCATGTTTTTGTAGTTTACCTTTACTTTCTTGCAAAGTCTCCAAAAGGTCTGCCCTGTTGCTGAGAAAAGTTATTAAAACTTCTAATGTAGGAGGATTATTTAGAGTATTTCTGTGTTCTTCCCATTCTCTATGAGTGACACTGTCAAGTTTTTCAGCCATCATATGTATTATAAGGGTATCCCAATGCTGGGTCGGCTGGTCTAGGGTTGACAAGGCACGAAGATTTTTATTTGTAACATCTATAAGGCGTCGAATACCTGTACAAGATTCAGTGCGCATATGTTCAACATTAAACAGCTCTCTGACGTGGTTATTAACCAGTAAACGTTTATTGTCATACCTGCTACACAATAAATTCCACGCGGAATCGTAATTTTCGGCTTTGAAATCTAAGTTATCGATAACAAGCAAGGCGCTACTTTTAAGAGATGCGCGGAGGTAATGTAATTTATTAATATTATCAATATCTCGCCTGGAATGTATTAACGATATGAAAGTATCCCTAAACTCAAGCCAGTGTTGATAGTGACCGTGGAAGACGGGTAAATCGATTTTGGGCAATCTGACGCAATTGGATTTAAAAGCACCTGTTTGCAAGCTTGCATCCTCGTAGCTCGATACGGAACGATCCAGCTGAGGCTCATGCCGCTGCGCGGGCCGCGCGCCGAGCAGACTGCGCGCCGCCGCCGCCAGCGCGTGGTACTGGCCTTCGAACTCCTCGCGCTCCAGCTCTTGGGTATCGCCGTCGTCCGAGAGCACCTCGATCTCACTCTGCAACTCGTCATATTTCGCGTATAAGGCATCGAATTTTTTAAAACGGCCTTCTAAGTCTAGCAGTTGTAAGTCACTAGGGGTGCCACCTGATTGCAATACATTTACATATTTGGTAAATATAGTGACCTTGGATTTAATGGTACCGCGTACTTTAATTAATTTTTGAATTTTCTCGTCAGCCATATCAAATGCGGTAATTCAAGATTAAATAAAGAAATTATGTTGCAAAACTAATAGAATGCAGCGTGAACTTGACCTTCGGATGCGAACAAAAGAATAGATGCGTAAGCGGCCCGGGCCGGCCGGCTCAGGTACTTAGATAAGAAGCGAGCAATTTGCGTAAACAAGTTCCCGTTACTCGGGAGCACTGTTGCTAAGCGTATGCAATATGTATGTAGATATTACGTGTTAAGTATGGTTTAAATTGAAGATTCAAAGAAATTTAAGCATACATACGCATGACCAAAACACTCACTAAAATAAAGGCTATTTAAATTTTAAAGATGTGACAAATAAGGAAAAGATCTCAGGAATAATTGGAACGAACTCACCAATGACTAAACCGTTCACCAATATGACGATGATGTTGAATTTTCCTTTGTCTTGAGACGATGACTTGAACATTCGATGGGTCCAAAGTCCGCCGCGTAGTCGACTTCGAGATGGTTCCCGGCTCGCGAGCGTGCGAGTTGCTTTCAAAGTATCTTCGCCAGGATTATGATGATCACATTGATCACGAAGGCCCGTGCAGAAGTATATTTTCGCAGCTGAAGACCACACTTAAGTGCTCGGAGACGTGGCGGAGACCGAATTTTGTAGACGGTGAGAATCCTAAAGGACCAATGTTAGGGTCCTGGGACGTTAAATAAAATAGCGGACTGTATAAAATAGGGCTGGTATAATCGCCGTTAAACAATAACCCGGTCAAAATAATAAAATCAATTTATAATTAAATGAATGTCGTGCGAATGCGACGGGGTCCCATGAAGCGAGTGAGGCGCGCGTCGCTGCGGCTCGCCGTGACGTAGTCGTCTCGTCCTCCCTCGCGTCTCCTCCCGCGCGTATGGGCAATCCGGTTCCCAACAATATATTTCTTTATATAAGTATATACATGTTTGCCTAGTACCCATAGTACAAGCCTGGAGCTTAGTTTAGGACTGCATCAATGTACTTATATGCGATTGTCCCCTGAAATTAATTAATTTATTCTTATTATTTAATTTACCTTGCCATTCAGTTTTGGAAGTATCAGTAAAGTCATCATCTGGCATTGTATTGTTCAAAATCCGCTCCCGCTTATCAGTATATCCCCACACGCGCTATAGATCGCGTGATATTTATATTTACTTTATACAGGATCCGGAATATTCTCCGGGAATTTGCAGCATAATTCATTTAGCGGCTCAAAAACTGAGCCCCAGCGTCGAGGCTAAGTTTTACGCCAACATTTTTAGCCGCCGGATTTATACAGTTAGATAGATGTCAGATCTGCCTAACTTTAGGATCGTATAATAAACACTTTGTAAGTTCGTCTGAAAATATAATTATCTTACGAAAATATAAAGAGTGTCCTAGACAAAGATAAAAAGAGCTTTCAGTTACTAGATAATACCCAAACCTGCGACAAAAGTGGGACCTCTTCTACTTTCAGAGCTCATAGCTTGTTTTGCGTCGGGAGATAAAAATAGTGGTAGGTAGTTTAAATTATTTACAAACCTGTACTTAAATTGATTTCATTCATTTAGGTAAACATGATCGAACAATGTTCTAAACATTGCCGCGTTTTCCACCAGCAATGTTGGTTTCACGGAGAGCGCCAGTAATGATTATGTTGGTCTTACTGCAAAAGATGAGTAATGTCAAGAAGTTCTATTGAAATAAAACTAACAGTGGCGACTCATTGTCAAGAAACGGTGATAGTCTCGATTAATGGGTCTGTTCTATATTTGAAATCCTAATTATTATCAGCCCTGATGCATCGTAAGTCCGACCTATAGTTTATCCTAAATAAATATATACCTAAATTGAAATCAATCAAAACTAATACCTAACATAACCGAAGGTTGGGTTAACCTCAAAAGTTGCCTACTTCAGCTAAATATATTTGACGTTCTCAATATAAAGGGACCTTATGGAGGCAGACGGTTACGCCGTTTTTAGAACTGTTACCATAGTATTCGTATAGTTACAAGAATAAGAAGAGCTTAACTGCCTTCCTCCATAAGATCCCTTTATATTGAGAACGTCACATATGTTTAGGACAAATTGTAATTCGGATCCGCGATACATGAACGAAACATGGTCAGCAAATAGTGAGCTCCCAAAGATTAAATCAGGAACTTTGTTAACGCTCAAGCCTAAATTACCCATTTTAATTTCGAAAAGTTTGCCACAAATTCTGTATTACAATTATGATCGATGGAGTGCAAATAACGTCATCGATACACACAATCACACATCCCTCATTTCAAACAAACAATGGCGGCAAAACTCCCAGGCTATCGGATTACGGAGTTTTTAACGGCTCCCCCGCCGCCCACCGGTTCAATCGACAAATGAAAAGTCGCCTTCAATTAATTAGTGGAACCCTTGCGGCTTCGAGCGTGAGAACAGGGTCGTAAGTTGGAAGAATCCAGACAGAAATTTGCAGCTCTTTTTCTGTTTTTTTACCGTTTTCAGGGCGTTTCAACCGCCCGTCGCGCTCACGATCACATTGATCACCATTTCACCTAATGTTGATTAATAAACCAACCATAATACATATATACCTATGATTTTATTGATATCTTTGTCTTAAACCATAATTATTTTTAACTTATGTTAAATTATTTTTAACGTCATGGTAGTAAAAAAAAACCAGTTAAGTCGTGTTATATTCACTTAATTGATTTAAAAACAAAAGCGAAGAAATGAAGAGACATAAATAATAGAGTCGCTTGTCTCTCGAGATCTGCGCCAATAACCAATACTACCCTCGGCTACTTTATAATGAGTTCATTAGGAGTTCGGCCGATAACGCTGAGTGGGCGATTCGGATGATTCGGCTCACTTTTAGAGCTCTCATTTATCTTGTTCTAGTGATGTCGTCAAAAAGTTCTATCTTTTTAATGCTCCGCAAAAATCTGTTACTCTAATAAATGAATTTAAACGAACGACTCCTGTTCCTGACGACGCATTTTTTATGATTTATTTAAATTTGGTGAAATTAAAGAAACAACATAAATTTACCTTACTTGTTGTTAATAATGAATCATGTAGGTAATATTTTAAGTCAAAATTCTGTAATGCCAAAGTTGAAATAAAAAAAATCTGTGCACGCCCACACATCAGTAACTAAACTCCATGCTAACGTAATAGATCAAAACTGATCTTGGAATAAAAAGCTATCAACCAATTAAACGTCGCTTCATATCCAAATTAAAACATCCACACGTTCTGTAAAATCTAGCTTACCAATTATTTCACACGTTGAAAGCCCCTTGTTAGGCGCCACGCGCGAGACGCGAGACGTGACAATCTCCAAACGTCACGTCATTTCGAGGGCGTGTCAATTATTTGCTCGGATGTTTCATTTTGTGACGTTTCATTTCCATTTTTGTTTTTGACGTCTTGAAGGGTGCTTTTAATCTATGGATTTTAAGCCTGTATTTTGCGACGGGTAAGGGGTTGTTTGCAGTTTATTTTTGATATTATTTTATGAAGTATAGGGTAACCGTACCAGTGGCCAGCCGGGGCCTAGTGGTCAGCCGTTTCCGTCGTTTATTGGTTATAAATATCGATATAATTCAAATAAACGAATCAAGTGCACTTAAAAATAAACTTTGGTTCGTCATTGGTTAATACGTCACACGACAGGTGCGGCAAGGAGTCAGAGGGGAGAAATAAACTTGTTCATTCAGGTGGCGGCGATCGACAAGAGCAGTAGTGTCATGTCCGCCATTTTTTTAACTTCGCGTGGTGTTCTCTTTAAAGGTAAGAAAAACACATTTTGTTATCAAATACTACCATTTTTCATGCAATTAAGCATTATGTATTAATTAATGTATTGAATCATATTGAATCTGAACGAAAATATCGTTGATTTACGTAAATAGTGTGGGGGCTGGGCACTGGGTACCTCTTTTTCATAAAAGTTCCAGTGGTCAGCCCCCCCCGGCTGGACACTGGGTATATGAATTATTTTTAAAATTGTGAGATGAAGCGGCCGTTAAAACCGTTTAATTTAACTTTTTAAATTTAGTAAGGCATGTCCTTTCATATTCTTCAAAAAACCCAGTGGTCAGCCGCCTTAAACATTTTATTGTTACACGGTTGGGCACTGGGTGTTGCTGTTCCAGTATGCAGCCCCTATCTAGCGGAGTACAAACCAAGATACTGTTAACTAATCACCCATACGACTTTAATATATTGCGTTAAGGTTTATATTCGTTTCTAAATGTACAGTTAAGTGTCTTTGACCCTTTTAAGTGGTATTTCTATGGACGTTGATAAACAAAATTTTAATATTACCTAAATTAGTTCTAAAATATATTCAATTAGGTGGTATAACAACTATTAAAAAGGTACCTATGTAAATAATCTTCGATAAATAATTCTGTTTCATTTTTTTAGCCAAACATGATGTCAAGACAAACGTATCCTCCAGAGAACCAGGAAACGGAAAATAAATCTTTCGCCTGTTTCATCCAACTTATCAGATAGTGATGCAGTTCCTATTCACGAAACCCGATCCAAAGACAGTAAAAGAAAGTGTGGTAAAGATTCTAAAGTAAAGATTATTTCTAATCAACGTGTCTGCTTCCCTAACAAGGAGAATATCCCTTCAACATCTTCATCCAGTTCTCCAAGCACAAGTAAACACATTTTGTTAAAAGATTTTACTTTACCTAAACCAGCGTTAAGAAAAAGTAACAGGAAAATAACAAAACATTTAATAGATGACAAAGAAATAATGAATATCTTAAATACAAGCAGCGGTTCGGATGATTAGATAGAGATATAATTTAGTATGAGATAGATATGTAGGTATGTTGATCTTTTTTCTTCGTTATAAAAATATAAATATTACGACTGATTATTTAATTGTGAGATTAGTTTAAGCTTAACCTAGGTACTAGATGTTCATAGATTTTCTAGTGGCCTATTTTTCTTTCGTGTTAATGTGTATTCGACCTTAAAGGACTATTTACATATTTATATAGTTATGCATAACAAAATTACCTAACATCGTTGATTTTTATATAAATGCATATTGATGTTTTTATCATTAAGTTTTAGAAAATAAGAACACAAATAAATACTGTGATTGTGTGCTAGCAATAATACTTATATCAGGTAGTAGTAAGGTATTTTTGTTTTTTTGAGAATTTCGCTATAAGACATAAGAGAAACTTAAATAATACTGTTGATTTTTATATAAATTATACTGATTTTGATCTCATGTTTACTCATAGTTATGAGGGCCGAATACTGGGCCCATCGAGGCTGGTTACTGGAATTTAGAGGCTGACCACTGGCAAAATGGGTCATTTTATGTTTGAATTTAAATATATATTTTATAAAGAGAAATATTGGTTTCGCCAAATGTTGTTTAAAAACTATAATAAACAATGAATACAATCATGTACTTCGTTTCATTATCCGACGAATCCTCTAAAAATGCCAGCTACTCAAACTTCAAAAACTCGATTTGGGGCTGACCACTGGTACGGTTACCCTATTTAAGCGTGACACTTTCAAATGTTTTTTTAAGATTAAATACATTTATTGTGAAACCATTTTTACATTAAAAAAGAGGGACACACCAGGTTTAAGCAAATATAATGTGTGTTAATTTGGTTTATTATGAATATCTAAATAATGTAAATTTTGTAGATATTGCTGGTTGAGTACGTAGCTTTAAATGCTTGCTTATTAGCAACAAGATAGCCGTAGGCATCGAGATTTCGGCCAAATAAATTCTGGATTCGTTTGTTACCTTGTGTATGGACTCGCAAAAAACTATTCTCTCTAGTGACATTGTAAAGGATTCTTATGAACTACATTGCAGCACGTGTGAAGTAATCACTATTGGTAACATGGGTTTCCGGCCATTGTAACTTGTTCTTAGGTGTCTGCGGCTCAATCTTTTCCTGAAACTTTGAAACAAATCGTGATTAGCATCAGATATGCATCTCCGCGTTTCTTTACTTTAAATCCCTAAACATTTACAAACTAAATGGAAAAACTACTTACTCTCACTAATAAGTCAAGAATGAAACATTTTACAGACTATTTGAAGTAACTTCATCAAGGTAAGAGTGCGCTTTTTTTCTATCATTTGTAATCTTTAGCTATAAAATAAAATAGTAAAATAAAATAGTAATGATATAATTATATACCTCACTGTGACACTATCTCTGCGGTTCTTATTAACCACGCTGAATTACTATACTATACTGTTTTTATTATACTTTATAACAGTTTAATAAAAATTGACATTAGGTACAGTTGCTCTTAAGTACTGTCAAATGAATAAGAGCCACCATTATGTCAAAAATACGGACACGATATAGAAGCAAGATAATCTAAAACAAAGAAATTACAAATAAAGAGCTTGCCAAAATACATTTTGATCTGCAAAGTCTACAATTACAAACTCATCAAACCACTTCGACAGTAGACTTTGTCACGCGTCAGTCGCGTCACGCCGGCGAACGTGACGTAGCAATTCCCGACGTAACGTGACACTGTGGTTATTGAATTGTTTTAGGGAATGATACCGTGGCAATTTGCATGATGCTAAACGGGTGTTTAGCCTTCTAACATATGGGTTGTGGGTTGTATAATGGGTGGTGTAAGTGGTGTTTTAGAGAAATGATCACTTAAATAATTGTGTTAAGCGCAGTTAAGCACCTTTTGTTTTTGTATTATGATAAAATATTTACGACCTACCGAATGTGTTAATGTGGTTTCTATCCTGACCAATAATAAAAATAACATTAAACCAAAATCTCCAAAAATGCCAGTCTGCAATGAATGTACAGGCTGTTTATTATGCTAGACGAGACAGATGAGCCAGAGGGTCTCCAGTTATGGAAATATGGTTATTTCCAAATAAATAGTTAAGACAAGTAATCGTAGTAGGTGCTGGTAGCGCTAAATTGCCGCCTCAACCGAAGTCTCAGTGACGCGTGACACCTCATTCCGAGCGTGACACTTGAGATGTTTCGCGCCAGCTTTTTATGAAAAAACTTTTGACAGTGTCGTAACGTAGTTTAATTTAAAGGGAAGGAAAATAAGAGTTGTTTTTAAACAAATTCAAAAATATGCAGTTTTTTAGGATGCTTTCATCTTTAGGTACTCATTTGTAAATATCAGGTTGCAATCACGAATTTGTATGGCATTCTGCAGACTAGCTAGGTAACATTATTTTTTTAATGTTGTTAGTTAATATTCCAAATATAATTTTATTTTCAAAATGTTACTACTTACCGCGAAACTGGAAGTTAACATAGCAAAATGTAATATGTAAAACAACTGTTTCAAAATACCAACGACGTCATGAGATTTTGTGAGTTAAATTTAAAAACTGCGATACACTATTGAAAGTGACAAAAATAATGCCTGTACAAGATAAACATCCATTACTGTTATGTCACACATAAATAAGACAATACACATCCATTACGTTAAGCTCCGAACACAGCTGGATAAAAACGCTAAATCTAGATAGCCATGAGTCGCACAAACAAATGGTAGCAGGGGCCCGACTCATTTGCATATGGGACACGGTCGTACAATTATACATACATTACACACGTACACATCATATAGCGAAATGGAAGGGAGTCAGCGAGAAAAAGGAGGGGTGATAAAAGCAGACACTAATTTTGCAACACAACACTTGAATAATGCGAATTTATTGATTGCTACAACTGGATTGCCAATAGTTTAGGACTCCCTGTCCTCGCTTCACTTCAGTAAATATAAAAGTTAAAACATAGCCTTAATTAATTAATATTGAATAATGTAACTTCCAAATCGAGAAAGATTTTGTCAAATAAGTGCAGAGGTTCCGGAGATTACTCTCGACATATTATTATTTTTATTTATTTATTTTTGCAAGTACATACACAGGTGTTATAAATATATACATGTCAGTAGGATTTCATGAAGGTATGATCTGCCATAATTTGGCATGCAAAGTTTTAATCTGACTTAAAAATAATGCTACTGTTATTTATTATACAATTTATCAAAATATTCAATTAGTATTATTATTTTACTTATTCTTATTGTTATGTCAGTATTGGTTAGAATGAAATGTCAGAAATGAAAATATAAAGCAAATTAAAACTAAGAAAAATTAAACCAGTTACAGTATACAACAATAATATAAGCTTAATGTCAATTAAATTCAATTCGAAATATATTTAGGAATAAAATCTTATTATTTAATTGGAGAGGAGCTAAATATTTGGCTTGTTGGCAAAATAGTCCTTAACGGAGTAAAAACAGTTATCTAGAAGCCATTACGTAAGTATTTTCTTGAATCGACTCGCACGGCATTCCACAATGAATTTGGGTTACTGGTTGTAAATTTGTATAGCATACTGTATATAAACTCTTTATAATATTGATACTCTTTATAAGATTGTAAGATAAACTAAATAATATATATACATAGATATTATTACTATTAATATCTATGTATAGGGCAACACAATTAATAGTCTTTGTTTTACAGTAAACGTATGTATGGAAATTCAGTTTGTTCAGTAATAAAAGAGCTGTAGAGAACAGTCACTTGATACTTTTAAAAACGCCCTGCTTTCTATTAAGCAATGACACGTTTTAAACAAATATTTGAAATCGCAATTACCGTTTAATAATTGATATGACGCCATGAGTACAGGATGACCCTTTGTTTCAAAACTGGTTTGAAATGAAACCGAAATACTGGCCCCTAATCTGGTACCACACAAAAATACTTTAGATCAATACTCTCCCTAGCAATACAGGCTTAATTTGGAACCCTGAGAGACTGCGATAAAAAGAGAGATAATTTGGATATAGGAGGATGTCACCCTGCTGGCTGGATTATGTTCTGCCCTTGACCTTTAAAATGTTTATTTTATGGTTGTTATTTTGTGTAGGTTGTAACAACGTTGTTGCATTTCGATCGCGTTTGCAAAAATTGTTTTTTTTTAATGGAATTATGAAACGTTTTAAATAAGCTGCTAGAGACATTTCCATATTAATTTTCTAAGACTTAATGCAGACGCGGCGTTTGACCCATTTAAAATGATTTTTTATCATACTTAAAATTTTATATCATTTAGGTGTGTACATTTTCACAAATTATTAGTGTTAGAGTCGATGGATTAACCTACCCAATGTTACTGTACCTATTTATTTTTGAAACCAATTAATGAGATAGCGAATAATTGTCACAACTCTGCTTCCTAGATTATATATTTTCTAATCAGAATCTGCAGATGGTCACAAGCGTAAAAAGGGTTCGTTGTATTCAGACCCAATCGCATTTGGAGCATTTTAAACACAGCGTGCAAACAATACGTACTCTCACGCATACCCATAATTACTTAAAAGTATAGCAATCCAAAGGCAATTCGTTATACCAGAGTCAAAATCATCAGGGGGAAGGATAAAAGCAACACTTCATATTTGTTATTACGAACACCGCGCGGGAGGGTTCCATTCATATTCAAATCACTTTCAAATCTACAACTATTATTATCCCAAACGCATTGTGTAGGTCCTTAGGGACCTATATCATTATTTCTGGCCTCCTCCGAATCAGTCCCGATGTAAAAGTATTGTTGTGTTCCATGACCGAGCGTGGGCCAAATTATTGTCACGAGGGTGATTCGAAAACGCTTTATATCAATTTACTGGATATTTACTGTCATTATTGACACATGTTTTACGGTTAACCTATTATCTGTTATATTTAAATGGTTATCATAAGAAACTAATAGAAGTTTTACTAGCTATAAATTTGAAAGTCCAATCTTTAAGTCAGTGGTCGTCCATTAGCAATAAAACATTAGAGGATTCATCGGTCTCTTTGGGGTATAATTTATATGCCGGTAAATGTTTATATGTACCATTAAAGTTCGATTCTTCTATCGGATTGTCTAATGTAAGTGGCGCCTGAATTCCGGGCGGATGTCTTCGCACGTAAAATTTTGTCCCGAACAAACACCGACCTTCCCCGGTTTTGTTTTTTAAATAAGCAAACTCTGTTATGTCGGGATTAACTTCGGTAGTAGTAAAATATTGACTCAACTCATCGGTTACATTCGAGGTTTTATTATTAGAATAGTTTTGTGAAATATAGTCGTATTATGTGCCATTATGGCGTGAAAACAGAGTAGTACTAAACATTTTATTAATTGCTGTATTGACACAGGTAGGTACTTTCTAAATGTTTTAATCAATAATTAGTTTGTGGATATTGTTCTACTCTAAGGCATTTTAATTAAATCCAAGTCAATCTTGTTCAGTTAACAACAACGTTATCTTTCATCTAACCTATACACTAATACAATCCGATTAATACAGATAAAACGAAAGTCTGCCACACCTTCCTCAAGAACATTAATTATGTATGCGATGCATGTTTAATAGGCTCTTGCATTATACCTAACTGTTGGTATGGTTGTGTTAAAGGCCATGATGCTATATTAAAAACTCATATCAAGTATCGTTTCCGCTGATGGTGTTAGAATGATAAATTCCGGATATGACAATACTATAGCCATTGTTTTAGAGTTAACAATGCTGGCAGACGAACAAAAAATGGGAGGGCAGAGATGAATAAATCTAAATCGCATTTGAGACAGAAAGTGGTCCAACGGCATTAACGAGACGTGAGGAATGTATTGGCCATTGAAACAGCTCTAAAAGGCTCCTATTGCCCCTTATAGTCAAATAAATATAAGGATTTAAGGATGGTAACTACTGGATTCAAAAATTCTTAGATTTTTTGGAATCTTTTGAACCCACCACATTGCATCAACACTACTTCATTGGTTTTAAAAAGGCAAATTGAACGTAACGTATTGATAATGAGTAATATTTTGTACAATTCATTGAAAAGTAAAATTATATGATACCTAAAATATCTCAAAATGCTTTCTAAATTCAACATTGAGAGGGATTTTATTAAGTCATACTTTAAACCAGCTAGAGATCATAATTAGTATTAGCAAAACATTAACAGGTGCAGAGTGAGGTGAACAGAAGCTCACAACACCTCGAATGCCAGCCACTGAGTTACGAGCCACTTACAAATGCACACAGTAAAGTGTTTTCGAAATTCTCAAGATTTACGTCCGTTATATGAATTGACGGAAACTTGATAACTGACAAGTTTGTGTTGATCAGAACATTAATTTCAATTCCGGAGTTTAGTTCGAGTGGCCATTGAAAATATTGAGTTTGCGTCAAAACGGGACAAGTGTTTGGTTACAGCTAAATTTATTGACGGTTTATTGCATGGTATTTTGCTTCGGTTTTGCAATTTTCTTAAACGTAAATCACATCGTGTCGTATTGTAGGCGATATCACAATTCAAAGACCCCCGTTTTCTACGTTCAAATGAAATCATTTCAAAACGAATACACTGATTGATAATTATATTATTATACGATTGACATTTAAAGACGCAGTTATGTCAATGCAATTCTAGGCTTAAATACTTCCGATAGGACCTGATTACAGTGGTTCAAAACAAAACCTAAACATCTTATATTTTTAATATTTTCCATCAAATTTCATTTATGTTCCTTTATTTTAACTTTACTATTTAATACCGCCAATATGCCTTCAACAGATTTTTTATTCCCGTTACATTTTTTAATTAAATCTGCATTTCGTTCGTTTTAACACGTGCCTTATCAAAGGAAGCGTCACTTTCGACGCTATCAACTGAAAGCCATCAGTGCAAATGTGTCCAATTAGGCCTGCAGCTAAAACGGTCCTCTGAATTTTTGGGGGTTCGAAGAGTTTTTGTATATTCAGAAACAAAATATTAAAAATAACTTTAAGATTTTTTTGTGCTGATTTTTGATAAGTAACTAGTGAGTTTTTAAGTTGTATATTGATTGTCCTTTAGGTTGTCACCTTATTTACATACTATCTTTTACTCGTGACTTCGCCTGTGTAAAACTCGTTGATTTTTGATCTGAGACCTTAGTTTTTCCACGGGTTTCAAGTTTTTGTACATTTTAATATTTATTTTACTGATAACTTTAGCGCTACTTTTAAACACTAATTTTAATATTGTTATCACGGTATATAAAAAAAATACGAACACTTTATTTCAAATAAAAATGTACCTGCCAATGGACTATTACCAACCGAAATTGATAAAACAGGGCATAACATGAAACCGCAACGATAAGAACAAAAAGCTATATAACCTAAATCCAACCAAAATTGAACCTGAAAATTCTCAGGGGAACTTTATCTTCCTGGCACCGTTACCCAGCCTAATCAAACATGTCTTACGCACATACGGCATTTTATGAGGTAATAACTTCCGGACAAACCGACCTTTAGCACCTTGCACGTGGAAATGAACGCGCCATCTCGCTTCATATTTTTAGAAGAAAAGAGACTTATTGGGCGGATTTATTTGTTATTTTTGAGAAATGTACTTTTGTAAACCAGTAATTCAGCAATAGGGTAAGCAGCTGAGCAGTCCTGTTGCTAGCTGGTGATTGACACTATTAAGATTTCTTGTAATTAGCAGTGAACTACCACCTCAATCAACAGGTATCCATCACTGCTATTTTTGATGCCAATAATTAGGTTTTTATCTACCCTAATATTGTAATTTAAAGTGACCACAATTCATTTAACCTCTTCAACGCCATGTCAAATAAAAACTAGAGCTAATGTAAACCTTAATTCATACATACTCAGGTTTATTTTGCGTTGTCAACCATGATGGATATTTCCGTCAATGGCGTTGAAAAGGTTAAAGTTCCTTAAAATGTCTTAGATGTAGTCGAATCGTGATTTCAAGGTAGATTTTTTTTCTAACTAGTACCTACTAGTAAGTTCTGCAGTTATAAACCGATATGCTTTTATAGAAATGGAAATACATCGCGAGAAAATCTACAAATTCAGGTATTTTTCTTCTCTCTTTATTTGGGAAAACAAACAGTAACACATATTATAAGGTAGTTTAAATTATTAAGGTGAATCGTAATAAATGTGCAAACCAACGACATTATCCACAAAAATAATGGGTACGTGTAGAGTAGTCATCCAAAAAAGTCGACTAGATAGGACTTCCTCTGAATAAGGGAAGATATAGTCATCCATGTAAACATCCCCAGTCTTATTTACTTTCTCCTTTGTTTAAGCTTTTGAATTGTAAAAACAAAGCAAAATTGTAAGTACAAAGGCATTTTTAAGGTATACCCAAATTGTAATATAAACTATTTTAAATAGCTTTCGGACATTTAAATACATAGCTTACCTGTGGCTTAAATGCCTGTTACGACTTCATTTATTTGTAGGTCAAATTGCTCATCAATTATAAACGTTTAACTTGTAATATCCCTGTCGACTCATTTCTCAATCATACGCCACTCAACCGTATCTTAGCTATAAATTCTTGCGTTATGTAGTTATAGGCGCAACATGTACGTGGAGAGGTTATAAAAGAAACAATGACGTTCGTGAGATAGGACAAAGGCGAACACAAAAAGTTATGTCGGCGCTCAGAGAGAGATGAGCTGATAACGAAATTATAAGCACACTAGCACAGCCGAAAACTCGCAGTAAGCCGCTTAAAACTTCCACAGCCATTAAGTATAGATATATCCCTCGCGGTCTTTATGTATAGGTACACCCGACGACAAACATTCAGAACAAATTGACGCACGTGACTTACTTTCGTGAAATTGAATATTAGTTGCGATAGTCAACTATTTTAACATGATTAGGAACACACGTGGTTGAACTTTATTTATGAATATTAACAAGAATTTAGCAAAGAATTTAGCATTTAAATAGTGAAAACTTTTCATCAAGTTGGTAGTGATTATTCACTGTTATTAGGGAACCTTACCTCAAAAGGAATAAAGGAACCCTTATAGGATCACTTCGTAATCCATCTGTATGTATGTCTATCTGTCACGACCCTTTTTCTCAGGAACGCGTGAAGGTATCATGTTGAAATTAATATCAAATACCGCATATTTTGCAACTCCGCTACCGCAATTTGGCAAGAAACAATGTCTTATCGCACAAATAAAGGAAAAATCCGAAAACCACCAAACATTTGTAGTTATTATCACATAAAAAATAAAGTCCAGTATAAACCGACACTCACTAAGTATGCACTCTCGTACTTAGTAAGTGTCAGCTTATATTGGACTTTTTTGATGTTATGTAACTATAAATTAACAGTTTTGAAGCACTGCTTCTTGCCAAACATTATCCTAAGTCATCGGGAAGTACCCTATAGGTTTTAATTCCCTTGAGAGTCCCTTGAATATGCGGCATAAACGGCCGTATCTTTTGATTACGTTGACTTAGATTTTTTCACAGCTCCAAGGGAAAACTCGGAAAAAGAGGGAAAATCTTTGAGACTCGATTCCCGTGATTTACAAAGTATTTACATACCTACAAGTTTGTGCGGAACCCTCGGTGCGCGAGTCCATCTCTTTTATAAAATAGGAAAAACAAATTGGTATGCTATGTACATAATTCTGATATTCACGTCTTAAACTCTTATTTAAAATTCTTATAATGTTACAATTAATAGCGTCTTTAATAGTTGTAATACCCATACTGTTTCAAATAGCACTGTGTGGCTGGCCCTTTGTGTAAGCGCTTATAAAGTTTGATTAAGTACACATACTTATAGTTTTAATAACTGTACGATGAGAGTCTAGATAATGACTGAACTTGTATAAATTGTACAACTTACAGTGACTTATTATGATGATATAATGAAGGCAGAAAAATAATTTACTTGGTTCCATAACAGAAGAAAGCAAAACGTATTAAAACTATAACAGCTCAATAATATACTCAAAGTACGTATTTTGTAAAGCATAATCGGAAACACTATTAATATGTCACAAATAATCAATACCTACAAACGGTATAAGTAAAAAATAAAGGCCTTGAATTCTTCTCAACAGCCAAATAATGTTGATTTAAGGCAGCTCAAATTTGGAAACACAAAATAAAAACTAGTCAGTATAACGACCGCCGTCAAAAACTGCCCTTTGGCTGAATTCCTGAATTTGAAAGTATAATATGAGACAAGCGCTTCTTTTGGACTGTCCGGCCGGCGCGCACAAAATTCTAATTCCGACTAATGAAAGTGTGAATATCTCTTTGGGGGCTCGAATATGAAAAAAAACAATCTTGCTACCATGCAACATGTAGCAGGTGGGGAGTCTATTCAATAACTATTTGGTTGTTCACTAGAATATTAAATTAAGTGGAGATTTTTTTGTTTTCTATCTTCGTTATGACTTGAATCAGGCAACGCGTGTTCAAACACAGTTATGATCTGTGATGAATCTACCAGCGATTTATAAAAACACATCTTCTGTACGTAATATTTGCGAAATAGCGATTTTTATTTAAAAGATAACTCGAATACAAGAACAACAAAATAAAGACCAAGATATTAAAAAAAAAAAATAGTGTGACTACTTTCTTTGGGCAAGTCTTATTAATCTATGCTACAAAATGATAATAATTGAAACAATTAAAACACACCACAAATATATCAGAACCCAGGACTTAACCAGCGTTTTTTATAAAGGAATGCTGAGATCACTCATCAAATTCCTCCCGGCAGGTACGCGGCAAAACGATAAAAATGTGCCCTGGCATCATAAATATTCATTCCTCAAGGATCGGGGGGCCAACTGCTAGAAATATGGGGTTTGTCAAAGCGCGGGGTAATCACAATTTTTATGTGTCTTGTAAAATGTGGATGTACTTTCCAGAGTGCAGAGTATGTTAGGAATTAACAACATTACGTTACGGATGTAATGTGTGTAATTTGTATGTGGTATGCTCTTTGATGAGAGAACACGTTGAAGATAAACAGACATGAAAACATTACAGAGAAGACGAGAGAAGAGATGATAAATAATAATTCAGTATGTTAATTTAGGAAATTGATACTAAGTATAGGTGAGAAGGGTATTAAAAAAAAAACATTATTTTACTTAATTGGAGACTACCTCGAATAACTGGAGATTTATGAGGCGATGGTAACGAAAAATACCAAGTTCAAACGAGTAGTCATGTCAAAACCATATTATCGAAATATATCTACATCATCTCGAAAACGAATGTCGGTTTAAAGTTGTTTTAACAAATTTTAAGAAATTTTAATGTAATTTTAAACAGATTTCAGCGAACCAACAACTTACTTATTCATATACCTAAGTAGACGAAATGTGCAGCCTTAGTTTATCATTATTTTTTTATAAAGCGAAAAAAAAAAGCCATTTTAATTTTCACCATCATAAAGAATGTAGATAATAATTATATTTAATTTAAGCCCAACTGGCGTTCGTGGTCGCTTCTTTGAAAACTCTTAATCCTTTCTTTGTTACCAAATTTTAAGCTTAAGTAGATTTCTTCTAAACGAAGTTTATTTTTATCTTTGTAAAAATAATTCCAAAGTACTTTTATGATAAGGAGTTGACATTGTAAGCCCTACGAGTCTTGATACCCTAATTGGATATTATTCTGTAATAGAATATGACAAACATGAGTTTTAGCTTTTCAGTGGGCAATAGCTGGAAATATACAATCTCCACAAAGTACCTAATAACACGGCCCGTGTCCGTCCTGCTGGACGGAGTTTATTGAAACCTGAAAATAAGTGTAACCACAGTCATGGCTCTGCTATAACTATCTTGCTGGAAATTAGAATCAGTAATATAATATGTTCATTTACTATCTTCTTAGCATTAGATACCACCTACGTTTGTAACTTCTTTATCACTTATTTATTTTTTATCAATGCATAACAATTAAAAATTAAGTTTTATTTCTTAAACTTCCCACTCGTTATTTGTACAGAGCTTGGGAAACAGCTTAATTAACAGCTTTCTCATGACTTCAAAAGCGTAGTTTCTCCATTAACTATCATTTACATTTAAATTAGCTTTTTTAATCCAATATTGAAATCTAAACGATTCTAACACCTCATGTTACAATAAATACCGTTATTTTTAATTCATACAAGCAGTTAACCTGGTTGATATTAATTACTTTTTGATTTAAGTTGGTGATAATATTCTTGATCAAATTAATCCTTTACAAATAGACTTGGTTTAATTTTAACTACCAAAAAATAACAGTTAATAAATTAATAAAATGCTAACAATATAAAATTGGTAACTAACATAAAATGATAACACATGGAATGATAATATATTTTTAGGATGGAAATAACATTAATAACAAACATAACCTATAGGTAAGACTAACCCCCGACACCGATGAAAGGCAACAAATACTATCTAAATGAAGACGCAATAAACATCGGGGTTTCTAAACCGACAGCAAAAAATAATCAAAAAAACAATCCCTTAGTTTCTCATAGTTATGCCATAAGGTTCAATCAATCAACGTCCCTAAAAATAAAAAAAACGACCCACGTAAAGCGGGATGAAAAAACTTGCCTTGTTTTTGTGACCCCAAATATAGTTTATTTTGACGTCGATAGTTGGTTCTTTGGTTTAGCTTTTGTTATAAATGTTGTTGAATTAAAAAGTAGGTTTGTGTTTATTAATATACTTACAAACACCTTTTACCTAAGAAGCGTTAAAAAGAGATTGTTTTATTTCGTTTAGATTAGAAAAGTTGTCGCAATTACGGTTTAAGTAAAGTTTACGTTAAAGAAACTAAATGTCAGCATCACATGAACATTAACATATTGCGGTTGATACGTAAAGATCTCGTAAAGAGCATGCTAAAGCTGTCTCTAACAAATGGGGGAGGAAGATAACAAAACGGCTAAAATAAAAATGGCGTTACGTGACGTAGTCTCAAAAGTGTCCCTCAGGGCAGTAGTCTCTTTTTCGCGAAATAGGGCACTCAGTCAAGATACGCTTCGATGGTTATTTAAATATGTCCAGGACCAAAGTTTTGGATAAAGAAGACAAGGGCAACTTCGTCGCATGGATTATGAATGTAGATCTGTGTATCCCTGTAGTGAACTGCTGAAAGTTCACCTTTAATAACGTAGGCGCGGCAACCATGAATATTCATTACTGCACCACGTTAAGTACTTTTCCAATTATTCATTTGACTTTTAAGTACACAAATATTATCGAATACGTGGACTCAAATACTCGATAAAGAGAACATTATTTTATATCCTCTGACCAAAACAATTTTTCAAAAGATCACAATTTGCAAAGTATCTACAAAGGCTAAAAATAAATTCGCTTAAGCGTAAAAGCATTCCATACATGCCCCGCGAATTCGATAAGCCATTGAATGATGAGTCGGTATGACTAATGAAGTTGTGAGTGGAGACGCGGAGGAAATTGTAATGGGTGGGAATGGCTATCCTGCCTTTAAAAGTAAAAAGGTAGTATTCAAACATAGACCTCATACTGTATACGGCATTTTTCTTCTGAACGGCATTATCGACATCCTATAAATGTTTTTTTTTTATAAAACGTCTAGTATTGTGTGCAAATTGTATAAGTACCCAATAAAGCATGAGATCGTCAATATGTTATGAATATCTCGAGAGGGTTTGTGTTGCAAGTCAGGAAAAAGACAATTAAAAATTCTACACGGTCTTTTATAATACCTGTAACTCACAGAAGTAATTTTTTACTAAGAAACGACAGAAGAAAAGGAAAATCTTGGCTTAATAACGTCTGATTAAAATGTTTGCCACTTAAACAATTCTTAAACACAGTTAATGACAAAAGCATTAGAAATTTGCTCGTTTACATAAAAAAATTATATAATCAATTAACTCTGCCTTTCATAGAAGTGCTATTCATCATTTTTTCGATAAGTCCTTCTACTTCTATCGACTTCCATCATTGATCCCTAACCTAGACAACAACATTTATTATAGCTTTCTAGCCTTCACCTACGTCTGGGTCCGCATTGAGCCGTTTATCACCTTTCCCTCGGGCACCATCCAATTTTCCGGGATAAAAAGTATTCTATGTGTCAATCAATATAAGGACTACATACCTGTGCGGTAAATTTTATTTAAATACGATCAGCGGTGTAGGCATAGGTGAAACAAACATTCAAACTTTCACGTTTATAATATTAGTAGTATAGGGTAAAAAATATATATTCAAAGAATATATTTATTCAGTAAGTAGTAAAGTAAAAAAATATATTTATCCAGTAAGTAGGCCGCACGGGCACTTTAATACGTCAAAATCTACCAGCACTAGGATTGGTAGAATAGTAGGATTATCGTTCAAAATCTATGCCCTTGAATCTTGTTTAAAACAAAATACTCATAAAACCTCTCCCAGCAGGGTACAGTCAAGGGCATAGATATATATACGTTCCCAAGACCTCAAAAATATCTATACGCCTTTATGCCACTGGCAATAAGGTCCATGTATACATATATTTGACGCGATGGCTGTATAGATATTAATGCCCTTGACTGTACATGAAATGTACCCAGAACATTGAATGATTTATCATGCCACGGACAAGACTCACTCGGTTAACCCAAAACAGCGTAAAACAGTTCGGATTTATGAGACTTACGTCATTTTTGTTAGGTATGCTGCAATATGGTTACAGCTAACACAAACGTGAAAGGACATGCTCCGAAATGAATATAAAAATATTTTTTGCATTTTTCATCCTCATATTTACGCCCTGAAAATGTTTTCGACCGCTGGCTCCCCTTTTGACGTTTTGCTTTGTTAAATTGTATGCATAGAATTTTGAGAGATGACGACGTTTTTGTTTAAAAAATTCAAGGCTTTTTGTACAATTTAGGTCACAATAATGCAAAAAATGTAACCTAAGCATTATAAGCATTAAAAGTATGAATAAAATGCTGTAAGCTAACATACGCATATTAAAAAAGAAGCATTCAATACACATTCTTAATAACGAATCTGATACCCAAAAAAATCACGACATTACAATATCACCATAAAATCGAATAATTAAATTAATAGCTTTACTTAACTAAACGACATATCGCAAATTAATAAGCATAGTGATCATTTAATCAACATAAAAATGCAAAATTATGACCGCGTAATTAAATATGGTCAATAACCACCACATACAGAGTGCAATTAATTTAACTTCATGAGTTTGAATCATCACATTACTTAACATTTTAATGATGTAGATAAAAATTAAACATTTAGACCCATTTCAATGGACTTAAAGCTCAATGTTGATAAGCATGGTTTCGGTAAACATAACCCCAAGAAAACGAAAATGAGTAAACTACATGTTGAAATCGTTTTTTAACAAGATAACGATCAGGATTGCGAAATAAGTAAGGTAGTTAATAATGCAGGTGACCATAACATGAACGCAATACATGATTATACTTGAAAGTGTATCGAAAACATGATGTCGCATAAGATATCGTAAGTTACGTTAGTACGGCCTTACGACTCGTTGAAAAATAATTACAACTATGCACATGTCTTGAAAGATTAAAACTTACTCATCAATTTTATTGTCATTTTACAAATTTTCTAATATTGCAAGTAAGAAAAACTATGTATCTTATTTTAGCAATGAAACTATCGTAACCACCCGGTTACTGTTACTTCAATAAAAAGAGCTTTTAACTCAAAAACATTCCTTTAAACAAATATAAAGGAACCTCCCTCAAATATTAATAACAAAGTGAAAAATCCCGACTGTTTAGGAAAAAATTATGCAAAAGCCGTAATAAAAATGTTAATGTCAGAAGGCAGAGGCGCAATCCAACGAAGGCATAAGTTAAGCAAGATCGCTTGAATGATTATAAATTTTAATGTCGCTCTATTCCATCAAATTGCAAAGCATAGAATGAAACAGAAGGAGATGGTGCGCATAATAGAAATTGAATTGATAATACTGAACTATGTAAAGCATCAGTCACTGAAATTGTTCAATTTTATGAATTGAAAAAAATAAAGGAAGGAAGGAAGGGAAAAATACAAATTTCGATAATGTACATAAACGTACAAAAACTCTACTATACACAACAATAACAAAAATACGTTAAAAAAATTTTCGGGGACCCCCTTTATTATAAATAAATAAATAAAATTTAACTTTGTTAATTTTTTTATTTGTTAGGAAATCCGCCGTAACAACACATATTCTGGAAAAAAAATCAACCCGCTAAGGTTATTACGGTTCAAAAAATACAGCTTTTTACAGTAAGGACAGACGGACTGCGTAGGCTTAGTAATTGTAGTAGTTTGACGAAGAGACCTCGTCGTGTTGTTCTCCTAGTCATTACATTTAGTGTAACGTATTTGACCTTACATTTGTAATGTTTTCATTTGTGCTAGTTCTAATAATTAATATTTGTTACTTTATTACCTTGTAATGTAACTTACTTTTAAGTATTATTGTATTTTATATTGGAAAAAATGACCTTCTGCTGGAGTTTCTTGCGGCGCTTCTTCTCCGCAATGATGGTCTTGTCCGAAGCGCTGGTAGATTCACTCTATATTACTGACGTGTAAAAGAGCCCGTATGTGGCCAATTTACTGAATAAATATTTGAATTTGAATTTGACACTCTATGGGTATGGAACCCTATAAAAGAAAAACTGCTGCAGATTAGATAATCTAACTGTGAGAGAGATTAATGAACTTATGTAATTACTGAAAATTTTAGAAGTGCTAAATTAAGACAACTTATGCTTATTTAAAAGCTGATATTTGTAAAAAAAATGGTTTTATTAATAAAATAATCCCATCCCATCTGTCTTTAAATCGTTGACTGCAGAGAACACGTATCTTAAGTATTAATTAAATAATAAGATACTTTTTAGTAAACTTATTATTTAAATGTATTCGTCAACCAAATACATATTTGTATTCCATTTCAATTTCTCTATTTTCAATAAAATTCAATTTCAAGCCTCGGTGAGTTGCAACGCAAATACTCAACTATCGTCCAACATCGTAACCATCTTGGTTTAATATTCTCTTATTACTACCAGTCCTCTGGCCGAGTGATGGTATAACGAGAGTGGAAATAGTTCCAGACCTACTTGAATCTAAAAAGTTGTTTGTAACGTTATTAACGTTAAACATATACGACGTTTTACAATTTAGAGTCATGACGCGTAATTAAACCGTTGATTACAACTCATGCTTTGAATCCGAGCCTATTTTACGATAATGGTCGCAGTGTTATGTTACTAAGCATAGTGATTAACATTTAAGATCAACACGTATATAATTGCATTTTATTCGCTAGTAAAATGTTTTACAAACTACGGTCTACCGTTTTGCAGATGGCTCATACACAACTAGTAAGTTGATACGAGATCTTTGTGATTTAAGTCAAATATTCTTACGATTTTCAATGAAGTTGTTATTATTCAAAAATATATCTGTGAAAGTGAAAACATCACCCTTCAAGAAACAATCGCCTAACACAAAACGGTTTAGTAGGACCCAAAAAGCATTAAAAATGAACGAAGATAAGCGTCGCTGGAAGGGACAATGGAGAATAATGTAGTGTGGAAGCCGTTGGGCGTGGTCGGTTGCAAATTGCACGGATTCGCCCGGGGCCGTAGACAGTTCGTGAGCTGACCGCACCGGTAGCCCACGACACCCCGCCTCCGGCTCGCTAGCGTGTTTATAATTCAGACCCCGATGCGCATAGCTTATCCAGATTTAGTACTTCAAAATTTGAATTCATGATGAGGGGAAATTCGTTAAAGGAAACGAGAATAACCATTACATCTAAATCAATAACAGCACAAAGACTGCTTGTTAAAATTCCGTGGAAGGCTTGAATAAGTCTCTTTTATGTAAGTTAACATTTTAACTTACAGTTTGTATATATAGAACGTATTACAATAGAACCGTAGTACTAATAGTAGGTAGTCGGCGGTCTATCGCTGTCACACGCTATTAAGCTGGGCGTATCCAGCAGTTAGACTAAAAATTATCACTGTAGCGATCCTTGTAGAAAATTAATGATTAAATGGACTTCTTTCGACTGATATTATAACAAAATTAAATGATCCTCGATCTAGGGTGAACACAACTCCATGATATAAATATAGTGATTTATAGTTTAATGTATTCACCGCTTTCAAAGCGTTTTAAAACCTAAAGGTCGTGCTTATCAGTCGTGCCTGCAATTATAACCGAGAGTGGGACATGAAAGCATGGGAATTGTAAGAGCAAAGACAAATTACTTCGTGCGGCGAGCAAACAGTAGCTCACGACGTACCTATTGGTATACCTCGGTTCGGTATATCTCAGTACATCTCGTTTATAATTCAAGCTGCTGTATCGAAGCTCTAGAGATTTTATTAGGTACAATAAAACCGCAGAAGCCTCGCACCGCGATCCCGGAGGAAAACCTCTTATTTAGAGCTCCTATTTGTTTGAGGTAAAAGGATAATATTGGCACGTACAAGACCTGTTTTTAGTTTTGTAAAAAAAATCACTTACAGGTTATTTGCTCATTCGTAATCGCAAGTGTATTTATGACTCGAGCATGACTGCGTTTAAATGTAAGTATGGGTTTATAACGATTGATTGATTTGCTTGCTTTTTTAATACATACTTAGGCTTACCTGCGGTTTTCTTATATTTATTAGGTAGGTATGTGTATTTTTTGTCTCTGCCTCAACTAGCTTCCATACGGCTTCTGAGGTGTCATCTCGTTATACATCTACTATTTCATTAAGAATTTTGTTTGACCGCGGCTCTGGATTTGTTTTCAAGTTTCTAGAAGGAAAGATTCTTAAGTTAAGATTAAGTTAGGTCAAAACCTTTTTTGTTTTTTGGTAATAAATAGCTTAACACGATTTTGTGACGCCACCTCGCTGACTGTTTCCAAAAATAGGATTTTTTTTAAATACCAAGAGATTATTATTAAATTAAACAAAAATGTTAGAAAGCGCTAAAGTAAAAAGCCGTTATAAGCGATCTTGGCAACAATGGAAAGAGCTGTGAATACGAGTATACAGCAAAAACTTCCATAACTTTATCATATTGGTAAGATAGATCGTCACGTAGAATAGGTGTAAGACGTTTAAATTGAAATTTTAAGTGAAAGTCACATCTTTCAATTCAACAACATTCTCATTCAAGAACAACTACTTACAAAGCTTACTTGAAACGTTTGTTAAATGGTTCATATTATGCAAATTAATCATTATATTTGATTATTTTAATTCATTTTACAATACAATTTACGAAAGAAACAGTTAACAGTGACAAATTCAAACAGGCTGAATAAAAGAAACCAAATTATCTTCAATCGCCAGCAAAATGTAAAGAAAGTAAAATAAGAGTATCGGAATAAACGTTTAACAACTCCATCATTTTCATAACAACTTAAATCAAGTTGCAACTATACGGTAATAATTTTTTTTACATAAGACTGAACAGGGAAGAGTGAGTGATTATTAAGAGGTTTATTGAATAACCACCACTATACATAGGTACAGTTGTAGTCAAATAATACAACTTTTAATTTAGACGATAAGGAGTAGCATTTTCGTTTGATTATCTACAAGGTAATCATAATATCGACACTCCAAACAAATAAAGACATATATATGTACTTCTTTATTCGGTTGGGCTTGGGGTTCATTTTGCACATACGTCTTTATTCGGTTGGGGTTCTTGCGAATACGTCTTTATTCAGTTGAGGTGTCGATTTTTAAAGACAAACAAACTTTTCAACACATTGCAGAATATGGTTTGCCAAATTTAATTTTAACTCTGGACGTGGCTTTTAACCGCCAAACTTATCATAACAGTACGGAACCTAACAAAAACAACTAAAACCCGAGTTAACGAAGTGAGCCCGGATTAATTTTCTCGGTGTTTGAGTTGGCCGGACTCGCCTCGAGCGGTTAGCGATATAACGCTGACTTGAAGACTGCGCAATTTGGTGAAAGACAGGATTAATTTTTCGACCACAGAGGATGCTCTCTTTACTTAGCACTAACTAAAGAACTTAGGACGGAAAGTTAGTACCTTTATTCTTTAATGTGTAATGTATATAAGACATTATCTAATTACCTATCTAAAGGTTTCAAAAAAACACAATCAAGACCAAACATTTCATATTTTTAAATGTTAACTTCAGCTGCAAATTGAAGTAAACGAAAAACGATTATTATAATAGATAATTAGACGTTTTATTATAATTTTCGTTGGAGTAATTTTTAATGTCATTTATCTATGAATTGTTAATCTTTCTATTTTATTTCATACAACGTTGTTCAATTTAAGCTATAAAGTCAATTGCTTATCAAAGCTGTTTGTAATTTACTAAAGTAGTATTACCCCTAATTTATATTTAAATATTACGCCAACGATTACAATTATCTAAGGTCGTGACATTTCGATACCGCTCCAAAAGTGTTACATTTCCTTTTATCCGACTGTCAGAAAACTGGAACTCGTACACATGTACACACAGCGAGCGGTAATTATTACAATGTTTTTAACAAAAACAATACCACTAAAACAAATAAGTATGGTAAATTAGTATATAAAGGTTAATGTTTAAATAACCAACTAAATAAGACAAATTATGACTGCAACTCAAAATTTTAAAGACGAATCTATTCAAAACCTAATCTCTTTCTGTTGTAAACACGTGGTTAAATGGTATGACACATGTAATCAAATACTAATGTTACCTAGGATTCGGATTAAAAACTTCATAAAACTTGAAGAACGTGAGCGTGCACCGACAATACAACGGATGGACAGACCGACGAGGGCGGAATAACAATGCGGTGGCGAGCAATCAGTGCGGTCGCTGTTTGTTCGGATTAATTAGCTAAGCAGAAGAAAATGAAGAGATTGAGAAATGCAGTAACTGAAGAAGACGATATTGTAGATAAAAACATAAAAAATAAGTAAAGAAAAGGCTATGAATTATAACGGTAAAATGGTTCTGTGAGCAAACATAAGGCACATACAAGTATGCCTGGAAACGTTTTAAGTCAGACATAATTTACAGAATATGTATAAATATAACAATTTTACAAGAACTTTATATTATTTTGTTAATTTTACACACTCGTATCTCTAACCATAAAAATATTAATGATGAATACAGGGAATATAAAGACAGACCGCCGTAATTATCACGAATAACTTTTCTCAAAATGGGAGGATGTTTAAAAATGAGGTAATTTGCAAAAACTCTTAGGGATTGGCAAAAAAACGAGTTTCTGAGTGAGAGAGATAAATTTCGGTTAAGATTGCGATCGTGGCGCATATGGTAAACAGTTGGGACCGGTTGTAAAATTTACAGTAGCATGACGAAAAAATTGATGGTTTTACATTTTGAGAAAGGGTTCAGGCCATACTGTTTAACTATTTGCACTCATTAAGCTTCTCTAAACCTAACCTATCCTATTTTAAACTTAGCTTTAAAGATTGCAATACCTGAAAGTCTCAAAAAAAAATCTCGACTATAACGTCTAGTTTAAACCAAAACAGTAACTTTTATAACCATACCTAAGAGAAAATCTCTTAAATTATGACTTCCTCCGGAGCATCTTGCACTTTTGTAAAAAGACTAGCAAAAAGTATCTTTCTTTAGCTCAAGATAACCAAACACCCCATTAACACCTCAAAACGACATACGAATACTTAACGACTCCCCCACACAATATATCAAACTTTTTAAACTGCTGGCTGCTTCAGACGAGTGACGCCGTAAACTCCAAGGAAGAGTAATGAACGCTGGTCCATTACTCATTACTGCGCGTGACTTGCTGGTGTGGCATGGCCTTTCTTTCAGTGATACTACTGTTTCAAAATGATTTATGTGGTTATGGACACGAAACCTCAGTATGATTTTAAGTGATCAGTGTATTTCACAAATATTAGATGACAGTAATTCTAAGGAAATAATATAATTGAAACTTATGCTAAGGAAAATTCTTAAATTGAATATCAAACACACACAAAAAGTTAAACACTGTTAAAATTAAATCAAGTTGATTGTTAAATTATGCATTAAGCTTGTGCTAGACGGTTTCAAACCACGGTTTCAAACTATTGAAGTCACTTGGTTTGAAACCGTGGTTTCAAACCGTCTAGCACACGCTTAAAAAAGCCGAAGGAACAAAAATAGGCGATTTTTAATTAATATCTCCTTGAACAAATAAGTAAAGGAATAATTATAAAAATTGTGGTCACGCCAGACATAAATTTGAGGGTACTAAATTCTGAACATAAAAATATAAAAGATTTGACAAAGCCTGCTATCACACAGAAAGAAAAAAAATGGGAAAGAAGATAAGACGAGAAAGCTGTTAAAACTAAACGATGGGAAGTAAAAGTGGCTGTGAAGTGGATACTAACTATGCGAGTTCCATTACAGACATCTGGTATTCATCTGACTAAATAAGTTAATTTATTTAGAACTTTGACGTACTGAGACGAGAGAGACGTTAGAGATATAATATTTCTATTAACTTGTAAAATAGTTATTTGACGAAAGCTTTGATAAGGACACTATTCATCATTAAGTACTTGCTCTTTTTTAACCTGATAATAAATTTGCATGACTGATTTGCTTCAAACGGTTAAGTTATTAGGTAATCGCTTTTTATTACAAAGGATGGAATAAAGTTTACTAGAAAATCAGTATGAACCGTCCTGGTTATAAATATTTCCGATCCACATTCATCTGCAAAGGGAGCAGAGCGTAAATACGTGTCCATTGTCGAAATTTGTAACAAGACACCCTTTTAACTTTAAGTAGGTATCTTTGATGCATTATACAGATTGAAGCATTTCCCAAGAATACTTGAGAATCACAATAAGGTTATTTGTATGCTAGTTAACGGTACGCCTCCTAAACAGCTGTATAGGGCAGATCAGGGTTTCACATAAAAACTAAATCCACCATAATTTTTCTCGTATTACTCGAGAGTGAGAGAAATCTACGGCTCAGATAAACGATAAGGTAATAACAGAAGCTGATCGGATCTTTTGTGCCCTTTTGTTGAGCGCAGAACACAATGCAGTTGTAAATTTTTGGGTTCTTAACTCCACAATTCCCGTCATTAATCTATGAGTCCGTTGAAACTCGAGGCGGGTCGGCTTTTGTGTACCTGCCCTTGCAGCCCCTGACATGTGCGCGACGGGACAAAAACCCCGTCTTGTGCAATATTGTCTGCCCCGAGATCCCGAGATGATGTGGAAATAATGCGGAAGAATATAAAACGCAATATTCCACCCGCGGAACGAAGCTCGCATTTCATCCAATTTCAAACGTCTCAGACGAGATTTTAATCTAAAAATCTTTCTTATCCTCGAACTTAGATGGAACTCAGCCATCAATCGGCTTGTCTTTAACTTTATTGTGGCTATTTTTAAAAATGTCACCCGCAATCTTGGTTTCAGTTTTTCTAACACGTCGTTTTGGCTCTTGACATGCTTTAACACTTAACGGGCGCTTTTTCTGTGCTTTATGCATGTAGCCATATGCGTCATTAAAATCTTCTATGACTCCAAAAAGATCAAAAGTTATCTCGATCCGGAGAGTGGTTCTCCCTTCGCCCCGATGTCCTGTCCCCCTCTCCCGTTCCCTGTTCCCCTTCGGTTGGAGCCGTAGCGGACTCAGCTCAGTCGTGCCGCGACTTTGATGCGCGTCGGGCGTACGCGCAGAACCTCGCTCGCGTAACCGCAGGTTTCGTGGAAACAGTTTTCGTTAGTGTCATTTGCATACGTGAAGTGAAAACAAGTTTTCAATTTCGTAGCCGTGCTATGTGAATGCGGTCTAGGATTCGTTACTAATTTTACTGCACTGGTTTTAATTTAGTGTATGTGACAGACAAATTTGTTTTGGAAATTAAGTGCGTTGCGGACTGTGGATTTTAAATCTATGTTTTAAGTGGGACTTATTTTGTCATCATATTTATTTTTGGTATGTATAAGGACAATATTAAAAACGCTACATAAAGTTTCAGGCAGTACATATTTTTTGTTTTGGTACATAATTAGCGTAACATAATCTTATTGAACTTTATAAAAGCTTTACGGCCGTACTCAGAGACGTCAATTATCTTTTAAGTTTGATTAAAGTTGCTGCTGTCACTTTCTTTGCTATAGCAATAGATTAAGACGCAGCAACTTTAGTCAAACTTAAAAGTTAATTGATGTCTCTGTGTGCGGCAGTTAACTATTATTCGCCGTTAATATTTTACGGTTCTAGAAATTGTCACCAAGTAATACCCTATATGCAGGTATTTAACACGTAATTATTCACACCTCTTTCGTCAATCTGATGCATAATGATTCTTTAAGGGTCTGAAAACATTATTTCGCTTATTATTTTGTTGTAAAAAGGGTTAAAAAATATTAGTTAATAGACGTTTTTTCCAGAATACCTTGGTTTAAAATTAAAAACTTTTATACTATATTGCCTACTTATTTAGAGACAGAACTTCTTTGTAAGAGCTTAATCTCATCTCATTTAAAGCTTTAAACTTTCTAAGCGTAAGTACTAAAATACCTATAATTTCGTTTTATGATTAAGGAAATGATAATGCTAGTAAGTAGTTACCTACTTATGTCCAGCGATACGGTATTAAGTTAGAGCTTATTAAGAAGATACTTAATACTTAATCACTTTAATCATAAAGTTATAAGTAATCAAGAGAACAGGTACTATCCTTACTCTTTTTTAATTTAATAAACTAATGTTACTGTTATGGGTATACATCTAATAATAACAGAGAAGGGCGTATATAATTTATAATTAATAATTATTTCCTGTATTAATTGCCTGGGTAAACAGAATCGGATAGGTAATTAGAACAGAAAGTTCTGGTTTTAAAATTAAAATGTTTTTTTGGATTTGTTTGTCAGATTTTACTGATAGAAATTTCAACTGATGATATATATACCTAGGCAGGTATATTAAGCTGGTGCTTGAACAGAGCTTAAATATGATAACGTATCATATCATTTCTATTAACAACCCAATAAAGTTAGGTTCTAATAACGTTATAATTAAGATTATTTTTAGATTTTTATGCTTTCAGTTTTATTCTTTTCTTCATGGTTTTATAATTAAAAGGAAACAATAATCATTACCTGCCTGCGCGTGGTGCAGTTTCTATCCAGATTGCTACCGGCATTTTCCTACTAACCCTGACGAAAAGCACCAGTGTGCGCCCTATTTGAGTTTCCTTGCTGGTAAACTGACTAACAAAGAAGCATTCTATTTTAGTCTGTTTGGTTGACAACACATTTGCAATTGTATGCGATTGCAAATATCCTCACAGCTATTTCAGCATTAGGTGTTCAGGTGGCCAGTGGGTTTCCTTGCTTGCTCCGTGCCATAAGTATTGCCTAAATTGCTTAGGTAAGCTCCTTACCTACTGTATAACTTGAAACTGTTTTTATATCGATGTTACAGAAAAACGGTTTATTATCGCGATTTAGTTACCTGGTGTTATTGTGCAGTAACTGGACATTTGAACAGAAAACGTATTTGTGTTAATCTTATGTTACATACATAGGCTTATTTAAGTTGGATTTGTGGCAGAACCTTTCGGAGAAATAAAAAAATCCCTTACATATATAGTGTTTTTTGTAACACGTATGGCAGTTTAAACTATAATGAATGATTATTGATTGATTAGCATATAAATTTATTAGCATAGTAATCTACATGATAATATTGATACTATGTATACATAACATACCCATTATTTCTTCCCAAAGTTTTCGCGAAAAGTGTTCTCCTTTTAAGTATTTTTTCGTGGATTGTCTTTTTGCATACATACCCATTTGCAAAAAAAAAAAACGAAAATAACATTATAGGTACTTAACATTATATGTACCTACGAGTAGGTAGGTGGGTACTTACGCTGTAAAAAATTGTCAAAACCATTATAGCTTTACTGCTTCAATAGTATGAATAGCTTGTTTGGAAAGTTATTGATCATTAGTCTCAGTTACACTTTTATCAGCATGTACCTACATAAACTCGGTTATCTACAAGTTTGGGTGTTCCTTCTTTACTTGTACCGCGATGCATTTCTCCTGATACGTGAGATTTATGACCCGTTACAGCTGTCACTGCGATACTGGAGTCACGGAGTTATCAGGTTTGGAGACAATACGATTTTTTCTGGGTTCAGTAAAAGTTACCATTCCGGTGAAGTCAACATTATTTACTACTGGATTATATTAATTTTCAATTGAAAGAATATCATATCTAGGGAATATCTTACTCAATGCAAAAAAAAAACATAAGACTAGTAATTCAATACAGAAAAAGTAAAATTAGTTTTTTTTTAATAGAAGAAGACAGTTTTCCGGATATATTATTATAACCCCGTTCATCACTTATTTCCCTAATGTAGTTGAGACACAAACTATTTCAAATGTTCAAGTGTCTTTAAAACTATTTCCGCATCAGATTTTCCTGTTAACGCCCAAACAAAAAACGAGGAAAACACCGCTCGAAATATGAAAGGAACCCTTTTTATACCAGCCTTAAAAAGTTTTACGACTGACGCAAGAGTCTAGGCGGCACCAATTGTTATGGTTGAGACGAAATCTGATAAAACACAATTACTGTTCCCTCCAAAATAGGTTAATGTCATCTCCTATTACAGTGTTTTGTCACGTGTCGATGACTTGGAAGATAAGTGTTTTACCAATTTACCTTTTGTAACCGCTGTCAATTTAAAGTGAGATTTGATAGATATTCTGTCAAATTTAATTGGCTTTACTATCACGATACCCATTTCATAGGTACTAAACAAATACTATTTGTTGAGTTTACGTTTGGCATTCTGTGTTGAAAGGTTTCTTATATTTTATCATATCATTATTACAAACACATTTTGAACGGAATGGCTTCGTAATTAACACTAGTATTGAAACTATTTCTTAAACTTCATTGTGTCAATAACGATTGCTGTAATTATCACCACCTTTAGAGATCGCCTCATGAATACCATCCTTACCTTCAATAAAATAACTTATTACTTCTAAATCGTGAATAGAATCACCACCCGTAACATCTTTACGAAATCTTATGACAAGAGAGCCTTGAACATGGCGATTATTATTAAGTCTTTCATTAGTTATTAACGCTACACCTTCATTTAACAAGATACAAAAACCAACATGACCAAGCAAAAATGTAGCTTTACTAAGTTTATTTAATTAGTGCGCTATCATGTTCAATTTGAGGTAGATATCTATAGGAAATGAAACGTCAGGCTGTCTTTTGCTTATACGAGTAGGTACAAATAAAGGTGGATGCGGTTTATGGCAAGACTTTTCTGTCTTTATTTAGCAGTTTTTCAATGCTTGCTGATGATTAATACTTTTTGTATTTTGTTGTTTAAATTGTCAAGACAATTAATAATAATAATGCCCTGTTATAAGGTACATACATAACATTATAATAGTATACTTTTTCACCGATTAGTTTATTCTTACTTCATTTGCAATGTTTTCCAATAGATGCATATTTTTCCAACTACCTATACATTTTACTTCATTTTGTAAGTTTAATTATAGACATATATTACTCAATGAAACATTTCCAAATGGGCCTCTAGGGCTACCACAATTAATTATCACCGCCAATTTCCTAATACATATCTTAATTACTTTACCCAGTGGGTCAAGGTTTTACGCAGCCCTAACCCATTAACTAATAGATCGCTATAAGCCAGATAAAACGGTTTTCATGACATATTCGACCTTTGCTATAATTGGAGAACACATAAAGAAAAGTTGCTCAATGGTATTCAGACTTGTGTCTATTGAGACAAGGTTGTTTTTCTTCTTTGAAATAAAGATTGTATTGCAGATGGAAAACGATACAATAGCCCTTCGGTATTGCCACTTCCCCGAGGCTTAATATTTAGAATTAACTTCTGATACTGATATTGCGCAACTTTTCAAATTGTGTGACGAAAGGTAGTTAGGCGATTAATGTAACATTAATGAATTGAATTCAGATAACTAAGGGTATTTAAGGGAGTTTATCATTTAAAGTTATTAAACAATCTACTAAGTTACTACAAAGTTACTAAACAAACAAACTGACAAGAACCAACAATCTAAAAACATTCAGGAAAAACTGAATGTCGCACACTAATTAACCTTATCGTTCCAAATTTAACATACCTTACACCTAACAAATATTCCTTATTACCATTTAACCTAAAGTATTTGCAAGTAAACATGAGTTGAACGCAACTAAAGGTTAACAAGTAGGTAGCAGTGTTGTAACCTACATTACTATAGGCTGATTAGTTTCCATTCTATATCTTTAGATAGGTACGCGAAATTATTACGACGATAACAGCCTTAAAAAGCTTGGCATTTAATCAGCACATAATCACTACCTTCATTATTTCATTATTATTTAATACTAGCCTTTTCCCACTCCGTCTGCGTGGTAGTCATTTATTGCTTTTCCTTCGGGAAAATTTTTCGGGAAAAAAGTATCTTGTTCAAATAAGGACCATCTGTATACCAAGTTTCATGCGAATCCACTCAACCGCTTAGAAGTGATTAAAACACATGAAACAAACTTCCATACAAACTTTCTCATATGTAAATACAAACTTGGCATAGGTAATTACAGACTTAATTCTTCCTTCAAAATATGTTAAAAAATCCCAGAATGTTCATTAAATTTGAGATTTTTGGGCTAAATCTAAAAAAACATAATACGCAAGATAAGCCTAAAGTTACGGTAATTATCAACTTTGAAGAACAAATAACTAGAGAAAACTCAAACAATAAAATTAATCAAAGGGAAAATAAACGGGCTCGAGGCGCGAGTTAACTGTTTACTCCTTGTTTGATTATCGTTACGTCATTAGATAAGTGTAAACGGAAAATCTGTGTATAATTTGAAATGGCAAAGAAGGGTGTTCGGGTTCGATATTGAATCGATGGGAAATGATAAATATCAACTGATATGAATGAAAATTTTATTAATTAAAACTTGATTATGAGATAATTATAATAAAAATGAGTGCACGCGTCTTTCATGATAGCCGATCGCGAACGAACTAATGAAGTGCAAATTAATAAAGCGATGTAAGGAGTTTGATGAGTTAGCTATAATCATGAACGTGCGTAGCTCGTACAAAGGGGCTAAACGTGGCTACGTAAGCGAAAGGTTATTTGGTTCCATGAATCCCAATACCTTCTTACACTTTCTATGAAAATGCTCAGGTCATTGAATTGATTATCTGCCCTTAGCCAAGATGCCCATCGATAACTAGCGTTTCTATTCGTTTCGTTTTTAAACCAATCGCGTCACTAGTAGATCACGTGACTCTCCGTATGACGTGATCTACCAATGACGCGATTGGTTTAAAAACTAAACGAATAGAAACGCTAGTTATCGATGGGCATCTTGGCTAAGGGCTACAACTTCCGAACCATATTATAATTTTGACATTATCATGGAATTATGGTAGATTTTGAGAGTCTATTTATTAGAGCCTATTATGAAGTTCTCAGAGGCTCGTTTATCAAAACCTCAAAACTTACTAGGGTAATAATATTAGTCTTTGCAAGTCTATGATTGTTATATTCCTCAAAAACTAACATTATCCTATGTTGCGAGGATCGGGCCGGGCTGAAGATAGAGAATGCAATTAGTCTACTGTAAGATAATGCAAAAAAATTAGAATGAGCTTGTTGTTACATTAAAAAGTAAAAGTCTTATTAACTTACATAAAACCGAAAGGTTAATGAGATATTTCTTTCATTTACATTAATCATAATTTGTTGTATTTAAACAAAACTTTATTGTAGCCAAAGCAAATAACAACCAAGAATCTAACTCCTTCTGAAATAGCAAATATAACCAGGTCCAGTCCCAATCTAGATGCCTTCCATCAGCCGTAGACAAAAGGGCGCGGATTTATCTGGCTACTATCGCAGTGCCCACTGATCGTAAGTCTGCAGCACGCCTTATTGTCCTTTGTGGAATAACAGACGTTAACGGAGAAGCTTGAGTATTAATACAAAATAAACCGTTATCTGTACATTTCTAGTTAGACCAATGACCAATGAACAATGTTAATGTTTGTAACTGCGACTTGAACCAACAACGTGAAAATTGGAAGGAAGGAAAAAATTGACATTGTAATCATCAGAATAAAAAAGTAACCCCCCTCCGTACAAGTTACCTGCAGAGGACTTTTCTCTGCAGCTGACTTACAATATCTCAGAACATCCACTAAGCGAAATTCACTAATTATAGTTCCCAAAATTTAAACTGCGGATAGATTTGCTTTCTTTTGGCAAGTTTTAACACATTCAACTGTTTATTTCTTTTGTAACAAATTGTCTTCTCCACCTTTCTCTTCCCCGTGAGCTTACTTACTACCACGAAGCTTTGTTTCATCTGAGATAAGGCAGCTTCCGCTCTTATCGGGAGCTTTACAAGGCTCTGTTGTTTAATGATCACTCATGTTACATCGACGTAAGTGATTGCATCGCCTTTTAGCAATTGGCTTTCGTTAAGAGCTTTAAGTCCCCTAACGATCTTTTGTTTGTCGTTGCGAGAATTGATGGTTTGTCCGCAGTAAATCATAATATTAGGGCTAGAACAAAGATCAAGATTTACTCTGGGAAGTAGTAATGTCAATGATAGATATATAAGTAGACCATAAATTGTAATTACTAAATCAGTTTCTGCGTAGCGAAAATATTCCATGCCTAACGAAAAACTTTATAAAGTAAGTTTTATATATTAATAGCATTTGCCCGCGACTCCATCCGCGTAGAAGTCGTTAATCGCTGCTCCCTCGGGAACTGTCATTTTTTTCGGGAAAAATGTCGCCTTTGTTCTATTACAGAATCTATCTCTGTGCCAAATTTCATCCAGATAAGTTTAGCCGTTCAACAAACATCCCTCCATCCATCCATTCAAACTTCCACATTTATAATATTAGTAGGATTTGATAATTCATCCATCAATGTCGGCAATTTTCAATGCAAACTCATACCAAAACTAAACGCCCAGCCCTGGGTAATTTAAAACAAACCCATTCCCTGATGCATTACCCCGCTTGCGGTTAAAGGGACCCGTTCTGTTTAATTTACTTTTTTTCTCTAAACCCATTTCTCAAACGTTAAAGACGTATTAGCTACGGTTCCACGCCATACAAACTCAGTACAAAATGCCGTTAAAATCTTGACGCCGGTTGACAATACAAAAAAACTACAATGTATTGGTAATTGGCATTCATGTTTATTTAGAAGTTATAAAGAAAACTTACTTATCAAAAAGTTGAATTGTGTGGGCGCAAAACAGTTGCTTTTTTAATTGGGTAAAAAAATTTAAGGAATCGTGTGTAAGTTTAAGCACGCTTTATTAACAGCAGAAGTTTTTTTTTTTTTTGCGTTTTCGCCCTTTTTTTAGTGTTCTCGCCGTCGTTTTAGGACAAAAACCCAACTATTTCAAACTTTACTACTAAACATACATAGTAAAGGTGTTCTACATTTAAATATTGCCAACAAAAGAGTAGAGTCACTCGTGCGGGAATGCTATCTCTCCACTCATTCGAGAACCATTTCCGAACAAACGTGAATTCGAATGAACAAAAAAGAAACCGAGTAGTGGTGTGTGAATTTATGATAAAGTGATTTTATATAAGAGATTCTCAGGAACTACTTTCGTTAAAATTATTTCGAGCTTAACATTTTCTTCTTCAACTTGTTCTAAGTAGTACATCTGTTCATTGGTTGGTTCAGTTTTTACATTCACTGCAAATTTCTGCAAAGAAATTTTAGTCATTTAAGGAATAACCTAAACTAAAATTTCACAGCGAAAATAACGAGAAGCACGGACTAATGTTTGTAAAGATTATCCCTATTATGAGAATATGACAAGGTATTCAGGACACCTGCTTCAACTAACGGCCTGTTCGTCCAAAACATACAAATACCAATATTGCCGTCCAGCCATTGATCAAATATTGGTCAGCTTTCCCGTCCTCAAACAGAGTTATTGTTTTAGGTGATGCGCACGCGGTGAGATGGCGTGGAGGGGGTTACTCCTCGTGCTATGGGTGGTCGGTGTTGCGGCTGATGGAAAACATGGTAAGTTTTGATTTATATTATAGTTTATTCGCGTGTTTCTTGACAATTATGTAAAAGCCTACACGTTCTGGTTTTTATCATTATGAAAATATTTTTCAGTGGAGTAAAAACTTATAAACTTCTCTATTAGTTCTGTTACTGTTATTCAAAGACCAAAATGTATGTTATTAACTGCCTGCTTGGCCGGAGAATGACATTCTAATAACGCAGTTATCAAAACGATTTTATTATCTAATTTTGACTCGACAACGACTATTTCAAACTTTAGGTATACTGAACACGTCAAATTTAGCATCAGTCAAAAAGTAGGAACCTAAAGTTAAAAATAAATTTCTTACACTTAATTTACCTTGGGTAAGTATGATAAGTTATGAAAAGCTCTTAAGATAATGAAATCTTCTGACGCTGACACAATCTAATAAAAAATACTAAAAACGTGCCAAAAAACACTTTAAAGAATTGGAGAAAGAAGAACTTTGCACCTAATCTTGCATCAGATAACTAAACGTATAAAAAGGCCTGTCGTCGGCAAGGTTCGAGCTGTTTGGAGGCATTATAATAAAAAAAGTCAAGCTTGATATGGGTTTAAACTCCAGGTTCTTTGAATGAATAATATTTCTGTTTAGAAAATTACTGTTTATTAAAGGATGATTATTGGTTTAAATATAGCAGAACCTTACATGGTCAAATAACAATTCTGCAAAATCCCAAAAGACATAACAAATAAATGTAAACAAGTAGATACATTTTGCAGATTCCATACGTTTCATAACAAAATCCGATCTAGTTACTATCTTATGGTTAGTAATAAAGTAGTAAATTATTAAACTTGAATTTGTTAATAATTTTGATCAGACGTTAAAATTAAAAATATCACAGGTTGCCCACGGAACCCTAATGGCATTGGAAAGGGCGATACAAGCACGAGGCAAAAAATCGTTCGTCACGAGAAGGGCTTCCAGCACGACGCCATTACGATCAGAATACCATCGCGCGCTGCAAAAAATCTATTAGGCTAACTGTTAAGTACGTGTATATAGTTTAGATTCTGGCACCCGGTAAAAAGAACTTGAAAAAAGTTAATAGTTTTAACAGTAAATTGACACAGTGAAGGGCTTTGAACGGTACTTTTCAAAAAAGAACATAAGCGATTAAAAAAGTTCAGATTAAGGTGTTGTAGAGCAAGTAATATTAAAAAATATGAAACCTTAGTTAATGTTTAATTGGTACAGTTCGCCATCAAATATATCTGTACATATCAGAGTGGTCAAAAATATCTGAACATGCACTCAATCGCCATGACAATAGAGTCGTGTTCAGATATTTGTGACCACCTTGTTTGCTGCAATATATATGATGGCGACTGTACATTTGTTAGATAAAAGTATACAGTAATGAATGAACCAAGTAACGTAAGTGATACCAAAAAATATTAACTTTAGGTACAAAATACTTGGGTGTACATGAGAAATGTATGCTTATATTAAAAGCTAGTCACCGTTTACGGTATCACATTTTTATTGTTATTACCAAGTTCTTACAACAAAATAGCACAAAAAGAGGTCACATAATAAATTCATAATACCACATCGTATAAGGTCCGTACTTTTACAAAAATGTCCCGCTGTTTATACATTACATTAACAAGGTGCAAAAAGCCCAGTTCTAAAATTACAGCCTTTGAGCGACCGACAAATTCTCACCCCTGGAAAAACACAAAGACGGACTCGCCTACAAAAACATGTAACTCGATATAACCAAGTTAAATTTGCAGTCGGACAAACCTTCGCCAAGGACTCTCATATGTGGCTACGTCTGTTGAAGATGTGACAAAGTAACACGGTTGAATGCTCAATAGTCTTTGTATAGAATATCCGACCTTATTGGTTTTGTAAATACATTTTCTCACCTGAATATTTAAGTTGGTGGTCGCACAAAGCATCGAGTGCCAGTCAAGAGGTTCCCAACAAGATAATCCCTTTGTCAGGTTATAATGGCGTCTCATGGGAGTCCTTTGCCATTATTTCTGTTTCATTCATGCGGGCAGCTGCCGTGTTCTTTAATGACAATTCTATTGGAGCATTTCGAACGTTTGCACTTGTTGGTTCGTTGACCACGTTACTTAACATAGTTTTCTATTTTAATACTCTCAACTCAACGTTCTGTATTATATTAAAGACATGTTTAATTAAGGTAACAACTATGCATGCGTATTACGTGCGTCTGGCTGACTTCTTCGAATTGATTACGTACATCTGATAATACGCCTTTACACACCCTATAGATTTTGAAGGTACGGTAAAATACATTCCGACCGTTGCATCCGTTTTACTGGCGAACATAATAAATAAATAGTTACTATTAATTTGCTATATGCTATATAATTACTATAAATTATATCATAAATCATCTATTTTCACGTAATATTGTCGATAACGTCGAGCCTTTTTCGAATATTAAATTTTTTACAAAATGTTTTACCTATCCTTTAGTTCCTTTGGTAGAGTTTTTTGCGTTCCCTACCTCAAGTTCAGAAGCTTCAATCTTCTTAAGCGACTAGTTATGCTAGTTTTTGCTGACCACTCCAATCTCAAACTCTTGAATATTCGCTTTCATACCTACTTCATTAGCTACTTCTTGCTCTATGATATTAGTCTGCCGTTTCTGTTGAAATAAATATTACGTTTGCAAATAATTTCTAAGTTGTAATTCGTATGATTCTTGCTTTTCCAAAGGTTTAAAACTGACTTTTGGTTAAAGTTATTTAAATACAGCATTTAATTTAACGACAGCAGCCTTTTATTTACGGATCCAAAACTTAACGCAAATTGTCTTTATAAATTGGTGCAAAATATTTTAGTCATAATTGAGAAATATTATGTATTTTATTAATTTTGATACTTTATAACTTAATAACAGTTTCTCATTCCGAAACTTAAACGAGATTACACCATTTAATCTTTCTAAATCGACACTTCTAAGAGCAGCGTCTAAAACTAACATAAAATATCCTTAAATAAACATCTTAATGCTCCATAAAGCGTCCTTAAAAGCATTTAATCGTCCACTAATAGTACAGTGCACTTCAAAAGTAGCTTAGATATCTTTTATAATACGTCGACGATTCATAGTATCATGTATATTTGAGTATCAACCAAAAACATCATCTATGTAATGGGTTTTTTTTAGAGTCGTCTTTTAAAAAAAAACTAAAGGTCCTTTGATTTGCTTTGGCACCCACGTGTCCATCAACAGCACGATAGGTACCCCATGTCCTAAAATTGTATAGAAATATATCTCCCCGTGGAGACGCTGGCATTTTCATATTTAACTAGAACAAGAATTTCACTCTCAGAGTTAAGTGCATTTACGAGTAAGTGCATCAAGTTGAGTTTGAATTCAGTGACGGTTTTATTGCATCTTCCTTTAAGAGATTTATCAGAATTGTGTGTGATTTATTTATAACTGCTTTTAGTGAAAGGTGAGAGCCAAGTTCTTATTGTGATTTGAGATATAGCAAAGTCTCTAATTTACTAAATTTAGAAAACATAATTGTCCCAAAGTTCACTAAGTACCAAAGAGAAGGTACTACGAATAAGAAACATCTAACTTCCTCGCAACATTAAAAAAATAAAAATAAACGTTAACTTTGATGGAATATCCACGGACACCGAGTTTAATGTAGAAAGCTTTTCGTGAAGAGGTTTTAAAACAACATGCTACTGTAACAACCACTGTTATTGCAACATCAGCAAGTATGTTTCAACTAACTTCGGTGTGTAAACTTGCGTCTTTCGGGAATCAAACCACTAACCACACAAACCACTTAACCAACCGGTAGGTCAACTCACGAAGTTTACGATTACGGAGCACTTCCGGTGAATCAGAACTTGGCTTGCACACTACCGTGCAGACCCTCTTATGAATTTATAGCTCAAAACGGCCGGGGCAGTGTTCGATATCTGGTGCCGTTACATTTTTATCCGTAATCGGTTGAAGGGTCAGTAAGTGGATGCATGTGTTTTATAACTAACCGATAAAGCAATGATGTAATTTTATCGGTTGGAAATAAGTGTGTTAATTTTATGAATTAATGCCATTAAAGGTACAGAGTACATTAACTTGTTTAATTTGTAGTGTATGTATGTATGTAAACTCTTTATTGCACAAAAAGTATAAGTAAATAATACATAGTAGTAGACACTTGATACAAAAAGAAACTGCTTCTTAATTAAGTTCGATTTTATTTATTTAGATCTACTTAATAACGTAAACAGTGCATTAAATAACACATTTTACTTTATAAAGTGGACGTGAATTATGAATAACTAATTAAGTAAACAAAATAAAATAGTTAAACCAAATTAACCATCAACATTAAAAAATTATTTACTTTTATTTTGAACGCAAAGCCTTTTACGTAGATACTTTTAGTTGCATGCGGTCCAACTTCGTCTTACAAGAATAACAACTGGATTCAAAATCTAAAGGTAAAAAATCACTGATTAAGCACTATCAAGTACTTAATAGAAACAATTTGGCTTAATTATTAGAGAAACGATGAAACGACGGCGTCCTTTTCAAACGTTAAGTACGGGATGACGCCAATTTCTAATACGCTTTTAGAATTAATAGGGATGTTGCTTGGATGCCGCAGGAACAGGAAATATCGATAGAATTGCAATAAAAAGTCATTTTTAAACATGTTATAGGAATTGATGATATTCTACTGAAAGTATACTCAACGTATAGAAATTATTAAATATGTGACATGTTGGTTTACAAGTAGGTACTGCAAGATCATTTTTTGAACAGTAAATCAATTATGTTTTTACAATAAATAAACGATTAATTTCTAAACAGAGCAGTAGGAGGACTTATGAATCTGTCAACACATTATGTAATAACATAGGCCAACGCAAAACAGTATTCGTCAATCTTGTACATATTCGTTGATTTCTGCAGTCGATAATGTTTGCTGAATGTAAAGCCCGACCAGGAAAATAAAAAACCTGCTCTAAGGGCGTTAAATTAGCAATAATTACAGCAACACTAAGTATAGTCGTACGCATGCAAATTGGCTAGTGTAGAAATATTATAATATGTCAATATAGATTATTGATGAAATAAAATCAAAATTAATTTACAGCATTTATATATACATACTTATTTTAAATTGTAACGAAATGATCTCGGTGATGTTATTTAGAGGAATAGAGTGTAATTCTTCAGACTTTCTCTCCGACAAATATTACGTCATATTGTAAATAACTGTTCAAGTGACTCCTAATAGTTTTCAGCATTTTAACGCACAAATAATTTACAATATCCAAGAAATAGATCACGCACAATCGACACCTCACTTTGACAGCAATTGACAGATAGCATTAATGACGTCTTTAAAGTAACTGTTGCCAGTTGAAGAAATTAGTTCCAATAGTTTTCCGCAATATGGCAAAGTTCTTTATTTTCCCGGTCGGGCTTTAATTTATCTGGGTCTACAGAAAATAAATGTCAGTTTACTGTTAGTGCCAGTTCTATGGGAGCTAGACTCGCATTTTTACTTAATTGAAGCTGGTTAATAAAACTACTGGTTACGGGCAAATACCGCTCAGAAAAAAAAAAAAACTATCGTACGTATGTATCGATACCGGAGAAGCACTATTCGTTATTCAGAATTCGGCCATTCATCAGTCCAAACATACTCCACCTCTGTCGTGGCGATAAGGAATTTCTCCATTTACATTAATTTTCTTCAGCGTTTGGTATTTTAAATTAGGAACATATTTTCTTTCGAATTATTCAACTGTGTTTATTGGTTAAAATTCCTTTGTTTTCATTGGACGAAATATTGTCTGTTAAGTTTTAGATGTTGTGGTTGGTCGCTTAATGATGTTGATGATTTGTTTTGATTAGTGAATGTTGTCGAGTTATGAGTTCAAGTGGTTTTAACCGTTATGAAATTACTTGCAGCTAGCAGTTGATTTCTGCATTTGGTTGTGCTTTTTTGGTACTTACGTGTACCGTTTCTTTATAATTATCATTTTGTTTTTGCTGATTTTTTACTTTACAGATAGCCAAAAGTGAACATTTTTGTTCCAACCTCCTCCCATCGTCTTCTAATTTCTACTAATTGTGTAAAAACAGCGTATTTAAGTATTGAAGTCAGTTGTCGTAGAACGTTTAGTAATTTATTGTTTATATGCAGAACATTCGATCACTTACAATTTACAAAGACTTCGTGACACAAGCTTAGCACGTTTTGGTAAACGATTAGTCTAACAGTATATTTTAAAGGGGATCTTCACATACTAATGTATTGAAGAGAAGTTTCTTAAATCTTAGGCCTAAAGTCTAGCTGTAAACGTCTTTTGAACGACATAATTATGAAATCCTTAGTATGATTCGCTCACCGAGATATATCCAAATCGTATGTTGTTTGTTTTTGTACTTCTTTGTTTTCTTAACTTGCAACAGTAACTTAAAATGACTAGCAAATGTATTTCTATCAATTAGATTTGTTTGTGGTGGGAAATTCTTATAAAACATCACCATCGTTTATGATTAAAACTGATATGTACCTACCTACCTAAATACTTAATTATTTATACAATTACGTTGATTAACAACCTTAAATAAACCGAAAGCTTCTGCTTTCACGTATATTATTTCAAATGCGTGCAATCACAATTTAATTTAGTTACATAGGCATTCATATTTGTTATAGTTATTTCCATCAGTGGTTACCTTGGTTTGACAAATATCACCTAACAACGTTTTACGGACTGATTATTTGGAAAGGGTTAAGTACTTGGAGAAGAAAAGTGACTTTCCAATGCTTTTATACGTCAGAAATCTGACATGTTCTGTTATATAACGACAAATTGTTAATTTTAGTCAAAAGAAGAAAATGCCTACATTGAAACCAGGCTGAATGCATGTTTTTTATAAAAAGGCTCAATAGAAGTATAAAATCTTTTAACTCTGGTGTGATTGAGCGTTTCCTTTACTTTGATATTTTGGAATAGACATGATCTGAAATTCAACACATTCAAAGCGATATTTGCTTAACTTAAAATTGAATTATTCTCTTTTTCAATCAGGAAAAAAGAGACAGAAATAATTTGATTCCTTTTTCACATTATAGCTTGGTCAGCTGCGTCAGCAGGCCAAAACTTGCCGTACCTATATTATTTAAACAGCCAACCGTGTGACTAAAAGTTATGATAAACAAAAAACACCTTTGTCTATCTGTTGGTCGTGACGAACGTGATTGATACTGCGCCGAAAAAGGCCTCTAACGAAGCGTGTGCCCATTACACGACCTGATTACGAAAGCTCGAACCATCGTGGTGTTAATTGAAACTGTTGTGTGGAATTTAGAAGAGGAACATTCGAGGGTTTTGAAGGAATAAAATGTGTGGTTACGGCGGTTCCTTATGCCATGAGTTGAAATATGCAACAGTTCTATCCATTTTGAAACAGCTAATGGGGATTTTGTAACAATAACGTACCTACATATGCGTGATATGCATACATACTTGAGCGGTACATCTACAAAAAGAGCAATCCAATAAAAAGATATTTAAATATAATAGATCCATGAAATAATTGGTGGTTACACGTTCTCTATTTTATTTGTTAGATATATTAATTAAATCAACATTCCTTTTTTAATCAACTATTTCTCGAATCAATCAAACACCACTCGCCCTTTATTATGATCTAAGACCGACATTCATTAAAACCTTCTGATAATACCCGTTAGAATCGAAGGCGAGAAGCGATCGAACCTGTTGTTAATCAAAAGTTAAAACCAATTTAAGTTGACATCCAGTTACACAATTGAGTGGCTCCACGGACTTTCCCGGGTAATTCAGTAGCTTTGCAGGCTGTATACGTATATTTCTTGATACAGACCTATAATCAGTTACTTATTATAAAAGATGAAAAAAATCAACAAATTAATCAGGATTGAGTTTTGTTTTCTGATCTTAAGAAGTCACAAAGAAACTTATTTATACAATTTATTTTAATCACTGAATTAGAGTATTGATTATTAAGTTCTTACGATTTCTTGTGAGTTTAACAACCATTATGCTGCTCCAACATAATGCAGTTATATCTGATAAAATAAACAAAGATCTCAAGAGGATAAACTAACCCATGAAACAGGAGTTGACAAGGGATAAACAAGGGTTAATCAAAGAGTCTAACGGAATAAGTAATAGAGCGGAATAATCGAATGCATGCCAGTTATCGGCTTTTACAATCGATTAACTTTCTGAGGTAGACGTCATTTGGAAATCTAGGTGTGTAAAAACCGGTGTACTCACTTATAAGGTTCTGGTTTTGACTAGTTCTTCTCAAGGAAATGTATTTTATCAATTAAATTTTTTCCATACTTTCTTATGGAGTTCAATAGCACTACTTTTTTGTATGATGCTATTTACGAGTCTAGTTTGTCCTTGTGCCCAATACAACGAGTAAACATGTAAATAAATATATGTATGTATGTATGTATCCAAAAGATGAAAATAGATTTAAGCTTTTAATTGTGTCAAAACGTATGAAACTGTCAACCTTAAATTTAGATTTAAGAATAATTCTTGATATAACTTCTTCCTGCAAGTGTCCCTATAGAACCCCCAAATTTAATTTTATCAAAGATGGTGAAAATTCCAAAAACGAAAACGGCCCTTCTAATTCGGAAATAGAAATAAGCCGAACGGAAGTAAAACTAATTAAGTTATCCTCACTTCGCGTTATTTTCGTCTCCAAACAGAAGACGGTCATGTCAACGTAGGTAGTAAAAGTAACATACACTGATGTGCTGATAGCAATTTCTAGCGAAATGTAAAGGGAACTCAAAAGCCTATGCACATTCAAACTGAGACTTTACTGTAACAAGTTAAAGCTTGAACTTTGGTTGTTGTGTAAACGTTGCGTAAAGTGGGGTGTACAGTATCCAAATATCTATGCTTCGCGTGTAAATAGGCGAGTGAGCCGTCACACCAGGTGCGGAGAAATCGATGCCGTTAGGGTACGTGTTATTATGACAGTTGTCGTTTATATAACTGACGTTGATTATAAATTAAAGGCTGTAATTAGAACGTCGTTAGTGGCGGGTACCTGAATCTCCAGAATGGTTTGTCATTAACTCGTGGATACATTTCGCCCAATTCGAGTGTACTGACGAATTGCATTCAAGAATGTTAATGACTTCATTGCTAAACTAGGTATAACTATCTGACCGTTTGATCACAAATTTGCTTATTAATGAATAATTTTGATTATATTTTGTGTCCTTCTATTTCGAACTTGAAAGTCAGGTTGTGGATTTTGTTTATTATAAATTAACGCTCTGATGGATTCTATACGGATTCTTTCCACTAAAAAAACGAAGATATTTTATCTTAGTCGCTTACATTTACAAGCCTACGCGAACGATAAAACAAACTAACTTGTAGGTGTAGTTTAGTTACAGTTATGATGACGCAAATCCAATTTAGTTATAGTCTTATGCATCACTTTAACGTGAATGAGACAAAATTTACTTAATTATTTTTTTGTTGCAGATGTTTCCAGCACGCCAGAGCCGGAAAACACGACAGCAGCTCCAACGCCCCCCATCCCTCTACGCCCCGAATACGCTCACCCAGCTGGCGTTGAAGCACTTGACCCATATAACTCTGAAAAGATCCATCCTCCACCACACCACAGAGATTATCTAGATGAAGACTATGATGGTGAAGGTCACAAAGAAGACGAGCATGACAATAGAGAAGAAACTGATGAACTTCCAAGCTTATCGGGTGACCATTTGCTTCAAAGCTCAACGGACGATCTTCCGATGTTTCTATTAGAACCTCAACATGCGTTCGTTGTTAGAAATAAACCAGCTACGTTGAGATGTCGTGCTGCTAACGCGCTGCAAGTATATTTTAAGTGCAATGAAATTCGATCAGTTGCTAGCACGCAGTTTGAATTTGTTGATCCGCAGACGGGAGTGAGAATTGTGGAAGCAGAGTGTAATGTGACTAGGGATCAGCTGGAAGAGTATTTTGGGGAAGACAGATTCATGTGTACGTGTTATGCTTGGAGCAGTCGAGGTGACATCAAGAGCCAGCCGGCTGTTGTGGAATTAGCATGTAAGTATTTTCGTTTAGTATATTAATGTCGTGATAAAAATAGCATAGTCAATCAATTTAACCGCGTTTCATAAGGTTTGATAATGTATCACTATCAAAAAAATTACTTGGCTTAAAACAACTAAATTGGTTGACAGAACTTTCAAAAGTCATCGTTTACGTTATATGCAAATAAAAAATATCGTGTTAAAACGATTTTCAATAATATGATAACAGTCACACCTGTTAGCAAAATTAAATTTCGCCTCCAATAACACTTATGACGAGTATCGTGTAAAGTATCACATAAACACGTCAATTTTTACGAAACCATCGATACATTTATAAGGACAATAAATACGTCGATATAATCATAACGACTCGCTATATCCGGACGGGATGTGGCGCAACGTTTCATCAAAACTCATAATTTGAGAGTTTCCGCGACGGTTTTAGACTAACCCGGTCAACAGATTTGAACCCTGTTTCTAAGATGAAAATAACAGTTTTGGTGGGAAATACTTTTTAACACGTGAAACGTTTCAGCTCAACCAAACTGGTGGAACCTGCCCTACATTACTTATTTTTACCTCAAACAAACGCAAACTTACTATACCTATTTAGTCGACAAACACTGAAAACACATAAGTACTTTTTGGCATACGTGTTTTTTTAATTTAATTCACGGCCTATATTGATAAATAACTAGATGAAATTAACGCTATATCTGTATAAATTCACATAGCATTAGGTTAGCTATTACAATTTCAAACACCTGCCACAAACAAAGACTATCGCATTAGCATAGTTAATAGAATAATTATGCGCTATAATTAAAATTCTCACATAGCATAATAGCAAAATTGAAAATTCTCACACTGTCGACAAACAATATAAAAGTGTATTAATTGTGGTTATGTTGATCCCTATAGGCAAATGAACTGAGCAAAGTAATATTAACTTGATTTCAAAATTTTAACCTCAAGTGTAAAATCCGATTCTAATAGCTTTTTCAAGTATCAAATAAGTAAACAAATTCAATTTCCCACTGGATAATAAATCAACATTTTTATTACATTTTATAATCAATTTGTATACCAATCTCAGGGATCAATATGAATCCACATCGAACTGTACGGCTACATTTTAATATGACAAATGGCTTTTCTTTGAAATCATGCTACAAAAACGTGACACAAGAAGTAAAAAGACAGTAGGTTAACTACACTATAAGTATACTAGTAAGCGGAATGGAAGCTGAAACTGACTGAAAATTATTTTAAAATTATTCGTCACCTAAAGTTGTAAATTAAATTTAGCTAGCTCTCTTCGCGTGCGTTAGTGTCTAAAACTCGACATCGGCAAAATGAAAGCCATTAAATAAATCAGCCTGTGTCTATTAAAACAATTTCCGTTACCTTTTATCTATAATCTAATTCTAAACGCTAATTCTAATTTTACAGAGTGGACCTTCTGTAAATCTTCAAATTTCTGTCCTGCAGCCACCATTTATATTATTGTTCATAACTTCCATAATGGCCTCGATTTAATTCAATGCCCGGAGGTAAATCTTCCGTGCATATTAAATAAACGTCGGGTGCGCCATTGGTCGGATTTATGGCGTGTTCTTGGGCAATGCTCGGGCCGCAGATGGAAGGCAGAATCGATTGCTGCGTGTTATTTGATTGGAATATTTGATTATGATAAAAAAAGAGACAATACTATTTTTGCAAATGAAAACTGGACAAGAAATTTAAAACGAGAAAACAGATTAAGAAATACTTACACCTGTTTGTTTGACTTTTCATCTACATATACTACATTGGTAAAATCCTTGCAATGGCATTCAATAGTCAAAACAATCAACCTACATTGACCAAGAATATAGAATGTATTTGATAGCTCTTTTACTATTACAAAATGCATACATAATAAAAGACACTCGCCGTATTGGTAAACGACGCCAGTGAACTGAACGATTTACGTCAAGTAACACAGCTCAAGTAGCTTTTCTTTAATCTCTTTGGGTCGTTTTCTTGCTCTTTACGCGTTTGGTAACCGTATTATACCGTCAGTTAGACATTTAACATCTTAATAGGATTAAGCAATAAACTTGGATCAATAGGTATTGCTCGAATATCTAGTCCAATATTATTAGACATCCAGTGCTTCAAGTATCCCTTCAGAAGATTTAACGTCAGAAATATTGTAAATGGCAGGTATTATTGAATATCAAGCTGATTACTGGCGTGTTGGGGTAATATTCAATTTAAATCCTATATCTACGTATCAGCGGAACAATCCTATTCCAAGCTCATGAACTCGTTTCTCTGTAGTTGTTCTGTTTGCAGTGGCACTGATCAATATTCGGATTTAAGCATGATCCTGGTATTTATAATATCAAATTTCTTATTTCTTGAGTAAAAATATTAAACTTAACATAAATATGTTGTTTTAGTTTTAATGGCGATCAGAATATCTTTTCATCCACAAAAGAAAACTAAGTAGTATCTTAGATACAGACTCAGCCTAGTCCACTGATACTGCCTCTTTGCCTCTCTGTGATTGTAACCATGTCATTTGAATTAAACCCAATTCAGAGTAACTAGTTTTCATCTTGTGAAATATGAAACAAAAAAAATTGGCTAGTAAAATCGTTTTCATTATGAAGTTTTTATAAATTAAGGATATTGTTTTTTCTCAAGCATCGTTTTCTGAAGCATCGTTTACAAAAAGTCGTTCTATAGAGAGCAGCGACACCAAAACAAAAGTGTCACCTTTATATCAACATTCCTTTGAAAGGCGTCAAACCAAACAAAACTGGAAGCAAACATGTAGCCCAACTCATAAACGTCTAAATATAAACAACGGGAGAAACGTTCACGCTGTTCTAATTGCGAGAGTATGGAGCGGAATTTTGCTTGAAAACAAATAAAAATTACAGTGAATTTCAAAATAAAATAAAATAACCTAAACTCAAAAACTAAAACTCAACTGGCGACTCGTATGACGCATCCTTATACATTTCATATATCCTATGACTATGACACAATTATGACATTTATTAAAATCAGTCCCATAGTTTAGGAGCTAGAGGGGGACATCTGATTGTTTGTCACATACCTACATAAATACATAGATTGTTAAATATATTACCTTTCCTTTGGCTTCGCTAAGTCGGGCAATAAGGGCAAGTTGTGTTTACTAATTCGTTGAATTACCATACAAAATGTATGACAAAATTAGTAAGCTTACTTGGTAAGTAAGCCTATGTCCAGCAAGTGGACGTGACTGTGATGAGTTAACTCATTATGATGATGATCACGATGATGAAGTATGGGTAGATTTTATTCCACTAGTCATCAAAACTTATTGTCAACGAGCATTTTATTTTAAATAGACGGTCATTTTAAATGTTTATTGCGATTTAAAGACTATTTCTAATATTTAAATGTCGTAACTAACTTCAATGAACTTGGTCGACTAAAACGCCCAGCTACACTCACCGCGTTTAATACAGTAGCACTAAATCCCCAACTTGACAGTTTTAATTGTTCCCCCGCTTTAAATACACACTAGAGCGACGTTTGCTATAAATGATAATACAATACGTGTTCTGTGTGACGGCGCTCCGTCTCCTTTCTAAGATTTACGGCAACGTACGCAATGCTTTACCTTTTTAATGTCTCAGTAAACGTGTTTAAATTTAAATTTGTTTAAGGAGTTAGTTAATAGCGCCTAATGCTCTATTTGAGTAGACAGCTGCTTGGCTACTTATCATTTTAAATTTAAAAATAACTTCAGTTTTAGCTTAATTGCTAATGGTAAACGACACTGAATTATTTTGGTTATCATCTCACTTCCAGATCTTTCAGAGAAAATTAAAAAACAGTTGGCATAAAAGATAAGTTTCTAATGTATTTAACGAACCTCGTGGGAATACTGAGAGGATTTTTGCTTTGTTTTGTCGAACTTTTTCATGCATTTCATTTCAAAATGTATGATTTATTTTAATTGTAACGTAAAAATGCATACACGGACTAAAAAAACATTTTGCTGGTAATATATTAATCCAATTCCGATAAAATCACTTACAAGTAAAAACTTATTTATAGCAAATCTTTTTACGTTATACATCTATTCCCCACAAAACCAGTTAAATCCAAAATTTCGTAGAGGAAATGAAACGTACGCTGTAATTTATAGCACATGAACTCTCGCTGCTCCTGACCAACTTAAATTTGCTGTTGAAAGTGGCACCTCTGCTGACAGTTTTCGTATAATTTGTAATAATGGATACCTTAGTTACAGTTTTAGCCACTGGTAAAGTAAAATTGGGAACCACATTACACTTATCATTTACTCGCATCGCCGGATGCCTTAAAATTTAAGGGAGGTAGGATTTATTTCAGGTTGTTTTTGAAATTTCATTTTACTGATTCCATTTAAATTTAAATAGTATAGGAAACATCTATTACATATTTTTTCTTACAGATGAGGGTGAAATAAGATGAAAATGTCGCACATATTAAGTAATTCGGGACATCAGGGGAAACTTGCCTTATTCGTTACCTGTGCCTAAATAGCACCCTAGCATTATTTCCGAAAGGAATGCAACAGTAGCTACACCAGTGTCATAAAATGAAACCGCTAGTCCGCCATGCTACCCACATGCTAATTTCACTAATTTCGACTAAAATTTTTGGTTGTTTCACAAGGATTTGCGTGAAGTTAGTATGGATGATTCAACTTAGTAATTTTTTGTTTGATTTTTAATTTAAGTACTTACGATTTTTTAAGGGACCTACGTAGTTAGCCTCTGACGGCTTCGACTACTTCACGGGAGGGATACTTATTTCCCTACGATTTTATTCTTAGTTGGTACTAACGCCAACGTGCAAACTTTTTTTGCGCGGTATATTTGAATTTGGTTTTGTTCGTTGCGTCTTATTTGTACTCAACGCGTAAGCCTATTTCGTATGAAGCGTGCGGTTGAAGAATATAAGATAAGAATGGAAAAATTAAGTTCAACGCGGTTTGTAAAAAATATAATGTACCTAATCCAACCTTTCGGCGTCACCTACAAGGTTTGAATAAGCGTCAAAAAATTGGACGCCTGAAATGATTGTCTCAAGAAATGAAAGAAGAGCTGGTCAGATATATTTTGGATCTAGAGTCTTGATTTTTTTTTACATTACCATACATGATTTACGTCGTTTAGCGTACCAGTTGGCAAAAAAATATAATTTTCCCAACACATTTAATAAAGAAAAAGAGTCAACAAGGGAGATACGCTATTACACGTTTTAAAAAATCATCCCGGAATATCATTGCAAGCTCCCACCCACTGTGAGACCTGGGTGAGCTTTGTGCTGGAGTTGATAAAAATGTTCATAATTTTATGTTGTGACTGCCAATAATTAAAAAAAACTATTAGATTTGATATACAATGTAAATTAATCCACTGCAATCAAATTGTAAACTGATATGCGACTTTATTACAAAACAATATTGTTATATTAATTTTGTTTTTTTTATTACTCCCGTGTAGGTATGTTTCGAATGTAGTGATAAAGTTCGAAGTAATAGTGTTGGTGAGGAAAACGTAGATAACAAACTAATTGTACCAGGACTGTACGGAGTGACTTAGAATGTAACCGCTAGATCAAAGTAAAAGATAATCAACAGAAGCTACACTCCACTACCTTAGCACTAGAGCAGAATAAATACCAGGCAAGTATAAGGAGTAAGGAGTAATGGAGCATGTTCACGGCAGATTTATTGCTCGCCCCGCAAGCGTGTTCGTTTTGCAGCTAGCATTAGTTCTTATGAAAGCAAAAGTGTAGTGATTTGTTGGAGGAAGTTCGTGTGATATATTGCTGAAGTTTTGATTGAGAGTTTTGGCATGGTGTTGCTTCAAATATAGGTCTTAGTTGCAAGCAATTATATGAAGATCACTTTTCAACGTTTCGTTGTTTTAAAGATAAAATAATAATAAATATAAATAATTTCAGTTCGTTATTATACAAGCGTCAATACAATCGGTGCTAAAGGCACAATTAAATACTATTTAGTGGAGTCGCAGTTCGCAGTTCATATTTTAATTTAAGTAAGTGGAAAAAGGCGGCTGCTTTGAAATTTTGACCTGCGTTAAAAATACTCTTATTTCCCTGACATACTTAACGCTTACCTCGTAAGTCCTAGGGAAAAAAAAAATGCTTCAGTAATTGTTGTGATCGTCTGTTAAATTGTTTAATGAACCACAATTATCGTTGTCGACGGGGACGATATAATCGACGAGCTTGTTACGCTTCTTATTAAGATTGATGTGAGAAGATATTTTGTGGATGTTCATGTTAGTGGACCAGGCGAACAAAAACTCAAAGTATTATTCAAATCGTTCAATAAGATCAAAATAGGTTTATGAAAATCGGAAATAAATTGAATTAGTGAGTCAAGTCTAGCTTCGGTCATTACGGTGATGGCACCAGTAATGGACAAGGACCAACACCACATGCACCAAGGACACATGATTCTTATTTTGAATAAGATAAGGGTTATTCATTTATTTTGCAACAATAAATTTTAACCGAATGATCTTTAAATTAAGGCTTAAGTGTCCAACACTGGTGCCATCACTCTATAATAATAAACACAAATAGTCGCATCAAATTAGCTTAACCTGGACATAATTCAAAAACCCGTTGTTTTTATTATTTTATCGGATATTAATGTTAAGTATCAAATATAATTTAGCTATATTAATTAAAAAATCCGCGGTCGTAACCGTATATTATAAAAATCATGAGATATAGTAAACTACCTAACTTTTTGCTAAAAGCAAAATAGATAACCAAATACCTTGTTAGTATAATTTTGAGGTGCATTCTAATGCGATCAATTAATAGCAAAATTAAACTGAAACCAAATCTGCATGTACGTTTTTTTTCACAGTTTTCATCTGATCTCAATATCTAGATAAGCAAAAATGGTAACTATGATGATTGTATCTATTTAAACTATATTGCGTCTTATAAGACATTTAAGACAAAAATTAAACATTTATTTTTAACGTTTTAATAATAATGAATTACTCAGAAGCTAAAAATCGTAACTGTGAAATTTTTGTTTATTAATAGGTTTTTGTGTACTATAATCATGTTTTCATCAAAATTAAACATGTTAATGTCACGCTTAAGAAATTGAAAATTTAATTAAAAATACGCGCGAACTTGTCGTGGAGCGGGATGCATGCGGCGGGTGCGGGGCGGGGAGAGAGCGGGGCGCCAGCCAGCGGCGAGCGAGATACGGCGGACGGGGGGCGATTTTTGACTTTCAAGCGCTCGAAAGTTTCACTCGAAAGTAAGCAAAAACAGTGAAACTGTATTTTTGAAGCACGAGAGGTAAAAAAATTAAAAACGAGTGGTCCACACCATTCGTTTTCATTTCTATCATTAGAAGTATGTTTTGACATTTTGTCTGCCAAATTAATCAAAACGTCTTTATTAGGTATGTACTCTTTGGACGGAAGTTGACGGAACAAACCTCTAATATCATAGACAAAGAACCATCTAAACGTTTCTTTTATTCCCCCCTGTCATAACGAGTTTATTTCATTTCAATTATGTACTATCGCCTGCGTTCGCGGTGTTCCACCTTTAGGGCGATAATCGTCTGAACATAACCTTGGGCCCAAAAGCGATAACTTCTAAATATGTTTGTTTGTGTGCAACCAAAAGGGTTCGTTCACGTAAAAAAATGTTTATTGTTCGGATTACCCACTCCTGCGTCCACCCAGTATAGACAGTAAACATAGCAAAAACTGTTTGGCCACTTTCAATTGTTTGGCCACTTAAACAATCACATAATCATTTCGATAGCATAATTAATTTAGCGAAAGTTTGCGATTTTATGACAAAAGCAGGTTTTCCTATAAAATTAAACTTTTAATCATGTAATTATATATCATTTAATATCATCAATCATATAATTTTTCAGAGCTCAATTTTTGAAGTAAATTGTAGAATTTGCATAGAGCCCGAACAATAAATAATTAGTGAGCGCATTTTTTTTTAAGTACATTCATTTGGAGGATGTGAGTTCAAATAAGTTCAAAAGTTCCAATTGCTGTCAATAAACGGTTGCAAGCCGATGCCGGTATCAAAACAAACAATAAATATTAATTTATAATTATTAATAGTATTAGTTTAAACTGGAACAAACTTAACCCATTCAGCGCCACCCACCACACGTTGTCGTGATCGCAGAGCGTGCGCGAGACGCCGGTCACGACAACGTGTTGTTAATACTCATTTGCTAATAGCTCCCCGAGAGATGATTATATTCAAAAATATTTCTTATTTTTGTGTACAAATGCCATGTGTTATTAATTCTGTATATTCAGTTTAACATAATTTTACGAATGTATGTGTCTTTTTAGAGCTAAAGTTGCAATAGCCATAAAAACTTCTTAGTCAATATTTTTTATCACGACATCATGTTGTGATGTGACGGGCCACGTAACGTAAATCTTGTTCAATATGTCAATGTAGTTACTTCATAATTTGTAAGTGCGAATTTTAATCCTTAATGCTTGCGCATAAGGTTCATTCCTATTTGCATTCAATTTAAGTTATGCTTTCTTTCCACGTGGTAATGGATAGTATTATGCAGTGTTTTGGGTAAACAATATTATATTTGTATAACAAAAATATACAGGGTATTTTTTTAATCAGTGCACAAATTGTAATATTTGGTACCGTTAATATAATACATTACAATAAAAAAAAAACAGATATACAGGGTGACTGGATATTCGATACAATCCTTTTAAGGAGGCATAGTAGAGCAATATATATTATATTTTCTTCTTCAAAATGTAACAAACCTTTTTTTTCTGACTGTAGAATGAAATTAAAATTTTAGGATCCCTGTAAATATACAAATACTAAAAAGTAATTTACCTATAGTACCCTGGCCGAAAATTATTAGTTTCGGAGATATTTGAGATCTTAGTTTTTTTCGGAATTGCGGAACATGTTCGAAAAAAAATATATAAAAAAATAATTTGCCGTTTTTTAATGTACTTTAATATATTTTCTGAAAGCTAAAATGTCAGCGGTAATAATAATATTAATATTTCTTGTTGTGATAATTTTGGGTTTTCTGTTCTTTTATGTTTTTATTTTTTATTTGTGTTGGCTGTGTGGCCTGCCGTGGTGTCACCAAATGGTTCCGGCGTAAGACCAGCTCTGGCCTCAAAACCAGTACCACGCTGACCCGGAACCGTTTTGCGTCAACTAGCATTAGTGCAGTGTTTATTATTTTTGTCCATTTGTGTTTTTTATGTTCTGTACTTTTGTTAGTTAGTTTACATACGTAAATAAACGTTTTTTCTTTCTTTTTTTCTTTAATGACAAAAACCTAATCACATAATGCTACATGTCATGTTATTTAATAAAACTCCAATAAAAAGACACAAAAAAGTAATTACTTCATTAAAAGACAGTGTTTTTTTTAAATAAATGTATGACATGCAGCGTACAAATCACTGGAAAAACATCCTTGGTGATACTAGCTATCTAATGAGGTACAATAGTTATCAAAAAATATTAAATATTCAAAATTAGCAAGTACTAACTAAAACGAAGAAGTACATTTCTTATGAATTTCCATTACTCTTGTACCTGGTACGAACTATTCAGAAATCAGTATTTATCTTCAGATGCATACTTCAATGGCTGATATTATTGCAAAAGAGAACTGAACTTAATTAATTAAAAGATAATTAAGAAAGAGTAAGTAATTATTCGCCGTCAAAAATGGATGCTTGTAGATTAACTCATGTTTAGGGAATCAACCTACTGATTTTCAACCGTCACGGTTGAGGTGTTTTTTTTTTTTAGTTTTTAATTTATTGTGGCTAAATAGAAAAGTATTTACATAAAGTCGAGCTATACGCGACAGGTAGACACTATCCCTTATGCCTCTGTATTATTGACTTTCATAATTAAACAAGTTAATGAGAAAATCATTGAATTTAAGTTTTCAACCGACTTTACGTTCAAGTTAATGCTTTTTCGGAATCAGTATTTATTATTATATGTCTAGCAGTGGACTTATATAGGCTAATGATGATGATGATGATGATGACGGAGTTTTAGTACTTTAGCGAAAGAATACTCTAGGTATCGCAGTGGAAAATACTTTAAATATGTATTTGTCACTCTATCGTTAAAAAAACAGAAAGTGCGAACAACGGCTGCCGCAATTACAAAAGACAATGTAAAATTCGCTGATAATCCTTATCTTCGGTTTCGAGTCTTACCTCGCCAACCTTTTGTACAAAATCTTAACGTTGCACGTGCAAATGCATGGAGATAAGTTTATTATGCTTAGTTTCCGGGATATTTATGACTTGCACTGATAATAATCATAACTATTATTTTATTTTTCCTGAATTCAAGTTTAGAACTAAAGTCGCCATCTATAGAACTTGTGAACGATGTAAACAAAGCGCCATATTGATATTGTCTATAGTTTGATGAGTTTACTAGTGATGGGAAAAGTAGATTAAGATTAAACATCGTTTAAAATGTATTTTTTAATCATAATCACTATAACCGATTGAGTATGACGTGTGACCAATATGTATTATACAACGTAACGTACTGTACTGTAATATTTAATCGTAATTGTTTTTTGGAGATTATCAACTTTTCTAGTTAAAGTTATCTTACCTGATTTCCGGTAGGTATAAATATTTAATAAGCATCAATTTCCTCTAATGGTATATTTAAAGCTAAGTATCGTAAAGTAAAAATTTGAAAAAATATTTAATGTTGTAAAAAAATTTTTGCTTGGTTTAAAAAAGTTTGCATGACACCATCCTTTACATGTGACGTCGCATGCGGCAAAAAATTGAGCACCGCTGCGGCACCGTTTCACGACACGTCGTCGTGACTCCTAACATGTTTTTATTTAAATCATTCTGTACAGAAAACTGAGAGCTTATAAATAGATAAACGTGATTTCACGACAATCATTTATCTCATCCTGAACAATTTAGTTATTATCGATCTAATGAACACAATATGTCAATACATCTCCGCCACCCTAGCCGAACCGTGGTGCACCCCACGTGTTTATAAAAGTTTGACAATCATTGACTATAAAAGCCTACGAGTATAATAAATGAATGCACGAGACGACTGGGCCATTCTCGAGCGTTTCAACCGCCCTGATTCCCGTGCCCGCATTAATTTCTAAATTCCTGTAGCTTTGGAAACATTTTCAGTTAAACTTTGTAGAAGTCAGGACACTCTACAAGATAACCGAAAATAGCATCCAAAGCGACATGAATTTAGACATTAATGTGGCCACGGGAATCAGGGCGGTTGAAACGCTCAAAGAATTGCCCGACTACTAGACGAGAATCGCTTGCGTGCGACTCGCGATAGCACGGTCGGGAGGTGAGGCACAAAGAAATGAAGACCTTATTCTGCAATAAATAACGTTCATATTAAAACGTAAATGAGGAAACATATCAATTAATTAATAACCGTGGATATTTTTTGTTTAATTTGTTTCTTACAGTACTAATAATATGTTGACGGCATAAATTAAACACTTTGGAAGTAGTTATGTATTTTGGTTTTCCAAAAATTACCAATATTTTAGACTTTGGAGATCCGCAAAGAGAATCTGTTTAATTTTTAATCATTTATCAACACACATAATATACTATTCAGAATAAATTGTCGAATTACAGTTATCTATAATTTCTGGTAAGATAAGCCAGAAAATGTGTAACTTACTGAATCTTCTTTATTAATGATAGTCCCGATTGATTAATTAGTTTAATTTTGATTTCTTTAACTGGAATGCAGGTGTCATAACATAATAGAGGTACTTTTACAAAGTTAACTATTATGCTGTACTTATGAAATCAAAATGTGTTTAAAATTTTGATTTTTGTTTTTTTTACATTGACGCGGAGACTTAAAATGTTTAATTCTTTTTATTTTAACTATAACTAACAATACTTTATATCATAGAAAAAGAAAATTACAGTTATAGAATTATGTCCAGGTTTTTCTTATTCTCTGCGCCTAAAAATGAACACGGAAAAACAATGATGATAGCCGGGAAACTTACCCTTATGCCGGCACTTCACTTGGCCATATTTGGCAAATATTGATCTTGCATCTCTTATATTTGATTTGACATATCGAATGAAAGAGATTCAACTACAATTTGACACATATCAGCCAAGTGAAGAGCCGTCATTACAGAAAACTTTTTAATTTATTTCTTTATATATCAAAACCCCGATTAAACGCAAAAGAATATTATTATGGTGATTAACAACTAAATTAATTTGGACGTGAAAACGGTTCTACGAGGACGTGGTCATACAACCAAATAACTATGCTTCCCATAAGGTTAAATTCCCTCGTTTTTTTAACCTTAAACCAAGCCCTTATATTGCGCTACAGAATTGTCATTCTAAAACAATTATCGAATTATTCGACAGCCTGTTCACGCGTGCGGGGTAAATTGTAATTGACATGTGTTGTTTGCATGGACTCAGTAGCTTTTTGTATGAAGTTCGCATGCGGGCGTTGCGTCATACATAAATGGTAACATAAATGATGGGATAAAGTAAGTTAGTAAGTAGTATGTGAATTAAAATGAATTCACAAAAAAAAACTGCACATCAAATCAAACGTTTTAATCATAAAAATAGACGAGAAAAGCTTAAAATAACAATTTAAGGACGGTCGGTCATAAAGTGTCGTAACAATGCAATCTATTAAGAATATTTTAAGACCTTAAAGGTCTCTGTCCACTACACCGTATCATACCATGACTGTACTATGAACGTATCAGGCACGAAAGCTCACTGCTATACAAGAAAGTGACGGTCGGTGATGGACCGGTCTAGTGGGCATACTCTCATACTTTTCAATACAAAGAATATTTTTTGTCTGACACATTCCTATTACGGTCATGGTATGATCCGGTGTAGTCGGCAGAGGATTTTATACGTTAAAACACGTAAAAACGAGCTTATTTATATTAGCACCTTCGACCTAATTGTTTCTTTCAAAAATCAGATAAGCAGAAAGAGGAACATGTCCACGTTGCCTCTTCGGTGAATTCTGTTTCGCCTGCTTCTAACGGTCTACGCAGGTCGTCGGTCCACGTTTAATTTCCACATTCATATTTAAAATCTATTTTCCTTTACAGACCTCAAAAAACTCTTCACCGTGTCTCCTTCGCCGGCATCTGTAGAAGCTGGATCAGGAGCCTCGTTACGATGTTCTCCACCATCGGCAGCACCAGCTCCGAGGGTATCATGGTTGAAACATGGCACTCCTCTGCAGCAGGATCATAATGTATTGGTGTCTGCTGAGGGGAATCTTCTGATCTCCAGAGCTACTTTGCAGGTAATTTCATTATTCTCATTTAAATTTAGTAGTTTAAGTTAATTTATTCATTTTTTTTTTATTAATTTTAATTTACTGCAAAGGAGTGTAATGCGCTTTCGGCGTCAGTATTTCCGAGTGCATACAATCTGAACCTATTTAAAGCTAGGGTGAATAGGCATCTTCTGGGTGAGCTCGCTACATCGTAGACTGAATCTTCGTTGTCGAGTTTGTCTTTTACTAATGGGATCTTCAAAATTGAAAAGGATTTAAGACCATTAATTACTAGATATTTTTACATAAGAGGCAAACTTTTTCTTAACTCTTAAGTAATATATAAATCAAATACTTATGAATTTGAATAAAAAAGTTTTACGTCAGTCTCTAATAAGACTTCATGTCTTTATAATTTAAGCCAGAAAATAATGCCTCATTATCATTTTCACGATTATATCCAAGATAAAAGCCATCATTGAAACTGTTTAAAACAACAATGGCGTAACTGTAGTTGAGATATTTCTCGCTTGAGTTTTTACACCGATCCATTAAATGATTGATAACGCTACTTACTATTTAATCTTGATGGGACCTTGTCTTTTATACTTTAAGCCCGTTATTCTGACCTTTAGTTCCAGAAGGTACTTAAAAACTACTCGGACTTCAAATCTCCGTGCTCGAAGAATGCAGAATTGAATTACTAACAATAAAATTATAATTGTAGATTTCGTTATTATTTATTAGATTATTATTATTATTACGTGGTATTATATCAATTATCAGAAGCATGTGTGCCTTTTTGCCTTTATCCATGCCACGCAAAAACTTGCTGTGTCTATCGGATGAACGCAAATAATTTCATGGCGTTGGTAATAAAATCTTCTACCAAACATCTATATTGTGGTCGCTTTTATCGCGGTGGATAAGTGTGGATAAAGCATATGTCACTCTCGCACTTACATAATGGTCAGACAATGACAGATGATTTTTTTTATCCACGTTTATTCACATGTTAAATACGACCATAATAGGTCCGCTGCAACGAAATCCGAGGAGGCAACTTTGGGGTTTTAGTTCCTCTTCCTCGATACGCAAGCATAAAATGACGTTGGTTAAAACATTCTTCTGTATTTTTCGAGCAAAATCCGCATAAAATTCCGCTGACGGACAACCGTGAGTAACATTTTTATTGAATACAAAAGTTCCGAGCATTTCCTTTTTATTGTTCAGTAGTTCTGCAAATTCGAAATGCAGGAGTAAAACTGTGCTACCCCGTTCAAATCAATGCGATGCAAATTTCAGAGTTTTTACGAAATTGTGTAAAAGCTGCTAAAACCTCTTTAGCTATATGAAATATACCTACTCATCGTTAGTTTTGTGCAGGTACTTGGCTTTTATTTTTCATTTAAAGTCAAAGTCAATATTTATTCAGTAAATTGGCCACATACGGGCTCTTTTACACGTCAGTAATATAGAGTGAATTCCTTATTTATCTGTATCTTTTGCAGTTATTCCTAATATTCTATTTCAATAATCGACTAGGAATTTGCGAGAATACAAGTCCGCAATTTTACTTGGATGATGTCATGCTCGAGTTATTTTGCTACTGTGTCAAGAGGAAACGGTTCATAGAAAGCTTTGTTTATGACCTTGTTTCAATTTATAAGGTATTATTTATTTTGTTTCCGTTTAGGAATATAACACGCTTAAATATTATGTTATGTTTTGCAAAGTCCGACATCAACATAGTTTCATTTTCAAGACGACATAATTTTATTTTAAATAAAAATATGTCGTCTAATATGTGTATAACTAACTTGGTTTAAACTAAATTATTTAGTTTTCAATTAGGTGTAATTGCTCGGGTCGGAACCAAATTTTTATACAAAAGCAACAAAAAAAAACCGATCAGGTGCGATTCGGACTCGCGCACAGAAGGTTCCGTATTTAAGTCCGTTCTTCAAAAAGTTCTTTTTATGTACTTTAATTGTATGCAATAAGGTCCATATTGACTTGCCTAAATTTTAGTACATATTTAAAGTTTTTTGTCAATTTCTCGAAGACTATAAATTTTGAACACTTTATTTTATTTTTTCCGTGAAATATGGGTAAATATCTATAAGTTAAGAATTTTTAAGATTTTTCGGTTCATAAACTTCAGAGATAAGGGGGGACGGTCATTTTTTGAATATTTTTGGTTTTAAACCAAAAAATTCCGTTATAAATCAAATAATAATCAAATCACTTTAATTTTTCAACCCCCCGTTCTAGACCGCTTTTCAATTATTTTTTAAATTAATTTCATATTTTTTTACTAGAATCAAATGCGGGCGAGCAAGTTATACAACTAGGTATGCCAAATTTCAAGTTGATAGCTTGTGTGGTTGCTGAGAAAAACTGCTGTGACATACAGACGGACAGACAACGAAGTCTCACCATAAGGGTTCCTTTTTTACCATTTTGGTACGGAACCCTGAAAAGAAACAAATAAAAACAAAAAACCAGTCCACAGCTGGGGTTTGAACCCACAGTTTTGGCGTAGTAGGCCAACGCTCTAACCATCAGTATATTCAGACAGCGGCAGCCGCATCGAAATTACGGACAATATTGCACGGGAAATCTTTTTGTGTGAAAATACCTAGATATGAGATCTAGCTAGATCGATTTTTCGCCCCCGCAAACCCTTATTTTTTTGTCATATTCGACCAGTTCGATTTGGGTAAATTTGCGAGCGTTTCAACTGCCGTCATTAGTGTCACCAATATAGAAATCAATGACACTACAGCAACTTCTGATGCTGATAGAAACTACATCCCCGATTCTGCTTCTGTTTACATCAGGATTACCAGCAGGTCAATGATTTCGTCAATATGTATATTGAAATTTTTTAATATTGGTGACACTAATGACGGCGGTTAAAACGCCCGGAAATTTACCCGGAAGTTTTTTCCACTCGTATTTAAAAAATTTTTTCGCGTTTTCGGGTTTGGTCCCACAGTAAAAGTTGATCAGTATGACTTACTGATTTAACCCCCAAAATTTTGACACTGAATTTAATTTCAGCCTGTATACAAATGTTTCTCGTTTAATACTATAGGATGAAGACGCAACTTAACAGTTGAGCAGTTCCTTTTTAGAAACATTACTATTGTCATTAAAGTTTATGTGAATATCGAAACAAAAATATCTTATTAAAAACGTACAGAATCTTTCTCCATACAGTTCATTTTACCAAATCTTTTTAACCATTAAAACTTTTATGGGCAATAAATAATTATCGTTACAGCTTATTAAAACCGCAAATATAAAAGTCGTATAACTTACACGTGTTTAATTTAGGTCATGAAATTCTTGATAATATAACGGTTAATTTAAGCTTTAATCATAGTAATAATAAAGTTCATTTATATTAAGATCGACACACGACAATGTTTCCTGTAGGAACATGTGACTCACGCGTGAAGTGTTAAAAGCTGCAATATGTTTACCATTAAATAGCAAACGTTTTGTTTAGAACTGTGTACTTGATAATAATGTGCTACCATTCAACTCCATTAGTGTTTTCAAAATTGCTTTATTGATGTGTTTCAAGAGAGATTATGACTAAGACACTTCAGCAAAATGTGTGGCAGCTTCAACTGGAGTATGATCCGGTTTAATATATGTTACAGTTACAGTTTGTGTTTTAATTAATAACAGTTCTTAAGGAACACACACATCGCAATCAATTACGGATACCGTCTCATGTTCAATTTTATCATTGTCCATTAATGCCAGCTGACAAACCTCTTCACTCGCAACATTCGCTTCACCACCATTAATCGCAACTGAAACAACATTAACAAACTCCGACTTACCGTTAACAATCGTCACCATCTCGTGCTGTTTATTTGCTTATTTCATGTTTATTCGTTTGTTTATTTTATGTTTATTTCATCCTGAAGTGACTCCAACTAATTAGTCGAGCGGCACGGACATTTATTAATTGCAACACAAGTCTCTGTCCGTGGTTTTGTTGCGTTCCTTTGCACGGTGTTGTCTTTCAAAGCCCCGATGAAAGTGCTTGGATATTTTATTCATGCTTTAGTCAAGCAATGCGATTACAGAGTGCGTTGCGGGACTGCATTATCTTGTTAGTTCAGTGGAGATTGTTTTATGCTGAGTAATTCAGTTGTTAACATAAAAACAAAGTGACTTAAATTAATGTCATGATCACATTTAACATTAGCAAAGTGTTTTAAAGATGAAAAAAGGCGTTAAAATGATGACAAAGATCGACAGGCGCAATACAAGCAATGAAGATTGACTGACAATTACCTTCTCAATTGCAGACATGATTTTATGACACACTTGCCTTAAATAGCCAGTACGCTAGGGCCAACGCAAAATTAAAAAAAAAGTTAAAATTACTGTCGAGTAGCAGCAGCGGCCGGAAAAAATACATGAAATTTCATTACTTCACAGTTTTTTTTTTGCTTTTTAAAACCACGTTTTGACTAGGGAAACCAACTCGTTATAGCTAATATACTCGTATTCAAACTCAAACTTCGACTGCGTCTCGGCCTCGCTAACTACTCGTCCTGTAACCGCTTGCTTTCCGTTCTCTACAGTAATGTACTATAGAATACTACTGAAATAAAAACCTCATTATGTGACAGGAATACCATTCCAATTTCAAAATCTTCAAACTCATCAACACCGACTAACCCCTAACCAGAACCACCCACGAACGACGGCCTCGCAAATAACTCATTCCATCTCCGGTTTCCGTTGAACGAGCTCACTAATTAGCAAACGCGCACAGACATGGATAAATTGCAAGCGATGTCGCTCGCATTGTACGTAACATAATACGCAAAGGTGTCGGAAGTGCTCTTCTTAATTAATATAGTCGTATGTAGCGTGAATTAATGGTTGTCCTTTGTAATTTTAACGCCGTTAATGCAGGGTTTGTCGAAGTGCCTCCTGAAAGGATTCACAAAATCCTTTTATTTTCAGGGATTTTGTAACGCTAAATTCATGTTTTACACAATTTGCGAGTCCTCTTTATGTAACTTTGTAAAGGAACAAAATAACGACATTAGGTATATGACTAAACAGAAAACCAAAAAGTGTGCTTAAATTCACTAATTTGAGTGCTATAAAGATTTTGTATTTCTTTTCTTGTTAACAGGATATGGCGAACTACAGCTGCGTAGCCGAAAATATCGCAGGCAAAAGAATATCGGAACCAGCACTTCTAACCGTCTATGGTAAGTTTTTTGACACAACCTAAGCCCATATGGCGACACTTCAGTGGTCCGTTCATTAGATGAAATGTGGAAATGGTAACACATGTGAATGGATGTAAGTGGCCAGAAGAATCAACAGTTGCTAGCCATAAAGGAGCCGTTTATTTGTTTTGATGTTTAAAATGTAAATCTTCAGTAAATTTTCAGTAAACGAGCTATAAGTTAAAAATTCGATCCTGACAGTTGTCATTCCAGTATAATTCATCACCGTCTTCGCGGGAATTGTAGTGGGGTGACAACTGTCTAGATTGTCTTCTTGTCTTTCCGTTGTTAATGCCACTAATGTTAATGCCTCTTTTTTGCCGTCAGTTTAACAGCTAGGTAGTTGTTATTTCATTAACGTTACTTGGCGCCCGATTCTCAAAACTTACTAAACTAATAATTTTAGTCAACGCAATATTTTTTTACAAGTCTGCGATTGTTATGTGCCGCACGAGCTAATATAATTACCCCTTTATTCATAAACGCACAACAAACCAATTTTAGTAAAATTATGCATAGTCACTGTCAGAGTTCTCATAGTTCTGTCAGATTCATACTTTAGTTATTCAAGCATACTTTAGTTATTGTGCGATTATGAAAAAGTGGGTCAGTACAAATTTCACCATACGATGTTAAATGTTAATCGACTGTTAGTTCATACATTTTGACAGCTGTTAACAGTCTAAGCGTCTGTTAAGTGGCTGGTGAAATCCGACATTAGTCTAGTAAGTTTCGAGAAAAGGGCCCCTCTTGTGTTAATTATTTTACAGAATAACAAAGAAGTTTACATACATCATAAACAAATAAACAACTGATTATGATTATGAACATAAATCTAAGACTTAAATATTTATTGCCTACAACGACCAAATTATATCACGATGGGACACATTTAATGTTTCGAATTAACTTAGTGCGTCGGAGTAATAGTCTTTAATCAATGTGTTTTTTTAATAAATAACGACGACCTCTTGTATCCGGTGTATGAAATCGAATCATCTAATTTCACCTATTCACCGACACATCAAAGGATTAATAACAAAATTGCCTGATAATTTTCCAGCGATTTAATACGCTTTACCTAACAAGACATCGAACACGTTCTGCGCTTCGCATAATTCATCAGACAACCATTTCCGATGGAGTTTAACGCTCATTTCACCCTCCTTGTACGTAATAACTATCTTTACTTCAGCGAGATCAAAAGGGCATGCGCCGTACAATTATTGCACTGATGCCTGCGTCTGCGCATGGGAGAATCATTAGAGAGGCGCCCACGCCATCTTTAAATTATGGCGCCTGGCTAACTGATTGCAATCAGCACCTCTGACTTTACACGTCCGAAATCCATGTTTTATATCATTAGAGTTTAAATTATTGGTGTCTAAGGTGTTGATGATAACTGAAATAATATACCTCGTACATTGGGGATAACGCAACACACAGTGGCGCCGCGATATGTATGCCTGTTCTTATATACTTATTTCACAGCTTCACATTTTGCTCAGAGTAGCTACTGCAAGTAAAATAATAAACCTGGTAGATTTTGACGTGTAAAAGTGCCCGTGCGGCCTACTTACTGAATAAATATATTTTATCTTATCTTAAGGTGGAAATGAAAATACATAGCGCAATACTTGTTGTTGCGAGTTTCAATTTAGGCGGCTTTGCCATAACTTGACCAAGATCAATACCACCTTAGCCATTCAATCCTATTGCGGTTTGGCCCAGCTTAGCCGACCTTCAAAATCTGCAGGATTATAACTGAACCCAATTTATGTGACGCAAACTTACCTATAACTTTAGAAACGTATATTTTAGACACTAATTGGAATAGTTATTCCTGTTACACGGGGACCAATTACGTTTATTAGAGGGACAGAGTTCCGTTTGTTGGTAGTTGACTTTAGTTGTTACTACGGAGTAACGTGTGAATAGGCCGATAGGTGTTATCGCATGCCTAGTATAATATAGCGCATGATATTTCGGTGGATATGTGATACATAAAGTTTGAATGTTCTAAATGTAATATCGCCTGTTTAATTGCTGCGAGGACTTACACAAATTATTTCTAGTATGCTATTGATGACATCGTTATTAGAAGTTTGTATTAATTACAAATTGTTAATTAAGTACTTCAGATATCTTGTTATAACCAAGCCTATTTTTGGCCGTAAGTTCTATAAATGTTGAATAATTTCATTCAAAGTTTTCATTATTTTTTAAAGCTTTTCCTGCCGGATAAACTTAGATACTTTTTTACACAATCATCATCTGCTTTAAGAAACGGAAAACAAAACACGGAAAAACAAAACGGAAATAAAAAGTTCAAATTCGGTTTGTTAAATAGTTTCGTTTCAGTGCATCATATCATTTTATAATAGAAAAATTACGTTTCACAATTCCATAACAATAATGCCGTGACTGTATGCTTCTAAAGTGGTTTCTCACTAAAATTTCTCAATAAATATCTCAGTACAAGTTTGTCCCACCACCGTTACGATTTAATCACCGGCTCTTCGCTAGTTAATGGAGTACCTCCTATATTTTCCAATCATATCTATTAATTGTTTGTAGCTTGTAAAGTCTTTACAAGTTCTTTCGTTTTTATTACCTTTTTAACATCTAAACCTTCTACATTCTCAATTCTATCGGGTATAGTAATCGTGCAACTCTCGCCTAAATCCGTGCGTGGGCCAGCGCAACAATACTTACTTCACACTATTATTTAATAGTGGGCATGCGTGTTAGCATTGCCACGCTATTGTAAGAATTATCTTTTATCTTTTAGATAACATTCCTTTTGAGATGCTTCTTTGTGCACTTCTGATAAGCTAAGAAACTTTAATGACGTGAAGAGTTTTCTAATTTGGTACCGTTATTTTTATATACCTTTTCAAACCATGGAAATCATGCAATCTGTGGTAATGTAAGAATATCATTCTACATGATAAATATACTAAATAGTAATAACATACTAATTGCCAACAGGTGATTATTTATAACAATTCAAAATTTTCTCATTAATCCAAAGGATTAATCTTAAGCAGTACTATTAAGTCACATATTTTTACTTAGATAATGGATTTTGCAGGTACAAAACCTATTCATTATTAATGCTTATCTAGGACCTACTTTTACACTGGCAGCTTACGTAAATAAAGCAATGAGAAATGATTGTTTTATACTAATTTCAATTCACGTGTCCATAACTCAAAATAACTGCCCATAATTACTGTCCATTTCTATCTTAATTTAAACATGTAGACAGCAGATTAATATTAACAGTACTTTAATAAGTTAATAACGGAGCCAAATTCTCTAAGGGCCATCAATTTTTATTGAGAATACAACGCCAAAATTATAACCACGGGTGGTCGAAACAATTTGGATGAAAGCTATTTCGATAAAACGCTAACCAAAACGGAGTAGAGAATTTTTATCGATGCTCACGTAATCCATAGTCTCCAATTAAATGTGAGTGATATATTAGACCGTTCGTACCGTATGAAATAACACTAAATAATTGTAGTTTCACCGATAAAAGTGGTATAGAAATTGAACAACCTTTCAAGTATATCTTTTTCTTATGAGTACCAATATACTCCGGACAGTATTCCAGCTTCTTCGTTATTATAATGATAAATACAAAAAATGTCTTCCAAAAATCTTGCGTTCGGGACAATTTAGACAACATATGGCGAAGGGACTTTAAATAGACGGGCATAATGACGTTTCATTATAGTGAATTTAGTGACGCATTAGGAGTTTAAGGAAATAATGGGCGTGAAGCACTTAAGCGGAGATACAAAGAATTTTTAAATATTGTCTGAACTGTGCGTGAGAGGGCTGAGAAAAGTTTTGGATGAGAATAACGACCTCACCAGTACAGTTTATCTACTTTTAGTTATCTGACCATTTTACAAAAACAGGTAATATAGATAATAAGATACTTACAAGACCAAATAATAACATCCCAACCAATTAGTGCTAGTGCGCTCAGTGAATACCTCCTATACACAAAATAAGGTTCTAGGAAGGCTGTCGCGGTTAGTTAGCCTCCAAAAGCACGCGACTTCGCGTGTCCCAACTAGCATGCAACTAGATTTGCGGAAAGAGATATCTGAGAACGGCGTAGAGTTTTTCGTATTAGAAACACTTTTGGCTGTTCACGGGGAAATCGCCTATTAAAACGTTTCGCTTCGTAATTTGATGGAGATGATTAGGGCGGCTGTATGATTAATAGTGTAGAAGCAAAAAATGGTTCTTTTGTGTATGTTATTTTTGGATGACAATTAAATCATTATATCGGATACAGCAAGTTTCATGTTCATCATCATTATATTGTTTTCAGCAGCTTTGTGTGTTGGCATCATTTTGCATTATTTTATCTGGCATTATTATTAACTTATAAATTTAACGTAGGTATTGATCGGACGTATCATGTTGTTTTGTTTCTTCATTCTTTGTTTTCGTTTCAATCATCAATATGAGTGAATAATCAATTTTCTTGGTTCACGACAGTAGTAAATAAATTGATGCCTACTTCGAATCTGATACCATTGCGATACCAAATTCTTCAGTTGGCATTCCGCTTTAAACTCTTCTTAGCCTCTTTCCTGATTAAGAGAAGTGCTTCATCTTCTTTCTTCATGCCTTTTGCCATAAGATTTAAGATCGGCTGTCTTATGTTTACGACATTCAGCGTGATTCATTACAATAATTCTAGTGGTTTTTTCATAGTTTCTCCTCCAACTAACTTATTGGTCGTTTACACAGCCTGATTAAGTTGTTATTTATCAGTAAACGGTGGCTGGAGTTCGTGGGGCCCCTGGACTCAGTGTCGGTGTAACGGACGCCCTGCCGGCGGCCAGCGACGCACGCGCAGCTGCACCGAGCCGCACGCGCTCAACGGGGGAGCCCAGTGCCAGGGCAATGCTGTGCAGAGAACCGCGGATTGCGTGCCATGTCAGAGCGGTGAGTGATAAAGAAAAATATTGTAATGTTAAGAATTAGATTTAAAAAAAAATTGTTCGAAATTTTGGGAGCTTAACGCTAATTGTGTTTATCAAGATTTCTAAAAATCAAAATGACGTTTTTGATTATGAAAAAGCGTTGTATCTACTGATTGGTGACTATAGTAAAATTGTGATTGCAGTTTATATTAAATTGGCAATGATTGATGGCGATTGCCGAATAGAATAAGAATTTCTGAAAAGTTTCATACAACATTTGTGGTTTTGGGCTGGGATTTACTGAATTTATGAGTGTCAATTATAGTTAACTAATGCCAATTTTCTCTTTACTGCTAACTATGAAGATGGATATATGGATCTACAAACGTATGATAATACGCAACAATTACTAATCGGTAAGTACAGAACTGAAACACCAATAAAAAGAGTCGGGTTTCGCTAATAACGAGTAGTAATTATTGTAGTTTGTCACCAAAAATATAACTGCCTTCGCACGTGTCTTGACACGGGCGGTATCATCTCTCAAACCAGGTACAGTTTTACCTATGGAGCCCTTCCATTTCCAACTTGGGGTTATAAGTACAATAAGGGCATTACATCACCACTATAATAAAAAACCTCCTTAAAAAGTACTTCTGTTGCACCACATGAATTAAAACACCAATTTAAACAAAAAGGGAGTTGAAAACAATAAAAACAAAAGACGCGTGCCTAAATCCTTTCATTACAAACCGTAACCGCATTGAAGTCATATCTTCCATCTAAACTATAAAAAAGCCCGTTTCATTCCAAAGCTCATAAACTCGAGTACTGACTCTGGTCACATCAAAGGCTAAGTACTTCATAGCTGTAAAATTACAGAGGGAGATGAATTTTACCGCATTTCTGACAAGTCACACGCGGTAGTGTGGATTGACATGATGTTTTGAGGATGCGGCCTTATGACTGTTATGTTATGAGACTTGTTAGTCATGCTAATGCTAATTAAAGTATGATTAGTCATATAGTATTACTCATTTCTCAAAAGACGAAATTCTACACATATGCCTATATTTAAAACCCGTCCGCGTAGTAGTCATTTTTTGCTTATCCCGCGGGAACTATCAAATTTATTTAAATTACTACTTGATATTTTTTTTTCACTTGTTCAATAATACTTCTCATTTGATTGAGAATATTACTATCTACTATTTACATTTAACATCAGCTTAAGAGTTTGCATCCAAACAAGGTTTTATTGATTCTAAACTTCCTTTGTTTTCAACTCAAACCTTGTGTTCAAAACTAATAAACTAGACCAACCGGGTAGACAATAAAATGCAATCAACTCCAAGTCAAGATTATTGTTCCGTTAATTGGTTACACATGTCTGTTCTACTCTGGCGGTCTACAGCTCACATAGAACTGTTTCAGATTAGGCGTTTTATGTACGGCTCCCATCAAAGACTTAACTGTTATTGCGGGAATCATTTTATTGATGAATTAAGGGAAGAGTCATTTTAGAGCCAAAAAGTTTCATTGCTACAAGATATAATTTTGTAAAAAGAAAAAGGTGCTCGTCGAAATTTATTTGTATCATATTTTCGGTTAGGAGGCGCCGCAGAAGCGATTTGCAGATATTAAGGGACCATTACAATTTTTCATACGTTTTTATCCACGCGCATCTGCCACATTGTTTTAAATTCTCTCTCTGAAAGCATATGAGGGGATATTACATAATTTACCCGGTTTATCTCGAGAAACGTCTCCACAACGACTTCCGACAAAAATGTGTTCTTAAAAATTTCGTATGGACCCGTCAGTGGGACGCAATTACATACAATTTATTAACTTACTTCGAGCCATAAAAAGTTGTTAAAGTAAAAAATACGTTTTTGTAAAATGTGAAAGTCCTTGGCGTTGTTCCTCTAACGAACCTCGACTGATTTATGTGTGTGCGCATTAATTAATAAGAAATGTTACACACTGTTGTAGTTTAATATGCGTATGTACCACCCACACACGGGCGAGGGGAGTGAATAATTGGCTGGAGGAAGTCATGGGACTAAGCGGTATGCGCGTATTAAAAATAATAGCAGGTACTGTACGAAGCTATTTCCGTGCCAGTGATTATTTTGGATAGATACATCCTGTCCGTGATTTCGACTTTTATTATACGCCAGCGTTTCTCAAAAATTTTTAGCGTTCGAACCATTGTGGCTGTGGTGTTTGAAACACTTAGCGAAACTTCGTAAAAACTTTTAAGTAAAAAAATATTGTAAATTATATGGCCTGTGGTCGCCTCATATCAGCTTTTATACATGTAGCATAACTAACTTAACGACTTCTCGATGGAGCTCTCGCAGAGCCTAGAGCTCCGTGGAGCGGACTTTGAGAATAACTGTTGTACCTAGTTAGAAAATTAGTGCTATAGTTAATTTATTTGATAATAATTAAGAATAGAGACTGATATAAAAAAATTAAAGATAATATGTATATGTTAAAGCCTTTTGCACAATAAACACAAAAAAAGTACATTAATATGTCTATTGCTTAGACCAAACGCTAACCCAGTACGAACACCAGCGCTCTATTATTTCTTTTGTAAAAAAAAACAAGTGATTTATGCACGAGTCGTATGTAAGGGCAGTTACGGCCTCTTGATGTATTTTAATTTCAATTTATAGAGCTGATTGGCCGTAGCTGTAGTACGTGAATTATTAGATATACTATTAATAATAGCAAACGATGCGGTAATTGGTGCGTAGGGGAACAAGATTTGGAATCTTATTTTGATATTAATAAAGACGAAAGCCATGAAGCTAAAGCGGTAGACCGTTCATCAGAGCGGAACCGTAGTGTAGGCGACCGTTTGCCTATAAATGATCATTCCATGACAATAAGTTACTGTAAAGTAAGTAGGTATAGAGGTGTTGGAATGAAATGATGGTGATTTCGTAGTTTATAATTTTGCGTTCAAAATAAAATTGTATTTTTATTGGTAAGGGTCGAGTGAATTCAACTAATTATCAACTTACAAAATTGCTTTAATATAAAAAAAAGCAAATATACTCGTAAGTATGATTCTTCAAGCAATGCAAACATTAATATTCCTGCCACTTAATTTGTTCAGTCATCAATCATTCTTCATGAAATACTCGCAGAATAATCGCTAGTTCCCATGCTATTGTATTGTAAGCTCATTTGAAATTTCAGCAGATATCTTTCCAACATGGCCGTTTTCACACCGTATCATACTGACTCCAAGCTTGTTTACAGCTGGCCCCGGCCGCTGGGGCGCCTGGTCTGAGTGGTCGGTGTGCGGCGCGGACTGCCGGCAGAGCCGACGACGCTCCTGCGTCGCCGACATGCCCTGCTCTGGGGCGCATGCGCAACACGCCGACTGCGTCGGAGACTACTGTGGGGTACACGGAGGTATGTAGTTTTCCCTTTTTGATGAACAAAAAACAAAACCAAGTAGATAATATCACTACCTACTTCCACTACCTACTTAAATACACGAGTTGTAGTACCTACCCTTTACTATATTCTAATTAAATACAATAAAAAAATTAAAATTGGTACCAAGGCTTGCCATCGCGGCTTTGTTAAATCATACAGATCTCCATACGCTCTAAGTTAACTACTCTTAATGTTATTAAAAAAATAAGTATGTTATTATTATATCGATATTGGTCCTGCAGTGTATCAGTAACAAACAGAACGGTCTTTAAATACCCAGTTTAAAATGTACCATTGTGGTATTGTCGGAGTCCATTAACAATATCTATCTATAAAACATATACTTCATAAGTAGATCTATAAAACAAAGACCTTAATATTAAACAACATTGTGTCTGTCATATTACAGAAAATAAACCATAAGAAAGTATTTTAATTTCGAAACGACACAGATTTGACATCCTAAACGACCGAGTTTATTATTTAGCTTTCAATATTATCACGTGGAACTAAATATAAATCAACCACGATATCAAATAAAAATACCAACACCCTCATAATTAAAACGCGAGACATTTTTATGTCGCGACTATACAAACAAAATATTTATAAATAACGGCACAGTTAATTGCTAAAATATTTTACCACCGCATATTTAATACAAAAAATGACACGCAGACTTAAGAACAAATCATAAAACTTATTTACGATTTCGGCTGCAGAATCACAAATTACGAAACTTTTTGTCGAGGGACGTGTTAATTAAGCCATTTCTATGAAATGTACCCAACTTGGAACAACCAGATGCCATGCAACTAAAAATATACTTCCTTTTCCGCGCGAGATCATAACTATGAAATGCTACACGGACCGCTCGCTTTATAACAGGCTATCGGTTCTACCTGTAACCTACCAGTATGGAAAGACCTGCCCACCCTTTGCTCAGTTCAAGCGGTTCTATATTCTTTACCTCAGATGTAAGGAGAAGAACGGGTCATCGTAAATTGGCCGCGTTAAAAGATTCGAGAGATACTAAAATCGGGTAGCCATGACCATCTGGGTCGTATCATATCGTCTAAATATAGACGAGGGACTAAAATTTTATGGTGGTCTTACGGAATGATGACTTACAATTTCGTATCTTAAAAGCCTGTTCTATATCGTAATGGCGTAGTTATTGCTTTTTGAACTTTCAGTGAGCACTTAGGTGATTTGTTCAGAAATGTTTGTTAGCTCTATCAAGTTATAATATAACTCAGATGAATTCTACTCAATGACTATAACTTGGTAGATTTTTAGTAATCCTTGACAATAAATCAGATTTGAATAAACTAGTAAAACGTACGACGTTACTATTACGATTCCATTCAGTATCCGTCCAGTAATAATCACCCAAAAGATTAAAATTCGTTTAAAGACATTACCATAATTGCGAAAGCTGCAACTCCCCCGGAAAGCGCGATCCAATACCCAAATGGAAAATGATCAATCCTTATTTTGTTTATAATAGCAATAAATCATTTTCGTGGTCCCCGTTGACTCGATTTCAATTTCCTATGTCTGTTTATCGAGCATTTGATAAATAGCCCCAGGCAGCCTTGCCAGTTGTTTGGTTTGCTCAACAATTTCTTTCTCGTACACGCTGGCTTTCACGCTAAATAAATCTGCAATCTCTGACATATTTGCTTATAAATTGGTTTTGTTTATCTCTTGTTTTAGATTGATTGTTATTTATTGGGTATCATCGTTCAGGGAATTGCGTTGGGGTGATGCTTCGCAATTTTTCAGCGTAGGCGTACTCTAGACCGTACTTGACTTTGTCAGGTATTATATTAAAAAGATACATCGTTTACCGAACTGAGGCAGTATTATTACCTGTCAAAACGCATCAAATTCCAGGCGCTGAAAGGGACAGAGATATAATTATGACTCCTACAGTTCTCATCATGTCACTGACTGGAACTTGGTAAGTTTTGAGAGCTCATAATAGGCCTTAGTTTGAAACAGTTGGGAGTTCTTACCGTTGTTTTTATAGAAGAAGTATTTTAGTGAGTACTAAAATATATTCACGTTACACTGTTTTCATTATTGTTTGGTTTTTAAGTTAAAAAAAGTGGAAAGAATGAACTTTAAGGGTCAACACGTATTTAGGATTTTATTTAATTAAATCACCTGCTTATTCACAAAGCGGAACGTTCCCAATTATAAAAACCAAGCACGTATATTTCTTATCTCTCCCGAAAATTTATTTTCTATCCAAAAACCATCAAACCCAAAACCATTACTCAGAACTGATTCAAGCTTCGCGTAGAATGTGGACCATCAGTAAATTACCCACATGAAAGGTGAGACTTGAATGCCGGGAACGCAAGGGCTATTCATTCGTACCAACGCCCGCCGCGCTACTTCATTAGCCTAATTGCTGGCATATAAAGGGGAAATGGTTGAATTTTATAGCGGCTTTTCATCTTTTGTTGCCTAAACATTGGAGTGTTAATTCAACGCTAAGGTGGAGTCGGATTAACTTGGAAAAGTGTAGAACATAAAGTGTCATTGGAGGTGAATGGTGAGGCGGTTATTATCATTTGTTGCTACTGGAATTTTGTAGCTGTTCGGCGGCGTACATATACCATTTTATATTAAAAATTAAAACTACTTAATTTTGTACTAAAACTCTTGCGTAATATTAGCACCTATAATCACTAAAGTAATGCAAAAATTACGAAATAAGATCAAAGGAAAAAACACAAAGACTAAAATATTTTTATAAGTCTAAACGACCGTATGCTGGTATTGGTACTTAATTTTTATCAAAAACTTTTTTACTTCTCATGTCATGTCATCAGCCATTCACTCGCATCCAAACCAAAACAACGTGTCATTACATCAACACGTGATGTTAGTCAATTATTTTTCCACATGAATACGCGTGTTGAAAGTCGAAATCTTGTATCGGTCATATACAAAACCGATACGTATGTAACTATCATTACCGGAGGTGGGCCCCGTGAATGATTTGTTGTGATCTCGTCGAGAGAACACAGCGGGCGAGCTCAAACTGCATCCAGACGCCCCTTAAAACAAACCAATGTATTACCACCTTTGTGTTTAAGGCTTTAGGGTGCGTTTGGTGCACGTGCAGTCGTCATCGTATTTAATTCTGCAGGGCCTCCTACCGCGTTATGGGTAAAGCGACAAGGGTTTGTAAATTTCGATTGGATTTTGTATCTGCAATCTCAGTGCAGCTCCAAATGTACGACTGGCACTGACAAATGTTTACACTGCGTACAAATTCGACATTAATCCGATAAGCGTTTGAACGAATCGTAAATTAATTCCGCAACGTTTTACGCGGTTTAGGACTGACGTCCGCAATGGAGTAGCGGATGATTTATCGCGTTTCAAACTTCGTTTGGCATTAAACCGTATGGGACCCCAGAGTTGCTTATATTCGAGATTTATTGGTATCAGATACAGTTTTATGCGTTACGTCATTGCGTGTACAGTTTAGCTTACACACAATAAGGAGCGTTGTTAAGATTATTTTTGCAAATTCAGAAGTACAAACAAATGATTCACTTGTGACAGCTTTCATATTTATCGCAGCTTTTACGATGTTGTCCTTATTCTTAAATTTAAAGTCAATATTCATACAATTCTTCTAAAGTTTTGATTAATTGATTTTAATATTTCACATCATTAATCGACCTTTAGAGCAAGTTATTATTTAAAATATATTTTACGAGTTTGTTCTTTGTTTTCCGCTTTATAACCCCTTTTAGCTGGACTTCAATCAATCTTTCTACTATTACAGCTAGTTAAATGCAACCGAAGCTTAACTTGGTGTGCCCTAGTTGCGGCCGGCGTGGCATGTACGACAATTATCTCACTATCGGCCCTGAATCTAAATTAGCAATAACTCTTATGTTATTTCCATTGTCCAAATTTATTATCATTTTATTCGAGACCGATGTTAATTGTTAAACGCTTTTAGTTGCGCAAGATAATGAGCTTTCTGGTTTCGCTACCTTAATGTCAAGTAGATCCTCATTTAAACTTTATATTTTTAGGTTCAGCGATTCTACTGTATGTATGAAAAGCTTCGTAACATTATTATTTATTAGTTAAATTAACATGAATGCGTATTTACTCCTTCCAGTATTTGCCATCTAACATTTTATCGCAATAAAATAACAGATATAAAAATTAGTAAGTAATAAAATAAATTGTTTTGCAACAAGGAATTTTATTTAAATAGAAATAAGAAATTATTTAGGTACCGATTACTTTAACATGACCATGGAATTCGCTATTTTTTCATCAGTTGCCGATATTAAAATCCACTATTGTATTTTTATCGCCCTTTCCATCAAATTATCACTATTATCACCTTTTTTAATCAAATGGTCTTTTAAATGTGTTCAAATTTTAACGAACTGCGAATCGCCCCAAACTACCAGGTGCAAAGTTCCCCTTTGCAACTTCGCTTAGTTTGTTCTTTATGTAACCAGTCAAGTGGTACCTTTCAAAGGCTTTTGAATTACAGTCTGTTGCAACTTGTCTGTACAGAGAAGAAAATAGCTGCGCAGTTTTGCTGTGTAAAAAGACACGGTGAACAAAGAGATGCTTTGGACTATAGACTACAAAAAGTTCCGTTTTTTTAGCTAGTATCTTGTCCACGCACAATAATGATACTTATCCAAGAATTAAGGTAGGTACACATGGACTTATTGGTGATACGGAAACGATTAATCCATATGTATGCCCCTGATACGAAAACGCTCAACATATACAAGGTGGGCCAAAAGAAATCACCCTATTGGAAGATGCTCTCATTTTTGCAAAGTCGCCAATGTCAAATCTGTTTTGACATTTGTGGACTTGACAGATGCAAAATACAAGTGAACAAGCCATGGAGCGATACACTCCCCAAGAACGCGGAATAATCGTGTCTATTTTTTTGCGTAACAATTCAAAAAAAGAGAGTCAAACAACATCGGATGACTTCTTTTGGCCCACCTTGTACAATACATATGCCCGTAACTATTTTTAATTGGTTTCTTATATGCCTTCTGATTCGAAAACGAATCAAAAATTGAGTTGTCAATAGGCACGTATGATGTTGATCGTTTCCGAATCAGGGGGCATTTAAGGTACCAATTAAAAACGTAGTTCTGGGCATATATGGGTTAAGTAATTATGGAGATCATTGTTTGCAATGTCCAAGGATCTAATAGCCATATTAACATAGGTCATACTGTGGTGATAGGGCTAAAAAAACAAGTAATCTATTCCTGAAAATGCCTATCGTAACCTATAAACAACGTCTATAAAATTAGCAAGTGGCTATAAAAAGCAACTATGTGGAACACACCGTCGCCTCGTTTTTAATTACTCCTGCTACATTCGAGATCTTTATCGAGTTATCGAACGATGGCTTTATTCTGGCTTCCTTGTGTTTGTCCCACGTACCATTAACAACCCTTTCACCTGCAACATAAGCTCCAAATTTGGAAAAGATAAATAAATGGTTGGTAAATTTTGCGGGCAATGTTGCCGATTATTCTTTAGGGTGAAACTTTTCAATTTATTTTTATCGGTAGAACTTAGTATAACCTTTTACGGACTCGTTATTAGACCGCTCTTTTTTCACGGCGGTAAAAATAGATTTAACAAAGTGTTGATGAATTGACTTGTTAGAAACGAGAACTCTTTGAGGGTGCTATAATTATGGCACTCCCTCCCACGTTTCCAAAAATCACGTCGTAAAAACATCCCTTAATTCGAAAAGACTGGTCCTTTCACGGCACCAAATAACACAAAAAATACTCTTTAAAATGAACCGCCGAGAGCCGAGCCGTAAACTTGGAGAGACGCGATGACATAAATAATATTGAGGCCAGAAACTTGTACCTACTTCCATTCCGACTCTCGAAAACAAATTTACATTTACAGACACAAAAACTGTCGTCGCGTATCACATCATCCACACAAACATTCATCGCAACTTCGAACCTCACTCGCATCATTATCTTTGTAAAAATTTGTAAACTTATCAAACGAGTGCTTATTTTGTTCATTTTATAGTTTTCGAGAATCCCTTGAAAGCCAGCGAACTTCGTTTTCTCACTTAATAAAAGTTTGTAGGACAGAAAATGGAAGTTAGCTTACTTTGTAATTTATTACGCTTTGTTTGGATGTTGAGGCGTCTTCGAATGGCCAAAGGAAACGTCGGCGGTTGCGAAACGGGCTGTAAATCATAACGCGGGAATAGGATAGAGGCTAATGTTCTGAGTGAGACGTTGCAACAATATTAAGTTGTTTACGACGTTAATAACATGTCAAGTGGTTTTTGTTCATGCCTACTTAGACGTTTTTGAAAAGTTGGCCAGTGGCACTCCGCTTTGTTATTCAAAAATAATTGTAAGCGTTGGGACACGAATACGAAATTTCATCTCAAATGTAGATAAATGTTTCAATGTTTGTTTACCAAAACGGAACATAAATTAAGTTGTTATTTAAGTCATTTTTTGTTCAAGATAATAACATGTTACACCAAGTTGGTTGATAGTTGATTGATAGGGTGATGGGTAGGGTAGGTTTGGCGCTATGCAAGGCACAAGTTTTAAAACATATCTTACATATCTTTACAAGTTGCAAATTAACCTTAGAAGGGAAAACAAACCGCTAACACAGTTATAATCACATTCTTGGCACTCACAATTTTTGGCACCTTCACTACAAAAGATTTGTTTTGTCTCCAGTGGCGGCTCACAGCGACGTGCCTCTCTACATCGGCATTGCAGTGGCGGTTGTGGTATTCTTAGCTGGTGCTGCTGTGGTCTACAAGCTTTTGCAGAGGAAGACTAGAGATCATTCGCTGTACACTATGACTAGGACAGGTATGATTTCTTCTATTTTTTTATCAATTACAATAACGTCTTTAATTTGGCGTCAAAGTTCAATAAAGTAAAATTCAGCTTACAATAGATTTTAGTTTTGTTATGAACATTTTAAATGACAAATAAAGGCGGTACTTTTATAAGCTTTTTGCCATATGCAATTAGTTTAATGATCAGATCTCGAATAACATTTTCAAAAATCATAAATAAAATGCGATTGCACTTATTCACGCATGAATTGATTTTTTATTGATATCAGATTCGCAAAAGCTCCTGAACAGAATATTGAATGCAAAAATATTTTCCTGCAATCAGACTTTATTATAGTTCTGTGAATCTTTAATTGAGTCTGCACAGAACTTTTTTATATGCACTTATTTTATTTATCCCGTTATACTTCCATTTCATTTAATTAAATCTTAAATACTATTGGTATAAAGGATTTGCTAAACCCATGATTGAACCAGTAATAACTTAACCAGTCTAGTCTAATCTACTCTAGTCAAAACCAGAATCATTGCTAAAGCGCGGCTCATATAATTGATATAATAGAACTATTATGTATAAAAAAAATATTTTAAACAGATTTCCAACCGGAGATGTACCCGACAGTAGAGAAGCAATCCCTCTCACTAGCTCCGGATCTGATGCAGCACCGACCTCCGCGGTACGAGCATCCTCAACCCGACACAAGAGCTGAACACCATTATGACGTTCCTCATCTTACTAATAGGTAAGGCCTGAAAAACAGGAAAAGGCCATTTTACTAGAAACATTCTAACAGTTTCATTTGAATAAAAGTGCCCATTAAATACGAGAATTAAATAATATAATGTGAAAGTTGAGTCTTATAAAAATGATACTTAGCGTCATGTAAAGATAACATCGTAAATACTTCAATTTATAAATAAAGTTTTCGATTTCTTGCGTAGACGTTCGCAAAAAGTTCGTGAAAAGCAACAAACGTCAAATCGGGCCTCTTAGAACGCCCCGACTATAGCTTGACTTAAATATTTACGTTAGCTATTTCTAGAGTTAATTACCGTGTAAGTTCGTAAATAGAACTAAATGTAATAACTATTGTTACAGCTATGCGTCTCCGGTAGACCATCAGATCACTCCTTGCGCGTCCAGCAAGGGTCAAAGTGATGATTACGATAGCAAACCATACAGCGAATCCGAACATTCCGTCTCCAGCTGCTTCACTAGTTGTAAGTATTAATTTGTAAATATTATCGGTTATTCTTGTCTTCAAGGTATTTGCATAATTTATTTTGACTCGGAAAACAACTTATTACATGTTTGCATAACTATATACGCTTTAGATTCTCTAAAAAGCCATCTACAAGCTGCATTTTCATCATTTTCGTCAAATTCTTCCCCTCTAAAGCAATAAAGGCACTCTGCAGCTCAGCATTCTAAAAATTCCTTTCTCAAATTCAAATTTCTTTCCAGCCGGTTCTATGTACGATGCAGCGAACGAATCAGTCACGTTGCAACTAGCGGAACTCGTTTCGAACTCGCCAACTTCGCAATCATTATCAGTGTCGAGTTCTGGATCGAGACTGGCTTTACCTGCCGCCGGAGTAGCACTGTCCGTGCCTGAATCTGCTCTGAGCAGGGGGAGACGGGAACAAATGTATGTTGCCGTTGTGAAGGACGACAGATATCGACCGAGGCTTGGCAAAGGTGCGTACATATCTTGCTTTGTTTTTGTTCATGGTTTATGGAATCATATTAATAACATGCCTTTATGAAAATCACATTCGTTTTTCTTACTTACTTAAAAATACTTGCTTTGGTCGAGATGAAGTACCTCATGGGTATTTTATTTTAAAGACTTAATAAATATGTGAACGGAAATTACTAGTATAATATAAACAAGAAATAATTTCCATTTAAATAGCAAACCAAACAACGAATGGAATGCTTAAAATCCATCGCCGTAAGCGAAACAGTTAAACAGCATGCGTATTCAACACATCCAAACCGTCTCACAGTTAATTCTGCCCCGCAGGTATCACGCAGTTGAGTCCGGTAGTTAAATGCGGACCCCCGCGCCTGCAATTAAACAAGCCGGTCGTCCTTCAAATCCCGCACTGCGCCAGCCTCAAGCATGGCTTCTGGAACCTCGCATTATACGCCATAGACCACAACAACAAAGCAGAGAACACCCAACCACAATGGAAAAAGGTCGTCGGTCTCGGACAAGAAACAATAAACACACCAGTCTTTACCCAGCTTGATAACGAAAAGATATACTTAGTCACAGATATGCTGTCAACTTTCGTGTTAGTTGGTGAAAGTTTTAATGGGAAAGCAGTCAAAGCATTACAGCTGGCCATGTACGCTCCCGCCGCGCCTAGTGATAGCTGTTCAGAGTATAGTATAAGATTGTACGTGTTTGAAGATACTCCGTGTGCTCCATACTACTGCCAGGAGCAGGAGAAAAAGCTAGGTGGCGTACTGCTCGATAGAACAAAGACACTTTTATTTCAAGATGGTGGCTCTAATCTCTGTTTAAATCTAGAACACATCAGTCCCGGCTGGAAAGCCAAACCAGGCATAGGTTTCCAAGAGATACCATTTAACCACGTGTGGAGCTCGCACTACAACGCCCTGCATTGCAGTTTTGTACTCGAAAGAACCCACGATTGCGATACCATAGATTTTAGCATCTCTGCTTGTCAGAGGACAAATCCATCGTATAAGCAAACTTTCAGAATATCGCTGGAAGATATGCGAAGTCGGTCGCCGCGCGGTCGTTCGCCCCGCGCTGAATCGCAGCGCAGTTTTAACATAACTGAAAATCTTTTAGAGACTCGCATGTGTAGGAGCGAGGACGGCGACGTTAAAAGGAACGTCACGGTGAGCGAGGCGGGAGTCAACGAATGCGCTGGCGAGGGCCCGTTTAAATTGAGTGCGAGGGTAAAACGGCAGTTATGCGCTATATTGGATCCGCCGAACGCGCGTGGCAATGACTGGCGTGCTCTGGCTGCGCGGTTGGGCGTGGATCGTTATACGACGTGGTTTGCCACGAAGAGCTCCCCGACTGAAACCATTCTGGAGTTATGGGAGTGCCGAGAGCGAGGACCGGGAGCCACCGCAGCGCTTGCCGCCGCTCTACGCCAGATGGAGCGACATGACGCCGCTGACTTGCTACAAGGTAGACCTTCCTGGTTATGAATTGGTTAAGTCATTTTTACTGACCTACTTACGTATAGTAAATTCGTAGTGCGGTTGTAAAGATTTTGCTGTATACATAAAAAGGCCTAAATGCCAATGACTCTTTGTTAGACGCAGGCTATCGAAATGCTTCGGCAAGTAACTGTTGTACATTAGAATGAGAAATGAAGGATTTATATGGATGACATGTTGGTAATTTACTGAGTAGTTTAAATGTTATGTTAGTGGAAATAGTCTCGGCTACGGCCTAAGTTTGTAATATCGTGGTAGTATATTTTGTATAAAACATTATTATGCTGTAGATAAGCGATGGGAAAATAAATTATATTATTATAGTAGCAATAATAGTGCCTACGAAATCTTTTAAAGAAACATTGCCAACCTGAGATTGGCCATTGTTATTTCGTTACTTTGTAAGTGTTTGGTGTTCATTGTATTGGAAATTTATTGCCTAATTTCAATTTTATTGGGAACCTGTCTTGTGTTTTCTTTATGTGTATCCTCATCAGCCTTTTATGTTTAGAAATATTTTCTGAAACCAAAATATTCTTTATTAACTTGCAGATTATTTTATAATATTCATGTTAAGACTGTTTTTTATACTTACCTACAAAGAAAACATTATTTGTAGCACCAAACATCATTTGTGATTTTGCACCCATGGTAGGTTCCCAATTATACGCTTTTTGTTTAAACGCTTGAGTATTCTGAATGTGCCAAATCTCGAATGCCACAGCACTTTGGCAATTTAAACTTAACACTTTTCTGAGCTTATTGTTGTTAAAATAGCTTAGCGTTTTCTTATTTATACTGTACAAGGAAGACTTAAGCAGATTGCATTTACTACTTAAAATTGTATCTCACTATACTTATCAAATCCTAAGGCGGATGAAGTCATTCGTCACATATGAACTTAAGGGCTATTAGCTTTCGATCTACCTAGAATGGAGCATCTTAGATCATCCCTCACTGTATATAAGTAATAGGTTGTACATAATCGCGGTCACGGTAGAGAAATAACCATGGTTTTGTAAATGGAATACATGCCACAAGTAGACTATATTATTATATTTTTGTTAAAGTGATGACTATTAAAATAAATGGATCTGTGATACTTAAAATAATATGAAATAAATTATGTTTAACTGTGCAGTTTTGTTGTTTTACTTCTCACAATCATTACATGACATTTCAGTCGTTACGGCTATACAAATGGAGCATACACGAATAAGCAAAATTTGCAAATATTTGTAAACCCTTTACCTTTTAAGGTTTTTTTACCGAGCACCTTTATTTCAATGAACCCCCCTCCCCCCTTGTTTTACACGGTGATCATCGGAGAGGGCAAGGGCTCACATCAGAAAATACCTACTGCATACAAATACTCCGCCGATACCGATTTCACAAATTAGAGAGAGGCCAGTAGCTTATGTATACACTCTTTTTTCTAAACAGCTAATTAGTCTTCACAAATGTACGTGGCCAGCGACAAACAAACAAGGGCTTTCAACAAAAGCATTCCAAATTCAAGTAGCTTAAAATAAAAGAACTCTTCACTCAAAAAATCGAAAAGCAATACTGGAAACCTGACAGGCGAGAAATGCGGAACCTATATATAAATAATGTACCTACTTCAAAAGTACAATACCGTAACTCGAAGTCAAAGACTTACAATTTGAAACTTTGCGGGCAACCATATAGAGCTGAACATAGTTTGAGACCAATACGGAGTTATGGTGTTAAGCTTCTGTGAGAACTAGGCTCCAACAATGAGGTTGGATAGATGTAAATAAGGTAAAGTTTTTGTGTCGGTTGAAATGTGAGCAGGTGCAAGCACGCTTTATGACTGGCTGACGCTTCACACGTCGCGACTCGAGTGCGGTTTGTGTTGCCGCCAGTAAGCGCGATTCAGAATCAGATAGTGTAAGTAATAATTATTTTTGAAGTAAAACTTCTTAGGCGGTGATTCGATAGTCGATAAGTGGTCAGGAATTGAGGGTAAAATTTTAAGGTCGCGTCATGTTTAGACAGATTTCGTTAAATGGGAGAGAAAAAAGATATGACGTAGAGGGAAAGAGAAAGAGAGCTATAGGTATATTCCGACACCTCGGAAGTGTTTAAGAAGTTTCATTTCTATCACGTGTATGGTGCTGCACGTGCAATTTTTTGCTGGTCTATTTTCCATGACACCGCATACATTGATGTTCTAACATTTTTAAATGTGTTTGTTGACATCTAAACCATTTCAACCTAGAATCTTATAATTTTATAAATTATGGATAAAGATACCTTCTTTGCATCAGAATGGTTTTGTGCAGTTCATCTAAAATTTAAAATAAAAATATAATTGCACCAAAGAGACAGATTTTATAGGCCTTTTTGTAAACGAGCGATCAAATGGCGGCATTTGTCAAATACTGTTCTCTATTCTCAAACATTTAGCATATCGAATGAAAGGGACGTAACGAATAATCGTGCCACCATAGCGCTATACCCGCCGGTACTGGCACCATACCCGGCCAGCACATTTTGGGCATACATTTTAATACATTATAACGCCATTTCGACTAGAAGGGCTATAAATAGACAGGTGCAGTAAAATAAAAAAATAACCGGCTGCTACTGTCAGCTTTTACCCCCAATTTATGTGTAATGACCCAGAGTTTTTTAATAAAAAATATCAAGTAACAGCGACTAAAACTCACTAGTGTCAGTAGCGTGTGTTGATTCAAGAACTAAAGTCAGGTTTCATTGAAAGTAAAATCTAGACTGTGAAAAAACTTTGGACTGCTCTTGGTGAATAATTGATGAGATTGAATACAATTTTAATAATTGGAATTATCTTTTAGCCAAATACGTATAATAATTTCCATTTCCTGATAAAAATTATTTTGCTGTGGTTTAACCAAACCTGTTTAACGTAATTTATAAACGATTTATTTAAAACAGTGTTGAATCAAATACTGTTAAAAATTTCAAAGCAATTGTAAAAACATTACTTATCAAGAAACAGCTTTAGAAAATTAAGCAAAACAGATTAAAATAAATATATAAATATCAGGGGACAATCTCACACAAAATGACCTAGTCGCCAACTAAGCTCTAGGCTTGTACTGTGGGTACTAGGCAACGATAAACATACTTATATAGAGAAATACATACTTAAATACATTGAAAGCATCCATGACTCAGGAAAAATAATCGCGCTCAACACACAAATTTTTGTCCATACCGGGATTAGAACTCGGAACCGCTGGCTTCGTAGGTAGCGTCACTACCAACTAGGCTAACCGCTTCATAAAATTCACTTGAATATTAAAATTAGAACCTTAACTACACCAACTTCAATAGAAGCTCAAGCTCAAATTCCTTTAATAATGCAAAACATGTTTCAATGTGTTCAACCAGATCGGACAACTTAAGTTTACAATATTTTTTATAGTTGGTTCAACCGTTAAGTGCGCTTAACTCTAAACCGCGCCTTACTAATACTAAAAGCCGTTTCCCGGGATTTTACTAAAGTTGCCTCATAAAATACGCCGCAAGCTATAACGCAGTGTTACCAATTAGTAATATTATTTATAGCTTATGATAGCGGCAGTATGGATATAAGTTGCAAAACGGTGTTAATGACCACATTTATTATTTATATTATAAACCAAATTATTATTATTATCTAATGAGCTATTTAAGGGCGTTTTTACATTGCATATTATTTATTATACAATGTTAAGGTGCCAAATCGGCATATTCCGGTTTGCGGAGAATTTCATGTGTAGTCCCTTTTCGATTTTGTGATTTTTATGAACTTGTGCAATAATAATTACGAAGATTGCAATGGAATATGTTGTAACAAACAACACACGAAATTAAATTACCTATACTGCTTTCATTTCCTTTACAAGTAAGTACAATAACTATTGTTTAGTAACAATATATAAATTCAGAAGCTAGAACACTATAAATTGTGTCAACTTTCTATAAAAAACAGAGGAACTGGCACTTAGAGCCACTTGCAGAAAAAAAGTTAAATCTAGATTTAGACTAAATCTTAGTTTATTTCTATCAAAATGTATGGAAAGGTCAGTACTGATTCTTTTTGCTGCAAGTGGCCCTTAACATTCAAACAACGTCATTACTCATTAGTAATCAATTTCGTACCTTGTCACTTTAACGTCAACCTTAAACTGCCATACAAACTTGTTTATTTAACAAATGAAAGCCACAAGGAACAAAAGTGATCTTCTCCTTACTTTGACTGTACTAAGTCTTAGTCATTTATTATGTATAACCCCTTTATATGTGTCGTCCAAATCGAAAGGGCCCTTATGACGGCGGGCGCTTACGCTGTTATAGTTTTCATTGCCTTGTCATTAGTATAACAGCCGTGTGAAAAAAGGCGTAATCGCCTGCCGCGATAAGGTCCCTTTCGATTTGGGTGACCACATATATTAACAAAGGTGTTATAGTAGTAGCTGTGTAGCTAATTTCACCGCAACCCCTAAAACTTCCTGAACTATTCACGGGCTTCTTAAGACGCCTTACGACTGAATTATAAGGGTAGGATGATTGTACCTAGTATTTGGAGTATGGGGTAAAATAACAGTTATACTAAGTTGGCCCGCATTATCACTGTTATTTTTGGGAACGGCTGTTACGTAATTATTGTATATTATGTAGCTCAAGACAAACTAATTTTAGTACAATACATGAAATTGGGACGAATTGTACCAATTGCCTATTCTATCAAGTAAAAACATTATTTTAGTAGTATTATTACTTTAAAACTAGACATCACAATAGACGTAGGCTAATAATAATAATATTTATCTTATACCTTTATTTCAAGCAACGAGGCCCATAATTACAAATACCTTACAGACTAACTTACATAACAATATAAAAACTTTTAACACCGAGATTACAAAACAGCGTGGTCCTTTTATGTCAATGGTACGTTGATTATCATTGAAATACCACGTAAATGATCACGAAGATGAGTATTTATACTCGTAAATATCATCCCCGTACTAATCAGTATCTAGTATTTCCACCTGACCCCAAACTACGCGTTGCCATGTCTCCACGAGGGTCTGAAATGTCGGTAATCAATCGGAAAGGGCGAACAAAGGGTTCCGAAGGGCGATCCATCACCAACAACACGGCTCGGTAATACTACGACACCAACCAACAACGTCCACAAAGTCGCAAATTATACGATCGAAATTGACGGATCGCGTACAAAAATGAGGTGGCACTACAAAATGTGACACTGGATTAAGGACTTTATTGGCCCTGTATGGTTGGTGCCTCATAACCTATAGGTCAGTGTCCTATGTCCCTTCACCGCTAGGGTTTTGGCGGATATTAATTTTGGTATCAAATGCCATAGGTCAAAAGATACTTTGAAAGGTTTCAAGTTCAAGTAACTTCAGGATTTTCCCCTGATTAGTAAGACACTTTCCTTTTCTTCCTCGGTAAATATGAAAAGGATAACAATATCGGGTTGCTCAGACTTAAAGTTCACTAGCGTACGGTTTCATAAGCTTCGATGTAATATTTCGCGTTTGAAGTCGATGTTATTACTTAAATTGATAAATAGACACGTACCGGTTTATATGTCAAAGGTAATGATGAAAAGGAATGAAAACGTTAATCCTGACCTGTGAGAGTACATTTTCCGGTTGAACGCAGTTTTAGTCACCAAAGTAACGTGGCAAATGCTACGTTATAGCCATAATATTACTTAGTTATTTCGTAACTGTAACGTTTGACGTAATGTATAATATTAGATATTAAATATATTAGATATATAAAATGTTTTAACTTGAAGGGATTTAACTTTATTTAAATTAGTAGTGAAGTTTTTAACGTGCCAATACTCTGAACTGGTTTAAACTTTTCTGTAATGTTTATTTATTTTTATTAGCCACACTAACAAAGTCCATTCCTATTCGTATTACTAGTCCTACTATTCCTAGGGCAGTATTAATAAACATCTCTACTTTACTGCGATGCCCATCTCAAGACACGTCAAAGGGTAAATTTCCGGGCGTATCAACCGCCGTCATTAGTGTTTTCAATATATTGACGAAATCAATTACACTTACCAGCAGCAACATCTGATGTAAACAGAAGCGGTGGACGTCTTGCTGCTGGTAATGATGATGATGATGATGACTACTGACGGCGGTTGAAACGCCCGGAAATTTACCCCAAAGTAAACATCAATGGATTGAAAACTGTAATTTTTGACGTATCTTATCACGAACATCTCAGCCAAAATCAGTTTATCAATACGGCCCCTATGCATGTATAGTGTTATCTAATACATCAACGAGTCAGACAGAACAAATGAAGTACAAACGTCACAGTGCTCGTTAGATTAAATGTCAGTTGCGTTTGTTGTCTTGTACAATCAACAACTATTATTTCTTGACCCACTATATACCCTGTTTCAATAAGCCAATGATTTTGACATAATTTCTCTCTCAAGACATGATGCTGTCATTATGGCAGAATTCAATTATGGCTCAAATTAAAATCGTTGACGTTATTTTATTGCATTAGCTAAACCTTTCCCGAAACCTAATTGTGGTCCTTGAAACAACTCATCCAAACAGTGTAAGGGCAATTTAAGGCAAAGACAAACTGTCGTGGAGGCCGGCGGGTCAGAACGGGTACGATATTATCAAATGTCGCGCCGGTGGCCGGTCGTGACTTACCTTACGCGCTGGTTGGGTGTAAGGGATGACCGGAGTTTTTTCTAATCTTCAAAAATGAGCAGGAATCATTAATAATACTTAGGGCCGTATTAATAAACTCATCTCAACTGTGATCCCCGTCTCAAGATACGTCAAAGTAAACGTCAATCCATAGACAACTGTCATTTTTGACGCATCTTGTGACGGGGATCACAGTTGAGATGAGTTTATTAATACGGCCCTTAGTGATTTTACAAGTCTACCCAATATGTATAAGTACAGTAGATGAAAAAGTTCTTTGAGATACCAGATAGAAAGTGGTCAATATAAAAAGCATCTCCATTGAAATATAAAAATAGAAATAGAAACATTTATTCGACGATCACAAGAAAATAAAACAAAACAAAGATTACAGATTATAAAAGAATGGCAACACACACAGATACCAAAGTTAAACAGTAATGGTGCAGTTACACGGGCAACCCTTCGAGCAATAATTGATCACCTTAACATACGTAGTAAAACAATTAAATAACGAATACGCAGCTTTACATGTACAAACAAAATAAAACGGAATGTACGAAACAGGGGCAAAGGAATGGCTCGCGCACATTATTAACCAATTGAGTATGAAAATATATCTTCATCTTGTGACATATATTATGCTGTTATTCAATCGACATGCTAAATCCTTAAATTGAACAATAATGCTTCTCTAGAAATAAATAAAAGGAACGCATCTTTGAATGTAGTGGTGTAGCTACACAAGACAACTAACAAATATTCAGAAAATAAATCAGATTCTTGGTGGTAATGAAAGATTATAGTACAAGGTGGAATGTTTGTTGCGCTATATGATATACATATAAGTATTCTATAAACGGTGACGACCGCCGAAATAAAAAAAACGATTGGCGCAAACTGCCGAGAATTCAACAAGGGAGGTTCCATTTCAGCAGAATTCTGACAGTCGAAATGATGAAAATGAGCTTACACACACAAATAAAGGGGTTTACAGACAACTGTAAACTCGCTCGACGCTTTTGCCAGAAACCAAATATCAAAATCGTATTGGACAAAGGAGTGGGCGAAGCAGGAATGATGCGAGCGCCTGTACAATTGTTTAATTTAAGGATTATCTCGGAGTCAATGCGGCCTGTTCCTTAATGAGGATGACGATATGAATCTTGAGGTCACTCGGTTTTAAATCAGAGCCCGAAACTAGTGAAAAGGCATTACAATACAAATTAGGAAGAGTACCGTTTTTGGGGTTGGTTGGTACAGTTGGAAGCTATGGTTGATGAATCTTTTGTAGTTATTTTTTAGTTCATTATCGTTGTATTTAATACTATGGTATATCAGATATGTTGCAAATTGATATACATATAAATTTATTAACTGTCAAATAAGAATGAGGTATAACATAATAAGTAAAGTAACTAATCTAAATGAGATAAAAAAAACTTGTTTTCTAAGCAAGCACCACGATTTTTACACCTTTGTAACAAACGCTTCTGATGGTGTAAATGGTGTAATACCAATACTTTCAAAAGACAAGATACACCAAAGCTTATTAATACTAGATAATATTTTTTCAAGAGATCTACAATTTTGACCACCTTTAACCTTAAGCTAAGCCTTGTTGTCATATTCAGTTCTAAATTAGGGTAAAGTTATTTCTCGAATAATAGTGAGAGTCGAGTAAAAGTCTCGAACAAAACTATCCAATACATAGTAAGAACTAGAAACATTTATTGTTTTTGTGATTTTAAACGCCGTATATAAATTTACAGAGAGTCCACACTCCACATGCCTTCAACAATGCACAAAGCACTCTAAGAAGCCAATATTACTTGCACCTTTTTGCTCGTAAGATTCGCGTTGCAATTTCGCAGACAGAGCTTCAGCATATAAGTTATGCACTTTGCAACTATTTGTAGTTTGGGCGAAATATAGCGCAAAAGGACTGTTGACAGTGCTTCTAAATCAGACAGAGTAATGTTTTATATTGGACGTAGGAAGGTTTAGATGAATCAGTCAGATAATTCAAGGTGATATTTTGAGAATAGCAAGGTTTTTCAGCAGTTACCATAGCAGACGCGGATCGTACCTACAAGCGTAAAACCTAACACATGCAAAAGACGATGCATGCTAAAATTGCTAGACATATTCTCAAGAAAAGCAAGTAAAAAATGTAAGAAGAGCAATATTCTGATATCACTTTAAACATATAGTCGTAAACGGTACAAGTATATTGTTCAAGAGTAAGTTTAGTACAGAAAATAGCGAAGTACATTCTTTTTTATTCAATTTCGACTTTAGTTCAAGTTAATTGTTTTTTTTATCTTCTATTCCTAATTATTAATCACTTCTTTAACTAACTATGTATTCAAGGCAATTTGTCTAAGAGATTACATTATCTCTTATGGATTCTTCTTTAACATGAAATGTTCGTTCCGTATCCCTTGTCTAACCTTTTTTGTCCCTAATCTCGTGTATAGATAAAGGAGTACCGCGTTGCTTACTTGATTCTGTTGTAATTTATCAAAGTGATCTAATCAGATGGGAAGATAAGACTTACCACCAACGAAGATGCATTCTATCGTGTTCTTTGGCCTTTTTTATGTTGTGAGAAATAAAACATCGGAGATGTTAAAATACAGCTCGATAATTACTTACAGAAAACAAACTAAGGTGACAACCATTTGAAATTATTCCTTTTTTTCTAGAACACAGTCATAGATATTACATATTTTTTACGGCTGTAGTTTGATATTAGTTTGTCCTTGTTTATGTTTGTAAATACTTGAAGTACGAGGTGCGGCATTATTTCCCAGGAATAATTTCTAACACTCTCAACTGGTAAGTGAAGTTTTAAAAACATTTAATTTCATCAAGCAACTACTTGATAAACTTTAACACATGTCATGTCAGCAGAAATATGATCACGAAACAACTTTAATATACTGAACATGTGCTTCAAAATATCGATGTTGTCTTTAACATCGTTACCAATTGTAATACATCATGTTATTTTGTATATCTACATTCGGCGCACGTTTTCTCTTAACGAGGATATCATATTAACTGGAGCGAAGGAACGTAGTTAACGTAAGTTATTTAGTGCTATCAGAGGGTACACTCTACCCTTAAGGCTATTGCGATTTGGAAATAGATATAAAACAGTTTATTGGCGAGCATATTATAATATTATAATGACGTAAGCTCTAAAATAACCGAAAATAAGAAATAAAATTGAGATAAAAAAAAATCTGTCTTTTTTTTTGTTGACAAAGATAACAAGAGGATGCTTGCAACTTCATTAGCGACAAATCGTATTATAAATTGGGAATTATGCTTTTTATTAATTATTTTTACCTTAAAATTAGGTACATAAATATTAATGGACTTTGAAAGATATTTAATACAGTAAAATATGAAGAGGACTAAGTAATACAACATTAATATTATATTATAATTATGTTTGAATTGTAGTCTTTTTCTTTTCTGTGGCACCTAGTAAATTAGGCTGAGCATGTCGTTAAATCAATAACATTTTATTTAAGTACCTATACAAACTGTTATTTTGTGGCAACTGGAAACATACAAAAAATATCTGTCACTCTTTCTTATTCTTCTATATTATTGTTTTCTCCATTTTCAATTGTCTTATATTTATTTTATTATTAATATAATATAATAGCTTTAACATTTCACCTTTTTATATAAGCAAACTTTCAGCGTAAAACATATAAAATCTGTCCGAAGAGAGCGTGCGATGATATCGATTCAAAGCCGCCAGTCATACAAACTTTCAATCACTCAAATTGTTGTTATTAATTTTATTATTTTATTAGCTACGTTAAGTATGCGGCGTACTTTTGTATTCTTAGGGCCGTATTAATAAACTGATCCTGGTTAAGATGCCCGTCACAAGATGCGTCAAAAATTACAGTTTTCTTTTGGTTGACGTTTACTTAGACGTACCTTGACATGGGGATCACAATTGAGATGAGTTTAATAATACGGCCCGTGTTGCAACATAAAAGTCGGTGCATATACAAATCTACTCGCAATTCGTAAAAAATCATTAAAAGTAAGTAGATATAAAAAATCCACAGTAAAACAACTACCTTTTGTAAAGCCGCCTGTATTGCTTAAGTTTATTTTAAAAGGACTGTTATCCTGTTAATTTGGGTTTTATTATGACGAGGGTCGTTGATTTGTGACGCCATCTTGCGGCGGGACAATGAATGATTCCCACAGAACGATTGGTTACATTAAGTAATTTGACTCTGAGAAATAGGCATTTTTTTGGCTTTTATGATAAGTTGGAGAGATGTCACTTAATGGTGTTGATTAAATAGTTTTAAGGGGGGAATTAAGTAAAAGGCTACAGACAAAACGTGGAATCATACATGGAATCTACCGATGTAAAACAGGCGATTCATCTTTAATTTTCATTAAGTGGCGTGTTTAATTTTACTTTATGGAAATTTACTAATGCCTGATGAAACAGGTATTTTATTTTTAATCTCGAATGCACTATGTGCAACAGCAATCACATTGCACATTGCTGTGACAATATGTCACAAGACTTTCAATGAAAAAACGTTGCTAAATTGTATAAATTGACAGGCGAGGACTTAATAAAATCCGTGCAAAAAAGGGCGTAGTTTTAAAATTAAATAACAACTTTCTCCTGTTGGGCCATTTGACCATTTGAATATCAGTTAAAATTACCACGTTTTACTAAAAGGCAAACTATTTACATTTATTTTCAGTGAAATACAAAACCCATAAGATAGTTTGCGTTTACTCTATCCCTACCTTATTACAACTTAACAAGTACAACTTAATTAAAATGTTTACCTTATCTTAAAATACATTTGCGTAAAGAAAGAAAAATCGGCAAAAGACACAACACATACAGACATAACAAATAAAGACAAAATAGTAAAAGATACAAAGTAAAGAAGAAGTAGAAATAAAAAATGGTTTTATATCTTACAATTAGCAAAATTTACAAAAAATACGAACACGCATAATATGTTTGAGTCTCCCTGGCCTGAATATTAGGTTCGTAGCTAAATCCGGCCAATACTTATCTAGTCTCGGAAATTGCCTGAGCTCTAACTCAATATCTCTATCTGCTAAACGGATCTGAGTGAGTCAGCGCCGTGAGGGTTAAGATGAACTCATGAACCGGTTAATAAGGCTTCTAAAACACTAACAATTAATAGGATAAATGATTATTGTAAAGAAGTAATAGGTAGGCACAACGAAGCAAACGGCAAAGCTTTCAATCTTACAGCACAACAGTAAACAAGTTTACAATTATTTTTGACGTTTGTTTTATTCGATTTGATATTATATTATATAAAAAGATTAAATAAAATCGCACGAGTAAAAACATTAAAAATATGGACGTAAATTTTGTAAATTTAGTATTAACTATAGAGAGGATGCAGAAGAGCAACAGAACACTTCAGCATATTTTAGAATGTGTGTTTGTTTGTTTGGTTTTGATACTGTATACATTATAATGTTGTAATAAACGCCATTTTAACTAATATTTACTCGTACTAAGGTCAAAGTCGTATCTGCAAAATCTTTACATTTTAGAAGAGGTACAAAGGTTATATCGGTTGTATTTCATAAACTATAAAAGTGAGCCTTTTCATTTAGAAACAGGTTAATGTTTCTATTTATATGTTAATAGTTTGCTTTCTGACACATTGTATTATGTTTCTTGCTCTTGGTCGACTTTGCCTATACCTACTGTTTTCACCAGGGAATACAAATAATTAAAAAAATAAACCTTCATCATTGAAACCCCACATTAATAAAGTCCAGGGAAGTAATTGAACACGTGAGTATGTTAATTTACGGCGAGTAATAAACCGGAGATTAAATAATAAATAGTAAACCGACTAATGGATGTTATCGGTGGTGTTCGATTAAGATATTCCTCTAGGACTAGGAACGATGATAAGCAAATGTAGCCTTAATGGCTTTTGCGGAGGAGATATTGTCCTGATTACGATGGAGAGAGAAACAAAACTTAGAGAATATTGTGATTTGTAAAATATATTGTTTTTTTATGAATATTTTAAATTTGATTGCCCATTTTCAAACTTCCTTCTTCTTGTTTGTCGTCACACTCTTGGCAGAGTGGTCGTGGTCACATCAGTAGTGGTGGCAAGCTTCACAATTCTTTGCCATTCCTCCCATACTAGCTCTTCTTGCACATTCGTGACCATTGAGAGAAAACTTCCTGACGCGGTAAGGAATTACCAAATTAGAAATCTGATTTTTCGCAGTAAAACCCTGTAGGACAAATTAGTACTTTTTTTTGTATTGTGATATCATCTAAAAGCCCGCAAGTTCGTAGCCTAAATATATTTAGACATAATACCAACGGTATATTGACCACAATTACTTTTTGATTTGATGTTGAACCCCCGATATCTCATTGCAGTGACGTCATGATCACGGGTAAAGTAGTCATGTAAGTATTACTGTTAATCATTAAAACTGCTTAATATTATAATTATAGTTATTTTACTAATAACTGTAGGAATATAATTATTTCATCATCCCAGTAGGTACACTCGCGTAACAATCACACGGCCGTAGCCACTTGCCCACCGACGCTCTCTGAAAGTCAAAATATTATCATCTCTCATAAATCGAGAGCTCTATAAAAAGGAACGTATAATTAAAACTAGATTTATGTTAATCGAAGACTTTATGGCCGTCATAAATAATTTGAGATCGGTTCAAATTGCATTGTAAGGAATAAAACGAATGCCGATGATGTATTGAATTTTATTGTTTCCCTTAATTGAGTTGTGGAGTGGGTTATAAAAAGTTATTAATAATGCTTTTGACACTGGTTTTATTCTACATACTAAAATAATATCGCTCTTAGCCTAACGGCGGTGAAACAATAAAAAACCTTTCATCACCTTCAACTCTTATATTACTCACTCACGAAGAGGATTACGATATTATTATTATGGATACGATTATTATTTATTACTTATTGGAATAATCCTACTATTGGCAATTGGAATAAGGCTGAAAATTTTAAACATTCTTGTTGTTAAAAGATGTCTAGAAAAAATAATCAATTTCCCTGATGGGTCTTGCGCACTCGCTCGGTCAAAGTCTAGACCGTAAATACTATGCTCAACAATATCGTTTCAGAAATGTTAGATTTGCATAAGTATAAGATTTACCAAGCGATTATTTAAAATTTCAAACAGAAAAGTATGCAGTAGAAAATCGGGAAAAACTTTTTTTTATATTGCATAGTAACCATTTAACCACATTCTCTTTCAATGGTCAAAATGTAGTAGGTACCTACAGATAGACAAACAGAGGGACGTAAGAACGGACAGGCGAAGGCTTGTTAATTCATCACTCCTTGGGTATGGAATCCTACAAATTGCAACCATAAGCGTACATACAAACTCAAAGATCTCCACTAATCAAAGGAAGCAAGTCCCGTACGTAAGTAAAGTTACTTGCCATCAGTAAAATTTTAAATAGTTGTTCAGTATAGCATCTCAGAATTTTCCAATACTATTGAATTCAATAATATTTCGCAACTAAGTACCCAATCCAGAAAAAATCTTGCAACACTTTCTTACGGGTGGCACTGCAAACAGCACCTTTCAAAACAGAGTCAATTTGGTCGATAAATAACGTTTTTTCGGAAATGGACCTGCTTGGAAATGCAAAAACGGGCTTAAACATATATTAAATTGCAAATTAAGTTTAAACAGATGTAAGATTCTGATAAAACTTTACCAAATCAGTCGCTTTATTTCGCATTCAGTATTAAACGATGTTGTTAACAGGAATTGATTTCCTGCAATAAACTTAAGGAATTATGTTTTGAAAAAATAATATGCAGTCATCAAAAAAAGCGATATTGGTCTGTTTGTCCTTAATTTAAATAGTGAATTCTACTTTGGAAAGTTTAAATATTAAGGGAAAAGTCCTATTTAGAAGACAATGTATTAGATCAGATTCTTATGCCAGTTCAGTGCGATAAAATAGTATACTCAATTAAGAGTGATTATTTTTATTAGTCCTTGAAAGTATCAAACGAGTCGTGGACGAATTTTAATGTAATACGATTTTAAAACATGTTTTCATTTATTACTGCACCCGAAATAAAACCTTTCGAAAATAGTTGTTTACAAATTCTCTAAAAACATATTAATAAAGTAAATTACCTTAAACGTAAAAAGACAGGCGAACCCGTGGGCGGCGCTTGTCTCGATAACGAGCCAATAAAGGCTCTAAAATGCCGCAAATAAAATGTTGACAGAACACAATCGAGGGAATAATGATTGCGTTGGAAATCTCGAATTAAGATTACTGGATAAGATATTGTGGACATCATATTGATTCTACCAGTGCTGCAGTTTATATTTAAATAAATAAATAATAGTAGAAGAAATAAATAACATTTTCATTTTGCCGAATGATAAGAACCATAGCGTAGTGCGTACGGCTCTTCAGATCCATAATAATAATGTTACAATAATCATAATATGTTATGCGAAGTGGACGGAGTTAAGTACTTTTTGTAGGGTGCGCACTAGATTTGGGACTGTCATCAAAATGTCTATACTCGTACATGGGTACACTACATAACTCCGAAGAGTCATAATTCCGAATTTATTGAAATCCCGAATGTTCATAATTCCGAATGCAATTTTTTTAATGAAGTCTTTATTTTTTGATATCGCACTTAAATTAAACCTAACCTAACCTACTCATAGCGATTCAAATATGTTTTTAATTTTAAATAACTCTAGCATAACATAGATTTCGGAAAAATGAATATTCGGAAAAAAATATTTCGGAATATTTGGGTGTTCCCCTCGTACATCTTACCCAGTCATAAATTGTGTTTAATCAAATAAGCCTTAAATTTTGTTTAGCAGAGAATAAAATGACACCAAAATGTTTGACCAGCTATGTTATTCTGTTAACGCATCGTCGTTCAGTTCTACTCAGTCGATGAATAGCCGTCAATTTACGTCGTCCGTCAAGGTGGGTAAATGAATGTGCAGGCAGTTGAATGCCATTTACCCACCTTGACGGACGACGTAAATTCGCCGGCTATTCATCGACTGAGTAGAACTGAACGACGATGCGTTAACAGAATAACATAGCAGCCGTGGTTGAATTATGAGATCCTAATGAGCGCACTGTAAATAAATGAGCTGTAAATTAACGTTAGTTTCTGAAAGCAACGCATTTCTCGAAGGCAAAGTAAGAGTAAAATTAATACGATAGTTATTCTTATCAAATTTTATGATCTCGGGCTCAATTTTAAATTCCTGCGTCATTCAACATTTTTTTTTTTAATGTATTTAAATTGGTTTCACAATATTTGCTTGGCGCGTTCGAAATGATTTTGCTAATCGAAATTTGCTGACTAACGGTTGGATTAATTTTTGATTTCATTTTACAAATCGTTCCTTGAAAAGTTTGACACTTTATTGAATTTTATCATTACTTAGATAAGTATTAATTAATTTATAACTTTATACTGAGTAGAGAAAAGTATAGGAAAAATTTAAAAAATACCTGTACTTAGAACCTACTTTGCCTAAAATAAGAACAGCCTGCTAATGCTGTCAAAACTTGAAATGTTCAAGAGAATGAAAGAGACTGAGATATGTGACTCCTGTAGCGCTATCCCCTTCATCGACTAGAAATTGGCAAGATTTAACAGCTTATAAAACGATCTCAGTGTGTGTGTGTAGATACAAGTATAAATCTAATTTGTAGGGTCCCTTACAACATACTGAAAAACGGAACATAAAACGTAATGTAACTTTGTTGTCTGTCTGTCAAGAATCATTTTCCCTGCAACGGCCGAAGCTCGTATCGGAACAATTGTAATATTTAGTGGCCCGCACAAGATCTTCCTTGAAAAAAATTTAATTACTTATTTATACAATATAGGCAATAAAATAAATGAGAAAAAAATTTACTTATCGAGATTTCAATAGTGACATATCCATGTAGGATAATCATAGTTTTTTTTATATAAGTATTTGACATATTTGGGTAATTAACGTAAATCGCAAAGTAGCCCCTTCCCTCTTCATTTCAGAAACTACTAAAGATATTGTCACCAAGCAGCAATTTTATTCGGTTTTAAATACTTCATACAAATTAAACATAAGTAGGTGCGGAACCCTCGGTGCTCTAATCCGACTCGCAATTGACCTGTTTTTATTTGAATATCAAAAACTCTGGTAGCGAAAGAGTTAAGGCGTACATCGATAAATGAAAACATCATAATTGTAATAAAAACACAAAGACTTAAAACAAGTATAATTTACGACTACCCGTTTCAACAAGTCCATTTATAAGGCTCGTAAGGGCAATCGCACGCGAGTGTGGAAGCCTTTATTGCGAACAAACGCGCGTTTAAACGGTTAATGAGCGTGTTTTGTGCGATGACGCGGCGATACCGTGTGGCGGCGCCTTAATGGACGGGAATTAAGACTCGGTTCGGCGAAGAGTTCCGTATATATGAGAATTATCAAATGTTGTGTACCAGAGGTTAGATACTTCTGGTATTAGGGAAATACTAAAAACAGGTATAGACCTATCGCTTTGGTCTAACGTTTTCATAATATGTGTTAACATGTACGAATAGAAGACAATCACAAATTGCGTAGTCTCACGAGTTGTATTTGTATGACGCGTGGGCTTCGGAGGCCTGACAAGTTCCAAGCAACGAAAGGGACAGAGATATATGAGCCGTATAGCTCTGTCCCTTTTACTGACAATAACTTATCAGGTTTTAATAACTTAAGATATTATATTACCTGTGAATACATAGGTACCAAGTGTTTTAATACACTTTGGGAATCTAAGAATATATCTTGTAACAGGCAATTTATTGAAACAATGAGAACACTGATACTTTAGCCACACAAAACATTGCAAAACTATAAAATTCTCAATTAATCACACCTCAACCATTCCCATAACCCACAGCTGACAGCTGATTCCAAAGTTATAATGAATTTAATAATTAAATTTTAATTAAATTGGGTAAGCATGCGAGTTATTTTAATAAGCCGACTATTGGAAACGTGTTGAGGTTGACGCGTGCAATCATGACTATAATAGTATGGGATATGTATTATATTCAAACCTTTTAACCATAATAGTTAAAACAAAAAAGGTTTAATAGGGCAGTTTAAATGAAGGGTCCGGTCAAACATGGCCGATATCGCGCAGTTTCATAAGTGCGCGATTCTCACGCAGTTTTTATTATCATGAACTCTTCTTGACGTAACCGCACAGTTTGACTGGAACAACACACCACACGCGTTTTGCGATCCTGTGGTTCCCAGACACATCTGAGCCCTTAGCCAAGATGTACTAAGCTAACTAACGTTTCTATTCGTTTCGTTTTTAAACCAATCGCGTCACCGGTAGATCACGTGATACAAGGAGTCACGCGATCTACCAGTGACGCGATTGGTTTAAAATCTAAACGAATAGAAACGCTAGTTAGCGTAGTGCATCTTGGCTAAGGGCCCTGTACGGAGCCTAGGAGGCCTAGCCAAGATGTTTTTACGCTAACTTAACGATTTTCGAAATTCGACAAAATATATGGATTTGACATAAGCGGCTCACGCGACTGATCGTTACCGTTACGTCAATCCTATATTGTCAGTTTTCGCGCTAAAGTTAGCGTTATGCATTTTGGCTAGACCACCTGTGCTCTCACTGTGCTTAACTAAGTGGTGTTTTGACACCCTGCCTACGAAGCTAGCTGTCCCGTATTCGATTTCAATCAAGGGCAAATATTTGAGTGATGAGTGCGAGTATTTGATCCTAAGTCGTGGATGTTTCTATGTATTTAAGTATGTATTTCTCTACATAAGTAAGGTTAGGTGTCTAGTCCCCATAGTTCTCAAGCCTAGAGCTTAGTTTGGTACTAGGCCAATTTGTCGGAGATGCAGTTGATATTTATTTATATAACAGCGTTAAGTCTTTTATATTTAATAAAAGTTGGATGGGTAATTTAACGTCATGGTGACCCCCAGGTCACATTTGCCTTGTTTTAATTAGATACGGTATGTTTTTTTCATTACTCATCTTACCATCCAAATTGCAGCAGACACTACAATCGACGTCTTAATCTCGCGCAAGAGCCGATAAATCACCGCCCTGTAATTACTGTGGCTCATTAATAATGCATAACTCGATCAAACGTGCGTCGGCGTCGGGGGCGTTCACACTTGATAATAAATAAAAGTTTGTGTAAATTAAAAAATATATATATACAGGATGTCTCAGAACTTGACGTTAATATGAGACGTTTCAAAAGTGTTGATATTTTTCGAATTATTATGTAATTCAGTACATTGCTATCTTATTGGGGATTAGGTCTCAAGTTCGAGAACAACTAATTATAGCCATTTTTTATCCAAGGGAACTAAAGGTGTGACGCAATGTACGTTCTTTACCAGTATCATTAAAACCTTAATAGCTCCTAAATTAATTGACATATTAAAAAGTTAAAGATATATCCTTGACCGGTATAACACTCACTTGTTTTTTTTAATGAATGATCAAAATTGTTAAGTTTCCAATAATATTTCCCCGTCTCCGATGAATGCCAATCAGTACACTCCTCAAGACACTGAACCACACATTGTGAAGTGCGTCCTGGGTCGTGTTATTCTCCAAATTAAAACCCACCTTCGCACGCATAATTGACTGAATAAATACAGGTTCCAACTATCGTAACCAGAACGAAAGTCGATTGTGTTTACAAATTATACCACCTTTAATAAAATTATTTGAAGTAATTGGTGTAAGTCAGGACATTTTTTACTGATAGCAGGTACCTAGTAAGCGTGTTTAGGTCAACACAGTGATAATAACAATGAAAGTAAAACAAGTGAAATATTGTAATACCTATCTGCGAATACTACAGAACTCGGCATGCAGAAAATCTTAAATTTAAAATGAATGATAGATTACTTAATAAAAGTCGGCTAATTCCCTCAATAGCGACCAGCCCTAAATTTTAACTCGATAATTTCTTTATTCTTACCGGAAAACTTATTATTATTTGGCCGGTTACAAAAATTATCTAACTAATTTCTACGCAAAAGTCAAAGTATATAAATTTTAATACAATTTGTTACAAAGAGATAAATAACTTTTAATACAATTTTAATACAAACTATGATGTATGTAATAACTTGTTATATTGTGATTGAAATCTTGCCTATCAACTAATAAATATAGGTGACGTAGAACAAAACACACATTTATACAATTTTGTTGTTGTTCGTCTGACGTTATGACGTTAAATTCAGACACAAGCACTATTTGAAACTCATTTTAAAACACTACATGATCTCGACACAAACTCATCTCATTCTAAAGTCGAGCAAACTTCGCCGGTCAATCGCCGGACAAAAGGTTCGGAAATTGATTCGCATTTAAAATGTAAATTCGGTTAACTTTCGAACACGGAGCCATCGTGATGTTCGTTCGTCCTTTTTTGTTCGCAGGGAAACAATAGAGACACACGCTGTTGATTTTATCTAATAACTCGCAATTCAATGTGTATTTTTATTAATATGCTCGTACAATTTTGTAATACGTGACTTGGAATAAATTAACTTTTATTAAAGGGGATTTAATGCAGAAATCTTTGTTTGTATTGTTAAGAATACATATTTTAATCATGATAATTTGTGTAAATACTGGGGTTATCCACATTTTATATAGATACCTTTAATGACAAAACGATTGTAAAATTAAAACCCTATTCTATTCACATTTTAGGTTTGTGTAAGAGTTTTTTTTTTAATAATGCTCATTTTATGACACGTATGCATATTATTTAAACTACATTAGGCAGATTCTTTTTTACCCAGCATTTAAACATACCTATATTTTGTTGAAATTTCCTTAGCATCCTAATTCAATTTATTGCATGTAACATTCATTCATACTTTTATAAGACAAAGTGTATCGACAAAAAGCCAAGAGACTCCTCGTTTTCTTTCAAAATTATTACTTCATTATGAAAACCAATAATGAACCTTAAACATTATACAGAAGCTCACTCCTTCAGGGCTATAATCCCCAAAATATAGAAGCCACTAAATCTGGAAAACTTCGCTCTTCCCATACTTCCGTATTGCCGCAACGCGGGCCCATTTATACCAATCGACATAAGGAACGTATTATAACGAACTAACCTAAATAAACTTCGTTGTAAACTTCACAAAACCCCAGTACAGAAAGTAGTAGGATCAGTGGCAATTTAGAGGCAAACATTCTGGATCTTCAATCCCCTTTGGTTTAAAAACCATATTGTTATTATTATTTGCATTAAAATAATCATAATAGTCAAGGTACAGCTTCACTCTTGAATGCATTCCATGCAAAATCCCGACGAATATGGAAATAAAAAAATATTCACAAATTGTGCAAGTTGACTAACAGATCGCGCTTCCACAATCGACCCTGATTCCTCGCATACATTGTAGCTCTTTGCGGCACGATAACCAAACTATCAAAAAACAACATCGTACCGTACCCGTCTCGTGCCGCACGAGTTTCTCGTAGGTACTTACATTTGCATAAAGCCGTCCTCTCAGAGCCGGCCCTCTTATTAAATTTCTCATGACCTCCGTGCCACGGTTAAAATACGAGCGTAAACTTTTTTTTCATTTACTAAGGATTTTCTGCAGAACTTTTGTACACTGAAGCGGGTTAAATAGGTGAGTGGTTACCTTAATAAAATTATCGGAAGTTTTAAACTTATTTTATCTTGTAAACAGAAACGAGAAAAGACTACAAAGACGTCACAGTTTGGAATCTTTCGGGGAAAAAGAACCGTCATTAGATTCATAATCTAAATTGTTAGTCCAGGTCACATCTACGAGAAACCTATCGGTATGCTAATAATGAAAACCAAGATTTCCTTCGGCGTTGCCTTAAATGTCTTTAAAATATAATAATTTTAGTCGTATTGTAAGACTTTTATTGCCAACAGGCAGACACGGCAAATTTGATGAAAAGTATCTTTCCTGTGGTTATTTACACCACACACATACATTGCGAGTCTTTGATATATTTTTTTGATGCGAGAACTATCTATTGATATAAATAAATTGTCGTTCCAATTCTCGACTTTTCGGTCAAGCTGTAGCTAACTCACACAAATCTGGTAAAAACGCAGCCCAACAATAAAGAAACCAAGAAACGTAAAAAGGGTTCGTTTCAGGACTAAATTTGAGACAACATTACGCAATAGAATCCTGAAAAGGTGTCCTCTCTCTGTTCTACCCCTTAAGGTTGAGAATAAATCTTGCTAGCTTAAATCAACCCCTGCCAAAAACGTTACATTTGCAAGTCAAGACCATTGGTATTATTCTTTATAGAAGCAATTTCGAGTAAGCAAAGTGCCTAATTTGCATGATTACTTCTGACCAGCATATATACGTATATATGTCGGATTTCACCAACCACTTAACACAACAATCAATTAATATTTAACATCATATGGTGAAATTGGTACTTAATCTGTAGAATTTTCCTGATGAACGCTTATTTAATATCTTAGAGAACAACATTTCATGGTGTGTTAAACCCTCGTTCAATAAAACATCGTTAGAAAGGTCAGTGACCCATAGTACCATGCATGAGGATTTTTTTTATCGAACAGGATTTTTGTTACACCCAGTGGTATAACCCTTTTCCTTTCTATCCTTATGCTTATTAATGCTAACTTCCTTACTAATATAATAAATGCGGATGTTTGTTTGAATCTTTGCACCGTTCTGCAACTCCTGGCAACCGTCATAAATAGGTATATTAGTTAATTGATATATAGGTTCGTTGATAAATAGTTACGTCCTTGTTACAGAATAACAGCAGAGGTCAGAGCAGGTAGGCCAGGGGATTACGGAGGCCAAGATAATGGTCCACTTAATTATAAAACCTTTTGTCCTCTCACTTAAGACCCGGATTAAGCTTTTGTTCGTAACGTTTACTTTGTATCGACTTGTTCGTGGAATCAATTCGAAAGACTCAGCATTATGCAAAAGCGAATAATTAAAAGGATGATCCTTTAGACCAATATTGGAGTAGTAAGTTGTCTTCGTGAACTACACTATTAGCTTTAAAGTAAATTTAATTTTTATTTGATCTAGGCGTCTTTGGGTTATTCTCTTGGAACTGGCCCCGATGTAACTGCTAATCATCAAATCTTGGAATGTTTTTCTGTTTGACCCCTTTTAGATAAACATTCATCCTACTACTATCCTTCTACTACTAATCCCACTAATATTATGAATACTAGCGACCCGCCCTCGCTTCTCTCCGGTTGCTATTATATACATTCCTTGAAAAGTTATCTAACTTATGGTGAAAACCGCGCATTTAAATCTGTTGCGTAGTTTGAAAGATCTAAGCGTACATACATACAGAGAGACAGACGGCGGGAAGTGACTTGGTTTTATACTATGTATAGATAATATTGTGAAAGTTTGTATAGATGTTTGGATGTCTGTGTTTCAATCGCACCTGAACGGATAACGGATTTTAATGAAATTTGGCATACTATGCATGATAGTCCTTGTCGTAGATTTCCTCATAGGTTGAGTTTATAACAGAATTTTTTTGTTTCCGGGGAAACAGCAATAAACCACATCTACGTGGACGGCGTCGAAGGCAAAAGATAGTACCTATTACTACATAAATAAACAATTTGTTATAATTGTATGACACATCACGAAAATAAATGTTTCTTTCAAAAGTATTTAATTTACTTTTATCGGCTCATGGCTCGAATATAGCTTACGTATGCCACACAGTGACAAATTTCGACTACATCCTATGTGAAAAGTGTGGAAACTTCAAACTCTTATTTTGTAACCTTGTTTCTTTGAAGCCGAATCATAAGTTTTATGCATGTGTGTCAAATATGTATCAGAAAAATGTTAAGTTTTTTTTAATAACGGTAAAAGTAATTTTGTTGAGATACTTCTTCTTTAAAATAAGAAAAATACTTATCTGTCTTTGTAGTTAACGAATCAAATAACGACGAAACCTTTACACAAAACTTTGTGGATTCCACCCCAAAGTCCAATATCTCGCTAGCATTTGCTTTGTGTCCAATCTTAAGAGAAATTTCTAAAATCTTACAAACTTTAATTTAGTTTTAGCTTATTTCAAAGCAACGGAGGAATTCACCGACGCTTCTATTCCAGGTTAGGGCGCAGCTGGAACGGAACCTTAAGTTGAATTCCGCTAAATCTTTGTGAAGTTTTATCGCTCAATATCGCTACGTATCTCTTGACCAAACATACCGATAACCACAATTTAGTTAACACGAAGAAAAATTTATCTTCCTTTACAATATAAATTAATAAGGTTAAAAGCAAAATACACTCGAGAAATCTGCAGATATAAGCACTTGAGTTGCATATTTATAACTTACGCCCCGTAATACATATTATACTATATTCTTGCGGTTTGATACCCCACCGGTAGAAAGTACATAAACACGTAACGTCCAGACATTATGGAGGCACACGGATTTGTGTTTTCATTAAATTCAAGTGATGGTAATACCATGTGCAGGATCCGTTCGAATTGCTACCATAGAATATGCATGTGTCATGTACATCACGATTATACCATAATTATTATAGTCTATCTATAATTCGACAATCTGTATCGTGGATAATTTTACAGTACTGTGTAAGCATATCAATGCCTGAAAAACAGGATCATCCTATAGTTCAGGCACATGACGTGTAATAATGTAAGTTCGGTATAAACACAAGCCATGACATGTGTAAACAATATCATTAAAGTATTCTTATTATTCTTAAGCATGTAAACAACTTAACTAACCTCTACATTTATACTACCAGGAATTATAGCTACTCAATATAGCGTGATAGCGTCACACTGCAACTGTGACACAAACTTTAGAGAATGTACGAGTATGAAAGACGTAGCTAAAGACGTATTCTGGCTCCCTAAGTCGGATGCCGAACGGTGCTTTTGTGATAAAATTAATTGCATTCCCCCCTATGCACTGTGCACGCACACACATTGGTTTGTCTGTACAACTTCTAATCTAAACGATTAAGCTAGTGAAAGTATGTAATTTTGATAGAAGTGTTTAAAGTTGCAGCAATCTCGATATTTCGAAGTAAATTAAAGTAAAAAAATATTTAGATACTTGGGTGAATCAACTTTTAAGGTACTCCTTTTCTTTTGCGGCACTAAACCTTTCCTGGTGACTTATGATTAATAATATTTTATGAATATTAAAATCAGACCATCAAATTTACAGATCCCACATGTTAGACACCTCAAATATTTCTTAATTTTCGAAAAACCCTGGTAACTCAGGGGAAAATGCACATTTTTCATACAAAACCTGGGGACAACATCGTCCCCTGCGTTACCAACTATATTATTATTTAAAATTGTACCATTTTTGAACAACATTTTCTAAATGTTAGCCTATATGTCTGATTTTATAAATGTGTAAGCCACGACGTTAGCAAATAAATAGTTTTTCTAAAAAAATATAAATTGTGAAACATCTCGAAAAATGGGGAGTACCTTAAAAGTTGATTCACCCACTTAGTCAGAAAACCAATGCAATATTCGTATGGTTTAAAAAAATAACGATATGATCATAATTATCGTTACAAATAACTAAATGACGAACTACCATAACGTTAACAATTTGATAACGATATGGTTTGAGACAAGTGGACTATGGCCAAGGTTATTCGTATTCCGCTCAATATTTCAGAATGTTACGTAATTTAAGGTAAAATAATTAATCGCAATAGTGGCACTAGCTTTTATCGATATCATATTTTTAAGTACTTCAGTTTTCCTTGGGATTGAGGAATCTTTAACTCTGAATTATGTTCCGTAAATTGTTTTACGAAAATCATCAATTTAGTTGCGCAACATATTTTAGGGTGTAAAAGCACCCGACTCTGTACACCCACACGCAAAAGTCCCAACAGCGGTATTTTTCCTCCAAGTATTTCGCTGTAACTGCGGAAGTCCCGTCCGTTCGCCGACGTTATCCTGTAACTACCGGCCACTGGGATTAGTGCTGCAGCTAATAACTGTATTGTGTGCTATGATTGCTATTTGTGATCGAGTTCTATTGGAAAATGCATTATTTTCGTTACACGCTACAGGAGCATTGTCGTCGAGTATCAGTGAAGGCGTGCCTGGTCTATATATGTGTTACTTTTGATCAATTTTGAAAAGTTTTATATTTAATGTAACATTTTATGAGTAACATACAAATGTTTGGATGTTGATTGCATAAGACTGCAACATTAAGGGTCTACCCCTTACCATAAACAAAAATATAGCCTCTTCTTAGACGTGCATATGCAGGAGTTTTTTAGAACTTGACATTTACTGCAATGGAAGTACTTAGGCATATAATTTTCTCTTTAAAATACAAGTATCTTTAACTTATATGTAATTCTCTATTTTACTCTTATATCCATGTTACAGAAATAGTGTTTCCTACTCAATTAACATTTGCATACCTATTCAAACATTTAAAAAAACTTGTAAAAAAATATATTATCTAACAACGAAACTTTTATCTACTGAACAAACATTGCGAAATATCACCTAGAATTAATATCTGATAATATGGAAGCTCTTTATAACGCAGCAAACATTCTGTCTATAAATATGACATAGATTAGCATGTGTTCAATACTAACATACATTCACTTATCTAAAACCCCTATTACAAAAGCATAAAGTCCATAATGGGTTAGAAGAGTGATATAAAAAGGTATTGGGAGAGTAACAGATGTTGTAACATACCCCATATTTGGAGGGCACTTGAGAATTGATTACGATGTAAGCTAGTAAGCGGATTTCTTTTTAATAGTTTTCCTTTTAAGCCCAGGGGGATATTTAAAGATTAATTTGGTGCGGTGGCTATGTGGTACAAACGGAGTTAAATGTACGGATGTTATGTATAGAAAATAGCTTCTGCCACGAGTTTGCATACAGTGTGCATTGCAATAGCTCTTAATAAAGTCTTTCGGGGTCGGGTAAAGTCGGTAGGACTAGCATAAGAGCGTATGAGTGCGAGTGAAGGAGTCCCATTGATCCACCGACAAACTTTTCATCGAATGTGTCGTTTCACCGAATTTCATTTTATCGAAAGCTTATTTCTGTTGAAATCTTCTCGAGAACGTCATTTTTGACAGACTTCGTTTTTTAAACAATTGATGTAATAGCTTGATCATTTACATACAAGTTAATTACCATTCATTCATGTTTGTTTCACTTAATATACAAGTTCATTACGCATTTCTCAGTTTTCATAAAATATGGAGCTATAACCATTTTCTAGACTATTTTTTTTTTAAACAGTGAGTGACTTGGACGCGGTATAGTTTTACGTCCAAGTCACTCACTGTGCCTCTATTTTGACGTTGTCTCTGCACTCAAACTAAGTAGATGACACGACAATCAGTTACATCTACTTGACATGTTAAGTGGTGTAATCTGTCTTAATGTTAGCTTTTAGACAGTGTCCTTTAAAGAACAAGGGCTCAACTTGGCATTGGTTAATTGATACCGGGATGTTATTTTCTTGTACTTTATTTCAATATTAAGAACGCCGATAGATAAGGCTACTTTAGGTTGACTTTTATGTCACCTAAGTACCTATCACGAATCAATCTTGAATTCAACATAATAATATCGCTGCGGCCGCTGCATCCATTTTTTTTACGCTGGGAAAATGCATTTGGTCCGGGGGACCCGAGGTGGTTATCTCTAAAATCTCAGAGATTCTCCCTCCGCGTCATTGCTGGCGAAGACCACAGGTTCTGCTTGCGCATTCGACTACGACCCTCATCAGCCTTGTGGTTCCTGACTCAACCCATACATGACACAAGTAAGCCGTTGTAAAGTGTGTCAACGATTTCTTTGCAGTAACGTTATAAACCCAGGCAGTTGACTGCGACATTATACGAGGAGTTTAGCCAGTCAAATCGACAGTGCCATCTCTTAGCCCATCATACCAAGTTTTATCCATCTATTACCCATAACCGTGTCAATAGTAAACAGATCTGTAACCTCAGTTTGTCGTGTTTCGCCGGATGTTACATTACTCCTAAGCCACAATGTAAACACGCGTGTTACAACACGGTATCCGTTAAAGTGGAATGTGTTTATCGATCATCGATATGTTTAATAGGTTTTTTTATAAGATTAGATAAATTTCTGAAACACGCGAATGTTGGCTATTAGAATTCAATTTTTTACTTTTGCTACCATTTCCTGCTACGTGACTAAAAATGTACGGAACTTATTTCTTACCTATTCGCATTACGTCATTTCTTATTCGCACTGCCAAGGAGTTGAACGTCCTCCTTGCGTGTGTATTCCCGGAATCCTATAACCTTGGTGTTTTCAAGGCACGAGTGAATAGGCATTTTCTGGGTAAGCGTGTACGTGTGTGCGCTTCGACCTCGCCGTCCTTAAGATCAGGTGAGACTGAGGTCAAACGCAACCTATCTGTGATTAAAAAAAAACAAAAAAATATTATATTTATCTACTTATACCTGAAAATGAGTGTCCCACTCGCACTTGACCAGTTATATAATTTTGTGTGATTAGCACTTGTTCATTAGTCTTGGATATTTTCTATCCCCCTTACTAATAAACGTTGAGTAACGGCTGAGTAGTTATACAATGCTTTGTCCTTATCTGTCGAATTCAAATGTCACAATGACAGATAAGGACAAAGCATTGTATAACTACTCAGCCGTTACTCAACGTTTATTAGTAAGGGCATATGTATTTAAGTATTATTTTTTCTAAATATGTATATTTATCGTTGTCCAGTACACTGCAACAAGCCTATAGCTTTGTGTGGGACTAGGTCAATTTGTGTGAGATTGTCCCCTGATATTTATTTATTTATTAAACTTAAGAGCTAGGTTCTTGTCTGTGGAGTGGCCGCCATTCTTCTCTATTCTCCGCTAGGCTCTTGAAATCTTGATACGACACGACCTTAACTTTCTCTTTCACTCGCTCAAAGTAACTTCGTCTATGTAGACATGTCACTGAATGACATGCATAAGAACCACGAAACCGTCTACTTAATCACAGCCGGGCAAAAAAGCAGGGCTGCCAGCGGCAATGTTTTGAAATTACCGATAAGTTGCTAAAATTATATAAATCCACTAGGATTATACAAGAAGAACTGGTCAAGTGCAAATCGGACTCGCGCACCGAGGTTTCCGTACCGCTCAAATCGCACTTAGCCGTTTTTTTATAATTTGTTGTTTTTCTTTAAGTTTGCATAGTAATCACACCAAATGTGACGCTTGTATGCATTACCGTTTTAACTATAGAAATAAATAACTTTGATAAAAAATTCTTCATTTTCATTTTATTTTTATTATTTGTTGTTATAATGATTTTAACAAAGCGGCAATATAAATACACACTCTGTGAAAATTTCAACGGTCTACCTATTATATTAGGTACCGTTAATGACATACAGCCCGCTGACATACAGACGGCCGGATAGACGGACTGAAGGAAATACAGCGGAGGCAGTATAATAGGGTTCCGTTGGCACCTATTGGGTACGGAACCGTAAGAATTGTCTCTTTCCCACTCAAAACAACCCTGAGCAAAACTTGACCTTTACGCTACGTTTGTTGAATTGGTATCCAATGTGGTCAATTATACAAAGGTACGTAGGCAACCAAGATATACAAATTTTGTATCCGATTATACAATCTAGCAGCCCTGCAAAAAAGGTCAACCGTTCCCTTAACAGCTGAACAACGGATGCGGCGCAGGCGCAGATTCGCTACGCGCGTTTCATTGCTAATGCCGTGTCGCCACACCACTTAACTAACACAAACCATAAGATCCAAAATCGTATGAGCAGCAGTGATAGAAAATAACCGAGAATAAGCAAAACTTTTTCAAATAAGCCATTTAATTTGCAACCTTATACGCTTTGATAGTTACGAATACTTCAGACAGTTTGCCATGTTGAGTAGGCGGACCATATTTAAGATTCGTTATGAAATTAAGCATTTATGGAAACGATTTTTTAGGTAAGGTTTGTGCAACTGCTGCGTCATCTGTTAAGATTGAATAAGTTTTTAAATATCGCGCTGTATAAACGTTTAAAATTAATTGCAAAATGAATATCAAATGTTTAAATGTATCTTTTTACGTATAGTAATAATTACACCGTGGAGTGGGGTCTTAATAGTCAACTTAGCTCTAAAAACGGGAAAAAATCCCAGATCGTACTAGACTTATACTTTTTCACTTGAACCTCAGAAGACTTTTTTACCAGAAAAAATATTTATAATCATCCCCTTCCCTGTCATACTCTTATCTTTGTGTCAAAAGTGTAAACCTACCTTCTACTGCTAGTCTCTAAAATAGGTATTTTTAAAAACTAAAATTATATTAACGTGTCACTATATTTTGTTTCGTGCACCAGGCATCCCTTTTTGAAATATTTCACGAACTTCTGTCTGAACTTTGGCTGCTGTAAAACAAAGTTATAAAACCGACAACCAATACCTTATTCTGCTACATATACGCTTGTTTTCAGTTCAAGTTGTCAGAAAATGAATACTGGTTTTACAGTGTTTGTAAAATCGTTTATTTAGTTCTTATTTCAGCTGAATACGGTTTGATCTGGGTTGATATAGGTGCATGCAATTCGAGCTTTGTACAGGGTGTGTTTATAAATAAATCCGATATTCTCTTGTTTATATTGCGTTATTTTTACTCAGCTGTTTGATGTGACACGTGAAATTGTTTTGTTTGAATTGAAAAGTAAATGGTTTCGTTTAATATAGCCATTTATATTTGGGACTGAACTTCTGTATAATATTTGTTTGAAAGTTCGTAATTTGACTGTATAGATGAATTCCCCAAAATTTTCTTTCTCCATTATTTTTAGTTCCATTCGCGTTTTTCCCCATTTTCTTTATTTCCTATACGGAACTTCTACCAACAGATAATTTCGTCACACGCATTTTTTCTACTCGTTATTTTTGCTACACGCATCTTTACCAATGCAATTTTTCACCAATCTGTTTTATTCACATGCGTATGCTTTACCCGTAGAATATATTTCCACTGATTTATTTTTGTCACACGTTTTAATGTCTAATCTTTTTTTTCGCTAGACGCATTTTTACCATGTTTTAGCATGAATACTAAGCGGGCGGCGGGGTCGTGAGAACTACTATAACTTTTATAGGGGTACTTATTATAATGTATAAATTTAAAACACATATAGATAGGTTGGAAACTATAAAGTTGAAATGCCGAAAATCATATGATATAATGTATCAAAATATATAAAGTTATTTGACATAAGTTATATGACATAATAGTTAAAATACATAATGGTTCATAGTAATATTGGAAAAAATGCATACGTTTACAATGCATATGTTTAGAATGTACCTATACGTTCAAAATACATAAAATTTGAAAATATAATACCGGGTGTTTTTTATTCGTCTAAAAAATTTTGGGGGTTAAATCAGAAAGTCATACGGACCAACTTTCAGTATGGAACCAACCCCGAAATCGCGAAAAAAAGTTTGACCCTCCCATACAAAACATCGTCAGCTGACTAGCCAAAATGTATGGGATGGTCAATTTTTTTTTCGCGATTTCGGTGTTGGTCCCATAGTGAAAGTTGGTCAGTATGACTTACTGATTTAACCCCCAAAAATTTTTAGACGAATAAAAAAACACCCAGTAGTTAGATATATTAGTTCCCAGTAAGTATGTCCGTTCCCGATTATGTCTCAGACCGCAAATTTTCCCAATACGTAGGTAGGTTAGGTTCGTTTTTATATCAGGCCCAGAGGGCCAAAACAACCCAGGAATAGGAGCTCCGCACGGCGGAGCTCCGTCGTCTCGGTCAAGTTAGATTTTTGGAAGCCAATATATAACAGTACCGAGTCGGCATCTGATAACTTTTTGACATAGCCTAGAAAAAATGCGTGTGACGAAATTATCTGTTGGTAGAAATTCCGTATAGAAAATAAAGAAAATGGGGAAAAACGCGAATGGAACTAAAAATAATGGAGAAAGAAAATTTTGGGGAATTCATCTATACAGTCAAAGTTGCAACCACAATTTCAAAATCTTTAACATTTCCTGAAACGATACTTAATCAAAAGTTACTTCCTCCAATAAAACAGAGTTAATGACAGATGCCACTAAATACACGTTGAAGCCGAGCTGTACGTAAGAACGGGTAGTACTGATGTAATCCTGTACAGACAGCAGGTTAAAGTACAATTAAACGGGAGTTCACTCTAGAGTAAAGTCTGAAAACATACGAGCTGAAACTGTAACCGTGCGCGCCTTTTAATATTCTAACGCATTTAGACATAGGTACATAGGTGTGCTTTTCATGCTTGTTATTAGGGTTCTTTGTTGTCCGTCTGTCCGTCGATCTGTCAAGACCCTTCTTCTCTAAAATGACTGATGCTTTGAGGCTAAAATTAAGAATACTTCTAGTATTTTTTTAGTGATTAACATACAATGTTATTACTAGAAATTCTAATTATTTATTTAGCCGCCAATTAAATTGAGAAAAAAACAGCAACAGGACTTTTTGTGTTTCATACAAAGAAGACGTTGGGTCGGTATTCTCGGTGCTCATTTAGTAACTTTTTTTTAAGCAATGATCCACAAATGAAATTTTTTTTAACATTCAACATTTAAGGGCGATAGGGAAAGATTTTAGAACGCAGATGAAGATGCCAGCATGAAAAAACTAAAAAAAAATACACTTTCAGTGACTTCTCACTTATCACAACCATATTTTCACAACATCTGTATTTTTGATTACCGTTCCATTCTTTCATATTATATACATCATTTCTTCATTTCATACTATAAACATAGTTGATGTAACACCTTTAGAGCCCTATTAAAACTTTGAGAATAAGAAGCATGAAATAAGAGATCGCCGAAAAATAACGACCCTTGCTAAATAAAGCCAAGAAACTGTGTAACAGCTATTAATGATGATAAATGCCCCGTTAAAAATGACCACTGAGCTCAAAATATCTGTACTTTTGATTAACGCCGCGTTTCACCACGCAACCAATCTCCGTATAACTCACACTTTAAAGGTGTTTCCTGTAATCCTGCGGATCCCTATTAATGCGTTTAAGTGACGTGCGCTTAATCCGGCCTGACGTTTTTAATGCGAACTTAATTAACTTTTATTAATGAGGCCAAGAATTAATTAGTTAATTCGCGTCTTTAATTAACAGTAACCGAGATTTGATAGTGTGACAAAAAATGTTACAATAACGTGACGTGTACGAAAAATATAAATAGAGATATCGGAATGGGAAGTACGTAGAGTTTATAATTGTATAATTTTCCTAAGTTTTAGCTTTAAAGCCAACTTTAAACCCAACTCATTCTAGAGAAGTAAGCCTTGTTTACACTACATAAGGCTAATTTTAAATCGCTAGTACAGTATCTGTCAGCTAAATTTTAGCTCTTGTTTTCTTACTTAATAACAAAGAAAAGGAAAGTGATAATTTTAACTGCCAACCTTTAACTGGGGATTGGAAAAATATGCCCTTAGTTAACAATACTGATAAACTTAGACACTTTGCATAGAAATTAATAAAAACAAATTGTGCTCCGTTTTTATAATTGATCACCTGAGAAAGTTCAATTGAGAGAATGCCACTTTGGTCGACAAATCGTACAAATACATTTTTACGTGGAGCTAAGGATTATTCAAAGAAGAAATTTCAATGCAAAAAATATGATTCACATTTTATGCTAAAAGAGAAACGCGATGTGAGGGGTACATAACGTATTTATGACAATGGTATGTACTGGAAAGCATGTACCGACATAGACTAGAGCAAACCGACTACTATCAGTGAAACCATTGCATTTAGGGCAAGAGTTAGTCAAGAGCACACCCATGGTCAATGGTCAAGTTTCAGTAAATGCAAAAAAGGTAAATACAGACTATGCAGGACATTCTTACATACCTAACCAAGGTCCGAGGGTTTAACTTTAGTTTGATATTAATTGTAAGCAATTAGGAACAACAGTACACACAACACCTGAACCTGTTTGACCGAATAGCGATAACCAACTAATACGCGGACGGAGTGTCGGGCAAAAGCTAGTTAAGGTATAAAGCTAACATTTTGAAAATAAAATTAGGCTAACTTATTATTTTACGCCAACTCAAACAAATTATTTTAAAAATCCATTCCAATTCTTTGTACCTTTCATAGGCCAGGACCGGACAATTTGTTTAGTTCTAAAATATTTACTTCGCCAGCGTCTTTCAAGTTAAGTGGGCTAGCTGTAACCGTGGGTGCTCTGCGCGCTCACTGGCACGCTTTGACTGTGACATGCATTGTTAGCAAAGTTGCCGGCTTCGGAATCCGCTACAAGAGTTCAACGGAAATTCTTCGTTATTTTTATACGAGCAATTTTCACGTAGGCCGGAAACGTGGAAATGACATGCGGATACACGTCCCACGTATTTATGTTGATGATGCCATTCTTAGAAATGCTCTATTTCAGAACAAAATCCGCACCTGTTCTTGATTTTCTGATAGATAAAGATATATTTCGTGTTTTATGTATTCTCTCGTACCTAGTCTGACCATTTCATTTCAATATTACCGATAACAGCTCCGGCTTTTACTTAAAACACAAAAAGCAGTTTTTTAATAATCAATGTTTAATCAAAAGAGGTCAGTTTTTTTAAATCAATTACGAAACATGGTTTTGTTTTATAAAATAGTTTCAAGGATTCCTTTCTCTGAAATTAAACTCTAGACTAGATTATTAAGACGTTAAAATCAAGACATCTTTAAAATAAGGTCCTCAAACGCTCAGCGCCAGGTTTCCCAGATTGTCGGATAATATCTGCAATACGGGAGAGATGAACGGGGTTGGCACCAAACCAAAAAGAGAGACGTGGTATATCTGGATTATCAGACAGGGAACATAACGTATTAAAGACCACGTAGAATACCTACTACCTACTGTGAAAAAGATGCACAAAGCGATAAATGAGTCTTAGTACGTTACGAGCAGAAAGATAAAAACAATGGATAAAGAGAACAAACCGTACAGAGCCCTTAGCCAAGATGCCCATCGCTAACTAGCGTTTCTATTCGTTTAGTTTTTAAACCAATCGCGTCAATGGTAGATCACGTCATACGGAGAGTCACGTGATCTACCAGTGACGCGATTGGTTTAAAAACGAAACGAATAGAAACGCTAGTTATCGATGGGCATCTTGGCTAAGGGCTCAGTATAGATATACTTTTTAAATCTTTATTTTTCTATATTACATGGGTTTATTCTATCCTCTGGACCCTATCGAGATCATAAACACAGGAGAAAACAAAAAGGGTGAATTCATGTATTATGAAAACAACTGTCTTCCTTCTCGAGAATAATATTGTAGATGGTTTAAGATCAGCTGCGTAAAGCAGAGCAAGCTCAATATATATGTTGGGTTACAATTTATATTTGTGTACGCTCCTAAATCGAGAAAGAACATGGATACTCGAGACACCATGACTCACGCGGCTACTGGATATCTCAAATGTCGCCGTACTTTAAGGTTGGCTTACGTAGTTATGTAGTGGATAATGTGGCTTGTCCAATACATGTTAGGCTATTTTAGCTGTTGCAATTAAATCATCATCATCATCATCTCAGCCAAAAGACGTCCACTGCTGGACATAGGCCTCCCCCAAGGTTTGCCACAAGGACCGGTCCTGCGCCACTTGCATCCATCGGTTTCCCGCAATCTTAACCACGACGTCGGTCCACCTTGATGGAGGTCTGCCCACGCTGCGCCTTCCAGTACGCGGACGCCATTCGAGAACTCTTCGGCCCCAGCGGCTATCTGTTCTGCGAGCGATGTGTCCCGCCCACTGCCACTTAAGTCTAGCAATTCTTAGGGCTATGTCGGTGATTTTGGTTCTCGTGCGGATCTCCTCATTCCTGATTCGATCACGCAGAGATACCATCATAATACCATCATAATAAACACATTAACCACATATTATTGGCTTTTTATGTACTGAAGAAGCCATGATCCACAATAAATAAATATACTCGAACTTGGTAAAACCATATTATGGGCCTACCACACGCACAAGCTTCACCACAGTTTTACCTGCGCAAGCCAAAACTGAACACTTCGTGTCTATATAGTTTTACCAACCACACGCTCCGTGTTCTGTGTACAAACCGGCCTGCGCAGGCAAAACTGTGGTGAAGCTTGTGCGTGTGGTAGGCCTATTACATAATACCTTCTTCTAAGAGTAAATTTCGGGTCAACCGCCGTTATTAGAGTTTTCAATATATTGACGAAATTAATGATACCTACCAGCAACTTCTCATGTATTTGTATTTGTAAATAGAAGTAGAACCGGGGGTGTAGTTTCTATTAGCATCAGAAGTTGCTGTTGGTGTCATTGATTGTTCGTACTTCGACCGTGCCATTTTTTACAGATTTTTTTAATGTTTTTTTTTTCATTAATAATATTCGTAATTATACTCTATTTTAAGGCATTCCATGCCTGAAATACACTTAAATTTAAAATTTTATTTATAGGCAACATTCATTTAAAAAATATTGTTATGCCTGTTGTTATCAGAATTGCTAGAAAAAATAATAAATGAAGTTAATTATTGTTATCTTACTCTGGGTTTAAATTTTTGAGCATATTTTCTTTTTGTAATGGACTTGTTTTCCTTATTAGTAATCTAAAGAAAACAATAGTTGTATAGCGTGCGCTTGTAGCAAAGCGATATCGCATCGTAACAAAATCGTAACGGGTATCACAAGTTCGGCTATGTCTGCCTCAGCCAGGCGTATTTTGTGACTCAGCGGGTCTGTCTGTACGATAGTGTAGTGAGGTCAAGCAGAATAGCGGAATTTACTCTTATCTTGCGGCGCAGATATACTTAGATATAGAAGAATTTACTTGTGATCTGATGAGCATTCTAGCGAATGTTACAATACAGTACAATACAATAACTCTTTATTGAACACCACATACAGCAAGAAAAAGAAATACAACAAGAAAGAGAAGTTGTATGAGAATGTTGTATGTTAGCCCTTAAAATAACCTGGGTATTATATGTATGTATCTCGGAAATAGTTTTGCGTTTAAGGGTTAATAAACTGATAAACGTGAGCATTCACTTGTAATGAACATCTAGCGCAATTTTTATCTATAAGTAGGTACTATCTTACTATCATATTATAAAGGGAAAGATTTGTTTGTTTATAATTGATAAACTCTGAAACTACTAAACCAATTTTGATAATTCTTTCACTAATAAAAAGCTACATTATCCAGAAGTGGCACATGTCATATGTTATTACACAGGCTGTATTTTAACTTAAATATTTTGCGGAAGAGAAGCGAGAGCGGGTCGTTAGTTACAAATAAATTCGCCGAGCGTTCGCCGCTCTTTGACCAAAGACAGCGAATGCTCAAGTTTATTTGCACCCTAAAGTATAATATTCTCAAACGGCACAAGTATTTATTCAAACAGTCAGCTCGACGAGCATTTACTTGAGCGTGCTTTAGTTCGTAAGTTCGATGTTTAGTTCTATTGATCGTTTTTATATTCAACATAATTTTAAATGAGTAATATTGATTTTGTATTTAATAACAAAGCCACACGAAGCCGCAGCATCCAACTAGTTCGATATATAAGCGTGATAATCCAAAACCCTATTAGTTTTATCGCTCTTCGCTATCGCGGTTCACGCTTGACTAACCACGCGTCAACAGATTTTGCCTTTATGCCGTCAGGACGTTTTATTATGATATTTTGCTGGTTATTTGTGAGAGCGTCTGACCCGATATTTTTCTTTTAATGATATAGTGAGCTTAGTGCGTAGATAAGACTCTGCCTACAAACCCAGTGGTCCAGAGTTTGATCCCCAGTAAGGACAAATATTTGTGTTATAAGCACAAATAAAATGTCTATATCTCCAAACTAGCTTCATCATCATTATCATCATCAGCCTATACTAGCTACACATAAAAACATAACAAATATAAATAGTCGTTTCAGCCAAATGCACCAATGGTCTTTCCCATCCACTATAAAAAGAGAGCGCATTTATCCGCACTCCATTACGGGTATGTAGTTGTAATGGACATTGCGTGTCCAAGTTAACCGGGTAATGAATCCGGTTATAGCCCGAAAATAACCGAGCAGACCCGTTTATATTGCAGGATTATATCGTACAAGTGTATTGGCTGAGAGATTTGATGAAAAGAAATGTTAGAGAAGTCCTTTATTTCCTTTACTTGGGTGATACGTAATAATGAGGCACTTTGCGTAAGTGAAAAGAAAATAAATGTTATTGTGACTTGCTTGTAAAATGTAAAATAAACAAAATAAATTTTATTCTTACCTGGTTATAAAATGTAAAATAAAGACCAAATATTTCAAAAAAAATCGCCAGAACGCTCATGGTTCCATTGGAACGTATTTGTAAATTATTCTCAAATAAATCTTGTCTTAATATCATAGAAGAACAAAATCTATATCAGAAAATAGTGTTAATAAGAACAATAATGAATTTTAAACTTTTCATATAAAATTTAAAATCGCTGTAATTGATCCCTGTTTTTTCTAGAATGAAAGTAAAATTTCTGATATCTACAATTCCTAATAACTGCAAAATTTTACTTCACTTAGATATGCGATTTACAAATTAAAATGAAACTACGTTTATGCTACGTACGTTGATCCATCTGAGCCTACTGACGACTCTTAAAAATTGTAGAATTAAAATGTATCATTTGGTAATTTTACCATGTTAATAGTTTCGTAGCTTTCGAAGGTATTCTAGGAGCGGAAATATCGGCAACAACTAGCGTGTTTCGGGCACGCTGCCGGAAATAAGCCGAACAAATCCGGTCGTCACGTTGCTTTGCGTGACGCACTAGCGGGCTTGATGACAAGCTTATTTGGTGGCACTTTATAGAGCCCGCATAAGGCAAAATGACCCCTCCTTTAAAAAAAATGTGTATATGGTGTTATGCGCATCATTTTAACTTAGCTCTACAGAATATACAGGTCAAATACCTGTATATTCTGTAGAGCTATTTACGTGTCATAGTTACATTATTAAATGGCAGCTAAAATTCTGTTGCGTTTCATTTTGCACGGCCCTTAATATATTATAAGAAGCCTTCCATTTGAATAAGAGTATTAAATAATAATAAAATCCTTTAACTAATTTTGAACTTTTAGACTGCAATACCGTAGTTCCTTATCTTCCAGATCGGTAAGTCCAATTGTTTTAATCTTCTCAGTTTTCCAATGCACTGACCCGTGTGTAGCTGTCGACACGAACGCGGCCCAGCCCAATAACACGGAAAATGCGAACAGCTGCACAGCGCGTGTCTAGCGTGTACATCTTAGTTTCACTTATTCTTTCCCGATGTGTAATAACTGGGGTATTCGTATCGATATTAGGATTATCGATTCCTACTAGGTCATTGGGTGAACAAAGTACGGACAAACCGAAAATGTTAAATATTTAATTAAAATGGTATTTAAGGGGTATCGTACCAAATGTCACTTATTTTCGATCTACATGTTTATGACTTAAACGAATGTGTTAAGTTGCAATTTACCTTGCAACTTCTTCAGTAACATACCTCCTTCATCCACTCACGTCTTCAGTTGCTATTCGATTCCTGTTTAAAGAATGAAAGTGATGAAAATTAAGGGTACCCGAAACATTTAGGTTACACGAGAATCAGGCAGTTGGTAAATTGATACTCTCTTATATTTGGACTAGCAGGAAAGTACCAATACCATTTTTTTTATGAATTTACGTTCTGTATTTGAGATACCACCGTCTGGCCTAATTAAGAACTCAATCCAATGCTGGTGAATTATTTTTCAATATTTACCTACTTAGTATAATAAGTTTGATAAAAGAATCATCAAAATCGCTTCGATTGTTTGGAAGGAGTAAGATTTTTGTAAAACTAAAACTTTTCTGTCCCAAGTTAGGTACAACTAAACTCGGATTCATAATTAGATCTACCAAGAAATGTCACTGTCACAATGATATCTGTCGATGTTAGTATGTCACCAACCGTTTCTTAAAAAAATATATATATATCTTACTGTAGGTGAAAAACTTAACAGAAAACCAAAACTCAACTATGGAAATTACCACGACGAGTAAGGCCTAGCGCGCACTGCGGTGCGGTGAGTTGCGGTGCGTGTTTAAATCTGCACAATCTACAGAATTTAAATGCGGAATTAATTACGCAGTGCGCGCGTTTGTATGTAGTTTCTATAGTTCACAGATTTTGCGGAAAAAAAACGCACGAATTTTTACCGCATTGTGCGATAGGCCTAAAGAAAACATTTTTCTTATGAAAAAAAAAAAAAACAGAGCGCTCAAGCCACAGATTATAAGGGTATGTCTAAAGCTTAGGTCTAAACCCTTTCTAAAGCTCAAGCTCAAGACAGACGTCAGATGCCGAGTGAAGTGACAAGTGGGTGTCATGGCCGCCATCAATCCACAAGTTCACCATAAGAGGGCGAACTTGTGGATTGGTGTTACACTCCTCCAGTTATTAGGATGCTACAGTCAGGATAGTGTAATACGCCTTAAAAATAGACAACACGACTGTAGGTACTGGCTAATTTTTTTCGATTTTATGTATTTAAGCTATACGTAAATACGTTACTTAAATACGTAAATTCGAAAAACATGAGCCACTACCTATATTATAATAATAATATACGCACATCTTCAAACGATAAAATTATTGTATCAAAAGGATACCAAATGTTATCGAGACCTGAAGTTTTACCATTGCAATATGAACATTTCTACCACAAAATAGCTTCAATTAAATATTTATTTATACTACTGGTTTTTATATAAGCATGTTTATTTAAACAGAGCATTTAAATGTTATTCTTAAACTTACTAATTAATGAATTACTTTCGTGCATTCTTTCGCCAAGAGTAAATTTACTAATTTTGGAATGTTTCATTCTAATGGCAACACAGTGGTAGAATTAATGGAATCTAATTATGAATCCGAGTATAAGTACTTTATGAGTAACTAATTTCACGAAACTTTTATTATAGGCCGGCCTTACACAAGTCTGAATTAAGAATCTGATTTCATAATTTGAATTCATAATCTGAATCCAGAGTGTATGTGCTCGTCCATAGATAATGTATGGAAAGAGGTGCGTTCTGTCAGATCAATCTGAGAAATTCATAATCTGAAAAAATCAGATTGTGTGTGGATAATAGTTACATTGTATGCAATTCCATGCTTTCTGAATTAATAATATGAATTCAAATTATGAATTCAGTTTCTTAATTCAGACTGTGTAAGGCCGGCCTTAGGAATTAATAATCCGTTAAGGTGAAATGGGTTTTCAAAGAAAGATCTTTATTGCATTTTGAGGTAAGTATGCTTTATGTTCTAACAATTTCCTCAGCATTTTCTGCGAGATATTGTGTTCGTGCGTTTTACGAGTCATGAAAGCGTGACCAATTTTTACGATGTGTGGAAACTTCCTATGTCATTTCGGCCAAAGAACGACGATGAAAGGCTTAGCACATAGTTTAAGAGTTAATTGGCAAGCGTGCCGTGTGAAACAATTGATTAACTAGAATATAACGAGAGTGTAACACGAACAATGTGTTTCAAGATTTTTTAATCTTTACAAGTTGGTTTGCGGTAGTCTTACTAAAATTATTGTATTTTGCCAAGATAAGAAAGTAAAAAGCAATTGGATACACAATTACTTATTTCGGTCGTATTTCGCACAGTTGATTCCCTGATTGGGGTGGAAAGGCTTAGGCTGCCTTTCCATAGAAGCGGAGACGAGCGGTGCGGGGAGGAGCTGTGTAGGAATCGACCAATCACATTGATTGTAATCCACATCTCGTCTCCGCTTGACTGTTTCCATTGAAGCGGAGCGGAGATGAGATGTGGATTACTACCAATGTGGTTGGTAGATTCCTACACGGCTCCTCTCCGCACCGCTCGTCTCCACTTCTATGGAAAGGCAGCCATACAGTGGATTAGTGATTAGGTTTGTTAAAATATGTTTGTCGCGCCGTAGTCCGCGTTCGACGTCGCGAAGTTAACGATCCCGGGTCCGATTCCCGGTATTTGTGTAACGAGCGCGATGTTTTTAGGGTTCCATACCAAAATGGTAAAAAAGGAACCCTTACGGTGAGACTTCGTTGACTATCTGTCCGTTCGTCCGTCTGTATGTCACAGCAGTTTTTCCCAGCAACTACAGATGCTACGTATCAACTTGAAATTCGGCATAATTGTATAACTTGCTTGCTCGCATCTGTTTTCAGTAAATGAAATTAATTTTATAAATAATTGGAAAGGGTTCTAGAATGGGTGGTTGAAATGGAGTGTCATATGAAAGGACTTAATTTGCACATTTCAAAACATTTTTTATTATCATTTACTATGGCTTACTTTTTGATTTACCTATAGCCAAAAATGTACAAAAAATTACCGTCCCTCCCCCCCCCTCCCCCATATCTCCGAAGTCTATCAACCAAAAAATCTGAAAAATTCCTAACGTTTAGATAATTATTTACATTTTACGGGAAAAATAAAATGAAGTGTTCAAAACAGTTTGTAAGAAGTAACTAAAAAAACTTTGAAAATGTGTGTTAAATTAAGGCAAATCAAAATAGACTTATTGCAAACCTACGAATTAAAGTACCTACATATAAAGGCATATTTTTGAATTACGGACTTAAATATGGAACCCTCAGTGCGCGAGTCTGACTCGCACTTGACCGGTGTATGTACCTATGTCTAAGTATCTTTATCGATCTCGCGTAGTACAAGCCTAGAAGCCTAGAGCATATAGCCTAGAGCAATTGGACCAAGTCAATTTGTGTTCACAGTTTCGCACCATGTTTTGCATTTTCATATCCGTCTATTACATCACCCATAATTTAATGTGTTTACGTTTCTTGTTTGTACTTTGCCGTATCCACCGTTAGTAGTTTCTAAGCCACAACAATATGTAGTTTCTAGGATCCGCTTGCGTTTAACCACTTCCCTGATTGCTGCACGAATATTTAACCCGTGGATGCCGCAGCTAAGTAATAGTTGCAGAACAACGTAGCGTGAGTGGTTTAACAGATCCATCCGTTCTAATTGAAAGCTACAAAGTGGATTTTGTGTTAAATTATTAAAAGGATCTGAGCTCATTGTTACTTGATGAGTTGATAATAACGACTGAAAGCTTCGCAAGAGAAAAGAGTTGCGGGAAATAAATGAAGCTACTAAACTACTTAAACAGTGCTTCTGACGAAAAATCGATAGTCATATTCAACAAGGAACCATTTATATTATAAATTTTTTATTTTATTTTTATGGGTGCGAACTAGCTAGGGGGTTCGAGTAAGATCAACCATAAACACCCGCAATCAAGGAAATCGCAAGTGCGCTGGCGGCCTTTCAGAAAAAAGAAGAGGTTTCTGAAGGTCCATAATTCGTACCGATTCGAAAATACAGATGCCGAGATTTGATTATACAGAGGCTAGGTGCTTGGGAAAAAGGCTCGCGCACGGTGGTTAGGTTATTAATTATACCAAAAAAACCGGACATGTTGTTATTCTATACGATTCGTTCTATAATCACACCAAATTTTACGCTGAAAAAAATCAACCCGCTATCTATTACGGTTCAAAAGATACAGCTCTTTATAGTAAGGACAGACAGACGGACAGACGGACGGACGGACGGACGGACAGCGTAGGCATATTATTAGGGTCCCGTTGGGCGCCCTTCGGGTACGGAACTCTAAAAAAGTGTTCTAGTAACTGTGTTGTTATTGTGTAGGCCCCTTAATTAACTTACAACAGAGTTCATCGACTGTTAACATCTGTCACACGCGTAATTTTTTAAATTTTAAATGCTCTATAGGGTATCTTGAATCGATATGTTGTGTGCCAGTATCGAGTTTCATGTCGACGAGGAAATTATTCGACACTGGCCACAGGTGTTGCGTGACGAATTAGAAAAAAACGCGTTGAAATTAATACGTGTTTGGTGCAAGTGTTAAAAAGTTTCCGAGGTGACTTACTGGAAGAAAAAAGAGGCAAAGGTAGCTGTAGGTAGTAATCCTATTTTATTTGGTAGTTAAACTTGAACTTGACAAAAGCTTTTATAAAAATACTAACTTTTGCCCGGCACTTCTTACGCGTTGACCATCCCAAAAGAATAGTGTTTTTTTTTTGATAAAAGTTAGCCTGAATTTAGGTATAAGCTATCTTCATTCATGCAAATATGTTCAGCAGCAAAACATACTCACACACAAACTTTTGCATTTATAACATAATGTGAAAGTATTATTCATAATTTTAAAATCCACTACAATTCACAATTAACTAGTGCATTATATTCTTGAAGGAATTCGGTGAAGGAAAACATCGTGAGGAAACCTGCACACACCTGCAAAGCAATTTGACGGTGTGTGCGAAGTTCCCAATCCGCACTGGGCCCGCGTGGGAACTATGGCCCAAAGCCTCTCATTGTGAGTGGAGGCCTGTGCCCAGCAGTGGGACGTATATAGGCTGGATTATTATTATTATTTTTATTATAGTGCATTATATTCTTACTTAGAAATTATTTCACTTATTATTTATAGATCGTATAAAATACTCATCAAACAAATTATTTCCTTTATGTTTATTCAATCCATTTAAAATAATTGATTATTTCATACAAAAAACAAATCAAGGAAATCAATAATTTCATTTCTACTTACAGATAAATTATACACAAATCTTATGTGAATATTTTAAAAAAATATAACTGATTTGTTACGTATATAAATCACTGTGCGAAGCGTAATTTCGCTCGTCGCTTCTGTCTTTCACTGAAATCTTGTATTTTTACGAGGAGGTTATTACTATGACAGCTATCGCGTTACTCAGTGTAAGTTTACAGCTGAAATCGATATTTTGATTGTGTTTCGGTAATAATGATTGTGTCGTTTTTTATGACGTCATGATCAAACTCAAACATGGAAAACTCGAATTCAGCTATTAAGGCATACGATAGAAATAGTTACTTTTTGATAAGCATAAATATGGTAAATAACAGCTGCCATTTTTAAAGTAAAAATCTTGATATTGCCTTGAATGTTAAAAAATTGTTTTCGTTTTAGCACTTTGAGGTCTTTGTTAATTTTAACTTTAAAACCTTTTTTATTCTATTTTTACAATGTACAATGTTATTTCCTACTGGTCCTTAAGTTTTAATAAATCAATCAAAAATATGCCGTCCTAATGAGAAACTAATTATACATTTTATAAAGGACTTTATTCTTGGCTAAAATTTACAAATATTTTACTGAATCGATCTCTCTATTATTGAATAATTACTTACCCTTGTTTTCCCCGTCCAATTACCTCATAAGATTTTTTTTAAATGTTGAAATTCCATTCACATAATTTTCTATCACCCATAAAATTAATAACACCCTAATCAAAGATGAAGTAACAAAAAGATTAAACCTGCAATGAATCGCAGAAAGGTTAAAAGATTAAAAGGGTTCAACCGGTTTAAATCAATGATAGGGTTCCGTAACAATGCAGGCTGACCGCTACGGTCCCCGTAACGTTTATTGGAAAAGTTTGTGTACGTCACGCGGTGCGAGCGACAAGAATAAGGACGGCTAGCACAAGTGGTGGTCCACGACTCGTTTGTCGCTTGGATCTCCCTTTCTAACTAGTCTTTAATGATAACATCTCTAATATCCCTATGCGTGACAAGCGACAAAATACAAGATGTGCTCAGGAAGTCATCTCATAAGTGATTGTTCCAAAAATGTAACTTCTCATTCTATTATAATTAATTAAAAATGTTAATAATATTATATAACTGGAAACACACAAACAGGCACTTGACTATCTGCATAAACATAAAATATATGTTTTCAGGTAATTTTTATATATTTTTAAGATAATTTATAATTTATTTCTTATTTATATTTCTGACGATCTCAATGTAATTACTTATAATTTGACATGCTATGCAATTTATACTGTGACCTTATAATTGAGTAATACAATCTGAATCTGTATAACAATTGTATTTAATTTTGTGGAACTATCGCTTTGTGGAAGTAATTTGCATTTCAAAATAAAATTGAATAATTATTATAAAACGTTAACCTAAGAATCTTTTTACAGAAACTCTAGATTACACTTTTTGGTTGTACAGCACCTTCTAGCGGATGATAGGGTATAAAAGAGCCATCTGTTGTCGAGTAGCATGTCTCATATTGTATGTGATTATGAGATTTCTAAAAAAAAACCTTGTAGGATATTGTAGCGGATTTGTTGCGATCGAAAGTTCGCAATATCTTCTTGCCAATTAATAATTAAATACAATAAAGTAAATACTAACCCTCTTATTCATAATCGCACAACAACTAAAGTATGCTTGAAGTATGTTTTGCCCTTATATTTCATTGTGACATTTGAATCTGACAGAAAGTGACAAAGCATATTTTTACTAAAATAGGTCTGTTGTGCGTTTATGAATAAGAGGGTATGTCTACAAAGGTTTCTCTCTTTACTGTATTCTAAGTTTCGATTCTGTAAGTCCGTTACTATTCTTCTTCCGTGTTCCTCCATCGACAAGTTTGTCAGCACCTGTCAGTTTTATTAGTGAAACCGGTCTATTTATTTACATGGCTGGCTTTTAGATATGTTTCCTTTATTATTTAACTTTTTATTGCTTGACATCGGCAAAATTGTTTTGCTATATTGAGGCTTGTACAAAGCTTTAGATTTGGATGGCTCATGTTTAAATGTGATAGCGTAGCGACCGCGCTGCGATGTGGTCGCTGCGGCGCGTGCTGTTCGTCCTGGCGCGGGCGGTCATCATGCTGACGTCGGTTGTGTTGGAAGCGCTATTGCTGCTGTACGCTGTGCACTACATGCTGGGTAGCCGCGCGTCGCCGTCGACGGCCGCGCCGGTCACCGTGCCCATGGTGTTGACCCGCTCGGTATATCCGGAGGGTTTCGTGCGCGCCCACCCCGAGCTGTGCCCGAACAATGGCACCGGCGTCAAGCTCGTAATCTTAGTGGCGTCCGCCACGAACAACACGTCCATGCGACGCGCGATCAGAAGGAGCTGGGGCCGCGCCGCGCGCCGCGCCGGCGTCGTCGTCGCCTTCGTTCTCGGTGTGCCGCCCGCCGGCATCCGGACCGACATCCAGTGGGAGGACGCGCGCAAGCGGGACATCATCCAGGGCAAGTACACGGACACGTACTCGAACCTGACGCTCAAGTCCGTGTCGATGTTGAAGTGGTTCAGCGCGTACTGCTGGCGCGCGGCGCGGCTGCTGAAGCTGGACGACGACATGTACGCGAACGTGCCGGCCGTGCTGCGGTTCGTCGCGCGGCACCGCGCCAACAACACGATCTGGGGCGCCGTGAGCGAGGCGGAGGCGCTGCTGCACCCGAGCGACAAGTACTTCGCGGTGGAGCCGGGCCGGTTCCCGGCGTTCGCGGCGGGCGCGTACCTGGTGGCGGGCGACGCGGCGCGGCGGCTGGCGCGCGCGGCGGGCGCGGCGCCGCTGCTGCGCCTGGAGGACGTGTTCGTGACGGGGGTGGCGGCGCGGCGCGCGCACGCTCGGCTGCGGCACGCGCCCTGGTTCCTGCGGCCCTGGGCGCGCGGCGCGGGCTGCGACGCCGCGCACTGGCTCGTCGTGCACCTGCACCTCGCGCGCGACCACGGCACGCTTCACCGGCTCATCTCCAACAAGAGGTATGGCTGCCGCGCCTCGCCGCCGTATTAGGGCAGAGAGCACGAACTCTCTGAGCCGTGCTTGTAACTACTTTACGCGTAATATTGTAAATACTTAGTTAAATCACTTGAGTTAACCAGCTAAGAATAATTAACAATCAAATGTACCAGTGTGTGGTTATGGACATATATATACCCCGTGTTCTTTTCTCTTTTAATGATATTGTATTTTGTATGTTAGGGGACTTGTAAACATTTTATTTATGAATTTATTTGTATTTGGGTCTTTGTGGGAAATATATTTTTTCTTCAGTTAATAATTGAATGTCATTTATTGATGTACACTATTAGGTGTAGGCATGTTATTTAATCTGAAATGTCTATTTCCACTGCTGTGACATTTTTACATATTAAGCTTTTGGTAGGATTCGACTTAAAGTTACAATGTTCACCTTGAACAAGACCAGCAGGTTCTGCCGTTTAGGCAAACTATTTTCGGCCACACATTTTCACTTCGGCCACAATTATTCTGTTTGCCGGACTGGTCATGGTTCGGTTAAGTTAAATAAACTAAAGCTTCTAAAAATCGGAAAATATGTTTTTAGAAAATAATATGCGATGCATGTATATACTGTTATGACAAAATATTTCGCACAAACGTCAGAAATCCCATAGATAATCGTATAGAAATGAAGAAAAACACGGCGTGGCACTAGATTTACTGGTTTAATAATAATAACACAAGTTCAACAGCAACTTCAAATACTACATCTCGAGGCCTACTGCCCTGTCAGGTGGCGGCCGCCCCGCGAATAGGCTGACTAGTGCGGGGCACCGGCGCAGGGGGAGGGGGGTCACTTGCCCAGAAACACTGCTTGTTACAAAATTGTATAATATATTTTTATTGATGATGACTGTACTATTTAAAAAGTTAAACTTACTTCAGTTGACATACTTATCCGACGGTTTTCAAAAAAGAAAACCGTTGAATTCTTATATTTGATATAAATTGCAGGGGTAACACAGAATACCCACCTAAAGCAAAGTACGAATTATTGACTTAACATAATAATTGTTTTAATACAGTCTTGAGCAAAAATGTACTGAAATTATTTATAAATTACTTCAGTAATTTTGTTATTAAATCAGATTTTCTGCAAGGCTATTGTTCGGTGCATTACACCTAACACACGTGCGTGACGTCACTCGCCCGCGGTCACTCGCGGTGCGTCGGACATCACGTGAATTAAGTAAATTAGTGTACTTTCGGAAGCCGCCGCGACCGGGTACATTCGATAATACATTTACATATAACATTCTTAACATTTCATTAACATTTTAACTAACTTAGATCTTAGCAACAGTATAACAGTGTAAACAGTAGTATTTTGATAAATAAACCTTTGTACTCTTTCTCCGGACTTTAACATTCATTCGCAATCCCCGCACCCTACATTTTGGTCCTTCGAACTGTGGACCTCGCGCGTCGGTGCTGTAGTGGTGCGACGGGTGAGGTGTACGTACTAACTATCTGAACATTTCTGAGGTGTAAGGATTGCAGTGATAACAGTGGATTGCAGTGGATGCCAGCGTTGGTTCAGCAGAAACAGAGCGTCCAGTAAGGCACAGCAAATATCGGAGAAACAAGTAAGATCTAACCATTTTATATTGAACAAATCATAACACCAACATGTCTAGCATCGAAAATCAATACAGGCTAGCAGAAGACATAGAAAAGAACTTTAGAAACTTTAAAAAAGATGGGGTGGACAGAAAGAGTCAGCCAGAGTATTTTAGACGGCAAATTAACAAGTTAGAAGAATTATGGGCGGAGTTCCAATACCACCATGATCGAATAGGTACAGAGACGAGTCAGACGGATCCGTATTTTACTGAAAAGTGGTATCAGAAAACGAAAGAAATCTATTTGTCGTATCAACAACAATTGAAAGATGGTCAGTTGGCCGTAAAGAAAATAATTAACGAACAAGATGCCGGAAAAGAAAAGACAAACAGAAACGTGGAGGAGAACAAAGGAGAATCTAGCTATCAACCGGCAAGACAACAGTTGGGAAAGGAAGATGCTAGCAGGAGTCAAGGAGGACTGAGTAAAACAGATGAGTCACTCCGCAAACAGGAAGCAAACTTTAGAGCATTTGAAAGAACTGTCGCGAACATTGATTTGAAAACATTAACAGACAAGTGGGAGTTTGAAGATGCTCTTAGAGCATTAGAAGCCAGATGGAAAATCATTGACAATCTACATCTGGAGATAGACAGCGAGTTGAATGGCAGTAACCTCGAGTATGAGGACACATTTAATGAGTATGAGTCGAGATTTAACATGCTAAAGAAAAACATTAATAAGAAAATGTGGTCAGTCGCTCATAGGGAGAAAACTACCCCAATGTTGGAAACCCCTATTTTTAACGGAAACTATAATCAATGGGTATCGTTTAAAGATTTGTTTTCTGAGGCCATTCATAACAATACATCATTATCAAACTCTCAGAAAATGCAATTTTTAAAGTCGAAAGTCAAAGGTGAAGCTGAAAGATTGATTCAACATTTGGCGATTACATCTGAAAATTACATAACATGTTGGGAAATTCTCAATCATCGGTACGACAACAAAAAACTAATTTTCACATCTCACATGAACACGTTATTTGCTTTACCTAACATACAACAGAATTCCATTCCGCTTATCAAGAAGTTGCACGACGTGTCTACAGAAACGCTCAATGCCATTAAAAATCTTGGAGTGGATATATCAACATGGGACCCGATTTTGGTTCATATCTTGTGCCAAAAATTAGATTCAGAAACATACACGGGCTACTTGGAGTCTCTGAAAAACTCGCGGGAAATGCCGGTCCTGCAGGAACTCTTAGACTTCTTAGAAAGTAAATTTACAACATTAGAAACATCATCTCGCCGCAAACATGAAGCTCCACTAACAGTAGGACAAAAAGCTATTGCTCAATTCCGTAATCAAGAAAGAAAATTAGAAAAACAACCAAATTTATCCGCGGCCTATAAAACATTTATGTCAGAATACCTACAGTTGAGTCATATGAAACCTGCTGACAATAATAACATGCTCGAATGCTATTTACCTCACCATGGCGTCGAGCGAGCTGAGTCGACAACAACCAAGTACAGAGTGGTTTTTAATGCCTCTTCTAAGACTTCTACAGGATGCTCACTTAACGACCTTATGTACAAGGGTCCAAACTTACAACAAGACCTTCAAACATTACTATTAAAATGGAGAGTATTCCCGTATGCGTACACGGCAGACATCGAAAAGATGTACCGCCAAATACTAATACATGTCAAGGACGCAGGATTACAAAAAATAATATGGAGAGATTCTCTGAAACAGCCATTACACTCATTTCAGTTAATGACTGTAACATACGGAACAAAGTCAGCACCATTCTTAGCGATGATGACGTTGAGAAAATTAGCCGCAGATGAGCGCAACAACTTTCCTGAAGCCTCCAAAATTTTGGAAGAAGCTTTCTATATGGATGACTTAGTACACGGTGCCTATACGGTGGAACAAGGAAAGAAAACAATTGATGACCTAAATTTACTATTAAAAACAGGAGGATTTAACTTAAGGAAGTGGTCGTCAAACAACCATGACTTATTGGAAACCATTACGAACCAAAGTCAAAACGAACAGGATAGCAAGACAATATTCAATTTCAAAACAGAAGATACATCAAAAACACTTGGCCTATGCTGGAACCCAGTAGAGGACAAATTCACTTTTAAGTGCGAAGTGATAAAACAAACAAAGCTAACAAAACGAATCCTGCTATCAGAAATTTCAAAAATTTTTGACCCCTTAGGATGGCTATCGCCGGTGGTCACAAAATTAAAATTACTGTTTCAAAAAGTTTGGAAAACCAACATTCAGTGGGACGAGGAAGTGCCAGAGGATATCTATAACGAGTGGTCAAAAATACAAACAGATCTGAACAGAATTACTGAATTTGAAGTTCCGAGATGGCTGAATAGCCAGGAACATGACATTATCGAGCTGCTTGGATTCTGTGATAGCTCGTTGAAGGCTTTCGCTTGTGTTATATTTGCTCGGATAAAAAACCAACCGAAACCAATAATAGTCGCAGCAAAGACAAAATTAGTACCTCTGAAAAAGATATTAACATTACCGAAATTGGAGCTGAGTGGAGCGTACCTTTTATCAAAGCTCATGAAAAAGGTCAAAGAAGCGTTTAAAAAACATGAAATAAAAGCATATGGCTGGTCAGACTCGAAAATTGTCTTGGGTTGGTTACAGGGAGAGCCGGGTCGTTGGAAACCCTTTGTAGCCAACCGAGTAAAACAAATAACTGAAATAATACCTAAAGAACAGTGGAACTATGTTAAGACAAATGAAAACCCGGCTGATGCCGCCAGCCGAGGGATATATGTCTCTCAACTCCTAACAGAACAAGCCCTGTGGAAAAACGGACCCACTTGGCTAGCAACATTTCAGCCTGAAACATTAAAACAAGAAACATTCATAACAGAAACAGAAAGGAAAGTAGGTCAAACTAACATCGCACAGCATGACAACAACAGCGAAAACATTATAGATGAGTTATTAAATAATTATAGCTCGTTTAACAAAGTTATGCGAATCGTCGCATGGCTACAAAGAGCGCTGACCTCAAAAAGTATACAACAGCGGCCGAGCTATCTCACATTGCAAGAATTGCGTAAAGCGAAATTAACAATAATAAAACATGTGCAACACAGCGAATTCGAAACGGAATTAGAACACTTACGCAAACACAAACAAGTACAAGCAAAATCCAAACTTTTAAAACTAAATCCGTTCATTGACAATCAAAACATCTTACGAGTCGGTGGACGCCTTAGTAAAGCAACAATGAGTGACGAAATGAAACACCCGAAAATCATCCCCAAAAATTCACAGTTGGCTGTGCTACTAATCAACCAAGCACATGAGTTAACATTTCATGGTGGCCCAGGACTGACGCTGGCTACGCTGAGACAGGAGTACTGGATTACCAGCGGGAACAAAACGGTGAAGAAAGAGTTAAGAAAATGTGTTACCTGTCGCAAGCAGGAAGGCAAAGTACAGTCACAACTGATGGGGGACCTTCCAGCAGCACGTGTCAACCCAGCCAAACCGTTCTTCCACACAGGAGTGGATTACACTGGATTTATGGACATCAAAGCAAGTAAAGGACGTGGAGCAAAAACATTCAAGGGATATGTGGCAATCTTTATTTGCATGGTCACTAAAGCCGTGCATCTAGAGTTGGTAACAGAGCTAACTAGCTCCGCCTTTCTGGCAGCCTTGAAGAGAATGGCAGCAAGACGAGGAGCGCCAAGACACTTGTATAGTGATAATGGCACCAACTTCATAAAAGGAAACAGATTATTACAAGAAGAATACCAACAGCTGCAGCAAATCTTCAACGACAGCTTTTTGACGGAAGTCACGCAGATGAACATTGAGTGGCACTTCAACGCGCCAACCTGGGCAAGTGCTGGAGGGCTGTGGGAACGAGCAGTCCGTAGTCTGAAGCACCACCTGAAACGTGTAGTGGGAGAACAAAAATTAACCTTCGAAGAGTACACAACCCTCTTAACGCAGATTGAAGCCTGCCTAAACTCACGTCCACTGTGTGCCCTAACGGAAAACATAGAAGACATCGACTTCTTAACACCTGCTCACTTCCTAACGGGAAGAGCTGGACTAACAATAATTCAAACACCTGAAGACGCACGCACACGGTGGCACCTAACCCAAAAACTGTTTGAAGATATCTGGAAGAAGTGGAAATCGGAATATTTGACCCAATTAACATCCAGGCAGAAATGGCAACAACCACAACAAAACGTGAAAATCGGTGATATAGTGACTATTCACGAAGATAACCTTCCCCCCGGAAAGTGGGCGCTCGGCAGGGTAATCGAGGTCCATCCCGGCAATGATGGCTACGTGAGAGTCGTGACCCTGAAAACAAAAAATGGCACATTAAAAAGACCCGTAGTAAAAATATCGGTACTACCGCTAGACAAACAAGAAAGTACAACGAACGAACAAGACGAGAAAAAACAACAAACAAACTTCAACAAAAGATCGAATTTCGTATCACTAACGATGATGCTTATGTATTTCCTAAGCATATGCTCACCAGGACTGGGATTTAATGTGACCAGTTTAAGAGAACAACAAGCTCTTTACTTCGACAAGGTCAATAACATGCAACTTATTAGAGATGAATGGAAGATTATCGCATACTACGATATGGAACCGTATTGGACAGGCACAATTGCTTATGAACGATATTATCAACATCTGAGCAACATATGTAACACTATCAAACAGCTGACCCATTGTGACATCATCATGTTACAACTGCGACACACCTACAGTGAGATTGAACATAGTAACAAAGTATTATTGAATCAACCATTAACAAACAATGTGCGAACGAAGCGCGGCCTTATCAACGGTGTCGGGTATCTGGCGAACAGTTTATTCGGTGTATTAGACGACAATTTCGCGGAAAAATATAAACAGGACATAGCTCTTGTCCGTGCAAATCAAAAACATTTAGCACTTCTGTGGAAAAACCAAACATCTATAATTGAAGCAGAGTATAACGTGTTACAGAGAACAGAGCAAGCGATTAAGACCCAACATAGCATGATTAACAAACATTTGATGAACTTAGATAAATCTGTATACGCGCTGGCAACACAAGTGAATGAGATAGAAGCAATGGCAGAATTTACATTATCCGCAATGGCCACAAGTAACATTTTGATGCATCTAAAAAACATACAAGATACTCTGCTAGACACGATTAGCAGTGTTTACAACGGGAAAACTAACACCCAATTGATTAATCCTCAACAGCTGCAAAATCAACTCAACATAATCTCTGGATTGTTAGATAATGGATTGACGTTACCCATTGACAACATCCAAACAGACATGACAAACATTTATCATCTTCTAAGAGTCAAAGCAGCAATGACCAAGCAGTATACTATATTCGAAATAACAGTACCACTCATCAGCCGAGACAAGTATGACCTTTATCGCATCTTTCCAGTGCCTCATCAGCTAGGCAAAACAATGATAACAGTCACACCAATTGAAAGCTACATTGCTATGAATCTAGAAAATGAAATTTAATTACCCCTATCGCCGAATGATTTTGAACATTGTATACCACGTGATTCTTCAACATACCTATGCCAACTGAAAACACTCATCTACAACATAAACTCAGATCAAGACTTCTGTGTCAAGGACGAAAACAATGCAGGTCAATGCAAAACAAACAGAGAGGCTTGTCAGAACAAATGGATAAGTTTAACTATAGTCAACCAGTACCTATCATTCTGCTGCGATAGCTGCCAGTTACGAGTATTGTGCGGGGATCAAATTACCGCCAACCAGCTGACAAAAACAAATATTATAAATCTACAACAAGGCTGCACTATAAAGATAGGCAATGGCACAGTTTATTCGCAAAAAAGGTTGACCAGAACATTTAACATTAAAGATCAATTTAAAGTTCCCGAGATATCACCAATCAACAAAGTAATAAACATAACAATGGATAACACCCCGGTTGAAAATGAAGATGAAGACAACACGAAAATGCTAAGGGACATAAACGAAAAAATTAAAGTTATGAAACAAAGTCAACCCCTGGCCGACAGCATAACAGTTCATGACATTCATCACTACACCCTGATCTACAGTATGTGGGGAGTAGCTGTGGTGATAACTCTCATCTTCGTGTACCGTCGAGTACGCTCCCGGTGGCAGCAGACAGCAGCCGCCCCGGCGGCGGCGGCAAGCGCGGTGACGCCCGCGCCGGAGCCGCAACCGCGGGAATCCAGCAGTGGACAGTGTAGTGCGCGAGTGAAAGTGAATGAGCAGTGCAGTGCGCGAGTGATAAACAAAGACCACGATCGTTGCTATACTGAGCAGGGCACAACCCCAATATTAAGAAAAGTCTCTTTTAATAACGATGTGTAATGTAAACTAAACAATTTAAATATCATTTGTAACATTAACTTTGACTTTAAATTTGTTTATCACCTTGTAATATCATAAATCATTTCATGAGTGCACCCAACCCCTATCTTTGCCCCGGCAAGATGTTCGGTGCATTACACCTAACACACGTGCGTGACGTCACTCGCCCGCGGTCACTCGCGGTGCGTCGGACATCACGTGAATTAAGTAAATTAGTGTACTTTCGGAAGCCGCCGCGACCGGGTACATTCGATAATACATTTACATATAACATTCTTAACATTTCATTAACATTTTAACTAACTTAGATCTTAGCAACAGTATAACAGTGTAAACAGTAGTATTTTGATAAATAAACCTTTGTACTCTTTCTCCGGACTTTAACATTCATTCGCAATCCCCGCACCCTACAGCTATATTGCGGGATAAATTATTAATGTCAATCAAAATCGCCGCAGCTTGTGTTTTCACACCACACTTCGGCACGCAAGGAATGGTCTAAGCCGCATATATTTGTACCTGCATTCACTTGCGCAATTTAAACTTATTGTTTAACCTCTAATCGTTTACATACTTTAAACTTTTGTAACCGCAACGTTTGCACAAACGCAAATTTCGGAGTTCTTAGCAGTAATATAAATGGCCGGAAATCGTTTAAGGTTTGATTTGGTATTGTGGGAACCTTTTACTTTTGAAAAGATCGGCTTTTATCGGAAATACCCTGTTAAAAAAGTGTTCAGCAAACGCCGCTAGGTGCTTATATGAGCGGATATCCCTATCCCTACTAATTTTATAAATGCGAAAGTAACTCTGTCTGTTTCCTCTTCACGCTTAAACCGCTGAATCAATTTAGATGAAAGTTGTTTTTTTGGTTTAATGCGATTTTCACAATCAGTTAGATAATTTTCACGGAAGGTTTATGTATATAATAGAGCGAAGCGAGGGCGGGTCGCTAGTTATCAATAAAAGTCTACCTGTAGTCTCTATATTCAGTACCTACCTATTCCTAAGTTAGTGTATTCAATTATAGTATCTGCGACTCTATGTGCCAGATGATGGTTGACGTTTTGGTTGTTGACGGATTCAAATGTACCTATCCTTAGATATTACTACAAAGTGGCATTGAGCTGGTTAAAACGAGTAAGAGTTATGTATGTTGTATGCTATTTTCCAGGTAAAACTGTTTCGTTACTGGTTGACAAACATCGCATAGTATTAACCTTTTCAAAAGCCATGTCAATTACAAAAGACGTTACTTACACGCCAACAGCTAAAATCTAGGGCTCATGTCTACCTTAAAATATATAAAATAATAATCCAGCCTATATACGTCCCACTGCTGGGCACAGGCCTCCACTCACAATGAGAGGGTTTGGGCTATAGTTCCCACGCGGGCCCAGTGCGGATTGGGAACTTTGCACACACCGTCAAATTGCTTTGCAGGTGTGTGCAGGTTTCCTCACGATGTTTTCCTTCACCGAAAAGCACATGGTGAATCTACAAATTATATTTCGCACATAAATTCCGAAAAACTTAGAGGTGCGAGCCCGGGTTCGAACCCACGACCCTCTGCTTAAGAGTCGGCAGGTCAAACCATTTTCATCATTGCGCTGCAAGCCTGGGACACTTCAATTTCCATTGTTGCTAAAGCAGGGGTCCTGTACAATTTCACTGACTTGCACAAAATCTCACAGCACAGTTCCTAAATGAAACATTTTACTTTCCACTTTAAATTTAGCGTTATGCTAATGCACAATGTTACACAGTACCTTAGTTGGAAAACTGCCAAATGGCTCTTGACACGGCGTTATTTTGGGAACGATTTTACAGCGATAAAAGGTTTTTATTTTGTTTTGACAAATAACAAACGTCGCTATATTTAAAGTGCTACCTGTTGAAAATAATAGCTGCAGTATAGTTCTATTAATGAAAGCTTTTATTAATTAAGACGTTTTATTTAATTTCACCTGTTTGTTTGTTATATGCCGGTTATATCCTGTAAGTTTTTAAAAATATCGTTATTGAAATGGGCTGAAAATTGGGACACATTTGATGCTGACTGTACGTGCCTACCATACATTTTATAACCCTGTGGAGCAATCAAAAAATTACCGTGAAGAACGACACGTAATTTTTCGTCACGTTTTTGTCTCGTTATCCATAATAATCGCATTTCAACAACTTCCAGAATCAATTAAAAATTAATTAAATGCTCTTGTTAGCGTCCTAGTTTGGCTCATCGAGTATTCTTGGCACTCGCCGCCGAGGCCCGAAGGCTATAATCGAAGCCATACTCGTAAACTGTAAAAAGAAAATAAATTGACCTCGGTGATATTTTATAGTTGCACTCACCTCTTTGGCCGAAGAAGCAAACGAGTCAGCGTGTCACATAATTGAAAGTAATCACCAACCGCAACAATAGGAGAGGAATTGTAGAAGCATTGCCAGTATTTGAGAAACGATCAGAGCCCTTAGCCAAGATGCCCATCACTAACTAGCGTTTCTATTCGTTTAGTTTTTAAACCAATAGCGTCGAAACCGCTGGCTTCGCTTGGTTGACTAGGTAGATCACGTCATACGGAGAGTCACGTGATCTACCAGTGATGCGATTGGTTTAAAAACGAAACGAATAGAAACGCTAGTTAGCGTAATGCATCTTGGCTAAAGGCTCAGCCTCGTCTCTTGAAGGTCTATGAGTCAGCTGGTTTTACATATCTGTCTGTCGGGTGGTAAAAAGTTGTGATTAAAAGCGGATAGCAATAACGAGTATATTTTAAACGATGTACATTATTGTGTACAAAATTGTGAGAATATGATATGTTTGACGTTCAGTCACGCTGGAGGAATAACATTTGTTACCTTTCTAGTCCACGTCCTGGATAAGGACATGTACAGGATAATTTTCGTCCTGCATTTTACAGTGACGGGCAATGGCTTATTTTATAACTTCATTTTACTAACATGGCTTGGAAAGTGTTCGGATTAACCAAATATTTATCTGTTATCATAATAATTTTACTGCATATAATGTCATAGTCTAACTTCTTCCATCATTAAATCAAAGGCGCGCTGAAAGAGATCCCTAAATATATCCTTCTTGATACCTATCTGTATCTAATTTTTTTTGTTTTTGTGTGTAGCAAAACTAAAATAGTAAAAACACTATCGCTCACTCAAAACCCCATCAAGACAATCTACGTACACCCAAGGCCAATAAGAAGTGTGAACACACGGAATCGCGGCTGTAAAACACACGCCCGGCACTTGCCGCCATTACATGGACTGGCGACGCCATTACGCGCTAGAATAGCAGTTTTGTTGGCCCCAAGTGTATGGTCGCGCTATTCCGATGACAAATGAAGGAAGTAGATTTTGAATGTGTTTTTCGGGGTTTTGTGTACCAATTTATGAAGTAATTTTACACTTCCGAGATATGCTTCGCAAATGTAACACATGATTGCTTCCGTTAGGGGAAGTGTTGTTAGAATGACTTTACGTTGCTTCAGCACGTCGACATTGCAACTGTCCGTTCATTTGAACTGTAGTTCGAATGTAACCACCCTATGATGCATGGTACGCATTGCATCTTGTTAGTATACAGGGTGTCTCAAAATTGTACCTATGGAGTTTACAATAATTATTATTGTAAACTCTATGCAAAATAAAAAAAAATCTGTTTAATTACTTTTTTTCGTGATAAAATGTTAGTTTCACCCTTATTCGTTTGTGCACTTTATCGCGGGACACCCTGTTTAGTGTAGTTTTGTTTTAAAATCCAGGACGAGGTTTTCTTCAATTTATATATTATTTGCCAGAATAGTCGTAATAAGAAAACACAACGAAATTTATCCTGACATGCCTGAATGCTGCAGCATATTTTTAACCCGTAATGAATAGGCACAATTCTTATGATGTACACTTTTCCTGCAGGCAAGTTATAATAATATTTTCTTAAAACATCCACATTCCACAAAAGAGGCGTTATTTTATTAATTTCAAACAACACTGAAGGCATGCGATCCCATAGCTCCATACACGGCGGTAGCGACGAAAAAGCCTTTATTTCGCAAGAATGCGTTGAGCTCGCGGGGACAAAATGTGCTCAGTGCACGCTACAATACGTCCATATAAGAACACTAAAAGATTAAAACACACAGCTTAGAAACTCTCCCTACAAAACATCGTACTAAACTGCGGTCTCCAAACACTCGCAACGGAAATTTGTTAAACCAAAGGCAAAATGTGCTAAGATTTTGTTAAGAAAACACTCGAAATTTCTTAACGCGTTGTTTTATACACGACGTGATCCTGGAGTGTAACACCGTTTTGCTTTTAGTTAATAATCTTGCGGAAGTACGTTTGGCGTGGCCCTATGTATAAAATGTGTTGAAAGGACATAGTGATATAATGCAATATTTAGGCAGAGGCTCTATTTAATGAGATGGCTACAACTACTCAATAGTCGTTACCAATAAGACCGCGAGAACTTAAGTTTAATGCAAATTAAGAAGTATTGTTACATGGTTGCGTTCAGCATTTATTGCTAGACTAGTTTTTAACCAGCTTTTGGTCTGCATTTTATGATTAATTGGTTTTTTTTTAATTGATATTAAGAAACGAATACTTAACTCTCAGAAATAATTTTAAGAATATCCTCACTACAATATAAACGATGACTTTTATTGTCTTTTGTTTAACTTTTTAATTTAAATAAGTAGCATGACGATATTATGGTAACCCGTAGGAAATAACAATATACAAGAGAGCAAGAATTTTCGGCAACGAAAAATGATATCTAGTAAAACAGAAAAAACGTGGTCATAAAATTGAAACACCTAAAAGCGACACAGGGAATAATTCTGGTGTACTGCGGTGTGCCCACCAATTACTACCTACACCGCGGCAATTTGAATAACAACCGACGCTAAATTAGGTTTCGTGTTGAAGAAAAACAGTAAAATGAAGGTACAAAGCCGGTTAAAAGAGCGTTTCTAACTATAATAAAAGCCAGATGGTTAACATTAATTTAAAAAAAAATAGTACCTGCACCTCTACATTAATTACTTCCATGACAATCTTCTTCCTTATTGTTTAAATGGCAACTATCCACTGGGACAATTTTGCAAGTACAGTCAGCATCAAATAGATAGGAACAGTCAAAATGGCCAAATGTATCGCAACACATTCTTATTCCTTTAGTAATAAAGATGTGCTGCGATATATTTGGCCACTTTCGCTGCTCCTATCTATTTGATGCTGACTGTACCTATGTCTACATAGTGAGTGAAAGTATAATAGGTAACAAAGAAAATAAATAATTATGACCTAAAAGATGGCCAGATTTCAACCGGTCATATCAGTAAGTCTCCCTATGAGAATCTAAGATAATTATGGGACAAGAACAGTTTATTTTGTTTTTAATTTCGATTATTACACTGCCACGAACAGTTAGAACTCCAACAATATTTAAGCAGAGTTGCATCTATATGGGTCATGAAACTCATAGGAAAAGGTTTTGTTACCTACCTTTAAATAGCGTTTGATTTTGTTTCTGTTTTTCAAATTATTAAATAAACGGTAATTTTTTTAACTTTATTTATGTATAATCTCCACAAAATTTTAATTAACAAGCTTTACGCTCAATGTTACGGCGTTTAAATAATAAAATGATTTAAGTACGCTCAAATAATCCACTATTAAATTAATAGTCGTAGTATTCTAGTTCAAACCGCTAGTTTAATTTATAAATTGTATAGAACTTATCAAGTGCTTTAAGATTGAAATTAAATTTCAAACAGTTCCTCAACTGCAAAAGGCTTTGAGAACAAAGCTCGCTCGCATCAATCACCCAAGCCATTGTGTGACGCGTCTGTAGAGAACTTCTCAAGCCCTTTGAAAGTAATAAATCGATGTTACTAAGAAATTGTAACTTTATCTCAAAGTTCTTCAAGTCCAATGAAGGCTTTTTTGAAGTATAATTAGTTTTTAGTTTACCTGCAGTTGATTGGAAGTTGAGTGAAGTTTAAAGTTGAAGTCAGAGGAAATTCCGAGTTGAAAGTGCCGGGCAGAGGTGAGGTAAAGACGTCTCGGAGTCATATAAAAACAAAAATTAATAAAAAAAATCCTAAAAAGTGGCTCTTTACCACGTTTTGATACTAGGATTAATGAAGTTACAGAAATTTACAAACGCGAAAGTAAATTACCTTTTAAGTAAAGTTTCAAAGCTTACGACGAATGATTCGCTATGTTTCTAAACCTTTGCAGGCAATAAGAATTCATTGACCTAACAATCCTCAGCTTTCGTAGTTTTCCCTGATTTCTACATTTTAAATACATTATTGAACTTACCTTTCTCCGGATACATTTTACAGCAAGAGGGTTATAGTTACCAATACCGCAAGCCATAACTTCTGCCTTCTGGGAAGACATTACCATGCACTTCCATGAGTCATGACGGCAGTTACGGCAAATTTAATGGTGTGTGAATAATAAATTAACATTTCTCTTATCTAAATGCGCTCACTTCCTATGGGTTAGCGATGCTTTAATTTTAAGCTGATCGAAACATAACCGGAGATACCATTAGCACGGGGTGAATTACGCCGCCGGCTTTTGTTTAAGTTGTAGCTTAAATTTTAGAAATCCCTATCCCTACTAATATTATAAATGCGAAAGTAATTCTGTCTGTCTGTTACCTCTTCACGCTTAAACCGCTGAACCGATTTAGATTAAATTTATCGTGTTATGGCAGTGTAAATGACGCAATGTTCAATAGCATGTAGGTATCCAATGCCATTTCCTTAAACTTTTAACAGCTACTATGAATATATTCTATTATATCTGCCAGTTATCCTTGGTCTGCCTTTTCTTCAGCCCTTCCTCCTTTATCAAGTCGTCACATGGTTATAAATGCCCCAACATCTAAGTAAACTTTGTTTACTGTCAAAAATATAGAAAACAGTAAAAGTCTGATTAAAAATTTAATCTGGCTTTTTAAATTACTAACTTGACCGTATTATACGCTTAAACCGATTGTAATCTTATAAGGAACAAGCATTACAACCAGGTCAAACAATTAATAGAGGAAAGGGGTGCCGACAAATCACAACGAACGACACAAGTTAGCCGACTTTACACACGTTTGTATTATGTCACGATTACAAGAATAGGCCCCGTGCGTGTGTCCATTCTACATGGAAACGCCTTTGGGTATTTTAAAGGTTTTTTTTTAAATGAGGCAGACGAACCGACGACTTGACTTGACATTCTATTAAATCGCAATTTTACTACCTTTTCATAATTATGACGTCTCATGGGCTGTGTTCATTGTGGTACGTCCATTCAGTCATGTACCTATCCCAGCTCATGACATTGATTTTAAAAAAACATCCTATTTTTTGTGAATCTCAATCATGAACATAATTTTCTCTACCACTTTAAAACAGTAATTCATAAACCCTCAGAAATATCGTCTGTTCATAATCTACGGAGCCGCGTCCCCACGTCGCAACTTCAGCATGTTTTAAACGGTCCCGTGAACTTGGCTCGTAACTCGCCGCTAGGTCACGTACGGAACCCTAAATTTAAGGAAAACACTCCGATAACTTGCACGCTGGAACACACGTCTGAGATTAGGCGTTTTGTTTTGGAGTAAGGCGGAAATTTTAAAAATTTAGCGACAAAAATTTTGCAACGAAATTGTTGCTAGCCTAGGTGTTTTATGGCAAAAAGTAAGTAAGTAAGGGGGATCTGAGATCCATAGACGTTTGCAATCTCAAGACTCCAATCCTAAGACTGCAAATGCATTGTCAACCCTGAGGACTAAGATGGCAAGAGGATGGTTGTCTTAAATGTTGCAACAAAGTATTTTATAGCGCGGAACAGTATTTTTATATTTGTTAAAAGAGCTCCAGCTCTGACCTCGACGTGCAGTGAAATATTTTCGGTTCCAGGGTTGTACTTTATCTGTGGAGTTATAAGAGATAAAAAGATAAAAAATATAAAAGATATAGTATAAAAGTAGGCCGCACGAGCACTTTTACACGTTAAGATATACTAGCGCTTCCCAAGAGGAGACCACTGCTGTGAAGAAGCGCCTCAAGAAACTCAACAGTCATTTTTTTTAAATAGAACTTATGACAATGATACTACTTATTGTAGCATTATATTAAACTGTACAAATGATTTAAAATATCTGCGTAGCCGTAGTTCGGCTGAGTGAACGAAAATTGATTTTAAAACCGCTTTACGTTAATCATCACCTAGAACCAAAACAAATTAAACCAACATTCAATGAAGAGGTCAAAGGTTTAACAACTTATAAATTTCGAGGGGCGGGCATCATGTTAAGGAAATAAAGTGGTCCATAAATTTGGAATAATTCCACCTTTTACTGAGAGCCCCGCAAATGCTGTGCCGTCGCTAACGTTTCTGCTGGAATTTAAAGGTAAAACATGATTTTATAATGATACTAATAGGTTTTTAACTTGAAAATCAAGAAAATATGATTGCAATGTAGAGAAATGTTTGCCAATCATGTTTCCCACATTATAAACCTAGTTACTAAAGACATGGTAAAAAGTCTTAGTTCTCTACGCAATTATATTAAATACTATGTAAGTAGGTATAACTTCTGGAGATGTTTATAATTTAACAATTTTTCTCTCAAAAACCTGAAACCAATTTTTTTACGATCCATAATATATTCAACTAGTTTACTTAAAAAAAGAACCTCGAATATGAATATCTTCCTTCACATCACTAGACCGAGCCACGGTACGAATTCAGGTCAAACGTAAATAAATTTAGTTTGCTTTGTCCGTTTTAAGTACAGTTTTGTTTGGGAATTTTCTGGAAAAACCTATTGTCGGCTCTTGCGGTTTTGTTTGATTCAGTTGCGGTTCTTAAACTTCTTGTTGTGTGGATTACGTTTGATTTGAAGTAAATGTTGAACAAAGGCCGGCCAGGTCGAGAAACAAATTGAGCTGTGTAAACAATCAACGCGGAAGTTAGAATCATTGTCCTATTTGTTTTGTCTCAGTTTTGTTTAGGTACTAGTTATGTCTTCAAACAAAACTAGTTTAAAAATCTAGTCTTATTATGGTCGCATTTTCTTTTGTTTCGCAGACAAAACTTATTTTCATTATCATGTATTTCTGATTCTGAGGTTGCTAGCGGGTCGTGCCTCAAAGCCAAGATGTAATATTTTAAGTCCCATGTCAGATTTTCACGTCGCTATAAAATATCATAATTTTTCTGCTAAATCTCTACCTAGAAGGGTAAGATTTAGCTTGTCATCAAGCAACCTTGCAGTTTCCAGCCACCCCTACCAAAAGAGCTATTTTGAGTAACATAATGTTGGCACTATATTTGGGAGTATTTGCCATAAACATAGCATTTGTATAACCATATCATTTATAATCAATTTGACTTGAGGACAACGAATACCAGCTTAAGTTCTGCATACCATCCCATTTTAGGTCTCTGTACCAAAACGGTAAAAAAGAAACCCTCATGGTGAGTCTTCGTTGAAATTTAGGCAACTCAAAATAGACCTTATCGCTTACGAATTAAGAAAACGCAAATCTATATTTACCAACCATTATTTTAAATACGGAACCCTTGGTGCGCGAGTCCGACTCGCACTTGACCGGTTTTTTATGGCTGAGTGTATCCTAAAATGCTGCAATAATAACGGTTTACCACAGGTGTGCAAACTTTATGTGTCCTTGCTTACTCTTAACGCGTATGCTTAACTCTTTTTAGATCCTTGGTCTTTATATTTTCTGAAATATGAGTTAGTAGTGACTTCTGAATGAGTTTCAAGACTACGGGCCTCATAATCCCGCCGGCGCGCGGTAGCCGGGAACTCATTAACGGCCGAATAAAAAGGTTTTATTAGATAATATTTTTTGTTTGAGGACGGTCGACGTAAACTAGAATTTAACCGTCCTTCAGAATTAAAGGTACGCCGTTAATTTGATGCAGCAAAATTAAAGTGACATCGTTTTTCGTTGTCGTCGAAACATAACTCCAAATAAGAGAATTAAGGATTTAAACCGATATTCAGACTTGTAACCTTTCCCAGAGGTTAATGAACATTGGGTTTCTGATAAATATTATAAATTAATGAAGAGTCTTTTAGCGAATTACATATTTGTAATACTTGTTTAATTGCTCCAAACACAAAAATTGTAAAAAAAATATACATACTATGAGTGCTCATATAAAAAGGCAGTTTTCGACTGACAGTTAAGTTTATTGACCAAATAATTAATCAGAGCCCCTAAAATCCAGTCGTGATAAATATCTACCAGTTTTACCAAGCCTATATTCTCCAATATTTTATTTTAACAGATTGTCACCTAAAATAAAAATGAAACCCGTAAAAAAGGAATCAAACTTCCAAATGCGTTTAATTAACGCAATTAAAGAACCCTTATTATTGCCGGAGCCTGCAATTCTTGTTTGATTAAAAATAAATCGCTTGTCTATGCCCAGTGAGTTCCACAGCCGGAATTATTCCACGATTGGAAATTTTAAAAATATGGAAGGGATGATTGGAAAACGCAATACGAATTGTTTACGGTTTTATGTTTACTAAACCTTTTTGATGAAACGATGAGTAACTGAATTAAAAACTTCTATTGAAACGAAAACGCCAATCAGAAATATCAGTAACATTACGTTACTATTAAAACGTTTAATTAATTTATTTTACACAAACATGTTTTGAAAATACGTAACACGGAACATAGTTTTTAACAATTACACAAGTAATCATATAAAAAAATATATATAACAGAAATCACTACCATAATTATTATTAGTCCATAGTTACTAAATATTTAGGTATTCTGTACGTACATTTTCACTGAATTTTTTATATCAACACATCCGAAATTATTTATTCTGAAAATATTTCAATTTAAAAAATATTTCAATTTTGCGCCTTTATAAAGTGGTAAAGCCAATGTTCACCGATGATGCTTCTGTGATATTGAATGTCATCAATTGTGATAGGCATCTTGTACATGTGTAGTACATATGCGTACATACAAATGTTGTGAGTACACCATGAATTATAATATGTATAATAACCGCTCTTACAAAAATATATTCGTCAAAGTCGTATATTTTTAAAACATGCTTTACTTTACTTGTTAACTACGGTGCTACAACCTTTAACGTGGATGCCACTGCCATTGTAAAATGAGAAGCTTTAAAAATAAAATACGATCAATTCTTTACGCCGGTTTTATGCTGCGATCAAATTTTGATGGTTGGATTTTTAAAGATAGACTGTCTATAATATAAAATGCATTAAATTGTCAAACACAAAGTAATTTCTACCTTGCCTCAAATGGGTAAGTCACAAAGTAAATTTTTGTTAAATCCTTGACTTCATACTATTTTATTTTAAGTCTCAAACAAGTAGCGACGCTTTGAGACTTTTAAGCTTAATAATTTTGTGCTTTATCGCCTTTTGATAAAGTTCATAAAGTGACACTTGTTCTCAATGAATTGAAAATTCCACAGATTAATTCATGATGACATAAAAATATTTCATAGCTTTAGTTGTTTGCTGATATCTTTGCATTATTTATGGAAATACTATCGCTTGCTGAATATAAATTTAAATCGGGTTTATATCTATAGATTTCATAAGAAGTAGATGAAAGAATTCATAAATATCCAGCCAAAGTTAAAAGTCACTAAGAGAATATAATACTCTGAAGAAATTGGGTATTATAGTTACATACGAGTATGCATGCTGTACTGTACTTATACTACACGTTTGCATACGCTGCGCCAACAATCGTTAATTAGAATTATAACTAATAAAACTTAAATTTGCAATTATTTATATTATCAGGTGAAACAAAATGTTATAGACAAAGACTATAATTTAAATACTTGACAGTGGAACGTAGACTAGTCAACCTCAAAATGGTCACCCTACGTTGTGGCAACACAACAGGAACATTTCAATATCTATGATCATACCCTTTAGTTCAATAGGCAGACACTTCCATTAAAACCCCCCGCATCCAACAAGCATGAATAGACCGAGTCCTATACATCTTCTAAGTTACCGGCACCATGTCGCACTAAACACCTAGTGTGTAGTAGGCTAGTAGAGTTGCTGCCCTAGTTTCTGCTCCGGCCGAGATGCACTTCATATGGGCCAACTTTATAAACTTAATGTCACAACACGTCTAACTCGGGAAGAGAGCGCGTGGTGTAAAATAATGTAGGTAACACAATGGACAAGTTGAATGCAAAAATACAAATTGCAATATATAATATAAAGGGATGACACAACTGTCGTGCGTTTGCCAAAGCACAGAATAAGTTAGTAGGTATATAAATAGTACAAATACAGGAGGCGTTCTTTCTAACAAAACTTAGTTTAGGTAGGTCGAAAGTGTGCTACCCTTTCTACAGCATTGTTTTTCACCCAGCCCATACAAATTTTACACCCGGGCCCCCTATCATGCATACGTACAAGATAAAATTTGACAGGTGCTAGGGAAAATGAATACATCTATTCCATATTCTAATGTAAGACTTAAGCTTAAGGTTTAAAATAAAAGTCATCCGTCTTGATACAATCGCTATAAAAATATGATATAGTCGCTTAGTAATAAAAGGTATAAAAGTCAGGACGAGACACTTTTATTTTAAACCTTAAGCGTTAAGTCTTACGATAGAATATGGAATAGATTCATTTCCCTAGCACCTGTCAAATTTTATCTCGTTCATGCATGATAAGCCCGCAGAGATGCAAGCCGATGTAGCTTCGCGCCCAAAGTGCGCCTTTGACCCTATTATAAGGTTAAAGGGTCCGTATATATAGGCCTATGACAGATTTTGCCAGATTTGTACAGTAGTTAGCTTTTGAGAAATGCATCTTGGTTAGCCAATGGAGGTTTTAAGTTTCTACAAGCTTTTGTTTGTGTTTTGTTGTTTTTGTTTGACTTTGTCATGTCTTGTGAGTTAATTTTGATCCAATTCCCTTCTTTAAGATTAGCCTGACTGAAATGTAACACTTACGGTATAACTCGATAACAACGCATTTTTATTATATCTTGGCGCTGTGATAATGGAGCCAGAGGGTAGCTACATGATCTTCGCTGTGCTTAACGTAGACATCTCTAACGTGGATATTAATAGAGTTTGATTTAAGATAGCTCTAACACATATTTGGTAGGGAAAAAGTAAGAATATACAATATTTGTTGAACTTCAATTTATTTCAATTATCTCATTTGGATTTTCATTAATAATCAGACGTAGCGTTGCGACACAAACAGTATCAACTATCTAGTTTTAATTATTACCTGGTTCTCGTAATGGCACCCTTTGATGTTTGGTCTGCCCGCTCACCTTTTATCCCTGCGGAAAATTCTGGGAATCCTAATAAATTGGGAGCAATTTTAGGTAAATGAGTTTTGCCTTGGATGCGGGCGTGGCTGGGAGGCCTTGGCGTCTCAGAAGGCTTTGATAAAATATAACCAATATTAACTATGTTTTACTGAAACAGGAATGGAACCCGATAATAAATACCAACAATTACCGCCACCGTTTCTCTTTGTCCTTTGGTATTTAGTATTATTGCCTGTGTTTTTAAAAATTTAGTAAATAATCGAGCGACATCGTATTTTGCCTTGCTCTCGCAGTAAATAAGCTTGACAGTAACCATTGATCGAAATCTACCTCTACAAATGGTATATATGAGTTAGTATTTACTATTATGTATATTTGTATACGTAATAGTAAAATGTATAAAAAATCCGTGATAGCCTAATGGTTTGACCTATCGACTCTTAAGCAGAAGGTCGTGGGTTCGAACCCGGGCTCGCACCTCTAAGTTTTTCGGAATTTATGTGCGAAATGTAATTTGTAAATTTACCATGTGCTAAAAACCGAAAACGGTGAAGGAAAACATCGTGAGGAAACCTGCACACACCTGCAAAGCAATTTGACGGTGTGTGCGAGGTTTCCAATCCGCACTGGGCCCGCGTGGGAACTATAGCCCAAACCCCACTCATTGTGAGTGGAGGGCTGTGCCCAGCAGTGGGACATATATAGGCTTGATTATATTATATTATATTTGTATATTTTCTTCTGTCACTAATTTTACTATTTTTGTATAAAAAATGTGGAAATTCTAGCTTTTTCTTTTTCGTGGTGAATTTATAAATTTTTATTGATATAAGTTTACATAGTAACAAAACGGCCCTTAACTCTTAAAAATAATTCACCAAGAGGCTTACCGTAACGGTTGGCAATTTGCGCAAAATCTTATAAAGTAGCACGAAAACTAATTTGTAAGGACGAACACACAACGAATAAGGCTACGGCACTAAAACTTGAGAACACGTGTACCTATGAACACCTGGGCAAATACAGAAATGCAGTTGCAGATAAAATACAGGTTCTTGAAGATGAGTTAAATAGGGTGCAAAATTGCGTGGTTAAGGTTACAGAAAACCGCAAGTTTGATGTGGTAAGAGAGGCTGTGTAAGTCTTGAGATGGGACACACTGCTGTGGCGGTTGCACAAAAGTTAAGTTATCGTAACTGAGACCATTTTCCACTTTGTCTTTTACCATCTTTGTTTTTATACCATATTCCTTTTTTACGATATGGCTACCACTACATGTGTTTAAGAGCTTCCATAACGTTTGGCAGACCTTTGCATCATGTTCCGTTAAATATTTTGAAAGTAAGTATATAAAAAAAATCTTTAACAACATGATAACTACATATTGATTTAAAATTAACTGGATTAAAGCCACTAATGGCGACAGTCGAAGAAAAAACCACGCCAGTTTGCATTGAAAAACTTTATTTATTTTTCTTATGCTATAGCCATGAAAACGTTTTTCATTAACCGTATGTTTTCGGTAAATAGCAGTCTTGATAGTGTAGCTAAACGTCTTTATATTGTAAAAACTCAATTTATGTAACATTCAATAAATCTGTAAAAGTGTTCTCAGACGCTTTTGAACCAATTCAAAGAAAACACTTTGGTCCAGTCCCTTTAATTATAAAAAGGAAAATATCTGACACTTAACGGGACGTAAATTTTAAGACTAACGAACGTTATAGGTTATTTTGATACAGTCAAAGTTAATCAGGATAAGTAGCTTGTACAAACAAATGAAAGAGAAATTGCTACCCCATCGTTTCCTTAGTTGCCTGTTCTCCCAAGCCCTATGCAGCTACACAAGGCAAGCCTAATTTGGGTTTACGAGGCCAACTAAGGGCGAGCCGAGTAACGCCGACCATACGAGTGAAACTGCCATGAAAGAGTAAACAGTTCTGTTTATGCCTTAGGAGATAGGTGTAGCCTAGTTTATGCATGCAGCGTATGACATAAAAAAGAAATGGGAATCGTGAAATAGAAGCGGTGCTCGGTTTCTATACTTGAGGAGATATACACCTAAGTAGATTGAAGAACTAGCAACATGTTACGTAACATCTTTCAACCGCAGGTCCTACCGAAGTCGAAGGATATCTCAGCCATCACGCCTGATAGCGCGCCAGGAAATTGCGACCGCCTCGCTTCCTGCACCCGTGTTGCTAAAAATATAATCTATTAAAAACATATCTAGATAAACTCCTTGCTTATAGTTAGTTACAAACGTAATTAAAGTATGGAGGATCACCAGCATGGTCATTTTATGCGTCATTTAACTACCCAATATACATGGAATACTTATTACCTAAGAATAATTATCTTTAATTATCTTTCAGTTTCTCTAATGACTAAATTTTTGTAAATTTTTGCGTTCATCCCCCTAAAAGGCCGGCAACGTAGGTACTGACAACTCTTCTTGAGTTGCCGGTGTTCATGGGCGGTGGTGATTACTTCCCATCAGGTAACCCGCATGCTCGTTTGCCTCCCTCTCTTATAATAAAAAAAAAAAGAATTATTTTTATCATTTTCAAAAACCATTTTATATTACTTCCTCGACACGTTGATCGTTTTTTCGATTTTGACATTTATTTCAACTGTAGATTTTAAATACAGAAAAGATAATCTTAACTCCGTTAAATATTTACTTGAAAGGAAGGAAAGGATTTCCTTTCAAAATTAGTGTAGTTAGATCCTTAAAATGTGTTTTTATTTTTACAGCAAAATTACAGCATGTTTAAGAATTACATTGACATGAATTTTGATAAACTCTTAGAAATAACATTTTGCCTCAAGTATATTTAAATGAACCTTAGTTTAGCGGTTTAATCTTGCTAAGATTTTTAAAGCTATTAAAATGAAACGCAAGTAAGGTTTAACTTTGAAAGTCTTCGCTTTAGTTCCACTTTGAAAGTGTTTGCCTTTTATAAAGTTTAACTCTAAACTAAAAACTGCATGTAAAAAAACTCATGTTTAAAGATATTTTTTAACAGATTTTTCTTTTAATTATTTTTTTAAAATGCGAACAAAATACTCATTCCCAATTCGTTTTAGAAATTAATATTACTAAGCGTAATCACATTGTTTGACTAATAGTATATCTTACAAAGATTTTTTCTTAACAATACAAATTTCCACATAGCAATGCGGTAAAACAATTCGTCCTTGAATAAAATGAAACATTAATTTATCCCGACCCAAGACAGCGTCACCCTACACGTCAGCGCGTCCACGAAAATGACACTGACAAGCGTTGTCACCCTCGCGTGATGAATTGTACGACAAGATGGGTTACATACTGCGTCACGGGTCTCATTGCTGACATTAACGTTAACACTGTGTAAAAAAACCTTTTTAGGAATTTTGTTAGAATAATTCTGTACCAAGGGAGTAATATAAACACAATGAGCGAGTTTAACGTGCTTTTATTTTCGCAGGTAAGTAATAAAACGTGTATTTCGTCCACGATATTTCATTTTGACTTCGTCCGCGTAGAGCTCGTTGATCGATTATTCTCAAGAAGTAACGAGAATTTCGGGAAAAAGGTATCCTGTTTATCTCTGGGACCTTATAACTTTATCTTCGTAACAAACATTCATTTAAAATCGATCCAATGGTTTAGTTGAACAGACGTAAAGGACAACCAGACAAACCTTTGTCATTTAAAATATTAGTCGGGATTATAGCGTTTTTGCATCCGTTTGTCTGTTATAGCCCTCTGTTTTATAAAATGTATGGAAAAGCAAAAAGGGTGAACCTAATTGGAATGGACCCCTGAAACTGAAGTCAACTTGTACACTGTCAAAAAGGTTGGTGTTGTAAGTTTTAGCAAGTTATAAACAGTGTTTAATTGTTAGTTCCGTATTTATGTAAAACTTAATTATTATAAGTATGAGAATGAATTCAAATAACCTACTTTAAAACAGTGTTTTATAAGTCAGAAAAAATAATAAAAACTAGAAAATGTGAGATTTCATATAACGGAAATGTCTTCAGCTCCACTTCAACTCGAACTTCCTACTTTATTATTATTATGACAAAAGAAACAATAGTTTCACTCTAACGGCTTTCTTAACTTATTATTTGAAACAAATAAATGTTAGAACAAAAGTTACGTAAGGCTGAAATAAAATAGATAAGGTGCTATTTCGAGTCTTAGCAAAACGTAATCAAAAATACACAACCCATTTCAAACCCTATACCGTAACAATAGACTCGACAGTCCTTTCAAAATTCCCAAACAATAAGGCAACTGCAAGTTTATTCTGCTTGAGTCTCGCTACTTTGTCCCTTGTCATTTCTCAACGTCTCATTTAAAATAAAATAAGTCTTCTGCAATTACTAGACGCTAAGTTCTTTATTAACATGCAAATTGGTTGCACCACCGACATTTCACGATATAACGTCTTAGAAGTTAATTAACAAGGCGTTGCAGTTGTATATTTTGTGTGGAAACTTAACGTATAAACATGCCATTAAAATAATTTAAATAAATAAAACTATAACGACTCAATAAAAATGCATTCATTTCTCAAATATTTTTTTTACGAAAGTTAGAGCTGTTACGTCCGTATATTGTGAAGGCTTTCGCCAACACACATGCCACAAACACACAAGGCGAGTTCACTGAAGGTAGACTATCGAGCAAAAAATACCTTCATCCCTCTACATCAAATCAACTCATGTCATACGGTGTAGTAAAGGCCACACGTCATACGTAAAGGTCATACGTCGTATTAACATAATGTATTTCACTTTCCAAAACAATACATGAAGTAAACAGAAGTGCTGGATAATTTGGCTCTGAACGTATTATAAATATTAATAAAGGCCTTTGTTAAAATATCTTTAAAGAAAGGGACGCCAATTTATGTTAATCTTTTTTTGAGTCTTTACAACTTATTATTTTACATTCAATCAATACCCGTTTAATGTAGGCGGATAAATAATGTCAACAAAGGAAATAACAAAGGGCAGAAGCCGTTGCTACAATAATATTAACGTTTTGTTTCAAAATCGTAAAAAAAGATATTTAAAAAAATCTTCGCGTCGACTCTCATGAGCCGAGTTTGTGTGGTAAGTTTCGTATTAAATCTGCGCTGCTTCAACAAAGGATTTGAAATTCACCTACTAGCGGAATTCCTACCCGGTCTTGCCCATCCATAGCATGCAATCTCTTCAATCTTCCGCGACTTTATAGAGGAACGCAATCTTGAATAGATATAAAAAATGTTCTTTTAATATTATTATTATTATATGGGGGGGGTTGAGATGGGCCTCACGAAGCTTCGACCATTGCTGATCTATTGTGGCAGCCCTTTGTTTATAGCTGACCACAAAGGCCCGTTGCATCTAGGAATTTCCAGAGCCTTGGGGCAGCCTTGTGGGTCCATGATATGGCACCCTGGCAAAACTATGTGTTAACAGCTTTCATTTTACAACAACCTCAGGATATTATGGTAAAAAAAAATTTTTTTCACTGTCTATTTTATGCATGTCAAATCCGCCATGTTGGATTATATGACATCGCATAGCCTAGACACGCGGAACACTTAGTAGAAGCCAACGACATCTCGAGATCAGGAATAGATGAACATAATAACTAACAAACTTACACTGATAAAACCATAACCCCCCTTTTTGCTTCGCCGTCGTCGGGTAAAAATATATAACCAAAACATCACCAAAGTTTTCAAAACATTACGCTTAATGTTCAGTTTTACTCAGCGATTACGCCTGGGTTGAAAATTAACACCGCTCATTTATTCGTTCATTCAATTGCAAAGTCTTCATTGCTCTCAGGTAAGCGATAAGACCGCTTAGCCCGTTTTGCTTTTCTGAATTACGACATCTAATTACACCTCCATTGTCAAGTTTGGGCGCTGCATTTAATATTGTTTGTACCGGTGTAGGGCGCGTCGCAAGTCACAAGCGGAATGGTCCTTAAACCTATTGCGTGTTTTTATAAACGATATAAACACGCGCGAGAAGCCGCAAGTAAAAATTAGTTTTTAAATAAAAATTCGACTAATCCTCCGTTTCTCCCCGTTAGGGGTTAATTTATAATAAAACCTTTTTAGTGCACTTATATCAGTCTGGGTCAAATTTAAAGTCGCTAGATCCAGCCTTTTTGATTGCGCGTTATCTGTCTATCAATCACGGATGCTTGTTTACCGGGAACTAAAAAACAATTTATTCCTCTTTGTCCCTTTAACATTGCACCAAACTGACATTTTCGTTTAATTTAACACGGGATTCAAGTGCTGCTAATAAATCCATCGCCTACTTGATAATATTGTCGGGTTTTATACGCAAAATTAATTTGAAATCTTTCCTGTAAATGTCAGTTAATTAAGTCTCGTACGTGTTGATCAGAGCAGGGATAATTAAAGTTTTAATTAATTTTAATTTGATTCGTTTTGTCATTATACAACGTTTTATCAGGTGAAAAAGCGTAAAAAGTGATTGTTAGGCTCTCATTTCCTTTAAAAAAAATCTATAAAATCCATACTACGCACTTTTCGGTTGTTAACTCTTTGTTTTCTGTATGCCTTTTTAGCAATATCTCAAAAAAGTCTTCTTCATTGCTTTAATAATATTAAAATTTTCATACCAAACATATGATTTAATAAAATAATTAAACGTATGCACGACTCAAACAGTAAGAACGATCCACAAAATTATATAAAAACTAACGAAACCTTAAGAAACATAAAAAGACAGGTGAAACTAAATAAAAGCTTTTGTTTTACTAAAATACGGGTCAAGCAAATCAATGCCGCACACTGAATATCAAAGCGACTACTTATTAACATCTTATTAAGAGAAAATACATTTTCTGCGATGTGTCATTTTGCAACTCCAGGTAAAGAGGCAAGCTTACTTTAAAATATCTGTATCAGACTGAAACCTGAAAGCTTACTTTTAACGGATCGCTTCGTAATTGCGATAAAAGTATCAAGTTAACTTTAACTCGCCGGTAACAGTTCCGTCGCTAACTAACTTGGAGCTCAAGCGAGCTCAAGTGTTCTCTTAATAAGGCTGGTTAGGTGATCCGGTTGCCACACAAACGTTTTCATAAATATCACATTTCTAATTATTTTGAGATTTAATTAAAAAAGAGGAGAACCGCCAAAGAACCAAAGTTACCGACGTAACTCAACTAATTACAAACCTCAAGTGGCAGTGGGTGGGGCACATTGTTCGTAGAACTGATGGCCGTTGGAGCAGTAAGGTTCTAGAATGGTGACCGCGTACCGGCTATCAAAGTGATGTTAGACCTCCCACAAGGTGGACCGAAGATCTGGTATAAGGATCGCGGATGCCAGACGAATGCCAGTAGCACAAAACCGGTAAGGATCTCCACGGTATCCTTGGGGAAGCCCTATTTCAGCTGATATAATGATGATGATGATGATGATGATGATGATGATGATGATGATATTTGGTTTTGTCCGGGTTAAATCGAAGTACAACTAAGGTGGAACGAACGTGTAAGTAGCCTTACTTTGATTATGGGAGTTGGAAGTTGAGTTATACTCATCTCTCTCACGATCACGAATCACGAGTAAATCGGTTGGGGTATTCGAAGCTTCGGATTTAGGGCTTTGTAGTTGCCATCTAGTGTCTCTTAGTCAACGAACTCGCCATCGGGTTATGTAAGAAAATAATATGGCTGAAAGTGCCTGAATGATAAAGTTCATGACATGTTCAATTATACAATTAGTACTTATTCAGAGATAATATAAAAATAAAATAAAATAACTTTTAGTATTTACATGAGGTTTCTAGTAGTATGTAGCATCATCATAGCAGCCGAAAGCCACTGCTGAGCTTATGCCTTCTCCGAGGATTTCAACAACGGTCGGTTTTCCATAGGTTTTCCGCGATTTTCTCCAGATCGATCTTCGGTCCCCTTCGCTTTCCTTTTAGTTTGTATGGCAGCCGGCTTCGAACCCCAGCCCTGCAGACGCTCTCAAAAACAGTGCATTGTGAGCACCTGCACTGAGCGATAATGGAGCTCATTCTCCAGGACGCTCGGGAACTTGAATCAAGTAACTTTAGACGAAAAATAAAGCAAGTGTCCTTATAATGTCTAAAAAGATCTAAACCTACCTGTAATTTCGAGAGCTCTTATAAGCCTCAGAAACAAAATATTCGTGTTTATCACAAATATTTGCCCTTACCCAAACTAAAATCGGGATCAACAAAAAGTCCTTCGCTGTTTGTTATGTGTAACTCCGATGCTAAAAAGTAAATGCGATAATTTTAAGCAAATGGGGCATAATTTCAAAGTTCAAGTAACTAGTGAGTGCATAATTGGAAATAAGAAAAACTGCTTTACAACATAGACTGTTGTGAATGCCAATCAGGCATAATGATAAAATGTACGATATTGACGTCAACCGAAAGTGTTAAATGTTCAAATTAATAATGGTGTGTTGTAAAAACGGGTGGCTAAAAAATTACGTGTAACGTAAAATTATGTATCACTCAGTAATATTTAAGCTATTGACGTGCTCGAAAAAAAATCGACACTTTGATTTCAAAAATATGATTGTTAATTAATGACGACACCGATTAATACAGAATATATTTCACAAACACATCTTATTGAATATTCTACAAACAAAACAAGCCCGCTCCACATTTGCCCTCTAATAAATAATTAATCAACAACTGAAACGAAAACACGCCAATTGTGAGCGCAGACAACGGTTTGCCGAACCGTTGCGGTCTGACTCGTGAAAATTTAACCAGCGCACAATTTTATTTACACTAAGTGCACGCTCGGATAGAGTGGCAGGGAGACAAGTGGAGCGTACCTATTTTTGGATTGATTTTCGTTACGATATAGTGGTATTGGTTCTGTATGAATTGCACAAATGAAGCAATTACTTCGTCGTCGCTTTGCCGATTAGCTTAGTAGTAGCAGTCTACTAACGCAACGTCTCGGTTTCGATTCCCGGTAATGGCAAGTACACATACGTCTTTATTATGTTGGGGTTTTTGCGAATACGTCTTCATTCGGTTGGGGTGTCGATATGTTCGCGGGTTTTAGGCTTTTTCAATGTATCTATGAAAATAAATTGTCGCTTTCTTCTTAGTACTTCTAGAGCTCAATTTAACTAGTTTAATTTGTGCAATTGTGCGATTGTCTCCTGAGAAGAAGTTATTTTCTGTAACAAATAGTGAGAGAAAAATCCTCAAATTATTCTAGTAATAATTATTTATTATAATTAGTAGTATCCTCAAGTTTGTGGGCATAAATGCAAGAGTTCACAACAAACGTTCTTAAATTAGGTATATTAAAATAAGAAAGGAGAGGAATCAACGTAATTTGCCGTTTCAGTTAAATAAACTCCATTTTGTCACATTTTACCTAACAATTTAACTTGTAAATGGAGATCATAATTTGCAGTTTATTCATATTACATTAACACAAATCACTCGAAAAGTATTCGCAAGTATTCGTCATTATATTAATTAAACCAATATAAATCAAAGTGAATTAAACACGAGTCCACTCCACTACTGTCCAGTGCAACCAGGGGCGTCAATTGTTTTCCCTCAAATTACACCGCCGGTAAAATAATGATCCAGTTTATTGATTTAAAACACGGCCGGCGGGTGACAGATCATTCCAATCTCAATAATGCCTTTTGTTTTTAATAAAAATGGTAATGGAGCTGTCGGCGTAAATAATGAGAAGTATTGGGAAGAATGCATTTCACAAAAAAAAATGTTAATTTAAAATTTGAATCCTGGAAAAATAAACATTCATTTATTAACTGTTCCGACAGGACCGATGATTTTACTCTTAAACTGTTTGCCGTTTGTTTTAAAATCAGCTTTTGTGTCATTAACAGGGGCATTGATAAGGCAATACAGAACAAAACTACCGAAAACGAAATTGCCGAGTAAATAGGATGATCTAATTTAAAAAAAAAAACCTTTAACGTTGCTTTAAAAGTTTATTGATTGTTTCAATACTTACTCAAATAACAAACTATAAATAATGAACTCGATAAATAGCGTTGTTTTTCGAGGTTGCGCTTGTACAAATCTTCACGTACCTACCTGTTAACTTTTAACAATTTTTACACATCTATTAATGCCAAATTCTTTAACAGGTTAAATTATACGAAAATCAAAGAGCCGGGCACTTAATAATTCAATAAATTCCCGTAGTTTACAAGAGGCTATTGTTCGTCAATTTAAACTACAAAAAATTACAAAAAAATATCGCTTGACATCGAATCGGCAGGTGAGACATAATCAATAGCTCTCGCATTGTTCAGGTATCGAATTTCCAAATAAATGAGTATTGATTTAATGATCATTTTACCGGAGAAATGGTCTGTGAGTTTCCGTTTGGGGATTTATTGTATTAATAATGTCGATGAAGCTATTGTGTGAAATATTTGGCGTGAAGAATTTTGTTGTTCTGTTTGGCCATTGAAACACAAAAAGCTTTTAGAAAATGTTCAAATCAATGAGTTTACAAGTGGAATAGCTTAAAAGCTTTGAATCACTAAAATAGTGAAGTGGAATTGAATTAGGCTCATGTTGTGTCTTAAATTTCTCAATACATATGGAACCCTATTTACGATGTCAATGTATTATTTACTTTTTGTGCAATAAAGAGTTTACATACATACCCTACTAAGTACGTAAGTTTGACTGATATTTAGTGAGTCTAAACACTAGTGTTAATACACTTAATAAATAATAATAATAATAATAATAAATATCAGGGACAATCTCACACAATTTGACCTAGTCCCAAACTAAGCTCTAGGCTTGTACTATGGGTACCAAGCAACGATATACATACTTATATATAGAGTAATACATACTTACTAATATACAGAAGAAAAAATCCATGACTCAGGAACAAATACTCGTGCTCATCATACAGCAAAACCCTGCGAATTTCTATCTAAATATCACAACCCAATAGAAATGTAACCGCAGAATTTCTACGTTGGATTACGCTGTAGGTACCTATCCGATGTCCCAAGATACCTACGTAAGAATTGCTCCTGGCATTTCATATTTGAATTCCAATATCTGGGATTCATATTCCTTTGAAGATTAACTTTATACCGAAGTAATACATAGTATTACGATGTAATATAGTGTGTAAGTTTACACGATTAATATTTAATATTTTATTTCTATTTTAGACTTTTAAGACTTGAGACTTTTATTTAAGACTTATTTAAACTTATTTACATCTAAATAAATAATACACCTTAAGATATCGCCTCAAAGTGACAATTGAAGTTCTTGGGTGTTGAAAAAAGAACACGTAGAATATTTAAGCAGACATTACAAAATAAGCATTAAACCTACTTTTAAATAAAAAATGAAAGTATCACACTTTTTTTAAACAAAAAAGTTAATAAAAGAAATATCTGACCTTTAAATATTGCATACATCATTTTGTAAGAAAATGAAAATCCGGATAACGCAATAAAATTAATGCGAAATACTTAAAAATATATTTCAATACTAATCTTATTTCATTCCCGATTGTAACTCAGCTACGTCCTCTTAAATCTACGTTTAAATGTACAAACACAAAACATCCACATAGGAAATGATTATAAATTTCACTTTCACTCGCCTTATTGCTCGTTATTTATTTCTCCCTCTTTCACCTGCGCTCTGTAATCCTGTAATGGCGGTTGATGTAATGGGAGAAAACGATGTGCGTACAAGTATCTAGCTCAGCATAGGTATAGTTAGAGTTAGTTGAGATCAACATTACACCGACGTAATTAATCATCAACACAATAATATAATAATAATCAAGTCATTGAAGCCTATTCAATGACCAAGGGTCATGACAAAATGAACTAGGTATTTGCTGAGTATTTTTCAGGAGGAGAACACTGGAAAAACTATGACACACTTAAAATGTTTATGTGTATCTTCTAAGCTTTGCACCGACAATAAACTACTCAAACTGTCGAACTTTTCAATAAGAAATTTTCGGTAACTTCAAGAATATTCTAATCTTTTGTATAAGAAGATAACATTCTCAATAGTCTTAATTATTTCCGAGAATGTACTCAGTAATTTATTGAGAACATTTCTAAACTACTGGGAATTATCTGTAACTTTGACATTGCCTAATATTATTCCGCGAGGTTTTAGCAATTTGAAAAACTGATTATAATACCGGTACACAATGTAAGGTTTCTGTCCATCAACAATTCAGGGACCGCGCGATTGACGTAGATGCAAGAGGAAATAGGCCATTAAAGTTATGGGCCACAATGTTTCCTGTTACAACACGGAGCCCTTAACCGTTACCGTGTAAAACTTACTAAACGTAAACAACAGGACTAAGCCAGTCCATAGCCAAATATTCATATGTGAGCGCTTGTTATTTTCTACTTCTTCGTTCTTATTCTTTAAATTACCACACCATCCAAAACATAACCTTCACACATTGTAACACGGTCGTATACCGCAAAAGCTTCAACTTGAAAACTCACAGAATCTTCTAGACGTTAATACGAATGTAACAAATGATCGGATCGTCTAGCGAGTGCTTTTAGATCTAGTGTTGCAGACGGAGAAATGTTGCTTTATCTGAAAAAGAGCATATTTGTGTAATTCTTACAGAGACTTGCGATCTTTTAGAATGTAAGGCGCGCAATGGAACAATAAAGTTATGGGGCGATAAGAAAATGTGGGAAAAGCGATGCTTTCTGGATTCGAAAATTGAACGCTTTTAGAGTTGCAGTTGGTTTTAAAATGTTTTCTAGAATTTTATTATCAATGTTACGTCATAGAACATTGAATTTTAGTTTTAAGTCAGGAATTACTACATAGTATAAAACAAAGTCGCTTCCCACCGTCTGTCCATCTGTATGTACGCTTAGATCTTTCAAACTTCACAACGGATTTTAATGCGTAAATCACCATCAATTAGATAATTTTTCATGGAAGGTTTATGTATGTAATGTACCCGGAGCGAAGCGAGGGCGGGTCGCTAGTGTTTTACAAACAAATAACAACTTTCACTTTATTACAAATAGTAATCAAACAAACAGAAATAATGCCTTGAAATAATGCCTAAAATGAACAGGACTTCCATTCCACTTTAAAGTATATTGTACCGTACCTTTTTATAATGGCTATAGCGTTAGCAATTCGATTACTATATGGTTTAAAGCGAAGTGGAATAGAATCCCAGGTCTGGCAATCACGGTGCGTCACCAGCCCCTATAAAACATTGCCTTAACATATTGCATCCGTTTTCTATAACGCTATGTTTTGCCCGACTCTGGCTTTTCAACGAAAGCAAAAGAAAGAAAGACGAAACAAGGATTTCGAAAACAAACGAAGGTAAATATCGTATAAAGACCCGCCTCCGTTACTTTCCCTAATTAAGAGCTAAGCATTGGTTGTTAAAATAGTATCACAACTTCCCATACTTAGAAAACTTACAGCTTAGTACCAATGTTTATACTGGGTGTTTTTTTATTCGTCTACAAAATTTTGGGGGTTAAATCAGTAAGTCATACTGATCAACTTTCACTATGGGACCAAACCCGAAATCGCGAAAAAAAAATTGACCATCCCATACATTTTGGCTAGTCAGCTGACGACGTTTTGTATGGGAGGGTCAAATTTTTTTCCCATAGTGAAAGTTGGTCAGTATGACTTACTGATTTAAGCCCCAAAATTTTGTAGACGAATAAAAAAACACCCATTATAATTTATAGTTGCCTGCAATAATGATCGACGTCACGTACATTTTATGGTTCCTATTTTATCTTACTTCTTCAGTTCTTAGTCGGATCCTAGCTGCTCGGCGTACCTTTAAACAGCCACAAATCGAAGAAGCATCAGTTCGCCCCTGGGACACCGAGGCGGATATATTTAAAATACTTCCAAGATATCCTTTACCTTAACTTTGTTTTCAACTGCTGGATAAAATAGGAAAATAAATTTCCTTAGTGTCCGGAAACTAAACGACAAATCAGAAATCATTCAGACCGATTAATAAGATACTCATGATTTTTTTAAACTGTGATTAATTTATTTTACTTCGATTGATTTCAACATTCAGATGAGTAGGATATTCGAATGAAGCCTACTTCAAACATTTCATTATAAGTTTCGAACTTTTTTGAAATATGAATATTTAGGAAATTGTCATTGAGCAAGAAATTTCCGAATTTTACTTAATTAGCTTTATGTTCACAGTAATTTCGCAATAAGTACCTATCGTTCGTCCGCATCTGTAATGCTTCAACGGAACTAACATGATACAAACAGGTGCTTACATAAAAAAAGGTCTGAATAAATTAACAATGTAGATTAATCGGGTGTCCATTAGTGTAATGGTACCGCTCTGCCTGTAGCCCTATTCTAGTACAAACGAGCAAAAAACTACTTAGGTACATAGTTGAAAATAAATCTGACAGAAAACTTTCTTGTTGCATTCAACATACAAAACTGAAGTAGTTTCATACAAATTAATTTATTTACATTATTTTCTTTTCTTTTCTTCTTTTTTTTTTTTCGCATGGTGAAGGCAAGTATGATCTAAAGACAATTTCAACACAGCAATCTCAAGATTGCAATTTTAAAACTGCGAATTCGTTGATATGCCCACCCTGCGGACGAAAGATGGAATGCATCTACGCTAATCATTTCACCGGTTGTGTTATCCCCACACCGGAACACAATAATGCAAGCACTACTACTTAGCGGTAAGTTAAGGAATAAAGCCGCATTCATATTTGTCTGATGTGCTATGTCGTGATGCGTCAGAACAGTATTGGTTTCATACATTTAATATGGTTACATTCACATTTGTCTGATGCAGTGTGTTGTGATGGCTTGTGTTGTGTCGCATCACAAGTTATCCCAGTCTGCATCAGGATGGGTGAGGTGGGGGGTGGCGTAGCGGCCGCGTCACAACGGATCAGACAAGTGTGTACGGCCTTACTGACAATCTTGGTTCAAAATATCGACAGAAAACGTCACAACACGACAAAAAACGTGCACGCTCGCCATCACGTCAGAGAGCATCACGACACAACACATCAGACATATGCATGCACTAGAGCATTTCATGTCCTGTTACGCGCCATATTGAAATAGGTTCATAAAGGGTTTCAATTATTAATCAATGGATACCGCTTACCAAATATTAACAATTGAATGGATTTACATGGAATGCTAATAATTAACAGTATTTTCACCTAATCAAACACCAGGTAAGTTGTTGTATTATATTAATACACAATTTATATTGATGTATCATTTAAATAAGTATTCTTTTCGAATATATCATAAGAAGCACAGCATATTATAGTGAAATAAGTTCCGTTTTAAAATTAGCAGATAGGATAGCGATATTAATCTGCCATTTGTACTTACTTTAAGTTAAAATAAAGAAATAAAAATAAAAAAATCTAAAAAACCCCATCATAAAAAAGTAAACAAAGAGGTTAAAAGGAAAAAAGTTATTGAGAAAAATATCCAAGCGTCCGCGTAGCGCGTGCTACGGAGCCTACGCTGTAGCCGTAACGCGAACTGTGTAGAGGGTACTACGCGTGATTGCTTCAATTTGCTGATTGGCTACGAGGAGCAAACAATCACGTTATGAATTGAAATCATCTCTGATATGATTAATTAGAGACTTAATTAGATTAATAACGTTATTATACCAATATTTATTGACAGTTTTGTACCAAATCAGTGAGTTAGCGATAATATTTACTCGGAATATAAAAATTATTTTGTTACTGAGAGAATGTAAGACGAATTATGTAATGCATATGCAGGTGTATTAATAGCCCAACTATGATCCTCTTATTTCTGTGTTGTTTGTTAGCTGTATGTTTCTTTATATGTTCCAAAACGCCATGTAGAAGACAAAGACAAAAAACAAGTTCTAGGAATCTCCACGGTCTCTCTCATTATGTTTCTAATATCTCAACGGCTCGGAACATGGCTTCACCTAATGAAAGAACACAAGGAATCAATCAAGTCGGAGGCCTTCCTATTAATACGTGATTGCCATCTGGCGAGGGTCATTGTGGCTGCGAAGATAAGAAACATATGGGCCACTTTGATTGCAGATGATAACAAAGGCTTTATACCCTTTGTTATATCTGCTGCAATTCAGCCTTGCATATACGATGTAGGTACGTCTGGCTGCGTAATATCTTATTATCAAACCGCGTTTAGAAAGGGATTGAGCTCATATGTCATTTTTGAACTAATGCACGATATGACATTGTCAGTGGTAGAGTGTGCAGATAAATGAAATTGTTATTATAGTACAATGAAGTTATAAAGTGTGGAAAAAACTTCAAATTATATTACTTAAATAAAATACAAATGTTGTAAATAAGTAATTACTTTTAGAAAGACCATAAAATATAATTACACCGACCGTTTAATACTTTACCGCGATTCATATTTTATACAACGTACTATTTTTTAACAGCTACGGCAATTTTATAACGCGAAAATGATGTGAATTAGTGACAGATTTGACAGATATGATATTAATATTTTTTATAAAACAAATGACTACATTTACCGAGAATAGAGTCCAATTATGAAAAACGTACTCTGTAAATCTATTAATTCTATTATCAATAAGTGCACCTTATGAAGATATCAAAGATTGACTTATGATTATATTTAATTATTTATAAGTACTGTTGTGCTAACGGTACTCTCGAATCCCTTTCTAATCGCGGTTTGATAATACTACTGTAGTACTACTAGTTTGTTTGTTACGCTGTCACTGTTAATCCGCTGAACGGATTTCGATGAAATTCGGTATGGAGATAGTTTGTGTCTCGGGGAAGGACATAGGATACTTTTATCCCGGAAAATTGGACAGTTCCCGAGGGAGCAGCAATAAACGACTTCTACATGGACGAAGTCGCAGGCAAAAACTATTAGATAATAAATACAACTGACACTTACTCAACGTGGCGTGAATCACGTGTGACTTTGTTTCATTAACTGTTTCCGAAATAAATTTAAGTAATTACGCCACATTAATTATGACACATCGATACAATACAACACCTTGGGCTCTAGACAAAATACATTTTGCGAACTTTAACGACCGACTTTACGTCAATCGTATACATTTTTATTGATTTCGGTATGATCGTTTACGAAAGGTATTAGCTATAGTATAATTAAACTTACATGAATTTATTGTATTACAATAACCGCCTGTTTCACAATCGTCAAGTAAAGCATATCTGTCAAATAAATTAAGCCCTTTCCCTTTCTTACACTTGAAAATAGACAAGGAGAGGGCTATCTTTATTTGACAGATGATTTTACTTGTCGATTGTGAAACAGGCCGTTAGTCTAAAAATAGAGCTGTAAATATGAGAAGGAATAAGTACAACAAAAATAGGAATGTACATACATATGAGTCCCACGCGATGTACACATCTCAGATGATCAAAAGAATATATACAGGGAAGAAATACACTCGAACAAATTCTTTTTACGTCACTTTGACACAGACTCGAGGGAAATCCAGTACTCAATTTAAAATATCCTATAGTGGTAGATGAAATGCAAAAGCTCAAAACTCGCCTCTAAAGAAATTTTGCTGATAAGTCACATCAGCAAAATATCTCTTAAGAGGCCACATTATGCTACCACATACACACCTCCCCGCGCCCCGATCGACCAAATACAAAAGGGATGGCTTTATGTTTTTCAGCGCGAAGAACGTGAGATGGATATAGTTGCGCGCCTCGATTGTAGCGACGTAAGCGCCAAATCAAATAATTGCTGTTTGCTATAAAACCAAAAAATGTATTTATTTAAAAAAAATTGCTTACCAAATTTGAGAACTAATTGATTAATTTAAAAATCATCGTCAAAGACCGTAGAGTCTCAAAAATTCAACCAAAAGCAAAAAGGTGTTATGATAAAAAAATAAAAGTATTGAGATTTTTTTTACTAATCATACTTACACGTTTAACAATTACAAAAATCAAATTGAATATACGAGTATGCAAAGATCAGACGCATAGTCGTTATAGTAATTAAGATCCAGATTGCCAAACATTAAAGACTTGCACATGTGCCCTTTTAAATCAATATTAAAATATCTTGAACATATCTCTTCCAATATACGAGTATGTCCAACAAACGAGACGCAGACTCCGTGAAATGGGATTAATCAATGGATACAGGGTGCTGCATTAAATTTTCGATAGCGTCTTCCATCCGGAATTGCATTGGGTGCATCTGGCATGTGGATCGGACTCGAACGGGGAATAGGTTTGTGATAAGGAATTTAAGGGTTCGTAAGGGACGTGATGTGGATTGCATGTTCGAGGATAATATTTTTGGGATCGATGATTTTAATATGGCCCAGCGAGACGTCCTTGGTAGTTAACCCTATCAAGCATGACGTTTTCACTTATACATTATTATTTATTATTATTTATTTAATATTAATTATTGATGAGCCCTGTCGCGTAATTGTGACGTACCTAATTTCTTTCTCGTGACGTGAGTGCTCTAAGGTGGCTCAATAATATTTGACCGAGCGATATAAGCGAGCGCAGCGTCTCCGTTTCAGCTTGGGCAAAGTTTTCGTATGTCGTCCGGCTGTTCTCATTAACAGGTCGTATTCTCAAACGATTCTTGTGAAATTTTGTGAGCAGGTCCGACAACTATAATGGAATGTTTTATGAAATATGGAGGTTTTTGCGATTACCAACTCATTTGCGGTGTTGGTGAACTGACCGCGACTTATGTCGATGTATGGGGATAACAGTTATCCAACGGCAAAGTAAAGTTTGTCGCAAGGTCTACAGCTCACAGAGCCACTACTAATAGGTATAATGTAATAGTTCCTGTAAAAGTAAGGTCTGTATATATTTTTTTTGACTGGAGTACACACATGTGCCTTATTGTTTTTGCAAATGTCTATGGACTTTGAAGCCTCCTTACTATCAGGTGGCTTGTTTACTCTTTTATTAGCTCCATGCATGCATAAACAATATTTAGTCCTTGTACTGTATTTTGGAAAGATTAGCTTAGCATTAAACGTGGCCCTGAGCGGCAGGCATCTCGTATTTTCTCGCTTGTCGCTCAGTGCGTCTTTATCGTTACGGACATGTTGGAGAAGGACATCCGACCCACAAACTAGTCGCGGACTACTTGTACTAGCCGTACTGGATCGTGGTAAGAGAAATCGTACTCCTTATCCTTATTATCCTTATAATTTTAATCCTTACTATTCGTAAATGAGAAAACGTGTTTGTTTGTTTGTCCGTTTTCACGGTTCAACGCCTCCACCGATCGTCGTGAAATTTGGTACAGAGATAGGTTTAAGCCCGGAGACGCATTAAGGGTACATTCTTATCGCGGAAAATTGGACAGTTCCCTAAGGAATAGCAATAACCGAGGACTAAAAGCTGGTGCCATAAAATTCAATATAGCAATACCTAGCTAGCTGGCTAGCTTCATGTTAGATGGTACCATTTTAGTTAAAACGCGAGGGATGGTATATATTACGGTCGCACTATTTTACATTTTCCATTTTCTCATTTTATAAACTAGAAAATATAATTGCTTAACTATTTCTTGTGTACAATTTTATTGATGGCGCTAATATTTTACAAAATAAAAAAAAATATGTATAGGACTGACGTAAGCTAACGATCTGTCGCGCCAGCTGCTTATGTCAATTATTTTTCTATTTTTTTTTTAAAGTCGTCATTCTATTTTCAAAGTAAATGAAATAAACATTGTTAAAAGATTTTTTTGCAAAAATATACTTAAACGCGTCGACTCGCATTCCACTATATCTCGGGATAATCTGAAGGTATTGACGCATACATTGTTATTTTATGCACCCCTACTTTTATTTCGCGAATAAAACAACTTAGAGTAACTGAGCTCCTTAGTAAATCTTTTCCAAGTTAGTAAGCATTGTGTTACAAAGTATTTGCAAAAGATTTCGTGCGATGAATAGCACGATTCTTTCAGTGTCACTAAAATTGCACTTTAAATATTAAAGTTTAGAAAATATTATCAAGTTGAAAAATTTTTGTACAAAATTAAATATCATGTATATTATTATTAAATTATTCTTTTTAACGCATAATAAACGTATATTTGGTATCGCCAAAACATTGACGGTTCGTGAAATAGGAGGTATACGAATTTCACGCGAAGAGTTGCTGGTGATAAAGGCTTCCTCACTAATATCTATGCTTCATTATATATTTAAATACTTATTAATTCAATATTACCAATAGATAATTTAAATGAATACACGAAGGCTAGGTGAAACCCAAGAAGTTTTAATAATAATAATAATAGGCAGTTGCAAAAAGAAACATCAAACTATTGTCATTAGGAAATACGGAGTTTGACCACGCACCCTCTATAAGAATAAACTTACTGTATATTTATTACATATACAGCTATATTTTAACCTCCCGCGTTTGAGTTCAAATATTCCTCCAGATTAGGGTTCCGCGGAACCTCTTAGTGGAAACACATAATAGCCTCCCAAAATCAATACCATAGTATTGAGCGATTAAACCTTCACTGATTTGTCATTAGCTCAAACACAATGGCATAGGAATGCCAATATCTGGCCATTGTACGGGGCCCTCCGGAAGTGAGGGGAGACAATGGCGCTACGTATATGTAATATTGTATATGTTAATATGTGAAGGGGATGGCTGCGTGGGTCGTTTGTTGTTACGAGGTTGTGTAGTATTTCAGTTTTAACTGCCTTATAGCCGCCGACCAAAACAAACGCGGCGTAAAAGTATTGGCACTGAGAAACCACGTGACTTATCTCGATATAGGCATACATGGCCCAGTAAAGTCACCAGCAATATAATCATCCAACATTGTACTCACAAATATCTACTGTTTTTTAATGAGCCTTCCGTTACTTGCGCGATATGCGCAGTAAACTGCTGATACCATATCGACAAATCTGGGAGCGGCCTAAGAAAGAATAATATAAGCAACTTATGTATTTCGGAGCAGGTTTTCTTACGACATTTGTCCTTTATATATTTGTTATATTTATGTGACTTTTGTGTAAGTAGTAAATAAATATATTTTCACTTCTCATTCTCTAAAAGTTCGTCTTTATGTCGTGCGTAGGCGACATAAAGTCGCTTCTTATGCTCTAGTGCATAAAGTAAAATCTTTATCGAAGACCTAGACAATCGGTCCAACAGCCACACGAACAATTTCATTGAATAACCTCTTTATTTTATTTCGTTTCGTTAGTATTCTAAGACCAAGGCAAGGATACTAACAGCCAAAGTACACAATAAAGCTTCATGAAATAAACTTGAAATTTTTATTTCGTCGCATTTATTATTATTATTTTTATCATGTTGCTGTTTCATTTTCTCGCAATCGAAGTGAAAAGTAGAGTGTACAACTCGTCCATAAAACCCATTTAACACTCGACTTTATTTATTTATTTAATTAGGTACAATAACATGTAGTTAACATATATATCATATTTTGCCAACTACACTGTAACACACACACACACACACACACACACACACACACACACACACACACACACACACACACACACACACACACACACACACACACACACACACACACACACACACACACACACAAGCTCGCTTGGATGGATAAACGTCTAGCGTAAAATGGTGCGTTTTATGCACTTTTTGTGCTTCAGCTAATATTCCTATTGGCGTCCCTTTAATTATTTATGTTAGAAAAAGAAACGCCAACACGAATCTTTACTACTCCCGCAGAAGCGGCCCCAGCATCGGCAAAAGAACAACATATTAGAATTTTTACTCAAAACCCAAAATTTTATGCATAGCTCACGCAATATTCTATGCATGTCTAAAACTTACTATTTAGAGAGTTTTTAGACGAACAAAACAAGGACTTATAGTAAGATTAGTTAAATTATAGCAATGCTGAGCGTAATATTTTAAAGCGCCTTCAAGCCTTAAATTAGATAATCAAGGCAATGTACAAAGTGGATGCATTTAATGTAAAGCAAATCTTGATCGAGTCAACAATGCTTAATCTACAAAGCCGTCAGACCCTAGAAAATTAAAAGTACCTACTCGTTTACCCTCATTAGAAGAAAGCTTTGTCCGAATCTCACTTCACGTCTTTAAACGCGGTTTTCTTTCGCATTTTTCTCTTGCAGTATTTCCTTTTAATTTAATCCGTTTGTTAGAACAGCTGTTTCTTAATAAGGCCTGTTGCGACAAAGGAAACAAAATTCAACGCGTTTTTTGTTTGAGTACAATTTTAATTGTTAAGTTATAATTATAATTATGCGAATAAAGGCAGAAGAGTTACCTAAAAGGTGTTTGTAGCGTTAATGTTTTTATTTAACTTATAAATCTTATAATTGACTTGGAGTAACATGTGCAAAACTGAAAAAACAAGAAAATATGATTTTTCGAATTTCCTCGACTTTGGAACTAATAGGTTTCTTACACTTAATCTCCAAGTTTTTTTTACGGGTAGCTATCTATCACATTATCGAAACTCCTTTCATCGAACGTATCATTTCATCGAATTTCATTTCATCGGAAGCTAATTTCCACGTGCAGGAGTTATATTTTTTTGGTGGTGTCAGGTCTAACCTAACCTAACCTACGTAACCCATTTTTAAGATAACCTGAAAACAATAAGGTTTCAGCAGAAATTAGCTTTCGATGAAATGATACGTTCGATGAAAGGTGTTTCGATAAAGTGATGAAATACCTTTTTTTACATTTAAACTAACTCTACAAACGCTAGTTTGAAGTAACTTACATAAGAAAACCCATCATGCTACTTTGTCTAAGAACAACACAACATTTCACTGAAACTTTCAGAGTTACGTTTTTCAGTAAGAAGCTCTCGGCAAGTTCAGCTAAGAGTATTTTCTTAGCAAAACTAACTCAGCTGAAAAAAAATCATGCATAACGTTTACTTTTGCTACAGTTGACTACAAAGAGATATATCCACTTTTGGACCTTATTACAATGCAATAAGGTGAACATATGGATACTCTCTTTGTAGTCGACTATACAAAGTAAGTAGTACAAACCGCAGAATTTCCAATTCCAAAATCTCCTACAAAGTAAAAGTATACCTGAGAGGAGACCTGCTCTTCCATAACTGATAACAACAGCTGAAGATGAGTTATTCCAAATTTATATTTTGAATTTTCCAAGTACCTTACTATTTTCACTCTTTCGTTTTAATTATGCTTAGTTACATGCACATCTTCGTACCACCGGGCCCTCAAGCTCCAGTAATCTCGAACATAGACATAGAGAAGACATATCACTACGCTGTGCCCCAAGTTTTAATCTCAGCGGCGTCGGGAGGGCGATAAATCCGCGGAATGAATCCCGCCCGCGCGGTTATTAGCATGAATTTACGTCGAGTGATCCATCTGTGCGCGGTGCGCTGTGCTTTGTGCTTTGTGCGAGTTCGAATCCCGGTATGGGAAAATATTTGCGTGATGAGCGCGAGGATTTATTCCTGGATGTTTTCTATATATTTAAGTATGTATTTCTCTATATAAGTATGTATATCGTTGCCTGGTACCCAAAGTACAAGCCTAGAGCTTAGTATGGGACTAGGTCAATTTGTGTGAGATTGTCCCCTAATATTTATTTATTTATTTTATTTTGTGCTGGAGTAAAATGTTGGGCTAAGACAGCCTAAGACCTGGCCACGACTTTGCGTGCGCCGGTTGAACGACGAGCGATTTTTTAGTACATTTCGTGTAGCATCATAATTAACCGCTGCGTGGTGAGGGACTCGGCCGTGCAAAGGAGAGAATTCTTTCCGCTCAAGGTCGTAGAATGAACGGCTAGCACATCTTGTATTTTCTCGCTTGTCGCTCAGTTCGTCTCTATCGTTACAGACATATTAGAAAGGGATATTCCGAGCGACAAACCAGTCGCAGATGACTTGTACTAGCCGTCCAGGCCGTAAGCACAGTATAAATATAACAATAATGTCGATATGATAAGGCTATCAATTTAAAGGAACAACTACACCGTTGCTCAAAATACGGCGACGCTACGGAATCGCAGTGAGAGAGAGAGGTCCGGTGAGGACGGTATGCGTTGGAAACGTGGCGTATAAATACGTCACGTCACTGCGTCACCGTATTTTATTATTATATCCTTAAAGTGACGGCTATAGCGATATGTTCATTTGATTTGATAGTCTTGTCAAAAATGCAAATACATAAATAAATGTTTCCAATAGTAAGTACTTACCTAACCTAAACAAACAAGAGAAACAGAGTTGGAATTTCCACATCCGCCACCTTTATCGGACGTTCCACCTTTTTTCTACCTACCCACAAAAAAGCCGACCGAATAACCAGTACGCAATTCGATCAACGCAGCGACATTTCCCTTCTCTATTTTTAGTTTCACAACTTTAAATTACAACTCAATGCAAACGGGGTTCTGCTGCAACTTTAATAGCTTTCTGAAATGGCGGGACTATGGAAAAACAACGCTTCAATATTAAACACGTAACAACAGACCTCACCATCAAACACTTCTAAAAATTTACTTTACATTGATGCATCTTAAAAGATAAGCTTTGGAATATACAGTCAAAAAGAAGCAATGGATTGGTTTATTGAGGAAGTATGGTTTATGAATGTTTTGCATGGTAGGTACGAAGTGACGTATATTTGTTTTACGTTCATTCGATCAAGCTTCAGTGGATGTTGATTGGTAAATAAGGTGCCAGATATGTTGTTTTAGCGAACATTGATCGTGTGACAGCGTTAACTGACGATAGCAGTGATAGTGTTGAATAATTCAAATGCTTTTACAAATCTTAACTTCGTTTGTACCTAAGTGATAGTTTCAGTAGTTTTTTCTTGTAAGTAGAGGCTTGTAAGAATATCGTGTAGGTACTTATTAAAAACGTAGTAAAAAAATAAAAGCAATCGAAACTTTTACACAACTTTTACAAAACTTTACTGTTTACGCTAAAGTAGCTCTTACTGTCAAGAGAATAAGACTGCTCGTGGGGACATGACCTTCGTCCTCTTGTCTCGTCCGTGTTGCGTTGCGTATATACGCAGACGCCCTAGATCTAGGGCATTCTTTTCTTATCTTTTGCGTAAAATGGACATCTAGCTCTTGCCACGCCACGCCGAGATACGTCGTGTTCGCGTGCCCTCCCCGTCCAATCCGATATTCTAGCACGTAATATTACGTAAGGCCCGATTCGCACGAGCGCTTTTTTAACGCTCAACGCTTGCGTTCCGCGATCCTATTGGTAGGATTCTCAAAGTCAACGAATGGGATCGCAGAAAACAGGCGTTGAGCGTTAAAAAAGCGCTCGTGCGAATCGGGCCTTACGTCTAAGGCCTTTATTGTGCATTTTTAAAAGAAAGCGGAAGAGCCGGGAGTTTAGCTGATACTTACAAAGCATTCTGTAAGATTAAAGAAGCCACCTTTTTAAATCGGATAAATTCAAAAAAACGCCAACGGTAACGATCTTTCGCTAAATCGGGCACGTTAAGCCCCCACCACACAAGAATGGAAATGCCTTCCAACCATTTTTTATTACATTTTTTCAACTCAATGCCTTACGTGTTAAGGTTCGGTATGAGCAGCAGTATTGCAGAAAATCCACAAAGGGAAAAGGGCGTTTGATCTTCAAATAGAGAGATTTTCAATTTACATCGTTTCATGAATGGCTCGTGTGGTCGGGCCTTAGTTTTGGTGACGGAATTGACTTTGATGCTTTTTCCATACGCTCAGGATTTTTATCTAAAATGTGATATTACATTTACAAAATTATTAGACCAGTGAGGTGAATTTTGGTTTTAAGTTCAAATTACAAACAAAATGACATTTGACCAAAACTTAGGATTTATGTTAGAATAAGTTAGGGTTTATATACCTTAAAAGTTTAACAAGAGTCATATTTATTTATTTAATAGCCTTCAATGTCCCACTGCAACATCAAGTTATTAGAGGCGATAATTCTACAATCACTAAGTGTCACTTACTAGTATTTTGGATATAGTGTGTGTTTTACCCAAGTTAAGTTAACAAACCTCTAACCTAGTCATTTTGCTTATTCGACTTGCGACCTGCATACATACATAAACCTTCCGTGAAAAATTATCTAACTGATGGTGAAACCCGCATTAAATTCCATTGCGAAGTTTGAAAGATCTAAGCGTACATACATACAGAGGGACAGACGGCGGGAAGCGACTTTGTTTTTTTATTATTATTAATAATGGGTTTGCTCTTGACTAACCCTTGCCCTTGAAGGACGAAGATTCAGTCTACGATGTGTTTATTTTATGTAGTGATACATAAAAAATATGATTGTCTGAATGTTTCCTAAAAATAGATAAAGGATGGATGCAATTGAAATAAAACTGCATCCTATTTGTTATTCTATTATACGAATTATCACGTTTGGGTGGTTTTTTATTCAATTAAGTTAATGATGTCCAATTTTTACCAATTCAACGGAATACCGCGACACTTGATGCCAACGATGATTAATGATGATTTCATTTGATTGAGTGTCTCTTTATTGAAATCTATTATTACTATTATTGAATTCCACAATGGCTACTGAAATTAATACTGACCCAATATTATGTTTCTATTTTCTATTATTATATTATAAGTGGGTGCCCTTCGCATCGTCTAATATTGTTTGACCTAACGTATCGTTTGATCTAAAATCTTTTTGTCCAACACCCTTTTAGGCTGAAATTAAAGGATTAAATAAATATCTGTTGTTAAGTTATTTCATCACTTTATCGAAACACCTTTCATCGAACGTATCATTTCATTGAATTTCATTTCATCGAAAGCTAATTTCTGCTGAAACTTTATTGTTTTCAGTTTATCTTATGCATGGGTTACGTAAGTTAGGTTAGGTTAGACCTGACTTCACCAAAAAATTATAACTTCTGCACGTGGAAATTATCTTCCGATGAAATGAAATTCGATAAAATGATACGTTCGATGAAAGGAGTAAAGTTATTGTTATTATTACTATTCTGAAAAAACCCTTTAAACTGAAAACAAAATGTTTTCGACTTAACGATACATAAGTCAAACAATGATTACCTATGCCACCTGATATAGACCCATTATACTCGTCAGTATTATAAACTCATAGTATGTAACAAATTGACATTTTATAAATGAAAAATTAATAAGGCAAGCACCGAACATTTACCTTTGCTAAAATTTTACGATTGTAAATCAAGGGGAAAAATGTAATCTATTTAAATAAGACAGCGTCTTATCACACTTAAACTTACGTTACTTTTCTGTTTTCTATTTATATCACCATTATCGTCATATCAGGCGAAAGATGTCCGCTGCTAGACATAGGCCTTCCTTCCTATATATACGACCATATCGCGGGCTTCATTCTAAAGGGGCGTACATGCAAAAATCGGTTTTTCTTTTTTTTGTCTTATTCGATTCCGCTATTATTGATACACATTCTCTAATTTTATCATAATTTTGTGATGTATATTTTTCGCTAAAATAATGAAAAACTTTAAGGCGTATACTTGGAATAGAAAAATCGCTGTCAAACCAAAAAGACGTACAGCAGTCGTAAAAGCATTTTTTTAGCACAGTTACGCATTATCAACGATCCATATAGACGTATGTACATACGGCTGTATATGTTTAGTGTGATCTATACAATTGTGTCGGGCTATAAAGACGTATGTGCATACGGCTTTAAATTGTAGTGTACTTTATCAAATAAAGTCGCGCTAAAGAGACGTATGTGCATACGACCATAATTATCAAGTGTTATCTATGGAAATATGTCATGATATAAAGGCGTATAACTGTTACTTTTTGATGTTATTTTACGTTTTGTGTTGTTTTATAGAGACATATACGCATGTAACCTTGATTATAATGATATCACAATATTTTTTAGAAAATATTACACACAAAGGTAACAAATTGATAGATGAAAATGGTATTAAAAACGAAAATCCACATTTTTGCGTATACGGCTCTATGGCATGACGCTCTCGATGTGTTGCTCTCCCATTTTTAACAAGCGCCACAGTCACTCACTTCGCCGTGGTCGGCCGTATAGATTAGTAATAAGTAAATGGTAAGTGATTTAATCAAATATTAATTGTTTATAATTCCAAAATTCGTTTCACTCATCGCTCAATCGCTGTGTTAAATAACTACCTTTTGATTGTGGATTTGAAATTCGCTTTACACCTTATATAGGTTTAAGGTCGGTTCTCATACGGATTGACAGACAGATTGACCAGTGACTTTAGTTTCTTTCTTTTAATTCGCTGCAGTTCTTAGAAATTAGTTCATACCTACCTACTTACAAAATCAGCCATTTATTATGAATGTGACGTTGACCTTTCGGATTCTTGCACCTCAAAATTAAACATCGCACGTGACAGATTGACATCACTCTTAGGGTTCCGTAATAAGGTGCCAACGGGACCTTACGTTGTCTATCGGTCTGTCTGTCGGTCCGTCCGTCCTATTTACCTTTAAGGGCCTATATCTATTGAACCATTCTAAGTAGCAGGTTATTTTTTAACTAATATTATGAATAATACACGCGAATGTGGTTTGCCGCCGCTATTATCTTTCTCGCAAAATAAAAACGTTGTAACAAATATGATGTTTACAGTTTTAAAATTTTTAACACACTTGGGTATAGGTATAACACTTTCTTGCTTGACTGCATAGGTTCATGATTTTGTACTAAATATCAGCTGCATCACGCTTTTTTTTCTGCTTAATCCGTTTGTATGCATATTTTAGGACCTCAATTGGATCATGAAAATCCGCCACCTTCCTTTGAAGAGCAGAATGAGGCTCCGTACTCTGAACATTCATAGCCATCGAGTGTTTCCCAGTTGGAGATGCTGAGGAAATCACCGCTAATGCATCAACAGGAAATAGTAGTAGCCGAAATGGAAAACGCAGGTTCTAATGCAAATGAAAGTTGTATTGACGACTTGCCATTTTATTCAAATACCTCGCCTCTTTCAGTTTTTGCAGCAACCAATAATTTCGACCAAGAGGCACAGGTTCCTTCGGTTGAATTTGGACAGCCACTTATTCCTCTTTTTACACCATTGTCATCTGTACAGCCACCGGCAAGTAATGCATCACACAGCACCAATGTGTGTTCAGTCTGGTGGTTTGTCTAAAACTGAACCAGACTGAACAAATGACAACCAATCCTGACCGACATGATTCTGTAGCAGACCCAAATTACACACTTTCTGGGGAAGAAACCAAGTCCAAATGTCATTTATTATTTAATAGAATGGCTACTACTTAGTAGTTATGTCAAATACCCATGTTGCACCCTCTCTTTTAAAAGTTGGAAACTCTACGCTCGAAGTTGTTGATCATTATGTTTACCTAGGACAAGTAATCCAGCTAGGTAGATCCAACTTCGAGAAAGAGGTCAATCGCCGAATCCAACTCGGCTGGGCAGCGTTCGGTAAGCTACGGAGCATATTCTCGTCCCGGTTACCGCAGTGACTAGTCAAAAGTCTTTGACCATTGTGTGTTGCCAGTGATGACTTATGGAACAGAGACGTGGTCCTTTATAATGGGCCTCATAAGAAAGCCCAAGGTCACCCAAAGGGCAATAGAAAGGGCTATGCCCGGCGTATCTCTGCGAGATCGAATCAAGAATGAGGAACTCCGCGGGAGAACCAAAATTACCGACATAGCCCAGCGAATTGCAAACCTTGGGAGTGGGCGGGGCACATTGCTCGTAGAACTGATGGCCGTTGGGGCGAAAAGGTTCTAGAATAGCAGCAGCGGACCGGAAGGCGAAGTGTTGGCAGGCCTTCCACAATGTGGACCAACGATCTGGTGATGATCGCAAGAAGCCGATGGATGAGAGTAGCACAAAACTGGCCGTCGTGGAGATCCTTGGGGAAGGCCTATGATGCAGATTTTTGAAAGATTTTATTTTGTTTTATTGAATAAATTATAGTAAATTATGATACGTCTTTCTATTTTTTTACCCAGAGCAAAAATTTCTAGTTTTAAATCTATAACTCCCCTTTCGAACAAAGGAGTTCAGTATTATTTTTGTCAAGCCTTATGAGCTAAATAAAACTTAAAAAGAGTGGTATTATAGAGAGAAAATTACTTTAGAATTATGATATTTCGATTGCCCAATTATTTTAGAATTATATTCTATGCAATCGTAGTATATTTTATTATACGACCTCATAATAAAATAATTATATTTTTTATTTTTGTCAAGCCAGAGAGACGTTTGAATTAAAAAAAAAATAGAAATAACGGTATCTTACACGATTTTACATTGAAACGTCATCATATTTAAGCTTATGAACTGGATTAATTTTGAATTAAATTAAATTATCAATTAGGGAAAGTTTCATATTATACGCCTGCAAATCCAATGTATTTTTGAAGAATTTTTTAGTTGGTGTTTGCATATTAGCGCCGAGCCAAAGAGGCGTAATAACATAATTACAGGTTTCCAAAATAATTAACGTAAAATCAATTATTTCCCGTAAACCAGGAAGTATTTAAAAAGTCATATGCAAATTTATAGCTCAATCGATAAATATACAAAAAAGTTATTAGGTTTTTTGTCTCTCCTGAAAAGTAACGGTTTAGCGTATACGCCCCTTTAGTATGAAGCCCGCGATATATATAGGCAATTGGGAACTTTTGTATCCAGTCAGATCCAATTTCGCGAATCTCTCTAGGACATTTGTTGAGTAAATTTTACAAGAGAGGCGTATTTTCCAAACGCAACCCCATTTTCAACTTGGTGTCCGTATTAGAAAATGAAGTGCATGCATAGACCTATTTAATGACCTGACACCCAGCTCTGTTGGTTCTTGGACCATTTTGAGGCATAGTCTTCTGTTAAGGCCACATTCCATACAACCAAATTCTAACACGTAAACATCATAGTGAATCATTCAGCCGGGTTAAAAGAATTACATTTCCTTAAAAATCACTTTTGCCGTTAATCTACGTTTCAATTCGGTTGAAACGTGTAACATCAGTACTAACTTTTAATTCAAATTCAAATATTTATTCAGTAAATTGGCCACATACGGGCTCTTTTACACGTCAGTAATATAGAGTGAATCTACCAGCGCTTCGGACAAGACCATCATTGCGGAGAAGAAGCGCCGCAAGAAACTCCAGCAGAAGGTCATTTTTTCCAATATAAAATACAATAATACTTAAAAGTAAGTTACATTACAAGGTAATAAAGTAACAAATATTAATTATTAGAACTAGCACAAATGAAAACATTACAAATGTATACAATTTCGTGTTTGAATACAGTTTGCTTAAAGGCATTTTACGTTTCAAGATAGTAACGTCAAAAATATCCTAGACTTAAGAAAATACCTTAAATAAGTAATAGCCTAGACACTACTTAAATACATCTTGGTCACCAATGAAGTCATTTACAGTATAGTATGCCCTACCCATCAAGCAGCGCTTGATGTGAGACTTAAATTTATTGAACGGCATATTGACGATATCAGATGGTATCTTATTGTAGAAACGTACACAGTTCCCCGCAAACGAAGTGCTTACCTTACGGAGACGGTGACCTGGAAGAGCGAGCTTATCCCTATTTCTAGTATTTAAATTATGAACGTCGCGGTTATGCCTAAACTCATGTATGTGTTTGCGTACATACATGATATTCTCAAAGATATACTGCGACGCGACTGTAAGAATATTGATTTCTTTAAATTTATCCCTAAGCGAAACACGAGACCCCAATTGATATATAGCACGTACTATAACCTAACTAACCTAACCTAGTACTACTACTAGAGACAACGCCCATTCAATTCGAAGAGCACAAAAGCAATTCGCAAACTCCAACTTCCTCGAACCTCTATACCCAAAACTAGACTTCAAAAACTCCACCAATTTTTATCCCAGTTCATTTTTCCGTCGGAAATCTGAAAGGCAAGTTTTATTAGAACCAGTTTCCACTGGCTCTAGCCGGCTGTAACCTGATAAAAGGCAATTTCGCCGCGATTCTCGTCACGTGCTGCGTCTGAATTAGGCCATGCGAGTTGCTGGCAAAAGAGGACAAGAGGTTTCAGGTGTCTTTATTGTCTAGAAAATCTAGGAAACAAAATGTTATAGCTGAAACGGTGAGACGTTCCGTTCTCATACGTGTGTGGAAAAAGTATTAATAAATACATATCAGGTGGCAATTTCACACCAACTGACCTAGTTCCAAAGCAGGCTCTTGGCTTGTCTTTATTATTTTATTCCTACTATAATATAATATATAGGTAATAATCCAGCCTATATACGTCCCACTGCTGGGCACAGGCCTCCACTCACAATGAGAGGGTTTGGGCTATATAGTTCCCACGCGGGCCCAGTGCGGATCGGGAACTTCGCACACACCGTCAAAATTGCTTTGCAGGTGTGTGTGCAGGTTTCCTCGCGATGTTTCCCTTCACCGAAAAGCTCATGGTAAATTTACAAATTGTATTTCGCACATAACTTCCAAAAAACTTAGAGGTGCGAGCCCGGGTTCGAACCCACGACCCTCTGCTTAAGAGTCGGCAGGTCAAACCATTAGGCTACCACAGCTTTTTTTCCTACTATAGATTAGGCCTAATATAATAAATAGACAGACAGACGTACTAACTGACTCATCAACGCACAGCATAAAGTTTAGATATACGAAACTTTGACAGTGAGACAATAGTCAATAGACAAGAGTAATAATGAATCAAGCCATAAGTCAATGCAGTAGGTGTGGAATTAGTATGAAAGTCGGTCATTTTTATAACCCAATATTTGAGTATCCGCAGAAGTTATCGGTCCAAATTGCACTGGCTGTTAGAAAAAACGTTACCGGAGTAGCCGCAAATGGTTATAGTTAGGAGCTCGCCAAAGCAATATACACTACATTCTGCTTTTTCCTATGGTTTCGAAATATTCCATTTTTAAAACGATGTCATTAAAAGCGTACGTGGGTTCATACTCTTTGGATTTAAATTATAAAATATGTTTCGGATGTTTTTTTACTTTTATGGGTTAAAGGAAAACGAACTTTTGAAGGCAGAACGCTAGAGTGTTATTTCCGTTACACATTTAACACATTTAAGAATTTTTCCACAAGCTGTTTTAGAAAACCCGAACTAATGCGACGATTGTTATTTTAACCCCGATGCAAAAAAAGGGGTGTTATTTGTGTGTTTTTGTGTATTTGTGTGTTTGTGTATCTGTCTGTGGCATCGTAGCTCCTAAACGGATGGACCGATTTTGACTTATTTTATTGAATTAGAAAGGTGACTTAATCGAGAGTGTTTTAGCTTGGTTTGATGAAAATCTGTTTAGTCATTTAAGAGTTATGAGCTCTGAAAGTAGAGGTCCCGATTTTATCGGGGATTTTTTAACTCGGTTAGGTTATACATAATTATGATAGTTTAATATTATTATTTTCAACTCAATTTCAAATAAACTCAACAAAATATTTCAGCGATTTATTTAAATCCTCCAACACGGATTCGGATCTTAATCCAGGCTTTGTAAACACGGCAATGTAAACATGCCGATATTGGAAACTGGAGTGTTGCTATGAAAATACTGCGGTTATAGGTTTTTAAAAGAAATACAAAATAGGTCGTACTTCTTCAGTTTCAGTCCCCTGCGGCGAGACTCCGAGTTAAGAAACCTATTTACAAAGGTATGGCTGATAAAATGGATACGGTAAGTAAAAATATGTGAAAAGATGGTGGCATTCTTAATGACCTTTGAGATATTCGATGAAAAGTTTCTCCTTCCTTAACATTATTTCAAAAGTAATTTGACCAGAAAAATAACTATTGGAAATACGGTTCACTTTTAAGATTTATTTCCAAGGCTAAACGAAACCTGTATTCATTCAAAGGGTAAAGGGAGAACTAAAATATTAGTATAAGGAAATTGAATCGAATATTGTTACATCCTAATAGTAATTAACAAGTATATGAGACGCTCATCAAAATCGCAGTTTAAGTTTGTTTAATAGCAATATTTTATGATTTTACTACTTTAACACATTCAGTCACATGATAGACCTGGTATAATAACCAAAGCAAATTGCTTCCAATTGCTCGTTGTGAATGGAAGACGTGAATTATCAGTTGTACTAACTTTTTAGTATGCAATGAATATGCAAATCAGACATTTCATTTGAATTTTACAAGAACTAAATACTTAAAAATAAATACAATTTTATTCAGACACGAAAAGTATTATTCCGCAACAAGCTCTATTAAATCATCATTTTGTCAACTGTATAATTTAACAAATTTTCATTTTCCAAAAATATACTTCCCGCCGCTGCATTGTTGTGGTCACCAGTCTTATCTTACTTATGTAACACTTGTAGAGCATGTGACGGTTTAAAACCATGTATAATGCGATAAGTTTGTACCTACGTTCTCTCTCTCATACGCTCTTAAGTGAGTCTAACCAACTTCTTAAGACCTCTTGCTCTGTACGTTCTTACGAAATTAAAAAAAAATGTTATCCAATGCCAACGATACGTTTGCCAAACGTTCTTTTAATCAAATGAATGGGCTCCTAATCAGTAACATGGTCCGTCATATTCGCTAAATATTTTAATATAATACAAGTACATTTAAATCGAATAAACTATACCACCTCTGCCTTTCCCAGCTCCTCACCGTCTCACGTTTCCATTCCGCTTATCTTCCTCAGATTCCGGGCACATTCGTTTCGCTTTATTTTTATTCTAGTTCGTCCCGTGAGTTTTTTAACTCCGTTTTTATGGATTTTAATGAAGTTTATCTAGCTTCCTCCGTTGTTGATTGTTTATGAAAACGTGGAGTTTCGAGAAAATTCTTTTAAAATGTACCCCCAGGAATAAATTGAAAAACTGGATAGCGGATGACATTTCGCCTTTTTAAGTGCTTTTTAAATATAATTAAATCTTTAGTAGTTAAGGGACGCCCATCCGTCGTAGGTAATATCCTTACTAAACGAGAGTGTTTAAATTCGTATGTCACAATTATACTCTCCACATCTGCAGTTTAAATATAATATTTATAATTTAAAATACGATTAAAGAAACTCCAAAAAACCGTTAGTCACTAAAATATCTGCGTTTTACTGCAGCAAGAAAAACAATTGCTAATTTAATTTTAATGGTCCTTCGAACCGCATAATTATACGATTTATAATCTCGTAAGCAAACACAAAAGCTACATAAATTCTATTTTTATTTAATTCAAAATCATTCGATCCAATTCCGTGGCTGTCAACCAACTGCGGCTCAATAAGCAAATCCTTTAACATGAAATCAAGTAAGAAAAAACGGTAGCAGCGGGAGCCATCTTGATTTATCTGACGTTGATGCCTCTTAAGCCCTTAATCCACTTAGGGAGTGACGGGAGGTATTTTATTGTAGAAATATAGGCCAGAATAAGTTATTTATTTTTCAATAAGTATTAATAATGTTGAATATGACGCTTAACGGGATCTGAATAAAACGAAGGCATAAAAAGTATATTTTTTTAATAGCCATTAAAGGCAAACGAGCAGCCGAATAACTTAACCTGATAGAGAGCGGTCACTGCCGCTGAATATTCTTAAGAGAGAAGGGATGATTAGGAATCGGTTCGTAAATAAACACCGGGATTGTTAGAGAGTGATCCTTCTGTACGTTAGTACTATTATCTGTTCTGTAGTAATACCTTGTTTTTATTTACATAAAACAAGCAAGCATTCGATACCAAATCCATTTAAATACCAAAGCAGCTATTACGTATTAACCAGAAACACAACCCAATCACTTTCATCACTGACAATCGCTAAATAATAAACGTGTTCATGTCAATCGCAGTAGATACATACACACACGCACGTGCGTTGGTACACTCGAATGAACATTCGTCGTTAAAATATTTATATTATTTTATTTTTTAAACTTTCGCGATAATCACACATACTTAACTGTAAAACATTAAAAACTAGTACCTGCACGTGAAGAGATAGAAGTCAAGCTTTAAAGTTCATGGAATCCAGTGATTAGCAAGTGCAAGCGTCGACCTGTATCGTCAGATAAGTCCGCGGATATTGTATAATTCATTGCATAATTCATTTGCTATAGTTACGTAGGTTAGGTTAGGTAAGAACTATCAGCAATATCAAAAAATAAAGCCATCTATTTAAAAATAACGTTCAGAAATGTCTATTTTTGGGAAATATCCAGTGAACCCATAACATGTGAAAGAGCCTTTATGTTAAAGATATTGAGTAGAGATAAGGAATGGTAAACAAAGCCACCGATTAATCCGACTGTACGAATAGGCCTGATAATTAGCAAATGGATTTACACAAAGCGCCCGGACATTATCGATAGCGCTACACGGATCGTCGTCTCGTGGAGAGGGCAATTATAGTCAGTCGTTTGTTGCCATTATAAGAACGGGACACCGTTGTTAACTTTGTCGATAAAGCAGGGGAAATTTTTAGTTCTATATTTTTAAAAGAGATGGTGGTGTGACGCCATTACGAATGGGCACAAACGCCTGTGTACGGTCTTACCCCGCAGACGGAATTACCCATATTGACTACACTCCAAAACTTAAAGGAGACACGTAAGGAATAATTAGGGTTGAATGTTTTCCGTAAACTGCGAAATAAAATAACAAATTTTCTTCTAGATTTCTTAATAGTACCTCCTATATATCCCAAGTGCTAGCGAGCCAAATTTGCTCAGAAGCAGTAGGTAGAGAGTCCGATAGAAAGTAGCTGGGTGTTACGTCCGAACTTAACTCTAGGCTTGTAAAATTGGTAATTGGCAACGGTATACATACTTATACAGATAAACACATAGAAAACATCAAAGACACGGAAACAAATATTCATGTTCATCACACAAATAGTTTGCTGTTAGGTACCGGAAAAATTATTCTAAAGTGGTTCGAGCACTGGGTTTGAGTCTCTATTCAAAACCCTGTGCAGAACTAACATGTGTATAAATGGCTCTATTTTGACGTTAAAATGGACAAATAATCAAGCAATTTCAGGTAGGACCTAATGCAAAAACTGTCGGGATCTTAACACCTCTTACCCACTAAACCCCCACACAAGCATTACCATTCGCACTATAGTACCTACTGTGGTAAAACTTAGTCTGGTGTTAACGCACTTGCAACCTTGACATTGCTAACTTCTTCTCGAGCCCGTAAAAAGTTTGTCATTAATAATATGCAACAATATGTTTTACTCTTCCATATGTCCCTTTATATATCGTGGGCGGGCCCAAGAGACGTCAGGACCATTGTGCGCGTGCCAATAACACGCCTCACCTATTCATCTTTTATGAATCTGTGCGACTGACACCGGGCTTGTATGGGAAGTGGCTTAGCTGTGTACTGTAAACAAACGTATACGCTTAGTAATCAACGGCATAAATAAGTGATCATTTTTGTTCTTTGTCACTTTAACGTCATGTTTGATTGAACTGCCTTGAGAAATTGTTAAACAAATGATAGCGACGAATTACAAGAGTGAAAAGTAGTTTGGTACCTAAAGAGCTCGGCCTTTAGTTTATAAATGGAAAAATATAAGTAAATAATTATATCCTACAAACTTTTATTGAACTTTCCGTTTGTTTGCTCTAAGGAGCGGACTAATTAAATAAATATAGTGTTAAATAAATACATAATAATATGTACATATGTAAAAATTTATGCGAAATAAATATTGTCTATTTCTAATTTCAATGATATTTAAACTACTAAACTATGTAAAACAGTTATAAAATTACATCATATTATATACAATATATTTTTTAAGTTTCAGATAGACAAACGCGAAGCGCACCGTGCTTTCTTTTCCAACCCATCCATCGCCGCCATTTCAAAACCCGTCAGCCATTTTAAATGTCTTAAAAACGCATTATAAATTCCGGCATGAAACCTCGTTTATTTATCGCTTAATATCCAGACGCCATTGTGGCATCAATAATTCATGTTTTGTGAGTTATGGCGGCGACGACGATCTAGGATTTTAGTTTTAGCTCTCGCTTTCTGGACGGCATTTTGATTTTCGATTTTACTGCGCGTGTGCTGTTTTAGGAAAATTGTTTTGTTACTCATATGTTGTTTGTTTTATGTTTTACTGATCGTATATCAGTTAAGGTTTTAATAGCAGACCTCTTTAGGCAATTTAATTATCAGTGGCTCTTCAGCCAATACACCTAAGCTCTGTGTCAACAATTATAAAATGTATTATAGAAATGCAACGGAAACCAGGTACATATACGTAATTAGATAAAATAACAATTGGGTATATCTACAAATGAAAAAAATACTGGTTCAGTTAAATTTTACAAATAAAAGGAGCTTGAAAAAAAATCTATCAAAGAAAATCGAGCATTTTAACTAAGATGATCTTATCCTTGAAAGGTTGAAGGCAGCGGTAAACGGGTACAATGAAACAAGATACTCGTATAATGAAGGCAGAGCAAACCTCATCCACCCTCGTAATACACCTTACACAATTCCATGAATCCTATCCAAACGACATACAATCCAAAATACAACTAATCAGTTTCCTGTAAATTATTAATGCACGTCTAACTGAAGCTTGAACACGCTATCAATAAATAATGAAATATTGCTATCGTGTTGTGATCAATAAGCTTACAAATTATTCAATCATCAACATACTAGTAGGTATATAGACAACATCCTTGTGTAGATGATCAGTTCTATTTTTGAAATCTTATTTCTGTAAGTTGGCCCTGTAGGCATTTGCACCTGATTCTACCAGTGCTTCTTAAGAGGAGACCACTGGTTAGAAGAAGCGCCGCAAAAAACTCCTTGATTCAAATATATCACTAATAAACTGGTTATAAAAATCATAATAAACAACGTTTATTAAAATGTTGAATAAAGTATACATAATATGAAATTTGTATAAGGTCTCATAGTAAAACTAATTTAAACGTTAGGAATATATTCATATTCATATGGCAAATTTACGAATTAAGTATGTCAACCTAAACATTTACTTTCCGCGATTTTATAATGTTAACTTCTACAAGAGCATTGATTCATTCATTGCAGTCGAATGCTTTACACGCTAAAACAACAACAAGCCTGCATTTATTGCAGTCTGTAAAATTAATCTAACCATTTTCAATCAACTTTACTGCCACTAAAACAATGGCATCTCGTGTTCTGTGTGTGTTGTTCATCAAGTTAGTTTTCGCTGATGATTTAATAAATGTGCGACTCGCTCCTGAATCGGTCGTGAAAGGAATCCAAGCTTTAGCTACGTCACAGTACTTAAGAGGATTAGCTGATGAATTTATTGTGAAAGCTGCTTCACATCTGATAGATCAGTATGAAAAAAACAATGGAGGGTAAGCCGGATTAAAAAGTGTTACGGGAAAAGAGAAATCATTATGGGGTTTTAGAAATTTCGAAGTCTTAGAGTATGTCCAGAGTGTGTATTGTGTCACCCAAAGGGCAATTGAAATCATTATGTTTGTCATTTTTCTGCGGATCGAATCAGAAATGAGGAGATCCGCAGAAGAACTAAAGTTGCCGATATAGATCTGCGGGCTGCATAACTGAAATGGGTGTGGGTGGCACATTATTACTCATAGAACCGATGGCCGTTAGGGCGGATATATTTTTGAGTGGAGACAACTCACCATAAATCACTCACTAACATAAATCCGCCGTAATAACACATATTCTGAAAAAAAATCAACCCGCTATCTATTACGGTTCAAAAGATACAGCTCTTTATAGTTAGGACGGACAGACAGACAGACGGACGGACGGACAGCGTAGACATATTAATGGGGTCCCGTTGGGCACCCTTCGGGTAGGGAACCCTAAAAAGGACAAAAGGTGTAACAGTTACGAAAATGTATTTATAGTGAATTAATTTGAGTCTGGTTGTTTTAGTGGTAAAATTTAAAGGTAAGGTAGGTTTTTGAGTTCGATGCTCGTTAGAATTATATGGGCATTCTATGTGTCGTATAATAAATAGATCTTGGCTGAGATGCTTGTCTCAAGACACGTCAAAGTAAACGTCAAGTCATAGCAAACTGTCATTTCAGACGTGCCTTGAGACGGGGGTTTCACTTAGATTAGTTTAATACAGCCCGACTAATACATAAATAGGCTAGCCTGAAGGTGACTCTAGGAGCGTTACTCTCTTAACTCTTCGCCCTCGTCTACCCCGGCAGTAACTAACAGCTATAAAAGATGGAGCACTTAATCTGAGTTAGAGCAACCACGTGGCAACTGCACTGTTTCTTGTACGGTGTTAAGTAATTACAGTGTTGGTCAGGCTGCCTTTGCACGTACGTTGTTAGTTACAATGAACTAGATTTGGAACAACCATCTAATTTTGATGAAATTGCACACAGTATAGAGGATTTTTTGACGTCTCTATATAAAAAAAAAAAAAACAGTAATGGTATTTTTTTACTAATCGTTTTTACCAGTTATTAATAAAGTTAATTCATCAAACCTACGTCAAAACTTTAATTTGCTAAAGCTTGTTTGTTTTTCCCTTCTTTATGGTTTACTGCCTCGACCTTTGCATAAAAACAGTACCTACCTAAAGAGTTTATTTTTACTTAGCACTAGACCCCGCCTCAGTTGTGGCACTAAATAAATAAATTACCTATACCCTATAATCTTCCTAGATACCTTTAGATGCCTCTTTCTATTGGTGAAAACCGTTTGAAAATTGGTTCAGTAGTTTCTAACTCAGCGTGGCCGAGATTTTAATTTATAATATATAGAGATGACGATGATGATATGTAATGTTCCACTGCTGAGCAAAGGCCTCTCTCCACGAGTCTCTGTTCGATGCTTTATCCGGCTAAGTTGCTGAGAATGTGTCCAAATCGTCCCGCCATCTTCGTCTTGGTCCGCCCCATCTGCGACGCACAACTTGCGGCACCCAATTGCAACAATGTACTATAGTAATACAGATCGCACGTTAAATCCAATCGTGACACTGCGACAAAAATAATTACGAGTACACGAAATGTAATTCTTGTTAATCGCCATAACATCACTATTCAAATGATTTATCTTTACCTACTTTAGCGACCCTGTTGGATTCTACGTGCGAGATGTGTTAGATAGATAGGTAGATGTTTTTGGATCCAATGTTTGCTAAGATATTGTTGCTGGTGATTATACTGCTTCCAAAAGTCCGATGTGATTGACAGGGAAACAAGTAAGCAGGGATGTGATTCTATTAATCGTCTCACCTTCACATCGACTGAGTCGAAGAAAACCGGCAAATTTACGTCGTCCATCAAGGTGTGCAAAAAACATATAGCTGCCTGCATTTTCATTTAGTCGCTTAAAACCGCCGACTAAATGAAAGTGCAAGCAGTTAAATGTCATTTACGTATAAATGACGGACCATGTAAATTTGCCGGTTATGCTTCGACTCTGTAAAAGTGAAGGACGATGCGTTAACAGAATAACATACCAGCGGGCCTAATATGGCCGTGTTTATCGCGTGACAAAGCGTGGATAAAGCATCCGTCACTCTCGCGCTTATATACGTGTCAGAAAGTGACGGATGCTTTATCCACGTTTTGTCACGCGATAAACGCGACCATATTAGGCCCGCAGGTTTGTTTTACTTCTTTGTTTAGGAACCCGAACCAGGCGTATGGCACTTCGCTAGGTATATTCTATAATGACCGCTCGCAGCTCCTATTTACTTACATTTAGGTAGGTTAAAATTAAAATCGTTAAATAGTTTTTATTAATTACGTTTACTTGGGTTGATGGAAGTGTTGAGTAAAATTGCGCACTAGTCCGGTATGCAATACCGGAATTGGTACAAACCAATTCCGGTATTGCATAACCCGTGCTAGTGATGTGTTCGTGCTAAATCCAATTTGTGCTGTTGATAGATAAAACATTAAAATACGTTTTTCAGTATGCCTGCGAACGGGGAAAGGTCAGTATACCTACTTACTTACCTACTTTATTATATTATAAGTAATGCTGTTAGGGCGTGCTATGTAAATTAGTCTGTCTGTCTGTGCGTATGTCACACACTTACTTATTTTAAATCACGAATAATCATCAATGATTGACGTGTTACTTGTATATACCTATACCTACAAAGCAAAAACGGAAATAGCAGCAAATATCTCTAAACACATAACTCAAGTTATAACTCCTAGAATAGCTAAAGAACATTAAATTAAGAATGGCCCGACCAACTCTTAACTGTGTTCTTTGTTTAGCTTTAGATTTCAAAAACGTTTTATTACATTGCGAATTTTCAGTGTTATAACAACAGAATATTTCGGTCTAGTAACTTGCGACAACATTTTATAAAGTTATATATCATATTAGAATACTTTAAAAATTACAAATGAATATATTTTTTATTAATTAAATAACTGTTTTCCTTGTTATAATTTATTTAATGTAAATATTTTTACTATGTTGACAAACGTACTGTTCGAGCGTGCAAACGTAGATAGGTATTACTATACTTTCTAGGAACTACAAAATATGTACTTTACATGTTTTATATGCTTAAAATACTTTGAAGGTAATTGACAGATGTACTTTGTCGTTTTGAATGGAAGAAAAATATCTGTTACGAAGTAACTCTTATGTAATATAATAGGTACTTGAACTCACTCACTCATGATATTTGCAGAACAGTCGATCGCGATGCCGGTGGCTATCCTCCAAGACCTAAAATTGTGCCTATAAGTAGGGATAAAGAAGAAGACCAAAAAAAATTGACTGAATTCGAAACTCCGTCGTTACTTGGACCAGAGGTAACATTGTGTATCTCTCTATACTTAAAAGTTATTCTCAAACTCACTATAAACTAAAAATGTTTTCACTTCGCATGCTTCAATAGTGACTCCTAATAGGCTCCTACAGTGATAATTTTCGTATCTAGGGATTATAGTGTATTTTTTTATGTTCTCGAACAGGCATAAACAGCCAACCAATGAGTGATGATGTCTGATTCTGTATGTCAATAACTTTTATGCAGCAGTGGATAAGACCGATACACTTCCTGCCCTATATCACTTACACATGTGTAATATTACAAGCTTTAAATATTTTTTGGTCATCAGCTGTCCTTGGCCAATTATAACTCAAAGAATTGATCCTTAATTTATTTGTGAACTGTACTGTCATTGTTATTTTAATTCAAACAACTGCATTTCCACAGACCAATAATCCTAGCGATGAGGACACTGACGGCAGCCAAATAATCCGAAAAGAAAAAAGTCTGGCTCGCCTTGGCAAACCTCATGATTCCAACGACAAACCCAGTGCTCAAGTCCTGCAATTCCTACAGGACCCGGAAGACGATGGAGACAACCTGGAAAAAGATCATGATTTGTCAGATTACGAATTCAATAAGCCCATAGCTCCCATCAAAACTGAGCTTAAAATAAACGGAAAGCATTATAGGAGGGTACCTGATGTTATACTTTTGTATTAAAACGTACTCAGGATTAACAATACAATTTAACTGTAGATAACTCGATATAACTAATATAATTTATTTAACATAAAATCAAATAAAACAGTTTTTGTCCCAAAAACACTTTTGGGACAGGCTTTATTGACGACAGTGTTTTACTTAGGCAGTGCCAAATTTTCATACAACTTTGTTTTTAGTACAATTTTGTGTAGGTATAAAAATCATCTAAACAGACAAGAACTTGGTATTACGAAGAGCTAGGGAGTGCATATGCCCTTGCACGAGTAGAATATAAACATTCCCAATCAACCTGGATGCTTATGCTTCAACCTTGTTTTTTAAGAACTCAGATACTCCCATCTCAGTTCTCGACCATTCTCCAAGTATTTCAACCGTCCTTTGCACTTCTAATTAGGTACATACGAGTACCATGTCACTCATTGTTCAAGAATGGTTAACAACCTGATACGCAACCAAATTCATGGGCCTGTGCCTATGCTGATTATAAGCTTTAATATTGTCGGTAATTCTTCGTCGTACGTAATTAAAACGGTAATAGAAATGCAACGGGCGTTTGAAACGCTCGGATAATTACCGTTATACTTGAACCATTTCTCTAGAAAGAACTGAAAGTCTTTATTTTAATGCAAGCATTATTTGGGCACGTGCCAATATCAATAGAAAACAAAAGGCGATCGCCATGATTAAATAAGAATATCATAAAGGAGCAACAAAGACGGCTGGAATCTGATTCGCCCATCGGACCACTCGTAAAATGTTATGCGTCGCGCGTTACAGCCACGTAATTCGATATAGTGAGTGCTAATGTAACGTAAGCATTGGTTGACGATACGACATATCACCAATTTTAGGAATGTAAGATTTTCTGCATTGATTCTGTTTCATCATTTTGTGAAGCAAGAAATCTCAGTATTTAATAAAAGTAAGGGGGAAGCAAGCGAAAAGAAATTGGAGTGCAGCTCCTCTTTGCTACAGTGTTCTAAGGTGGTACCTACACGAAAACACTTCCTTGACTTTACTGCCATCATTAAGTTCTTGTTAAATAAGTTACTATAATCTATATTTTTCAGCAGGAAAGTAGGCCCTTCTACTAGAGCCGGCATTGCCCTTTGACGTAGAGTTCTACAACTTTACAATGAACAGCATTAGTCTAGTAGCAATACGTTAAAGGATGTCGTTGTGTCGTGTGACAATGTGCTCGCACTCCAAGCCCAGAACCAATAAAAGTTAATGAGTCGGTGCTACATGTGTCGAACGCGGAGTGGGCGCTTAGCAGGCTAACGTTGACTTACAATCAGTGGAAATACTGCATAAGCTGCACCTTGTTATTCTCCCACACATTTTTTAGCCGGTTGAACTCTATGTCGTACCGGAAACCTCGATGGTCACCTCGTCTCTAGTATCTTTAGCTCTACCGACAAACATAACTTACTTGACTTGCGCGCTCGAAATCATGCGGTTGTAGGTACCTCAAAATATGACGTAGGTCGTAGGTATGACGGGTCAAGTTAAACTAATCGGCAACGTCAGAAGAAGTAAGCGACGAAGCTGATTAACTCAGAAAATACCTAAACTACTGGAAAGGTCAGTAGCTAGGCTAAACAATTACTGTGTTTATATTATCTGAGATTGAGCTGTCAAAACCTGGCAAGTTCCAGGTAGTGATTAAGTCAGAGTTATATGCTTAGACTAAAGCAAAAGGGGAAGACACGCTATCGCCGTACAAGACACTGACATAATGCGTGCCGAGACGCCTAACATTTGCAAATTCCACATACACTAAGGAGCAATAGAGTAAAATTGATGGACTAACGTCGTGCGCGTAAGTGAGACAGCCATATGTCTCACAATTGCACGACGTCGCACGTGTTGACAGATCGGTGATGGCCGAACAACTGACTCAAACACAGGCGCTCAGCTCCTATAATTAGGTGCTCAAGCCCGCGCGTTGCCACGTATCTTCCTCTTTTTGTTTTCATGTAAGGTTATATGCAACTAAAGCTCTTCCTTTCACTGACTGGAACTTGGCAGATTTTAGACTCATAATACGGTCTTTGTTTGGTAAGGAAATATTTTTTGGCACCTGCACGCTTGTTTTTGGCCGTGATATAAGATCATAAGCAAAGTTCTTAATATAAATATTTCAAGTTATATTTATGAAATTACTAAATCCCACGCACCAATCCTGAAACAAGCCAGTTACCATTCTATTTAAATGAATTTGAATTCGAATTTAGAACAAATGATTTGAAATAAAGACGTTCTACGGTCGTTACTCCCGCGAGACGGTTTCTTATAAAACGTCTAAGCGCTCCCCCGTCACGGTATGCTCAATGAATGCGTTATAAAATTAAATTTGGAATTTAATTTTGTCATTCGAATGTTAAGAGGTGTTTTAATATAAGTGTCTCGTAAAAATATTTCGTATTTAATTTCAAGGGTAACATTATGTCGTCGTTACGCCGTCGCCCCTGTATATACTTAACACGTAAAGATGGTTGTGTTGTATCTAGAGCGACGTGCTTTTAGATTTAAAAAATGAATAGCGACATTTTTAAACATTATATAAGTTTTACTAAGCCCGTGCGGTATTGGTGTCATCTGCCGAAGTGAAAATTGTACGGACCTTATTACTTTAAAATGTATATTCAGTTAGACGTCTTTAAATGAAGTGGTGACACTTAATTTAAAGACCGACTGGATTCAGTAATCCAAATATACCGATAACTCCGGTAGAAACCAACGAAAACGATCAGTTAAAGAGAAATGGCATAATCGTTTCAGTATATGCCTGCTGATCTGTATTTTAGTACCCTGGCATAGCATATCTATCAGAATACTCATTTGGGTAAATGCGAAGTAAACACAAGCAAAAATTATAATAAAAAGGTGAAATCTAAAAAAGTACCGTGGTACTGCGGAAGTAAACGCAGATACTGTAAGTTTTTGCATTCGAAAACCAAACACTTCAAATTTTTATTCTGACTAGGTAGCAAACCGTGAAGCGTTTCTGTAATAGTCGTACATTGCCAAAGCCGCATAGACCAATAGCCACATACCAGTTAAACCTTCGTGTAGACGAATTTCGCGCCAAAAATCACTGGCCGCACTCGCTTAACGGTTGAAAAATGAAAAACAATTCCAATTTGGGACGTCAACCATTTCTGCACAGCGCAGATTTTCAGAAAAATCACTTCATACCAGGGTTAAAGGATTGATCACACCGGTGCTCAAAATACGTTGACGCAAACGCAGTGACGTGACTTATACACGTCATTGTGTGAGAGAGGAGCAGTCAGTTGTTATAATATCCGCAGCGCACCAAGGACAAAGCCATAAACTTATTACCTACCTTAATTCAAATCAAATCAAAAATAATTTATTTCATAATGAAATCACCTTAATATTGCAATTTATACTATGCAGTTCTGTTTTAGTCATTAGTAATATTTTTTTTGCAAACCACCGTTAACTATAACTAAGTACTCGAGTATTTACTATTTTATTTCTAAACATTGAGTTTACACTTAAAAGTGTTCTGCAACCATTGTGTTCTGTGCATCAGCCGTTTGAATTTTGAAAGGGAGTTGTGCGCGTCGAGGCGTCCGCGTGGCGCTGGCATCCGAGGGGATGCGTTTCAGGAATTTTGAAAATAGAATTTATGACTTGCGATGCCATATTTGATTTTAACACTTATTTAAATAGACACCTACATAAAATTTATATTTTTAAAATTGGTGTCATACACAAATTTTTCAAATGAAAATACAATTTTCCCCTGTTCGGCTTAGCCAAAAAAATATTATAAAAAGTGATCACTTGTAAATCTCAATCTCGTCTAAGTCAAAGTAACGTAGTTTGAAATGATAATTAATTAAAAAAAACCGGGTAAGAGCATGTCGGGCCATGCTCAGTGTAGGGTTCCGTCACCATTACTACAAATACAATATGAAACATGGACAAACTAACTTTCCCGTTGGAAAGCTGTTGTCCCCATATATCGACATAGGTCGCAGTCAGTTAACCAACTGTAAAGTTAATTTTGTTTCTTTAATAAAAAAAATTATGATGTACCTAAGTACAAATTTACGATATAGGTACTTGTACTATAAGATATTGCTTCTTGCCAAATTTCATGATTCCAGGACAACGGGAAGTACCCAATAGGTTTTGATTCCCATGCGAGTTGCAAAATATGCGGCATAAACAGCCGTATCTTTTGATTGCGTTGACTTAGAACTTTGATTTTTTCACAGCTCCGGGGGATTGTACAGTTCTTGAGAAAAAGGGTCTTGACAGACAGACAGAGAGACGGACAAGGAAGTGATCCTATAAGGGTTCCTTTTTTCCTTTTTAGGTGCGGAATCCTAAAAAAGTATGACTGAACCAACACAGCAACTTGAATACTTACAAACTTTACACTTACGTAATATTGAATTTATTTCTTATGGTTGGTTATGGTTAATTTACGTTTAAATACTACATGATTTTATCACGGTCTGACAAAATTAATTTAATTTTTATTTGTTTCACTTTCGTTATTTAATTATATAGATCGTATGTAAGCTTATAGTTTATGAATGAACATTAGATATATACAGGGTGTTAGTAATGAGTGGATAAACCGTGATCTGCTGATAGGGGGCACTTAGGTCGTTCTAATAATGATAAATGAGGTTTAGTAAAAGTGCCACGGTTTTCGAGATATTTGGACTTTTTTAATTTTTTAGGAAATTGACACCCTTACTCGATTTTTTGGTCGTGGTTAGTGTACCAAAATGTTTTTTTTTTATTTTATTTTTAGCTTATTATTGTTTAATAGTTGTGTTATCCGATAAACATTACCATTTTGGCGTAACTACCGTGGTTTAATTTAAAAAAAATCGCAAACTTTAATTTTGCATCTTCGATCGAACATTTACCAAATTTTGAGCTCTTGCGGTGAAAAAAAAAATTACTATCACATGGTAGCCAATGAGCTAAAAAACATGCCCATTTAATAGAGATTTTAAAACAGTAAACATCTTTTTACTTAAATATTAGAATAAAAAACAACATCAGTTTTCCGCAATCGATTCGATTATTTCCTGTGATTATTTCATATTAAATTTGTGCTCCACAATTCCAAAGCGTACCTAATTATGACAAACTTTTCCTTGCGAAAATAAAAATACTGGCCACTAATTTTGTGAAACCTTTTATTGAAAAAAAGTAACGATTTGTGATCCGAGCGAAGCATTACACCCTTTTGTTGCAATAATAACAATACTGGGCAGTACTTTTTTTAATGCCATTTATTCGAAATTTAGCCATCCAGACTACCGGATTTTTAATCGAGTACATAATGCGTTCACTGAAGGCAGAATTCTTGGTCAGGGTGTGGGTGGAACAAGTGGAGGAAGACCCACCCGAGGAGATGACGAGAATGTTTTGGACCTAGTTGAAGCAGATCCTTCTCTATCCGTGCGTGATATGGCAAATTACCTGGGTTTATCTGTATGAAAAGTGCATACTACATTAAAAGTACACCAATTACACCCATTTCACGTCCAACGTGTGCAAGTTTTATTGCCTAGAGATTATCCCTTAAGAGTAACTTTTTGTCGAGTGATGCTGCGTCGGATGCGTGAAGACCCAGACTTTTTTAACAAGATACTGTGGTCGGACGAATCATCTTGCCGTCAAGATGGCTACATGAATCTACACAATCTGCACAGTTGGCAGTTAGATAATCCTCACTTAATGAGATAGGATAGATCTCAGTACCAATTTAAGGTAAGTCTTCTCATGATCACGGTATTCACGGTTGTTGTAATACGATAAAAACGTCAAGGTTTAATTAATTATGCTTTTTACCGCGATGAATCCCCTATCTATTACAAATATTAATTTTAGGTAAATTTGTGGACCGGTATCTTGAATGGCGAAGTGATCGGCCCCTTCGAGCTGCCATCTACTCTAAATGGAGATAATTACTTGGAGTTTCTTCAAAATGATCTACCTATCCTTCTGGAAGATGTGCCGCTTGCACTAAGGCAAGTAATGTGGTTACAACAAGACGGTTGTCCCGCACATTACGCAGCACGAGTGCGACAGTACTTAACTGCCGCATTCCCAGAACGATGGATTGGCCGGTTAGGCCCAATACTATGGCCTCCGCGTTCACCGGATTTGAACCCCTTAGATTTTTTTTATTGGGGTTGTCTCAAAGAGAAAGTGTACAGCCGTCCAATTACGAGTCTTTCTGGGTTACGAGAGCGAATAAGAATTGCTGCTCAAGAAATAGGGAACTCTGGATACACCAGATTCGTCAGGCGTTCCTTTATACGACGATGTAGAGCTTGCATTAGGGCTGGTGGACGTCAATTTGAGCACATTATTTAACTTAACTTTATTAAAACATTTCCTTTTTATGTTTTTTTATTTCACAGATAGCATTAGTTAAATCATTCATTAGAAAAACCGGCTTCCTTGCTACTCCAATACCTACTTTTTTAAGTTTTATTTATCAAAACCAATAAATGTTTACTGTTATAAAATCTCTATTAAATAGGCATGTTATTAAGCTTATTAAAAGAATAAAAAGCTGTCGGGATATTTTTTAAATTTCGAATAAATGGCATTAAAAAAGTAGTTAGTGCCCGGTATCGTTATTATTACAACAAAAAGGTTGTAAAGCTTCGCTCGGATCACAAATCTTTACTTTTTTCAATAAAAAGTTTCACAAAATTAGTGGCCAGTATTTTTATTTTCGCAATGAAAAGTTTTTCATAATTAGGTACGCTTTGGAATTGTGGAGCACAAATTTAATATGAAATAATCACAGGAAATAATCGAATCGATTGCGGAAAACTGATGTTGTTTTTTATTCTAATATTTAAATAAAAAGATGTTTACTGTTTTAAAATCTCTATTAAATGGGCATGTTTTTTAGCTCATTGGCTACCATGTGATAGTAATTTTTTTTTTTCACCGCAAGAGCTCAAAATTTGGTAAATGTTCTATCGAAGATGCAAAATTCAAGTTTGCGATTTTTTTTTAATTAAACCGCGGTAGTTACGCCAAAATGGTAATGTTAATCGCATAACACAACTATTTAACAATAATAAGCTAAAAAGAAAATAAAAAAAAACATCTTAGTACACTAACCACAACCAAAAAATTGAGTAAGGGTGTCAATTTCCTAAAAAATTAAAAAAGTCCAAATATCTCGAAAACCGTGGCACTTTTACTAAACCTCATTTATCATTATTAGAACGACCGAAGTGCCCCCTATCAGCAGTTCACGGTTTATCCACTCATTACCTAACACCCTGTATTTATTTTTAATCTTAGTAAATTAAAGGATATTAATTTAATTAATGGAATGCTGTTAATTCGCTACATAAACTCACTTAATTGCCTTAATTAATTGCGAGCTTCGACACATATTCTAACAATATTAGGTAAGTTATACTGATACTCATACTCCTTTATTGATAATATTACAGCTGCCGAATCGTAAAATAGCAAGATGGCTGAAAACAACGTGAAATTAAAGTCCCTGGGCGTCTTTACGCTTAGAAATACTCCCAATTTTCGGCAAATTAACGAAAAATAAAAAAGTTGGACCAGCATTTTTAAATAGTCACTATTTAATACTAAGTAGTCCAGAGATCGACTTGGACTAGTACGTCGTAGAACTTATTGGCTATGCCGCGATGCCGCCCTTGTTAGCATAGAGAAAAACAAAACAGATTTCAATTTGTCTCAAGCGACTGGGGAGCACTCAAAGAGGAAAATAAAGCATGTTAATTTGTTTCCTTCCCAAATATTTGTATCGCAAAGCCAACCTGCTTCACCGAGATTTCTTTCAACAAAACGATGTATTTGCATTACACACAAAGGAGCAGATAATATGGTATTTGTTCAAACTCTTACACAAATCTTTACAACGATCTTTGGCGGGGAATTCAATATGCCACCTGAATGGCACTTTACAACGGCACAGTAAAATGTTTAATAACGGTATGTCTCATACTTTGTCTTGATCACTGGACGGCTGGACTGTCTCTTTGCCAGACATTGGAATAGCCTCCATGTCAAAGTGCCATGTACAGTCGAGTTCAAAGATATGTAAACACTTTTGCGCCTTATCCCATTGAAATAAGATGTAAGAGTGTGTAGGTACATATTTTTAACACGACTGTACTAATGTTGCGTTCTAACATAGGTACCTATTTAAGTAAATTACTTACTCTTTTTTTGTATATATACTTCTGTTAAATTCAATTCGCGTATTTTAAGCACCGTTCTGGAAGGTACGCGTCAAAAACGAGACGCAACAGACATATCGACACGTTAACGCTGTATCAGCGTTTTTTGAGATCCGATGTGGACGGTACGCGTTAAAACGTGACGCCTAAGTTACGTCACTGCGTTTACGGTGCGTCAGCGTATTTTAAGCGTCGATGTGGTCGATCCTTTAAACCGCATTATCAAATTGTGTATTGACTTTACGACATTGCTTCTAAACCGGCGGTTAGGTTACTGCTTATTTCATGGCGGCTGCGCCTGCGACGTATTACGGCGCCTGCTCGAGCGACAAATTGCACGCTCGTTGTTTGTAATAAACTCGATATTTCGCCGCGGAGATTAAGCCCTCAGTCTTACAATATACATATTTATGGCATTATTAATACCGCAACGTCATGTATAAACAGGCGAGCAACAGTGTTGCAACGTCAATGTGGAAACAATTACGCGTATACAACAGTATACGCGTAAACACAACAACGAACCTACGTATGTAGTTAAACATAATTACGTATGTTTTTAGCTACTCAGTTCCGTGACCAAATGCCACTACTTTTAGTAAATTTATTTATGTAATAAAATATGTTGGTGGTATTAAATGAGTTATTTAATTGCCTTCCTCTGCCATAAAGTTGAACGTATTTTTAACATAGTTTAGTCGGATAGCTGGATATTGACATGTATATTGTAATGCCGGAAATTTCGCAGTTTCCAACGGGAAAGTGAAAAGGATCTATACTGGCAAAGTCGGAGGCAAAGGATTATATCAAAGAGGAAAATATATATTTTTTATATACATACATTACATACATTTTCTAATACTTAAACGTACATTATCTTCCCTTTTCATTTCACGTAAGCTTTACTTCCTGAACTTTCCTTTTACGGGAATGCAGCTTTCAAGTACCTACGCGTAAGCAGCTTTTTCTTTAAACCGATTAGCATTATAATGGGGGAGCATTTGTGTACTTTGTAAAGTGCACTTTGGAACCGGTTAAGTATTGTGTAATCTACAAGACTAACTTCCGTACGCAGTGCTTTTCACGAACTTACTATGTGCAATATAAACCCGATGTTAGGTCCCGGATCGTACATTTTAGCTTATTATTGAAGGCAGGAATAAATATACAAGCAAGGTGAAGTTTAATGAGTCATACACAGATTTATGTTCAACATGGACACTTCTGTTCCTAAAAGTTAACGACGTGGGAGTTTTTAACTCATGTTATTATAATTTCGATACAGGCCAAAACTGCACCAGACTCCCATTAGGTACGCGGATATATCCTAACCCGAAAAAATTGGTTTCAAAGTCCTTATTTTTCTGGAACAGGAGAGACAACTTTTGTTTCTGAGACTGTGTATGACCCTAATAAGTTTCTGTAAAAAATAATATTTTTATTTAATTTTGAATTTGAGTGTGATTGTCCCCTAATATTAATATAATTTTGAAATAGGTACTTAAGCATTTGTTGCCGACAGTACTTTTTTTGCGCAATTATCATTGCTTATCGAGACCAAAGAAATGAATCCCAATGCAGTGGGTCTACATTAAACAAAGCGGAGATCCTGTTGGCACGCCACTCTCCGACTCCATCGCCAGAACAGCTCCTAATATCATAATTACATTGGCATCGAGTTTACATTTATTACATATTTCAGCCCAATACAATAACGCGAAGAGGTTACAAATTGAGTTGCAAGTTGCAAGATTTGACTTGTACGAATATACATGTGAATTTTTTTTTTATTGAACACCGCATTCACACGGAAAGTAAATACAAAAGAAATGTTACAAAGTGATACAACAGGCAGTCTTAAACGATAATAAACACTATGAATACTTCGTTTGCTGAATTTTAAACATGGCGTTAGCGACACTTGCGGATTTTACAGCCCAGGATTTGTTTAATTGACAATTTATCAATTTCCAAATAACATCTGTCAGACAAATTTAATTGTGTCCTTTTCTATCATATGACAACGAGAAGGAAACTAATACCTTTAACTGCCAGATAATTTTATCTGGGGATTGTAAGAATCGATAAAATGGCAGTAGCATCAAAATATCGGATTAGTATTAATTTCCCTATTTACAAGCGTTTACCTAAACAACCGTTTATCAGACGTCGTTCCCGACCGCAGACCGAAGCCTTAATATAACCAAATGCGGTCTACTTGTGTCTAACTTGGTTTAGTATCGAGTTAGTTTGCAAGCCAACAACTTTACTGCCTATAATTAATTTGTGGTATCTTTAATTGACTAGTGGACACACTGGCGGCAAATAATCGCGAAGATATCGCAGCGTGCTCGCCGCGTGCACGCCGCGTGCACGCCGCGTTCCCGCTCCGCCGAGAAACCGCCGGAAAAAACGCTAGTGTGAACACGCCCTGAACCAGTAAGAAGATCTAAGGTGAATAAGTTTCTGTAAAAAAATAATTTTACTAGTTTTTTTATAGGTTATTAGGCTTAACTGGGTAGGTTCCTGCGGTAGTGGAGGCGTACTTATGGTCACCTTTATCGCGGTGGATAAGTGTGGATATAGCATCCGTCACTCTCACTTATGCACTGGCCAGAAAGTGACCATAAACAGACCATACAGGCCTGCATGAACCTCCTCAGTTATGCGCTAGACGATAACTTCACGTGTGTTTGACAGTTTGTGTGTCAAATCTTGCAAGTCAACTTTGAACCGTTTCACGTTATCGCAATGGACTGTGGAATATATTTTCATTATCTTCTTTAATTAAAATGATTATCCGCAAAATATTATATTGCATAGTTAAAATAAATACGTGTCGTTAGACTAGAATGGAAAACAGCTTTTTGAAAGCGAGAACCGCAATGTTAGTTCAGTTGTCAAACCGTAATTAAATGTTTTTGCAACAAAATTAGAATAAAATTAATGTGCAATTTAGACTTTTTATTTTCACTCAGCGTTATCTTTAAAAAGTCTTCGGTCTAATTGCTTCACCTATAAAATAAAAGGAGAAACCATCTGCATTTGAGTTTGGGTCCCAATACAGGCGAGCACCTATAAGCTGACTGCCACCAAAAACAACAATTAGTGGTCGAAAAGATTCAATTATATATTTATGTAGGTATTGTGGGTACGTCAATCTTAAGTACAAATTTGACTCGCAACGACGCTCCCGTTGATGCTGAACGGAATTGGTAACCGGTGATTACTCGTCAGAATAAGTCATATTAAAAAGCGTATAATTATATTGAATTTACTGGAATATAGCACAATTTAGGTCATATACCTATCCTATTTTATATTATTATTATTATAACATTATACTGAATAATTATTATAAGTGTGAAAGTTTGTATATTTGGATGTTTAGATGTTTGGAGGTTTGTTACTCAATCACGCAAAAATGGCTGAACGAATTTTGATGAAATTTTGACAACAAATGGTCCTTATCCTGTTTTAAAACATAAAATACTTTTTTATTTGATAGTCCCCGCGGGAAAATGTATAAATTAATTCCACGCGGACGGAGTCACGGGCAAAAGCTAGTGAATGTAGGTATTATACCTACCGATCATGCCTTATAATAAGGCATGATCGGCCACTGGAAAATGGTACCTAATGAAATAGAGACCTTTTTTTTTTCAAATTTGTGGCTTTAAAATAGCGGATGCAAATTAGTAGGCGGATCAGTCATTGACCGCTGTAAGTGGGACTTACCCTGAAGCCTGTAGGTAATGATGCCTCGACTACACCCTAACGATCTTTATTATTTGGGACGAGCCCTTTCCTTGTTTAATTAATAAAAACTCCTTTTTATTCTGCATTTAATTAATACATTTTATTGCCCTTGGTTACCTAATGACGTAGGGAAACCTTAATGCGTCTGAATTTTAAGTTTTGTTAAGGAATTTAAATTTATTCTTTAAAAATAGCACCATTGGCATAAAGTGTGAACTCAAAAAACGAGTGAACTGCACACTCACACTCATTGTATGCATCTAAAAGGCCACATGCTTGCAGTATATCGCATCTCTTATATCGTATGTCTTTGATTAAAATTGTAGGTAATACGCGAATGTGACATATATTCGCCGTCTGCCGATCGCCTTAATAGGAGATTCTTATCAAAGTGACATCAATACTTTTAAATATTGTATAAATAAGATCATTTGATTATCATGAAGTGCATATCGTCCAATATTATTGCCGCTTCTCAGCCACTACAGGCCTGCAACCATCCGAATGTGATCGTAAATAAAACCTTAACCCCACTAAACAAGTCGGCTGTATTTAAAGGGTTGGGTCGGAATCCGGGGCGCGCCGCCGAGACGCCGCATATTCCGTGAACGCAAGACATCCCGGCGTCAGGAGGTACGAAAGGGGTGTCATTATCCTCGTATGGTTGCAAACTCATGGCCTTAGTAGTTTCACGCAAATTTTCTTAGCCAGCACGACCCATCGGCATTGAGGAGAGACGCAGCGTTCTATATTAACTATTTTACCGCATCTATAACACTCTCCGTTCCAAAAGACTGATCGGGGTACCTGCAGCTACGTTCCTTCACCATATTACCCGCAAATTAATGCTTTACCATCCCCACCACAACGGTGTTTGGCAGTCTAGCACTAAAGTTTTGGGAACCAGCTTTGAACCGCGGTATTTAGGGACCGCTGCGACATGTATAATGTACCCCCTGTTGTACTAGCCGGTACCTCGTTGCAGGTGGTTGAAAAATGTAAATACCTGGGTCACATGATTTAAGGGACGACCTGGACGTGAAAAGACAGCGCAGGGCGTTGGCAGTGAGGAGTAATGTCCTGACACGCAGGTTTGCCAGATGTTCCGAGAGTGTGAAAGTGACATTGTTCAAAGCTTGCACGTCATTCTACTCGAGCAGCCTGTGGTGTCAGTATACGAAATGATCCTATAGCTCCCTGCGTGTAGAATATAACAACGGTTTCAGGATGTTGTTGGGGCTGCCGCGCCACTGCAGCGCGTCTGGAATGTTTGCGGCGGCGCGCATGGATGATTTCTATGCCATAATGCGAAAGAAATGCGTCTCACTTCTCCATCGTGTACGCGGTAGCCAAAATACCATCCTGAAAATGCTTGCAAACCGTATAGGGACAGTCTATTAGTATGGCACTTAGAAAAGGCACTGGTGCCTTAAAATGGTACGAAATTTGTTTGGCTGATATTTATTTTATTGTGAATTTAATTTAACGTTCATTTAATTTAAATTTGATTTTAATATGATTTTAATTCGGTTCCTGATTTTTTTAACCTCGTATCATAAAATTAAATTCAAGAAACTGTTTTCTAGCTTCTTGTTTGGAGTAGGATGACCGTATGAACCTCGAATCTAGATCGTTGGGTTGGATCAAATTACTTTTTACCTTTCACCGGCCTTGACAAAACGGTTGGGTTGAGTCCCTGGCATCCACGTATTGTCAATATAACCTATCGAGACAGGAACACATTATGCCTTTCTTAGATAAATTTGCTTAAGAATGTCGCCGTGTCCGACTCGGTACTATTTAAAATAGTTTTCACTTCTCATGCTCTAAAAGTACGTCTTTATGTCGTGCGTAGGCGACATAAAGTCGCTTCTTATGCTCTAGTGCATAAAGTAAAATCTTCGTCGAAGACCTAGGCAATCGGTCCAAACAACGGTCCGGAACAACTTTAACTTCATAGAATAACCTCTTTATTTTATTTCGTTTTGTTAGCGTTCTAAGACCAAGGCAAGGATACCAATAGCCAAAGTATCGTCGCATTTATTATTATTATTATTTTATCATGTTGCTCTTTCTTTTGCTCGCAATCGAAGTGAAAAGTAGAGTGTACAACTCGTAAATAAAACCCATTTAAGCAACTCATTTTCGCAAGCTCGCTCGGATGGATAAACGTCTCGCGTAAAATGGTGCGTTTTATGCACTTGTTGTACAATCTACTATTAATACTTATGTCCACATCTGCAATGAATTTAATGTTGGTTGTAATCCATGCTTAGCCATGCCGCTGGAGCCGCTGGAGCTGGAGCTGGAGGCATGCCGCTGCCGTGCCCCGGCCGTACTCCGGCCCCGGGCCCGGCACGGTGTAACGTGAATCGAAAGTGATAATAATCGTAGCTCTACGGACTTGCACAATTAAACTATAATAATACATTTGCAGCAAACATCATGTGGTTGACCAAATGACATATCCACGACCACGCTATATCAACTATGAAACCCTACCTTAACGCATATGTCTGATACTTTCGACGTCATATCTCCCCCATACTGCCCTGCTAAGGTAAAATGCAGTATTTTACACAAAACTACTGTAGCAATTGCAACCTTATTACCCAGTAATGAGGTTGCAATTATTACAGTAGCTTTGTGTAAAATACTGCCTTTAACCTTAGCAGGGCAGCATACTGTGCCTGTCCCAACGCTCAGTGCCCGTGCTTCCTAATTTGCAATATTCCGGACCCAACAGAGCATCCTCACTGCCAATTTTGCAATACAAGGCGCCCCTACGGACGTCCGGTAGGCTAGGACACACCGGTCGGTTGTCTCGGACTTCAAAATCTGTCCGTGAAGACTACCCATCTCTCTTTCTCTTCAGTAGTTCGTTATTGAGAGAGACAGGTTCAGCGTTGAGGATGTTGAATTTTGGAATAGGTATCTTGTATGTCGCTTATATCGTGCAATTCTAGACAGACTAAGGACGAGCGATCGCTGAAGCGGATAAAGCTGTGTGTGGGTATTCTATTGAGAGTTGCTGAATGCTTGAGTGGAACGCGTCGTAACTAATAACCAAACGTGGGTATATACGTTTGAATTGTACGCAGGAGTGAGGTAGGATAGGAATTGAAGTGACAAACTATTTACGGCCTACCAAAAAAAATGTTTTTCGACACGAGTTCCTATCAAATGATAATGACATGTCGCCTATAAAATGGTTGCGTCGCTCGCGTCCTTACAAATGAAACAACAATAACAATAGGGTTTACAATAAAAATTGTATGAGAAAACATCAAGAAACGCATAGCAAAACTTTTTTAGTGTGATTGAGGTATTTACGAGAAGTAGTAACTATTACTGTCATAGCCACGATGTCAACTACACTGCAGTGTGCAACAATCTAAAAAAGACCTTCGGGTTCGGGTAAAAACGTTAAAATCTAATCTCGAGCGCGGAATAGCGAGTGAGAAAGCAGTACAAACCCGAAGGCTTTTTAAGTGTTGTGTTGTACTAATATTAGTAAACGAATACCGTTGTAGCACAACAGTATTTTATATTAAACTTAAGCTCTCAAGTAACAACCGATCGTTGGTGGATTACGGTGCAAGCTGGATGATATCATTAGTATTAGTGCCAGTGTAGTGAAGCGTGTCTAATGCCATTACTGTATCTTCAACTGACACAATTGAACCAGAGTTAAATAGACGTGATCAAGGAAAAATAGAACCAAAACCATGTGAACTATACTTGAAAATGTCTTGGAATTCTTCCTTAGCGCATCCCATCATCAATTGCAATTACCATAACCATAACCAAAGTTATAATAACCCCGGGGTTACCGTATTTAGTTTTCTAACTTACCTATATAGTATAATTCTGCTTGTATAAGCGTTTCAAAATATGTAGAACAAAAACAACTTCACAATAGAACAAAAAGCTAATAGAAAATATAAACCCTGCCATTTTAATCCGTTGCCATACAATGCATTACACTAAGCCGTAATGAAAACAAAAAGTTCAGTGAAATAAAACTGCACCCACTACGAGCAATTTCATTCTGTAGAGATATAAAAAAATCTGGGTCAGGTAGGACGTGCTCCCAGTGTGGCTAGGATAGGATAGCAGGGTGGTCGTAGAGACACTGGAAGTGACTGTATAATCCTCAATTCTATTAACAGTAAAATAAATGGGATTCCTAAAAAAATATTCAATTAAATTTTATTTGTAGAATTTGTTTATTTCCGTATAAACATTTAGCAAAGCATTGACGCATCAAAGGCTAAACCGACAAAGTTAAAGTACAAATAAATGTCAATACCAGAAATACTAATAACTTGTCAAAGACTCGTATCAGAAGAATCTTATAATTAAATGTTTACTATTCCGTAAAACAGTTATTGAACGAAGCAAATTTTTGTTGCAATGCAACTGATCTAAGCCAACAAAGTCTCTATTATTTATTACCTATAGCTCAAACATGACAACATCTACCTAAATCACAAGATGATTCTACAGATGAACATTCAGTTTTAAGCCCATCTGAACAGTAGACAAAGTAACAAAATAATTAATAAAATATCAAAATTCATATAAAAATTATCCGAAAGAAAAAGCGACGACGTCGACTACCGAACATCCCGGCTTCTACAATCATCGCTTCTAGCGTTGCCCTATAAGTATCTGGGCCATGCTGCAATTTGATGCAGCTACACGAGCGCACCCGGTTATGATGCTTTGTGCAGTAGGCGGTGAAATACACCCCTTATAATTTAAGTAGATAGGTTTTTTTTATTAAAAAAACTCTCATTGAACAACTATTATAGTTTTCGGTGTCAGTGTGGCAAATTAGACCGATGCTACTACCTAAATATTTGGCATTATTTTATACCTATGTACATTATAATACTGCAAACAACCATATGCGTCGGGTTAGGTATCTATTTTTGCGGTGCCACAAGGTTACTGTTAAGGTTATGGCAATTAATTTAGGTATTCACTTAGATTACTTGCCCCATCTCACACTTATTAATGAGTAAGTAGTATAGCATTAACATCTATGGCTTATTAGTAGTGTATCTCAATCTAAAGAGGGCAGCAACGTATTAATTAAAGTTCTTGAAGATAGTTTCAAAATCCTTTGCAAAAGTGCAAACGTCACGATTCCCAACTTTTTATTCCTTTTTCAACCCTCAAATTCCAAATTCAAACGACACTTCCCAACAAAGGCTTGAGCCGCGCACATTCAGCCACAATTAAGAGGCTGAACGGAATAAAAGGCATTGTGGCCAGTCTGAAAGGAGTGATATACAGCCTTCATCGAACAGCGGGGAACTTATAAATAAAATATGGCCGTAGGATTTGGGACGGTCTTTATATTAAATTCGCGTAAGATTTAGTGGTGACGCGGCGTTTTTCCTGTTCGTATGATCTAGGGTTATGTTCACTAGGATATATTGCACTGAGGAACGTTTTACTGTGATTTATAGATTTTTGTAAATACGTTTGAAGTTTCAGCAAAGGATTAAAAGCTTTCATACGTATTTTCATAAAATTTAATACGTACTCTTTTTGTGATAGACTTCTTATTTATTAAGAAATAGATAAAGCTGTAAATTTTTCAGTGTTTTCCTGAATAGGCACTTACGTTATTTCCCACCAACTAAATAAAATAGTTATTCCCTGTCTATACATCCTTTCATTTTTCTCTAATGGTTGTATCATAATAAAGTTACTGTAAAATAATTTATAAATATGAACATAACATTCATATGATATATATTGCGATTCATAATTATACAAACTCCCTATCCATACCTGCATATTATTCGTACCTAATTGAAATTGATTCGCAAACTTTCTACTCAAGTGTACATTATGCGCTCAAGCTAAAACTTTTCACATTACTGTAAAACCTCAAAAACAATTAAGGCCCCGTTACTTGCAAGTTGCTCATCCCGATGACAGCCGGTCATTAGTTGCAGTCAACAGTCGCTGGACTGTTGCACTTGAGTGGATAGGCTGGGAAACAGTGCTCGAAAACAAATCGTATTTTTATATTTATTGGTCAAAGTTAATAAGTACGAAGAAAAATATTATTGGATATCAGAAGGACAAAAGTGTTATATTTCATGCAATTGTTAAAAGAATACTTTCTATTTTTGACAAGTGGTCTCCCGCTGTAAATGTTCCAGCCATGCACTACTTGGTATACGTGCTACTAAATCATCCAGAATTATTTTGTTAGTGAAAATGGCATCAATTGGTCTAGAATTGCTTTCGGAGTAAGACAGGCTGACAAACTCGGTTTGCTTAGTAGTAAGAAATTATTAGGTCAAGTATTTGCCATTTTATTTTATAAATAATAGGATGCACTGAAGCCCTTAAAGATAATAATATTATAATACTTAATGTTAAAAATGGAAAATTCAAATAGCTTTTTCGTAATAAGTTGAGTAACACGATATTTGGACAATATTAAATTGGTATTGCTTATTTTACGTAGTCTTGCGGATCCAAATCTTCTTTTTTTGTGTTACAGTAAATACTCTACAGCCTTTTTATCACGGTGTACTGTAAAAGAGTACTCTCAAATTCTTGCGCTGTTTTTGAGTTCGGTCTCCCAGCCTAACCTGCACTGACTACCCTCACCCTCGATGATTTGAGTTTAATATCCTCGTCGAGTGCATTCCTTCACGAGGGTCGAAGCGAGAGGGTTCTACGGGGCACCGGAGGGTTCCATAGGCACGAAGTTATTATGGTACAATGACGGGGTATGAAAAGAATTGAAATCGTATGGGAATTCTAAATGGCATATACTTTGTTGTGCCGAGATTGATTGAGGTTTGAAAGAATTCGGTTTGAATGGGGTTTGTTTTGGTCCGATAAAGTATTTGGTGGCAGTGTTAAGGTAGTTGCGATAGTTTATTTTCATTAGTTAGCAAGGGCCTTGTTGTGCATCTGTTATATATTTATTTATTTACATTCTTTTTTTAATAAGAATATTTAAATCTTCTTTCTTATCCCGCAAGATATCTCCAAGTCACCATTAAATGCACGTCAATATAAAAGGTAACGCTCATAACTCGAGTAACCTACGCTAACTTTCATTCACGTGTCTAGTTTATCTAGTACTTTATAGTATCGAAAAGGCCAACAAGCACAAAGGGCCCCTAAAAGTAAATGACCGCTGAAATCTATGGACATATTTTCAATCACAAATAGCAATCTCAATACTGCCAATGGCAACCCTGATGAATAAAATGGAATAACTCTATGCTATTCATTTCACTAGCTCAAATATTCTCAAGTCATCAAGATACCCATCACTTATGCCAATTTCATATACCTGATTACCACCCGATGAAATCCTAAGCCATACGCTACCTACCCCGAGACCCCAAACTCCTCACAACCCAAAGTCATACTAAACATATTAGCGACATTCCCGCTGCACTAATAGGCCGTGACGTCATAAATTCAATGCAATGGGGATGCGCACAAAGCCACGAGTTTAGTACCACATTATTGCGCACAAGTATTTATTCATTTGGTCTTAGCACATATATCGTTGTTATAGCAGTCCTAAAAAGTTTTCTAAGGTGCTCTTTTACAACAGTGGTCACGTCTTGGGAAGCGCTGTTAGGTAGATTCAGACATGTACATAAAAGTGCTTACAGAGCCTACTGGCGAGATAAAGATTTTCATTTGACGACCCAAATACCTTGTGGCAAATGAGCTAGAATGCAAGACACGTACAAACACATAGTTTATATGGGTAAAGTTAAGTTCGATGGTTAGTTCATCGAAAATAAGTTCCTCGAGAGAGTACCAACCCAATTGCCACTCAATTACGTATTATACACACAACGAACATCCGTAAAAACAACGGAAATCTGAAAATGTTCCTTTTCATAGACTTACAGTTTCCAATTTTAGTTTATTATTTGACGCTAATATGTTCTATTTCTTCTTAGTATAGGGACTGGTGCTTACTACCTATATTGTACGATGGAATTGATTTGTATGTAAAGAACAAGTCAATTCTAGGAGTTAGATTGACCACCGAGTGATTAGATATCGATTTGAACACATCAGAGGCCAAAAAGTACAAAAATATTCAAGAATACTATTCTGTAAATTTTTAATGCAATGCTTGATCTTAAATGAAAAATAAAACCAGAATAGTCTAGAAATAAATAATTATTACTTACATTATTTGTGTTCTAAGAAGTTGTTAACGCGTTTAGTTTTCCAAATAAATACCTATCGTAATTCGTTTATCGGTTGGAGTAAATAAATATTTCATACCGAGTAAAAGACCTTCAATAAATTTACCTCACTCTGTCGAATTTATCGATCCATTTATCACTTAGAATCACTACCAAAACATTTTCATGATATTTGTAAGATTCGAACTCCCTACAAGACAACCCTCATACTAAACCTATTAGCGTCTGCCCCGACTGCACTAATACGCCGTGACGTCATAAATTAAATGCAATGGGGATGCTTGTGACGTCACCAACGCAGTGCTCGGCATTGTTAAGATTCCTTTGAACATAAAAGATAATGTTGATTCGTGATGGCTATAAAATCACCGGATGGGGAAATAAAATGGAGACGGATAAAATTTAGCTATCATTTGTTATGTTCGTGGTGCTATGTGCTTTTAAAGGCAGCAGCGTTACTTTTATTATGTAGAAAATATGATGCTTAACAAAAAAATATTATTTGAGAATAAAACTGCTATCACATAATATCTATAAATTGTTTATAAAAGTCATAGAAAACCGAATTGCCCAACTTCTAGATAAACATCAACCGCCGGAACAAGCTGGTTTTCGGCCCAGTTTTTCCACCACTGACCACCTTCAAACATTAAACCAAACAATAAGAAGTGCAACGAGTATAATAAAAAAATTATTTAACATTTGCGGATTACAGCAAGGCGCTTGATAGTAAATATTACACACTCTGCTGTACTTTCTGGATAAGATGTGGATGGGTCGTATGTTGAACTCGTTAGCACTATCTAACAAGGTGACCAGCGATCTCCAAAGCTGTTTACCAGTTCCCTACAAGAGATTTTCAGTCAACTCGCGGACTCGTGGTAGATAATCGTGGGAGGCATCGACGTCGGCGGAAGAAGGTTGACAAGGTTTACTTCGTTACGCTGACGACATCGTCCTATTCTCCCACATGGCACCCCAACTAGAGCAAATGCTCCAACAACTTAGTACGGCAAGTCTTGAAGTCGGACTCAACTAATTACCAATAGCACGAAACGTAGGGTAGTGGTAGATGGGCAGGGTATACATTAAGTCGGCGAATATATCTACTTGGGCCAAATAGTATCCTTCGAAAACAGTCAGTTCAAAGAAATCAATCGTCTAGGACTTATCTTCGACGGTATAAATAAAAAAATAATATTAAATTTTGAATTACTTTCTCGATTCTTACTTATAGTTGTTTAAATATCCAACGATAATTTAAAGGTGGTTTTTATGAAGCTTCACTGTTTGAATTTGATAGGCGGTATATCAATTTTATTGTAATTTTAAAGTTAATTTGTTACGTCTAATAATACACTAGGTACTTCCATATACAACAGCTATATGAAATCATATTATCCAGAAATCAAGTCTTTATATTTTTCAACGTTTCCCTGAACACGAAATATTTATTGCCGAAAGTGTATTTTTCCGGCAAATAAGTCGATAGGGTGCTCGTATTCTTCTAGCAAATAAACCAATACGTCAGAAAGCGTAATAGCGTATGACGTCGTAAATAACATGTCCCAGTTACGTCACGGAGCAATAAATACGGACAGTGATTTAGACGTGACTAAGAAAACGGGACAGTTGCGGAAAAATGTTGAAGGAACGTTGGGTTGGGTGACACTATGGGAGGGACATTATAAATTTGTCAAATCATTTTTTTTAATGCTAGACTTAAATTGCAATGATCAGAGCACACTGCTCGTAAAACGGATGGCCGATGGGGCCAAAGAGTACAGCTATCACCTACCTAAAGTTGTAGCGTGGATGGGTCTTCTAAATCGTAGAACGACGACTTGGAGAAAGTTGCAGAAATCCACAGGTTGCGCGCTCAAGCCGGTATATGTGCAGAGAAATTATTAAAGCCGCTGTCCAGCTGTAGACGTCTTTTAGTCACGTTGCCATTATGTAATTAATTACCATCATGATGGTAACTGAAACATTTATTTTTATGGATCATGGATAGACTTTAATAGGTAGGAAAATAAATGTTTCAGTTGACCAAATTAAAGTGGATAGGTACCTACACAATAATAACGATTCATATTCAGATGGTAATGCTGAAAATACAATAGTATTCAGATGGCAATAAATAAATAATTTTAACACCCTACAACCAAGGAGGTAAAAACCTAAGAAGAAGGTAAAAAGGAAGGTAGGAACATTCACCACCTTCAAAACAAGTAGACGTGAGACTTGTATCGAACAGTACATTTGCTAGCTAGTTTTCTCGAACAAGATCCGACTTAGTCCACTTGTGATTAAAGTTGGCAACTTCGGCGAGAGTTAGCGGCAGGTGGCTTCGGTTACTTCGAAAGTGTCTTAACTTAAGACTATTTATAAGACTAATCCATTCGTTTTTGTACACAGTTTCTTAGTGTAAACGAACAATAGATTTAAATCCACGAAGTCGTGCTCACTACTGGAATTTTACATATTGACGCTACCGGCAACATCAGTTTGGGTGCGACTATGTAGATCAAAAATACTGTATACGCCAGTACTTAAAGGTAAGTAAATTAACAAAAAAGGCTTTTATAAATAGTAAAACGATAAAGCTCTTGTGGCTAAACATGAGATATCAATTTCTATATTTAATTAAGACATTATGACCAGCGAATCAGCGACTATTTAGCCAATTAGATAGCCATCAGACTATCTTGAACATCATTGGGCAATCAATACCTATAATTTGATTACCCCATAATTGTAATCATGGATGACATAGGCCTCATTGATATTGATATTGTCCTAGGTGATGTAAAAAACCGTACTACAATGAAATTGCGTAATTTAAAAAAAAGGACTTTTGTCGGATATCACCAAACGGATATTATCAGACGATTATAGAGTGTTAACAACTGTCAAAATGTATAAACTAACATTAACATTAAACATCATATGGTGAAACTGGTACTTAACGTCGTAATAAGACGTTTTAAAACTAAAATTAGTGCATGCAATAGTTTTTAATCATGTTTAAATTTCAATTAGACCCTTGAAAGATAGCCACGATGCATATTTTTTTTTAAAAGTGATCATTTGAGTGAGCCGAAAGACGGTCGGTTTTGTTGTACTAGTTATTTGCATCCATCGGCTACCCGCGGTCCTTACCAAATCGTCGGTCCACCTTGAAAAACTTACACATATTTAAAAGTCTATATAAAAACGGTACTTTTTGTTTTATCCTAATAATTTGCCTACGATATGACCTTTCAAAAAAACACCAAAATGTAAATATTTGGTTGCACTCTCCTAAATTGAAGTGTAACTTCTTTTTCGGCTTCAAAAAACAACTGCAAAATCAGACTCCTACAGTAAACTCGGAGTTCTCAAAGATTTCAGCTTTTACTGTCATGTTCTATCAAACAAGTTGGACGCGACGTCTAGACGTGAGGCCCCACTAGGAACGCGGAACTTCTAGCGATGTGGTTTCAAGTTGAAGACTTCCACTTGACGGTAATGGTTGGTTTTAACTTGGCTATCACTTACTTGAACAATATTTGATATTGCAAATGTATTAAGTGAATGGTTTTGTTTAACTTTTTGATAGCAAGACATAACAGGGATAACTCATAAGTCAATTTCATGGAGAGCGTCAACGTACCTACATTTGGGTACTTTATTTCGTTGTTAAAAAGTATTTTAAGTTAAATTTAACAAGTGGTCAGTATTCGTAAAATATTATAAAGCAGTGTGCACACTGTTGCGATCTGATGTAGAGAAAAGACAGCCGGTGGATTTACTAGCATTGAGGCTTTCAGCTTAGTTCTCATGGTTGGCAACGCTAACATATGGGCCTAGGTGGCCGGTGTGCTCATTTGCATTCCTCACAGTATCTTTTTTTCTACAAAAGCGGAATCAAAGACAATGACGACAAATAGAACAGGTAAATGGTAAATGGTTAATAATATGGTGGTGGTGAAATGACTGTGGTTGAGTTTTAGAAATCGGGGCAAACCGACAACCCGTTGAAGCGACGACATTGCAAAAGTAGCCGGTGCTAAGTAGAAAACAAGTTTGGATCACTCTTTGTAAAAGTCAGACTAAAAAACCCCAAAAGTATTGCTTATAGTAGATAGTGCATGAGTATTTTAGTTTCTTCATTTCCAACGACTGCTTCTATTTTATCAATATTAGTCAGTTTTGTACCGTGATTTGGGGAACGGTGTACAAATAAACTAGCGTAAAATAAGTTAAAATGTAGCCTATGTTACTTCTGGATAATGTAACTTCCTAATGGTGAAAGAATTATTAAAATCGATTCAGTTGTTTAAGGGTTTATCGATAACAAACAAACAAATCTTTCCTCTTTATAATATTAGTATAGATAAACTTCCTGATAATGTTTGTTTAAATAACTAATAGGTAACTAGGCGCTGACTTAATAATTAAATGTCTTTTTCTTTCGATTTTTTTCTAAAATATATCACTTTATTCGCAACGGCAGCAGTTTAACGACTGCAAAGTAAATACCCAACTTCAAAACTAAATTGAAAAGTAAGGTTCAAGTTCTCGAGAATCCAGCAGTACGGCTTCGCTTGGTGAAAATAATCTAAAAGGCATTATCGAGTTTACTTGTTTGGTATCGAACTGAGCGCTACTTTGTCTTCAGTTACTGTTCGCTTCACAATTTACGATACATTGTTGAATTCAGTTGGATGCAGCTTTATTTTGCTGCATTTTTATGAAATTGACAACGATGTGCATCCTGCGAGAGGACTGCGAATGAACTCCAATAGGAAACTATGTATTTCAAAAAGATAAATAATATGTTTTATTAAAAATGAGGTTGGTTTTTAATAATCACCGTTAAAATTGCCAACATCTAGACTAATGGAAGTTTGTTTTAACCTTAAATTCAATCATCGAAGAAGTTGTCTTAATGATCCAAAATACGAATTTCACATCTAAACTCTTTAGGCGGTTAACCCTTTGTATCTGCTCCATCGTAATGTAAGAGATATTTTCCAACAGAGAACATTATTTAAGCCACATTGCAATCTTAATGATAAGGATGAACATGCTCCCATTTCCGTGTGCTTTCGCAGACTCAAAATATCCTAATTAATGCTTACAAAGTCATTACCGCGCACACCCAAGTCGGTAATTAGCGCGGTTACTGTTTCAGGTAGAATTACCACTTTAATTGCTTTCTCTCCTATTTGTACTTGTTAACATCATGTAATAATTAGTGTAAGCTCACTACTACGTCTCTCTATTTTAAGACTAAATTTAGCCTTACTTTCACTAAAGTCATATTCAAAGCACGAGTCGTTATTTTAATATAAATTTAACCTTAATTTTATAAAAGCCATATTCAGTTCAAGAGTAGTTATTTAAATGGAAATTTACAGAAAATGTACGAAAAACCTATAGGTATAAATAACCATGCTTTAATAAATCTCTTATTATAATTACAGAAGCCAAAATATTCTTCTCTTTATTAATCACGGTTGACTGAAATATACTACGGCCAGCAATAAACTGTTAGTTTACTACACTTGATAAAAAATACTACATTATACATATACCAAGAGTTTTATTTACTTCTATTAATTAATTATCATGCCACATAATATGTCATACTTATCTATACTACGATTATATAAATTAGGCTCAAGGTCAAGTATAACATGAGGGCGGCCCCCGACTCTAGGGTATCTTTCTATCCGACTAAGCATTGCTTTTTTACGATATGGTATTATTTGCTGTCAAGTTAAGTCTTACGTTGGAATATGGAATAGATGTAATAATTTCCCTAGCACCTGTCAAATTTTATGTTGTGCTTGCATGTTAAGCCCGCTGAGGTCAAAGTCTAGCTAATAACAGAGAGGTCTTCTGATTAATGCAAGCGAATGTCATAAATGCCATAGTATTTCTGTCTCGTATTATTTTCTTAATAAACAATGACCTCATCTGTGACCTTTCCTCCACGGCTTGAATGCAACTAACTAGATAAAGGGTCTATTTGGCGAGTCGGCAAACAGTGAGATGAAGACGACCTCACGGTCCCTCGGAAGGGTTTTTTGTCCTAAATACGTCTCGTCAAAGGGCGAGAGACAAACAAATTCCAGCCTCGGGCGAGGTCCTGATAACCTGGAAACGTACGGATTCCCAGGGTGAACACGAACGTTTATTAAAGCAATGATAGGACTATAAAGTACCTGGTCAAACATAGCCAAGAATACTTAATTTTGCCTTATCGAAAACCTTCATAGATGCACAGAATTGATAGATTACGTGCAAGGATTTTACTCAATTTCAATAATAAAAAAACGAATACATGCAACGTTGCCAGCTTGCCTTTTATAAGAGGTCTCTTTAATAGGAAAACTCAAGAAAAGTCTAAGCGATTACCGTGCTAAAAGAAGCCTTAGAAATGAATACATACAAAAATAAATGAGTAACGTGGAAGTGAATGCAACTGTTCCTGTATAGATCTCACCTATTTCAGGCAATCGAAATTCCAGATTCTATCAAGAGTTCTGGGATTTAACGTTAACTGACTCAGTGATATCGAAAATGGAAACAGCAATACCAACGGAAGACCAGCGCTGCGCTGACTTTAATGCCGGCATTACGCTGAGTTGGGACCATTTCGTGACTACATTCTTTCTGTGTGTATTTTTCTGTCCTTTGCTGATATTTGTCACGAATAAATGTTTTTTTTTCTTCTTCTTCTTCAATAAACTTAAATTCCCATGCGTTATTATTTGTAGTTACCAAACATGCTAAGTAAACCTTCTATATTTACAAAAAAAATCGTATTAGCCGTGGGCTTTATTTAAAACATTAACAATACCTAAGCGTGGACGTCCACAAATCTGCCTCGTGTGTCCTCCCAAGATAAACCTCCAAATATTCTCGGAACTTTGAGGGAAGAATGTCGCCCGGGCACTTTTCTGGACACCAGCTTCGACGTCAATTATAATTCAATTCTGCGGCACGAATAAATATAAATTCTATTATTATGCCTTTGGTCCTTCGAGCCGGATATCTGTCTGAGTCAACTCGTTTCTAGCTTTGATCGACTTAACGTTTATTTACAAAGATTTTTCTTCAGATTTGTGTAAATATTAATCTACGGCGTCGGGTATCCTTCTCTTGCTTTGAAAACTGTTGCAGGTATGCTTTTTAGTATTAGTTGACAGGTTGATAAGTTATTTTACCAAAACAACCCGTAAAATTCCCTGCTGATAATTCTAAGTGTAAATTTATATTGAATCATTTTTAGGGTTCCGTACCCAAAGGGCGCCCAACGGGACCCTATTAATATTAATAATATATGCCTACGCTGTCCGTCCATCCGTCCGTCCGTTTGTCTGTCTGTCTGTCCTAAATATAAAGAGCTGTATCTTTTGAAACGTAATAGATAGCGGGTTGATTTTTTTTTTCAGAATATGTGTTATTACGGCGTTTTTACACTAACAAATAAAAAAAATAAAGTGAAATAATAAAAGGGGTCCCCATACAAGAAACGTTTTTCATCAACGTATTTATATTTTTGTTGTATAGTAAAAACGGTAAAACATACAAGCGTCAAATTTGATATGATTATAGAACCCTATAGAATAACAACAAATACTAAAAACCAGCCAAATGTGTACGGAACCCTCAGTGCGCGAGTCTGACTCGCACTTGCCCGGTTTTCATCATCATTACTTCAGCCGAAAGACCACCGTTGCAGTTTTCCTTGACTTCATTAACACATTTTATAAAAATACATATTAACCCTTTAAAATTCAGACTTTGTAGTGCCCCAGTGAATAGATAAATTTTCTAATTTGAAATGTAACGAGTGCTATCAATTTAGTTGTGTTTTTATCAAAAATCAGAAGAAAGATAATCAAGCAAACATACCTCAGCGTTTATAGTATTAATAAAGATGAGCTTTCCAGATTTTGCGCTCATCTTCCTCGAGTTTATAACTCAAAGTAAAAGTTGTAACGATATTTCACATGTCGAATTAAAGACGAGGTGCATATACAAATTCAAATTCAAATTTATACAACTCATCACGCACCGATCTCAACCCAAAACTTTGCTATACATCTTCGAAACTTCCTGTTTTTCGCACTTGAAATTTAAATGCCGCAAATGGAAGCAAAAGTGCATTCTAATTTGAATCTTTATATTCGCCAACTGAGTTTGAATCTGGAGTAAATTTTGCATAGATATGTCCTTTTACTTTTATACAGGATAGATGCTCCAGCGGAGTGATTCAAAACACCCTTTTCATAGGGCACAGGTGTTGCCGACTTGAACTCGGTTGAAGTTGTAACCGTGCTTACAACTAAGTTCTTAGGAGCTTTGGCGTAAATTCAAGTTTAGGGTAGCGTGGGATTAACTGACAAAAGATATTCGGGTATATCAGAATTAGAACGGATACATTTATGTTAAGTGTCCCATTGCTGGGCAAAGGCCAAAACGCGGATACATTATGATGAGTTTTTATTTTACTTTGATATTTGAAGAATACCGATGTGCCACAAATGTATTGTGGTTCCAAATAGTACCAGATAGCAAACAAGCGGCTTATGAGCTAATGTAGCCACTGAAGTAGGTAAATAAATAAGCAATACATTTTTAAATCTTTTGCTGACAGCAAATGTTCTAAAAAACGGTTATATTTGTTAATAATATTTTGCTTGCTAATAAAAAATATAATTACAATCGAATAGATAGCATAACCCTTGTTTGAAATCAGTTGAAAAAGTAGGTATGCATTAAAATGCTTGATATGATGGAGGCAACAATGAAACTTTTCAGCATTGTGGAAGCAAAAAGTACAACAAGCAACACTAGCATTTAAGTGCCGCTAGCCACATTTAACTTTTAAGTACTTAAGTAGGCTTTGTTTTCTTCGGAAAAGCCTATGACATTGTATGAATCACTCCATTTTTCCCTGGTGGTGCAATTAAGGGGTGCGTGCTTTTTAAAAGATTGGGGTTAAATGGAAATGTTTGACAAAAGGGGGATGTCTTGATTTAAACTAAGGTACGGTTTGAGTAGACCGGTTGTTTAAGGTACTTATTATAAATATCTTGTACCCTACTGTATTGCGTCTATTTGTAATTTCTCCTTTCACTTTAAAACAAAGCAAAGCACCGACACGTTTCTGTGCAGAGCTATAAGTATGTCTATCAAGTGAAGTTAAGGACCAACTTCATCTTAATCTTAAATCTGAAATCAAATATAATTTGAATCCATATTATAACCTACCTACGTTCTTTTGCAGGAAAAATGGCAAAAATGTTTCCTATTTATAATTTTTCAATGTCTCCTTGAACACGCTCCAAAGGGGCGAGTGAGCAATTGTCATTTTTAGTGTTTTCGCAAAACATGTCTCGTGTTGCGTGACAGAATAGTAAAAAGGGTTTCTGCTTAATTAAATTTCTTAATAAAAACGTTATTTTTACTCACTAATTGAGCATTGTGCGTGTTCATTTTTAACCTTATAAGTAAGTTTCGCATAGACAATGCCGAAAACCATTTTCCTTGCCTCACTTACTTAGATTAGCGACAAGGTACTTACTAATTATCTACACAATTACACATAGTTATTCTTATAAGTAATAACGATCTATCTCAAGAGATAATAGAAATAGATAGGTACTACAAAACGGAATATTAAGAATCCTAACTCCTCTCATCCAGTTTTAAACTGATCAGTCACCCGTTCACTCATCAGTGTACAAATCAACTCACAAAGCGGCTAAAACAACGCGTCATTAAAACCTAGTAAAGCAGCAACACGCTCTTTAAGAGCATTATACAAGTTTTTATGACCGCCACGAGGCGACATCGGAAATGAGCATTTCGGCGCTAAACTTAATTCTACATTCAACACTAGTGTCTTCAACCGAAAAAAAGTGAGGTTATGAGTATAAGTGTGTTGGCCATGGTGTGAATAATCCGAAACATTTGTATGTTTATAAGCTAGTATAGTTTATATAAAATATAATAAAAGTACCTAGCTTAACATAGATAAAACCTGGACATCACGTCGAGAACAAAGTCACGCGCCGCCTCCATAGTGGCCGTAACGTATCTCTGTTGCAGTTACAAAATATTATGAATATGAATGAATATGAATATATTTAAAAATAATATAGGTAACTTTCAAGGAAAATTTGGACACGTGGCAGCGAAAATTTACATTTAAGCGCGTTCTGGGAAAAATCGAAATGTAAATAAAATTTCCGAATATCCGGTTACTAATAATGATGGCAAACCTACATTTGCTCGTGTTATATACCGCCAGTATAAGATCAAATAGCGCCCATTTCCTTAAGAACAAATCATCGCATCATCAACACATACGTTGGACTGACGATTTGCAAAATAATGCCGTTCAAGAACATGAGAATTAGGTACAGGGATTCTTCCACGGGAGACACCAAAATCAACTGGTTGACTTGAATTGAAGTGTAAATCTTTGGCTTGTACATCTAAGTTTAACAGCCTTAATCTGACGCGCAAGAAAAGATGTTTCATGAATTAAATCCTGGATAATATTTGGGCTAACGTTTTCAGGAGATAACAGATAACAGGATGCATCGTAGATACTAGGTATGTAAGTACTTATGACCTATTCTTTTTGTAACACTACTGGTTTTTATTTTAGGAAAACGACTCACTTTCCTTCATTCATAAATTGTGTCTTTGTAACAGAAGAAAACCCGTAAACTCCCGACGTATAAAAACTCGGCGTGAATATCCTTACAGTTCGTAAATTTTATGACATTTTATGTACATTTATAAGTGCCCCGTGTCACTTCGGGGTATATAAACTTTATGTCAAGACGGGATGTTTATGTGACTGTCAATGACAGCTTTTATTGCGTCTGTTGACATATGTGAAGTCAAGAAAGTAACAAATACGACAATCATTTTTGAAGTTATAATTCTAACGTTTAGAATGGTGTGCGTCATGGTTTCAGCAAGTAAATGAAATTCTTATTTAGAACAGACGCGGCATAATTATTACTTCTTTAATTTTGTTTTCATTGTTTGAATACTTTGTAAATGTAAATTTTTTTCAGTACATTTTAAAATGACAACGTGAATTAATAGTCTTTTACTAAACTGTATAATATAATACAAGGGTTCTACCGTGGTTTTAGTCTTTGTTTCACTTATAATTAGGGAAGCAACGGCCACCGGACCTAGAAAAAACCGGTCAAGTGCGAGTCGGTCCTTACTTCAAAAATATACCGTTTTATGTACTTTAATTCGTATGCAATAAGGTCTATTTTGAGTTGCCTAAATTAAACACATATTTCATACACTTCATTTTATTTTAGGTCATTTTTTGTACATTTATGGCTATAAATCAAAAAGTGCGTCATGGAAAATTATAAAAAAAATTGCTTTGAAATATGAAAATTAAGCCCTTTCGTATGACACCCCATTTGCAATAATCAAATCACTTTTATTATTCAACCCCCCTTTTCAATTATTTATAAAATTAATATTTTTTTTTACTAAAAGCAGATGCGGGCAAGCAAGTTATACAACTATTCCATATTTGCTGAGAAAAACTGCTGTAACGTACAGACGGACGGACGGACAGACAGACAACGAAGTCTCACCATAAGGGTTCCTCTTTTACCATTTTGGTACGGAACACTAAAAACACAGGAGGCTTACTTTATTTATACAATTTTTTAACATTTAAAGGAGATAGCCAGCAACTTGGGAGAGGCCTTTGCCTAGCACTAGCCGTAGTAGGACACTCAATTAGGCTGAAAAAAAAACAACGCGTGTTCTCTAATACTCGTATATATACGTATTAAATAGACAACATGGAAATAAATATAATTAGTGACTAACCCGCGACCTCGATCCTCGATCCGAACAACATAAAGCGGACTAAGCCCTACGTTGTAACATAATATTTTATTTACCCGGCTTTTCCAAAACGCGTAAACTCAAATACCCAAAACAAGAAATAGGCCGAGAGCCGCTGGGAAAATCCCCTTCAATAAAAACAACGTTAAGCGACAAACGAGTAAAATAAAAATGGCTGCTTTTTCACGAATAAGCGTTACCATAAAAAAGGTTTTCAGTGAGCAAGTGAATCATAATTTATGAATTCCGGTGTCGGACCGGGGGCCGGAGATTTACGCGGGGTCATTGTGTCGAGGCTCTTGGACTAGGAAATGCGTAGAATTAGGAAGTTTAGTGCGTTATTATTGTTTATTTTCAATAAACAGTACCTTTCGCTAAATTAAGTACCTAGATAACCTCTTGATTGAAAATTAGAAAACCGTTTTTAAATAATGAACAAAGCCTTAAATAACATGTTTTGTATATAAAGCATCGCTGTTTTATTTCAGATAGAACAATTTTGAGATTGGAAAATGCCAACGACCACTAGCGAATTCGATTCGTCTTATTTATTGGCCTAAATCTCTGAACACCTAGCGAAAGCTTTGAGCTAGTAAATTCATGGATGTAATCCTTGACATAGTGAGATCAGAATGCAGTCCATGTTTTTACAGTAAAAACGTCTAATTTAATAATAGTAATCGGTTTAGCTTCGTTTTTCCGAGGAACACGACTCACAAATATACTGTCAGATGCAAGAGCCAGTGTAACACCGAAAGACAGCCAATGGCTTCTTTAAAATGGACATATTTTGCGTGAATTCGTACTTGTATTTTTCCCCGCCGTGTCTGAACCTCCCCGGCTCTATGGCGACCGTCGTTAATGAAACATAAGGGGTGCACATCCCTCGCACATCCCTTCGTCCGCTGCTCATCCTCTGCGGATAGCGTATAGCCTAACCGACAGCCTTTTTAGAAGCAATACCAACTCGGTTTTTGTAAATAAACTCACTTTTAAAATACCATAAAAATATCATAAAATCGCACTGTAATAATGTATCTGATTTCGTTATATATTGACAAAGTATCACTTTCAAATAATAACATAATTAAATATCCTTATATCGTTAGCAAACCTAATAGCTCTATTGTTACGTTACTCGACAGAACACCAGTAAAAAGTCCAAAGTATCCTTGTTTGGAAGAGATCTTTGGAGAAAGCAGCAGATCAGTGGACGTGTTTTGGCTGACATGATGATGATACCTGTCAGTGTCACTGACGTCTTGACGTGCATGATAGAAACAAGATCAAGTTTAAACCAAAGTAACTATTACAAAATGAACAGCCAAATAAAATAATTTACCACAAACAAACTTATTACGTGGTTCAAACTGTGTTTTGTGGCCAATGTCATTAAAAGTCACGAGCTCTTGAATTCCCATCTCAGGAATACGCGTAGATATCCGCATGCCGCAGATGAAATTCCTGCGCTAACTATAAAGTTTCGCAAAACGTTTTTTATGACAAACCACTAAATTGTACCGTGGAATGTCCTCTCTGCTCACATGTTACCCTCCTCTTTCTGACTTGAAACTTTTAAGAAAATCATAAAATAGTTAGTATATCTTTAGTAAGCAATCTGATGGTGACGGACGCCCTTCTTGACATCTGTCGATTCCACTTGAGAATTCTTTTTACCGCTTATCATCAAGGGGATTGGCCCCCTGCCACTAGAGTTATGGAAGTCCGGCAGTCACTCAGACATTATAGGTCAATATAGACCCTTTAATGAGAGAAAACGCTAATGTCCGTTCTCAATATGCAAACCACGGATAGATAAGGTTACTTCAGATTAAAATTTGACAAATTGTGTACGTTGCAAATGCAAAACTTTTACTTAAAGTAACCTTATCTATCTGCAGTTTGAATATTGGTAACGGGTTTTAGTGGAATGACTACTAGTTACTCTACAATTTTGTATAGTAGAATGAATAAGCCACAATGCTGGCAACATCTCGTAAATTAAGATCTCAAAAATAGGCAATTTAGCAGGTGTTACCAGGTTTTGAGTGTAAAAACAACAATGATGATTTAGAATTTCAGAAGACGTACAATATGTTGCTTGTGTAAGATTTAATGTAAGTTGCGATTGTCATTTATTTGTAGTTGCTTACACACACACGTATGCAAAGCTTGGCTATACGGCGAAAAGCGTGTAAAATAACACGTACCCTTCACACAGTTCCGCCGGCGCCCATGAGTAATGTGTGCGTACAGACAATACCCTCCGCGATGACAGGCCATTTAGCCGCCTGACAACTGCTAGACGTTTCCTTCGGGTGAGCGTACACTGTACTGACACTCACTTGCTCCTCTAAATACAAAGGTCTTAGGAGTTCCAAGTTGTAGTTTTGCAACTTACCTAATATAATTTTCAATCAACTCAAAGTCAAATAATGTACTCGTATTCTGTAAATTGGCCACATCAGGCCTCTTTTACACGTCGGTAATATAGAGTAAATCTGCTAGTGCTTCGGACAAGACCAACTTCGCTAAGAACAAGCGCCGCAAGAAACTCGAGCAGGTATATTTTTCAAATCATAAAAATAGTATAGTACTTAAAAGTAACATCACAAACAGTAAATAAAAATTGTTAACTAACAAAATACTCATATTAAAAGAACAATAATATATGTCTTTCTCTATCGTTATAAGTAGCCTAGTTGAACATCTCCGAGCGAGAATCAAGAGTCGAACGAATTGTGCTAGCTATCTAAATGAAAAATAATATATTAAAAATCAATATATTTTAAAAGTGAGTAGTCAAAGTACGAACACGATCCCACACAAAAGCACTTGTGACGACATCGCGACAATGGCTAGGGCTGCCACAAAAGGCAGCACTCGCCGCCTTCCGCCGCGGATCGGATACGGCGATGTGTGGAACGCTACTAACCCTGTACGTAAGTAGGGTTTTAGGTACTGAGATAGATTACTATTCTTTTTTACAAAGTAAAAGCTGATGAAAAATTAATTCCTACAAGGTGATTAGCTGACAACGAAGATACTTACCTAACATAAAAGGGTAACATAAAAGCAAGAACAATAAGGACTTTATGTATATGTATCAAATAAACGTAGGTATATCTCAAAGTTCGCTTCATTCTACTATACCCTCCAGAAGTCCTAACCTAAAACACACCTCCCGTCTTGATTAAAATCTTGCTCTACCCCATTTGTATGCAGCGGCGTTCATATTTTAACAGATCCAGTCTGGGCGTACTATCGGGAATAAAAAAGCGACGTGACGGTTTGACAAGGTTCCGCGTTTAAGCAAATGTCTTGCTGTTAGAACCTTATGTTTTTAAGGGAATTTGGAAAAAGGCTATTTATAAGCAAACACTTAAGTGCCAAGCTTAGATTTTAACTCAAAAAAGACACTGAATATGCTACTCGATGATACGCGAGCAGTGATAATGGCTAATAGTGTACGAAAATTTCTACGTTCACTGATCCGTTTTCATTGTTATTGAGTGAATTTCAAACTGGTTAACAGACTTCATGACCTGTTCATGTTTGATGTTATTTTGAATACTTAAGTTAACTTGAATAAGAAATCGACAAGCCTTTGTTCAAATGTGCGTTTGTGATTATGATCTTGGTATTTCTCATGATACACACGAAAACCCTCTTTCTTTAACTTTTCCACTTGAACTCATAACCTAAGTACGCCATCATCAACCATAAGAAGTAAAATTGTCCAATAAAACCTCTGTAATTATGGCTATCGCGGCTGGAATTAAAAACCATTACTTATCTTTATGGCCGTGCAAAATAAAATAAAAAACAATAAAAACCGGCCTCTTTGATCCGCATTTAATTGGTGAGCTGGAAAGCGGTGAAGCTCGGGATTCTAATTAGATTTTTCTTATCCGTTGAAGCCTTAATAAGTTTAAGGAAAAGTCGGATAAACAAGTAACTGAGGCCGCATTATCTCTTAAAACCTGCCAAGTTCCAGTCAGCGAAAGGATTAGAGCTATGACAATAATACTTATATTAACACTTTGTATGGTCAGTTATTTGTTGGTTTTTACCTAACCTAGCTTAGCATATTTCTATAGTGTGTGTTATAATATCAAGCATTTGAAAAAACTGCCAATTAGGGCTCGAAAAACATTAGTTTGACTGTCAACTGTGCCAAACTCGGCACCTTTTTAGATATCACTTTTGGTGGCACATTTTTACATTTATGTTTTTGATGGGATTACTTATGTACTTACATTTAAAGCACTTAGTATCAGCAGAATGGAAGCACTAACACCCGTATTTATAGACAAGAAAAGTAATTACTTATTACTTAAGTAACAGTTATTAATATGACTTTTGACATCACTATTACTCAAGTAATTACTTTTCTTGTCTATAAATACGGGTGTTAGTATCAGCCTATAAAGTTATATACTAATCTCTTGTTAACAGTCCTCTTTTAATATGAGAGAAAGCTGAAAGCTGAATTTATATGTAGAGTTTTTGTCTAATGCGTTTCCAAAACGTCTAGTTTTAAAAATAGTGAGAAAAACAAGTTTGAGTGGGTCGACGCTGCGGATCACTAACGTATGTTAATCATGTTCCCTAGACACCCGATCGCAAAACGAAGCTCTCGCCTTCATGAAATTTGACTGCCTGAGGCGAGCGAAGTGCAAAAATTTCGCAAAATTCATAAATGTCAGCGTTGAAGGCGAAAATACGGAAAATATGGCCACACCGGTAACGAAGTTATTCCTATCCACACACTAGCTTGTCCGGCTGAAATATTTGGATTAACTTCAGCGTGAATATTCTGAATTATATATTCAGTAGTTAAGATCTTGAAATGTTTTATTTATTACATTATACTAGCTTCTGCCCACGAATTCGTCTGCGTAGAATTTGTAATTCGCCATCCCATGGGAACAGTATTGTTTCTAATATAAAAGATAGCCTATGTGAAGAGAATTCGCTTGCAATGTAAAAATTCTGATTCAAGAATTACATCAAAACACGGCTCAAAATCGAACCTGAATTGATACATTATAGGCTCCCGGCGAGGGAGCACCTTTATGAAGTGCATCTTCTGTACCTGTACTATATTACCCGTGGTCGAAGCATAAAGTGCCCAGTGAGTAGCATCTAATAGACCCAGCAAAAACAGCTGTAGTCTAGCTGTGACAAGATTGCCAGATTTTAGGACGAGTCCTATCCACCCATTAGGTACAGGTCTATCTGCGATCCAGCCCATTAACCCCTGCCATTTATCAAAACGTCATTAATCTTCAGAAAGAAGTGCAGCGGTGATTAAGACTTCTTGCGGCTCGTTATACACTGCCGATCAAGTTTAACGGGAAATGTATGAAAAAATCATAATGAGAAAAACTATGCCCCTAAATTCTTACATCGTAAATTAGGTACGCGTCGTGACCAGGTTAAAAAAAGCCTAAATTACCAGTTTAACCGCAGAGAAAAAACGAATATTACTATTTTATTATTTTTGTTATTTAATAACAAAACATGAATTTAATTATATTTGCTTTAAGTGTCCCGAAAATACTAATTTTCTTTATTAGAAGTAAATAAAATATAAATGCCTAACGTCGTTAAGTTACCAATCTTACATCGAACAAAATAGATAATTGGCCTTTACAACCAACCGCAGTGTACGATACTCGTTCTTTTAAGTAAAGTCTCGTGAACGCGGTGAGTCAGGGTTGTCTCGGGTTGTTCGAGGGCTAGGGCTGGCAATCATTAATCAATTTATTTATGCTTCTTAATTCTGGATCATTAGAAGCGATGGCAAAAGTTTTCTTAGAGGGTGGAGAAAAAACCTAAACAATAATAGACGTCTATAAAACGCATTTTCAGCTAATAAAACAAGTTAAGCAATTTTGAAAAAAAAAATTTTTTAAGGGACAATCTCGCACAAATTGACCTATTCCCAAAATAAGCTCTGGGCTTGTACTATGGGTGCAAGGCAATGTTAAACATACTAAAATTAAAACTTAAATTAAATTGTAGGAGTAGGTAGTACTTTATGTTCGTTCACATAACAAATAGACAAGAGTATGTACTGCCTACATTTACAGGGTTTTTTGGTTTGTATATTCACATAGAAAGCGTTCTGAACGTAAACTGTTTATTGTATGATTATTACCTCTTCGACAACTCCACCATTTGTTAAGGCGTCGCCTTACTCCCAAGGTTAGAAAGTCGCACGTTAATAAATTAATAAATAACTAATGATGGTCAGTAACATAAATCAGAGCTACCGCCGTAACTCCGCCGTGGGAATAGACGAGCACATTTACATAACTCCGCCTAATACCGAGGTAAATCATAATTTAGTGGTATATTAAGGCTGTGGTTATGCAAAAGCAGAACGGGAGCGGGGGAAAGAAACGTTAGGTACTAGTACGTAGATTACACATATTATAATGTAAAAATGTTGTATTTGTTAATTTATTTACGGCAAAATGGAACCTTGGCTCACCATAGAACTGCGTCATAGTGACATTATATAATAATAGCTTTTGCCCTCGACTCTGTCCGCGTATAAGTCGTTTATCGCTGTTCCTTGGGAACTCCAATTTTAAGGAAAAACAGTATCCTATGTCCTTTCACGGGACTCAAACTAACTCCATACTAAATTGTATATACATTACTTAAGAAATTATTGATTCCCCATACAAACTTCCACACCCCTTTTCACCTCCTTAAGAGATGAGTTCTGGGATAAAAAGTAGGTATTCTATGTCCTTCCCTGAGACACAAACTATTTGCATACCAAATTTTATCTAAATTGGTTCAGCTGTTTAAGCGTGAATAGGTAACAGACAAACAGAAAGACAGAGAGACAGAGTTACTTTCGCATTTATAATATTAGTAGGGATTAGTTTAACACTTCAATCGATTTGATTTATAACGTCACTGTGACAGTTTTATGGTAGGTCAGGGTTCCATTTTGCCGAAAGTACTTAACGGTCGAGATTTTTTTGTATGAGATAGTCAAATAAGTAATGTTGAACGTAACTCGCACGCTATGTTAGTTTTGGTTAAATTAGAAGTTTAACCAAACTTAAAAAGCAAACCCTTCTTTATGTACAACTCCAATTATTTTACAGATTTGTAAGCAATGGCTAAGGGCCTCAACACCCGCTGATAGGAAGACCACAACCTTACCCAGTATAATTTTCCACTCGACACAAATTACGCCACATCACACGCTATTTAATCCTACATTGTCGCCCGAACTACACACATTACATCGCCCTTCGGCACTCCATAATAATAATTATAATACACCATTCATAAACCCTATAAGCGTGCAATTTGCGTAGCATCTTGCATTGTTTCTGCCTCTCTTCGTGAGATATCCGGCCCATGAGGGTGTTACTTTTCACTTAATTTCTAGTCACTTGAACACGAAATTGGCCTCGTAAGAATAATCGTTAATTTCTAATTACTTTGTAAATTACATGAAGAATAATGGTAAGACCTGATACTACCGTGTCAATTTTACATATAATTTGACATCCACACGTAATCTTGTAACAAGCCACACTAATGCATTAAATGCTACCTGTCTTCTAACAAACAACAAGTTTACAAGGCAAGAGAGACGTTTTAACTGCTGACATAACATAGTAATCCGCTCTTACCGCGTCAGAATATAGCTTTAATTCTTTAGTTATGCCTAAAGAGAATTTCATAAAACGAGCAGCGTGCGTCGGTCGAACTTTCCGATACATTGCGAAACCCGCTTTCAAACTCAAAAACATCTATAGGCGATACCAAAAACGGGGGTTATTACCCAAGTTCAACAAGAATGTTACCATTTCTCCCAAGATCTAAATTCAACAAATGCCTGCCAAAGGAGCCAACTTGCCTTATTACATCGGAAGAATTTTAACGAGATGCTAACTTGTTTATAAATTGAATTTCTGAACAGCTTGTTGCCGATATAGATTAAGTTTGAAAAAGTTCAATGATTTCGTTCGGAAATTGAGGTTGCCGTTTTGTTGGGGATTTCATTTGTGGCGAATTAATTTGTTAAGTCGGTGTTGGGATCGTTTGTTTTGTTATACTTTGGTGTTGAATGGCATTTAAATGAGAAGTGGCGTGACGTGGCATTTGAATTTTATTTAATTTAATTTGCCAGGGATTCCGTACGCGCAGAAATTATTTATCGTTATTTCAAATCTTCCAATTCGTAATCTTGACTACTCTTACTACCGTTAACTACCACTAACTAAAAACAAATAGGCAAAGCAATTCAAATTACACGGCAAAGTAGCCATCGCCGCTTAGGTTAACATCTTTTACCGCCCGATTGCCAAAGCTTTCGTATTTATATGGGATCTCGACACCTTCTGGAGCCAATAGTATTAAAGGTAACAGGATCAATATTTGCCGTTACAATAACAGATTTACGTGTCTATGAAATAGCAAATACTCTCAAACTGGAGACCTAAACTCAATATTGTCTACCCAATATACCGATTTACTGTTGTATGTGCTAGATTATACCAGCTTGGTTGATTTATTAAAAACACCCTATTTTGAATCCGATACCGGAAAACCCTGTTTCATCCACATGTCTCCCAGAAAAACAAAAACCATTATTAGTTCTAAAAGCGTGTGAAATAAGAAACTATATCTAAGAGGTTTTAGTACACCCTGTACACCTATACTTATAGTATTTTAATCCAACAATCCCGCCGTGGTGCCCCACGGCTTAGGTACATTTACAAACGACGCAACCGCCAAACGTCAATTGACTGGCGGGTGCGAGCCGTCGTGATTTGTAACATTAGGTATACCAAAGGATATTACTACAAGTATAAAGATGGTGTAACCATAGATGCTAACTACGATCAAAGTATACACTGTATTAAGGTACTATTCGTATGAGCAACATTCCGCCCGATCATCGGGATCAGCTTAAAAAAAACGCTTGCTTCGTATTTTCTCGTATTCGGAAACGCTCTAAGCGTGTTTTCTTCTTAATGCTCTCGCCTTTGTTACACTATCTTTACTTCTGTCTATAAATGCCATTATGGAGAGGCTCATGAATGTTTTATTGATACTTTATCGTCATAACCAGGATTACGGCTATGTTACGTTTCATACATCAGCAGCCTTACATAAATGTATGGGTTATTTTATTTTCCGGGTGGCTGTTAAACTAGATTGCTAATAAATCTTTATGAAAGGGGAGTACCTATAGGAATCATGTTGATGTGTGTGCACTGATAGAAATGTGATACGAGATGTATACAGGTAGTTTTCATTTGAGCCGACGACTATACTAACGAAACGTGAGGACATAGCTTTGGTTTCGACTGACCACATATCAAAAATTGGTCGAAATCGGTTAACATTTAGGCGTTGGAAAACGTTATCGCCGTTTGTATGGAAAGCCGTCAACTGACAATCCTCTTAAACAAGCAAACTTTACGGTGTACCATAATCATAGCAGCTCAAATGAGCTAATTATCCTACGTTATCGCCTCACAAACCTTATTCACTTAATTTTACGTTCTCTGGAATCGTAATTATGTTATAAACATCAATTAGTGAAAGCGAGCGTCACAAAAGAGCAGTTATGGGGGCGATTAGAACCTGACCCTGGTAGGGAATATAAGGGAAGACGGGGTTGTTGCTGGGGAATAATTAGGTTTATAAAAGGGATTCTTCGGGAGGACCTCAATTTAACGCATGCCGTCCTTTGCCCAGGTTTTCCCCCAGGTGCCGCTTCTTTTGTTTTATACGAAACTAGCTTACTGTAATCAAGACACTGAGTGAGAGTCAAACAAGAAGCACAGGGTACTCATTATCATTATATTATATTTAGTTAGTTAGTTATATACTTCGAATTTTATTTATTTGTAACTAATCTCAAAATTAGACAATTAGATATACTCGTACTTAAAAAAGAAAAACGGTTACGTCTTGACCTATTGTTGGAAGAGCGGGATCTCCTGCCACAAGTATGCATAATACTTACTAGGAGGTTCCAACCATGACTGTTATGTAAGTCATTATGTAACCCAATAAACATATTTTCATATTTTATTTTCATATTATATCGAATAACATCATCCGGTCCTAGCTGATTACAGCGACCGCTGTAAAGACTTCCGTTGATCGCCAGTGGCTCACGTAGCCGATCTAGGGCTTCACGCAGAAGTTGTTTAACAGATAATGGCGAGATAGTGCTCTATGGGTAGGTATCCAATCACTTGCTAAACAACACTAAATTTCACAAACTGATTCATTTCACAAACAAATCATTTGGCAAACCGCTTTTTTTCCGAAAATGTAAATATTTCAGGATTTATTTCAGGACGTTTGTGTAGATAGATAGATAAAAATCATGAAACATTTACAGTTTCGGACAAAAAAGCGGTTTACCAAATAAATGATTAATTTTTTTGTGAAATAAATCAGTTTGTAAAATGTTGTTTAGCAAACGTTCTATATCCGTCTCTTCCACTTTCTAATGAAAGATGGCAGTAGGTAGTCACGTACTCATCGCGGTTGTATTTATAAAAATTGGGAACATAGTGAGAATGAAGGTTTGAAGTTTAGGTTAGGCTAGGCTACGTCTGGATATCGAATCCGAAACGTCACGTCACGTCACCGCCGTCGTCGCCGGGGTAATCACTGTAAATATCGTTCGCGCTTTTAAATTCTTCTCTACTCCGCTATCCCCACCTACGCTTTCGCTATTGCATTGAATTCCGACGTTTAGTTGTTTCGAAGTTTTCCTCTACACTCTGCGCTACTTAACTGTCTTTCGCAAGATTGTGGGAATAAAATATGTTTTTGTAAGTAAGTACCTAGGTTTCGTAAGTAGTACCTAGGTAAGTAGGTACTAAACAAAGTTATACATTACACGTGTCTTATAGAGAAAGCGTAATCTGGGACACAAATTTTGGTTCATACATTCGTTACGGCGGCATTGAACACCGAATGCCAGAATCATTGTTACATTGAACGGCCAAATTAGGACTTCCAATCTGGTATAAATGGCGCAGCTCAGTGGGGGTTAGGGCGTTTGATGAACTGGCTGGCGGATACCGTAGACGAGTTGTAACGTTAATGAAATCAAAGAAAAAATATAGGATTTATGGCCCTCATTCCATAGAGTCATTTACATAGATGTCAATAGTCGTTACCTTTCTTTATGTAGTGTAAATAAGAAGTGAAATACTGTTAGGTATATAGTTACTAGAAAATGCAGAACCCTATTGTCTCCATAAAAACAAAACTATTCCTAAATCCATTTGCACAAATACTGCCAATACTAGCGATTGTGGAATTCACATGTGTGTATATAGATAGTACTTCTAGACAATTTGTGCTTTGTAATATTCTGACTTTGCAAGCAGCAATAGAGAAAGTCGCTTCCTTGTACGGCAGGCCTCCTTTCTCGGCGTAATTTGGATCATAATGGTTGGTAAGAGGATCAAATTATCAATGCCTTCAGTTCACTCTGGTGACCAACCGCCTTATACTGGCCAGTAAACAATACATACGTTCAAAACTATAAAGGCACAAACAACGGTCTAACCAATCCAATTTAAGCCTTAGGAATGATACAGCAATGCTTAAAAGAGAATGTACGCTCTATTTTCGACTTACGACTTTTTTACTTTTAGACGCTCGATTCACATGAGTGGTAAAGGGTGCTCCAAATATTAGAAAACAACTTTATTGTCAGGCGGCGTAAGAGCGTGTTTAGTTTATGAATGAGCTATACCAATATTTTTGATATGACTTGCTTTACTCGATGTGCCTAAATGGGATGCCTTCTAGTATCCCTATTTGGACGGGGAATGTGGTTCCGTTGATGATGCCGCCGTAATGATATGCTTGGGTTAGATTGTACGCGTGGAAAGGATTGATTATTTCAATTTTGGTCTGACTTTAATAACGGTTTTGGATGGCGGTTAAGGAATGATTACTGAGAGAAATGGTGCTGATACTCTTAGCACCATATTACATGACGCTATGTATAATTAATATTTTATCCGAGATGTACAAAAAATGCTAAGCATTTTAAATTGCGCTGACAAGTCTATTTAAGGCATGAAAGAAACATTTAATGTTTTTTTTTTTTTTTTGTAACAGTTATATATATAATATAATGAACACAGTTATATCACATATACGTTATACCATATTACTGTTAGATTAATAGTTATTATATTACAAGTTCATTATACCTGATGATAGTTAACTCATACCAGAAGATGCCAAATATTGTTATACCAAAAGTGCATTATATCCCTTAATCGTTATATCGACCAATAATATATCAAAAGTTGTTATAGCAACCGTTACGCACCCATTCTAAACACCGGAATGTTGACTGCGATTCCCCAAAACTTAAATACCGAGAAGAACTAAAAATGAAAGCTTGGAAATTGAATTTGCGTCCGAAACCGTAAAACCCTATGCGCTTTCATTAATTCTAAGCACTCTTGCAGTAATTTATTTTTATTACCGCGTTACTAAAACCTTTCCTGGATTTATTTGTACCGGCTAACCTGTGCCCGGCCCGATAAATAAAGTGGGCTGTATAAGAAATGTACTTACCGTTCCCTCCGAAGATACAGGGGAAACCAAAATTGGAACAGTGTTCTCTTCTCTAGGACTCGAAGTAAAAATGAAAAAGGAGTATAAGAACTTTTTTTCATGGTATGAAGAAATGCATTGCCAACCCTGAAGACAGAAAGGGTGTATTTTATCTCCGACGCCGAGTTTGGGAATGGTTAATTTTTCAGGGACAAAAAGTAGGTACCCCTTGTCATTTTCTAAATGTATAGTTTCACATTTAGAAAATGACAAGGTTTGTCTACTTTTTGTCCTGCTTTTTTCAATCTTCGCAATTTTTTCTCAATTTTTTTGCGAATGAAAAACAAAGAAACATACTTCACTAGAATAATATGTACAGTCACCACACGGGATTGTTGAGCCACTTGCCACTGTTCGTAATTTGGCCGTGGAATGCAAATCGGGTTTAGTCGGTTATACTCGTATATCCAGACAAGAAAAGTCACACGACTTCGAATAATAGAAGAAAATTAAATTTCTATCTTTGTCATTGTGTGTTTGACAAGCGTGAAGTGTCATTTAGGTTAGAATCACTTGATTGTTATATTTTCATGCAATTGGCTAACATGAGAGCCAGAACTAGCAACCTGACAGCAGAGTACACCCAAAGTCAACCAATTGCAGGTCTAGCAACGGTAACCTAGCGACAATTATTTTAGCGTAGCGATAAATTATGATTGGTCATTTCGACTTCGTAAAAACTCGGAACCCTCGATTTTATCCGAACGCTGTTTGTTACGTGTCTATAGTCATCGTAACGAATCGCAGATTTTCCGCCATATTGTATTGATGTGTGATAAACGAGATGAACCGCATTCGGATGAAGTCGGGAATGACGAGAAATTTCTAGACCCAAAACCTCTACTATATTTATATATTTTCAAGGTCTACTTGAATTGATTATTCGACTATTAAGCATGTTCATAAAAACAAAAATATATCATGACTATTTATTTATTTCATTTTGAAATAAAACAGTGTAAAAAGAACATTTATTTTGGAAAACTTAACTCGTGTGGGTAAAGCTAGTAGTTGGTATATGCCCCATGGTTGTCTATTACATATTGGAGACGCGAAGGCATAGACTCGACCAACTGAGCACAATAACCACTTCCTCGCAAGTCTTCCCATACTTCTTGACAATGACTTTCAACGGCCTCTCTCGTTCGCTCATTCCGGTTTTCCTATCTCTGAACCATTAAACCCCATAGGTTCTCTATGGGGTTAAGGTCCGCGGATTTAGCAGGCCACGGTATAACTGTTATTTCGTTTCGATGTTGATGGAACCAGTAATTCACAATTCTGGCCCTATGTATCGTGCAGTTGTCGTGTACGAAGTTAAAATTTGGTACTTCTTCCTCTGTATAAACTGTCCTTACCGTGGGCAGCATGCTTTCGTCTAATACACTGACGTAAAATTGAGCATTAGTTCTGGGAGGTAATGGGACTAGCTCGCCTACACCAGCAGAGCTCATCCAGCCCCATAAATTTGCACTGATACGACCTGACTCCCGGTTTAGTTTCACATGGTCTTCCGTATATCGTGTATTGTCATACCGCCAGAGATGCAAACGGCCGTGGTCACTAGATTTAAACGATTTCTCATCACAAAATATTGTATGACTCCAATCAAAATTTCGGTATTGACGAGCAAAATTTAATCGTGCGGTTTTGTGAGCTTCTGTCAAAGCAATCTTATATGCGGGACGTCTATGGTGCAGATTCATAGAATGTAGATGTTTTCGGATGGTATTGGGGTGACAATTGAAACGGTCTGCGAAATAATTGGTAGATATAAAGCCATTATCTTCGTAGTTCTGTCGCATCTCATCGCGTTGCTCAGCCGAGAGTATCGAAAGACCATGATTGCCTTCACGGTGATCATTTATTGCTCCTTCTTCAGCATACCTATTCACCCACAAACTGACAGTATTTCGCTGCACATTTAAAGCGGTCGCTATCGCACGTATGCTTAAGCCTCGCTGATGCAAAATTACTATTTGATGTCTGGTTTCGTTGCTAATCGAAGGTGGCATCGCGGAAGGCTTGTTCAAATTGGCAATTTACATTGAAAATCCCATTGTCAATTTGACACATTTTTTAAAGTTAGATTTTCAGTACGGAAGTATGAAGTATTTAATTAACTTTTCCTTGTAGGTAAGACAGATCGTAGTATTATCTGATGTAAATACTACTTGACATCAAAGGTTATCTATGGTATACAAAAAGGTTACACCTTGAACTCATATAGTAATAGTCGCATTTCTCTTTATCTTATATTTCTTTCTTTATCATTCCGAGTTTGACTGGAGTGAATTATCATTTATGTATCACACTTGATTTTAAAATTATATTTTCATGCAATATTTAACTGTTGGCTAACCCGAAGACCAAGCCTGCCAACCTGACAATAGAGTGATTACACCCAAAGCCAACCAATTACAGGTCTAGAAACAGTAACCTAGCGACGATTGTTATAACGTAACGATATCAGTACAAAAATCATGATTGGTCATACGACATCGGGAACACTCGGAGTCCACGACTTTATCCGAACGTTGTTTACGAGTCTACCGATGATGTTCTGTCAGATTATTTTTGACAGCTGATTTGATGGAAATACCGAATGACAAAGATAGAAATACATATTTTTCTCTTTCTGTTACACGAATATAGACACGTCATCATTCGTTATCAGTCGTTCACGACGATGTCACACGAGTATGCCCGATTGGCATTACACGGCTAAATTATGAACAGTGGCAAGTGGCTCAACAATCCCGTGTGGCGACTGTACCTATTAGATAAAATTACACAGAAAAATGTTTAGTTGGCCTTTTTAACACGTTCGCCGCCGCCTAACCTCTAAATCTATGTAGTTTTAACACACCTGGTGTGTCTCCGGCGCCAAATGTGTTAAATACTACATTTTAAACTTCAACAAAGTAACGCAGGTTTCATACAAGCGGCGTAATGACAAAACTTCGTATAGTGTTGCCACTAAGCACCCTCCACACGAGGGCCCTCGAACATCTGTCGCTTCGTGTGAAGGAGCTTAGTTTAAATGCCGGATTGAGGGTTTGTGAAGTGTAACTTTTATCGTGATATAGGCGTTTCAAATGAGTGTAAAATCCTGGCAGCATCAAATATGGCGCATTTTAAAGGCAGTGACAAAATGAGCGGTAGCAATTTGAATCTTAAAATGCGTGAAGTGAGCCCAAAAAAGATCGCAATCATGTTTTTGTCACGTATGATAGATGTCCTTAAAGTACTTTACCCTTTCAATATATTCGTGTACATATATCTATTTGAGCTTTGCTTAGATGATCAACACTACGAGTGCATATTAACTGACATCTGTCTATACGTACGTACGCACGAGTTAAGCTATGAAAAAACTTGGTGTATTTTGATGTCGTCTTCACTATTATTTAAACCGTTTTTTGAGAAAGCTTAAGAATTTTATACGTTACTTTTTTTTTTATTGATAACGTGTTTGCTTTTGACTAACTCTTGCCCTTGGAGGACGAAAATTCAGTCTGCGATGTAGCGAGCTCACCCAGGAGATGCCTATTCACCCTAGCTTTAAATAGGTTCAGATTGTATGCACTCGGAAATACAGATGCCGGAAGCGCATTCCACTCTTATTCACTCTTATTTCATTCTATTTCTTGTCTTCGTAATTAAAATAAATACAGTCATGGTTATCAACTAATGTAGTCAGTGTGTGGCTTTGCACCACACTTTTCTTCTTTTCTCTTTTCCCAAAGCTAGGGTGAATAGGCTTTTTCTGGGTGAGCTTGCTTCATCGTCGTCTAAATCTTCGTCTCCCAAGGGCAATTATCCATTAAAAAACGTCCTTTAGTGACCTCAAAAAATCTCAAACTATGTGGTAACACGAACATCTAATCAAATCGCGTTTCGATTACGCTGGTTAATGGTTAAAAGTAATTTACATTTATAGATTACAAAGATAATTTACTTGTCTAAATTAGTAGTTACGGTTACTTGCGTAAAGCCTCAAATAATTAATCAGCAGCTAGGTATGTCGAACATAAATACCTATAGGTAATATATATTGACGGCTGCGGATTTTGGGTGTAGTGATAAAGTCCAACAATGCTTCACGACAAACTTGACACGCACACGTCACGGTGTTCGTGTGAGAGTGAATGTCAGCTGCGATTGTCATCTATTTAAACATGCCTACACACATAAGCAAACGCAGGGCGAAGAACAAAGCAAAAATTATCAATACTCATAGAATAGAGACGCCATATGGAGCCAATTTTGTATGTATATACAAATCATGAAACCTGGTGCCGAATGCATTAAACAGACTTCAAGCCGTGGCTGTTCACCCATCAGTCAACAAAGCGTGTGAATGCATCTCGTTTGAATCCTGGTTCCCATATCATTAACACTGCCAAACCGCTGACTCCTTCAGGAGCCGTGACAGTATTAAGTTTGCGGACCTCGGCATTCGGTATTCTTACAAATAAAATAGAACCATACTCGTAGTTACTAGTTATTATGTTGCAGTTGGAATCATAGAGATAAACTTATTTATTTAACGGTCACATTGAGAAATGTAGGTTATTTACTAAATTTTTCTTTTGGACTCGACTTTTTACAAACCGTTTAAAAATGAAGACGTAGAACCGGCTCAAACCAGATTCACACGGTCCTCGGATCATCTGCTTACGTTAAGCGGACGTCTTATACCATTACCCTCTAATGCTGCAGTCACGCGTTGCGAAAGGTTAGCTTACGCGAGGGGGTCCTTGACGGGAAGCGAGTACCTACGGCTGTCTACTCGCATACATCCTGTATCAAGCACATAACCCTGTCATAATAACGAGACATCAATTTTCAAAAATTGCATTACGTTACGAGAAACTAAACAACGAAGAAGACCTAATTTGACGTTGCGAGGTTGCGTAAATGTACGTCAAATTAACGTAAAATTTAGTTGTGTGGCGCGTCGTGGTGAATAAAAAATCTACCCATTTAAAAATACTTATTGAATTGACAAACCGGCCTAAATAATACTTACCTCAGCCATAGGTCTTTTAATGTTTCTAACGTATGTTTACGTGTATTTTTTTTAATTCTCAAATAAAGAACAAAATACGATATCGATTCAACTCTGAATTTAAAACAATATATCTATGGTATTGGAGTGTAGATAAAAAATGGTGATTTAATCATGTTTTTCTGCAACTTCGGTAGCGATCAACATTTTAATGTCAGTCGCTTCTCATCGATTATAGAAGTAATGTTCAACTAACATCTTTATAAGATGAGCCTGAATTTAAATTGTTGGTATAATTCAATTTTTCTTGTAAACTTGTAAAATTCTTCTACTCTGTTAAGATGTTTTTAAAATACATTTAAGTATATATCACAGTCTATACAATTATAAACCCTTCCCTACAGTCGTCCAACGGACACGTCTAGTCTAGACAGAGCAATCGTGCGGGGTCCGCGGGGAGAGAGGGGCGGTAGCGAGCCCAAGCTGCCATGCACTCGCTTGGGACACGCCGTACAGAAGGGGCGCATTTTAGTGCCACATCGTATTACTTATGTGTTTCGTTAAAGTTATAATGGTTCATATTGTGCTGTGAGAGACTAAGTAACAATAAATCATTAAATGTGACAACCCTGCGGCAAAAACGAAAGGCGGCATTTCGCGAGACTTCAAAGGCATTGTCCTACTGTAACTTTTTACGCTATACAAGTATACTTTAAATGCTAAACGAAGATAAAATAACGACCTGTACAAAATTCAAAAACTGAATTTAAGGCCATTAGTCTTCCGACACAATTTATTTTTATGGACAAATTTGAATTTACGTTCGAAAACGTTTGGACACATTCCAATTTTGAAATGTAAGTGAGGATAGCCCCAAATTGATCGCCACGTACGTTTATTACTTCCTGTTCCGTTGTAACGTATTTTATTTACAATAAGTCATTTCAGGTGATAAAACTGATAAAATATAAATTCACACAGCATAATCCCGAAAATTAAAATGATGTTATTATTTCCCACGGGAGGTGTTAAAATATCTCTGTAACAGCGTTCGTGTGAATCAATTAAAACATTTTAATCTCTATAAACACTTAAGTCTTCACAAGGCAAACACGCAGAGCGTCACGAACCTACTTTAAAATCGGTTTAAAAGTACTTATCGCCCCTCGCATCCATCTTAATTCCGGCCCTATTCTAAGACGCTCTCGACTCGTGCGAGAATCTCGAGCGAAATGAGACGTGTAATCGAATTAGGACCCCAGACGTAGTTTTGAGCAAATGGACATTTGAATGGTTAGCACGCTGTGCGAGATTCATTTGTCTACGCAGTTAGGTTTGTCGCTTATGCAGGGAGGAAGAACATATTTAGCTTGGCACAAAAGAGTTCGAGATGTGGCAGGTAAAAATAAATAGTCTGACGTGGTAACCACCACAGGAGAACTTAGGTGTTTGCGCCTTAAATGGCTTTAGCTAGACATTTGGCTTGACTAGCTTTTAATCCATTTTTTAAAATTTAAATAGATGCTTACACATTATAAAGTTATTTAGGTAGATTTCGAGACAATGTTTTTTTTTTCGGTAAAATCTTTCCAACATGTGTACCTAAGTGGTAATTAAGAAATATTTTATGTTCCTGACATTTTAAATTTACGGCAACTTATTATAAACTTAGCTATATAAATAAATGGATATTTATATTTTTCATTATTTTGAAGATTAAAGGAGGACTTTATCCTAAGTGCGAGTTAAACAAGCAATTTTTCACGTCAGGTTAGAAACGGCAATAATAGCTCTCTTACTCTAATTTCGTTTGATAGAATGAGAAACTTTTAAAGAATTACCTAATTGCCGAGAAAAATTGCTCATGTAACTTGCGCGTACAAAAACAGTTTCAAAACCAACCTAGCAACTTTACAATTTGTATCTATTTTAATAAAATGTTTTATGGGCTATATATAAATTCCATTTTAGAACGTCATAGTCGTACATCACTTTATAGTGTCGTAAAAAGTGCAAGTCGACATTTCAGGCCAGTGCCTGTGACAAATGTGCTCGGCTCTAGATTTATCGTGCTCGAGGCCAGCGGTGCCTGGCTCGAGCTATTTTGATAGAAGGCCACTCACATACTTTCTGTCGCCTGTAATCTGTAATGTGTATCGTTACATTGCTGCTGTTGCATGTATTTGTACTTACATCGTCGGGCTTGCAACAGTAATATGTATAACATACTAAAGTTTGTATCGTAGATACTCGTAGATAGGTACCTAATTTTTTCTGTTTATATGAATGTATATAAGTCAACCAAAATATGTTGTTACTTCTTTAATGTGATCTAATATCATAAATGGAAAAGAGTATTTTAATTTGATTTCAAAGATTAGATTAAATCAAAATATAGTCGCTGAAGGGAGGAACGCGGGCTCTGTAAAAAAATCAAATATCCTACTATTAATTCAGAACCAACCTGTAACGTTATTCTTATTACCACGGTAATTACAGAATTTTCTGGAATAAAAGTATCATACAATGATTCATCCCCTAAAGTTTAAAATATGTCCATACCATTTTTTTTCAAAGCGGTTCAACGGTTTAGCTGTGACCCTTAACCAACAGATAAACTTATTTTTGCATTTACCTATTTGTAACAAAAATACTAAAAATATTTTATTTAATATCTTCATTTGAAAGACCCACGCGTGCGTATACTCGAATATATGTATCGCGATCGAGTTACCCTGGTAACCCAACAATGTAATTAACATAATATCAAATCCACATCTATTTGAAAATGTTCATTTTACGTAGAAATTGGAGCAGTTTAGGGGTTATTTGCGCCTACACGTACTAGATTGTCTTAAACCTTCCGCGTGAAGAATGAATGAAGAAAGAACAAAATACTGTAAACTCATTACCCTTCTTTTGGCTTTGCGCAGTTTTGTTAAAATAGGCGACATGTTTTCAACACAGACGTACGTTGATTTTTTTTTTAATTTGAAGTGTGTTATACAATACATATTTTCTCCATCCGCCTGCATCAGCCCTGCGTCAGTAAGTGTTCCTTAATTAAGCCTAAATTTGCCCGATGTTAATAAACATAATTCACGAGCACCCATCTGCCGCGGATCAAGTAATAAAGGTTTAATGAATCAGACAAGTCGGGGTATGCCTATCACACAAATTGTCTTAGTCCCAAACGGAGCTCTAGGCTTGTACTATGGGCAACGATATACGTATATATACTTGTATACCTAGAGAAATACACACCTACGTATATACATAGAAAACATCCAAGACTCAGAAACAAAATACTCATACTCATTACACAAATTTTTGCCCATACCAGGATTCGAATCCGGGATCATTAGCTTCGTAGGCAGGTCACTACCAACTAGGCTAAACGCGTCGTCAAATACTGACAACGCCCAACAATCTATAAATGATGACTTAACCCACTTCTACTGACGCTCATCAACCTTAAACCAAATACTTTCAATATTTTTAACTGCGCCTGTCACTCACGTCATTCCATTTGGAACGCACGTCAGACTCATATCTAAGCTGCTAACTTACCCGTTACACATACACCTTATTAAAAGGGTACATAGTTCAATTTCTTTTACCTTTACGCCACGTCAAATTGTCGCATTGCATTATTATAAATATAAAATATAACCTTACATTTTTGTAACCATAACTCAATGGGATAGAGTTTTCATTCGTTTATTTTATCCCTCGCGTGAAGATGTCGCGTATTGCCAACACGGGTTGTCATACTTGTCATTGACATTTGTCGGCGTAACACGGTTAGGAACATAAATCAATGCTCAGATAAAAACAATGGCTGACAATGGAGTGAGTCGCTTTGTTCGAGATGCCGTAGTACCACTGAACTTTGACGGTGTTGCTGGATCGGCGTTTAAGAGTGCACGGTTAAGAAGTTTTTTTTTTTTTAAAGTTTAACTTTAGACCTCGTTTTGTTGTTATAAACTTGTTTGATTTATTTATTGATATTGATGATTTTTGCAAAATCATCAAAACACCATCTTGTCGGTTCCAACTCCAAGAGCGTTTATTAGTTCAATTATTTATTAAGAACAGATAGCTATAGGCTCGATATTGTTTAATGTCCAATATAATTAAGTAATTGTATTAAAACCTATAATACTTTCACAGCCACTACGATACGATACGTTACTTACTGTTTACCAAGTTTTTGTACAGTCCCACCAAATGTAATGAGTCGAAACAACAAATAAGGTAAGGTGCTTAAAATACCCTAACTCGAAATGCGTGAGAGCTCGAGATACATTTGGTGAAGACTGTATATCACAAGAATGTCATCGATGTATCAGTCTTAAAAGTCGCACTCTAATCGCTCGAACGTATTACGAAATATGATTAACGAATCCGTGACAGTCAGTTGGAAACCCTACACTATTGGTTCCGTCAGCTGTTGTACAAAGCACGTCGCTTTCAGCCCTTTAACAAAACGCCGAATTGTTTAAACTTTTTAATTAATGACGGAGCTTTTCATTAAAATTACCTTATTTTACGGGTAATATCGACCTTTGTCGACGATGTGTTTTACCTATATAGGTATGTATGTAAATTCTTTATGGCACAAATAAAAGCTCGACAAGACGAGCTTATTCCCATACCTCTTCCAGTTGACCTAGAGAATAACCCCCTTATTTATAAACGTACAGTCAAGGGCATTAATATCTATATAGCTATCTTGTCAAATATATGTATATATGGACCTTATTGCCAGTGGCATAAAGGCGTATTTTTGAGATCTTGGGAACGTATATATATATTTATGCCCTTGAATGTACAATAAATTTGTTTTAGCTAAAGTTATTTTATGATTGTCACTTTCTGACAAATTTAATGTCACAATAAGGCTTAAGCCAACCTAAAGCATATTTTAAGCATACTTTAATTATTGTGCCTTTATTTATGAATAAGAGGGTACCTAAGTATATGAGAACAAACCACGAGGCTAGGCAAAATTTTCCGTAATCGAAGAGTAGAGTAATTCCGCACGTAAGTTCTGAAAAATCTATAGATGCACGTTTGAAACAACGACCCTTTGCATGAGAACCGCGTGCCCTAACCACTAGGCTACCTACCACAGACAGCTTCTGTTTAGGTTACCTAAGAAATGTAAATATGTACATATAGGTACTCCGCAGCTTTTTAGTCAACCTATACCTAAGCGTCGCACCGGGAATGGGAATATCGTTATTCCAAAATTAATTTTATTCCGTTTTTAAATTTCAAAATGGCTAATTTAAGCGCAAACTTATATGAATAATAGCTTACATAAATCAGATATTTCACATTGTATGAGACTTAGTTTGATTTATACTCCTGAACATGTCCTGGTGGCGGATAGGCGGTTCTGTGCATTGATTCATTGCAACTATAGTAGGTTGGGACTCCACAGAGTTTAATATTTAAAGTCTGCTCTTTCTTCAACAAGAAAGTACTAATATTCAGTATCAGTTAGCGAAAAAACTATAAAACAGGTTATACCTATTGGAAAATAAATTATACTGTTATGAATGGTCATCAATGCTGAAATTTAATTTAATTAGGTATTGGATCCAATTCGGAACACTGGCCTCTAAATTTAAATTTAAGTTAGGAATCTGTAAATTTAGGTTATGTCATTTTAAGTTACGCGCCAATTGGTATTCGGAAATACGCCTAAATTGAATCCACTTAAATTTAAAACTTATCTGACGTCTCAAATGACAGCTCTAAATTTCGTGACTACTCTGTCGTCTATGGTTGGTTCTCATCAAACTAAAATATTGAAGTAAGAAAAAACTGTTTTCCGTGCAAGTTGAATTTAAGATTTATTTTACATTAAGTTATGTGATGTTTACGTAAAATAAAACTCAAAAATAAATTCTTCGTTCAATTAAAATATCTAGCAACATTGGTGGCAGGAGTTTTTTCTGGCGGAAAAGTAAAAAAAAAAGATTTGTTTGCGAGAGCCGAGAACACAGCTATGAACAATAATATGAACATGAATAATAGAAGTGGATCTAATAAACGCCAGCAAAACTTTACTGGCTAGTTGAAAAACTTTACGCAAATATACACATGGCGCGAGGTAAGACAAGCAATGAATTATTATATAATCAACCTTGTTATCTAAGCGCCTTAAATTTTATTTACAAGAATGTACTTTATTTACTTCATTTTCTTCGGTTCAGTTAGAGTCAGGCTATTAAATACTTATGTCGATTTCAGGTAATGCAAGAGAACCACAAGTGGTCCAATTTTGGCTAGTAAGCTAAATGATATGGGCTGCAGCAGGAACCTATCGGAGTGGCAGCATGTAGGTAAGTATATACAACTGTTTTGTTTTGATCCCATGTTCATTATCATGCCAAGATATAATTTGATCCACGTTTTCCAGATTTGGACTAATTGGGCGCAGCGGGTCAAAACGAAGGCCCGCTAAATAAGGGAATAAGGGGGGACCTGCAGGGCCGGCGCTCAGCGCAACTGAGAGAATTATTGAGATAATGGGCAGTGTAGTTATTAACGGATTCGCGAGTACCGAAACTCCATTGGTATGTATTTTGTTAACGCTTTTAGTGCCTATTTTCACTTTGTTACAAATTATTACAGTTTGGGTTTGAGAGTTTGATGACGACAAAGTATTATGTCAAACACAAAGTAGGTAGGTAGGTAGGCTAAGTTCACATGACCGCGCGGTTGACGTTCACACGATCTTCCCGGCGAAGCGCCGCGACCTGCACCGTCATATACCTACCTATAAGTACTTATTAGACGGCAATACTGTTTAGAATGAAGTCGATTAAACAACGATGCATTTCTATTTTTCATTTTAAAGTTTAGATAAATGCGTGCTCGTCAAACGCACTTTACCGGACTCGTTTACAAAGTATAGCAGTATAGTAAAATAAAAAACCGTGCACTAAAAGTGCTTTTCTCTCCAAGTACCTACTTACCTATAGTTTTAATTTTTTTTAAACTTTACACTTAGGACTTGTGCGGATTGAACCTTACGTACTTATCATGCAGAGGAACGTGGTATGGTAGGTAATTAATAAACTGTTCTCATTGTTTTAGGAGCTTGAGATAACCCTGTCGCCACTCCATTGGAGAACTCCCCGCCATCCGCCAAAGTGGCGAACTGGTTGCGGCGGCGATAAGGACGCGTGAAGAGTGCAATGAAGTAGTTTTTATTTGTACTTGTGCTTTAATTTAATATTAAGTATGTAGGAGTTCATTTTTTATTAAATTTTTTTTAGACAAATACTACTTGTTTGCTATTTACTTTCACCCCCGCATACAACTTCGATCCGCAATCAACTACAACTTCGCACCTCCGTCAGTCTCCACGCAAGCGTATAAGAACAAAGCTATCTTTATTTTTAAACGTATCGTCAGTTATAACTAAAATTATTACTGCACAACTATTACCATTTTGATCTGACTTGGTGTTTCAAAACTAAAATTGTACCTACTGGAGCGCCAGTTGACGCGAGCGTACCTACTTACTGCCTGCTGGCCACTCTTGCCGGCGTCGTATAGCAGTTCCCCAAGGCCCTGGCGAACGCGCTACGTAGGTCCTACTCGCTCGTTTTCGATAAGTTTAATTTTATTATCTCGGGGCATCTGGCCGATTGAGTACCTAAAAGGGCTTAGTATAAACGGGCCACATTTTTCTGCAATTTGTAGCCGGGAACAATAGCTGTATTTCTCAGACTGAGTATGCCAGAACAAGATGGGCATCTTGTTCTTCATCATTTAGGATATATTTCCGGCTATAAAAAAAATGCAGAAAAATGTAGCCCGTTTAGAAGCCCCATAATTAGGTATAACAACCCCTATCAAGTGAATCGCGGAGTATTGAACAAGTTGCACTCTACCTACTAATAAAAGTTATTAAAAATCTTATGGAATAAAAACACTTTTTATGTGTTATAGATGCTAATGTAAATAAAAGATCCAAAGTATATAGAAAATAACAACGGACCCTAACTACCCCTTAGTTAAGGTCCATTATGACGTACCTATTGGAGGTTTCAAATGATGGGCAAGTGAAAAGTAACAATGCGACATTAATATTGACTATCGCAAATGATCGTCTCGGGGACCCATAACTAGCTTCAAACCCCACAGTTTGTATAAAAGCAACAACTTGGCTGGCAACTGGCGCTTATAAAATAACTTACAACACCGGTCATTTAAAAGCCAGGAAAGAATATGTTAATTTTAAAAAACGCTACAAGGAATAATTTACTGAGCTAACTGAAAACATATACCTAAGCAAGTATTCTTTTTTTTTAGAAACTATCGACCCGCATTAGGCTTCGCACGGGTAGCAGCACTAATTATAATATTCCTAATGTTCATAAAACCGGCCAAATGTGTACGGAACTGTCAGTGCGTGAGTCCGACTCGCATTTGACCGGTTTTAAATTACCTATTCAAGTGATATTTTTAATTTCAACATAAGAAATTGTATAAAAAAAACATTTCATTTAGGACACAAGTTTTTAATTTTCATTCAAACTCCTAACTAGCGCCACACGTATATATACACGAAGGCACAACTTCACATCCTCGGAAGTTTCTTCGCTATCCCCTGAAAAAAATGAGCATTACAAATAGACTCTTTTTAAATAGATATAATAAAAAGTTTGGGTTAAACAATGGTAGTCGAGAACACTAATTGTGCAAAGAAAATAAGCCGTGTGCAAGAAAGAACCTATCAAAAAACTGCCTGTATATTAAAAAACGCCATGTTTAAACTCTCAACTTGGCAGTGTACTTTTAAAGATTAATCCCATAAGACGTATAGATAGTGCGTGCAGCGTGCAACCTGCAACTTTAAATTAGGGCTACCTTTATAGGGCTGTAATGCAGCACCCGGTCTTTATTTAAGCACCTGAATTTGCTTTGCACTTAAGCAAACCAAATGGATATTAGAATATGGAGGAAACATGCCTTGAAGACATGTCTAGAGTCCCAGGAAAATTCAATGACTTTCAATGAAATAATTTCATTACCATTATTTTTGGCAAAGTTGTTCGTAATAGAATTTGTTTTATGAATGTATCAACAAAAAAAATAAATTACGATTAATACTGGCACAGCTATAAACTTTCGGAACGACCCTCGTATGCGCGTCTCGGAATCGTAAGCTTTTATGTAATAAAAATTAATAAATAAATAAAGCTAATTAACCCCAATATAAGAGAAAAAATTTCATATGCAATAAAATGATGTTCTGGTATAATTCTGGATATAATAATGATGATAAGTAAGGCCAGAGATAGCTGCGTTCCTCGACTCGTGGCGTCTCCACCCGTTTCCTTCGCCTTGGAGCCGGCCCGCTTGTTTAGCGGCGCCTCCGTGCAGATGATGCCCTACAGAACACATTAACAGGATATAAAAAATGTAAATCTGTAATGATTATTCTGGTGACCAATGATTGATTACTGAACATCTTTATTGTTCCATTTTCACAAACAAATGACACACTTGTACTTGTTAAGTATGTAATCTTTACTTATACATATTATAATCCTACAAATATTATAAAGTTTGTGTGTTTGTATGTGTGAAAATTTGGTAGTTCCCAAGGGAAAACCGATAAACGACTTCTACGCGGACGGAGTCGCGGGCAAAAGCTAGTTTAACATACCTGCATAACATAATCAGCCTATTGCGTGTGCTACACGGTTTGAAACCATGGTTTTAAACCAAGTGACCTTAGTAGAAGCGAGCTGCTACATAGTTTCAAACAAGCCCATTTGTTTGACATCTACCAAGGGTGTTTAAGGTCATGCGAAATTTGGTTTAAAACCACTGTCTACACGGTTTCAAACCACCTGTTTGAAACCATGGTTTGAAACCGTGTAGCACGCACATATATTACATAATATTACTATTATTACTGCTGGCGAAGGTCTCCACTCAACACATTATAAATGTCTAGCCTGCTATCCCAGTATATAATAATATCCTACTTATCTTACTACCATTATAAATGCGATAGTTTGGATGGATGGATGTTTGTTACTCAATCACGTCAGAACAGCTGAACGGATCTAAATTAAATTTGGCACAGAGATTGTAGTCTGGAATAGCAGATAGGCTACTTTTTTCCCGCGATAAACGACTTCTACGCGGACAAGTCACAGGCAAATGCTAGTAATGCTAGTAGTGGTATATGAGTTCAGCAAGACTGCACAAGGAGATAACAAACCATTTTTGTGATTGGTTTTCGGGTTTAAAATCTATTGTTTGGTTAAAATATGGCTAGTATTATATATTAATATGAAATATAAACTAACCAAGTATCCATCTATTCTGTCTCCCGATGACATACTGATTCACATTTATATTTGTTGCCTGCAAAATTGCTGCATCATGTGTGCATCAGTGTTGACACTTATAATCCTTTTGTCAGAATCACATATCTGAAACAGAAAGAAGGTATATAGATACATTTTATAGATGCACTCATTATGTTGTTGTAATAAGTACTAAACAAATCCATATTAAACTTCGACATATATTTGTGGTCATCAAACAAATCTTGCCTCTAGCAGAAATTAAACTCATGAGCTGTGGCTTGCTAGTCACAAAATAACCACCACTGATAAATTATCAAATCATTTGGAGACATAAGTTAACATAACACAACAATTATTTCTTTTATACTAACACATTAATTAATTAATCTATAATAATAAAGTAAATCTACCAGTTTTTTTTTAATTATTATATAATTGTTGATAATAGGAGATTGTCTACAAGTTTATGAGTTTGCAAAAGTAAAAAATTAAAAAGAACTTGCAATAGTTAAGCCTTTATATAAGCCTTTCTCATTTGATATATTTATTAGCAGTGTGAAGTCCTATACATTTTTATATGAAACAATTTTAACAGTATGAGCGACCTGTAGTTTATTCAATAGCAATAAAACTCAGTATACCCAATTTTCATAATAATAATAATAACATCATAATAATAACTTTCTAAGTTTCTTTTTATTCCAAAATACATGAAAATTGGGTCTACCAAGTTTTATTGCAATTTAATCAACTTTATAGGTCCCTCATACTGTTAAAATTGTTTCATATAAAAATGTATAGAGCTTCACACTTCTAAGTACCTAGGCAAATCTTATTTTACTTATGTTTTTAATCCTTGGTAAGGTTACTAGATGTCATTTTAAATGTGAGTGAGCCTTTTGGCAAAAACTAAACATTTTGAGCGACCAGTAAATTACCACTTAACAAGTTCAAATTTCACAAATAATCAACTAATTTATGGTAAACAAAAATCAGCTATGTGGAGGAATGATATATACTTACCTATGTTATTTTTCTTCATATTTTGGACCACTGCACTGATATTATATGGTTTTTGATGTGCAAACATTACTTTTCCCGATTTCAAGCCGGCTGACCCTATGGCCGACCGATAAAATGTTACACACGGCCCACACGGCGGATATACTTAATGAAATTATTTATTTATCCTTCATCTTCGTCAATTTCACCAACAACTATAAAGTCATCCATTATCACTAAGTAAAATATATCCGAAATACTACACTTTCACAATAACAGAGCAAGGTTACTTGTCACTTAAATTTTAGACGTCAAGTTTTAGGTGGCGCGCTAATTTACAGATAAGATAAATAAAATTCTGTAAATTTACGTTTAGGATGTCCGTCCGAATACCAAATTGGCCTGTATCTGTAAATTGAATAGTTTATAAACGTCAAATTATGCGTATGTCTAAAATTAGAGATTTTAATTTTAAATAAGGAATTACCGAATACGGATTACGTTTAGACCTGTCAAAATCGAGTTTGACGTTTATAAATTTACGTTTACAGATATTTAAATTTACAGGCCACTGTTCCGAATTGGATCCATTGATTCTCTAAACAAGTCATAGTATAATTTGATTATATTAATGACATTTTAGTGCAATTCATTTCGATCCTTCATGTACTAATACAATTAAAACATCATGAACGCAAAACCGACTTTATTTGTTATTTTTCCATGCGTTGGATTTCTATACAAAATATATACTTACACATTAATGTACTTACTAGTATAAAGAAGGGATTTTTCTACCTTTTCAGCTTTCTTTCAACTAGTACATAAGTAACTGCCACTGTAAACTTATTGATTGAGTGTCTCCCTTTCCGCAAACTGGTTAAGCTCACATCTAAGATTTAAAGAATACCTATGGAAGGACACAACAAAGGCAATCTGGCACAGTTATTAAAACAGTAAGCTTTCAAAATATGTGTAAATTTGTAACAATAATATTTGAGAAAACATTACATATCATCTTCGATAACTGATTCCACCACATCAACACGCCCCCTTTTAGAACTATACAATGGATTTCTGAAGGCGGTGCTGACGCCTGCAGCGGAGACGACGGTGGCCGCCGAATCCCTTCTTGTCAGCGACACGATGCTCTCGGTCCTCCGGTCAAACCTTGACAGAAGACCAGCAGTAGACCCCCGTCCCATTGACGGAAAAGACGGCAAATTGACCCTCGGCGTCGGTATCTTGTAGTGCCAAACATAGACTCCTCCAAACAGAAGAGTCACAATAAAGAACACGGAGACAGCTATCTTTATACTAGAAGCCGAATCTGAAAGTGGTCCACCACTTAGACTCACTGCTTTCACTCCATACCAGTGCATCAGTAAATGACTATCAATATCATTAGCCACTAATGCGCTAGAACCTGTGTATTCTCCTTTTTCTACAACAACCACTTGAACTTTATTGGGAAAAATTATTCCTATGTGGTAGACTATATTGTTGTCTTTGTATGAAGTGACAATTCTATCGACGTATTCTTTAAACTCTATATAGTCGAAACTTTCGTCTCTTTCGAAGGATATTGCGCCACCACAAATTTTGCAGCAATGTCCGATTGGTTTGATCGGAGAAGAGCAAGTTGGTACTGCGCAAAATTTCAAATCACAATCAATTTCCAAAGAAAGTTGTTGACACGGACACCCCTTGTTGGCTTGCGACCGACACTGGTTCGATTCAATTACAATTCCAGTTTGAAAAGCCGTGTTATAAAAGAACCGTTGTTCCTCAACCGGGTTTGTTACCATATACCGAAAGAAATCGGAAGTGCTGTATTGTCGCCCTTTCAATGTTAGTCCTTGGATATGTTGAGTTAATTCCGGTAGGAGGATTGAAAACATGGAATTTTCTGGAAATACAACCGTATCGTCTGAACAAGGCACTCTTTCCGCATCTGGAGTAGCTTCGTTGAATCTGGGAGACACCCACACATCTGGGTAAACCCAGGACGACAGCGTCTTATCGATGAAATACTTATTTTGTTCCACACAAGCGTCTTTAGAATCCGCTCCCAAATACAATGCTCCTTCTAAAAGCATCTGTCCAGTGGCAGGTAAAATTAATTCCTCAACGAAGTTTTCTGATTGAAACCGAACGGAGCCCTGAAGCGTATCAGGAAAAACGATGGTTTGCTTCGAACAAGGCAACTTTCCGTCTTTAAAATTTGAAGGGAGATTGAAACTAGTGTCGGGCAGCCATGTTACTTTGGCGGATGACGCCAGAACAAACACAACTGATAGTATGAGCACTCGCATGGTCGCGTGGTGATCGAATCAAATTCGACTAACGAATGACAATTATATGAGGGTAATCCGATACATCTGATTTCATGTCTGGCCGTTCATTATCGATGTCTGCTTATGATGACACAGCCAATTGAAATTAAATCGTGCTGTGTAATATCGTTTTCTGGTTCGTTTGTTGTAAACTTTAGTGGCATTATCAACATATTGAGCCAGCAGAGTTTTCTATAGGTTTCATTCAGATTATTTGAAGAAAAAGAATAAAATTACAGCACCGGCAACCTTTATATATTATTGACACTTAACACATTGACTTGCTCTTAAACTAAATGTGTGTAGGTACTTGCCAACAATGTTATTGTCTACAATTTTTTAATATTTACCAAAAAACACATCAACTACGAAATTATATTTATAAATAAATTCTACAATATCGCTGTCAACCGAGAACCATATCGTCTACAAATATGCCTTAAACATTTTACGAGAAAAATGCGTATAAACAAAAGATTATCCTTAATCCTGGAGGCATCGCTGTGGGGGATTACCAGCCTCTTGAGAGGGTAATAAAAGTCAGGCCCACGCGTGGGCTATGATTAATGTCGGGCAACGCCGCGGCGCGGTTTAGTGCAACCATTAATGAGTTTGGGAAGGGTGGAAATTTAATAAGATGCCACGGAGCGTAGTTATGCAAATTTTATCGTTGGAAACGCCTTAAGAAAACGTACGCGAAGGTTTTGTAGGAGTTGCCGCTTAGATCTTAAACATTTTTAAATGTACAGGTCATATTGTTAGATCAAAAGTGTAAATCCTACTCGGTGAAATCACTGTGTGTTGTGCACAACAGCGAGATAACTATACTTTTGTAGTTCTACAATTTTAAGTTCAAATATGGTATCTATATGCTCATAATATTATAAAACCTATCAAAGATTTTATCATTTAGAGAATGATAAGTTTAAAAATCAAGCATTATATAAAATAACTTCCGTAGTAACAAACCGCAGCGTTTTCGATCACAACTGAAATCCGTATATCACTTTTGTACAGCTACAAGTTGCACGCACGATACGCTTCGTCGCGTAATGGTGCAGTAGAGGCTTCACGGCCGTAGCACTGCGTTATTGCTTTAACACGCTTCCTGAAGGGTATTAGGCTGTGTTTTGGTTCTATTAAAGGAGCTGCGGTGGCTTGTAGATTGCTTGATGGGTTGCGTTTATAGGTAACTTTTCGGCGTGAATGTTATGTTTAATAAAAACTATGAGAAATTTGAGGAATGAGTGATCTACAATCATACTACATACAGCAAAAACAAGAAATACAACAAGAAAGAGAAGTGTTACATAGTGAGTCAATAGGCGGTCTTATCGTTAAATAGCGATGTCTTCCAGACAACTTTACAAAGAGAAAATTAAAAATAAACAAAAATTGGCAGGCGGTGCAAACTAAAACTATAATAATAATATAATAGTATATAGTAATATAGGTAATTAGTTAATTAGATGAATATAAATATATTTCTATCTTATTTCCGCGTGAATGAATATGCGTCAAGTTTAGCTAAGTTAGCTCCCTATTCCAAACACTAATCATATACTAGCGAATTTTCACGGCAAAAAGTCCGTATGAAATCCTTGCTGTTACAGGCGCAAGCAAACTAAATTATTCACTTTACAGCTTCAGCTGAGTGCAGCAGAATTCAGGGCCCCGAACATTCTGCATTCTGTCTGAGGCATATTTGAAACAAAGAGTTCTCAGGAGATATACTCAAATTAAACCTGAAACAGCTCGTCGAAGATCTCATAAATTTATTTAATATAAATTAAAAACCCTGGGCAATCAATACAGACTTGAGTTGAAAATAGAAACTAATAGAAAATTACCTAAGCGGTCGCAAAACCTACGGACGTTTCAGAACTACTAAGGGTGATGAGAAATCCGTGCCACACGGAGTCCCCCAGGGATCTATCTTGGGCCCGGTCATTTTTAACCTGTACGTACATGATGTGTGGGACCAACGGGACCGCATTCGTGGACTAAAGCTGTCCCAATACGCTGATGACCTGTGCATCCTCAACAGATCCCCCGATCCGAATTGCGCGACCCACCGCGCGGGCTGGGCCGCCGACATCATTATCGACTACTACCATCGCTGGGGACTCAAATGCAATGTAGACAAAACGGAGTGTGCTATGTTCACTCACAAGAGAAATTACCGCAGAGCCATTCGAATCAAAGACGAGGTAATCGAATACAAAAAAAGCATAAAATATCTGGGCGTACACCTAGACAAGACGATGACCATGGGCAAGCAAACGGAATATGTCGTGCAGAAGGCGCGGCGAGCACGTGGCGCGCTAGCCCCTGTTATAGGCTGGCATGCCAAGACGGATCTGACAGTGAAACTCGCCGTCGTTCAGGCCTGCCTACTCCCTATATTGGATTATGGCGTGGTACAACTACTCTCACGTTACAGTAAGAGCAACTTACTAAAAATTGAACGCCAATACAGAATGGCCCTCAAGATCACCGGACAATTCCCAAGACGCCTAGAAACCTCACTACTCTGGGATATGCTCGACTGGGACCCATGGCACCTCCGTGCACAAGACCTAAACGAGGATATGCTGCGCCGACTCCGTGAAATCCACATCGAGGATCTAGACACCCCGGGTGACGCCTACATTGGACACGGACAGCATAACCCCCTCCTAACCAATACTAGACTAGGTGAAATTAACTATGTACCAAAAAAAGACAGGAGTCGTCTGCTCAGCAAGCGAGCGACCGCTCCACGTCCCCATAGACTGTAATTAACTGTAAATAGGATAGGGCAATATGAAACAACATTCTAAATTTACATAAATTTATTCTGTACACATACACTAAAAAGCATACACAGCACACACTACACGACACTTGTACAGATCTTTCAGACAAACATAAGTAGACTGTAAGTAGCTGACACACCCACAGACCGCACCGACCTGTTGGACATATCTAATGTAACATATGAACTAGGGAAATAAACATCTTTCTATTCTATTCTATTCTATTCTATTGAGTTGAAAAATGCGTGTAGATCGCTGGTCAGTCTTAAATAAAAAAACCGGTCCAATAAGGTCCATTTTGACTTCCCTAAATTTTAGTAGATCTTTAATGTTTTTTGTCGACTTCTCAAAAACTATAAATTTTGAACACTTCGTTTTATTTTTCCTGTAAAATATAAGTAATTATCTATAAGCTAGGAATTTTTCAGATTTTTAGCTCATAAATTTCACGGAAATTACAAAAAAAATTCAAATTCAAATGTGCAGATTGAGCCCTTTCATAATGACACCCCATTTGCTATAATCGAATCACTTTCATTTTTAAACCCCCCATTCTAGACCCTTTTCAATTATTTATAAAATTAATTATATTTTTTTTTTTACTAACGGCAACAAACAGATGCGGGCAAGCAAGTTGTACAGCTATGCCAAATTTCAAGTTTATAACTTGTGTAGTTGCTGAGAAAAACTGCTGTGACATACAGACAGACAGACAACGAAGTCTCACCATAAGGGTTCCTTTTTACCATTTTGGTACGGAACGCTTAAATGCATAACCTCTAAATCGGTTATAGCTTTACTGTGTCAGAGGCAGCATACGTTAATGGGATTACAAATATAAAGTTTACGGCTCTGCTAAAAGGTCTGGCGGTAAAGGTGCGATCGCACTAAACTTCTAATCCACGATTTTATGGCTTAATTGGGTCGGATTCATTTTATTAGAGTTTTAAAAGTTGCCGTTTAGGGTACTTTCTTCTTCTTCTTACCCTAGTAGTACGCATAAGGCAAAAGACGTTGATTTTTAACGGCGTTTCCCGTTAGTGTGGCCCTAGGGTTATGGTGCCTCTCTGACTAGCGAAGGCAATCAGCTCCGCATACTCCTTCCTATTTCTCGCGAGGCGAAACAGTTGGGCAGCACTCGCAACTTCTGTCAATTCACGTATATTTATGAGCCGAAAGTTCTTCCTGCGATCAATCTCTTCCCCTCAACTTTGCCCATCATTATCAGTTGCAAGAGCTCGTGTCGTTCGTGCCTGAAGACATGTTCGAGGTGAGCAACCTTCCTCTTCTTAATGATGTTCCAGAGTTTACACGGCTCTCCTATGCGTCGCAAGACTTCATCGTCGGTTACTTTTTGCGTCCAACTTATTTCAACTTCTTCTGCAACATTTTATTTTAACGCCCACTGTTAGATATATCAGATATATGCCTCTTGCTTTTTCCAATATGCTCTTTTATAAGTTATTAAGCTATATTTACTTGTAATGCCATATTGATTCGTTTTAGTAAATGTACTAAATAAGACACCTTTAAATAAATCAAGTCGATAATACTAACTACCAACCATCCTTCATTATAAATGTTCGACACAAAAACAATTTATTGATTCCAGGTTGAGGCTTAAATATTCTATTGAAATGTCAGCAACTTATTAATGAATATCTAATAGCGACCTACTAAACCTGTATGTTCGATCCGTTGTTCGTTTTATTTATTAAAAGCCTAAAAGGTAATTAGTATGACAACCAAAATAACATTTTCTATAAGTATTAGGTACGTTTTGTTAAAACTCTTCCTGAGAGTGCATAAAGAGACTTTAGATAATTATAAGTACTGTAATTTTTTTACCGAATTTATCCGAAGAAGTGAATCAACTGAATTAATATAGGTTACATATGTAAGTTCTTAAAATAAACTCAGCGTTTAATTATTTTACAGACGTCAAACGTGTTCAAGTTACCCCACAAAGTTTATCTTTCAATTGAAATTGAGTTATTATTTTTGTTACTAGATGTAGGTTTATTATTAAACAGTGCTAAATTAGAAAATTTACATGGTATCGCAAAAAATACAGTAAAACCATCTAAACCACCAGATAAGAACCACTCTTTCTTGAACTTAAAAACTTTTGTAACGATTCACTCGTTATCGTTGATTAAACTAACTTTTAATGCTTCCCAGCCAAAACTCTTTTTATTATCCCAAGACAAAGTGCATCGGAACATTAACATCTCCTATTAAAACAAACGAACATCGCCGTTAAAATAGAATAAATTATTAACACTTGTCTTGACTTCGAAAATATGAGCCAACTGAGTCGTTACTAGAAAACATTTAATTCTAGTTCTTAACATTCAGGCAAGAACCAACCTTCTTACAATAGCATGAAGTTTATTTAAGACTACGAAGTTGAAATAATTATTCTCTCCTTAATTATTACAGCCTGTATAATGTTTCGTTTGTTTTGCGATTTCGGCCAGTTGTTGAATAGTGAAGTTTGAATCTTATTAAAAGGCAGTTAGGGTTGATTTAGCTTAGCGGCGTGGGTTTAAAGTTAAATGCAGTTTTTGGCCGCCCGCTGAGCGCATTCGAGGTGATCATAACAAATCATCAAGTTGTAAGCAAGGGCGAATGCACACTGGGACTTATAGGTATTTTTCATAGCGTGTAGGTACACTATTTTTTTTATAATAAAAAAACGATAAAATGATAAGTAATATCCATATTCGTAAGTAGTATCTTTACCTCGTGATACGCGATCAGAATTATATTTCAGGTTTAGATGCACATTCTCTGCCACCAACTATCAATAGTATGCAATATGAATAATTACGCGAGGCGTGTCGCCGTCGATGGCGCTATATATGTTAATTTATGTACTTACTACAAGCATTTCATAAAATTGTGAAATTTTGTTTAAAAATAAACAATTTGGTATTTCGGTATAAAAATCTCATTCGCTTTAGAATGTATTTATTCAAGCTTAATGTGAAGTGTTTAAAAAATACCAACTTAATCTACGCTCATCTTCTACGTTTCCAATTAGTCTATGGTATTGTGCGTACAGCCTTAAGCAAACGCTCCCGACGCGCGGAGATGAATCTCCTCGCACTGCAAATAAATCGCGCAGCATGGGGGACCATAATTTAATAGTCGACATTAGCGGACTTTATGTTGCCGAACATGTTAGAGTAATTCGATTGCAGACTGGTCAACTAAGTAATTAAAAACAAAGCAACTGATTAAAATAAATCATCCTATAACGTATACACAATCATTCATTGTAACTACACACTACGTACACTTAAACAACCTGTATATTTACGGTCGAGAGAGATTTCTTTTTACGTGACTTGCACGATTTTGTACTTGATACAAAAACAATAACCGAATGTATTTTTTTATCACAAATACAAATTGCAAATTCCCGGCTTCGTCGGATTTTCCATTCACCGCATAAAATAATATATGATAGGCTTCCTCACAACAACTACAGCAGTAAATTTTTATAAAAAACAATTACGCAATTAATTTGGCTATGGAATCAGATACATACGAAATATATGTCCTCGTACTTAAATACAGGAATCCCATTCTAGCATTACATTACTGTTCTTGTTTCCTCCGCTCTCAATCATTTGACCGCGTCGAGACCAATTGCAGTTCGATCAAAGACGCCACCCGGTGGGCCCTACCATAAACCAAGCCGTACATAAAGTATAAACAAAGCGCGGTCCTCGGCCTTAAGTGTTTATTAGACGTTTAGTTCCATGTGGCGTTCTGTAATAGGATGTTATTGGTTTATACTTCCCAAGACGGCATACGCAGTCACATCAAATGTATCCTGTATATTCTGTATAATATAATAAATATAGAATATATAGTAGAAATTTCTGATCTCCTGTAATTTCATTTAAATGTACACTAATATATTTTTTTAAGATTGGATTTGTAACAGAATAGCTATCCTTTTTAGACCTATCCTGGTACAGACTAATTGAAAAAGAATTTTCCTGTCTAATTTCATAATAAAATACTTTACAAGCACCTAAAATTATAACAATTGTGAGTGGACCTCAAACAGTCAACGGATTAAACTTAACACAAAGATAATTCGTAACGTTTCAATCTTTAAATTTTATCTAATTATTTCGCTCAAATTTAATTAGAAAGCAAAGATCAAGAGCGCCAAAATAAAATATTAAATTATAATGAATTTTTAAAATTTTGAGGCGAAGTTCAACAATAAGAAAAGCGGCCATTATCTGCTATTAATCTGAGTCCCGAGGGATTAAATTAATTTTCACGTTTTCACTCTTGTGCGAGTGAATGGTGCTTGAAAGAGTAAACCGTTTGAGCTCTGTATGAAAAGCAATTAGAATAATGATCTTCAAGGACCATGGGGGGACCGCCAGTTTACCGAGACCTGTCTTCACACTCCGGGTATAGTTACCACTGGGTTTTGTTACACTGGTCTGTCCAGAAAGTTCCGTTTTTTTGTTGGATCCCTCCCTTTAGCGAGTGTTAAGATTTTCGCGTCCGCAATCGTTTTAACGCGCTGAAGTGCCTTTGTAGTTATCTCCCAAGGTTTTTCGGGAATACGTTTTTTGGACAGGTGGCATTGTTGAGGGACACAATGGGGCATGCAGCTGACGTGGGATAGAAATAGCGTAGAGAACTCTGAAAATGTTTTCTGTTCAATCATCGGGAACCTTTTAACAATCAATTTTGTTACAATCACTAAATTCGCTCATGATTTTTATTTCCTTTCGTTTCAGTAATAATGTGCTTTTCTTTTCATATCCCTAAAAGGCTGGCGACGGACCAAAACCCTATTCGAATTGCGGGTGTTCACGGGCGGCGGTGATTAGGTACTTTCCATCAGGTAACCTGTAAACCTGCGAGCTCGTTTGCTTATCTCATGTTTAAAAAAAACCGGTAATTTTTTGAAAATTTTTGGTTATAAATCAAAAAGTACGTCACGGAAAATTATAAAAAAAAATGTGCAAATTAAGCCCTTTCATATGACACAATATTTGCTATAATCAAATCACTTTAATTTTTTAACCCCCCCTTTTTTGCCCCTTTTCAATTATTTATAAAATTAATTTCATTTTTTTAACTAAAAACAGATGCGGGCAAGCAAGTTATACAACTATGCCAAATTTCAAGTTGATAGCTTGTGTAGTTGCTGATAAAAACTGCTGTGACATACAGACAGACAGACAACGAAGTCTCACCATAAGGGTTCCTTTTTTACCATTTTGGTACGGAACCCTAAAAATTTAACAGTATCAACGATCTATCTAGTATCTTTGAATAAGGCTGAATTTGTACAGTAGATCATGTACACTGCACAGGGGCGAAAATGCTCATAGTTTTCTTGAATCAACGCTGCAATGACTACCTACTATACTCAACTCACTTTCTTAGTTAACCTATATTTTGCAAACATTTTTCTCAATTACTTCCAGATTACCTTTGAAAGTATCTTTTATCTATTTTACTTCTATAAGTAAAACGGGTTCCGTTTTATTTATTCAATATTTCCTAAGTAGTATTAATATTTCCTAATAAACCAGAGAGCCGGTGATCTCAGGGCATTTCGTCTACTCTCTCCTGCTTAATTTAAAACTGTCTACACAATTAAACATTAATAAACTAAACCATGACTGCTAATAAACAACTGTGTTATGCTACAGGTTATGCATTAAAGATACCAATATTTTACTATTCTTCCCTTGCCGTCTTGCTCCTCCATAACATTCGTTCGTATGAGCCTTCAGATGAATCTGATAACGTTTGCGGGGCTAAAATTCACCAGAAATATTGGACCTTATATTCTTAAAGGATAATCGATAATTACGACGCGTATCCATCTAACTTAGTTTCCATTTCAAATTAAAGAGTCTCGAAGTTTAGAAACTCGTCGCCTAAGCGCGGTGTTTTCGCAATTAAGCTTGTGAATTGCACTCCCGCAGAGTGCCCTAGGAGCGAACCAATTAGCTAAAGGTGACGGCCAATATACATCGAGTGGAGCCGAGGCCCGCCGGAGCACACCCGAATAGCCAATTAAATGCTACCTTGTTTTTGTTTTGGTCAAAAATGACAACTGGAATAACCCTGCGTTATTAAAGATTCAGATTCAGATTTTATTACTCAATATAAATTACAGTATAAATTGCACTTCATGTCAAATTACAAGTTATTACATTGAGATCGTCAGAAATAAAAATTACACATTAATGAAATTACAACAATATAAAATTTTAATTATTTAGATTACGTGTTAATGACATCTTATAAGTATATCTCAATTAAGGATCGTCATAAGAAAATGATATAAATACGTGGTCAGTACAGAAATCGGCAATAAAAACATATAACAACAATGAAAGTCAACACAAAATACATTAAATGTTAATATTATTTGCATGTCAAGTTCTATATACTCATTTACAGAATAAAGTGGATTATCCAACAAAAGATTTCTCAGCCGGCGCCTAAACGTTTCGTCAGATAGAAAGGCTAGAATATTCGTGATTTATGAATGACTAGCGTACGATTAAGTTATTCCCATGAAACTATTTCAGGATAGAACTTATCTTATGTTTTAATTTAAATATTTAACTGGACTAGCTGTGTCATTTGTGGATTCCAAGACAAACCCATAATGTAACTCAATCACAATGTCACTCTCTCACTTATAAGTTATAATGAGTAGGCGTAGGGTCCAATATTAGTAGGATATTAGGAAGAAAGACAAAACCTTTAAATTCCTCTGCTTTATGCAAAGACAAACATCACTATGGGATAATTTGACTCTGCATCTACTTCAATTCTTGTGCGTCTTAATATAACATCTCCATATATCCCTCCAATTACTTAAGCTAGTCATGATTCCCCGTCTAAACTCCATTAAAAAATCCACCACCAATTACCAAACTCTTAACCAGATTCCCCTCGATCCAAAATCTCCATCCTCCCCCCCATAAATTGATACAATTGATCCCCTGACCCCCCATTTTAGCATAAATATCCGCTTACTAAGCCGAACGCATGCCATGTCCTTCGCTTAACGAAAGGAGGCTTTTTCTAAGCAGTTTCTGAGGGTAGGTTGAGAAAAAATGTTTAATTTGTTCTTGCTTGGGCGTGTTTGTGTAAATTAATAGTAATAAAAGAATTTCAAATGTTTAAGCTCACGTTGAATATGCGTACAAAATATAAATAATTTGATTGGGAGTATTCAGTTTACCAATAATTTATCCGGTGGACCCCAAATTATACTAAAGGATCTGAAACTGAAGAACAAAAAAAAAACAATTATTAAAATCCTGATTGCAAATTAATGTTTATCGATGATTGATTTTATCGTCTATGTATTTATTTAACATTTGATTACCCAGTGGCACTCGCGATGCTGAGACTATTCTAATGACACCTCGTTTATCGAAATCGGGTCATCAGTCCAGCCTCTCTTATCTTACAGTTGACGCTTTAATAAGCCTAGTTGGAACTTGGAACTGACCCTGCTAATTCAATTCAAATCAATATGTTTTATTTCAGACTCTGGATCCATAAGAGTGTTAGTAATAGGTACATTAATCTTATAACCTACGTAGGTTTTAGTATAATTCAATGAACACAAAGCAAAACAATGTCAATAATAAATAATAATAAATGTCAATAATAAATTAAAAACATTATGTACCAGTGGTCCTTTTTTTTTTTTATTGATAATGGGTTTGCTCTTGACCAACTCCCGCCCTTGGAGGACGAAGATTCAGTCTACGATGTAGCGAGCTCACCCAGAAGAGCGCTCCTGGGTTCGATCCCCTAGTAAGGGCAAATATTTGTGTCACTAGCACGAGTATTTGTTCCTGAGTCATGGATGATGTTCTATGTTACCTAGGTAAGTATGTATTTTTCTATATAAATATGATTATCGTTGTCTGATATTACCCATAGTACAATCGTGGAATAAAAGGGTTGTCACTTTATAACTTTATTTACAAAAGTGACGAACCTTTTTATTCGGCGACTATGCAAGCCTGGAGCTTAGTTTGGTTTTTAAAATGTTGAAATGGTTACATGTAACAAAATACGAGCACGGCACGTAGCTGTTTTTCGACCTACGTAACGCAAATTACCGAATAAACAAAGTCCAGACGCAGCTAAACCTTCTAATCATTCCGGAAAATACATTTATCATGGACTTCGTGAAACTTCCATCATCGTAACGTGTACGGGGTACGTTTTATTATTTCTTCTCGAGACTGGTCCGTTTCGGGGTTGCCAGGAATAGCGCAAAAACTTCGTGATTAAAACTACCAATACTAAGAGTCATGTCACGGAAAAGTTTCCCTACGACGACTTATTCTCGCATTCCTATATTTTAAATAAAAAACAGAAAAGAAAACGATTGATATAATTATAATTAACGCAATAATCGTTTAACGTCTTTGCTGATGTTGACGCATTTTTCTTTTCTATGTATTTCTCTGTTTATTTCTGTATAACTACTTGACTGACCAGTGCCCGCTCCCATGTTATTAATATCGATATATACAAAGATTGCTTGAAAAATGCGTATGCGTTTAAGTATCTGAGTTAAAACCAGAAAAAACGCTTTTATACGTTTCCGAATCACAGCTGCTACCCTGAGCTTGTAGACATTAGAGTTAGTAGAGTCAGGGCGGCACCGCTAGTTTGGACCCCAATTCCGGACTGCAAACTGCCACACCGAATACGGCGCTCTACGCGTCGCGCCTGCACTACTCCACATCGGTGGATGACGTGGTGGGCTACGTCAGTCGGAAGACAGGCTATACTCTGAGGGTGTTCCAGCTGCATTCGCGGCGCTATGTGCACTTCGCTTCATTCGTGGTGCGAGTGCGGCGGCCGCTGCTGGGGACGGTCGAGTCGCCTGCCTTCTGGCCGAAAGATGTCGTGTTCCGGCGGTTCCGGGGCGGCCTGCCAGCGAGCAGGACTTCGAACGCTGCGATTGAACAGAGCCACGCTGTTTTGTAGCCAAAATAATTTAAGATATTGTTAAGTTTATAAATATAATAAGTATTTTAGTCAGTAAAGTATTTATCTTAGCCCAGTAGCCTGAAAATAAATAAATTTGTTGTTTGTTGTTTGTTGTTGTATTATACCGCGTTATGTATCTACGACCTTGGTTGGGCTGCGTCGAGGTACGGACAAGATGGAGACATGCATAAACTTGAATCTTATACTCATTGGTGGGTCAAGTAATGCTACTAAATAAATAGCTGTGCGCTAAGCTTGCCGGCGAGTTATTTAAGACTATGGGCAGATTATTCAATCTCCAGATACCACTAATCTCTCAGATAAATATTTTAGGTATATGACAAAGAAAAGAAAGTGACATCTTTAATTTTCAGATAATATTATCTGGGAATTGTAAACTTCGGTAATACTGCTGGTAGCAACCCTTGATTAATCTATAAGTCAAACCTAGACTTGCCCAAAATGACTTATAAAACCGGGTAAAACCAAATCCTCGCGGAATATGTACCGGCCACACCGCCGGTCCGCTACCGGGCCGGTAAGCCGTCTGATTCGGCAATATAAGCTGATTTGATTGCTTTAAGCTGCTCCTACCAGCATCGCTGCCGGCATATTGCTGCCCCATATCGTATATACGAGTATCTGTTTAAACATTTACTCAGCCTCTGCCTTTTGGCGATATTAAACGGTATTTACTATGACGTGTAATGTCCCTGTGTAGGGTCCATCCGGATTGCTGCCGCCATCTTACACGTACTTGTAAGCGGCAGTGTTGGCACTAATTGTGTTTTAGTGTGGAGGCAAAACAGCCAATGAAATACTAGCATAGCGGCATTCCGTCTTGTGCATTCCAACTTGCAAGAGAGGGTTGCAATACTTGCAATCTTGGAATTACATAAGACTATATGGGCCTCAGATTCCACCCACCATCAGGCAGTGCTTTTCTCATAATAAAAAAAGATAATACTTAACGTCATAACATAAAAATATGACAGTAATATCCAATACAGACGATAATTAATACTTCCTCCAGTTTGGTGAGCGGAAAGAGTAACGTAAGTAGGTAGTAGAGTCGTCTATATTGTGATAAGACGGTAAGCTGTCGGCTAGTATGACGCACCCTTATAAATTTTATATACACTAACACTTTTTCTACAAATTATACGACACTTCAATCATTTAAATCGGTTCAAAAGTAAACTCATAACCCTTCTTTACTAATCTAATTTACTATCGAACTAGGTACTTATAAGTCATATAACTTTACATAAAAAACGCGTCATTCCAGATGTATATTATTTATTAAGATAATTTACTCCTAATAGTTTAACAAAAACACTTTTACTACGTTCTGGACCTAATTGATCGTCTACCTTTTTAGGGTTCCCAAAAACGCGTGCGAAATGTCCATTATCGCTGCGGAACCGTCACGCTCGCCGGCCCATTTCCTCCCTATCTCGCACCTGCGCTGTTTACATGCGAAACACCGATATTTTCATATCAAAACCTTTTTCCACAAATATACACAACAACCTGAAACCACCCCAAAATAAAGATGGATAAAGTTATCTTTCCAATGCATAAAGTCGGCGTTAATATTAACGGTTTGGTTGAAACCAGTAAGTTGCGTAGAAGGCAATCAGGAAAATAACTTGTGATATAAATTGATCCGATCGGGTAAAAATACGTTTTAAAAAAACATTACGTGTAATTTTCTGTTCTTTTACACAGCGATTTTTGTGACCTTCGGCCTTAATAAGATTGGACGTTCAAAGCTTACGCGTTTGTTGGAAAAAATAAATACTTAGGAACCAGACCTAATTAAAAATGTTTGAACAGTTTCGCGAATTTCTTTGTGTTACGTAAAATATTTGAAATAATTTCATTGGTGACATTGTGACTTATTTTTTTGAAGTCACGCTGTTATTTAATCTCAGAAATAGTCAGTTATTAACCAAAGAATGTAAGAGAAGCAAAAATGGTACAATAATAAGTTATCTTCATCTAACTTCCGATGCCTCCCTTTCTTCTAATTGAGAAGCTCACTGAGAGATAAAACTATTGCCTTTATTTATATGATAATTCAAAAAAATCTCGTACGCAAATGTTTAACATCTTCATTAGTACCTGTATCCAACAAACGGTCACAAACAATTAAACACAGCATTCGTAACAACTCCGTAGCGGTCATAATCGCCTGTCAATATGTCACCGTCGACGGTACAAAGTGAATGCGTTATCCTAGCGAGTTGTCACGCCATTCTCGAACTAAAGTATCGAGCATTAAAGTGATGCATGAGGTCCATCTACGTCCGCTGTGAATTGTGCTGGCTGCACTAACTGGAGGGGTTGGCAACATTTGGTAGTTTTTCTCATTGATTTACAAGCATTTTCTAATTCGTCGTACTTACAAATATATACTAATGTAAATATTTATAATTTTAATTAAAATTAACAGATATTTACATTAGTATACCTTTATACCTTGATGAACTAATTTAATAATTTTCAGCTCTGGTTATATTAAACCTAGGTAAACATAACTTCAATGTATGAAGTAGTCAAAAGACTACGATTTCCAAGAAAAGAACACCATTCTGAAGAAGCGCTGCAAGAAGCTACACAAGTTTTGGGTTTGTTTTGTATTTTTATTTTAACTCATCATTTAACTTGGGCCCTAACACCTACAAAATCCCATTCTTACACACACCTTACCATATTTTCCCATTAAACACCACACACAGAATAGAAAACACACAGGATATTAAAACCTTACTTATTCAAACACGTTGGCATCCAATTTTAAATTTAATTTCAAATGCATCGGCCGGGTGCGCGACCCCTGGCCGCGTTCAGTATGCAGCTCAGTAATTCGCGCCATCGCTTTCCCGCATTGCACGTCTTAACAGCTTAATAAAGTCCGACTTATTAACCGGCTCGCCCGACTGAATACATTGCCAGCTGGTTTGGTAAGTGGTTCTTTGGCAGGTTTAAAGCTGCTAATGCAGCGGCAACGGAGCGGGGCGCTGTATTCTTATAAATTAAATGTCAGGTGTCACTTTGGGAAAGGCGTGGTGCAGCCGTCGCCTCCGCTGTCGACTCAAGCTGAACGGAGCAGTGAGCAGAGGAAATGACCGTCGAATTGTTGCTTGTAGCGTTGAGTATTTTGTACAATCTGATTGGTCCTTCCTCTGCGCTCCAGCCCGCTTGAGTGGAAATAAAACACACACTAAATATTGCTCTCTCAGATAGGTACTGAAGCTAACTAGCAATAAAAATACAATCTTTCAGACAAAATAACATGTTTGGTTATTCACTACATTAGTTAAGTACTTCTATGTTCTTACTTTTTCGTTACATAAGGTCACATGGACTACATACAGATTTGATATTAGCTCCTCATAAAAATAGTAGATTGCCAATAGTCTTATCATTTAGGCCCAATAACTAAAACTTAGGTAGGTGTAAAACTGTAGTGGTTTTAAATATTTCGTCAAATGAATCGCTGACTCGTTCGGTCGGTATCAGCTTCGAGTGCAATTTATGAACACGCCTCGCATCTCCGCTTCCCACCAGATAACGCACGTGACGTGATGTGACGTCATCAGTCACCGCCCACTCGCTTACCCCTCGGGCTCCCGTGACGGCTCCATTCTGGAGGGAGTTATAGCTAACAGAGATTTTACTAAAGGTTGTGTAAAGATAGAGACAAAGGCATAGTGGTATTTAAAGCCCTGTCTAGAACTCTTTGACAAGTCTCCATGCCTTAAAAAAAAACAGATATTGTACGTTTAAAACTAATCTTATTAATTGAACATTGTCGGATAGGTACAAAGCGGCAAAAACATCAGTTAAATGCCAAAACCGAAATTGATTGCGGCAGAACATCTGTTGTACGAAGTTGCCTAATTGCCCAAGTTGCCGACGTAACCGATCGCGAGCGATAACTGGATCATTGAAAGGGCCACCGTACAACAAAATTACGGTTAAAATTCACGCTCTTGTCGGTCAAACGGTTGTCGGTATCAAATTATTGTGATCAGAGTTTTTTTTTTTGTTTTCTTCACTTCTCCATTAAATAGCTTAAGCATGGTGTCGCTTTTGTGATTGTATCGCATAAGCACCGACCACGTTCGTTAGTTACAACAATCTTCGGCACAGATGACAATAAACCCGAAATGACTCTCCCGTGTGGAAGAGCAGTACTTACTTAAGTTAGAAAACTCAGTGGTACATGACGACCGGTGGGTTTGAATTCAGTATTTTACGATCACGAGTCGAAGACGACACCCTAACTGCCGCACTCAGAGACGTCAATTAATTTTTAAGTTTCATTAAAGTTGCTGCGTCTTATTCTATTGCTATAGCAAAGAAAGTGACAGCCGCTACTTTAATGAAACTTAAAACTTAATTGACGTCTCTGAGTGCGGCCGTAAGCCACTAGGCCAACGACGCTCTAAGCAGAACACGTGATCTAGCGCTCCGCTGCTACCAATCTAATCTAATGACACAGAAAAAGTTCATTTTGGTGACTCGTTAGACTTACCAGCTCAACTCACGAGATTTTTTATCCTATAGTCTGCAATTAGATTGTGCAAAACAGAACTTAAACATCTGAAATAAGTTCCGTTTACTCCTACATTTCGACTAATAACAAGTCATTACGTAAAAAAAAGGTTTAAGCATCCTAAAAATAATCTAAATTCACCATTTAACATCGACCCTGTGAACGACCGCCCTAGATTGCCGCGGGACACGAGAGTTTTCATATCTTTATTCGTATTGTTGAATAAATTGCTTTTGTCGAGCAGAATTGAGCAGAATTTGAGACGATCGTATTGAATTACGCGTTTGCCTGTTACAATATTGTAGGCACCAGAACTGTTAGGACTTTTTTATCAAGCTGATAATTCTTAATTAAGGACAACTCAAATTATGGTAAAAACCTCACACGATATATGATCATTAATTTATCAAACAAATGTGTTATTCTAAACTCGTACAAATTACGTATAAGCGCAAGCGAATACCTGCCCAGGCTCCTTTGAAGAACAAAAACAAATACGAAAGGGCGTGAGTTATGTAGGACTTCACCGACCAATTTAACGGACTGTTAAATCTAAATCGACTGTTGTTAGTCAATACATTTTGACAGCCGTCAAACCTCTAATCGCCTGTCTGTTGGTGAACACTTAATGGCCCTCATTATTTTTTATTTGAAAAAAAAATGACACATACTTCGTGTTTTACTTGCAGTTTTGAGTCAATCATGATTTTAAATAGGTAACAACGTATGGTAATCGATCAAATGCTGCAGTTTTATAGAAATAGATAATATTTATTTATTATTCTGCCACATGCACCCAGACAGGTGGGCTAGTGTAGCTACCAAGTGGGTGCCGCAAAATAAGCGACGCAGACGGGGCAGGCCTAAACGGAGATGGTGGGACGACTTGGACGTATTTCTTGGTAACTGGCCGGAAGAAGTACTGATTAGGGAGTCGTGGAGATCAAGAGGAGAGGCCTTTGCCCAGCAGTGGGACACCCAAACAGGCTATTAAAAAAAAATAGGTTTTTGTATACAACGTAGTGTATGTGTATTGCGTTTATCGCAATTTTATGTTGAGGATTGATTTTAAGCCAGTTAGCCGGTATAGGATAGAGTGAAAACGAATTATTTATTTAATATTTACAAACAACACAAACAAATAAACACATTCGATGCCAGCCTCTCTGATTTTCATACAAACCAGACTCGACGTATAGCCCTGGGCATCGAAATTGTTAATCGCAAATAACAGAAAACCCTCAAATCTAATCAAAAGTTCGGCACTAACGCTACAGAAATGACTATTGGGGCGGAGAACTAGCAACTTTGGTAACGACCCATTTCATGGCCCAAGTTGGTGCAATAGCTATTTTTGTCCTGTTATTGATGTTGTTTAATTAATCCCGTGTTATCTAGATATTTTATCTATTTTGTTACGTACACATTTATCATGAAATGTATAGTAGGTATACCTTTCACTGGCTGTAAATCGAACAGCATACCAACGTATTTAGCTCTAAGTATTAATTTAAAAATAAATACCAAAATCTTACCAGAATATTTTAAGTCTCTCAAATTTTCAACTCACAGCTTGAATTCTAGCAACAGCTGCTACAGCAGTCAAATACAACGATCAACAAAAACGGAATGCCAAAGAACCGAATAAAAAGCTCAAATCTCTAAGTCGTTTTCCACACGGCGCGTCTAAAACAATCTTGAATTATTGTTTTCCTCGTCAGAAAGTTCTTTTGAGTCTGAAAAGAATAATTATGTCGCTTAATTTCATTAATGAGCTATTGTGGCAGTTTAACTTGGGGCTTATTTGATTCTAAAAGATAATTCATTTAAAATCCTTCCCGACGGAAAAAAAAGACATTCTGCATTCCGCCTTTTACAATTAGGTCTTGCTTTACTCAATGATTACAGTAATTTTTCGCTTGTGAAATCGATGAAATTCGACGGGGAAAGATTTAAAGTATGCCTAGTCTATATGATGAATTCGAATGACCATTGATTTTTTATTTTTAATAGACACACTATATTATTATGTATACTACAATAATTACAGCGTGAATTAATGCGGGAGACAAAATAATAAACTTGTATGTGGATTTAAAAGTAACTATTATTTGTTTTAACAGAAAATCTTTACCAGTTTTGTGAGGACAAAAGAAGAAATAGAATGAAGTCCATAAAACTGGAAAATTAAAACTTTGAGCCAGTTTTTCTCTTTCCCTTGGGCTTTAGCTCAATTTAATATTCCTTATTTTATTTTATTTTAAGCAGCTGAGCCCTATTTTTATATAATAATTTCTAATTTTACCTATTAAAGTGTTAACTGTCCAAACGCGAAACACCATACCTAATATACTCGTGCGTTTATGAAATCATGATCAGATGATCACTTACAAAAACAAACAACCGATTGTTTTTAAAACAAAAGAATGACATTTCCATTTTACATATTAGTAGTTTATGTGACTGGTGCATAATGAGAGGAATTAAAATACGAGTGTGTGTTTATGAAACGAGCCGACAGGCGAGCCGAACATGCGGTTCCTGAACACATCATAGAGAGCTTATAATAATGTATGTAGATAAAATAGTGTATGTAACTGTACATAATTAGGCATTATACACCAGTCACATAAACTACTATTAACTTAGGTAGGCCGCGTTGCGTCGTGATGCGCGATGTGTTAGGTAGGTAGTGCTTGACATTTAACGACACCTCGGTTCGTCAACGTCGCCATCTTTTCAGCATCTATACGAGAGAACAGAGAAGGGTACAATATACATACTCTCAACATAAAGGTCAAAAACATAACCTCTTTTTTTTCCTATGACAGCTGTCGGGTAAAAATAAAGGAGGCGTAGTACCAAGTCCCTGGTCCCCAGTTCCGAAGAAACACAATAAGGTAAACGATCCCACTCGCACCCGCATATTGACCCAGTTGCTTGAGTTTCCGCCATTTTAAAAATAAACTTTTTTGTTTATGGTCCCGTGTCTAAATGGAAAACCTTTTTAGACAGGCTGCTGGTTTTTTTTAATTTGAAGGCACTTTTACCTTTTTACGAGAATGCTTTTAGTGTTGCGACGTATTTAGAGAAAGAATTATTTGCAACAAATTACATCGTACCTTGTTACAGGTACCTACAAATAACGTTTTATTGAAATTACGGGCACTTTTGATCAGTTAATTAATTTGTTCAACGTTATCCCAAATAGAACTGTTTAATTTCTCGGGCTACCCTTCATTACTCTCTAGGCCTCTAACTGCATATATCTTTGCTATCTGTCGAGCCGTTTTGCTACATTTTCTTGCGTTTTGTTTTGTTTTATCAAGTAAGTACCTAAATAATGTAGGTAACCAGGGTGCGCATTTTTTCACATAACTTTTTAAGTCCTATTATCGGAAGTCCGAAAATATTTCTCATACCATTTTAAATTATAATGATCACTCTTCATAAAAAAAATTAATACTAACGATCGAAACTCATAATCATCAGAATTCATAATATCACTAATCATACACCTTGTTTATACTGATATTTGTTTTCATATATTTTATTATACTAACGATCGAAACTCCTAATCATTCTAATTCATAACGAAGGTCTCCGTTAGGTGCGACGACGAGCGAAGCGAGGAGGAGTTAGGTAGAACTGCGACCCTACAGCGCGCGAGCCGGGCGAGCAAAGCGAGCGTGCCGCGATAGCAGTTATGAAAAAAAAAATAGTTTAAACATGTTCTTAGTAATGACAGTATTAATAATAAAAAATATGATAACTGTATGTTATGAGTTCCGTTAGTAGTAAGAAAAAAAATTATGAAAAGTGATTATTAAGAATATAAATCCCCAGGTAACCTATGTACATATTCTTGCCAAAAAAAAAACTTATAATTTATTTTTATCCACGGAACTAAAAAACCCTGCCCAACTCGCGCTTGCTTCTAAAGAAAGATGAAGGAAGTTATGGACGTTATGGTTTTATCGAGGCGCGTAACGGCAGACGCCCAAAGAGACTAATTTGCGCGTCTCCGCCGATTCGTAAGGGATACCTAAATATAAAAGAATGAACGGGAGTTCCGTTTTGCAAGTCTTTGTTTTGTTTGGCGTGTTTGAACCATTATTTCCTTGCTAAATCAAAACATCTAAATATAAAATTATTACTAATATTTTTTTATATTGTTTTTACAGTTACAGTACAGTAATGCTAGAATAAAGTAGTATCATTGTCATAAGTTTTGTTTAAAAAATGATTAACTGTTGAGTTTCTTGCGGCACTTCTTCTCAGCAATGGTCTCCTCTTGGGAAGCGCTGCTAGATTTTGACGTGTAAAAGTGCCCGTGCGGCCTGCTTACTGAATAAATATCTTTTACTTTTTATCTTTAAATACTAAGTATTTTGATTATCAAAACGATAACCAGCCAAAACTAGCATCGCTGTGATTGACGATCAACCAACAGGTCACTAATTCAGAAAATAAAAAAACTGCAAACAATTAATTTCATTACTAATAAACATTATCTTTGAAATATTCAACTTTACTAAATACTATTACTTCCTATAATTATTTACTAAAGTTACACACTGATGTATTACTCACTTAAAAATATCACATCAGGATTGCCACCGAATAAAATATTCCACACACTGTAATTCTTGACCCAACAAAGCTCTGAGAGCCGGCAAGTGTGGAGCTACAAGAATCCTTTTACACGACTACACTTGAGGACGTCATCAAATATACATTTTGGGATATAACGTCGGAATGCACGACACTGTACGAAAAGGGCTTGTCCTTGAATATGTATGAGATGTAGATGAAATATAAATGGAGAAGGCAGTTTTATGCACTACATTTAAATTAAATTAACTTACAATAAACTTTTTAATGCATTGTCTTGTGTAAAGTTACTTTCGGCTGCAGAATGTTGGCTTTTTCGTGGGTATTCTGTTCTGATGCGGAAAAGTATTTATTTTCATTTACCGTGTTAAATATTAACGAAATAATAAAAACAAATAAATAAATATTTACTGTAAAGAGATTAAAAGACTGCTAAAATCGCAAAAATGCACAATCGCGGAGACGGTTAATAACGATAAACCAAGTGGTTTATAATTGTCATGGTGGGTAGTGCAGAAGTTTGCACCTGCACGGAAGGTGTCACGGGCAAAAGCTAGTGTGACTATAAATAACAATTATTTTAAATATTACACTCTTCATTTTATTAGAAAAAAAATACACACAATAAAAATGACCTTATGACAATACATGCCATATCCACCTGAAGCAAGGTATATCATCCAAAGCGTAGGGTTAGCGAGACGATTTCCCCGAACACAGCAAACATCAATGATGCAAATGAGCGGTGCCAACCCTAATAGAATTGTAGTTTTACCCGCCTCGGCATCAATGCAAATAGTTCGCCGAATAAATAAATCAGAACCTCTTTCCGTTACTTGTTTCCTAGTACCAGTTGTGATAGTTACGGCTGCAAAGGTTAGTTCGTCGATCCGCTTTACGTAATACCAGCCTAACTTGAGCCCTGAAGAACGCATAATCATTCAGCAGTGGTATGTATCTACAGCGCTGGGGTGCCTGGACACAACGGTGGTTTGGTTTGGGATCACCCGTTGCCTGAGCCACAGATAAATAATAAGTGTTAGCTTGTGCGTTCTAGTTAGGATGGCACGACGTACCTACAACTCTCAGCGTTTGCGCTGAAAAGGGTTAATAATGTTATAAATTTAAAATTGTGCATCGGTTTGTTTTGCGCTAACGACAAAAACATTTAAACCAATTTTAGACAGGTTTCAAGAATTTTTCACGTTCGTTCTGACGTCACCCAAATTAGACAATACCAAATCTGAAAAGGTGCTTGAACTTGAAAAACCAGGAAAAAATTTCTTCAATAATAAATATATACAGAATTTTCAAAATATCATATCTTTGCAGAAGTAGGAAACACCTTGATGAAAATTATCGAAGGTGTGCTATTGACAATAATAATTGATTGATTTATTATACAAATAAACAGCCACCAGTATCTTGTAATATATCATAATTGCGTTGAACAATAAGCGAACGGATCGTAATTGGGGGGCTCTAGAACAATCGAATGAGTGAGTGAAGGACTGAACGAGTGAGCGAGTGAGCGGTATTCACACGTCCATCCACGTCGCGGAAACAAAGCTCACGCCTTAACAGGAGCAGAGAATAAAATATGGAAATACAAAATCGTGCTGCATTTGGTTTCATTTTCTTAATGGCTTCCGATTTTAAAAAAAAGTATGTTAGGTAAAACCACTTAGGTATATATTTTAAATGCACCATTTTTTTTTTCAATTCAAAGTACCCAATGACACTAAGGCCTTGTTCGGACTACATTAGTATTTCAGTCGAGTAGCGAGTACATTGACGAACAAGGCTTAGGCTGCCTTCCCATAGAAGCGGAGACGAGCGGTGCGGAGAGGAGCTGTGTAGGAATTGACCAATCACATTGGTTGTAATCCACATCTCGTCTCCGCTTGACTGTTTCCATTGAAGCGGAGCGGAGACGAGATGTGGATTACTACCAATGTAATTGGTCGATTCCTACACGGCTCCTCTCCGCACCGCTCGTCTCCACTTCTATGGAACGGCAGCCTTAAGACGAAACTAATGACACTCGTTTATCGAAATCGGTACATCTGTTCAGTTTCTACGAGGTAACAAAGAACCATACATAATATTATGTACATACATGCAGGTCAAAACATTACCCTCCTTCGGCAGTCGGGTAATAAGCAATTTTCAACCGTATTTAAATTAAAGGAAAGACTAAAGTAGAATTACTAGTATTTCGTAATACGTGCAAACTCTAACTTTGCAGATGCAAATTACTTCAATTACTTTAAAAGCAAAAAATTTATTTCCTAGCATGCACTTAAAAGACTACCGGTTTTGTAAAAGAAATAATAGTTTTAGATAATTACGAAAACTAGTGCTTTCTTCTTTCCTTTACAAAATTTATTTAAACCTTGCCACAAATAAATGTTACATTTAACCAGACTGAACTGAACAGTCCCATCCCGATTCAACTCAAATCTCTAAAATAAACAATTTTATTATTACAGCGTACATAAAGAAATCTACTTTTCTCGAGCTCAATCCGTGCCCTTGACGCCAATAACAGCCTTATTACGACAAAAGCACGCAGCGCGGGCATTGTACTTGTAGTCTCGTAAGACTGTTCGAGGGAGATACGTTAATCGTAAAAGTTTCGAGCAACAATACATTTTGAACAACATTGTTATGAGTTTTTGGATTTTCACACAAATCATGAAGAGAGTTGTTTGTAAAGTTGCTTTCCTCGCGACGACAGAGATTAATGCCAAATTTTATAGTAGTTAATGCGCCTTCTCGTTTTGTACATTATTAACAAAACGAGAAGGCACTTTAACTACTATCCACTTATAGCTGCAAGTCGTCATTGAAGTTTTATATAGCCATCGAAAGTGGCTAAGGGTGTAAAACAAAGTTTAATCTACACTAAAATCGCAAAGAGATGTATGTATGTATGTATATTACAGCAATAATATTAGTGTTGTTATTATGAAGTATTTTTACAACTTTCTGAGGTTATTTAAGTATTTTCCCTTGACTTTACGTTCACGTACGAGTATTCAGTGAACACTCTTATTATTGGATTAATGTTGTTCGTGACTTGCTACACAAAATGAATCCAGATTCAAACGGCTCCGCTTGTCTTGACGGCTAAGTTTCATTGCGTGACCAAATCATATGAAATTTAAGATCCCCAAATTGAATTAGTAAGTAGTCCAGATACTCGTATGGTGCGATTACGCACATTTTCACAAGGATTGAATCCATTCGGATATATCACGTTGAATCGTTTTGTCCGGGACCAAAAGTGCAATAGTACTTTGTCTAAACCAGAGGGCGTGCGCAACCCTAATTTTGTTAGCAAAACCCCGAAAAGGTCCCTCGTGAAAAATTATAACCCGAGTACGCGTCACGCTAAAAAATATGTTTCCCTTTGTATTTGAGTTGCGATATTTCTGGCTGTCGCTTCTTACCGAGAAAAAAGGTTTTTTTTTAATATAAGCGTAATTTATGTGTTGCTATTTACGTTTATTTGACAGTTCATGGTTAGCATTTCTTATTTACGGCACTCTCAAACCACTTTAGGATCGATTTAGAATCAACTAGGGCGTCTACACACTATAATGTAGGTTTTGGCGGAGATATTATTAGTATTATTTTTATCTTGATAAAAAACACAGACACAGTGATACCTAACCCGATCTAGGACGGGTTGTATGAACTTAAAGCATATCCTAGATACAAGGTGGGCCAAAAGAAGTCATCCGATGTTGTTTGACTCTCTTTTTTTGAATTGTTACGCAAAAAAATAGACACGATTATTCCGCGTTCTTGGGAAGTGTATGGCTCCATGGCTTGTTCACTTGTATTTTGCATCTGTCAAGTCCACAAATGTCAAAACAGATTTGACATTGGCGACTTTGCAAAAATGAGAGCATCTTCCAATAGGGTGATTTCTTTTGGCCCACCTTGTATTTACGGATTTTTATTTTTATTCAACACGTTTAAGTATACATATCATCCACATACACCGCTTAAAACAAGATGTCCCTAAAATAAAAATAACCCTTTGTGAGTTTTCGAAAGAAAAAACACCGTCCATTGTGCTCGCAACATTGTGCCGAGGATGCTCACAGAGACAGCTCGCTGCACGGCACTGCAATACTCAGACTTTGTGCAAAAAAGGAACCTGTCCGGTGATCACGAGTGGCGCCGAATAATAAATTAAAACACTATAATAAGCAGGTGACAGTTGAAAATATAATTCTAGTGTATCCCAATTTCATTACAAAAATGACAGACGGTGAACAAAAGAACCGCGTGGATAACGTCATTTTTACAGACCAAAATGAATGCCGTCCAATCAAGGGATAGATTAAAGGGGATTTAGCATGATGAACACTTTAAACATAATTTAAGCAGCTACAAAGAATTCAATTAGCTGAGCAAACAGGGGCAGTCCCCTCGCCTGCATCATTGTTTACCAATCCGGATGGACTGAGCTTAACATGGCTGAATTTTAACGTATGAGCACATCTTTACATAGTACCCAGGTCGGCAAACGTTTTAGACAAAGAACCAGATGACAGAGAAATATTGATTTTTTCGAAGCTCAAGAGCTGCAGTTTTCTGTTTCAAGTTTTTCACTGTAAACCAAGTTTTAATAGGACAAAAAAACTTTTTAGGGGAACTTGAAGAGCCACAAACTGACCCTTCGAAAAGACGCATGCGTTTCGCGAGCCGCAGTTTGCCGATCCCTGACATAGTACATAAACATAAAGGTATTATTTGAACTAGTGATATACGTAAGAGTCACCTATCCTACTTTATATTTGCAGATATATACTTGCCTGAAAAAAAAAAGAGAAGAGACCAATCTAGCAACTTTCACATCACACTCGCGGGCAGAAGCCAGTTTATAATATTAGTAGTTAGGTTAGATTCAGTAGGATACGACCAATTTCTTTGTTCCCCACGTAGTTAAGTTATGTAAGTCTATCTTGCCCTACTAACCTAACCCGACCTTCTAAATCTGATGTTATGGCAAAAGCGCACGCAAAGAAAACAAGGAAACGGCGCTTTGAAAAGCAGCATGTCAATAATAAACGACGTACAAACTGGGTTCTGCACATGTTCTGCATTATATACGATACATTCTCTATTGACTCGTGCGACGTACACACCAGCAACTCTTGTGTTGGCACATATTGCCACACGTTCTCGCCAAAGGAACTTAGTTAAGATTCATGTCGCGACAATTGGGTATAGATCACAAAGTCCTTTCTGAATTGCGTTTTAAAGGAATATTCTTTAGGTTGAATAAAGAAGATATTTGTATGATAAATGATAATTGTTATTCGCTTTTTGATACAAGTCAGTTTCATAATGCATTTATTTCTGCAAGAAAGGTGAAGAAACACCACTTTGTTCTTACAAATTCTCCACATGAAATGTCGTTGGCACGTAAATAAATAAAAGTTAGGGGACAATCTGACACAAATTGACCTGAGTCCCAACCTCTGATCTAGCCTTGTACTAGGCTTGTCGTGGTTGAGCTTTAGTAGAAATAAATTCTTCATTACTTAACTTTGCTCCCAAGTGCGTAAAATACGCTTTGTAAAGTAAGTAAAGTTCGTACACATTACTCACAACTTCCACTTGAAAAGTATTTGGAAGCGATTGGATTCCCGCAACAGTGTCACTAGAGTCACCACGCGTTTGGAACCAAACATTTTAAAGAAAGCAGACAAGATTTTGATGCCGTGAACTCTAAAACCTATTGACGTTAGCAATCGCAAGACTGCACCATCCGTTGCCTACCTTGAGGACCTAAAATCGGGGTCACATAGAAATGGCCAAAGATGTCAACAAATTAGTCCTGTTTGGCACATAACCTCAAAATTTCATCAAGCGCGTTTTTTTAATAGAACGTATAAATAATTGATATTTAATCTAAAAATGAATATGAAAGTAATAATCAAGCGTATAAATTATTGTAAAAACCTTTCTCGATCTTGAAAAGAACATGATTATGGAGTAATTTTGGTAAATTGGTTAGTTCGTTTTGTTTACATCTTTGACCATTTCTAATGACCACGATCTTATATAACATTGAATTAAGGAGATAAATAAACTATTTTCACATGGCATCATTTTTCATTGTTGTTGTTGTTTATTTCATCGTGTAGAACCCTATAGGTTAGGTTATTTTTATAAAAATCCTGAAATATTTACAGTTTGGGTTAAAAGCGGTTTGACAAATGATATGTTTGTGAAATGAACCAGTTTGTGAAACGTTTTTGGTAAATCATTAATGAACCTCTGGTCATTTCTATTGACTCCGATTTTAGATATTATGGAAAATGCTTCTATGCTAATCATATCACCGGATGCTTTCCTCCTACAACCGAACACAAGAATGTAAGTACTGTTGCTGACAAGTAAACTAGCTACTTTATTGGGAAATATTATCGTTTATACCTATTAATCTAGGCAATGGTCTAGATATCCGTGCATCGATTGTCAAATAAAATTTAAAGATGTACACGCACTTTAACTAAGTTGGAATTAAAATTTTACACAGAGCTTCAATGACAATGAATACATAATCGTCTCGTACTTAAGCAAGAAATACAATATTTCTGGGGGATTTGAACTTAACCCATGGCAACCCCGTGCGTGTCTCAAATCTCCGCGTGAGTGAAGTTCGAACTTCGAAGCAACTTTAATGTTGTCAGAATTCGCACTGGGGTACCTATTTACCGTGAATCCCTCAAGTTTGCGGGAAGTAATAAATCTCCTCAATCATTTACTTTATAGCGGTTTTATTTTAGCGACTGTGTTTGCTGCTCCGCTCTATTCGAAAAGCACTCTCGAGCTTTTATTTCCTAAATAAAAAGGATGTTGGTCGTTATCTAAGAAACATTTCTTAACCAAACTTAGCTTAAAGGTATAATCGTGCGATATTTTAAGAAAATATATTGCTTTTTAAAGTAAAATACAACTCAAATGTATTTACTTCCTACCACAATTACGATACATTTTGTTTTTGATTTGAAACCTTGAAAGTTACCTAGCTCGCATTTGTAGAATTAAGTAGAAGTCAACTATATAGATTTCTGGGCCACAAGAACTATGTCAAAGTAACGTAAAGCTCTTAGAATTATCCATTTATTAAATCGGTTTGAATGTGTAATTCTGTGTGTGTCTGTTTTGTGTCTTCTGTGTAGTGAATAAATGTCTTTCTTTCTTTCTTTTCTTTTCTTTACATACTGGCCAGAAGGATTCCTCAAAAACAAGGTTTTGATGTTGGTATAATCTCACACATTCAATGAATATAAAATGGTTTAACATTGTTATTCATGGCGCATCATCTTGCCCGTACGAATAACTCGTAAAATTTCATTGTTTATCTATACCCGCCCAAAAGTTGAGGTTTACTTCAACAACTTTCGGGGGAAGATTTGAAAAGTATTGTTCACTCATTCGGTCAGTTTATAGATCACACTACAAAAAATATGGTGGCTCTGACAATATATTCGTTTTAAAATATTGATAATATTTGAAATAAATTTTACAATACTATAAAATAAGTCTGTCTTTTTAGTAAGTACTCGTACATGTGACTAAATGGTACTGACAGTATCCAGCGGCGGCGTTAACTATATTCCATTAGGTGGGCCTTTGGCCAGTTTTTCTGTCTTTGGTCATTAAAAATAAAGCGGCAAAAGTTGTCGATCTTTTTAAAAAAAAGCCGGTCAAGTGCCAGCTGGACTCGCGCACCGAGGGTTCCGCACAAACTTGTAGGTATGCAAATAGTTCGTAAAACATGGGAATCTAGTCTCGGAGAAATTTGGCAAGTAGCAATACTAGCAATGTCTTATAGCACAAGTAAAGGAAAAAATCCGAAAACCTTTAATTTGTACTTACATCACATAAAAAATTAAGTCCAGTATAAGCTGATACTCACTAAGTATTTGATATTAATTTCAACTTGATACCTCCACGCGTTCCTGCGAAAAAGCGTCTTGACAAACACACAGACGGACAACAAAGTGATCCTATAAGGGTTCCGTTTTTTTCATTTGGGGTACGGAACCCTAAAAAAACATTTTATAATTATATACGAAATCATTTTGACCACCATAATTAGAACAGCCGGATGGCTTTACAAATCACCCGTAGGTATTTGAGAACCTGTGAAAAACCAAGATTGTAATATTTTTGGCTTTTTGGTGGAAAATAACACCTAGGTACTTGACATATTTTATTATCGGTAAGAAATATTAACGAGGGTATGTATATCCTTAGCAAAACAAAATACGTCCTTGCGTCTATGATGTCGCGCTCGTTATTTGTTTGTTTGTTTGTTCAAAGAGGTGCTCGGAAGTTTGCAGAGAACTTGGGCAAGTTACGCGGGTTTGCGTTGCGTTTGGGTTGAGCTGCGAACTCGTCTTTATTGAAATGTGTTTGGTGGGTTTCTAAAGTGATATGTTAGCCGTGTTTGTGAGAAATACTTCTCAAACAACCACTTTATAGGATAACGGAAGTAGGTTGGTGAAATTCCAACAATTGTTTGGCTGATCGCGCTATTTATTCTGTATTTAACGCATTTTGTGGTTTTTATTCAAAACAAACCCTTTTCTAGGAAAGATTATCAATAAGATTTTATTAAAAAAAAGCGCTTTAGAGAATCCTAATAGTTTAACCCGGCACCATCTCAGTCTTTTCTGCCCGTTAACACTTTCACCGTCCATTCTCTATAAAAAGTCGCGTCGTTCTTTAGCATAAAAACCTCCTTAGCACTTTAATGTCAAATATTTTGACAACCGCTCGCGACGTTGCCAGCTTTGCTGTTACCGTGTGGCCAGTGACTGCGCCCGCGGCGCCTCGTTAGCTACTTGTTGACAGCTCGCAATATTTATCGTAGCGGCCCCGCTCGAAGCTACGCGTCGCGTGCTACGCGGGTCTAACTACTAGTTTGTAGCAAGTTGCGAGTCGATGATGTATGTAGCGAATTTACGCATAACAAGTAGGTACTGGTATTACAGAGTTGTTGAGTATGTCTTTTAAGTTTATTTTAGAATAATAATAATATGATTGAGAATGCATGATTGCGTAGCACAATTTACTCTCTTTAACTATTGAAAATAGTCAGTTATTTAAATAAAAACAAATAGCAATTGAAACGTGAAGCTAAAACCTGATTACTAAAAAATAAAACAAATCAACTCGATGTTCTTAAGCGGTCATACCATCCAGTTGTGATCTGCTCCTGTGACAGCACTTTGCTGGATGGACAGTTTTTAACGGATCACCAATTTTTTTGTATTTGTCGTATTCTCAGACATTTAAATAGCGTATTGTGTGAAGGGACTGAATCCTCGGTGCGAAAGTCATCGCACTAGACCCGGTTACTCTTGCTATGCTAGGTGCTAAGACCAGGAGAAAAAACGCAGATGCGTTGCAAAGTATGCTCTTTTTCGTAAGGTTCTTAAGTCGTAGCGGTCCGAAAACACCGCCGCAATAAGCTAACGTAACAAAAACTACATAAAATAAATACAATTGTCAACTCAACACGGTCCCATGCCGTTCTCTATGTGCCACGCGCGTGCACCGCAAACCCTCGCTTTTCGAACGTTTTGCGACGAACGAAGCTCAACGCACGCCTCACTTTGCACGGGAGTTTACAATCGCGAAATGCTGAAGGTAAATAGGCAACAATCGGAGACCAGATTTTTTGTACATATGTACTCGTATAACTATGGTTTGTAAAGCAATCGTAAACTCTTATAAAACTTAATCATTTAACGTTACTTTTGCTAATATTTGCAAAAACGTCGATTTTTTTCTTCATTAAAAAATTACCACGAAATTATATTTTTAATACATTTATTAAGTGGGTCATGTCATAATGTAAAACAAAATAAACACTGATACGGTAAACACATATCATGTAAAGGTAAACATGTATCAGTGTTTTAGTCAGGAAACGTCCCGTCCCGTTATAAATTTTGCTTATTTAAGCATTCAGAAATACTTGCATATTACCTTACTGTCACAATAAACCACCTACAAAATAAAAAGTTAACTCTTAAATAACTTCCAAGTTGAAATCTACAGCACGTTCCGCCTGCCCGTAGCGTGTCCTGCCCGTATAAAGCCTGTCCCGGGTCCTGCACACAATAGGAAGTGTAATAGATAAATGCGGGCTCTTCCGGTCGAATCTGAAGCAAATCATTGCTAGGGTTCGGATTCGCAACCAATTTGGAACAGTTTTGGCCGAAACCGTGACTGAAAACTCACGTGTCTTGGGGATTTGTTGTTTTTAGAGCAACTAAGTTGAAAAATTGGCGGCTTTTTAACCGAAAGGTTTTTTTGGGTGGGTGGGACTTTATCAATCCTTACTAGTCCTTACTAATATTATAAATGCAAAAGTGTGTTTGTTTAATCCGTTTTTACGGTTCAACGCCTCAACCGATAGACGTGAAATGTGGTATAGAGATATTTAAAAGCGCGGAGGCAGACATAGGGTACTTTTCTTACAAAATTGGCAGTGTCTGACTGAGGGAATAGCGATAATCGACTTCTGCGCAGACGGAGTCGATGCACCGACGGTAGTAGTACTATATATGGGTCCATATGAACCTTGGGAGGCCGAGCAAAGCAAGGACCGCTATCTTGGCGGTCCCACTTTGGTGTATATATTTAAGATCATGCAGATTTGCCTGCGCGTGGCGAGTGCTCGATCTTCGGAAATGTCCGCGAAATTTCGTAAAGTTACGTCTTGTTAGTCGAAGCGTTTCAGTACCAGCCCTCTCCTTCACGGCGGCTTGAACGGGACCTGTACGATTGAGTACATGTGACTTCTGATGAGCGTCTTCAAAGTGGCGAAGACGATGGGATCAGGACTGCAGGGTAAAGAAAGGATGTAGATTGGCTGAAGGAGTTTGCGCTTCTTGAATGGCTAAGGTAAGATTTGAATAGTTAGCAAACGTAAATGTAGCATAAATATGTGAGAAAAGAAAGAGTATTTACATTCAGTTGGACGAATTTATTAACCTAACGAGGCTGAACTCTCTTACAACGCTGCCCCCTTAATAAAAGGAGCACTGAAGGTCAACAGTTAAAACAAAGTTGACCTAAACGTGTCACAAATAAAGTTGCATATACCATATTAGTTCTAGAACACTTGTATCCTTTTTTCAAAGGAATGCAGTACGAGTATCAACCATTGAAAATAAATTCTCGCGACGAAGCCACGTGACCGCAAACGCCGTGAAACTGAATGTACGTGTTTGGCACAAGTCACCGAGTACTGGAAATATCGCAAATGTATAAGCAATAATGAACCTTAGTACGTGTGCATAATGCACAGCCTTATAACAAGCAACTTGGTGCAATATCGAACTGAAATCTTTTAGGCTTTTGAGGACACTAAAGAAAAATGGATCTTGATACAATGTTATAAGATGGATAGTTTTACTTACTAGTTAGGAAGTTGGTGGGAAAATCTGAACTCTATTTGGGTGTTCTTTATAAAATAAGGGTTAGAGAATGTTTTGGTTTAAAATCGTGCTAGACTGTATTTTATTTGATCAATCGTTAAGAATGAGAGACATAAAAAAGCTAAGACCTCTCTAATAATTGGTCAATACTAGCTTTTTCCACGATTGCGAATTTCCTGAAACATAAAGTCATAAGAATGTGTTCTAATTCTGGATATGGTTCCGGAAACAGAAAACTTTTGCAAGTGTTCAGCAGCGTTAATGAGACTCCTAAATACTTTTAAGTGACAATTCCCCAAGTTATATAGCCAGGTTATAGAACAGAAGATCAAGACATTAAATTAAAACATTATAAACATACACGTGCATGGAGCGACCATGCCATGAGTATTCAAATTTGCGAAATTCTCAATTTTTTTAAGCAGCTCGCATACTCCTACATCTATCAAATAACCCGTCTTTGTCAAAAGGCCTTTTTGATGTAGAAAACTATAAGTGGCTAAAAAAAGTTGAACGCAGTAACTACCATGTTTTTAAGTAAAAAAAGCCGGTCAAGTGCGTGTCGGACTCGCGCACCGAGGGTTCCGCACAAACTTGTAGGCATGTAAATAGTTCGTAAATCACGAGAATACAATATAAACAGGGTCCAGTATAAACTGACACGGAATAAGTATGCACTTTAGTACTTAGTGAGTGTCAGCTTATACTGGGATTTTTTTTATGTGATGTAACTACAAATTAACGGTTTTCGGATTTTTTCCTTTACTTGTGCTATAAGACATAGCTTCTTGCAAAATTTCATGATTCTAAGTCAACGGGAAGTACCCTATAGGTTTTGATTCCCTTGAGATTCCCTTCAATATGCGGCATAAACGGCCGTATCTTTTGATTGCGTTGACTTGGATGTTTGATTTTTTCACTGATCCAAGGGACTGCAGACTTATGTATGTGATATTAATTTCAACTTGATACCTCCACGCGTTCCTGAGGAAAAGGGTCTTGACAGACACACAGACAGACAGACAGACAGACGGACAACAAAGTGATCCTATAAGGGTTCTGTTTTTTTCTTTGAGGTATGGAACCCTAAAAAATTATAATTTTGCCAATTTTGCTCTAAATCGCTTACTCATATTTAAAACCCCTTTTTTCCAAACTATAATACTCGTATTCACTCGTCGGCTGCAGTCGTTGTGTTGTTATGACTTTACATACGTGCTTACATCAATAATAATTCAGAAATTAACGCACGCTCGGCATGAATAATCAGTTTCAATTGTCATCTATTTTTACAAGTCCACACGCGTATGCAAATTCAAGACCGAAGTGCTTTATTTATACATCAGCTTTTTCCAGTTGTACCTATACGTCTGCGAAGCGGTCAGGTTCCGCGCTATACCTCAAACCTCCGACACCAAAACGAGCAGCTCAAAAATTCCATCACAGTTTGAAGTGCATCCGCCCGGCGTCAGTTTGGTGGGGGTGGGGGTTAGAAAAATATCGGCTGCAGCTAGGAGCTGTCACGTTCAGATACGTGCTCCCGAGTGGAAAGACACACGGGTATGTGGGATGGATGACATGCTCGCCAGCTTGTTCGACTCGACCGAGAGGCGTCTGAATTGTTATTGAGGCGTCTTAGTTGTCAGACGCGTTAATAATTTGTTTAAAGCTTTAGGCACACCAAACGCGTGTCAGGCGCGTCGCGTCGCGTGGCCTGAGCGTCGCAGCACCGGCACACCGCAGGCAAGCGGCAGCTTCAACGCGTTTTGAAAGCGTGCCAGCGCTGCGCACGCCTCGTGGCTGCGTTCGGTGTGATTTGCTGCGCGGCGCGCGCATACCCCCACCACGCGTTTGTAAAAAATACAACGACTAGTACCTGCACCGACGCCGCGCTGAAGGGACGCATGCCAGCGCGCGCGACGCGCCTGCTTCGCGCACGCCACGCGACGCGCTGCCCGAGTTGTCTGCGGCGCGAAGCAGCTCGAACGCGTGCCCTGCGCAGGCACGCGTTACTTTTTGGTGTGCCGGGTTAAATTTGATTTGTTGTTTTACGACATGCGCGGGCCCGCGTTCAAAGCGCGACGCGCCTGATACGCGTTTGGTGTGCCGAAAGCTTAAATCTGGTAGTTTGAATCATGTTATCACCTGGCTTTATTTAAGCACCTTTTATAGCCCGACTTTCGAATTGATGACGATTGTTATTGAGGCGGAACTGAAAATTGATTATACCTGACAGCTGTATCCGTGGTGCTACAGGCTAAAATATACTACTTACCTATTAAGTATATCCTACGCGGACCGGAATGCGAAGTGTTGGCAGGCCTTCCACAAGGTGGACCGACGATCTGGTGAAGATTGCGGGAAGCCGATGGATGCGAGTAGCACAAAACCGGCCGTCGTGGAGATCCTATGTCCAGTAGTGGATGTCTTTTGGCTGATGGTGATGATGATGATGATGAAGCACATTCTTAAAACAACCTTCGGATTTGTGATTCTTTTCTCACTCACTCTCATACCTTCTTAAGCGAATCTAATCTACTTTACCCGAACCCGAAATACTTTTTTTAGGAGCTGTTGCAATTAGTGCATATCAGCGTTTGCCAGCTCCTCGCTCGTCGTCCCCGCGGCCCGTGAGTCCGGCGGACAGTTTGACAAGCGTTGCTCACAGCACGCGGCGCGCTTTGTTACATATTTCAGGCCCCCGCCGGCTATGGTTAGTTCCTGTCGGACAGCGGAACAATGTTTATAAAAAAACATGAAGGCTTTCTGCCGGAGAAATTGTTTTTGTACGTGAAAAATCGGGAACGGTGATTTATTACGGTTTTAACAGGATTTTAAATATTAAACATGTCAAGTACACGCCATTTTATCTTTTTAATACTTCTCGAGAGGTATTAACGGACATTACTGTATGTACATTGTGAACAATTCATTTACAAACCATCAGCCGTATCATGGAGTTTCGAAACCTGCCATGTTCTAGGCAGTGAACAAAACAGACGGAGAAATATGTCTTATATGCTAAAGCGCTGCTCCCCTTTTACTGCCTTTTACGACCTATGTTCAAAGTTTTCATGGTCAAATCTAAATTTAAATTTTGATAAATGTACCTACGTTTTAGGTGGTCAGTGATGAATAGATACACTGTAACTTATTAGTTAAATGCATAGGTAATAAGATCTTAATTAGCAAACACGAAAAACATTGAGAAGTGGGATTTAAGAATTGTTAAATGTCATTTCCTATGTTTGGAATGGTCTGGAGGCCCTGGGGCAACAAAGGAGTGGAGGCCTCTAATTACATATTTTCCAAATAGATTAAACATTTTTTTTAACTTGGATGTTTTTGTTACTTTTTTAGAAATTCTTACTCCACAGTAACTGGACTCCTTTTATTCTTTCAGTACATGAATATTGCCCACAGTCAAATAATAAATTCATAAAAAAATAAATTGAGATATTTTTATTTTACTTAAAATCTCAAATAGGTACAAGTGATGGAAAATTAACTCCGTGTTTCATGATACAACAAAATTAACAGTTAATGTTTACCTTTTGACGTCTTTGACGTATAAAATGGCCCGTGCGGCCTTCTTACTGAATAAATATATTTTATCTTCCTGAAATATATTTATTCATATATGACTCATCCTGAAAACAATGCAAGACTTACACTGCTACATGTATTTATAAGCTTCATTCCTTATTCACTTATTCTCATATATAACGTGAGCTTTTAACCTCTACGTACCTACTTTATGATCTCGTAGAAAGCTCTGGGTAACCATAATATGGAACTACGAAGAAACTCGAATGCCGAAGCGCTGGAAATTTATAAAACTGACTTCTAAAGGAGTCGGTGGAATTAAAACTAAAAGGAGTTATTTTCTATATTGAAAAAGTTAAGCATTTGAGAAATGCGAGATAATTGACTCCCTAATACTGCTACAATACATATTGTTTGTAAAAATAGCAAAATGGTGCGTGTAAATATCAGATCAGCTTTACAATGCTATAATATTGATTTGTCATCGCCCCATCACTCACACAGGCCAATTATAGAAAATGGTTCAAAATTCACTGGCAAGATTTGAACTACACAATCAGACTGACATAGGCGCAAACGTGATCTTAATAAAAAGCTTGTATACATCAAAATCAATCGGGTTCGTAATACAAAATTAGGGAATAAGGTGAATCATTACGGCAAAAACTATTATTTGTAACAGCATATAAATGAAAGCTGTCTAGCCTGATTGGTCACAATCAATTCCCAAGGGAGGCCGGGGCAAAAAATTAATGATGGGAAATCGGGGAGATAAGGGAAAGTGATCAGTCTCCGCTGGGGAGGCACGGGTATATTGATACTAAATTCAGTGGATAGGGAGAAATGGGTGAAAGGAATTGTGCTTTTCAGTTTTTAAGACGCTTTGTAAATAAACTTGGAATTTAATTTGTTTTAAACAAGTTTCTTTTAAAGGTATCAAAATGGAGCTGTATGAAACGGGGACCAAATATGGGTTAGTTAGAAATCATTTATTTATCAACAAAAGTCTAAAATAAGCCGTTAAAATAAATCTAATATTCAAAAAATTATATCACACCTATACCCATACAGACACCATAACAATCAACAACTCGCGCCCTCTCAACATGCCGTCTTTATTTCTAACGCTCTCAGCACTCAGCTATCTCCTTTCACCACAATCTCACAGACCAAAACGCCTCAACCGAGATTTTGAAAATGCGCATGAACAATAAGTTGCCAATACACCATGATCTTAAGGAGTTTAAGGATATAAGTCCCGAAAGCCCCCGCACTGAAGATGCATGATCCTGTTATGCCCAGCAAAACCTGTTACAATCATGAGCTCCAGAATGGGAATCTAGATCTCTACCTAAGGACCTGTTTGAGCTTGACTTAACTAACAAGCCAAGAGGTTTTCAGTAATACCGGCAAATATGGTGCCTACTCTCTCTCTCTCTCTAACTCTCTAACTCTCTCGACGGATGCCATACCCGCCCGCTTCGCCTTTGTACTTTAAATTTACGATGTCAATGTATTATTTACTTATACTTTTTGTGCAATAAAGAGTTTACATACATACCTTAAATCTAATATATTAAAAATGTAAGTAGAGAAACAAGCCATACGATAAAATAAATAAATAAATATTTTTAACGCTACCTTTTTACCCGACAGTGCGCAGCCATAAGAAGGTTAATAAATAATAATTTTAACAGTCTACTTATGTATTTTTATCATTTATCATTTATGTATGTATGTATGTGACCAAAAATCGGATGTGTGACTCTAGCTCTCCTAAACTATAGGACTGATTTTTTTTTGCATTTGCAATATGAGCTTGCTACTTGTTTTTGGGAATATTTTCTCTTCCTAAAATACGCAAATTTCCAAAAATTGAGATCGGGAGGGCTGTAGGTACGACCGGTCTTCACCCCCACCCTCGCTCTCCGAAATTAGTAAAACTGTAGCTGGCTATTTCCGGCTTTTCAAACTAAATTAAAAAAAGGTCCTTAGGTACTCAGAGACAAAAATATGCCGCCTAGTCACAGTAATCATACAAGTACACGGCTTCAAAAATGACTTAGACCATGAAAAGTGGTCTTTCTCCCGCGGTTTCACCCGCGTGGAAAACGAGATCCCGTGGGAAATTCAAAAAATCCCATCTTATTTCTTGTCTACACCATTATATATACCAAATTATATTAGAAGTTGGACACAAATGCCAACACATTGGTAGTTTTAAGTATTTTATAAATTTCTTGTTAATTATCGTTCTGATAAATCTTATTGATAACTTCTATTGAAATTTGTAAGTGTTCGTGAGCAATGCCAGAGGCATAGCCAGCAGTGATGCTGCTGCCTTGCAGGGAATATTCTTCACGCCCCATGCCTACATTTGCATTTTTTATTGTCGACAAGACGAGCTAAAACAATATTCAAACAATTCAATATATAGGTAGTAGACGTCGTTGGAATGCCATTTGGATGGTTACCACAAAACACTCTTTCGATCGTTCGGATGCACCATCTCTTTCACTCGTCAGTTGTGATTAAATCGTGAGCAAGGGAAGGAGCTAACGTAACTTCAAACTTCGTTTTTCACAGTAGCCCTCCAGTGCTAATCTCTCGCCGGCGGTAACTTCGACTATCCTTAGTCTCTGCGCGACCGACCATAAACACTTGACTTACTCGTATATGAAGAGTCGGCCTTATATATGGTCTGATATTCTTAGATAAAATTGCGTTAGCATCATAAAACAATAATGTCGAAAAGATGAGCTTATCGCCCGCACCAACTTATTACATAATAAAAAAAATATGCACTGGGTTATTGAAATTCCTTTTAAAGCTGAATTAGGATTACTGTTCGAGTTATGTGGAAGTAATTAATTGTGATTCAGACAATTTATAATATAATAGCAACGAAAACAAAAAGCATCAATGAGCACATTTAATTTAGAATGTTGATACAAATTAACCACGATCCCAGGACAAATATTTAGTCAGGTCATGTTCAAGCCATAAAATTATTATGCTATTTGCAACAGTTAAAAGTCTAGTTTAAAAAACACCCGGAAGATGGCGCAAGATTAATTGTGACGTCACCGGAGGAAGCGCGCCGGATGAGACGTGGAGGGGACACGCCGGATTTCCGGCAGACTAGTGATAAACTGACATACGGGCGGGTGGTTTCCATCATGAGACCTTTTTGGACACTAGACACAATTAGCAGGGATAAGCCTTACTTCTATATCTTGAACATGAATGAATGTTTCACGAACTTCCAGAAAAAAAATATACGTTGCCTGCTCTTTCATATTTATTAGCTCAGGCAGTGAATGGGACATATGTATCTAACTCCTGTATACCTTACGAGCAGCTCCATTTCTTGCACTGGCTGGAACGTGAAAAATTTTAAAACCTCATACTGGTACTTCACGGGACATTTGATTATAAAGTCTCTATAAATTGCGAAAGAAATTGGTCTTTATGAATCCTTATAATCGTGAGTTTTAATCATTTATCCATTACCTAAATTAACATAAACATTTGTATTTTGTTTTTGTATTTGTATTTTCCCGTATTCTCCAGAGACCCTCGTAAAGCGTCTGTTCACGTAATGATCCGTAGAGATGTATGAGCTACAACTGTGCTTTAAAATTACAAGCGTCCGGGAAGTTTTACAAAACTCATCCTTGCGCTGCGTGTGGGCCGCGGATGCAGAGCCGTCGTTGCTAGATGTAGCTCGTCCCTGATCGAATATAAGCGTACTCCAATGTATTAAGATAATATTTCCAATGTACTAGGATTATAGTAGTTATACTAGCTTTTGCCCGTGCGTGACTCCATCCGCGTAGAAGTCGTTTATCGGGATCCCTTAGGAACTACCAAATTTTCCGGGATAAAAGTATTCTATATGTTAAGTGTATAAGCTAATAGCTACTTACTACCTCTCAAAAATCATGTAAACACTGTATATTGTCTAGGGGACACGGTTTATGTAGGAAGACATGTCGAAACTCTTTTATGTGGTTACATATGTGTAGATATATATGTTTATATACCTGTGTATGTATATATATATACATTATATATATATATATATATATATATGCTATTTTTAATTAATTATTAATGCTAGATTAAGTAGTATCATTGTCATAAGTAAATTCTATTTAAATAATGACTAACTGTTGAGTTTCTTGCGGCGCTTCTTCTCAGCAGTGGTCTCCTCTTGGGAAGCGCTGGTAGATTTTGACGTGTAAAAGTGCCCGTGTGGCCTACTTACTGAATAAATATCTTTTATCTTTTTTATCTTTTATCTCCATTCCAAATTTCATCCAAATCCGTCCAGTCGCGTTGCAGCACGCAACGCATGCACGCACGCACGCACGCACGCACGCACGCACGCTAAATAGTACCGATAAAAATCCCCTAGAAACTAGTGAATTCTATTATATGGGATCTAAGTAATAGTTTTCAATACTTCTCGACGTCACAACTCGATAAATACTCATCTAGTCGTAATTTCCAAAACACATAATTTAAAAACACTTAGTTATTATAATTTTTAATTAATAAAAACAATTCCACATTCAAACAAGAATTTAGCGCTACCGCAATCTCTTCAGGCCCACTGAGCAAATGGACGATGTTATAAACGGACGGTGTTATAATTAAGTCACTCCAGCATTATCACCCGCCGTTATCAGCCACCCCTTGACAAGTTCGGTTTCGTCTGGTGGCGCGTTTAAAGATTACTCAGGTTACCCTTCGGCACGGTAAATAAGTATAAAATTGTTAAAAGAGATGCTTTAAAAATTGAGATTGACCGAAAAGAAGAATATTTTTCCTTAGCTCCTTTTATCGTTTTTATGGGTAAAAAAAACAAAGTAGGTAGGTAGGTTTCCAATCCATTATTATCTTTTCTTAACCTAGATTCCTTAATGACGCGCGTAACGCTTTAGTACATACTAATTAACTCCCTTTAAAAGTACTTACCTCTCTATCGCACCTTTATCTTTCTACTTAAAAGTGTTTACATTTTGGTAGGCGACTTAGCTACGCAGCAGCAGCGTTGCGACAGCGGATCATATCATTTCACTTGTCAGTATCTGTCAGTTACTGCTTAAGACCTCGTGCATTTGAAAATCGAATGAAAGAAACGCAACTAAAATATTTGGCAAATTGAATAAGCCACTACCTACTACAAAATCATATCGGACTTGTACCCCTTTTCACTAGACTTGTCAATGTCTCTTCCATCTACCTACATCCGTGCGCCGGCGTTTTCAGCACTTCGCACATGAAGTTACGCGATTTAGAGCCGCTTCGCAAACAAAAGCGCGCACGCGCATTCATTCGCGTATTAGCACGATGAAGCGGTCACGGACAACTTCGGACAACTTCGGTATGCTTTGTGGCGTTTAATATGCTCATGTATCTATGGACCAGACTTTTACCTATATACATATTTGTATGCTTGTATGGCTTCTATGCAATACCGACCAAGTGACACGTAGCAAAATGTACAGTTTAAAGCCTTTCGGGGTTTCGTGGAAATCGATTAGACTCGTAAGGGTGCACGAGGGCGAGGGAGAGAGTGCGAGCAAAATGAACGTATTAATCCTTAATAAGAAAATTTAATTCTTGGACCTATTTAACACAAATACAACCTATACAGGGTGATTGTTTAGTAGTAGTTATTTTATTTGCAACAAAAAATGTGAAACGTCAATTAACTATGTATAGTTTTTGACGAGAGATGTCTTGCTTTACAATTGACTGGAATAAAGATAATTTCTTATCACAATTTCGAATGATACTCTACTCATTGTTACTGAGTATATTAAAATGTTGATAATCATTTGGTTTACTATAAAAGTACTCATTTATATGTACATTTCAACAAAAAACATAAACACGAACATGACAATAAAACTTATAAGTTCAAGGTTAAGAAGAACATTCATTCACAGCAGGAGACTTTTTAAAGGATTTTTGTTTCAAAGTTGGTCCAAATATAGCTTATAATTTATATATACTTGTATTAAACCACAACACCTCTTTGCAGTATGATTTCTTTTTTACTATATCATCATCATCAGCCGCAAGACGTCCACTGCTGGACAAAGGCCTTCCCCAAGGTTTTCCACAACGATCGGTCCTCTGCTGCTGTCATCCGGCGGCTTCCCGCGACCTTTATCAGATCGTCGGTCTACCTTGTGGAAGGCCTGCCGGTTCGCGGTCGCTACTCTAGGACCTTTCCGCTCCAACGACCATCGTTTCTTTCTACGAGCAATGTGCCCCGCCCACTGCCACTTAAGGTTTGCTCCGTTTGCTATTCGGTGAGCTATATCAGTTACTTTAGTTCTCCTACGGATCTCCTCATTCCTGATTCGATCTCGCAAGGAGACACCCAGCATAGCTCTTTCCATCACCCTTTGAGTGACCTTGAGCCTTCTTATGAGACCCATTGTAAGCGACCATGTCTCAGATCCATATGTCATCACTGGCAACACACACTGATCAAAGACTTATGTCTTGAGGCACTATGGTATTTGGGATGAGAAGATAGTGCATAGCTTACCGAATGCTGCCCAGCCAAGTTGGGTTCGACGATTGACCTCTTTCTCGAAGTTGGACTTACCTAACTATATTATTTATCCTAGGTATACATTAGTCGTCAACAACTTCGAGAGTAGACTGCCGCACTCAGAGACGTCAATTAATTTTTAAGTTTCATTAAAGTTGCTGCGTCTTATTCTATTGCTATAGCAAAGAAAGTGACAGCAGCTACTTTAATGAAACTTAAAACTTAATTGACGTCTCTGAGTGCGGCAGAGAGTCTCCAACATTGACAGGAGTGGATACAACATGGACATTTGACATGATTTTCGTCTTGCCCATGTTCATTTTAAGACCCACTTGTTGAGAGACTCTACTACTACTACTAAGTATATGTAAACCTTTAAATTTCTTAATTTGTAACTAATTTATCAGAACGTAATAGAATTGAATCAAACCCCAAACCAATCTCCTGTGCAACCAACCCACCCACCCATGTTCACCCATGACTCACTCAAACCTCAGTGCACTCGCCAGAAAAGGCCAATGCATTCCCTCAGTGCAAGTTATCTTAACGAGGCAACTTCCTACAATCGCGGGAGATTGAAAAAACACGCGATAAAAACGAAATTCCTCCTCATTACCATTTATATGGGAAAACTTGTGATCTCCAACAACTTAGACTCTAAATAGTTGGCAAAGGATTGAGAACTTTATACAATTTACATAGGGAATTATGTGCATAGCTTACCCGGCGCACGGAATGTTTTCCCCGCAAACAGGCGGGTTGCAATTTTTCAAACAATTTCTTTCGTCTCGAGCCTGCACGTCGGGTGTTTAACATATTCTGATTTGTTTGTGTTTTAACTATTTTTTAACGCTGGTATTTTCTCAACGTAGCGAAGCGGGGTTTTTTTGGAGTGGGGAAAGAGCTTGGTTAGCCTGCTAAGTTTTGACCGACATTGTATTTGATCCTTTCAATGGCTTGTAGTCGGACATTTTACAAGACCGATCGGATTCATATTGTAACGATTCGGTCAACACAGCGGCCATCACAGAGGTGGTCACGCAGTCACTCAGTCGCAATCGCGCTATTTTATATTAAACGTGTCTATTTAATTTTGCAGAGTTAAGAATTTTTCAAACGAGCTCAGGAAAAAACCTGATTAAACCGAAATGTCCGGGTTTTGATGACTATGTCCGGCGTCAGCACTTTAACAGTTGGCAACCCTACTCCGTAACAATGAATTCTAAAATTGTTCACTCTCTCTATTACTCGTTTCTTGTGATAATCGAGAAAGAGAGTCGGAGCTAAGTTTTAACTTCAAACTGGAAAAGGTCGATTAACAAACAAATTCTTAATGTTGAGCTAAAGATTTTTTTGTTTCAATCAATCTAGACTAACGGTCACTAAAATTTATGACAGAATTAAACAACAGTAGGTACGTTAGTGTATAATTTCACCCTAACTGTATGCCATACAAGACGACACATAAATCAAGGCTGGCTTATCAAACGTCCGGTCAACACGGTTATTAAAACTAGTTCTTGCTCTGTCCCGCACAAATATCTTAATCCAGCTAGAGTGAGAAGGCTGTGGTCATCGCTAAGACGGAAGTGGATGAATTACGAGGTGGTGTGACTTCGCACCGCAGTGCATTCCAGGTTTCTGTTACCTACTGAAGATTGTGATCTTTAGCTTCGTCAAGTTGATAATTTGAATCACCATGTAAGGCAAGTTTTTTTTTAATTGAAGCGTTTAGGTATTTGCTAAAATGTTTACTATATGTACATACATAAGCTGGTCAAAAAAGTGAAATTGCCCTTGAAAATATTGTAATTTCAGCAGTAACTCTCTTTTGCCAAGCTCTATATGTAATTCAATTAAACATGCCGTAAAAATGGGATATTTATCAATTTAAACCTTAAAAACGGAATAAACACACAAACAAACGATCACACTTTCGAACTAATAAGTAATATTCGTAAGGCGCGGATGTATACTAAATTGCAGCTGAATGTTTTACGTTTTCTTAATCGATGACGAATCTTGACAGATAGCCAATTTAATTGCTCGGCTGTAGATCTGGGGATCCTGCAGACAGGCCGATACGATCTAACGCATAACCCCCATTTTTCATGCGGACGCGGCGGCGTGGCGTGCGGCACGCGACCCGACTGTGGTGCCATTCTCTATCGTAACAGAGACGATACAGTCACAGTCATGGGATTTAATTGTTAAGACACTACAGAGCCCTGTCGCAGAAAACCAATGTTATCATATAGCTAGATGTTTTTTTTTTTTTTTTTTATAAGAGAGGGAGGCAAACGAGCATGCGGGTTACCTGATGGGAAGTAATCACCACCGCCCATGAACACCGACAACTCAAGAAGAGTTGTCGGTACGTTGCCGGCCTTTTAGGGAGATGAACGCTCTTTTCTTGAAGGCCCCCATGTCATAACTGGCCGGAAACACCGCAGAAGGAAGTTGGTTCCACAGTTTCACCGTACGAGGCAAAAAGTGCCTGGTGAAACGCACGGTGGAAGAACACCATTCATCAAGGTGATGTTGATGAAACTTGGATTTTCGACGAGTAGTACGGTGGTGGAATTCTGCGGCCGATAATAATTCGTGCAATTCTTGAGAACACTCCCCATAATAAATCCTATACAGCACGCAAAGCGAACTGACGTCCCGTCGGATAGAGAGGGAATCCAGTCGGTCGGAGATCACTGGGTCATTGACAAGCTTTATATTTTTTTGCGTACAAAACGATTAATTTCAAGGATTTGCCTCGGTCTGAGCTTACCTCTAATCCCTCATCGATTATTTACACGTCATATAACCGGAACTACGAGTATTGTCCAAGCGTCGACGAGAGGTTCCTACTTTTTTTTTTTTTATTCGTGACCATGGATCCTAGTCCTTAAGTCGAAATCATGTTGAAGAAGTTCCTACATTCCTAGTGTTGTGTTGCTACTTTATCACAACAAGGCACATTATTGGTACTCGGTGGAATTCCGCGCAGAAAGTCATTTAAATTCAAAAATATAAATTATATTTATTGTTTCTGAACTACCAACTAGTTTTAACGAGAGAAGTTGTCTCCAGTTTGAAACACAATGGGTGCAACCGGCTCTGTTATGTGGGAATATGGCTCTAGTTTGAAGGGAATAAGTCAGCTTTCAAATATAATTCAAAAACTGTATCTAATGAACTCTTACTAAGTACAACCTAACTTTTAATAAGAGGGAATATACTTGACAACATGAGGCGGGCTTTGAAAAATGTCTCAACTTTTATATTTGCTATATACTTTAGGGTAATATCAGCAGGTAAATCGTACTTTTCATTCTAGATTAATAGTCTAAACTACTACAAATAATTTATTATAATCATAACAGGGATGATGACTGTTTTTTTTTTCTTTGTCGATCAGGTACATTATCAAAAAGTATTGGACACGTATTTTTTCTTTTTCATATAATCAAAAAATTACGGAGATATATTGAGTTGAAATGTCGCATGACGTCACGTCTCAATACAATTTTTACACAGAAGTGCGTCACCAGCCCCCACTCCCGAACTTTGACGCGCTTTATCTTTGTCATTTTTTGTTTGATTGACAAAAGAAAAAATACGTGTCCAATATTTTTTGATAATGTAACTGACGGACTAAATATAATTTCGTTTTCTTTACCCAGTCATCATCCCTATTATATACAGCCATCGTCTTGGTGTCCGGGGCTGCGCTCGCGCAGCTGCCCCGCTTATAGCCTTTTTATCCAATTCTCAAAAAGGATAAACGACTGGACACCACAAATTTAAGCTGGCGGCTTCCTCGGGTATCGTATTTATTATATTGCTATACAACGAGGAAATCCTACCGGTATCTGTGGTATTTTCATCATCATCGTCATAATTTCAGTCGAAAGACGGTCAACTGCTGGACATACTAGGCCTCCGCCAAGGTTTGCTACAAGGACCGGTCCTACGCCACTTGCATCCATCGGTTTCCCGCAACTTTAACTACGCTGCGTCTTCCGGTACGTGGACGCCACTCGAGAACTCTTCGACCCCATTGGCCATATTCTGTTCTACGAGCGATGTGCCCTGCCCACTGCCATTAAGTCTAGCAATTAGTAGGGCTACGTCGGTGACTGGTTCTCGTGCGGGTCTCCTCATTTCTGATTCGATCACGCAGAGATATTCCTAGCATAGCCAGCTCCTTGTCCTTTGAGTGACCTTGAGCTTTCTTATGAAGTCCATCGCCAGCGCCCATACGTCTGTGGTATTTTGCCCATTATTATTTCTTATTTATTCTTTTAATTCTTATTGGGGTTTCATATTTCCTTTATTTTATTTATTATTAAGCTTGTATTTGTATGTAATTTTCAAGTCTTTTTTATGTACTCGTAATAAGTAGTAGTACGCTTTTATAAAGTAAAAACACATTAAAAAATATAGTAGGTACCTAATGCAAATTACTGCGCCATCTGTGATAACACTTCGTAACTACGAAGGCTCTTACTTTGTTCTTGGGGTACATTGAGTGTGAACCCCCTACTGTAGCAATCAAGAGCAATTTTATTAGAGTTTATACATTTTGTAATAGATGGCGCGGTTTTCTATAAATGTAAAGGCATTGTAAAGGTTAATTTTTAGGGCTCCAAGCCCAAAGGACTCATATTGCTGACACTTACGAAGTAACTCTTATTTAATCTGTGACACAACTTCCGTACGTCGTCCGTCCATCCTTAGGTTACGTGTCTCTAACTCGTAAACCCTAAATGTGGATATTTTATGTAAAAGGAAAGGATGAACTAAAACCGAATATTAAAATAAGAAATTAATTTAAATTATTTTTCAGGGGGCTCCCATACAGGATTTCGTTTAGCACCCTTTGGGTACGGTACAGAACCCTTAAAAAGCAGATACATATTATTTATTTTCCAAGCGTGGAGTGTCAATCCTTAGAACTCAATAAGTACATACAAAATTATTTTTTAACTTGAAAAATAACGAAATGGTTCGGAGGTTATTTTTCAGAATATTTTTTAATGTTATTGTATCATAATACTGTACGTATTGCTAAACTTTGGCCAAACAGACTAGATACTAACACAAACCAGCATATTTTGATCTCTGATTTCAAACATTCTCTACTGATCCGGAGATCTTAAGTCTTAAGCATTTCGTATATTATACAGGGTGTATTTTCCCTGGACAAAATTAAGTCTAACTATGCGTGTATTACAGTAATTACTTTATTCCTGAATTATTTGTGAATGATTATTTTAGGAAACAGTTGTTTAAAAGAGGTCTTATGCTAAACTAACCTCTTAGATTAACCAGGCGTAGGGTAACAATTAAACTAAAAGATTTATAAAAATCATGTTTATTTTATGTACAGTCGAAGACAGAAAGATGTTTACACTTTTTCACCTTATTCCATTGTAATAAGGTCCAAAAGTGTATACATCTTTCTGTCCTCGACTGTACCTTCGATGCAAAAGTAATTGCTATCGATTACTCGAATGCATACGTAGGTACCTATACAGGAACCAATTTTTCTTACACAGTACTTATACTAATTCACGGTATATATTATAGTATAGTCATCAATTGATATAGTATGGGACAATCGGTGCGCGAGTCCGACTCGCACTTGACCGGTTTTAACCATAGACGACTTAATTTATGAGGGTCCTCCCTAAATTCAATTTTCGGGAAGTAGCACCCGTGACAAATCACAATTAATTTCATTAGATGGTTTAATAGATAATTATCGTTTCCGGCATAATGAAACAAATGAGATGTTTCCGCTAAAAACGCTTTCGTATTAAAACAACTACTCTACTTTTTAATTTGAGATTAGTATTTAACGCAATAAAATACTGAAAAAATGTTAAATGTTATACATAGGTAGGTATTTAATGTAATTATTAATCAGATTTTTAAATTTAATTATAAAAGTTAAAGCATAATTTCAGGTTATATTAAACTTATCAATAACAAATAAGGTATTTCGTCAAAAGTGTCAACTTATGACGAAAAATCGCAATTATGGAAAAAATTTAAATAATGAATGACAAGATTCTAATTTAAAAAGGATTACTATCACGCAAAATCATCGCGTTTTTACTCAAATTCGTAGTGAAGTGAGAAATGTTTTCAAATCGATAATCGAAATTTTATAAACGTACCTATACGATTATTGACAGATTAAAGGATTTCAATAAGAAAAATATTTATTGCAGTTTTAAATAATATAAAAATACCAATCATATCCAATTTGTTTGAAGAGTCTTCATCTGCTTCGAGGACTTTATTTAATCAAACGGCGGAGGTTACTAATAAAATAATAGTAACGAATACTACTTGTACGTAGTTTAACAATTTATCTTAAGTACCAATAAAAAATATATAAAGATCACTTGCCTTCTCTTCGTATATATAAATGTAAGTTTTTTTACGTACCTGTAGATGATTACTACGTTGTATTTAATTTTCAACTTTGTTTAAAAGCTAAATGCATTTAGTGATTTTAAACAAAGGTGGTTATAGTACCTACTTGTAATGAAAAACTGAGAGGTCGTTCAGATATTGAACTATATTTTTTTAAACTGTTTTAGTATATCAATTGTGTGTTTCTATTACCTATTTATCTAAGTAACATTTTTTTTTCTATATAAGTATTATAGTTATAGCTGTATGTTACCAGTATCAAGGTGTCATGCAGTACATAACCCCTAATCTTCAGTTACTACGCCGATGCATTATTCAATTACGTTGATAGCACTTAAGAAGATACTTACTTTAATATTGTAATCTCTTGTTTCCGAGACAAGCGCATGGACTTAACGAGAAATGACCGGTCTGACTCCCACTGAGCATGGGTCAAACTGTTCCGAAGTAGTTTTTGACTCTCAATAATTGTTTGGCGAACTATGCTCATTGTTTTTCTGTACCCTGGTATTTTTACTATTTATGTGTAAAAAAATACCTGTAGCACTTTTTGCTCCTCAGACTATCTCGCATTGAGTGAACAAATATCGATTTACGGTTCTACATTACCCACAGAAAGATACGCAAACAAGCAAATAAACAGTTAATGTATTGTCCGGTGATAAAAAAAAATTTTAAATTCATCCAATATGATTGCTGGAATTTTAAGGACCCAGCCGGCAATTTTCATCTCGTTTTAAGTACAGTGAGTGAGGCCTGTGCCCAGCAGGTGGACGTCTATAGGCTGGATTATTATATTATTTATTTAAGTACAGGCATAGTGCTACGCCTGAACTCTGCCTGAACTTAAAACAAGATTTGATGATTTCTAAGAACTGAACTTTGTACCTACATAAATTATTTAACTAGTTCCTAAATAATTATTTTGAAAGATTTAATTCGATTTAAGTCGGCAACGGCCCGATAACGCTTCTTGAGTTACCGGTGTTCATAGGTGGTGATGATAACTTAATTCACATCAGATATCCCGCATGCAGTGCTAGTTTGCCTCCTTTCCTTTAAAAAAATACACCTATGCTCTGACACCTAATTATTCAATTTGGCTGTAAATGCTAAATATTTAAAGTCAATTTGCGAAGTTACTGAACTTAAGTAGGTGTAACTGGCAATTGTCTGTCTTAATCGGATGACACATTGGGAGCGTTACTCCCAATCCGTACCTTTAACCCTTTAAACTCCTTCCTCGTCTGTGAAGTACACAATTTATACAAAATACCATGTTTTTTACGTAACTCATTGTCACAGTTTGTTGTTGTTTAAGATATTGTAAATCTACATGTAGTAAGCGAAAAAATATTTCATAAACTTTTGTCAGCATAGTATCGGTCACATTAGAGTCATTTTTAAAGCTTTGTTCAATATCAGTCTAGAAGTACGAAATATTAAGATAACAAAAACACGTGTTCTAATGCAAAACAATAAACCATCGAATGCCCGGGGTGGCATTGAATCAATTACTTTAATTAGACAAAATAACATAAATTATCGCCATATGCTCCTACTTATTAATAACTACCCCAGCATTTCCAAATTACCAATTAAAATTTGTCTATCCATTGAGAACGACACAAAAAATATCCTGTCATTCCAAGAGGGACGCAGTTAAGTGTTGGTTTAATCAACGGTTTAATTAAGAGAGCGTTGGGCCGGCGCGGACGCAGTGTGATGCTCGCGCGCGGCCCGGCACCATGCTGCTACTTACGCTGGCCGTGCTCGCGCTCGCGAGCGCGCGCGCCCATCCTTTCAACATCACGCACTTCATAGTTCCACACGACGTCCCTCCAGGGCAAGACGAGGTTGTCATCGAATGCAGATACGACGCCAACTTCACCATCCTCAACTGGTTCAAAGGCCCCACCGAATTCTTCCAATACAAACCTGGAAAGACACCCAGCACCAGATCATTCCCAATCCTTGGAGTTGGGAAAGTGGATCTGATCTCCTGCGGCCCAACCGCCTGCAGCCTCAAGCTTGGCTCTTTGACTGAAGACGCATCGGGGTTATACAGATGTGACATTGAACGAAGTTCACCACCGTACTTGTTTGAAACTCGCTCTGCTTACATGGAAGTACACGGTCATAAGCACAGGAGACCGTTGCTTGAAGGTTTAGCTGAAGAATTTGGTGAAGGAGACGAGATACAGGCTTACTGTAGAGGCGCCCCAGACTCGGAGTTTCGCTGGTACATCAACGCGCATGAGCTGCAGGAAATGAGAGGATCAACAACTTTGAGATGGAAAAGTTCCAGGCTGATATTTTCGGGAGTGCCACCGACTATGACAGTGCAATGTGCGGAGTTTCGTTTCGGGAAACTTTTAGGCTCCAAAGAAGTAAAAGCCCGTTGGAGAAAAGAAGTTACTCGTGGTGAAGTGCCTCAAGAGCAAAGACATAATGGGGCATTTGCTGCGGGAAGTAGTATTTTTCTAACATTCCTCTTATATATTTTGAAAGTAAATTTATAAAGTTTAATTGTGGATTGTAAACAAATGATACTTTATTTATGCCAAAGAAAAATGTTCCTTGTATTTTAATTAAATGCGATATTTAATCATTAATTTTTTAATCAATTTTCTGTGTGAAAATCATAAAGGTAATTACTTATTTTCAACCTCAGAACGAGCGACAATGGTTTTGTGTAGTTTAGATTAAATACACATGAAATATTTACACTTTTTTAAAGAAAACACTGTCCTGACTTTTACCAGGGGCTTTGCTAACAAGTTAGCATTAAAAGGATATGTACCATTTATTCTATATCCATAAAATGTGAAATCTCAAGCTGGACCTTTTCTTACAAAGCTAGTCAGAGTACTTTTACAGACAAACACTAGTAATATATAAATACATATATTAAAACAAACACCTTTAAACATTTAATTAGACAGTGAAAAACATACGCTTATACATAAGTAAGCAAATAAGTATATAAGTAAGTAGTAAGTATATTTTTATTATCCAGTTTGAACATTAAAAAACGGTGTAAAGTGCACATCTACGTAAATCAAATAATAAAAGTAAAATAACAGAACCTCAACATTTTAAATAACAGTTTCAAAAATAACTTCTATCTAAAACTAACACGTTATTTATGTTATTTATTTACACTAAATTCACGCACGAGCTAATCGAAAATAAAAATACTGTCCAGAGCAAAAGTGTTCTTAAGTACTTACTGCCGCACTCAGAGACGACAATTAATTTTTAAGTTTCATTAAAATGGCTGCGTCTTATTCTATTGCTATAGCAAAGAAAGTGACAGCAGCTACTTTAATGAAGCTTAAAACTTAATTGACGTCTCTAAGTGCGGCCGTTAGAATCTAATTACTTAGAAAACAAATATGGAGTACCTCAAGGAAGCATTTTGGGTCCACTTCTGTTTCCTTCTTTACATAAATGATTTACCAAATGCGGTCTCGCGATATTGTTTTTTTATTTGCACATGACACTACAATAGTAATAAAATGTAATAATACTCTCTTTAACTTATGAGTTGGAAATTAATGAAGCATTAAATCAAACAATATATTGGCTGAAACGTAAACATCTAAATGTAAACTTATTTAAGACTAAACTGATGCAGTTTCATACCCGTAAAAGTAAACCTTTAACCCTAGATGTAAACTTTAGTGATGTAAAGGTCGATCAAGTGAATAACACAAACTTTCTAGACGTTACGCTTGATCGATTTTGTGAATGGAAAGAACATGTAGCAAATGTTTCCTCCAGAGTTAATCGTTTTATACTTGCTTTAAGAAAAGTAAGCCAAGTGGTATCTAAAGAAGCGGCTATTACTGCATACTATGGCTACATACGGGTAGCTATTACTTTATCGAAACACCTTTCATCGAACGTATCATTTCGCAAAATTTTCATTTCATCGTAAGGCATTTCCACGTGCAGGAGTTATAATTTTTTGGTGGTCACAGGTCTAACCCAACCTAACCTACGTAACCCATGCTTAAGATAACCTGAAAACAATAAGGTTTCAGCAGAAATTAGCTTTCGATGAAATGATACATTCGATGAAGTGAAATTCGATAAAATGATGAAATAACATACACTCAATCTTACGATACGGTATAACTCTATGGGGTAGATCTTCTAATGTAGATAATGTTTTTTAATGCAGAAAAAATGTATCAGAGCAATTTTTGAATTAAGACAAATAGACTCGTGTAGATCTTTCTTAAAATAATTTAAAATTCTCACACTACCCAGGATTTACATTTTAGATGCGTGCTTATTTGTATTTCAGAATGGGCATCTGTTTCTCCGAGCTAAACAAATGTTCAAAAACCCTGCACGATCGCAATATCGAATCAAATTATTTATTCCATCGCCAAGGTTATCAGTTGTGTCTTAAACAGTTACGTGATGTGTATAAAGATTTATACTAAACTACCGGACACACTAAAAGACTTAACTTTCTGTAAGTTTAAATTATAATTTAAAAAGATGGCTAGTCGAAAAGTGCTTTTATAGTTTACAGGAGTTTTTTAATTATGAGTTATAATTAAGTAAATTTAAGGTTATCTTTAAATTTCGCATGCCTTGTTTGGTAGATTTTAGTGATACTTACCTAATGTTTTTTCAATGATCTCATTGTACCTAAAATCAAGTGAAATAAATATTTTTGACTTTGACTTTGACGAAGGTGCTAATCGAAATTCCATGTTTAATTTGTATTTTATTAGCTTTTATGGCTACGCTCGTGTGTTTCTATATTAGGGGCCTTAAGAAGGGGATTAAGAATTACGCTGTTTTAACCATTCAGTTAGAAGACAACACAAGTGATACTGGGTTGGAACACAATCGTAGCAACCACAGGCCGTAGGCCGAGAATCAGGATGAAGAGTGGTTAAAACACCTTTTCACCTACCATTAGACGTGCAAAATTGTGCTGATAGGGTTTAAAGTAATTCAAAATAAAAAAGTTAAACCTGGACTTATCCGTACAATACAAAGTTATTTAAAACACCCCCGGCTTGTGCTGTGTGAAATCTAACTCTATGCAAAAATGCCATTCGTTGTTGCATTATGTCGTGAACGAAGGACATATACTGTATTATATCATAGCATGGATATTTATACCTATAACAAATTTTATTTAAATCAAATATCAGGACCTTATTTTTGAGACAAGGAAATTAATCGGTGAAGTTTACAACGCACCATATAAGCGCCGAACGTGATACTTGCACACGGGAGCAACTTGAAGCGACCCCTTTCAAGTAGGTTTGCTTTGCTCGGAGACCGTGCACTAGTATACCTAAATACTAACTTGTGCCGAAGATTACCGCCACGACGCGTTTGCGTGTCGAGTGGGGGTATTCAACAGAATAATAATAAAAAATAATAAAAATAAAATAGTTTATTGTACAGTAATACAGAAATGATGTAGTTACATTACATTACATTAAGGCTAGCTTTTTCACATTTTGTCGCAGTGGATTGGTCGAATCTACTGACGCCTAAACTGGGTAAAAACCTGTGACTTAGGGGTTAGAGTTTCTCCAATTACAGGAAAAGTCTTACAAGTTGGCAAAAGAGTTAGGAAAATAAGTAAGTAAATAACAAGGGCAATATGACTACGTGTTGTTACACCATATTATTTATTTAATTTCAATAAATTTCACCACATTCAAACTGCACGCAGAATCGAATAATACCTATAACTCGGCTTGTCGATTTCCATTTCAGCAAGTCGCGTCACTGGTTGACGTCAAAATTCTCAGAAAATGCTACCAGCAATCGATCACTTTTCATTTTATTGGTAATATCAGCTCTGTTTTTATTATTAGTCTCATAATCATTGTGGTATAGGGAGACTCAAATATATCAAAAGTTATATTTGTGCATATTTAAGGACAAGCACAGCTTTAATTTTACATAATTCGGCCATAGGTAGCCTTCATTCTCGTTTATTCGGGTAAATTACTGTGTGAAGCTGGCAACAAAAAAAAAAAACAAAATGGTGGCTTTAAGTGACAGCTGGCCAACCAGACAGCGCATTGCGCATAGCAGCGGAGTTGAGTGTGCATGATACACGGTTAAAACATGTTAAAAAGTTTTTCTGAAATTTTAGTTTTATGTTGCATTCAGTGCCGAAATCATTCTATAAGAACTGATATATTGAACTTTTCTCCGTCTTGATTAAGTGGGAAAGTTAGTAAATTAATTAGTGCATATATAATTTAGTCTTATTATAAGTCTGATAACAGCTTTGTGTCACCACCACACCACACCATGCCGAAAGGAAAGAAAAAAGGAAAATATGGTAAGTTTTTACATTTATCTTAGGCTCGTAAGAGATCTTCTTGCTTTAGGACGTGTGTAGTGCAGGAATTTGGCTAGAAATGAGATCACGCGGTGACCTTGTATTCGCGTAGTTTCCGCGCGACACTCGCGTCCACGTATTTACGGTCGTTATATCTCGGGGATTGCCTTGAGGCCAGGTAGCATATGTCGGGCTGCCACAAAGCTTGGTGCCAGCAATCGCCACCAATTTCGCAAGCTACTCCACTCCACACAGCTTGCCGCAAGAAATCCTTTCACGATTTCATAAGATTTCATAACATGCGTCAATCCCCACAATGTTTTTATTCACACGTTCATCAGGATCTATACAATCATACTAGGTACTTACATGTTTGGATACAACCAACAAAAAATAAATGTTTAGTTTCACTTTTTTATCTGGCATGTCTGACCTTGTGTTCTAAAAACATCTATTATGTAATTTGAAGAAATGTAATACCTACATAGCTTCCTTAATTGAAGCATACCTGACGGTGGCACTACACTTGGCAGTAAATACTCAAATGCCAAACTTTGATCTTACACATCTCATTTGACATACTGAGTCTGAATGAAAGAGAGGTAATGAAAATATGTGGCATGTAACAGCCAATTGAAGTGCCTCCACGAGAATACATTGTTTACAAACTATGTTTCAAATAGTATTTATAAGTTTATACCTGAATATTGCTACATATAATGGTAGTAAACAAATCTCAATTAAAATATGTTTTATGATTGCACCATACATCTTAATTCATAGTTTGTGATAAAATCAGGCATTGCACCAAGGATGACACTGCATAATTGACTATAGTTAGTCATTCTTTGAAAGCTTTGAGAATGCAAAATCTGTTAAGTTACTAACATCATAATAATATTAATGTTTTATGAAAAGTTTAGTATGGAGAGAATCTCATAAGTACCAAGTGTAACCTACCATTGTTTGTGCTTAGAAAGCAATACAAAGTCCTTTGTTAGTATAGTATTACCTGCTTTCTCCTACCAACCTTACCTGACTATATTTCACTTCAGATAAGCATAATGTAAAGACAATTTTACAGCCCTAGGGGTTTAATCCCACGCACTTGTATTATTACAGATAGAAAAACATACACCGAGGGACAATATAGTAATTGTTTTTAACAAGTCCTGTTTGATTACCTTTGATTTAATATGACAATAGTATTTATGTTTTTCTTTTTTGTAGAAATTCAATAGACAAGGGAAATGATTACATAATTTTCTTTTGTTGCATGGCTTGAAAAAATGCTACTTTGTTTGAATAACCAGCTGTATATTTGTAAAGGGATTTTGTGAAATAAGGATTAGGTAATGTAATTTGAACATTTTTAGATGAATATGATTCCTACAATTCAGTGGCAAATAATTAAATATGTTGCCAGCTAGCTATAACTATAGCTAATACTAACCTTGTATTACTGCTGGAAAGCCTTCACTGCATGCAAGCCATTGCCAACTTTAACAAGGCCATATTATATTGATCTGATGCCTTTCCTGGCCAGTGAAGAGATTTAATAAAGGGTAATAATATCCAACTTAGTTTATTTATCATTGAAATTAATATTTAGTGGTAACACCACATCAAGGAAGGCAGGCTTGAGATTTGTAAATATATTTGAGTAAGTAATCGCAATCCTACTAAAATTATAAATGTGGTAGTTTCAGTAGTTTGTGATATTTTGATGTTTGTAACTAAGTAGGTAGGCATCCATGTCCTGGAAATATGATAAGGTTCATTCCATAAAAGTGCATAGGTACTTTCTTACTGAAAAAGTAACTAATTCAGAGTTTTCATTTGATGAAAAAGAAAACTGTATTTTGTGATCATTGTTGATTTAATGCCATAGTTTTATCATTGTTGCACAAGGGTTATTAGACATCAAATAAATTACAATCTAAACAACAACCGTGTTCTATGAAAAAAAAGGAGAAAGTTAAACATAAAATAATTTTGCATTGTGAAAAGACATAAATGTCCAATTATGCAGATGCTTTGACTGCAAGCTAAATTCACCATAGTTACCAATATGAATAATTGTATTGGTTAGGTATGGTTGACATCAAATATATAGTTTTTACAAAAGAGTTCATGTAGGTTTAATAGATACTAATTTAAGTCTGACATACTATAAGTTGTTTGACATAATATCCAGGGACCGGTCCGCTATCCCCTTCAATGGGTTTTGTATGGGTTTTTCGTAAGGATTTACTTACCAAACCCTCTGTCCGTCAAAACCCTTTAAATGTGCTTTTAAAGCGCTATTTCCAAATGATAGCCCATTCTATTAAGCGCTAACCAATACCCTTACTAAACCCTTTAAAAAAGGTTACTAGTGTATACGCAATTTTAGACCTTTTGTAGACTTCATAAAACACACGTTACCTTGCGTCCCGTTCGAAGCAAGTAAACAGCCCATTCAACTAAGCGCTAACCAAATACCCTTATAAAACCCTTATTAGTATACGTTACCGACGGCGTATCGTTTGAAGTTACCGCGCGGAGCGGCAAAAGGTCTAATACGGTTCGATTTCCTATGGCACACGTTTGTGATTGGCTCGTACAAAAGGGAAAGCTTTATAATAAGCGCTTAAATCGTTAGGGAAACCCTTTCTTTGGGACATCAAGATGAATCAGTTACCAGTTACCTATTTCAAAGGGCTACCCTTATCGTTTGGTTCTTCATTCGATAAGGGAAAGTCAATTGTATGGGTTGCCAATTGGAATGGGTGAGCAAATCACGGGGCTAGCTATATCAAAGGGAAGCCCTTTGAAAGGCTTTTCCCGATGAAAGGGTTGTCCGGTCCCTGATAATATCTATATAATTACCTGTTTCACTTATATGACGCTTACCTAGGTATTTCCATAATTTGACTATTTATTTAGATGAAAGTATTATAATAATTTTATAAACAATACAAAAATTTGCACGCCGGAATCCCGGTAGAATATGTTCCTGATATTATGAATGTACGTATCCACCTGTTAAACCATATTCAGCAAATAAATAATCATTTCCTTATATTTTCATTTTTTCGCCTTACTCCATTGAAATAAGGTTCAAATACGTAAACATATCTTTGACATTGACTGTAATAAGTTCCAATTAACTTTAAACGAATAAATAAATAAACATTATGATCTTTGACCCACAAATCTAGTCTTTTTAATTATCTACTAATGGATTTATAATTGTGTCTCACTAATCTCAGTAGTTAATGTAAACCCAGGCCTATATCAATAAAAAATACACAAATTAAATTCAAAAGTAATAAATAACTTTTCTACACTGTCTCTATCGTGTTTTTGTTTAAGTCAAGAATGTTTATTTAGAGGAAAGCTGTGACTTTTCATGTCCCTAAAAGACTGGCAACAGACATACAATCCTACTGATTACTTTTCATCAGATAGACTGCATGGTCGTTTGCCTCCCTCTTATCTCTGCTGTACTTAACGTAAATCAACTGAGTTTGGAATCATTAGTTTAGTCTCAATTAGCAGATGATAACTATGCAAACTTGTCTCAAAAACCATTTTTTTTAAGAAAGTTAAATTAACTAACTCGTATTGTTTCCAGAGCACCGGAGAACAGAGCAGGGCTACTCCTCGGACGAGGACGCCGGCATCGACATGACCATCGACAACATGTCCGAGACCTCGGGCCAGTCTGACCTCAAGAGCGTCCATGACGAAGCAGGTATGACCATACTTAACATAAACAGAGGGACGCGCACACACACACAACTACACACACACACACACACTACACTACACACACCCTTGCCCTAACCCTAACGAGAGGGACGCCGCAATACGTTAGATACGTATGGAGATATCTCCATCTCATTCCAACTTGTTGCGGCGTCCCTCTCGAAAATGCCTAATTTAGGGTGGTGTAATCGGCGCTATATAAGCATTAAAAATCAACCTAGGTACATGTTGATAAGGTGAGACTTATAGTGTATAGCGAACGAACAGACACGAGTACGGACTTTGCTTCGTGTTAAGTAGTAATTGTGTTCAAATTCCAATTATTATTACGTACTGAGAACAGCTCATATCGCGCAGAAATTATCCAGTCATTATTTAATATCTAAATACAAACTAGTTAAATTTTATAAAAACTGTCATAAATAGATAATTTAAAACTATTTAGACGTATCTGCCTCTTCGGTCTCTAATCTAATCATAAACTGATTATTATGACATTGTCACCAGATCACCGCAAACATGTTACAATTCATTGCCAAAGTCATTTAACGACAAATAATCGCAAAAACAAATAAAACAATTCTTATTTGTACAGCCGATGCGATTAAGTAAACTGAACTAATGACATCACCATGTCATTAAACCCATAACGTTTTAACCCGACAATTACCTTTTTAACTTTTAGTGGCATATTCCGTCATAAAATCGAGCCAAATATAGTTTATGGAATTTTCCAATCACAGGTAGTCGCGTAACCATAAAGATAATCATCAGTTTTGTTCATCCTTCCTAATACTACGAGTATAAATGCGACAGTGTGTCTGTTTGTTTGTACTTTTCTCACGCAGCAACGAAGCAACGGTTTGACGTAATTTTTCGCACAAAGATAGCTGGGCTGGGCAACAGAGTGTGCGTATGCGCCCTGCTTCCGGCGCGTATCCGGAAAATTTGTTTGAGAAATCGGATGACGGAAAGCGGATTTAGTGCGCAAACTAGGTACTACTGCTACTTCGGATCGATATTTCTCGTATTCGGATCGGACGCAGTGCGCAAACGCTCTTAACGGAGGTTACATTTTATTCCTCGAAATTTCACTTCTACGCGGACAGAGTCGCGGGCAAAGGCTAGCCAGAATCATTATAAATCTATTTAAAAATGTAATTGAGGAAAATACATTTTTAATACCTATCTGTGTTCTCAAGTGACCACATTAACATTCTGATAAAAATCGTGTTAAGTGCATGTATACTTATTTTTGATTACTAATAAAATGTTACTTAGATCACTTGTGAACCAAGGCCAACCATACACGTGCATTGAGAATGTAAAAACACGTTGGACAACTCAATGGGGATTTCCACAAGGAGGTTCGCTTTCGAATGGGGAAGAATCACAGAAGTAGAATATTCATAGAAGGATTTCATCTAATAGGACACTTGAAAAGTATATCTGTCGCATACATTTTATACCTGAAACCCTACTAATTTAAAATATTTTACGTATAAGATCAAACTGCAATGAAGTTGCTGTGTTTTGTCTTTGGCTGTGTAATAAACTTCTCTCTGGAGTTGCTGGTAGGTGTCATTGATTTCGTCAATATATTGGTGACACTAATGACGGCGGTTGAAACGCCCGGAAATTTACTCCTAAATTAAGTAGAAATCGTCGTCATATCCAACACAATTATTACGAAGTTTTTTATGCAGTGGAATAAACCGGTTACTTGACATTACAGTGTCATTGTATGGGTTTAATGACTTTCTGATTATAATAGACTTCCGTTGTAACCTTTTATATCAGGCGACCGAATACATAATTTTCCCATAATACGTAATATCAAAAATAATTGCTATATCAGGATGATAACGGCTAGATAGCGGCAGGCAGGTTATCTGAATACTGATAAGCTTATTACGTAGGTTAAGGTAGCTGCGACCTTGTAAACTATTTTGGACGCGCATGTGATAATTGCAACTGCATGATGTGTATTGCTTAGTTTACAGCAAAGACAGAGTTAAATAAAAAAAGACATTGACGTGTCTCTGATGTTCCGATCTTTTCGTCTGATTTGGAAGTCATCCATTTCAAATGAGTTTTATGTTTCTTTCGCTTTACCGTCAAAATCAACTGGTGCTAAATAGAAAAAAACTTAATAAAATCAAATGAAGATAGACTATGGTATTAAACGTTTAGAAATTATGTTACCATAATTTCTAAAATGTTCGTATAAAATGAAAAATAATCAAATGAATTCCACGAAATGGGAAGAATATGTTGTGTACAGAAGTATTTAGAATGTATTGATTGTGATAATTAGATCCTTTAGCAGCAAAAGTGCTTGTAATTTGAACTTGGGTGATAATTATACGCCTACGCTAGTTTGTAACATATTGAATACGGTGCTAATTTATTTAAAAGACAGATGTAAGTCATGTGGTCAAAAATAAACTGAAGTCTTTGTTTATAAGCGGTGGTATATTTATAGCTAATTTCATGAAAATGATGGACCATTCAAGAGTTATCAGCTTTGAAACCGGCTCAAATGCGGATCTCGTCGGGGTTTTTTTCTATGAAGTAGGTATAATTATAATAAGCACATTTTATGCAACTCACTTGTCAGACCACTAAACAGTTCACTCAAAATTAGGGATCGCCGATATATGTATATAATGATATGTATCAATTGATATTTACGTTGAAATATATCAACGGATATTTGTTTTTAAAAGTAGTTTTTTTTTCTGTCAGATAGTGCCACAGGCATCATTAGAGTAAAATGTTTCACTTTAATTACTGTTACTCTAAGAATTACCTATAACATATAGAAACCTGCTAGTCCGCGCACCAAATGTGTGACCACTTAAACTAAATAATTTTGGCATACTCGGTGATCGGGGCCTGTCAGCCGCAATCACGTCACACAGCGTCAACAGCTACCGGATTTTAATTCAAAATGTCGGATTGTGCAATAAATGGGTGTGGCAATGACACTCATAAATTAAGTAAACATCACATTCCGGTCGAAAGCACTTCGTTTTGACTAATCGTTTTACGTACAACATTCAACTAAATATAATATTTTTTACAAACGCCAATACACGACAATGTTGCCAGTATAACGAAATATTTTCCCTTGAATTATAACTTTAATCACTTGGGTAATTTAACCTAGGATTTTTGCCAAAATATTTTGAAATAACTTCCGATTTCTGTCCAATTTCCTGTACGATTGACATTTTTATATGGACAATTTGAATTACCGGGCAGTAAGTACTAAATCTACGAGTATAATATATATAAATCCATAAACGTATAAATTACATAGGTGCCTGTAATTTAAATGAATGTATTATGTTACAGAATACTAACGTACCCTAATCGACAATGAAAGGCAAACAAACATTGATAAGAATAATTCCTGTTTTTTTGTGTGTGATGTGTTATTTTCTAAGCTGTTACCGAAATCAAGTTTCGGGGAAACACCTAGTTTCGTTCAATATAAGGCTAATGTACCTACTAGGCACCAAATATGTAGGGAATTCCTGGGAGGCTGGTCATTATTTAACCCTTTTCAGTGGGTTTTTGAAGACTGTTTATTTGTTAAAAAATTTAGTTGAAATACTTATGCTTTGTCATTTTCTAATTCAAATATCAAAATGAAAGATAAGGTCAAAGCAATAAAAGTAAATAACGACTGAATGTAAAAATTTATGCGAAATAAATATTTTCTATTTCTATTTCTAATTTGTTTGAGACCGGCAACACCTGAGTAGCGCCCTTGGTAATGCTAATGTCCATAGGCGGTGGTAACCACTTTCCATGCGGTGCATCGCGGTGGGCCATACTATGCCTGTTTGCCTGTCTTCGGCAATTAAAAAAAATGAAGCATATTTTAGCTATTATTCATTTATGAATCAGACGGATTGTCTTTAATTAAAATTTTATCCATCTAGACACAGAAGTCCAAGAAAAGTTCGAGGAAAAGGTCATGGAGACTATCGACGGACTAGGCGCCCGCGCGAACGCGGCCCGCGCCGCGGCGTTCGTCTCGCTCCGCGCGGCGTTGCAGCGGCGGTACCTGGCGCCGTTGCTGGCCAACCACCGCGCCACGCTGGCCGACCACGTCACCAAGGCCGTGCGGCGAGGCAGAGACGCCGAGAGGAAGGCGGCTGCCGCGATAGCGCCGCTTCTGGCGCTACAGGTCACTATTATACTTACTTAACGTGGTTAGCACAATCTGCCCTCGCGCTTCGCGCGGCGTTGCAGCTTCGTTATTATTAAACTTTAGTAGACGCTGGGTCAACGCCGTAAGCGCGTTAACGCGCGCCATATTAATTGAGTTCTTATTTATGTTAGGACAGACGGACGGACGGACGGACAGCGTAGGGTCCCGGGTCCCGTTAGGTACCCTTCGGGTACGGAACCCTAAAAAAGATCCTAAAGTGGACTTACTACACTTTACTACCTTTTACTAGTGTGATGGCCTTTCCTTAACCGTAAAAGTATCATCTTAATGTAAATAAAACCCATTGTTCCATGGCAACCGCTGTGGTTCTTCACTCTGTACCTTACGATCACGAATCGGCATCATGAACCCCTAGGTCACCGATGATTAATTTAGCAATACAGTAGTTAAGTCTGTTAACATGTTGGTACTTTGCAGATCGGCGAGGAGGGTACGGAGGAGTTCGTGAACGAGGTGCGGCCCGCGCTCGCCGCCGCCGCCGTCGACAAGTCCGCCTCTCTGGAGACGCGCACAGAGGTCAGCTCGTCACGTTTACTTGCTAATACTTGGCATCCAATGAACAACATACCCCAAGTCTATGTGTAGAATTTGCATTGAAATATAATAAATAAATAATGTTTGTTACAGTGCTGCATGTCGTTGGCCGTTATATGCTACCTGTTGGAGGAAGACATCTCAGAAATCCTGGAAGTCATGAGGATGTACGAAACTATCTTCAGCGGAAGTTATCTCAAGGTATATACAAAACACACACGCTACGTAAAATGACAAGCTCAAAAGTTCCATTACACTTGTCTGACAGATTCATTGCTACTTCAAAACCCAATAGTGGAGATCCCTAGTTATAAACTATGTTTTCTTTGTAAAAAAATGTAGGAACCCTTTTACCTTGCTATGGCATTTTTTTTTCGAGCCGCGGACTTCCTACTGTCATTCAGATTTAAGCTTCATGTCAGCTTTACGTCGGCCTATGAGTTCCTGAACGGCTAGCACAAGCTGTCCGCGACTTTTTTGTCGCTCGGATCTCTCGTTCCAACTAATCTATAACGATAGAGATGCACTGAGCGATAAGCGAGAAAATACAAGATGTGCTTAGCCACTCTGCTGTCCGGGGCACGTGAAAATATTGACGGCAGCGGTGTTTAAAACGAAGTATCATTTTCAGGGAGTTCTAATGTTTGTGATGGACGGTTCTAGGGCGACGGTTCAGTGAAAGTGACCGGCGCGGCAGTGGAAGAGGGCGCTCTACACGCGGCCGCGCTTGACGGCTGGGCGCTGCTCCTGTCGCTGCCTCCCGCCGAGCACACGGCTACCCTGCTGCGCACCGCGCCGCCCGGACTGGCGCGCCTCGCCGACCTGCTGTCTGCCTGCAGCCTGGAGGTCAGTGTGTACGGGTCATATGAAAAAAATTAAAGTGATAATATTTTATTGATCAACGAGAAGAAATTATAGTTAGCAATATCTAGCAGACCCCAAACTAGGCTGAGCCAGTCTTGGAGACTCATTGAGTTGGTTTACAATATTTATGTTACTATGGATCGCTTAGTTATACAATGTGCAGATACTACAAAACACAATAAAAATCTACAAATCTACTTCTTATATTATGTATATAAGAATTAGTATGTGTCTAAAAAATAAATGAATACTTTAAGTGATGAGAGGACCAACAGCGTGGTTTCGATCCTTTAGCCAGCACTAAACGTCATGTAACATATAATTAATGTTTTATTATTTGGCGACGCAGTTAGCCTAGTTAGTAATGAGCGCAAGTATTTGTTTCTGAGTCTTGGGTTTTCTATGTATTTGTAACCCATACTATAAGCTTAGAGTTTAGAACTAGGCCAATTTACGTAAGATTGTCCTCTGATATTAATTTATAATTGGTGCAGGTCCGCATGGCCGCCGGCGGCGCGCTGGCGATCGCGTTCGAGTGCATCTCGGAGACGGAGGCGGGCGGCGAGGCGGCCGAGTACGCCGACCAGCTGCTGCCGCGCCTCGGCGAGCTCGCGCGCGACTCGCACAAGTTCCGCGCCAAGCGGGAGCGGAAACTGCAGCGGGCCACCTTCCGGGACATACTCAAGTACTTTGAGGTGAGCGTTGTAGGGCACCGAAGAAAAATATTAAGTGTTGTGTTATGACACTCGCATTAATAATAATAGCGAGCAGTTAGGAAACTTTCTATCCTGCAAACCGCCCACCACTTTTACTCCCCATCATCATCATTCATCATTCTACCCCTACCCCACCTACCCTTATTGAAATCCTGGAGCCGCCCGTGACTATCCAGACCAAAAGCGGTTCTGGTTTCTCCCAATTAATAGACAGATAACGATAAAGCATTCAAGGTGTAATATAATTAAACTACAGGAAGACGAAGTCCCATCCCTCCGCGTGCGCGTGGGCAAGGAGACGGTGCAGTGCGCGTCGTGGTGGGCGCGCGGCGCGTACGGCGCGCTGGCGGCCGCGCTGGGCGCCGGCCTGCAGGCGCTGGCGCCGCACTCGGCCGCGCTGCGCGCCGCGCTCGGCCTGCCCGACACGCCCAGCGCGCCCATGCCCAAGATGAAGCTCAACAAGCTGCATCGGGTGAGCTCCCACCTTATTTCATTATACTCATTAACAAACAACCACGTGATGATATAGCTCGGCAATAGAACCAGAACACTGACACGTCAGAGCTCGACATAACAGGTTTGATTGGTGTTTAACAGAGCTACGTGGTTTACTTTATTTGAGTACTTAAACAAACGGATTATAGGCATTTTTGCTCACTGGTAGGCAAGCTCTGTTCGGTTCGGAATTTCTACTTTTCTTAGTATCTGTTAATAGCTTTCCGCCCGCGACTTTGTCTGCGGAGAGTCGGTTCTCTCCCTGAAAGTCCATTCTAAATGTTGGTGAAAGATTTTTTTAAATCGGATGTGTAGTTCCGGAGATTTCTCCTTACATCCAAACAAAAAAACACAAACTTTACCTCTTTATACTATTAGTATAGATATAGGGCTCCAAGCCTATGCCGCCCGTGTTTGTCTCTAAAATGACCACTTTTCGTTTTAATCTAAATCAACTAATATGACAAGCACTGGGTGGTTTTTATGTTTTGTTATCAAGATTAATTCAAATTCTAAAATTGGTGTCAAAAGTTTTAATTACCCCTCAGTCAAAATAGCCCCTAGCCCTACCGACCTTAGTTTACTATTGTGTTGGTGTTTTTGTCGATATAATTTAAACAGTAAAATTCTAATGGCATTTTATTCCCCAGCACCTGGCCAACAACGCAGCTGACAAGGCCCGCACCGTCGCGCGCGGCAAGAACCGCGACAAGCGCTCCGCCGCGCTCGCCGTCTGAGGCGCGCCCGCTCCTCACACCCCGACACTACCTGCCTTCAACTCGCATGCTGTGGAAATCCAATAACGAAGTTAAAATTTAAATAGTTCGTGTCAAGTTAACTTGCGCACTACCGCTTTAATAATTGCCAACAATTACCATTTAGTAAACGAACAGCTTCGTGTTCGCTTTATAATTTTTTCATAATTTAAGTAATAGTCTAAGATCCGAACAGGGAACGACCTTCACCCGCCTGTTTAATGGATGAAAAATATTTTATATCAGCAGCTGTCAACCTAATCACATGATTACTTGAAAAAAAAAGATATTTTTTAAACATTGCACTTGTTTGTTAATAGACAAATTACTTACCAATCGAATGTATGCAGCTTATCGAATGTACAAACGTTAGGTTGACTATTCTTCGGATTTTTGTTCGGGTCTTAGAGAAGGAGGACTAACTAGTAATGTTTTCAATCCACGGCGCCCCTAATGTCAATTTGAGTGGCGGGGTGAGCTGTCGGGAATTTAAAATACTATCCAGCCCGTAAGCACTTAGAATAGGATTTGGGTTCGGGTAAAGTCGGCTAGACTCGCATAAGAGCGTATGTGAGCGAGTGAGAGAGAAGTACAAACCCGAATCCTATTCTAAGAGCTCACGGGCTGGACTTTATTACCGTAACTCAGTATATTGGATTTACACATCAGCAAATGCAGTGTCATTTGTCAGCAGTAGAGTAATGTAATGTCACAAGAGATATAACTTCGACGAGATGACACAAGTTATATTATAAGTCTGATTGCGGTTGCGCCTTTAGTTAGGGTATCTTAGGTTACTACGATCGATAATTAGGACGGCTCTTAAATACTGTGTTGAATCCACAACACACAGCCTGATAAAACCAGAGTCTAAAAAAAACTTCAATGATATTCCCCTAAGTTCGGTAAACATATCGTGTGAGTCGGTTTCTCAAATAACTTGTTAATTTACATTTTTGTTTTAGTATATCGTACTATGTAGTTAATATAAACTTGGAATATAATTATGTAATTGAAGGCAATAATATAATTTGTGTCGGTGCAACCCTCTGACCGCGGCTTGTTAGATTTTTAATCTCTTTTCCCCATCGATTAGGATCGGTGATAATTATAGTTACTTGTAGCTTTTCCCGTCGGGTTCCAACTTAAAAAAATTGTTCCGGTCCGTTTACTTTGTTAAGGTGACGCTAGTGAGTAGTACTGAGGGGCTGTAGCTAGATGGTATTGGGCATCATTTGTCGCTCGGAGTTTGCCGATTCTTGATGTAATGTGCACTTACTGAGCGATAACCAGAAACCTGGGAGCATTTTATACACCTAAGAGATTCTGACGAATTGAGAACCTCTTCCTTTTTTGAAGTTGGTTAAAAATAAAGTGTGCGCAGAAGCCGTCTAGGTATCAAAGAGCGCAAGGTAACGAGAAGACCGTGCACTGGCGGTGGTACTTTGTTGTTTTGTTATTGTTGTCATGCGTGTGAGCCACATTCCGTTTTTTACGGAAAGAGTATCATCTAGCCCCCACCCCTTGTGTAGAACCAAAGAAATTAGTTGTTTCGAAGTTTTTGTATGAAATTTGAAAACCGTTGGAACCCGCCTGCTCTGGACTTGCGTCATATCAAATTTATATCGGCATTTTAAAACCACATCGACATTGGTCATTTATTTATTATTTGTTTCGTATTTTAAGGTTTTTATTGTCTATTGTACATTTTTCTCTAACCGTCATAAGTTAGGTTTAAAGACTCGTTTGAATTACAAAATATAAAATGAAAAAATATATTTTGTTTTTAGTATATTGGATCACGTTAGGTGAAGTGTTTTTCATATTTCATGTCATTTTGTATTATAGTTGCATTGTTGGCTTACTCCTTGACTTGAGACTGTGCTGATTACTCGAGAGCTCTTCTGCCTGCGGGCGTGGTGCGCGGCGTTTAGCGGAATACGTTGATTAATGTACTTTAATTATATACAATTATATTTTTATATCGAAGTTAGTTAAGAGTCGCCAATAAGCTCTCCCCGGGTAAACATAGTCGGCGATAGAAATTGGTTGTTTTTCAAACCAAAATATAATAATTTATCTCAATTTGTTACCTCAAATTGCAAATTTACACTTCATTAGTTTGTTCGTACCCGAGAGCGAGCTACTGCGAGCTTATTGGAGATTCTTGAAATGTTGATTTGTTGTTAACATAATATGAAATAGCTCAATTTTAACTTGTGTGTTGCTTTGGATTCACGCGAACCGTCAAGTTGTGGAGTAAGGTACATTTATTTTAATGGTTGATAATGTAATTAACTAATTACGACTTGTACTGTGCAAGATGCGCACGAGTGATAAATTGTGTAATAATATTGTATAGTGCAAGAAACAAAAGCGTCTTTGTAAATATTATTTTGATTGGTGCAGTATGCTTACTGAAATTGTTGAAATAATATTTATGCAGAACAAACATGTTTTTCATTGTCTTCTTCCTAAGCTCTAAGGTGAATTGGGGTTACATTTCAGGACGGCGAGCCCAAGTTGTCCGCGACAAGTTTGCCGCTCGGAAATCCCTTTCTAACTAGTCCGTTATGATAGATATTCACCGAGCGACAAGCGAGAAAATACAAGATGTGCATCTTTGGCATAAGTTCTTTTTGATACAAATCTAGTTTTGTCTCTTGCCCCTACCGGACTCGCTGACGCGGTTACTAATAACCAATTTCCCTATCTTTTATGCTGGGGCCACGTTATCAACGTTCATCGCCTTATGCGTAGTATACATAAGGGCGATAGACGTTGATTTTTATCGGCGTTTCCCGTTAGTGTGGCCCCAGGGTTATAGTTTTGCACTTCCTCTAGAACTTTTTCTCGCGGTGTTACATGGTTACGACGGGCGGAGCGGATTCCCGTAGTCAGTTTAGAGACATTTTCCCATTTCGTAACCGATTAGAACATTTGGTTAGAGGTGGGCCGAGGGGCCCTTTCCCAATTTTTCTCGTATTTCGAACAAAACTGGTTACTAAATTTCGACTCCGGAGACGCAACATATGCGTCCGAGCGTACCTACCGCTCCTGACGCGCCGAAGATGCAAACGCTGCGTCCAAAAAGTTACTCTAAAATGTGTGGTGACGCGTGGGGTATTGTTCACGCACAAGGCACCGGAATCGAATGCGTTGAGATGAGCCGGAAGGCATACTGACCCATCGATCAGATTCAGATTCGAAGAACGAGAAGATCGAGTGATCCAAATAAGTGGTTATTCTAAAGACCAGCATAACTACTGAACAGTTATAGAGATTGTATAATGTTAAACTAAGCGCCACTCCACTTTAGTGTACGCTCACGTGTGGATGCATGTTTCGTGGGTCGATTAGTGGGGGGGCGTTCAGTTTTATATTACATGATGTCTAAATTTAATGATGATAAAAAGGGTAGGTATTCAAAGAAAACTCGAGCATAAACACATGACTAGCTTTATTCTCAGACATAGTACATCGTCTCCATACAAAACATATTTCTCGTATAATTATACAACAGATAAATGTCACCGACGCAAGCGCAACGTTAGTGAGGACTGCACTCCTTTACATTGACTAGACTTTCGGTCGGACATCCAAGGCAACCGTAGAATCCGTTTTCATAGCAGCTATTATACATATATTACAATTCAGACACTAGAAATGTCACCTTGATGTTAAAATCATGCTTGAAGCTGCAACGCCTCGAATGCTGATTAATTGATGTTGCCTTGAAAATTAGAATAACAGGGGTTTTCCGAGCAGTTAATAATTACTCCATGGTTGGAAAAACAACTTTTACCGCCAACGTAACGGCCTGGCACCCTGCGCGCCTTTTCAGCCATTCTAATTTTGTAAGTAACACGTCGCAACGAGTGTCTGACCAGAGGGTGAAGGGGAGGGTATGCATTTTACATAAGCTAACGACTGAGACCTGTCAAAATTATGGACTGACTCGAGCAAACACAATACAGGAAGTTTACCAAACGTGACCGATAATATATTCTGTAACTGAGAGCCAAGTTCTCCTAAGTTTATTTTCCTTACACGCCATTATACTGCTATAGAAGCTGCAAATCTTAGAATTGCGTTAACATCCACGTGGACTAGGCTCACTGGCTCTCGGGTACACATTTAAATTTGTTCACTATAATATGTAACGCTTGCCCTACACACTCGTCGAGGCAAGGAGAGGTAGGCTTGCCATCCTTCTCAAACATAATAAGTTAGAAAAGGGCGGCATATCCACCTCGCCTTGCCTCGACGTGTGTAAAGCTAGCGTAAGGAATGCAGTCCGTATCCACGCGCATTAAACATCTGACATTGGAACAATATACACTTACCTACCCTACCCTTGGTACAAAAGTTAAGCTCATGTATCAGACCTAGTGCTGTAGCTAAAACCAGCAAACAAAGCGACCACGCAGCTCGCACTAGCAACGGTCTAGAGTTCAAACGCACCAAAGAGTGGCGATATTTTTAATTACCAGAAAAATTGCATGCCGGCACTTGATTTAACTTTAGACCATGTCATTTTTCTAGCACGCAAAGCGTCTACGCACGTCTAAACTTCTATACGGGTAAGATGAAGACTTGTGCCAAGCTTTCCGTAGCCTTAGGGGCCAAGACACGTTGCAGCTTTATAATATTCTGATACCCTATGGGTATATAAAATGTACACACCCTCTTTATATATTGCAATTCCATGCTAGTGCTTTCATTTTGATAGAAATGTTTATCGTTAATACTATATCTGCCGCACTCAGAGACGTCAATTATTTTTTAAGTTTATAAAGTTGCTGCGTCTTATTCTATTGATATAGCAAAGAGAGTGACAGCAGCAATTTTAATCAAGCTTTAAAGTTAATTGACGTCTCTGAGTGCGGCCGTAAGACATTACCTATCTTAGTACACAAAAACGTTGGTAAAAGTAGTAGCTGATCGACGCCTTATCTCAGAGGCGTGTTATAAAAATATTCTGTAGAATATCAAGCTCGTCTATCTGAGCGGGACGTCGTATTTGGTTAGAGTGGGAAGTACTTTGTATCGCAGACTCTAATATAGGAACGTCCCCTCGGAAGAATCGCAGCTGTTAATTATAAAACCCTTAAATATTGAAGAGAAATGCGTAGGAAAAATATAAATAAGTTTAGCTACAGCCCGTCTAAACGTATAAGACACCGATTACAATACCTTAGAAATAATTTTAGATCAACTTACATTACGAGTGGTCTCGTTTAGTACAAGAACACTGAAGTCTCTGATTACAGAACATTCAAGATTAATATGAGACATTAATTACCCGCTACGGACACTAGATCCTGAATATATATACATGTAAGAATATGATATTAAACATTAAGATTATTAAATGAAAATAAAATTTAGTGCAATCTATATAATACTCGAAGGCTTTCACAATTGATTTTTAAGAATATCTTTATTTGAAATAAAGGATATATTAATTTTAATCCTCTTATTCCTAGGCAAGCCTACTCCGGGACACGATATTTTTCGATCCCAGAGTACACATAGCTATTGTCGATTATCGTTAATATAGCTTCCGGCTATATGTATCACTAATTAGACATACGAATGGACAGTTATGTTATTACTAATGTAAACTTTTCACAACTTGGGGTGCTTATTTGTTTCCAACACAACCATGTCCGAGCAACGCCGCAGCGTGAGGTACCGGCTATAAGGCATCTGTGAAGGCGATCCCGCTATTTCGTATCAGACTTACAAAAATATGTGGTTTCCAACTGCTATTTGATCAAAAATAATGTATACACAGACTAATATAGATCCTTTAATCGGGAACCAATTTTTTTTTTGTCTTAATCGAATAAAATTGATGTTAGGTGTATTCATAACCTAGAGAGTAATTCTCATATCGTTTCAACCGCCCGTCACAGCCGTGGCTACAAAATTGTCGATTTTCTAAGGAAAACCTATTGATAAGAATTATAAGCGGCGGCTCTGCATTCTACAGAATAGCCGCAAATGACATTCGAATCTACAGGGAACCCCGAAGCCGTCAATAATGCGACCACGGTTGTGACGGCGGCTGAAACGCTCGTGAGAATGACCCTTGAAATAAGAACCCGACAAACAGAATCCCAACATTTTCGACTCTATGGCACAATGTAATGTAGTGTAAGATAAATAAGATGACATATTTTATTTTATATTTATTAATTGCAACATGCTTTGGTATTGAACAACGACACCGATACATAGAGTCTATTATTTAACGTGTATGTATGTGACGTCCTTAGGTCTAGACAGATGAAAATTACATTAATTTATAAATACAGACTGCAAGTATATTAGTACCGGTGCGGTGGCGAGAAAAACAGAAAGACTGAATTATGAATTGTATTATTTTACTAAATACCTACTAGATTCCGTTAGCAAAACTTAATTATTTGATCGGCTGTGTCGGCAGGGGTATAAAAATAATAATAACAAATATACTTGATAGATATAGTTAGTGCAAGAACGTATAATTAATACTTTCGTAATTTTTAAAATAAAATTTGAGGTGTAGTTTGTTAGCTTGGTTTGTAATTTTTCAATATCTCGTCAGCGTACTGGCTTTTTGCTTTGTCATAAAGTGCCAATTCCATTAAGTAATTAATTACTTCTTGCAGGAAATAAGCCGACGACAGTTTGATCTTGTGAACATTGCTTCACAATTATGTTATACTTAGTATTCATTAGGTAGGTTGTTACCCAGCAAATTAACAAATAACACTATCAACATACATATAAATTATTTATTTAAAATTGCAAATTATCCCGTGAAAGCGAACAAACTACAGATGCGGCCACCCCGTCATGGCAACACCCATCTTACAAACAGTTAGGTATATCTCGGTCTAATGTACCTACAACTGCGTCATTTAACGGCCCGAGGCCACTTATATTACTATGAATCTTACACTAATTTAGATTAATTAGGACTAAAATAATGAGCAAAAGACGCGATCGAAACGAACTCTTTGGTGATTTCAAATAAATAGTATTACTTCGTGCACACTAAACACTACGGTGCTTATATACAAAATTCAATCTTCAATATGTACATTAAGAGTTTAATTTACTCTGGCAAGTTCTGCTACTGAACTTTGTTTAAAATGTTTGTACATTTTGGTCAAAAATTGGTTAAATTCAATGCTTAATTATACATAGCTAAGGCGTATTTTTGTCTGCACGATCCCTTCCTAAAATATACATTCCGTTTAATCCACAAGAGCGAGAAAGACCACAACATCGATCGACGATATGACGTTTGTAAGCTTCAGAAAGTAACAGAACGACTACATCCAGATACATAATATGTGAGACCCTCAATTAGGATAGCATAAAATGGACTAAATACTCGTACATCTGCAATTCAATAGATTGGGGTATTCTTGCTTTGACCTGCAGTTGCTTAGCAACCGCCTCAGTTAAGTAGCACGCCATCAATTCATTCCATTCAAGCATGTGCCTTATAAAATATATGTATACACAACCTTAGTGTATATGCATATATACGTATTTAGTTTAATTAACAACGATTTCACATTCTTAACTTTATTTCTATCGACACTTCTTAAAGGGCTCTTACCCATAAACAATTTGTCACGATGATTTCACACGCAGCAAGAACAACCATAACTTGCTTCTTACAGATAAAATATTAAAATTACCTACCACTTAAAAAATCATTTAACCTGTTGGCAATAATAGACGCTCGCACAATTCCTAGACATTTTCACACTCGCCGTGTATTTTGTGGTGAAATAAAAAAAGCAATTTATTTGCGATGTTTGGGAAAAAATAAAACACTTCCGTACTTTTAACCACCGCAGCAAACTATCGTTCAGTCACAATCAACAAACACACAGTATACTCGTGTACAAAAAGACAACATCAAGGTACAAGTAGTATGCACGCTCTAGTATATCTATTAAGTGGACGATTCATGAGGGCTTGTTTGATGTATACAATTTACTTATTAATAACATTTATTCAGGCCATCTAAATCAAAAAGGACCTTATGGCGATTTGATCTTCGTCGTTCATAGTCCTAAGTACAGAGTGTAGGCATCGGCAAGTCTCGCTTTTGAAATGAAAGTTAAACGAAGTAAATTGCTAGTTTATATATATATAATGTTAATCTATCAGTCCGCCGAAAAAATGCAATGTAAATCATTCAATGGAATTGCATTAAAAAATGTCATGATAAAAAAGATAGCTCGACTACGCAGGCCGGAATTGGGGAGCAAAAAGCTGACAAAGAGTCCATAAAACAATACAAAAGTCCTTTATGATTTAGAAAAATCTTGAGCCCTCTATAGTGTTTTTAATTTACGAGTGGGGGGGGGGGGGGGGTCTTCGTGGATTAAAAACACTATAATAACGAAGTATACTAGGTACATTTGAATACATACATTATGTAAATTTTGTACATGACTGATTTAAAATCCTGGGAAAAAATTAGAAATTACAGAAAAAAATAAACATTATTAACAATATATACAAGTAGGCAAACGCAGGCCATTTTATTTCTTAATACGACAAAATCTACGAATATCCAGTACTCCTCCGCTGCGTAATAGTAGTAGCCGATGGAAAGTGAATTTGAATGGGTCAGGTCAGGTCACGAGAGAAAGGAAAGCAGAGAAGGGACACTGTCTTGTTAGGGAGAGGTAGAACTCGCAAACGGCTGTCTTTCCTTCCCCGCCGGCTCGACGGACGGCAGTCTGCTACTGTGCTTTTATTGTGTAACTTTTTACCGCGAACGACAGTTTTATAGAACCCGCTTAATGCGGCAATCTTCAAGGGACGAGCATATTTTTTTCTCAAAGGTAGACAACTATTCCTCCTGAGTTCGCGGTTGTCCATGGGCTGCGATCGCTTTCCATCACGTTTGCCTCTAGCATAAAAACGCCTTCTGTACAGTGCAAGAGGACTTACAATCCTCGAGTAATTCCGGCAAGACATGAGCGCGAGTGAGAGTTCCCTAAGGCCACTGTACTTGTGTCGTGCGCTGTGGGTGTTACTCGGGCTTGAGCTTCTTGCAGGGCGCGGGGTCGTCGTCGTCGTCGTCGTCGCCCCAGTCCCACTCCTCCTCCTCCTCCTCGCGCGCCGCCTCCTCCGCGACCTCCTCTTCCTCCTCCTGATATGATCATGATTTCGTTTTAAATACAACAGTGAATACTTTAAAAAATCTGCTGTATGTGCTCTACGAGGGAAAATGTATACGGTGTAAAGCGTAAAACACACAGAGCGCGGGTGCGGGTCGGGAGCTAGCGTTTTGCGGTATGTGAGAAGGCCAATCGGAGAATGCATGTATTACGACCAATCTAACAGCGTTTGCTCTGTGTGTTTTACGCTTAAAAGGTAAATGGGCGGGCGGGTGTGAGCGAGTGGTATTTAGGTAGAATGTGTACGCGAGTGAATAAGTGAATGAGTAGGTAAGTACATGAGCGAGCGAGTGCGCAAGTGCGTGTAGTAGTGTGTGTGTACTGACCGGCGGGCGCTGCATGACGGCGATAGGCGGCGCGCGGTGGTGCGCGGCAACGCGGCGCTCGATCAGGTACGACACGTACTCGTCGTACAGCAGCCGGATCAGGTGGAACGAGCCGAACGACGCCGCCGACCTGGAGGCGACAGCGCCGTGTTACATACAGGGGCGTGGCCCGGACAAGCAGGCAGAGTTAAGTAAGTCACTCCAGCCGGCACGTCAGGCCGCGTCAGAGCGCATTTTACAATGTACTAAATAATTGAAGCTTCATTTAATATCTGCATGTTGCATGTACATTACACGGCTTGGAACCCGGTCAGATCCGCGCGCAAGCTGCGGCAATCGGTCTGCTGAGTACGGACCTCGTGGTCCTTGCGTACGCGATCAGCTCTGATCGGCTTCTGTCGCGTGCAATATCACGTCCCATTTTTCTATTTTTTTAAATAAAATTGCAACACGTCAACACGGAGATCTGAAAACATGCTGACTGCGACGCGAAAGAACTAGTGAGAGCATGGCGGCGGGAGCGCGCGTACGCGCTCGGGTTCCAGCGGATTTTAGCTGACGGGTAGACACGTCGGCTTAACTGTTGTACCCACCTGAGCGTGAGCTCGCGGATGACGAGCGAGGAGTAGAAGGACCAGTCGAGCAGCAGGCGGCGCGCGCGCGCCGTGTAGTCCGGCCGCCGCTCGTGCGCCGCCAGCGCGCCGCGCACGCAGCCCTCCAGCCACGTCGCCCACTGCTCGAGCGTCGCGCCGCGCCCGAGAGTCGCCTGGGACGCGACATTTTGTCCAAATTAAAACGACATTACGATTACATAGCGAGCGCAACGCCAAAGCTACGCAAGCAAAAATTTCACGCCATACTGTTAAAGGGTTACGCAACGCTTACGATGAGCTAGCGTCGCGCTCGCTGTCCCAAGCTTAAGGGTGAAATTACATCTATCAGCATCGAATCGCATTTAGCTGGATAATTTTGGACACACTATACGCATCGCAAGCTGCTAAAGGGTGCTATCGCATGCTTTTGTCTCCTTGCTTTATCATGAATGAGCATTCTTCAGTATGTAAAATGGATAGCTACACTTATACGCATTTAATGCTGAAGCTGAATCGATGCGGAAGGGTGAATTGATGCGGACGCATCTTCATACAAAATTACGTTTTTGTATTACAAAATGCGATTCGATGCTGATAGATGTTCACCCTAAGGTTCCCCAATCGAAATCGTGAAGCTGATCTTGAGTGCAAGGCCGGATTATCCAATAGGTAATGTAGAAAACTGCATCTGCGCCCCGAGAAAAAAATATTTTAGGAGATTAGAAAAGGGTAAGGGGCCCCGAGAAATGCATTGCCAAGGGGCCGCGACATGATTAATCCGGACCTGCCTGAGTGGAGATACCCGCATCGTGTTGAACACGCATTAGCATCAAACTTGGATCAGTATTTGAATGGGCTGGTTGTTGGGCGCACCTTGAAGTCGGCCTCGAGCCGGTGCGCGGTGGCGGCGCTGCCGCACGAGCACGCCCAGGCGGCCTGCTCGCGGACGACGCGGAAGTCCACGCGGTTCAGGTCCGACAACATCTGCCGACAGAACCAAATACTTTAAAACAAGGGCACGAAATACAACAACGTGGTAAGCTGTAGTGACCCTGCCTATGAAGCTCGATCGGAGTCGGCGGATCTGGCTTAGATTTCCGGAAGAGGCAAATATTTGTGTGATGAGTAAGAATATTTGTTCGTCAGCGCCTAATAGGTACCTGTTGTATCTGGTGCTGGTTGGCGAGCACGGCGCGCGCGGCCTGCGCCAGGTGGTTGAGCGAGGTGTAGCGGCGCAGCGCGGCGGCCAGCGCCGCGGCGGCGGAGGCCTGCGCGCGCGCCGCGGCCGCCGGCGCGCAGCCCGACCCCGACGCCAGCGCGGACTCCAGGCTCTTCGCGAAGTTTCGGATCGCCTGGTAAATACATGAACGTAGGTACACACAAGGAAAAATTAAAAAAAAAATCTTTAAAAAAAAAAATTTTGGGACAAGCTTTTCTTGCCGGCTGTAAATTTTTTTGCACAGTCATCGTCTGCTTATCAAGACAAATCCAACGAGCCCAAATAAGGCGGGGCTATCTCGTTTCGTAGCGGACCTCCTGTGGCCACTTTCCGACTGCATGATCAGAGCAGCTCCATGATATCATGTTATTGCATTGTCACCAAAGTTACATAGGTATATCAAACTTCAGCTCAATCGGACACCGGGAAGTGTTCTATTTCGGTTTGCAAGATTTGACCTAAACAAACCAACAAACAAACTTCAAATAAAAGCTTGTAAAACTGGGCTCGAAGGAAGTTCGAAGTGAAAAAAACTGCACAGTTTGAAGGTTTGTGAATATTTTAATTCCCTGTCACCACGTCAAACTCGTATCTGCCAAGCTATAGGGCACGTTGCAATGCCAGAAGTTACGTGGGGCCTATGTGTACCGCTGCTGCTTCCGAGAATGGGCACGGCCAGCACGGGTACCTGCGTGAGCTGCGGCGGGATGGGGCGCAGCACGTCGGGCAGCAGCAGCTCGACGGCGCGCTGGTACAGCTCCAGGTCGGCGCGGCGCAGCCAGGCCGCCACGTCGCGCCGCGACGCGAGCCGGCACAGCACGCGGCGGCACAGCGCGGCCGGCGGCCGGCGCCAGAAGTTGCGGCGGGACCGCTCGACGGCGCCGATGTCTAACGCTGCTACCGCTTCCAGGAATTCTACGCCGTGTTCACTGTCAAGTTACCAAAATCATGAGATCATAGGTAATGGTTTCAAATATTGAATCACAAACTTCCACAGCCGCTGCCTTTTAAATTATATTTCAAACAACCCGAATGATAATATTGAATTAGAGTCTCATAATATCATCATATTACTAAGTATCGACTTTTTTCCGCTCATGAACTTTTGCAGTCCCACACGCCCCGCCGTCATATGAAAATGAAAATGATAAACGCGTACCACACAATGTAAAGGATAGCAAGATAAATAAATAAAAAACTATTGTCCATTATAGACGCACGACATACCGGTGGTGGTCCTGCAAGGCCGTGAGCGCTTCGGGCGGCAAGTCGTGCGCCGCGGCGGCCGGCAGCGTCGGCGGCGCGGGCGGCTCGCCGGCCAACACTGCCAATACGACACATAATGTATTCCAAAACCAAATTAATCACATCAAGGTGTGTTTTGTTTATGAATATACAAATAAGTGACAAACAACACTATTTTTTTAATGTACAAATACATTCAGGGACAACTTTAGGGAAACGCAAAAAATAAAATCAGATATTAATAACAGCTGGTGCCATTTAAATGATAACATTATTATCATTTAAAATGAATAAGATTTTTATTGTTTTCAAATAGTTAATTTGTGTTTTCCTTTGATTTAATTTTATATATGCTAAATATTATATTATTTTTTTGGAACATTTAAGCTTTTTTTTGCGTTTGTGGAGGTATCGACACCAGAGTTGAGGTCACGCACACAGCATCATGTCATGTATTGACAGCGGAATTTTGTTCGCATCCTTCGTTCATTAACTACCTTTGTTGCATGTAGCTGTGTGCGTAATCATTCACCTCATCTCTCGTGCCGACACTTATACATAAACTTTTTTTTATCAATTAATTTTGTTATACATATACATTTTAAGGAAAAAAATCATTGACGTCAATAATCTGAAAACATTACAGCATACAGTTTAAGCAGGTCATTTGTTTTTATTAAATTTTACCTTAAAAACACTTAAATCAAAACAATTTACTATTATAATTATTATTTCAAATAAAATTGTTACTTCTTTGCGTTGTTCCTCTAAATTTGTCCCATATTGTAGCATAGCATAAATCGACATCATACCATCGCCCAGATATTGCCTGTGAGCGAGCCCCGGCACGCCGCCGGCCGGCGTGGGCGGTTCCGATTCACGATCGCGCGGCTCCTACAAAACGACGAAACAATTACAGAAAAGCAGCTCGAAAAACACCCTCAGGCTTCAGGTTAATCTGACACTACTTTTCTAAATTTGATTACTAAGAAAAATACAACACAAAGCTCCAACTCATAGCTTTGAAGTCACGGCTGCTTGCATAGTCCAAGATCCCACAAAACCCTGCCATCATATCACCTTGCTTCTTCAGCGAGCAACTAACCTGCATATCTTGTATGTCGATCTTCTCATCAGCATTATCCCTAGGTGGGGACTGGTCCGCGCCAGTCTTGGCTCGTATCCCGTAGTAGTGGTACTTGGAGTTGCCTCTCGTGCCGAGGCGGCGAGTACGAAGGCCCACGAACACGGAGCGAATGACCTTGCCGAAGGAAGCCGCGTTAACCGGATCTAGGCGATGCGTGGAGCAGTGGCGAAGGTAGTGGGCGTAAAGTGTTGATCGGGGGAGGGACACACCTGGGGAAAATAACTTGCGGTTAAAAGCAACCGATCGTGGATTCTGAACGCGCGGTTATACCCCGCGTGCGTGTCCAGTCCGCATCAAAAGCGCATAAGGATCATACACAGTCACAGAAACAAAAGTTGTCTCGCCTGTTCCAGAAAGTTAAGGGCTTTGAAACCAAATTTTTTGGGTTAGGTTATATCCGCGTAATGGGAGTCTGGTGCAGTTTTGGCCTGTATCGAAATGACCCATAACCACTTGGTTGTCCAACTCGCAAAGAAGTACAGTTAGAATATTTTTAGCTCTGCATCTTATGCAAACTGCCAAAAAAAACAATATTGTTACCAAAAAAAAGTGTGTTATTTCTGAAGCGTCTTGAAATAGCCATTTTACTAATGGTTAGTTTATTAACACGGTCCTTAATCAGAATTCTGCGGGGGCACTAATTGAGTTGCAGCACAACTGTATTTTAAGACCATTACTTTGACTTAGTAACATGCGAACACTCAAGAACAGTTTATTAGTACAGTCAGCATCAAATAGATAGGAGCAATCAAAATGGCCAAATATATCGCAACACATTCTTATTCCTACAGTAATAAAGGTGTGTTGCGATATATTTGGCCACTTTAGCTGCTCTATCTATTTGATGCTGACTGTACGTACGGCCCTTAGTGTGTTTAGGTCGCACTCACCATCAGCGGTCTCGTAGTGGTCGAGCAGCCACTGCACGGTGGCGGGCGGCATGCGCGGCTGCGGCGGCGTGGCGGGCGCGGCCGCGGGCGACGCGGGCGCCTCGTCCGTGCCCACCACCACGTTGTACGAGAACTCGTCGGCGCTCCACGACTCCGCCGTGGGCTCCGGCGCGTTGACCGTGGCCACGCCGTACACGGGGTACGAGCGGAGGGTTTCCCTGGACCAATTTTATGTCAGCAGCCTCATAAGCTAAGTAGTCCTAAAGCCGTAAAGGCAGCGATAGCGAGCGCGGAACGTGAGTTTTTTAAACCCGAGTGTTGTGTTGTATTATTAGTTTGATGCCTATGTCAGTCTGTCTGTTTGTGGCATCGTAGTTCTCGAATGGATAGACCGATTCGGACGTAGTTTGTATTTACACAAAGCTATTTTAACAAGATAAGTTCTTAAATAGGTTTGATGAAAACCGGTTGGGCCGATTAAAAGTTGCCGGCTATGAAATAAGGTATAGTATAGTATTTACGACTTTAGTGTAGTGTCACGCTGGGCAAGGCGTTTTAAGTACGAGTATATTATAGTTAGTATAGGAACCCTCTCATTGTGAGTGGAGGCCTGTGCCCAGCAGTGGGACGTATATAGGCTGGATTATTATTTTATAGGAACGCGCCGTTCCGCTCATGTGCATTTGCGGCTTAAAAAACGTAGAGAGCGTCGGTAGTCTAGTGGCTTGAGGTGCCAACGCGTCATCCCAAGGTACCTTCTTATTCATGTTATGGTACCGAGTAGGTACGGAGTACCAGTCGCCGCATTTTCTAACTATGTTGTATTGAACAGACTTTATGCAGTTACCGATGTTCCGTTCCGTTATCATAATCGTAAAAACTTTGATTTGGACAATTCAAATATTATAATAGAATTCAAGAGATTTTATATCTACCTACATATACAGTTGTGACTTAAATACTTGGGTGAAATAAAACCGTCATAAAAATAGCTCCCGCAAAATGTTTCATCACAATATTTTAGAATTAATAAGTTCATCTCCCCTTCCCCCTTTGACATTTTCACCAATTACAAATATACACAGTATAATATCATTTTTAAGGCTGTTTAATGTTACCTGGTGTGACTGTAATGTGAAAAATGTCACGCCGACATTTATTACGAATTTAAAAAGATCGCAATCCCATTTGTTGTAAGTAGGTATTTTAATCAAAACTAAAATGAAGTTTGTTTGTTTATGCTACTACGCACAATAAATCATTGAATCAAATTCAGTTACGAATTTGAACAGAGTTTGTAGGTTTTCTCTAACAAAGGCGCCCCGCCAGCCAGCAGCCTCCGCAGGTGCACAAATATAGCGCCATTTATATCGCCTTTCGAGATTTTACGTAATACCTACTTGTTATTGCGAGTCGGTTTTCTTATGACGCAGAAAATTTCCCGTTGGTGTGTTATAAATAGGTAAAATATCATCGTCTAATTTCATTGCAAAACATAACTTACATATTTCTTTTCAAATGCTTTCAATGTTTGAGAAACAGCCAAATCAGTTTTGTTTGTGTTCGGCTTCCTGATTTTTTTCTTCCGTGTACTTTTTTCTTACGTTCCTTAATTTGGTTTAGAATTTTGGATACACGATTTCTTTGAAAATATAATTTGGGTTTAAATCTCATGAAAATTCGTTTCAAACTGCAATCAACTTCTCCATTATCAACTGTGTGCCCGTCTATTTTTAGCGTAACATAAGATCTAGGTACTTAATGACGGACGTATTACCGAGGAGGAAAATGTCTACTTTTGGCACTTGTACTACATATTTTTCTAACAAAATGCCTTCGGACTATCAAACTAAATTAGCAGGTTTAACTAATCAATTAAAGTTAGTTTATTTAAGTTTCTTTAAAGTTTATGCATGAATAAGGATTTTGAAATCCGCACGGCGACTAAATTAAAATTTATACAATTGTCACATAATGAAACCTATTTAAATTGTGAGTTCCAGTGTTAGAACGCGAGACGTAACCGAGCGTTCTTATAACGGGCACGAGTATCTTAAGAGCCTATGATGTAGCGTTGCAAACATAAGTAATGACAATAACAATGCTGTAATTTTTATAACGTAACTGTGGTAATAACCATGGTTACCAAAGCTATGGCTAGCATTCTGACACCGTTAACGACAGCAAAACTAGCGGTTATGGTACGCGAGTAGTAAAATGACATTGCCATGCTATATACTGGACTACTTTTATTAAGGTGTGGTTAGGTTTTGACACAAACAAGAGATTTGTATATAATAAATAATCTAGAAACAAATAAGTCCTGGAACATACATGGAACACATACCTACCTACTTCCTTCGAATTACACCTGTGATTTGTAATGTGATATGGATTAAATAATCTGAACTGGCTATTTGACTAATATCAAAATAAACTACTTTTACACTACCACTAAATCAAGGTTTCGAAAATAACACGGAAAAATCTATCGATTATTTTTGAAATTTAAACGAATTTTAATTCAACAAAAACTGTATAAAGGAACACTGAAAATTGTGACGTTCCTATTTTCATACTACCGGATCGTTTTGACGTTTCAATAAAAGTTGCTGATTTGACCAGTCAGTCAAATAGCCAATTGGTTTACTAGCGGACACCCGCGACTTAGTACGTATTTTTAATTTTGTTACCCACATCATTCAGCTTGGATACGAATTCTGGAAAACACACACCAACACAAATATTCCTATTTTTAACCCCGACGCAAAAAAGGGGTGTTCAATAACACTTGTTTGACGCCTGTGTGTGCCGTGTGTCTGTCTGACTGTGGCACAGTAGTTCCCAAACGGATGAACCGATACGGACGCATTTTTTTAAATATAAAGCTAGTTTAACTGGGAGAGTTCTTAGCTAGGTTTAAGAGGCCGTTTAAAAGTTGTCGGCTCTGGAAGTAGGGACGCAATTATGTAGGGGGTTTTACCTATTTAATAGTTTATCGTTTTCGCATTTAGTAGTTCAGGGTGTGCGTTGTCGGGCAGTCAGTAACGAAACAGTTTTATATGTCACTAGCTTTCGCCCGCGGTTACACCCGCGCGGAAAATGAGTTCCCGTGGGAATTTCGAAAAATCCCGTCTTATTCCTTGTCAACATCATAAAGGGAATCTCTGTGCAAAATTTCTTATATAATATATAAACCCTTGGACCTAGAAAGCTGAAATTTTGCACAGAGATATATATATATAAACCCTGGATGGAATGGATATTTTATTATATGTAGAAAACAAAACAAAAATAGATACGGATTATAGAGCAAAATGTACATATCGACGGGTCTCTGACTCAACCTCGTATATGAAAATTTACGAAATTGGAATATCTATATTAGGACGTGTACCTAAAGTGGATATTCGGATTTCGTAAAATTTCATATACGAGGTTGAGTCAGAGACCCGTCGATATGTAACGGATATGTTTAAGACGACTTACATGTGGGTCTCATGGCCTTGCGTGTAGATCTCTTGCGGCTCCACATACTGCACGTGGTAGTTTACACCGTTACTGCCCTCACCTAACGAAATAAAAACATATTAGTCTACTCATCAGGAACTCTACTCCGAAATTCGAAGTCGCGTAAGCGCCGCCTCTTTCCGGCCATTGATTCAACTAGGCATTGAATAGTGTATAGCGCTGACAAAACTCCGAATTTTATTGTCGGAGTCGATCCCGTGATTTGATTGGTGAGTGTACCGCGAATTTGATTATTATCGCAAATGTTAATCCGTTAACGAGTTAATAAGCTGGTTCTTGCAGTAACGAGTTCAAATATTTCTAAATAATGTGAAGATAATGAATGTTATTTTGTTATCAGATGAAATATAACTTATTCAGAATGAAAAGCGTGTTTCTGCGACAGCGACTTTATAGTATTTTTTTTTATAATGAAAAAAACTCTGCCTACTTACTCAATTAGTCTCTTATTCTGGGAGTTTTCAAAGAACGCATACCTGACAACTTAACGTGGTTTGCATATAAGAACCGTTGGGTAATCGCTAGAAGTTTTGCAGTAGCCGCTCGGTTAGTAGGTACCCATCAAAAACAAGTGCGAAGTTAAAACCAGTGTTAAAATATTATAGAAGTATATTTGCCTGCACTGCATGCTCAATATGTGGCGGTAACTTCATGACGGAGAACCGGCAGGTTACAATTTCGCTGTCACAAAAACGGTTAATTATGTCAGAGCCTGGCAGGTAATAAACAAACCCAAGACCATTAAAATTCGAATTTGAAAATGGAACCGAACCGCCGACCGTTCCAAATTACACTGAAACCTTAAACCGCAGCAACGGGTGGCACTCACAGGGGTAGTAAGAGCGGTAGCGAGGCAGTTCCATGTCGCTAGACGTCTCCCAGGCAACTCGCCGGACGCAGACTTCCCAGAACAGTATCCGCCCTCTCGCTTTCGTTACGTCTCTCTCGTCGTCTAGCACACCATCTCGCTTTACATATTGCCGATTCGCTCTCGTGCGTAAGGATGAGGATGGGTGGACCCACCCCACCTGTTATGCCTATTATGATGCAAAACTTTTCCCTTTTGTAGGTAGAACAAAGTTACAGGTTGATCCTATGTCGAAAAAATTTTGGACGAAAATAACAGTTTTTAAAGGTGATAGTAATAATAGTAAATAAACCGCGTTGAACTTTGAGATGTAGTACTATGTTTTTTTTTTTAGTTTTACAGTTATTTAGTTATAGATGAATGATATACCTATTTACTGAATACTCTACAGAGCTTGGAAGTAGGTAGGTACGGTTATTATTTATTTAATCTCACACAAATTGACCTAGTCAGAAACTAAGCTCTCGATTTGTACTTGAGTACTAGGCAACGATATACATACTTAAATAGAGAAATACATACTTAAATATATACATAAAACATCCATGACTCAGGAACAAATGGGCGAATCAACTATTAAGGTACTCCCCATTTTTTGAAATGTTTCACAAATTATATTTTTTTAGAAAAACTATTTATTTGCTAACGTCATGGCTTACACGTTTATAAAATCAGACAAATGGGCTAACATTTAAAAAATGTTGTTCTAAAATAGTACAATTTTAAATAATAATATAGTCGGTAACGCAGGGGATGATGTTGTCCCCAGGTTTTGTATGAAAAATGTGCATTTTCCCATGATTACCAGGGTTTTTCGAAAATTAAGAAATATTTGAGGTGTCTAACACATGGGATCAGTAAATTTGATGGTCTGATTTTAATATTCATAAATTCATAAGTCGCCAGGAAAGTTTTAGTGCCGCAAAAAAAAAAGGAGTACCTTAAAAGTTGATTCACCCAAATACTCGCGCTCATCACACAAATATTTGTCCATACCGGGATTCGAACCCAGGACCGCTATAGTCGTAGGCAGGGTCAGTACCAACTAGGCTAAACTTTGTTATAAGTTGCAATAAAACTATATTTCTTGTCCGCAATATGACGAGATTTTGTTTTGGCACACCTCCACCGCTCATAGATGAACTTAAACCTACCTTTACACCCGTCTGATGTTAACCTGACGCATACGTGCAAAATAAAAGAAAGCAGTATTTTTTTATTACCAATCAAGACAAAAACATAATTATTCAAAAATATTTAAAATTGGTTTACAATTTAGGACCTAATTATTGCTCTTGTTTACGATTGTTACTCAAAAATAGCTTAAATACCTAAAGTGATCTTATTACCCGTACATACGTATGTATTTATTTTTGAAACACACTAACTACACAAATTTGATATCGCGAAATAAAATACATCATGTTCAATACGCGTCAGTACAATAGGAATCGGGAGCCGGCACGCGCCATATCAAAGGTAACCAGCAGGTGTATCGCATGACAACAGGATGGACCCCTCGCTTCTCGATCATCACCCAGGTAGATAATCCGAAGGGGCACCGACAATTATCTACCATTATTACTTTTAATACACCCCTTATAATCCCTAATAATCTATTTTGAACTTTACAGGAGATGGCACTAGAGTGATTCTTTTTAAGTGTGCCGTTTAATATGGTATCTGTTTGACAGGTTGAGATAAGCAGATTGTGATCTGTTTGGTCAGTGCTTCAAAGGTTTCCTGAGAAACTCAGTGTGTTCGGGATTATTTGTAGTAAGCCCTCAGAGTGGCTAAGATCTTTTCTTCAAATATCAAAGTGAGCGTCTTATTGGATTATAATATAAACCCTATTGGAAACATTCCATATTAAAAAGATAAAATAAAAATTTGCCACGAGTTGTCTGATAAAATTGTTTTTGAATAGTTCATTTTGTACGCCAAACATGACAACAATACCATAACTGCTGAAAAATTATAGTGTTTTCAATCCATGGATAGTTGGATTTAATTATCCCTAGATAGTTGGATTCTGGATAGTTGGATTAGTTGGACCCCAAATTAAATTATCAGATATGAAGTTTTTTTAACTACTCTGGTTTCTGTATTCAAACCGGGGGTAGATTAGGATACCTCGGGTTCAAGGTCAAACTTGATATTTGCCACACACAACAATAACAATTAATAATTAATTTTTAATTTGTAGTGACCTTCTCTAACCGCGACTTGAATGTAGGGACTGGACATAAACCGAATAAACATTTATCATTTTACGGAACTAAAAGAGGCAATGACATGACTTCAAAATAAGGCGGAGGTTCTCAATTCGGTTGAAAGTTTTTTTTTATTGTATTTGCACCTAACTTAACAAGCTGACACCACCTATAGTCTGTTTCGATCCAATTTGTTAATTATGTAAACAAATGCGTTATCAACTTACTATCGACGGATTAATGATGACAATTCCAAGAGCTAATAGCAAATCAATAATTCAAAATAATTATTTGATTCATTAAATTGAATTATTCATTCATAGTCCATAAATTACAAGATGTCTTTCTTTAAACAAATTAACCTCACTTTTAGACTTAATTTTTTTTACCTATATCAAATTTTGAAAATGTAAATCAAAGGAATATCGCTGGAAGAAGTGATGAGATATCAAATTAAAACCTTCGAAATGCATGTGCATGTTTCTTATTCAATTAAGTGAATGATTGTGTTGGAATATCAACAAAATAGGTTAGTTTAAATTATTAACAAATTGGATTGGTACTGACTTTACACACCATCCTCGTTAGCCTTTGTTAATCAAGCTTCAAGCAACATACACAAGTGCAAACCATAACCATAACAATATAACATACTATCGTATAGTAGTGACACATCCTAAAAAAATAATTACGCATAGCCACTATGCAACGCCATACAGCTCTTATTAGTTTTCAAAGAAATTGAACTATGAATTTCAGCTCTGGTACCCCAACCAGGTGAACTGTACACCCTGGTATTTACAGTATTGTTTTGGCATGGCTGATAATATGGCTATGGCAAACTAGCCTGGACGAGGCTACCTGTTGGTAAGTGGACTCAAAAGCCCACGGATACATGCAATATCAAGATTGTAAATGCGTTATCAACGTCAGAAAACTACAATGGAATACCTCTTTACTTATAATTGCAGTTGCAGCATTGCCTCCACAAGACTCTAACTTTTAACATCTATTTTTCTCGTTTGCCATCCTACAGTTAATGGGTAAATTTCCGGTCGTTTCAACCGCCATTATTATTGTCTTCAATGTATTGACGAAATCAATGACACAACAGCAACTTATGATGTTGATAGAAACTACACCCCCGTTCTGCTTCTGTTTACATCAAAAGTTGCTGGTAGGTGTCATTGATTTCGTCAATACATTGAAGACACTATAGACGGCGGTTGAAACGCCCGGAAATTTATCCTAATAGCAGTAGCGCTTCGCCACATATCAACACTAGGCATTCTTTAGAGGGAATTTTCAGATATTGGCATATCGCAAACAGGAAAGTTTCATGTTTACAGTGCATTGGCATAGGGATGATGACTGGGTAAAGAAAACTGAATTCTATTTATTCCGTCAGTTAGAGTACAATTTGTATTGACACGTGACGTCTTGCAAGATTTCAACTCAATATATCTCCGTAATTTTTTGATTATGTGAAAAAAGAAAAAATACGTGTGCACTACTTTTTGATAATCTACCTCATCGACAAAAAAAATAGTCATAATCCCTATTGCATTGAAAGCAATTGATGTTTCCAATGGGAAAATCTTAGTTCTTTATCTCTACTAGACAGACCGTCTTCTGACTAATACTAATACAAACTAGGCTGTAGGTACTTGTATTTGAAACAAAATGGCGGGTCATTATACTTATACGATAGTAAGTCACTTATTGTTATTCGTATAACATAAAAAAACAGCTATAACACTTGCTTTCGTCACTGGACGATCTGTCGTCGACGACGAGGACCTCGTCCTTGACGGGCATTGGGTCGGTGCTGGTCCGCCATTCGTCCTGCACTGTGTCGTCAACACGCAAAATAAAGTGCCAAAATAAATATACACAAATAAATAAAATACATACACAAACATGCTGACTAGGTACAAAAATAAAAGTATCAATAATACGTGAGGAATCTTAAAAATAAAAACTTTTTTTTTTTAATTCCTCATCTGCGACTTTACAGAACAAGAGGCGAGAAACATAGAAGTTTTGTTTTAATTTAATTGCAAATTAGACTGATGTTTGAAAATATTCTATTTTATTTAGGTACGGCTGACTAATGGGAGTGAAAGTGATTTCCGTTCTTGATTTATATAATTTCTTGATTTATAAACCTCTACATAATGATAATCGAATGTATGAGCCTTGATACTTGATATTTGACACATAATCGCTTGTATTTATAACGACATTAATAGCCTATGCCTTTCTCAAAACAGCCATTATGAAGTATTTAGAAAATAAACTCATTTCTAACAGATACAGTAGACAACTTAAACCAAACCACCTAAGCAGTTCCTTTTTAGGGTTCCGTACCTCCGAATGAAAAAAACGGAACCCTTATTTTGGAAGGCACATATCGATTGACAATTATTACCGTTCGCATACATACGTAAATTCTAAATACTTTGAGTACTTTTCTGAAAGCCATTCTGCTACAATGTGAAGGTGTAAAGACCACCAAACACAGCAAACTTTACGTCGTAAAACAATCAAACAAGTCCATACTCAGAATGGTCTTCAAGTTTAATACTTACTAGCTACGGTGATGTACGCATGCTGGGCCTCGGTTGTGGGGCTAGAATGTCCAGAACTGTCTCCATTCACTTTCACCACTGTACTCGACACCTGCGGATCATTTTATTTATGTGTCAATTCTATTCATCTTATATTAACGCATTCATTACCGGCCTACTCATATACATAAACGTTTTCTTGACTTTCACCTAGAGCCTTGGACGTGTAAGTGAGCGTTTTTACAGTACTTCGTATAAAACAAAAGAAGTAGCACGTTGGAAAAGAACTGGATAAAGAGACGGTAGCGAATGTGTTATCGTTATGCCCTTTCGACAAATCATTGGCGTTCTGCGGGCCTATTGTGGTCGCGCTTATCGTTATAGGTAAAATTTCTATTTTTGGTTGGCCACAAGTACTTGAGGAGAACAATTTATTGTGTTTAAACAAAACCATTATGTTGCGCGCGCGCCGAGCGTAAAGAGCGTAGAGATTGCAATTACCTAAAAAATTAAATGGTTTATCTACTCTATCACCTTCGCAAGTGGATAGCTTTCAAGCAGTCTTAGTGCGGAGTTCAAAAACTGTTAAACAGGCGATTATGGGCTATTTAAATGTAAAAAAAACTCGACTAGGTAATATCCGACAAATATTTAACAGTCCGTTAAATTGTTTGGTGAAATCCGACATTAGGTAGTGTATTGAAATAACCATATAGCCGGCCCGAGACTGCGTGTTTCAGCGCTGGAGCTGAAACCTTAGTAGTTTCGAATCCCAGGCACGTATCCAGGGGGGGGGATAGTTGGGATTTATCCTCCCCCGAAACCTGGCGTGACATACACGGGACCGGGATCACAATTTACATAGTTGTTTCAATGAATGTGTGTGCAACTAAACTTGTAGAAACACTTGAGATTACGAGACCTAAGATAAAAGATACGATGGCTCGAGTCGTTTCTAAAGCTTGAGTTGTGATTACAGGACTCGATAAGACTCGATAAGACTCGAAAAAGGACTCGACTCACGATTAAAAAGACTCGGAAGTCTTTTAAGCTCAGAGTTCCGTAAATATGAGTCGAGTTCTTGCAATGTAGACTTCAAAAACTTTTTGAGTCTTTACCAACACTAGTTGCGCCGCCACGGTGTCACGGTAAAAGAGACCTTAGACTGTTAACATACCTGCTGTATGGCGTGCTGCAAGTTGATAGTGTTGGAAATCTCCGGTATGACAATCAACTCGCGCACGGCGCTCGGCGACGCGCCGCCGCCCGCGCCCGCTCCCTACAAAACAACACAATGTAGATCAGAACAAACCTCTGTACAATATTTTTAGTATAAAGGTGGAAATAAACGGCGCGTGATAGCGCGAGCCGAGCCAGGCTCGTGTTTCAATCTCGTCTAAACGGCTGAACGGATTTGAATAAAACTTGGCACACAGATAGTTCCTGATCCTGGACTACTACAGTTACAGAGTTGGCGAGAACCAATAGTTACAGGTGATCAAGCGCATCGTGCTAAATTACCTGCGCGGGCTGGGCGAGCCGCGCCGCCATGTCGGGCGAGGCGGGCGGCGACGACTCCACTAGCACCTCGTCGCCACAACACTCAAAGTCTGAAACACACACCCTTACACATTACTAACGAAAAATTGAGTTTTCATAGGCTAGGCCTTGTACTATTATTTATTATGTGGTTTTATATCGTATAGCAACCCGCCCTGCCTACGCTTCAGTTAATAAGTAGGTATATCCATGAAAGTCCATTCTAGATATTAGTGAAAAAAATATTGAAATCGGATGAACGGTTTCGAAAATTATCTCCTACATCCAAACTTAACCTCTTTATAATATTAGTGTATATTCAAAGATGCCGCAGCAGCGGCGAAAAATCTTGTTTGGTTGAATTCTGGTAGGTAATGCGCGGCTAACCATATCAGCAAAAAGAAGTCCATTGTAGACTTGTTAAAAGCAACTAATCCCGATCAAAATTTGGTTCGGCATTTTACCGCAAATTCGTCCACGTAGAAGACGTAGGTACCTATATATTTATTCCGTCCACTAATATTTATTAAAATTTCCATGATTAAAAGTATCAAAAAATGCTAGACAGAAGAAGGGTAATGTTTGGGTGTAAGTTTGTTTGCGACTTTCTGTAGACTAAAAAACTTTATGGAGGTATCGTAGGATTCGTCATGTTCCAAGGAGTATCATCCCTACTAATACTATAAATGGGAAAGTATCTGTCTGTCTGTCTGTTACCTCTTCAAGCTTAAACTGCTGAACCGATTTAGATGGAATTTGGTATGGAGATAGTTTGAGTCGCAGGGAAGGACATAGGATACTTTTTATCCCTGAAAGTTTGATAGTTTCCGAGGGAATAGCGATAAACGACTTCTACGAGGATGGAGTCGCGGGCAAAAGCTAGTAGGCTATATTTTATCCTTTGATCCCCAAATTCTGCTGATGCTTTAGAGGTAATGCCTACCTAAATCGAGGTTAATTTTAATTTCGTGTTGAAATTCGATATTTATTTTTTCCCCACTCTTCAGCCCTAAAGCTGCAGAAGGCCAAATTCATACTTATACAATTGCAGGCGGTTTTGAAAACTTGCTTTTTATTTCACTTGTTTAATAACTATCGTCTAGAAATCGTCATATTAATTCATAATTAAATATAGGTACCTACTATAACTGCTACTTGGGAGCATAATCAATTTTAATTTAATAGCAGTTTACTTAAAATGTGGTAAAATTTGTAATGAAAATATAATTTCCTAAAGGACTATTCCACACGATTTTAATTATATGGAACCATCTAAAATATCCAAGTACCTATTAACATTTATATCACCCAGTAAAAAAATGTTTTTCATATATTAATTACTTAAAGCATTAATAATACCTATCTGTTACTTGACTAACCATGATGGTCTCTGGAAAACTATTAAAATTACTCCACAAAACTAAACAAAGCAAAAATCTACACAGGTGTATCATTGCATGACTAATTATCTGGAATGTTCTATAAAAAGGGTCTGCTAGTAATTTGACGGATGGCAGTAGTAGGGTTTAACTTAATACCCTCTTGCTACCATTTAATTAGAGGAGGGCATCACCCCTTCAATAAAGCTACCTGCATTGAGAGATTAGATATCAATATTAGTGAACAGTTTGAGCAGGTATTGCCAAACAACTCCTTAATTAGGACAAAAATATAGTGTTATTATTAAACTTATCACTGATTAGATAGTAAACATTAATAAAAAAGCACTTATACAAATAATTAGTCCAAAACCAAAGAACACATATAATTACATTCTAAATGAACTACCTACTTTATTGTATTATCATTCTGTAGCTGAATTAAAAGATAAAACTGAATTTAAAATTCAAGGGCTATAATAATATAATGATCAGCAAAGATTAAATATTAAATTATATACAATTAAATACTCAATCTTTGCTGAATAAATTGCATAACACCATCCCGGGTGATAGAGATGTTATTGATCTGGTAGGGCGGGTGGAGGAGATTCGCAGAGTGTTACCAAGCAACGCCTCTCCGTCCCTCGGAGCCCTCCCAACATAACAATTGACACAACACTCACTTTCAAGGTAAAACACGTTCTCAAAACCCATCTCAGACATTTTAAATCAAATTTAAACAAGGACAGAACAATCACAGAACACTAACACATTATTATGACATGACACTGGCTGATTACATTATTTTGTATTGATCAAACAAGCGTTGCTAGGTTGTGCTTGATAAAAGACCTGCTTTTAGGTGTTTTTCAGAGTGAGCTTGGGAACAGTGTGTGCTATTGATAGTATGGGGAGTGGAGGGGATATGCAGGTGCTTTATGGTTTCGCTTGGGTAACCCCACCTGCCTTGTAATGCATGGGTGGACAATATTACCCCATTATTGGTGATAATGTAATGGTGCATTGTTTATGTACATATTCAGTTGAACACAGCAAAATGAGATAATTAAATATATGTGCCTCATTTTACAATGTTCTTTTTTTAAGTTATGATTGTGATTATGTGACTGAAGAAGTTACATAAAACTGCATGTGTGTACAATAACATACTTAAAATTTAATTATTAGTATTCACATTGATGTAACATACAATTACAAAATATCCCTCTCGCTACAGAATAAAGTTGGAGTACATATTTAAAGCATGTTGACCCAAACTATAATAATTAAAGTGCTGTATTTGACGTGCTTGGAGTATGAAAAATTTACATTTAAAAACAAGACGGGACTGTGGCTTGTGGACTGTTGCTGTGGCTTGTAGTAAGGCTAGTAACTTTTACTGTTGCACCTTGATTTTCATTGTTATGTTTATTAGAACAGGTAAACGGACAGGCGCGTGCCGTGCCTAGCGCGGCCGTCGCCGCGACCCTCCCGCCACTCTCGCTGTTATAGATACGTAATCGTGCCTGGGAGCGGGAACGAGGGGAACTCATTCCCGACCTCGCCCGCCTCCCGACGCCACGCGTACCGCTTTAACATCACATTAAGACTGAGAGTAAGCCTCTCAAGGGTCTAATATCACGTATACCTTCTTCAATAATACAGAAATATACCTTACCCACCTGCCAGCCATACATTGAACTGTCAAATTCTTCATAGCTCCCAACACCCCTTTCGTATAAATTCCCTTAGAAAAAATAATCCTTTTTAGATATAATAACTGTCACTGTATACTATTTACTGATATTCTGTGGATCTTTTTATATAACACGTTAAGAAATCACTCTGCAAAGTTGTTGTATTGTAGTTACGCCCGTTTCCTTGGCTACGGGGTCCAGGCAAACTTTGGCCGAATGACATGACATGACAAGTAAAGATGGCGCTAGCGTAGCAAGGCGCACAGATGATCCGGGTGCAAAAAAAAACGAGTTCCAAATTGAACTTTATCTGTAATGCGCATATAAAATTGCACCATCCGTGATGTGAAAGTGCACGTTCCACGCAATTCTCATGCTTCCAATCATACTTTGCTTAATGTGCAATAACCTTGTAAACTATAGTGTGAACGAAGTCGTTTGTATGCTTGTGAGACATCAACTCCAAAACAGCTAAACAGATTCAGATGTAATTAGGCACGCAGTTAGACGAATTCGAGCAAACCCCAGAAATAGGAAATTTCATAAAAAAAAATGCTAAAGAGTTTAAAACAGGCGCGGCGGTTTACAACTGTGTAAACAGTGGTTTTAAACCAAATTTCGCATGATCTATGCTCTTGGTAGACAGGCGTGCGCTTCAAACAAATGGGCTTGTTTGACACCGTGTAGCAGCTCGCTTCTTCCAAGGTGACCTTAGTTTTAAACCGTGTAGCACACGCTTTAGATTTATATAAGTACGTGTTCGTAATTGCGGGACAACTTGAATGAATGTGTGAGGTGATTTTTGTTTAACGTGATAATTAAACTTATTCAATGCTATTCGCAGACCAAGCAACCTCGTTTTGCTCTCCTCCCGGGTAAATCAGAGTTATTTATAGGTACGTATTAAAATCCCCAGACTACAAAGACTGTGCAAAATATGTCCTACGCATGCGCAAAATATTTCCAAGAGAAGCCTCCTACTACGAGCCGTGTCGTCCTTTTTATATTAATTTCTCTATGACTCTTTATCTTACCAATAAAAGAAAAATAAAAGTAAAAATAATATCATGCCTAGGTTAAGATTGTGATATTTTTATTTCACATTTCGCACTGATTCTTACTTTTTTTATTACATTTAAGTCCTTTTCTGCCCAAAAAAACTCTGTGTTCATAAGTTCTACACCGAATAATGTGTTAGAGAATAAATAGCTCTTTAGATAACATAGGACTTCAAAATCAGATCCTAAAGCTAGCTCTTGCTTTTCTCAAAACAAATGTACTTAACTAACTTTACTGCCGCACTCAGAGAAGACAATTAATTTTTAAGTTTAATTAAAGTTGCTTATAAATTCTATTGCTATAGCAAAGAAAGTGACAGCAGCAGCCACTTTACTGAAACTTAAAAGTTAATTGACGTCTCTGAGTGTGGCCGTTGTGTGATACCTTAATAACTTTTCATTCTATGGACTACAAAGAATGACTCCGTTTATCCGTTAAACATAAAGCTATACCTATCAACTTCAGTCCGGTAGGTAAAGAATGAAATAATATAAAGGTTGATAAGATAAGTATATTATTTAATACAACGTAATAGTCTCGACAAATCTGATGATGCCCTAAAACAAGTATATTTTGCATACTTTCACTCACTGATGTCGTACGGCGTACTCTTATGGGGAAACTCTACGGATGCCAACAGGGTAATGCTTATGCAAAAACGTGCCGTACGCACATTAGTTGGGGCGAAACCTAGGGACTCTTGCCGGGGCATTTTCCGAACGCATCGCATAATGACGCACTACTCACTCTATTTATTTGAAATAATAATGTTTGTCCGAACAAATATTTCTTCCTTCACGACGGTGAATGTTGTCGGCAAACAACTCCGCCATACTGGGCGTTTGAGAACGGTTCCTCGTCGCATGGCACTTGCAGGTAAGAACCCGCGCGTCATCGGTCCCACCTACTACGAGCATCTACCCGCCGATCTCAAACGCGAACCATCTGACGAAACGTTTAGGCGCCGGCTGAGAAATCTTTTGTTGGATAATCCACTTTATTCTGTCAATGAGTATATAGAACTTGACATGTAAATAATATTGACATTTAATGTATTTTGTGTTGACTTTCATTGTTGTTATATGTTGTTATTCCTGATTTCTTTACTGACTATGTATTTATATCATGATGTTATGACGATCCTTAATGGAGATATACTTATAAGATGACATTAACATGGAGGTTAAATAATTCAAATTGTATATATTTTTGTATTTTCATAATTAATGTGTAATTTCTACTTCTGACGATCTCAATATAATAACTTGTAATTTGACATGAAGTGCAATTTATACTGTAATTTATATTGAGTAATAAAATCTGAATCTGAATCTGAATCTGAATGGTGAAGTTTATAAATTATGCATGCAGGGAACCTTGTCACAGCAAAGTCTATCTATACAAACAACGAACTTAAGTAGACGTAATCACAGAATAAGTACTTGCATAGAAACTGGACTATAAGCGACAGCAAAAGACGTATGTTTGACCTTTTTCTATTTATGGCATTAATAACGAGTTAGAAAGTGATGTCCTTAAATGAATTCTTTCGTTATCCTTCATGTTGTCACAAGGTTTTAAGACGTCAAATGGCCCGCAATATGTCAATGTCAGCGAAGGGGGGTACCTTCGCTGACATTGGCACGTCACACGAACCTCCAGTACAACAAAATCAATAAGTCGGTTAGTATTGCGAATAGCAAATCTTATGTCAGGTGATTTGAAGTCTTAAAACCTTGTGAAAACACGAAGGATAACGATATAATACCTATAAGGGCATCTCTTTCTAACTCGTTATGAACGCCATAAATAGAAAAAGGTCAAACATAAGTCTTTTGTTGTTTGATGTAGTTCGGTTTTTATGCAAGTACTTATTCTGTGGACGTAATTGCGCAAAATCTAGATCTGGGTTCTCTGACTGTGACTGGAGCTATGTTTTAAATTCTTATAGCCAAAATATCTCACCCGAACTAGACGAAAGATTTTAGCCAAAAAGAACATTATTCAATTTAAGATTTCAAACATTATAAACTTGAACCGTTTGTCAGGTGCCCACAGTTATCAAATTTCAATGAAGTTGAAGATAGGTAAGTAACTGTGTATTTTTACTTCTAATTTAACGGACTTCGTTAGATGTATAACATACAGTAGTAAAGAATACCTTCATAATCTCCTTCTTCAAAAATATATACTGAACAGTTATTAGAGTTCCCAAAGCTGACGTCATCGGCATCATCCATGCTTTTCAAATTTATTTTTTTGAACTTCGCAAAAGTTTTATGGTCCATCACGAAAGAAGTAGCGGCAAAGTATTCCAAATATCACCTTGGTAATTGTTTATATACTCTCCTTGGCAATTAAGTATTGTTTATTAGCGACAGAAACTGATAAAACACGGTTTGATGACATTTTGATCACTTTTTTTAAGAACTTCATTATTATTTTTGGCAAATAATCTAGATGGCCAATTATGAATTATTTTGGAGTCAGTACCTACCAAAAAGGATATTTATCATCGTAACCATAGCAATCGTATGGCAACCTATTATAGAATTATACAACTTGGATTTTCTCACTCATCGCTCAGTGAGTTTCTTTCGGTATTTATAAACTAAGAGGTAAAGAGGGATTACCGAGCGACATAAGATACGGATCGCGAGTTGCTTGTGGTAAGTAGTTAGTCATCCACTAAAAATATTATGGTGGCCATTACGCCGGTAGCACATCTCCGCCGCGGAACTGTAGTAGCGAAACTCTGGCAACGAAATAAAGTTCAATTTCGTATTAAATATCAGGATTCCGCCACAGTTTCGCGGTTTCGCGGCGGAGGTGTGCTACCGGGCTTATGGTGGCATTTCATTTCACTTTGTAGCATTTGCCAAATATTGATCATACATCTCTCTCATTTACATACCGAATGAAAGAGATACGATAAGTTTGACAAATAATAGACAAGTGGAAGTGCCACCATTAGGCACGTCACAGACGGAGCTATAATATATAATATAGCACGGTATATTACGATATATTTTCCGTACTAGTTGACAGAGTCAACACACGCAGCTATAACATATATTAATATAAATTATAGCTGCTTGAGTGCACACTCTGTCAATGTACGGAAAATATACGAAAATTATATATAAGATGCCTTGCTGTAATATATGGTAATATACTAAAATATATATTGTAGCTCAGTGTGTGACGCGCTTTATATTTACGAGTAGGTTGGCAAAAGAGTTTGGAAAACGAGGATGCTCTTCAAAATGAAATTATACCTGAATTTTTATTCCCAAAAAAAAATGTAAACAAAGGTGTTGCCGTTAACGAAAAACATTTGAAGCATTCAAGAATACTTTGCACATTTATAAGAATTAGACTTTCTATAAATAAACTGTTTATTATAATCAAGATAAAATTATTTCATTTGTTGATAGCAAACATTATTTTGACATAATTAAACTCTCTGTTATATTAATTTAAAGACAGAATACTGTTTTCGTATGCATAATTTATTTATTGCTCTGGTATCACTGTCTCGATACACCCGGGTTCAAGTTGCGAGCCGCTTAACGTGTGACGTGTCAGAGCTTTGCTAGTTTGACAGTGTTGTAAATATATTATATCGATATTTTCAGATTTCCAAAAGATGAAAACTTGATACTTGATAAAAATTCGGCGAGTACGCAGGGAAAATTGGATACCGAAGAGATACAGCAAACTATGGCAAAGGAACAGACAGTCACGCGAGTGATCCTGTAACCCTTTTTTGATTGGTTGCCATCCCCAATATTCTAAATAAAACATTGTTGAATTATTGAACATCGGCTGCGGCTAGATGTGTCAGGAATCTTCAGGATATGGCCAGATATCTTGGTCTATAGCTGAGTGGTCGAAGCAAAGAGAACACAAAATACACGTAGGTAGGTTTATTTCCTTAATGGACATTAAACTCGATACATTTAATCTTCATTGACTTTAATTAACAGTAACATGTCAAGCTTAACGTAATAACAGTGTAGCCCTACCAGTCCCACCACCAACCCATGGTTCTTCCTGCCTCGCGGCATAACTGACCGAATCTCGGGAGATGCGCGCAATACTTGCTTGGGCTCTTTCTCACGCACACTTTCTTCACTCCCTACAAACTTAACTTAAAAACGAAGAGCAGTTCCATCCGAAGGTGCTCATTGGATGCGATCTCAAACAGAAGTGTTTCCTGGACGGTTTCTCAAGCAGATGTGTTTACTGGACGGTTTCCTAAGTAGAATTCTTCATTGGACGGATTCTCAAGTAGAAGTGAGCTGCCGTCGCATTAGAGTGACCACCAAGGCTCTGCCAAAGGCTGTAGAGGGCGCTGGTGTCGCCTTCCGGTTTCGTTGAGCTCCCATACTAATGACTATCTCCGACGTACGAAATATCCTTGACCTGCTGTGAACAAAAAACTTCAAATACCTATAACATTAAGTTGCTAATGTTAAGCATAACATAATTATAATTACTAAGGGCCAATTTTTTTTATCTCCAAATAACACTTTCTGTCAGATAAATTTTAGGTCTCTCCTTTTCTTTAGTATGACAAAAAGCTTCTGTCAAAAATTTCATGTTGGGACAAGTTTTTATTGACAACTGTAGTTTTTTTTGCACTGTCACTGACCTAATTAATGAGTCCCATCTCGGTGGATCTACGTTAAGTACAGCTGAGGATCCTGTTGCCGCCTTCCGAATCTGTCATCAGATCTGCTCATTGACACCATAATATTATATTGTCATCGGGTTTACATACGTATTCCAAATTTCAGTTCAATCAAACACCGGGAACTCGTTGAAAAATGGTCTGCAAATTTTGAAATGGACAAGTTACTTATTATTATGAACATTGGAATATTGCAAGTTAAATGAAAGCTTGTAAAAAAAGGAAAGAGATAACTTTTACTGCTTCTATTTGGAAATTAGAAAAATCAGCCCTTAAATCATTAGAACAAATTACAACTGCGAAATTGAATCGATATAGATATTATTGTCGGCTCAGCAGCAACACTGGCGTTGACAGATCCTTGTGACAACATGATGGAAAACGAAAGAATACCTATTAGGACATCTCTTTCTAAATCGTTATGAATTACATAAATAGAAAAAACGTCTTTTGCTGTTTCTTATATTCCGGTTTTATGAAAGTAATTATTCTGTGTCGCTGGCCCATACTTTGAGATACCCTGAAATGTCGCTTTAACAGTGACCTAACTTTAATTACCTTTTTCCGTGGGTATAAAAATTCAGGTATAGTTCTACCGGTTCTACCTGTTATTACGTCAAACTCTTTTTAGCTTTAGGCCACATTTTATCTTCTCTAATGTTTTGAGCCAATGCCAAGCTACGATTTATGAGGTTTTATTTTTTATCTTTAGAAAAATGTGTATTTTGACATAAATATTGAAATGTGTCTCCACGTCTGTTCACATGTACAGTCAAGGGCATTAATATCTATACAGCCATCGCGTCAAATATATATATATACATGAACCTTATTGCTGGTCGCATAAAGGCGAATAGATATTTTTGAGATTTTGGGAACGTATATATATTTATGCCCTTGACTGTACCTATATCAGTAAATCTTTGCTGATAGATAATCCAAAGTGATAACAGTAATTGATGGTTTCGATTCAATACATTTCGGACATTAACCTAACTGTCACTGTCACGCTGCGGCGCTGGGTGCGCCTACAATACGGCTACAACAAACGACACTGAACACCTCCGAAATGAAATATATCACTGATCGATCAATAATTTTGACGTGAAAGTAAAATTTTACCTATTTATATGAATACAAACGCACATGATTAGTAATAGTGTTAAAATTGTCATAAACAGGCAATATGACGATGAAACTAACAGTTAAAAAGTTACAAGGCGGCGAATGTACAGTGGAGGTAAGCAGATGTAAAATACAGTTGTGTTAAAACTTGCATACGTATTAGTTTCAATTTATTTTGAGAGTTAAGATTGGCAAAGTTTAACACCGATTTTAGATGGTATGGGGTTTAATAATTTTATAGTCCGAGTGTACCGAATTTGAATTAACAATGTATTATTCATCATACATATGTACGAGACAGTGAGTTCTGTTGTTAAACGTGGTTCGTCATTATGATTGTGATATTTTGTTATAAAAACTGTTTTTGGGCTGAATGTATATTGTGTGTGTACAGCTGAGCTCTTGTTTATATAACAGTTGAATCCGAAGTGTAAACTCATCATAACCTTTATTGATTTTAAGGTGCTTCCAACAACATTTGTGTCTGAAATAAAAAATGAGATTGCTAGAAAATTGAGTATACCTGTAGAACAGCAAAAACTTCTGTTGCTTGGACGTCCACTGGCTGATGAGCAGACTGTGCAGTCATACCCAACTATCAAGGATGGGACCAAACTCAACCTTGTTGTCAAAAAACCTGAAGGCTTATATGAGGCTTCTTTAAAATATTTTAAGAAGACGGGTATGACCGATAAGGATGCTGCACATGCATCTACCAAGCTGCTCAAAATTGTCCAAGAGAAGTTTGATAAGCTTTCCTGGGATGACATTGACAGGTTGGCCCTGGACTGCCTGTTGGATGAAGCAGGCCAAAGTCAACCCATAGTCGATAATGAACCTGAAAATGAAGATATGTATGGTTTGTGACCCTTCCAGAGTCAGTTACTTTACTTTTTGAATAGAATGTTGTAACTTAACTTTCAAGTACATAAAGTTATTTCATTCAATATTACTTCTCATAATGTGTCATCAGCATTTTTATAAATCTTGTTAAAGGGGATGTTATGATAATAATATTATAAAATAATTACAATAGATTTTAATGTTGTTTTTAATTGCTGCTAAAGTACTTTAAGTAACCTTGATTTGGTCACCATAGCTGATTTAACAATGCAAGCAAGACATAGGTCTAATAATAATCACTATGATGTTTAATATCATTCAAAATTTATGGCCATGCAACAATACATATAAAGAGAATTGGGTCACATGGATCACAATTTAATTTAGCGCTGTCCCTTTGTGCCAACTGGATATTGTTCATCTGAGTCCAAACTGACCCTCTTTCAGCACCTTTTGTTGTGAATTATGATCAGACTGATGAGGTCCAACCCACACATTATGGATTTTCTGCCAAAATAATCAATAGTCCTGCTTTTAATTTAATAATGTATAGAAAAATCAAATGAAATTATTTAATAATATGTAAGGTTGTGTTTTGACTGACATGATGAAGATTAGGTTTGGCAGTGAATACCATGAATAATTTGTGAATAGCATGTGAACCTTTAACCCCTCTTATGCTTGAGATTTTGATCCATGTCATGAAATTTTGGATATTTATTGTACCATGTTGTTAAATTTTGGATATTTATTGTATTTTCAGATTAAAAGTGCCCATGCGGCCTACTTACTGATTGAATAAATTGTTTATCTTTTTTTAAAATTTGAAATGTAGAACTTAATACTTTTCATCTCCCACATAAGAGGGGTCATAGGGTTGTGGTTTTAATATGCAATTAAATAAAACCATAGGCTACTTACTGTTGAATGCAGTCTCTTTCCAAGAGATGATGTGACGCATCAGCCTTACACTGATTGTACTATATTGTAGGCATAATATATTTAAACATCCATGTAATGTAGTGCATGTAGATTATCTGGGATACACTGTAAATAGTCTAAAACATATCTAGAGGAAATTATCCTTTTGTGGCACCCTATTGATTATTGGCACCATGACCTTTATTTAAAGTTAATAGAAGTGATTATTCTACAAGCACTAGGTGCCAATAACTGGTATCTTAGATGCCAATAATCGGGTGTTTTACCCCATCACTTAAACAATACTAAAATGGTACTTAACAGGTTCCCTGTTCCCATACAATAGTGAATTTTCACTGTTGTACATCCAATATCTTGTCATAATGTTCTGTATGCAAGGTTCAAAGGTTATAGGTCAAAATTGATCATATTTGACTCATGACATGAATGTGATGAACTTATCAGACCAGGGACAAAACTGCGTTCATGAATCATGTAATTTACGGGACAGGGAACCTGTTAGGGTGGTGGTGTTGTCATGCTAATAAATATTATCTTATCACACAGTCACTATAGTTTTGTTTTGTGTATATTTTACAATGCATCTGATGAAATGTATGTAAATTTCTAAATTATAACTAATGACAATGTTAAAAATTATAACTTAAGTGTTGTGATTTATTTTTACCTATGCCTGTTGTCTGTATGGATTGTATATATTTGAATTTAATTGGTAGTAAACTGTTCAATTATGTAGTAAGTAAGCTTTGTGGGGTTTTAATTCAAAGGGTTATGTTGAGGCCGCCTTAGGTTTGTCATTAGTGATGATGTGATGATTGATAAAGTATAATTTACAAAAAAAAAATTGGACTATCAAACTATTATTTCATAATTCCCAACAAGTTAACCTTTTCAACAGACCATGTCAAACACAATAGTCATTCACACGCGATGACAGCAGAAAATCGGATCGAAGTTCAACCTTTAAGGCAATATACGCAGGTCTCTTCGCTGTTATCCTGTGGTGCGGATAAATCCGTCAATGAAAAAGGGTCCATCAAGGAAACTGACGTCACATAATGTAACAAAAGTTCACCAGTGTAGAACCTTGTCACATAAAGTTAAACATGGGAAGACAATTATTTCTGTGAATAAAATGAATCTGAATCTTCTCTTTCTAATTTGCCAGTTCATTCAGAGGATTTTTGAAATATACCGAGAATTAAATAAAATAATATACATATATATATATATATTTCTATCTGAAAAGTATTCCAAGCCACATCTGTGTGGTGCTTTGTTGTGGTCAGAAATATTTCATGAATACTAACTAAATTAGGGCGATACGAGTGTATAACTCGAGTGTTAAATGAGTGCATAGCTAATATTTTATGATACCTATTTAACAGAAATCTAAATGTTAGTGGTAGATATAGGATGTTTTTATAAGGTTAAGCAATTATAACTGTTTTCGTTCGAATTATTTATTTTTCATTTTCATACTTTATAAAGTACATTTTCATGGCAAGTAAATTACAGTAAACCATTTCCATTGCATACTCAGTGCCTTGTTTCATTTCAATATATTTACATAAAAACAGGACGAGAGTTCCACCTCTATAACGAAGTCTTAAGAAATTATTATGACAAAATAGTGTAACTACATAAATCTAAATATGAGAAACTGCCCATTTTATAAGGCTACTTACTAAGTTGCAAATTTACCTCCTATGTGGCAATTATCAAGCTATATCATAGGAGTGACGACAAATATTGCCACTTATCCATTTCGAAAGCAGTGGTGAACATTTTGCCACCTACCATGAAAACCCAGTCAAAAATCTTGTAATGATAATGGATTATAAGGGGAAACATCATAAGATTGCGAGTAGCTTTATAAAAGATGCCTCTATCGTAAATTAAAGGTTTTTTCAATGACATTGCTCTACCCTAGGAAAAAATACATATCACTGAGATTATGTTAAATAAGTACACTGAAACTTTCCTCGCCTTTCCGCACGGAATCGCATTTTTTATCTTTTTCTGCCGCCTAGATCAGGTCCGTTGACGTCGAAGCGCTGGACGCTTGTAAGTAATTTTGAAACACGATTCAGTACGGATACAACGAACATTTCCAATCAGATTATAGTTATCCTTTTCAACGCAAATTAACAAGTGCGTAGTTAATTTTTACATTACTTGTTGCGACGGATATATCCGTCGTTTGCGGCGAAAAGGTAAAAGAAGAAACAAAATTAAGAAAAACATGAGATCGTATTCTAAGTAACTTAGAATTTTCTTAGCTTTTAAACCCCTATCCTTTACTTACTGATACAACAGTTAGTAAAGGATATAGCTAAAGTAATAAAACTCGAATATGGAAATAAATATATAGAATCACAAACGTTTATACTGCCACCGCGGATGAGTGACGGCATTGTTTGCGGTCTGCCGGGTCTCTTAATAGTACCAAAAAGTTAAAACGAGGAGACAAGCAGTAGGTGTTGTCTCAAAATCAAATAAACATCTATTTTGTGTTCCAAATTAATACGAGACAGGTGGAGCGCAATGTTTAATACGGTTTATCTGTTTTGTGTGTTGTAATATGAAACATGACATTGGATGCTATTCACTAGTCACTATCTCTCTATTTACGTATAGTTGTAAAGTTGTATTTAAGATCTTTTGTCATTTTGGATTTAACCTTTTGAACACTTGAAATTAGGCTCAATTTAAACAACAGTAAGAGTGTACGTCAAACGAGGGGCTTGGCGTTCTAGAAGGTAAAAAGAAGTGTCACAGAAAGTATCATCATATCACCACGTTGTTTTCTCAAGCTCGTATCTCAACAATTCATATGTAAATAAAACCTAATTAACTTAGAGTTGACGTTGTTTGAATGAGATACAAGATTGACGTATACAGACAATATTCAATTCAAATACTAATACAAGTTTGACGGAACTGGCAGTACATGTCACTATACATGTTATAGAGAGATAACGAGATTAATATGAAACGTAGAGGCACTTCATTTAAACTACATTCAAACGATCACAACCTTACTATGAGCTTAGATTCGTCTCCAATAGTACCAAGTACACCTTGCTTTTTAAAGGTTATCGCACACAGATCAGCTCGGGACCGAGGCGATACAATTACGTTGCTGAATTATGTACGTTGCAGTATAGAGTTTTATGCAGAAAACACTGAACGGTTCGAGTCGACGCAATGCTGCAGGTGCAGAGTTGTTATTTGTGCGGTAACCTTAAACGTAGTTTATAGGGAGACACGTTAACGAGCCAACTCCACATCGAGCAATCAGTTAACCGCATGTATCCGCAACTCAGGTTCACCACCAATGACAATCTGTTCATGTTATTCGATCTATTTCTAAAAACCAAGTTCATGTTTGATTGTTTTTCAACAAACGCTGTATATTAACAGCAAATTTTAAATTAAGAACAGATAAGCAACTGTTCTTTACGCCTTTAATTGTGACGGATTAATCCGTCATTGATAGTGTACCTGTGGTGCGGATATATCCGTTAATATGTTTAAGAAGTTTCACTGTTATGCATATTTAAAACTTCAATTGATGTTAACAGAGAATTATTTATGCTAAAGTTTCCACATACAGACAACGGTCAATCTTTAAAACATTCATAAAAATGCGCTTGAAATCGCCTTATTTAATCTGCCTCGAGGAACATCTCATTATTATTTAAAAAATCGTTGATTATTACAAATAGTTTTTACTTATTATTGCAATCACTACTTATTTGATTTATACTTAGACATCGAATTACATTTAGTGTTTACGAAAAATAAATGCATCTGACAGCGTATTGTAGAAAAAATACACATAAATCGACAATAATAAGAAGAAAAGGCACATGTGCAAACGAATTGGCACATGCGACCTTTATTAACATACACAGGGTTTAATATGCTTCTGTGAATAGTTCGCAGATGTGCCCTTTTTTCTTACGAGGGCAGAATTAATGAGGACGATCTGTAAGAAGTCTTGGCTACTCAAGAATAACATAACTGAAACATTTTGAGAGATCAATGTCTACATTTGTCATTACAATTTGAACTTTATAATTAATTTAAGGTTATAATTAAACCTTAGTTAAAGTTCAAATGAAAAATTAAAGGGGGTCAGGTGTGGTCAGGCGTTGAATGGGAAGGAAAGCGCCCTATATCAGGACGCAATTGGGGACGTGAGTGGATAAAGGGGGTGTATATTTAAATTGTGACTTGACCTTCACTTATGCCATAATCAGTGATCGGAATAGGTAGAGTTAATCTACCTAAACTTGACGCATGTTCATTCATGCGTGAGTAAGATGGGAACACATTATTGAATAAACATGCATCAAGTTTAGGTAAATTAACTCTACCTATTCCGATCACTGGCCATGATAAGTTTCTGACAAAAAAATATTTTTTGGGATTTTTCTTGCCGATTGTACTTTTTTGCACAGTCATCATCTGCTTATCAAGCCATTTCAGAGCCGAACACGGGGTTCCTATGGCCACCTTCCGACTGCATCAGACCAGCTCCATGGTACCATATTGTTGCATTGTCACCGAAGTTACGTAGGTATATCAAATTTCAGCTCAATCGGACACCGGGACACTTCTCCAAGTGGTTCAAAATTCAGTTGCAAGATTTATCCTAAATTAACAAACAAACATAACAAGTTAAAGAAAAGGTTGTTAAAATGTGGTTCGAATCAAAGTGACATATTCCCTTCAATTTACGTCACGTACGTGTACGTATTACTCATATGATTATACGGCCAGAGCCCTTAGCCAAGATGCCCATCGATAACTAGCGTTTCTATTCGTTTCGTTTTTAAACCAATCGCGTCACTGGTGGATCAAGTCATACGAAGTGTCACGTGATCTACCAGTGACGCGATTGGTTTAAAAATGAAACGAATAGAAACGCTAGTTAGCGATGGGCATCTTGGCTAAGGGCTCTGGCAACGCCTTTGAGCGGCGGCGGCGAGCGAATTCTCTCTTCATTGCTCGGTCGAGACGCTCACCGCGCAGCGGATATTTGTCGTTACACGCAATGTATTAGAAAATTTGTTCGCCGCTCAGCTGGTCGCGCAAAGTCGTGGCCAGGCCCTTGCACTGTTGACCAAGAGACCATTATTGCTTAATTCGCGGGCCATAATAATCGTCCTGATAGACGCAACACGTACTAGACAGCAGTCGTCACGCCGTCATGTGAAGTGTCATCCTGCGGGCATTTATGACTACAGTAAGGGGTTATTTTTTTGCAAATAATACTTAAAATGTTTTATTTGCTAACACTATCTATACAAGACAGTCGCCTTTGACATTTAACACAACCTAGACTTTCAACTTTACCCTTGTAACATTATGACTTAGATTTAAATGTGATATCGTATCGTTAAGCTAGGAGGTATTACTTATTTATAACCTTTTCACCGCTTAGTCATAAATGGTAAATAAACTCGAGTCTCGCGGACTTTTTATATTTGCCTCGCTTTAGGCCGGCCCCACATTTACATTTTGTATTGCATTCTAGCCTTCCGATTTCAATTCTTTTCTGTTCTGAGCCCTTAGCCAAGATGCCCATCGCTAACTAGCGTTTCTATTAGTTTCGTTTTTAAACCAATCGCGTCACTGGTAGATCACGTGACTCTCCGTATGACGTGATCTACCAATGACGCGATTGGTTTAAAAACTAAACGAATAGAAACGCTAGTTAGCGATGGGCATCTTGGCTAAGGGCTCTGGTCTAGGTACAACAGAACAGAATCGGTAGTAGGTATGCTGTGTCGAGTTGAGTGTTGCCAGCGGTGAAAATGTTAATCTTATGACAGTTATCTCTTCCATGGAGTATTCATTTAAAACCTTTTTGGCCTAGTTGTAAGGCTAAGGAAGGAGCTTTAGTGCTTAGAGATACGCTATTTTCTAGATGACGTATTTTGGCGAACCAACACACGCTCTTAAAGATGGGGACTGAGCAAACTCAATAAAAATAAATGTTACTATTTACAGATTGTCACATTAACATAAATTAAGTAGCCTTTACTTACATGGTCACACGTCACAGGTTTTATTTTTTAAATGACGTATTAATCCGTAGATGGAGGTGAATAGGTTAAAAAATAGCGACCGTTTAACAACCCGGCTCCTGAGTAGTCTTGAGGTAAAAAAAAATCGTGTGGAAAGTTTCTGGTCACGAAACGAAACAGCCAGTGACATGTCAAATTACGTGATATTTAGTGAAATTGGTGACGTTGGTAGGAAGGCCTTCCGCTCAGCCCCCGCCATTCCAATTGTTACGTGAAGTGTGTAATGTTCAGCAGCCTATTTTTTAACAAAGCTTCTTTCAGAAGCCATGGTTGGCAGCTCTACAAGGACGGCATCGTTCTAGCGTTAAAGTCAGCCTTGTTAAAAATATACTGTTGAGCATAAGTGTCACAAGATGTCGCACCTTCAGTAATTTGGAACCAAAAACACCTATCATTACATACAACGTAAATAAAATTTGTGTTACAATAATACCATCAGTTTTCACAAAAATATCTAAAATATAACGAAAATCCAAATCAGTGTGATGTTTTATATACCTACCTACATTTACAACATTACTTCCTCAAATAACACTTGTTAAGGTACGGCATAGACGGGCGACTTTCCTGAACTATTACAAAAGTCGCCCATGCATGCGTTTTTTAGTAAATAAAAGCTGTCGAAAGAATGTATCAAACGATTACATTGTTTTTGAGACGTTCTAACCTATCTTGTTATATTATAACCAGCATAAACTTATAAAGGAAGAACTATCACACCTACATTGCCGAGATCCTTACCTGCGAGTCAGTTTGTGTGGAAAACAATGAGACTACAAATTAAATTTACCGATTAGTCAGTAAACGTTTAAAGAAAAATCCACTATTACAGACCATACGACTATGAGCACGTCGACTGTTAATATTTATTCATAGTCAGTATGTGAACAGCTTTTTTTTAGTCGAACTTACAATAATCGTGCGCACTATTATAGTCGTTATAGCTACTTTATGCGACTGCAGAATTATTTATTCGCCTATCTAATATGTGAGTATGGCGACTATAGTGTTAATTCACTATTATGATGTTTGGTAGATCAAGAGATAAACCCAAAATCTACTAAACTGTGTCATCATCCTTTAAGTCTTACACCAATCTATCAAAAATACGTATAGAGAAATCACGGTAAGAAAAACTTTGCTTATGTCCCAGTTTCTTGTAGTAATTTTATCTGTGTATTAATGAGGTCTATGGTCCACAATGGACACTTTAGTACAATATGTCAAATTAAAACAGATACTACAACAGAAAATATGGTATCGTATTTCTTATCGTAATTTTACTATACAACGTGAGTTGCACGATACTGGCTATACAGTATATGTGGTGTGTGTAATCTATAAGGGTGTTATCACACTGGCGTGATGAGGCCCTTATAGTCATTATTAAAGTGGATGTTTACTATTATATTCGGCATAAATGCGTTCGACTTCTGTCAACCCATCAAAAGATTAGTGGCGTTTATTCTAGTCGTGGCGACTATTATAGCCGCTCAATCCGAGTCGCTTTCGTCAGGTTCAGACTCGGACTCCGAGCTGTCCGGGTGGTTCTTGGTGATTTCGATGCAATTGTCCACATCTGTCAGTCTTTTCAGTGATTTCCCTGGTGATTAATAAAAAATAATATAAATTGAATCGTAAGAAATTTGGGTAAAGTATGATACTTAATTTTACCACTGTAAAAACATCAATACATTTTTTGCTGTATCTTTCGTTGCCATATCCAATTTAAGTACGCCAGACGCCTGTCAGTAAATGTTATTAATTAATAGAACAACAAAAAACGTTCGATCGTACCCTAATTTCAAAGCTCATAAGGAGAATAGGGTAGTAAATTGGTATATCTACAATTTCGTGAATTTTTTTAAGCCATGATTTTTTAAGCCATTTTTTTAAGCCACACACGCCACCTCACCGATCTCACGATAAAGGTTCAAGTCCTGCTCAAATCCTAAAAGAAAAAGCGTTTAGTTACCTGTTAAAGTGCTAAGCAGCCTCGTCTCGCAGCCAGACGGCATGTTGATGGGCTCCAGTTTCTTGGCTAACTCCCGCGCCCGGTCCGCGCCTGGCACTGAGGGTTAACGCCATTTATAAATCGTTTTTGACAAAAAAATAGAATTGTTTAACTCTACCATTTAGGGTTGACGTGGGTGGTGTACCCTTAATATTACTCATTTCTTTTTTTAATCATCTATATTGAGTATTTCTCAAAAAAATATAATATACATTATTTGTTTAGGTAAGTACGTAAATATTTTCAGACTTTTTTGAGAAGCACTGAATGGATCATTTAAACGTTGATTATTAACTATTGACTACTTACCTCTAGAGCCTTCTTGGCTGGAGTCTTCCGTCATAGTCACTTTTTCAGTTCTATAAACGCCGCTTACTAAGTCCCATACAAATAGGCACTGAAAAGAAAAATTTAAATAAGTCGTCACATTTAATAATGCTTCTTCATAAGGTTCAATTTTACATGCTCGAGACAGAGTTGAAACAAATTATTTAGATTAAAAATAAAATATTGACCGCATTTCAATTACCGTGTTATTGCATTGCATCGTTATTCAGGTTCAAGCTTAATTGTAAGTATCTAGCCCATCGGGAAGTTACGTTCAAATCAATACTGCTGCGCAACGTTAACCAGTCATGATTGAATATTGAGAATAAATAGTAGTTAGGAAGCAGTACTGCCCTGCTAAGGTAAAAGGCAGTATTTTACACAAAACTACTGTAGCAATTGCAACCTTATTACCCAGTAATGAGGTTGCAATTATTACAGTAGTTTTGTGTAAAATACTGCCTTTTACCTTAGCAGGGCAGAGTAGGTTTGGGTATGTACCTCGGCGGCGTACTGCAGGCGGTGCGCGGCGCAGGCGGCGCTGCCGGCGCGGCACGCGTCGCACGCGCCCGCCTCCTCGCTGGCCCACAGCCACATCGCGCACAGCTGCGCCACACAACTCGTTACACAACACATTTAGAGACCGTATTATCACATTATAAAACGTCTCTAGCTAACTCTTAGTTCCACTCAGTGAAAGAGATAGAGCTAGGAGTATATCTCTGTCCATTTCATTGTCCGGAGCTTCTCAGGTTTTGAAAGCTCCCATATTATGAACTCATAAATCTGCCAAGTTCCAGTCAGTGAAAGAAATACAATTATAGGATTAATATACATCTGTGCCTTTCTCTGCCTGGAACGTGTCAGGATTTGACAACTCCCGTATGATGAGCTCTTAAAACGTGCGTAGTTCTAGGCAATGAAGGGGACAGAGCTATAGGAGAAATATGTATATCTCTGTCCCTTTCACTGACTGGATATTATCTGCACGCACGGCTCGCACGCGCGTATGCGTAATACGAAGTTGATGGAAGCCGTTTGTCATGGAATTCAGAGTAACAACGGACACCCAAATAGTTAGCTTTCTCAACCCCATGTCATCCCCAAAGTCACACCAATAACAACTGAAGAGTATCTAATCTGAAATGGTTCTTTATGAATCAGATGACATAAACACAAGGACGCTTTGTGTTGGTAGTGCCTTACTTAAAATAAATAAACAAACAAATGACTATGGATATATTTTTTACACTCACCCCAGACAAACAACCACTGCTTTGGCACACATCGATAACATGGCAACCCCAATCGAAACAGTAGATGAACTTCTTCCCGTTCAGCTTGCAGAGTCTCCCGCAGACCTCATTACATAAGAGTTCGGTGTCTAGTGACCTCTGCTGCGCTCTGAGCGTGAGGGGAGGCAGGGGCGCGTTAGACTGGATGCGGGCCCACGCGCCCGCGCTCACCCCTTGCAGGGGCGCATAGCCCGCCCCGTGAGCAGTCAGGTGTAATGCTACATGGTAGCCTGATATACAATCATCTGAAAAACAAGTTAAATATGGTAAAGGACAAACAATGAGTAAACAATGTCACGATCACGGGCATAAGAAGATATAAATCTCCTACAAAAAGGTCAAGAGAATGTTTGCAACGTCAGTGTATACTTATTTTTAGGCATGGCCGTTATGCCAGTAGTAGACTGACTGCCGAGACTCATTGCTGATATAATTAAATCATGATAAACGACTGTTACGGCTGTTAGGCGACACGTAATACGCAGCGAATGAATACACGACCAATTAGAAAAAGTAATAACAGAGATCTGTTTTTATTTAATTAAATTTAATTATATTAAAAGAATCTACTGTTTACTCCAAGATTAGACCAAAACTATTAGAGTATTTCCAAGTATCTCCACGACGGTCGGTTTTCACCCGCATTTAAAGAAAGAAAGAAAGAAAGAAAAATATTTATTCGTGACAAATATCAACAAAGGACAGAAAAAATACACACAGAAAGAATGTAGTCACGAAATGGTCCCAACTCAGCGTAATGCCGGCATTAAAGTCGGCGCTGGTCTTCCGTTGGAACCATCAGGTGAAACCACGGAAGGTTACACACACATAATTTTGACAGATACATAAAACATAAATTAGAAGACAAACACAACAAAACAAGAAGGGGGAAAAAGAAACAATAAGAAAGGGAAATTAAAAAAAAAATAAAAATAAAAAAAATTTAAAATCACACGAAACCTTTCATGCCCCGCCTTATTTGGTAGTATGGGCAAGAGTCCCTTAGCCTCACTAAACAAGCAGAAACAGATTTTACAACTTGATCATAACCTATATATCTTATCTCACTTTGTTTTGGTGCAAAAATACACAGCAAAAATAGTTAACAATACATATCCAGTAGATTATACTAACATAACAGTACCCAAATTAGTGAGTTACCTGAATATAAGATCGAACATGAAATTAACCTAATAAATTCAGTGTATGAATCGAAAGAATTAAAAACTACGTTGTTATGCTACGGTAAGTTGATTTGCCTATATGTATAAGTACAAGTTCAAGATCCTGGCTCGATGTTGATTTGCAAACCCCGGAAAATATTTTAACACATGCTGCGTGCGAGACAAAAACATTTACCGATTTCCGTGCGATTTTCTAGCCTATGTCGATCAAAATGCAAGGCTGTGCATGTCTTTCGGCTAACATGACAATGATTAGATAGCATTAAATCTGTGATAAGCCTAATTCCAGTTTGGTTGAATTAGGTCTAAAGACATCTTGTAATTAATTATTACTAGTTAGTTCATAGTACCTAATAGTTTATTATCTCACCTTCTGAATCCGTAACAATGGAAGTGATTTCATCGTCGCTCTCCACAAAATACCTCGTGAAGAATTTACTGCATTGCGAATTTTCTGAATGCACCAAGTAAGGGTCTTGAGCGTTCACAGGATACTCCGACAAAGTCTTCGAGGTATTGTCGTGGACTGCTATAGTCTTCAGAGAGCCATCGTCTAACATTTCCATCACCCTGTACTCTGACTCACTTTTGTCATCCAATTCTAAAGCCGATAACCCTTGGTCCTTCGAGTCGTTACTAGTTGTCGGCGATGGAGGCCTACTTATCTGGTTATGCGCTCTCAGCACAACGCTTTCCACCGGCGGAGACTTCGGCCGCCTCGCTTTACTCGTACACCCCGTAAAATACTTCCTGTTACTCCTTAACACTCTAAACGGGACAATATTCTCGTTGTTGTCCTCTGAGAATTCGTATTTCTTATCAGCTAACCGTCGTTTCCTAAATATACTTAACTTTTCACATTTCGTTTCAGTTTCTTCAACAAATTCGTAAGCTTTATCTGCTATAATTCTGTGCGTTTCGTTGAATCTGGACATGCTTTCAGCAGGTCTCCGCCTAGGGGATCTTAAGGGGGGTGAAATTAGTGTTCTAATAGAAGGTGAAGGTCCCTCCCATTCTTCAACCAAGTTGTAAGATATCGAGGACGCTTGGATGCACAATTCCTGGCCCATCATATCAGGTAACTGCACTGGCTTGGGCATCTGGTAAGGTTCTTCTAAATCAGAAAAATCTTCTAGAATATTCTGCACAACCTTATTCTGGTATTTCGGGGACTGGAATACCGCCGACACGTCTGAGGCAGGGGTGCTGGGGTTGGTGTAGTAGTTTACTTCATCCCTGTCTAAAGAAAACTTGCTGTCCTCGACTTCCATTGGTGTCTCTTGGTCAGGCTTGACAAAGTCTATCTCGAGTATGTGTATGAAGTCTGTGTAGATGATGATTTGGTTGGAGTACGCTAGTTGGACGACCGGCTCAAACACGCTAGAGTCTGACGTGCAGAAAAACTTTGTGTGTATTGCGAAGTTGTGTTCGAGACATCGTTGGCCCCAATTTTGACAATCTGAAATGTATTTAACAATAAAAACTAAATCCATTCCATTTAAAACTAATATTGTACATCAATATTTCAAAGTTAAAAACTTTAACCCGCCTGGCGATTAGTTTGACGCATAATAGTAATCTTATTCAGTCTACGAGACACGTTTTTGACTAATCATACGACACCACACTTATTCAAATCGGTTCAATAGTTAAATTACTTCAGGAGCTAGAGTGGACCATCCGATATTTGATACATATACATAGTGTTCATCATCATGTGATACATACAGTGTCAGTTAAGTAGCTATTAATACAGCAGAGAGTATGTGGTAAGTATGATGCCAAGAAGAAAAGCTTACCTATATTATTTATCAAGATAATGATCTACTTACCTTCTTCTTTCAACATAACCGCACATTTCCTACAACCTAAGCGAGGTACGCCGATCACGCTGAGGTGAGACCTCTCTGTACACGAGTCTCTGTAACAAAACATTTCCATTTCATATAATATGTGAAACATGATAATAGTAGATTGTACATACAATAAGTGCATAAAATGCACCATTTTACGCGAGACGTTTATCCATCCAAGCGAGCTTGCGAGCGAGGATGGATATAAAGTCGAGTGTTAAATGGGTTTTATGGACGAGTTGTACAGTCGAGAACAGAAAGATGTTTACACTTTTTCACCTTATTCCATTGTAATAAGGTCCAAAAGTATATACATATTTCTGTCCTCGACTGTACACTCTACTTTTCACTTCGATTGCGAGGAAATGAAACAGCAACATGATAAAAAAAATTAATAATAAATGCGACGAAATAAAAATTATAAGTTCATTTCATGAAGCTTTATTGTGTATTTCGGCTGTTGGTATCCTTGCCTTGGTCTTAGAATACTAACGAAACGAAATAAAATAAAGAGGTTATTCTATGAAGTTAAAAGTTGTTCGTGTGGCTGTTGGACCGATTGCCTAGGTCTTCGACGAAGATTTTACTTTATGCCCTAATATTCACCAACAAACTGTATTGCAGTTTGGCGAAGAACAGAATGTAAGATAAGTGAGAATGTAAGATATTTTAATAGAATAAATAAAATAATAATAATATAATAATAGCATAAGAAGCGACTTTATGTCGCCTACGCACGACATAAAGACGAACTTTTAGAGCATGAGAAGTGAAAACAATATTTTCACTTCTCATCTCTTCCTGAGCGACAAAAACAAACTAGTTTATAAATACTAAAAATTCAAAACCAAATAGTCGGGTATTAAAGCCATGTCTGTCGTTAGTCTACTTCATCAGTCTGACTAAACTAATGTCAGTCTGTCCGTCTAACTCACTGACTGGTGGACTGAAACTTCCACTAGATTTTTTAAATATTTAAAAATCGTTCAGTCTGTCTGCACTCAAACAGACTGACGCCAGACTAATCAGTAAACGTGTAACACCCAACATAGATGAATTTAACCCGGACAATGTGGACTACGATCTGGCTACGATTGCACGGCAAGGGCGAGTGGCAACAAATAATTGGATAGAAATATATGAAGCGAGCCACGAGTCGCTGCAGTGTCATGTCGGTGAGGACATTTCCATGCATTTATTTTCGCCGCCCACCGCTGCGCAGTCAAGGCCAGGCCGCACGCAGAATAAGCGACTTATTTACTATAACAGCTTGTAACAACAACTTCTAAGCTAAAGCAGTAAGCCTCCCCGCAGACTGTAGACCATTTAATCGGCCGATTGTGTTTTTTCTCAACAAACTTTGTAAAAATGGATAAGGACAACCTTATAATCGCCTGATAGAAGTAGTAAGCGGTGTGGTCAACACTTACGGTATTCCATAGACCACAAGCACCCCGTGATTATGTTTCCACTGCGCCATAGACACGGTGAGACGGCTGTCGACCGCGTCGCCTCCGAACAGGGGCACGCGGTGCACCGACCGGACCACCTTCCCCGGCACCCATGATAAAAAGTGGAGACTAAAACGAAAGGGATTATAAGGGCAAAATATTTTTCGATAAATGTTGATGATGATTGTAGCAGGACACAAGGATTATGCCGCACGGATTAATCACAATAATACTCTTGGGCAGCGTCGTAAACGCCTTGACACCCACCATATTAATTGTGTTCGACTATATCATAGCTTTTTTATTAAGCCTTTTTTTTAGGAAATAAAAAGGCTTAATAATAATAATAATATCATAGCTTTAACTATAACATTGATATCTTGAAATAACTTACGTAAACTTAGCATTCTCCCTAAAGTAGACTTGTGACCCGTTACTATAGGTGAAGCTGAGTAGATACTGTCCGCACTGCGAGAAGCCCATAAACACGTGGTGACTAAAGTAGGACATGGGTACGATGTCCATAAGACAGAATCTGAGCCGAGGCGGAATCCTCTCGAACACTTTCCGACTCCGGTCATTATGGCGGCGTGATGTGGACCCGAGGATCTGAGAAGGAAAAATATCATTGTATCAATTATCATAACTTTTTTTATCATGTATGTGGTAAAATGGAGGAATTCATTAGGAGGGGTATTATTTCCTGATTTCTAAAATAAACTGAATAAATATTTACTCAGTAAAAGAAAAATTTTAGCTCTTACAGTATTTCTGAAGATGCACCAACTTAAAATAGAAATACTATACAACATGTGAATTAAAAAAGTGCGTTTAGTGCAATAGTTAAAGTAAGAGATCATTGCCGAGCATAAATTTCTTCAAGATAATAATAATGCAGTAACATCAATATAACACACAGGATGATTGATTATTCAATACATTCCTTTTAGAGGGTGTAGTGTTTACACATGACCATGAACACCCCTGCCTTTGTCAAAATGGGATTGGTATGATGGACTAGTTGTACCTTTTTGTGTTGGTATTCTCTTAGAAAACTTTGTAGCTCATTTCACTGGCAAGTCTGGCAAACTTCAATAAAAATCTTATTTCGACCCAACTCCACCAAGATGTAGGTATGTACCTAGTTCCACATAAAGCCTATTTTATTGTCAGATGTGTGGTAGGTGAAATGGAAAGTTTCTAAGGAAATAACATCACTGTAGTTCAATACACATCAGAACAGAATACAGGTGCAATTTAGTAAATATTTTTACTTTACTGTAATGATTTCAGAACTTTGTTGCATATTCATTATACTAAAATAGCTAAGCATTATGTTTATCATAAACATAGTTAACTAAAATGAATGAAAGAGCAAAGATGTCTCACATGCTCATCTCAGTTCACCAAACCATTTTACGGGGTCCCCCTACAGTTACAGATAGATAATGTTATGCTCTAAATAATTATACAAAAAAATACATTTATATCTACCAAAATACACAGGGAATGTGTCATTTAAAATTTTATAAACAAAAAATGTTAGAACATAAGATGATGATAATTTTAGAGCTTAAGTAATTAAGTTTACAAAGGCTTTTATTTATTTGTTTCTTTCTTTGTTTCAAATACTGTGATTTATTTTTTACTCATTTTCAATGATTAGATCACGAGTTAATTTGGTTCACACATGTAAACCTGATTATAATGCAATATAATGGTATCATTGATGGAAATGAATGGCGGCAACAGGATGTCTACTGTACACAACAAAGACCAAATTTATACTTGTTACATGAATCTTGATAAGCAATACCTACCTGTGCAAAAAGATTACAGTCTGCAAAAATAGCTTGTCTCAAAAATATTTATTATTCTTAACATCACCTCTTGTAAGGCTCAGCATTCCAGATACAGGATACATTTAGAAAGGAATTTAGAATTCTTAATTAGTTTTCAACAAACAATTTGAGGTAGGCCTTGGGAGAATTTCATGCATTTCTGGGAAAGTGATGTTTTTGTTAAAAAAAAGGGACCAGTGATGAAGGCCTCCTAATGAGTCCGACCAAAACTTGATGGGCTATTACTTGATTAATATGCGTGAGTGTGAGTAAGCAATTTCACTGTTAATTTGAATCTAATAATTACTCATGCTAGTTTCAATTATATAAAGGAACCCGTATTTAGTTTTGTGACTTCCATGACTGAGAGTTCTTGTAATTGAACTATGAATAAGGTGGAGCTAATGGAAATAAGCCAATATTTTTTAATAGTCGGTACCACATTAATATAAAAATAAATTTATTAACACTAAGAAAAGATTTATTTACTTTATAACTGATTCTTTAATACATATCCAAGTCATAGTTTTATATCATTATATCATCAAACTAGTATTATTAATGCAAAAAAAAGTAACTGTGTTTGTTTATTATGTATTCACAGCTAAATCACTGAACCAATTTAATGAAATTTGGTGTGGAGATAGCTTAAACCTTGATGAAGCACATAAAATACTTTGCATCTCAGAAAAGTACCTGAGGAAATAGCAATAAACGAGTTCTACGCGGACGAAATCGCGGGCAATAGCTAGTAGCACTCTATTTATAATACCTCATTGAGACATTTAAGGCACACTAATAGTAATTCAATCAATTCTTTAACTGCATAAATATATTCAAGTAGACCTTGAACCTGGGTTGAGATCTTTTCACTATATTGTATGTATATATTTTGTTGAAGAATTGATTGACAATTACTTTGACACACAATAATAAAGATATTCAGTCACAAATCAATTAAAAATTTATATACGAAAAACGGGCGCAAACCTAAATAAATCAAAATAATACATAGAGAACAATCCTTTACTGGACATTCTATGAGTATATTATAACAACGAGCTACAACCAGTTAAAATCAAGTCTCAAAGCCTATACAAAAAAAATAAGCGATCATCGTGTAAACAACCCAAGAATAACGAAGTTTATACTCACCTCTCTGTTAAATAACTTATGAACTATATTACTACTATTTCCTGACATTATTCTAAAAGCACTAGTACATGTTTTCTTCACATCACTCTCATTATATGGAGGTTTTTCTAAATTTCCATTCGTAGCAGAATCCATGTTTGTTTGATTGACTAAAATTTTGACAATTCTTTTAGTACAAACAATGTTGCCAACAAACGTAAAGAACCACATGCGTCAAATGATTACTTTCTAATTGTAATTAAACACATAATCCATTGTTAGTAATGCAAAATATTTATTAATAATTTAAAAATTCTATATTGTAAATTGTATTAGGATATTGTACGCGTTTAAAACTAACACTCCTCATAAACTATCCATCACATTTTGAAATTCAACTTTTTTTTTTTTTTTTTTTTTTTAAATTTATTCGTGACCATGGATACTAGTCCTTCAGTCGAAATCATGTTAAAATACAGAGTATAATACAAACAGAAATTACTAACTTATATATACTTATATCTAATCTTAAAATGTTTAAATTTTTCGTACAGTATTCACAATAAACTTATATATAGAAACAAAATAATCTAAATTAGATAAAAGATCTTGAGTGCGGCGGGGAACACTTTTACTAATTTCATACACCTCACTTGTTAAGTTTGCACGTTGCGCTTCAAATGTCTGACAGTTATAAAAAATATGCTCTAAATCCGCGATTTCAAAATCACAATGGTCGCATCTGCTGTCGCCACGCAAATTCAGCCGGTTCAAGTGAGCCGGGAATAAACAATGCCCGTATCGTAGGCGATTGAGTGTGGTCACAAACTTCCTGCCACAATATCTAAATCGGTTATACCAAGGTTTTGTCGGTAAGTCTCGCTGTATGTCTGCGTACCATTTACCTTTACTATGTACAGAAATTCTCCAATATTCTTCCCACAGGTTTCGCGATAGTCTATTAAATAACGTGCTGAAGTCGGTAAATGGTACTTTAACAATCGCCGTATGGTCCTCATCATGTGTCTGACGAGTCGCTCCATCTACTACCTCATTACCATATATGCCACTGTGTGATGGGACCCAAACAAACTCTATGTTTTTAGTAGCAGCCAAACCTTGCAACATATCTTTAATTTCATATATAATATAATTTAATTTAAATTCTAAATTGCTGTTGCTTAAAGTTGACAATACACTTTTAGAATCTGTAACTATTAGTATATTTACATTGTTTACATGACTATATATAAATTTTAAAGCTATTAATATGGCATAGCTCTCTGCAGTGAATATGCTACAATTACTATCTAATTTTATACATTTTGTACATTTCATTTGTGGATCATAATAAGCTGCTTTAACTTCATTCTCAGTTTTAGAACCATCTGTATAGATGATATAGTGACCTGTCTTGTTATACAAAAATTCCAAAAAATCTTGTTTATTGTGTACAGAATCTAAGTGACATTTTATATCTAGAAAATTGAGTAATGTATTATAAGGGCAATTATAAATTGGCCATTTATCATAGATGCAAATATCTTTAGTCAAATTTTTAACAAGTGTCATTATGGTTTGGATTTCAGGCAAGGTTCCTGACACAAGAGTATTAGCCGAGATATTGGATACTTCAGCTAACTGAGAAATCTCTGAGGGATACAATATATTATCTAAGACCACTTTATTGTTAGATGCTAACTCCTTCAAACAAAATTTCTCAGCCAGATGTAAACGACGCAGAGACAATGGAGGTATGCAATTCTCAATTTCCATAGAATTGATAGGAGTAGAGCGCATAGCTCCACTGATTACTCTCAAACCTATATTTTGAATCACATCAAGTTTTCTTAATAAAGTGCTACTAGCATTCATGTAAGCCAAACTACTGTAATCAAAATGACTCCTGACTATGCTTTTATACAGCATGCTAAGGGTTTTGGGATCAGATCCCCAGAAAGTGCCTATCTTAGGACATTTATGCTTTTCATAGCATTCTGGCTAATATAGTTTATGTGCTTATCAAATTTCAATTTATCATCAATTATGATACCTAAAAATTTATGATGTTGGACAATAGGAATAACACTCCTACCATAAGTAATTTCTACATTAGATTGGGCAAATGGGTCTTTACTGAATACTAATACTGAACTCTTTTCAGAGCTGATTTCCAATTTTAAAAGGTCGCTATAATACTTTTTTAATTGATCTAATGCTGCATTCATGTTATAGATAGCTATATTCAAATTTTGATTTTCACTGTATAAAAGCAAGTCATCGGCAAACTGTAAAATTTTAACTTGTGATGTATTTACATAATTAAGGATTTGAGATGTATACAGATTATACAACAGAGGTGACAGCGTAGCTCCCTGCATTGTTCCTTTATTGACAAACCTAGGGCCATGTAGATTATTATTCAATTTAACAAAAAGAGTCCTGTTGTGTAAAAATTTGTAAATCCAAATTAAAGTTTTACTTGGTACACCAATTTCATGTAACACGCGAACCAGACATTCAATATTTACATTGTCAAATGCACCTTTCACATCTAAAAATACACATATGACATTAGAGTGACTAAGCTTGGCTTTTTTGATGTCTGCAATAAAAGATACAAAGCTTTCAGAGCAACTTTTACCTTTTCTAAACCCAAACTGCATATTGGTAGCTTGTTCTGTGATTCAGCAAAGTATTCAAGACGTAACTTCAGCATATTCTCAAAAATTTTACCTAGACATGAAGATAGAGAAATAGGCCTATAAGATGATGCATTATTTGCAGGCTTATTTGGTTTTAATATGGGAATAACACATTGAGTTTTCCATGATTCTGGTATAATTGAATTATTCCAAAGCTTGTTATAGATGTCCAATAATATTTTTTGAGCATTTGGATGTAATTTTTGGATCATAATATATGGTATGCTGTCCATCCCTGGAGTTGTATCCTTCCTACTCTTGAGTGAAATGTGCAGTTCATTCAGTGTAAAGTTGTCATTGAGAAAACAATTAATTTCATTTTGAACAGATTGCTCTAATAAATCATTTAAGCTTTCCTCGTCCAATTGTGATGAATCAGTTAACTTGTCTAAAAAACTTGGAACCCAGTTATCATTCAAATACCTGTTTCGACAACTGCCAATCCTTTTAAATCTTTTAATATAGTCCCATATCCTAGAAACAGGTGTCATTCTATTAAAACTACTACATAATGTGTGCCACGAATCCACTCTTTCTTCCTTTAAAATAATTTTCTTTTTAGCGTCACATTTTTTATAATTGATATAATTAGGGATTGTCGGACAATCCTTATATGCTCGAAGAGCATCTTTTGATTTTTTAACTGCGTCATCACATTTTTGGTTCCACCAAGGAGCTGGTTTTCTTAATACTTGAAAAGTTTTCTTTGGCTTTTGCTTAGGGATGGTTTCATTCCTGATATCATACAATATATTTACAAAACTATTGTACAATTCAAGAGGCTGTGTATTTTCTATATCTAAGTTTGAAAAACTATTTTCAGATAGCAAATGAAATTTTGACCAATCTGCTCTACTATAAACATATTTATCTTCCACAGAACGCATCTCATACACTGAAGGCTGCACATTTACAACTACTAGAGTGGGATAATGATAACTGCCCATTGGATCACCATGGACATACCACTCACAGAGAGGAGCTATGTTGGGACTGACGAAAGCTATATCAATTGCAGATGGATTCCTATTAGGATATGAAACAGTGGTTGGGCTGCCGTCGTTCAGCACACACAGATCAAACTCATCTATAAGATTATAAAGGCTATTACCTCTGCTGTTATTTGTATAACAACCAAACAAAATATGGTGTGCATTAAAATCTCCCATAATGAGACATGGTTTAGGAATTTCCTGTAACAACTTTTTCATTTTACTTGTATCAAATCGGCTACTGTTAGGAGGACAATATACACACAGAATGGATAATTTACCAACAGATGTTTCTATTGAAATACAGATATTTTGAACTGATTCATAAAAAGGTGTATTTACAATGTTATATCTTAAGTTCTGTTTTATGAACATACCTACTCCATTATGAGTGTTTTTTGAGTTTTTGTAAATAAAATTATATGATGTAATATTTAGAATGTTACTAGTGTTCCTAAGCCATGTCTCATTTAATAGACATATGTCAACATTTTGTTCAGATAGAAAATTTGTCAATAAGGCTTTTTTGCTTTGTAAACTTTGTATATTAAATTGTGCTACATTTAAATAGGTGTCCATACAATTAAATTAAATTTGCTAATAATATTTCCTTTATTTTCTTGTTTGTGATTGGAGTGTTGTCACTACTGTTGCCAAGTGCTACAAGAGACTTAACTATTGCATTTATAATTATTTCATTGCCAATTATTTGATTGGCATCGAATTCTCTGTGAGAACTTTTTTCTAGCTGGAGTTGAGAGTTTGATATATTGTTTGGCTTATTCAAATTAGGAAACGCTTTGGGGTCAGACAATTTAGATGGCATACTCACCACAGTGGCATATGATCTATTGAGGTGTTTGTTTTTCTTTTCTTCAATTTTTTGTTTTTTCACCGGGCAATCTCTGGATATGGCCAGGTGATTCCCGCTGCAGTTTAAACACATAATGACTTCTGTGTCACATTCCTTATAAGAGTGCTGTCCCGCACATGAAGAACACATTTGTGTACCTCGGCAGGATTTTGCTGAATGGTTAAATTTCAAACATTTATAACATTGCACCAGCGGAGGTATGTATGTGTGTACAGGGTACCTGAAGAGTTTTATGTAAGCGAACTGCGGCAGCGAGGTCGCAGCGAATGTCACTGCCACAGTGCCCAATGGGACCAATTTTCCTTCTACTTTTCTCATAAATCTCTTAATTGAGATCACCTCGTTGTCGCAACTGATGTTTTTATAAATTTCTTCATTAGTCATGTCTTTGGGGACATACCGGATGACCCCAGTTGTTTCTGTCATATATGCGGGAATGAAAGCTTTTAACTTGTACTTGTTAAGAAAGCTGTCCATTTTTAGGAAACTATTTGCCGGGGCAGGCTTCCTAAATGTCACTCCGATCTTATAGGCATTAACTCTGTGTACGCCTGCGATTCCTTTTACATTTTCCGTAAATATGTTTGTCAGTGCTATTGGGTTTTTATTACCAAGCTTTTCTTGTTCTTGCGACTCAACATAAACCACACAATCAACGCTGCGGGTTTCTGGAAAAAGTCTCTTATAATTCTGTTTCACAAACACTTTATAGTTTAGTTCAGTACCAGAAGTTGGAGTCAACTTTCGTCTCTTAGTTCCCCCTGTAGGTGTAGACCCTGCAGATACTTGTTCGACGGGGTCTTCCCCGTCGCTATTGACCCCCATGATGTATTTACACTAAGCACTATTTACAAATGTACTATTTACACACGAACACTTTATATTTACACAAATAATAAGGAATTAAAATTCAGAGAAAATTTGTAGCGTACGCCTAGTTTGACTTCCCGCCAAAAAGTCTCTGAAATTCAACTGCCAATGTTATATTGCCAGACTCACAGAAATAAAATTACCAATTAGCATTGAATTAAAATATCTCGAGATCGGAGTTTTTATAGCATCTAGTCATAATAACCGTTATTTACTGTTATTAGATAGAAACTTAAATATAGTCATTAGTAGTGTAGTTAGTTAGTATTTTGAATAATTGTATTAATTACTTGTCCCTATGCACTGTCTGTACTTTATTGGAGTAGCAAAGTTTAAAACGGTTCGATATAAAAATAAAATAAAACGTCATAAATAACAATAAAAAAACGAGTGAGCCGTAAAGTAGTCGCATACACAGATTATAAGTCGCATATGATGATACAACTGACATCAGACGTCAATTATTTTTTTTAATCGTGAATTTTGTTCCACTATTAAGTACCTATATTATGAACATAAACGTGCATAAATATGGATGCTAAATGAACATTAGCGTGATAATGTAGTTACTACAAATCGTGAGGTATATCTCATCGCTGCATCTTTTCTACGTCATAGTTGTCAAGGTAAAGGAGCATTCACACGTCGAGTCTACCGTACGGATTAGGAGCGTAAATGTCCATTGTGAATCCACATTAAGGCGTCGCGTTGTTTTTGACGTCTAACTTCATGGCTCAAACAAATCAAGAAACGTCATGTCATAGCTGTCGTCAAGGTAAACCGTTTCTGACAGCTTCACCGTTTCTCACACAAGGGTCATTTCATCACTTATTTTACTTACGATCGACCTATTTTTCATACACTTAAGATTGGAATGTAATAATAATAAAAACTGAAATTTATATGCATTTTTATTTTTTATTATCTTCTTGTTACTCACTTTCGTCGCTTTTCACGAAATAACTCTCAGAAAGCGATAAAAAAGATGTTACAAATATGGACAAGCAACTAGTACAACAACAAATAGATTTGGTATATCTATATGCTAAATTTCAAATTGATAGCTTTTGTAGTTGTGTACTTAGACACCAAAGTTACCGTAAGGGATGCTTTTTTCCTTTTTAACTACTTTACTTTACTTTACTTCAGTGCAGGACTAAATTTAACTTAATACAAGGCTCAAATCTGGTCATTTATTTATTTAATTAATTAGTACGATTACAAACCACTTACACTAATTAATAAGTTAATTAAAAGGTTTACTTAAAAATAATTAGGTATACATTCATATTAAATATCAGAATAACGAAACTAAAAGTCCACTAAAAATACTAAGTAATAATCGTTCAGGCAATAAGCAATCATGTCAAAATGGTCAACAACAAAATAAAGCGTGTCAAAAACAAAACAAAATATACAATCTTAGTCAAAAACGTTTATTCGTCAACCTCACAAAACCATAATAATTTCCTTTCAATCATCAGCGAAAACATCACAATGCGAGGCAGTCATGCAAGGAGTATTGACACAGGGTAAAGCTAATCTTTCCACCTGCCACTACGTCATATCACACTGTATTGTAGCTAAATCTAATGGTTTCAGGCCGGTAGCTATCGTGGTATTTAATGCATATTTCAACGCACGTCGAATCACCACAAAATACGTGGTATTAGCAACTTTCACACGGCAAATTACATTTTTTCTGGCCAACCGTCAGAAATTACTACTAAATAGTAAGAAGTTAAATAAATTGGCAATAATAAACAAAACGTCAAAATAAACCGCCCGCCCGCAGCATGTCACTGTCAAATTGTATTGAACGTAAGCAGCCGTGGTCGCCACTGCTTCCGGAAAAAATATTAAAAAAACATTGAATAACCGTCTTCACAATTCAAATATAGATTGTTATTAATTTTCCAAGTTTAGAAGTTGTGATAAAATGGAACCAATGACGCTTGGGAGCCCTACACACTCTCCATCAGGCAGTCCGAATGTGGGGTACCTGCCGCCTTTCCTTTTGGGTGAAATAAACCCTCCCACGACACCAAGGACCAACAGTTTATCGCCTACGAAAGGGCGTAACCTTGCATTTGGTAAATTACTTAGATATTTCGCCAAATTGGCTTTATTACATATGGGTGACCATTTGTTGTACCTCAATATATCACTGCAAATGTTTTCACATTGAAGTCGCAATCGTTACCACTATTGCAGCAAACGACGACAAACTAAGTTCAGGGTTTGGTTTGTGGCTTTACTATTTGATAACCTGCGTCGTAGGACCTTGTTCAGGTTCAGTTGGGATCGTTACCATCTTACCTGCTAACTTGCTGCCAAGCCGCAGCATTCACATTTTGTTGTGTTGTTGTGAATCATAACTTAAAAACTCATTAGTCTAAACAGTTTCCACTTGTAAAAGAAAAAACCTTTCTGTTGCTCAGGCAAGACTTAAAACCTTTTTTTAAACTAACTAACATTATGCAGGTACTTAACAATGGTTGCAGAGTATATCATAAACTAATAGGTGTTTATTAAATTTTCAGGATCTCCTACTAGTCCTTCACAAACTTCCACCCCTGAACAAAAGCAATACCGTCACAACTTGTCAATGCATCAACAAGCACTCTACAACCAGCAAAACCTGTTTGCAAACATGCCAATGTCTCCAAACATCTCATACAGCAATAAGACCACCGGGCCGCCCATAGAAGACTTATTTGACACAATAAAAAGCAATGAACCATCAGTAAACAAATCTCTATTCCAAGAGCCTAGTTTCTACAATAATTCCATAATAATGCAGAATTCATATGAAAATATGAATGCATCAGTCAATAATATGAATCAGTCTACTTCAGCATGGGATAATTATCAAGAACAAGAGGAGTACTGGGTTACAGTTTTTGGATTCCCTCCTAATGCTGCAAATACTGTTCTAGCAAGGTTTAGCAACTGTGGAGCCATTTTAGGTAAGGAGAATATAATAAAATATGACTTCTATACTTTATTTGTTCAGGTACTTTCCTAAATGTAAACAAATGAAACCACATAGCTGTGTTAGCAATCAAAACAGCAGCCAATCAAAACCTGTTTTGGTGAGCTTTGACATATCAGTGTTCAGCTACTTTTGGCAGAGGAACTTTACATGTTTTTTTTGTTAATGTATTAACATATTTAGTTAAGTACCTTAACATGTGTGGTGTGTAATCAAAAAATATAACAATTTTTAAAATATTTTTTTATTATTGTAAAAATGTTTAGCATCATTAAAATTATTTTATTTTCTAAATATGAATGCATTTTTTGTTCGTAAATGTAAATTTAAGTGCTGAATAGACAAATGCAGTTGTTGACTGCTGCCTTACTCTCACTTCTATGCTGAAGCAAGAAGCCAAATTTTTCTAGCTTTGAAGTTAAAATATGTCACCAGAACTGCAATTTTTATTGATATTTCGATCCACACTGCTCTAAACAGACAAGCAGTACCCAACACAAGGCAATTGGGCCCACGTGCGGTACGCGACGCGCGCGGAGCGCGAGCGCGCGCTGGCGTTGAACGGGCGCCAGGTGCTGCCCGGCGTCATGGTGGGCGTCGTCGAGTGCCGCGAGCCGCCGCGCGTCGCCGTCGCCACGCCCGTCGCCCGGTGAGCATAGATTACACTTTGGATTTAAAAACCTGTTTAGTTCGGGGGAAACAGGTAAAGAGGTGGGAAGACGATCTCCCAAAGGAATGGCGCCAGAAGGCCAGAGATAGACCCAAATGGCAAAAACTGGAGGAGGCCTATGTCGAAGGACAACCAGATCTATCAGGACCTGCTGGTGTTAGTTGCTAACTGACACTAGATTGTAACTGTTCAGAAAAATGTAACTGTGATCAGCGAATAAAGGCTATTTTATTATTTATTTATTATTAGTTCGATTCAGGAGTCATATTTCTGGACCGAGGACCTAGAGCAGATTATAATGAGATGGGTGACTGCCTAATAACATCAGCTTATTTAATTTTTTCTTTTTAATTGTAACAGTTTTATGTTTGATTGGTATCTTTTATTAACTATGAGGTATGTATAAACTTGGCAACTAAATAAGCTGCCATTTTCACAAAATATTGCATTGAGATTTTGTTAAAGTAAAGAAACCCTTCCTAATTTATTTTTCACTTAATGTTATAATATTAATTATTATTTATAAGGATATTTAACAATAATACATATTTTGTTGAACCTCAAAAGATCACCTCTCAAAGTGTGCCAGTTTGTTAAGCGGTCTTTACAACTCACACTCACTTGCTTTCGAGATTACATTAAGCCATGCCTAACAGGAAGGCTAGCACAAGTGGCCCGCGACTTGTATGTCGCTCGGATCTCCCTTTTTAACTAGTCTGTAACGATAGAGACGCGCTGAGCGACAAGCAAGAAAATACAAGATAAGCCGCTCTGAACTCTAATAAAATGTAATATTTCCAGGCACCCGCAAGGCGCGCGCTCCTTGTGCCCCACGCCGGTGCCGGCCGCGCCGCTGCCGCAGCGCTCGGCGGGGCTCATCTCCAAGGCGCTGGACTACGTGCTGGGCTGGTGACACGCGGCGCGCGCCGCGGTGCTCGCCCAGCTCTCGCTCATGATAGACTACGGTGTGTGGACGTAGGCAATAGTTAAGAGTAAAAGTGTAATCACTGGTTGATTGCCCTCATGCTTATTTTAGAAACTAGCAACCTGTTGAAACGAAATTAATAATAGCCTATATTAGACAGGGATTACGTAGCTTCCTATTAGTGAGAGATTTTTTAAAATCTGTTCAGTAGTTCCAGAGATTGTCCCCTGACATATAATCAAACACACAACTTATATGGCTTGCGGATTAAGCAATACCACAGCAATACACTCTTGGTAAATTGTGTACCTAAGCGCTTTAACATGAGCCATATACATTGTGTCCTGCTTTAACATAGCCAACTCTAGGGCAAGCCCCCCCTGCCCTGAAACGGGTGTATGTGGTTTATTACTAGCATGCGGGCTATTAATCAATGAAAATACGCTATAAGGTTTGGGTGACCGTGTTAGGTTTTCGAAATTATGTCGTGATTTAGGATCGCAAGTACTCGAGCAATCAGTTTTAACTATAATGACTATGACGACATTTAAGTTTTATCAATTAGATTTTCTTGTGTCACATGACGTAGTTTTGAAGGAAAGAGCATGTACATGGAGCATAAGCCCTTCTCATCTAATTCTTTAGTGTGACTTCAACTATGAAAGCGACTAGAAATCATTCTATTATTTCTAATGTTCAATAGTGATTAGCCATCAAAAGAAACGGTTGAAGTTTTTTTTAAAGTTAACGAAGTTATTAGAAGATCGTAAACTTTTTATAAAAATAGTGGTCCTGTTACTGGAGGTAGATCCTCCCACTAACAAAAAAAAACATTTTGTGAAAAAAAAATATCCCATAGTATTTGAGAAAAGTAATTTCCCGTACTTCTTGAGATACTGAAAATGTATGATCTAGATATAGTTTTAATCAATAAAGTATTTCTGTGTTGTGTAATGCGGGATTTAGTTCCAAGATGCTTTTAGGAATTAGGCTGGATTTTATAAAGATTGCTGAGATCAAATTTCGATCAGGAATGACAAAAATTGTTTAAAGATGTATTTGGTCTGACATTTACTAACGAGCCTTTATGAAACCGGGGCTTAAAGTATCTGTGATAATTACATAATCATGTAACCCCTGTCTTGCAAGAAAGGCAATTGCAGTCGTGTGTCGGACCCCTACAAATTCATAATGCTAACTGCACATGCCGCCTGCCGTCTGCCGCGAGGCACGGAATGCTACCTTAAAGTCTTTTGGGTTCGGGTAAGTTGATTAGAGTAAAGCGTATGAGAGCGATGAAGAGGCAGGGCCGTCTCTAGCCCAAGTAGCGCCCGTGTGCGATCAATACCCCGGCGCCCTCTAGTAGGCGCGCGTCCAACACGGCGGCGGCGCTCGGCGCCCCTTAACGCCCTGCCTCGCGTGCGTTGCCCGCCCTGCACCATAGGTAAAGAAGTCCCTGTGAGAGAGTAAACGACTACATACATAATATACATATTGTAAAACCTCCCGTTTATTTATTTCCCTCCAGAAATTATCTTAAATGGTAGGAAACCGCATGTAAAAGATGGGTGTGTAATGTTCGCTATAACAATATTTGATATAATTTCACATGGTATAACAATGTCTGATATAATTTCAAGGGACATCATTTTTCAACTGGTATAATGAACAATTGGTATAAGTTTATTGTGTATAATAAACAATTAAGATAACATTTCACAAACTGCTCCACCGACAATGCATAAATAATATATTTTTAGTCCATATAACGTATTATATAGTATAATACTGTACTGTAGTATAGTAACAGACAGTCAGGGCTGAGAGCGGGTTGAAGGAGACGGATTGTCTGACCTTCCGGGCCTAACGCAACACTAACCTAACCAAACCTATTAACCCTATTAAAACCTAAATTTGGCTTTGAAATTCTACTTATAATACGTTATATTCAATTAGTATTATTTCAAAAATATATTACATGAACATTTTCGGTATGTTAGTTCAAATGTTGTTATATGAATTGTTTATTATACCAAATTATACTTTATATGCTACAAGAGTATGTCATATGTTATTATATCAGAAGTGGATTATATCCATTGAGCGTTATATTACCTAATAATATACCTATAATATGTACATTCTGGGATTTGGGGGAACATACAGACAGATGCAGAGGAAGCCTTTAATTTATAATATATAAGGATGATGATATGCAAATAAAGTTTCGCCTAAGTGATAAATACTTTTTTTTTCTTCGTACACTAATTGACTAAAACTAATGATATAATAATATTGTGTACGTACTTTACTAAATAAAATCAACACATTTGTTATATTTTTATTTAATTAGGTTCGTTTCTTAAATTAAATTCGAGTTTATTGATATTATAATTTCTTGCGTCAAATTTTGTCTATTACGCTTATGTAATTTACGACTCATCATTAGTTATTCACAAAATTCATACGGAATAAGAAATAAACGAATTCTATAAATAGTTTAAAGTAGCAACAAAAGAATGTCAGATGGGAATAACAAAATCAGGAGCAATAACCCTCCTTTTGGGCTTCGCCGCAGTCGGGTAAAGACGCAGACGCAGGCGCTTTTATAACTTTTTTTACTATTTTTTGCCAAGCTGTAATTAGTTTTTTGTTTAAATCAAATATAAATAAACAAATTAAATTAGAACGTCAAAAATCTAATATGATTAACTTATAAGTGAGATAAATTAATGTAAGTATGATGAAATAAAACCACTGAATTCACAAAGTATTTATACTTTATTTCTAAACATTACATACAAAAACCTTACAAATAAATACATGTTAACTGACAATTAATAATTAACAGATTTTCTTAATCTCTAGACGAATCAATTACTCGGAGGTAATCTAAGGTAAGGTATCACGTTAATTTTACATATTTATATTATGAGGCAGGCAGATTCGACGTATTTGTAACACCTCATTTACTATTGACGGCATATCTAGAATCATTGAATATACATCATATGCAAATGCCCAATGATCCTTGGCAACGGACGCCGTATTTGAACTGATGCGAGCCTAAGTGGACGAAATACATTCATTAAATACATGAATGGCCCCATGAAATGCGATAGCCGATGAAGCAGAGTCGACGCCCAATGTACAGTCAGTGAACACCCTAGAATTTCGAATCGGTAATCGAACATCCTGGGATGGGCACCAAACCACTCTGGGCACGCCTTATATACGCCTATGAGTTTAAAGTATTATAGTTTCATGATGAAATGTACATGTTTTCATAAACTATATTTTAATTCATAAGATATAAGATAATAATTTATAAGTATATTTCACAAAGAGAAACTAAGGGCCCGTTTCACAATCGACAAGTAAATTCATCTGTCAAATCAAGTGTAAGGAAAGGAAACGGCTAAATTTATTTGACATATATGCTTTACTTGGCGATTGTGAAAATGGCGGTAAATTAAATAATAATAATATTACATTTATACAATATTATTTATTAAACACTATAATATTAATATAACATTAACATATAAAAAATACCTTACTTCTCAGAGAGGACTCATTTCAGCTAAACATAAACTCACATTATTGTTGCCAGATCTGTACCGCCACGATTAAGATTTAAAGAGAAAAATATAAAATTGTAATAATTATACTCGTCATAAAGATAAAATGGTCAATGAGGATGGTTATGTTACGTGTGTACAACGTTTATATTTAAAAAAACATGCGATATGTTGATTGTTAAGTTTTCCTTTTTATACTTGATACTGCTGCCATATTCACTGCTGGCAACGCATTAAGCGTTGGCGTCACTTTCCCCGTTTCTTGAACACGTATGTACGTTTTTATAGTAACTGCGAGTTTCGTATACAACAGCACCTGGGGAAAGACCTGGGCAAAGGAACAGCAGCGAATGTGTTGCATCGCATGTCACGAAATATCGTTGTGCAGACTAATAATAACCATTGCCTAGTGTTTGGATAGCAATACTTGTGCGAACTAGGGAAACAGTCCTATTGTTGGCACTCTACCGATTTTTTTGAAGTTAATAAAGGCGATAATTCTACCATTACTCCGTGCTAATAAATGGTATTTTTGATGCCAATAATTGGGTGTTTTATCCTAGTAAAAAACAGGCTGGCATTTGAAATTTCTGGACTGATCAACGGACGAGCTTCTGACCAAATTAATTTGAGTAAAAATCAAATTAAGTAGATGCTTTATTTGGCTTAAGTGTTTTCGATCCACTCTATGTTACAAAACGGTACAACTGCGACACTCAGCATTAAGTGTTACTGACGTTTATTATATTTAAATAACCACAAACCATACCTACTGTTTTACTTTGGGTGTTCTATAGTGGCATTGGCTAAGTCGGTCATCTTTGGGTATTTGATGTTGTGTTTGTCGAGCTCACTCTGAGACCAAAGGATCATTCGGAGGAGGCTGCACAGCTTGGGGTTGGTGTATTCCTGGTTCTCCATTTTAAGTATGGCTGCATTGAGTTCACTAGCAATCTGTTGGACATAAAGGGAAATTAGAATTTCCCACGGTATACCGGTACCATAGCGGCAATAGCGGTACATAGTTGGAAGTGATCAATCTAAACCTTAAATTATACAATCTTAGTCCTTCAGGTCAGAATGAAGCCATAATTAATGCGTCTTTTTGTATAGAGTAAAACAACTATGATTATAAAGTCACCTTCTGGCTATGAGAAGGCAGTAACAGGTCAGCGAAGGGCGAGGCGTGCGGGTCCGGGAAGGCCAGCAGTGCTAGGGAGCGCTCCAGCTCCGTGAGCGCCGTGCGATCGCTGGCGCCCGCCTCGGCCAATGTGGCTGAGGCGAACGAGAGCGCTTCCTCGGCGCGCCCTCCGCGGATCAGCTCTAACAGTTGCAGTTGCTGAGGATATATAATAAGCTCGGCTGTTTTTTTATGGCATAAAAAAGCTAGTGGGCAATTGGGCATACACTTATCGGGCGCAATCGATAAAGACTGTACCTAACCTATGCAAAAATATCGCTGTGTCGAGAGCTACATATCGGGTTCATTATTGAAATATTGTAGTGATAAACGAAATATTTGTGGTGATGTGTCATAAGGCGTTTTTTATATGATCGTCACATATCGACATTTTGTAACTGCGAAAATATTGAAGTAAGCAAGTCACGGTTTTTGTAGCATATGCGTATTAAAATAAGGTTCACAATGACATAAAAAAATTATCAAAAAATACACACGATATTTGTACGCGCAGCGACGATATGACAGTGCCTAATCACGCCGCTCGACTTTACATTGGCTAAAAGGCTTATTAAACTTTCCTAAATTAGTCACTAACGAGAGGGACGCCGCAATACGTTAGATACGTATGGAGATATCTTCATCTCATTCAATGTATTGCGGCGTCCCTTTCGTTAGTGATTAAATTTAGGAAGGTGTAATAAGCCTTTAAGTGCCTCGCAGCAAGAGCCATAACACAAGAAAAAAAATAGATACTACTTCTACTTTACACCAAATTGTTATCTGGCTAGATCGTAAGTGAGCTCTGAGGGAGTTCCATAGATGTTCAGACAGAAACCCACATTCAAACAGCTAAGGAGGGTAATTGCACATAAGATCCTAAAGGCTCGAAGTGTTTTTTCGTCCCACCCGTTTTGATATGGACACATGGATATCTTGATACAACTTGAACTGTATCATTAGTTTTTTACGTAAGTAAAAATCTTATATCTAAACTGACCTGCAAATGGAAGTATAAATATCTATCATTGTCTAGCAACTCGGGATGCAGTGCATTGACCATTGCGATCGCGTCGGGGATGCGGCCGGTCTGGACAGCCTCCCGGATCATGATGCGCTCGTCCAAGGAGCTGCAGAGCGCCGGCTCCTGCAAGCCTGCCTCTTGCTGGAATTTTATCGCCGCCTCTTTGAAGCCCTCTAGAAAAATAAATCTTCTTGAACTAATTCATGGCGAGAATTTGCGTCAGCAGCATATTCTACTGTTCTTTCTGAAACAGTATTGTATCTTCGGCATTTGGCTAGAGAATAATCATCGTGTATCAAAATGCATCTTTCCAGAATAAAAACACCCCTTTTGTTATGATAGAGATTAAAGGATGTACCACTTAAGCCTTAAACAGCCAAGGGCCTTATTACAGTAATTGTGTTTTACGAATAAGTATAGATTTATTGTACATTTAAATACAAAAATATGTGCTACATGGTCCTACATAATATATTTAACTCAATTAAAAAAATACTATTGTTTGTTAGAAAACATAATTATGATATCAAACACAATAAGTAATGAGGTCCTTGGACAGTAAGCATTGTCCTAAAAACTGACACCCATTAAAAATGGTGAAGAACAATATTTTGAATAATTTACCTTAGACACAAGTTTTCAGCTTTGACAATGAATAGTTTAATTTCTTTAGCTAAGTATGCAGCTTACCTAAAGTGGGGGTGTCAATGGAAATGGCCAAAGATGTCAACAAATTAATACCATACAAAATAAATAAACAATGTAATAAATAACAAATAATGTAAATTAGTATTAGTGTACTATGTATTCCCAGTGTTGTTTTTTTCAGATAGTATGGAAAAAAAACAACTTTATGTGATTACTTAAAAAGTTGATAAAAAAAAAACTGGCAAATGGTTTTAAAAACTTCGCTGATTAGTAATGATTCTAATAATGTTAGATACCAATGATAAACTTCTGAAATAAAGCATGAAATCAAGGATTTTTCATGACACGGACATAAGAGAAAATTACAAAAATTCAGATTAAAATGATCAATATCTCCAAAACTAGTAAAAATCACTGAACATACATGTTGTGTTTTTGGTAGCCCTGGGGTTGATCTATTTAAGTTTTTAGTTTCTTGTGCTACTTACGGGACACCCTGTATATGTTTATCTTATATAACATTGAATTAAGGAGATAAATAACATTAAATTATTTTCACATGGCACCATTGTTCAGCTTTCCAATTAGTACAAATCAACATAACGTCAATCTGATAATGATGATGCTACACCTGATAATGATCTAGGTATAACAATAGCTAGTGATGACTAATTATGTGGCTTCTAAGCACTGACATAATTTAACTAGTCTGCACCAGCTCTGGTAGCCTGGAGAAATAAAAGTTCAAACACTTTAAACATTAATGGATCTAGGGGTCATGACCCCCACCAGGACAGGTGCTCTACTTTTAGAACTAGCCTAATCCTAAATGAAGGAATCAAGTACTGACCTGAGAACCAGGGTTTGGGGTTAAAGCCCTCTAATTTAAATCTTGGTTCCACCTCTGCCTTCAAAAACTCTTTTACTAGTTCACTAGTTAATGTGCCCTACAGGGTCTATTATGATTTCACCACTTTTTAAGTTAATAAGTAACATACACATTATAGAAAATAATAAATGATTGAGTCAGTTTATCATCATTCATTTAAGAGCTATGTTCTTGTTGGTGGAGTAATTTCCATTCTGTTCTATTCCAAGCCTGTCTTTAACACTCTGATATGGCATGACGCCTACCTAACTAACTAAAACTATTACCTTAAGAAATTTGTTTACATTGGCATAATTTTACATAAGATGCCTGGAAACGAAATACTATAATAAAACACCACTTGCTACTCTTCAAAATCAAGAATCTATTAATATTACAAAGAAAAGGCCCCATCAGAAGAGAGTTTAACTTAAGTATGGGCCTTAATTTGTATCCAACATTTTTATTTCACATGGTGTGTGGGTATAATATCTGAAGTCGTCGAAGTTTACACAGACATGTACCTGATTGTGCAAATTCGATCAATGACCTGGTAAGGCAGGAACTTAACAACACACAAGAACTACCATGCGTGGCCATTATGTTTATGTACTATAAAGAAAAACTGATCGTTATTACCGAATCAAAGTACGACGAAATATCCCTACAAACATGACAAGGCTTCAGGATTACTAGCATGAAAGAAAGAACTTACCAGTAACTAGATAATTCATAATCAACATGTTCATGTCTGTCCTCGAAATTTGCAAGTCGTCAGTCTTGCTGCGATCGGGCAGCTTACGATCGACTTTATCGCTTGAACTGTTGCTATTTGTGGATGGATCGAAGCTCATCTTGAATTTCTAATGAATATTCGATCGAATAAAGGGTTTCAAATTATGTGAGTAAGTAATATTTACTGCATTTATTGATGAATGAATTGAATGACTGCAAAACTGACACAAATGACACTGACAGTTATTCAACCATTACCATAACACATTTACAGCATGAAAAAATAACGTCGTTTTTATTTAAAGTCAAATATCTTTAAAAAATTATATACATTGATCATTAAAGGCCTATTAGACTACGCGATAGGTGCAAAGTTCATCTTATCGTACGGTTTCTATGCAAGTACTTATCCTGTGATTCTGGCAAAAAAAGTCGAGCGTGTGGTGACAGTTGGAACTACAATATTTTTAAATGGCAACCAGCACCAAGTTAGAGTGAATCTTGGATCATGTTGCCAATTTCATTCCGAACAGTGCCCTATTTTTTTACTCTTTTTTATTCTTTAGTATCAAATAAGGGTTAGGACGCAGGGTCAGGTTTGAAAAAATCTTGACCTTTCTTAACCTTTTCAATCCTCATCATTGGTTCAACGCCACCGAAGGCTAACTCGCTTTATACGTGGGCTACACGGTTTCAAACAGGTGGTTTAAAACCGTGTTGACTGATTTTAAACCAAATTTCGCTTGACCTTAAGAGGATTGTGAGGTGACGGATCCATACAAACGGCGTTAACGTTTTCCACCCCTAAATGTTAACCGATTTCGATCAATTTTTGATATGGTATCAGTCGGAACAAAAACTATGACCGTACGTTTCGTTTTTTTCAATATTATTAATAAATTTCGATTTATTCCCGTTTTATTGTTTTCATACAAAAGTAATTTCGGCCATAATCTCTTTATAAATAATCAATATTAAAAAAAAAACGAAACGTACGGACATTTTTATTCCGAAAGGCTACATTTTGCAGTTGGTTCACAGTCCCCTTAAACGCTCTTGGCAGATATCAAACAAATGGGCTTGTTGGTAACCGTGTAGCGCGCGCTTTATGCCCGGTTCCTATATCCAAACCGTGACGGATACCTCGAGTTAAAATTTGCCACATACGTGTTAATTTGAAGTAATCTTATCTATCCACGGTTTAAATATAGGAACCGGGCACTAAGAGCGCACTGCCTCCGATCCGTATCCGAGAAATGTTCGGTCCAAAGTAGCAGTCGTTCAATAGAACCGGATGACAGAATTTTGATCTAGTGCACAACCTCTCATACATACAATAGTATGAGAGGTTGCGCAGTAGATCCAAATTACGTCATCCGATTTCTCATACAAATAGTAATACTTCTACTTCGGACCGACATTCTCGGATACGGATCGGACGCAGTGCGAAACCGCTCCAACAGCGCGAAATAGGCTAGTATTAGCATATAATCGCGGTGTAAAAACCAGATGAACGAAACTACAATAAATATTTTTTTTTGCATAAAATAGTTCATAGTGTGCTCCTGCATGAAATAAAATGTAGATACAATGGTTTTTACATCGCGTAATGGACGCTTGGTTTCATTCGGGTTTGAGTGGTTTGGCATACTTTGTATTTTGACGAAGAGACCTCGTCGTGTTGTTCTCCTACATTTGTCATTACATTTAGTGTAACGTATTTGACCTTACATTTGTAATGTTTTCATTTGTGCTAGTTCTAATAATTAATATTTGTTACTTTATTACCTTGTAATGTAACTTACTTTTAAGTATTATTGTATTTTATATTGGAAAAAATGACCTTCTGCTGGAGTTTCTTGCGGCGCTTCTTCTCCGCAATGATGGTCTTGTCCGAAGCGCTGGTAGATTCACTCTATATTACTGACGTGTAAAAGAGCCCGTATGTGGCCAATTTACTGAATAAATATTTGAATTTGAATTTGAATTCGTAATCCCAGGAGGAGGTGGGAAAGAAACCAATAGTTCCTCGCGACAATCTTGAAGAGTTGGGAACAGATAGATAAGCCATTTATTCAAGCCAAGTATTCAAGATCGTTGCTTATGGTGAAAATAAACAAAGATAAATGACACGACATTTAAAGGTAATTAGCTAATTTATTTTCAGTTCTTAAACGCCGACTTACTAATAATGAGCTGATAATACAATTTAAAAAAAGACCTATCCTAAGTTTTTATTGAATAATGCTTGGTAACAAATTATAACCTTTTAGTATTCAATAAAAAGTTACTAACTAAATAATAATATAAAACAAATTCCCAATAATGCATACCTGTGTGCATGGTCATTCGTTACAATCGCCGAAACTGCAGTCGAGAACTTACTTATTACATTATTGAGAGAAATAACTTAAGAAATTTATATAAAGCTAAGTAATTAATTTTATGATAAGCCATGTATGTATCAGCGAATAGTAAATTTTGAGAGAATAGTACTAGTACTATAAGTTATATTTGACTAAATATCGTCGTCATAAATACAATGTTTAAATCACTAAATTAAATATACTCCAAAGTCTGATACAAGAGGCCATTGCTCTAAAAATCAGCGCGGGGATGCGCCTAATCAAGTACAAAATTATAATTTAATTAACTATATCTATAATTCGACAAAAGTACAATCAAAATACCAATCAAAATTATGGCTAACAAAACTGAGGACAATGATTTCTTAACAGGCACTCTGAGTGAATTTTTTATTTGTGTCAGTATTGGGTTCCTAAGTCCTTCCACGATTAGAAAACATACAAAACACCGTCAGCTCCGCGCGACGCGAGCGCAGGCGCCCGCGCCGCGGCTCCGTCCTCAGTCTATGAACACAATTATCCAGCGAACCTTATCTTAAGCATTATAAGCTAGTTATGTGTATGTGGCATGAACAAAGCCGTGGAATCAAACCCTGTCAATATTGTGAAACATGTAAATTGTTTTTAAATCATAATTAACAAAGGTGGGGCAGCAAATTTGTATATGATAATCCTTAATACTGTATACCTATAGTTGGCCAGCAAAAATGCATTTCACAATATTAATGGCAGTAAAATTCCACCAGCGATCACAATGTCTTGTTTAATTAGGATATACTCCATATTCTTGCATATAATATTCACATATACCAAAATATGTTTGTCTTGATATATTTTGCAGTTAAATACTGCCCAGCCGCCACCAATGTTATTAGGACAGATCTGAAAGAGAACATAAACCATTAATATTAACAAGTCAAAATGCCGGCAATTCACTTGACCATATTTGCCAAATATTGATTTTGCCTCTTTCATTTGACACATCTAATGAAAGAGATGCAACTGCAATATTTGACAAATATCAGCTAAGTGAAGTACCAGCATTACACAGAAAGCAAACTTCCAAAACCAGGCTGCCTGCTTTTTTTCGCGTAATTATTAATGTTAATAGCCTCTTGGGATAAAAGTAAACATTTTTTTATGGCAAAGGTAAGTGAGCACACAGGCCACCTGATGGTAAGTGGGGATCTGAGGCTCATAGACATTTGCAGTCTAAAAAAATTATGACAAAAGGAATATAAATTATACTTGGTGGATCAACCAACTTACAAAAATGACAAGGACATTGTTGGCAACCATTTTAGGTAATTATTTTCGAGTAAAACATACAGCTAGGTACTAAATCCTGATGCATATGATGCTCGGCGTCCATCCCGTGCGGCATGCAAGTGGCGGGCGGAGGTCGGCGCTGGACCTGCAAATTCGCATGACAACTTTAAAAACTCGATTCAACGACTTAATGAATTTTAAAAGCTGTTAAAGTTTGTATGGATGTTTGTGTTTCAATCACGCGGGTCTAGATGAAACTTGACGCACAGATAGTCCTTATCCTAGATTGACACAGAGTACTTTTTATCCCAGAAAATTCCGATTGAAAAGCGAAAAACGACATCTACGCGGACACAGAGTCACGGTCACGGGCAAAATCTAGTAATTATGTAAATTCGATGACAATGCAATATTATTCGATGACAATGCGGACCTGATCAGTTGGAAGTTAGCAACAGAATCTCCACCAAACTAAAATTTGTATTGGATAGCGTTAGGCAGAAAACAGCCATCTGCCTTTCAACTTCATAACAGCGTGGCTGTTTTCTGCATAACGCTATCCAATTGACTTCAATTTTTTTAATATTTTTATTTTATAGATATACATGAAATATATCTAAAATAAATATTTAAAAAAAATCACTCTTACATTAATTTGAAATTCCTTAAAATAAATTTCATTTTCAAACTTCCTGCTAAAACGCTAACTTCTGTCATGGCGTCGCTATGACGTCACGATCATCTAAACACTAGTAAATACTAAAGCACTCTGTGGGCTCACGCAAATCTAGTTTCTTGGCAAATGTCAAAATGTTGTTTTGTTTAGAGAAACGTGACGTCACGCGCTGTTTGCCAGTCACGTGATAACGAGGATGAAAATATTTATTTTTGTATAATTAATTTAAAAGATATTATAAATGAGCATATTATAAGCATGAAAGTGTGATTTTCAGTAATTGTATATTAAACACTATCGGAAAAAATATAATATGTATTTATTTTCGTTTAGTGTCTACACCCCCAATTATCCAGTAATTGGGTCGTTCTACTTTTCTATCGACAAAGAGTTGTCCCCAGTAACATATAAAGTTATATAAACAAACACATACATTACACTATCAAGGTATTCCTAATCTACCATAAACTTTCAACATTATGTTATCTATCACCTCGTAGGTACTTCACATGATTTAACTGGCGCAAAAAATAAATATCAATCGTGACAGAGGGGTAAATAGTACTAATTTGGGGGACCGTGACGGAGGGGTATAATTTGATCAAAAAGTATTGCTTATCAATTAAATTTAACATTGTGCAACAGTCCATCTCTATAATGGTTATTAACCAATATTTAGAACACGTTACTAATCATTTGTAACCCGTTATATAAAAGTGAAATATTGATTTTTAAGCCTTGCACATTGTCGACAGAAAAGTAGAACAACGCAATCAACTTTGATTACTGTGCCAAAAAGTAGTTTTCAAAAAAATCTTTTGTCTAAACTATGTATCTCCCATTTAGTAAATTATCACTTGAACACGTTTGAAATTCCAGAATGTCTTAAAAGTGAATGTGACAAGGTACAAAAGTGATCATCTAAATTATGTAAGTTATAAAAATCAAAGCCAAGTACAGGAAAACATCAGTCATCAAACTCAAATGTTGGGTAAGACAAGGTTAAAATTAATTTTAACTCTTCACATGTGTTGGTGGTCACTGACACTTCAGCCACAACAGCTCTCCAAACACCCATGGAGGCACACTTGAAACAAAAAACAATGTAGTACAAGTGCCCTGTGTTGTGGTTTACTGAAGTTTTAACATTTGAAATATTTTTACACTAGAACAACTAAGTGTAAGTAAGGCATAAAACATTGTAGAAAAATCTATTATTTGAGTTTACTTTTGCAGTTGTTTGTTATTGAAGCAAGCTCAATATAAATTGTACCTATTACATGATGATAAGTTTAAGATTTGAAAATGTCTGTTTTGCATGAAGATGTACGCATCAATTCTTCTTAAGCATGTGTACAAAACAGCTATTTTCTATAGATAAAATTGCGAATCGGTGCTGATATGTGATTCAGGCTTTACGAGACAATATAATTTATATCTATCTGCTGGTCAATTTCATATTCCAATACTCCTTCAAACTTATGAGCACAATAATCCATCCATAAGAGAAAAGTGAAAATGTTTTTCTTTTTCTGTCTGCCTGTAGCGCTTTGACAGCTAAATACCTGAAGCCAATACTATGAAATGTTGTATGGAGATAGCATGAGCCCCAAGGGAGAGCAGAACACATTTTGTTCCTAAAAATTTGACTTTCGTGTGGCAATTACGATGAACGAGTCTGACGAGTTCATTTTGAGACAGGGCCGGGCAATTTTGGTTTTCAACCAGACAACATGGACACCCTGCATGACGCCTATGTGGCGTCATAAATTCTTATACCATTACCATAAAGAGAGTTAAATAAATATCAGTGGAAAATCGTACATAAACTGAACTAGTTAAGCTTTAGCTTAGTAACACTGCCAATGATTTCCATACTTATATAGATAAAATATACTTAAATAAATAAAAAACCTCTAAGACTCTGGAACATATTCATGCTCATAGCATAAATTTTAGCCCTTACCGGGGATCGAACCTTTCGGGGACTGCTAGCTAGGTACACCGCGTCGTGTCGGTTTAAGTCCTGACCTGGTCCAGATTGAAGCGCACGAAAGCCTCGTATTGCTCGGCGAGCTTGCTGCTGAGCGCAGCCTCGTACTCGGCGCGCAACGCCGCCTCCTGGTCGCGCAGCATGCGCTCGCAGATCATGCGCACCTGGTGGACAAGCATTTAATGATTAGGTCTTAAATCAGAACTTTGCCGGATAAATTCGAATTTATCTTGGTTTCTCAGTTAGCTCCATTAGTGATAAAATAAGTAAGAAAGCAAGATAAACACGAGCATATCAGACGAAATACTAACCCTATTTTTAGAGACATACTACAAGCCGATTCAGTGTTCCAGGAACACATTGGATGGGTAATTTTTTGCTGACTGCAGATCGCCGTAGTTCAATATTCTAATCAAAAGTCTAGAAGTGACCCCCTGTCAATTCTATATAGATAATAAGGGAAAAAATAATAAGTTTGCTAATTCCTGTAGGTGGGTCATTCTTCTTTTTTACCTTCAATTGCCTGTCTTCATTTTACCATATGTCATTAGTTAGAGTATTGATTATTAATGTTTTAGTGTTTGAATATACGTCCATACATTTATTCATCTACTAGTACTAAATAGTCTTTCACTTTCTCTATTCAGTGCTTTTTTTTACAACTTTGTTTTTCATAGAATCGCGTGACAGAGTGGTAATCCAAAATGTGGTCTCCGGTGAAAACGGCCACTCTGTCACAGTATTTTCTGAAAAACCATCATAAAGTAAAAAACATTATCTCCACGGAAAGAATAATTAATTAGTCCTAATAAAAACTACATGCAACGTTTATTAAAATCAAACATTAAAACCATAATTATCAATAGTTGAAAAACGTAAACAGCAAAACAAAAACAGAAAAATGACGATATATTGTAGGTAAAAAAGAAGAACGTACCAGGGTACTGAAACGTAAAAATTGCTTATTTTATTTTATTGTGGAATGATTAAATGTCATTAATTTATCATGTGATTGCATAACATTTTGCGTTTTTTTTTACTATGAAACGAGCATTAATAGTTGAAATAGTAATAGAAATTGACGAAAAACCTATACATATTTTGTTTTTATTTTTATTGTTAACGTATTGGCACTTATTTTTTGTTGCTGTGGTCGTCCAGCACTGTATATTTCTATAGCCATAAATAATGCTGCCAAGTTGTCCGCGGCGACTGCGGCGCGTCACGCGACCGAAGCAGTTTCAACGCGTGCCCGCCGCGGGGACGCGTTACTTTTTGGTGTGCCGGGTTCAATTTGCTTTGTTGTATTACAACTCGCGCGGGCCCGCGTTCGAAGCGCGTCGTACCTGACACGCGTTTGGTGTGCCGAAGCCTTAAGCCGTAACTTGCTTTTAAATAAGTTTCTACCAAACTATGAAATAGTACTTATGACATAAAGCTATTAAATACAACAGGCGCTTTCGACGGGAAAGTTAAAATTCAATTTCTCGGAGACTCCATGAGATTTATAACTGTTATCATTTATGGCTATATAAATAAACAGTAGCAATCATCCGCATCATAAATTAAGTGCTAAACGTTAACAATAAAAATAAAAACATAAAATGGGGTTTTCGTCAATTTCTTTTGACAATTTTAACTATCAAAGCTTGTTTAATAGCCAAAAAACGCAAAATATTATGCATTATCACTTATCACATGTTAAATTTATGAAATTTAATAAATCCACAATTAAAGAAAATAAGCATTTTTCCCGTTTCATCACCTACCGGAATTAGCCAACATTATTTTTTTTCTCTCTTTAAATCAGTGTTTCAGACGAATTCCATGTCTGGAGCGGGGTTCCTCAGGGTTCTGTGATATCTACTACCTTGTTCAGCATCTTTGTAACTGACTTACCAGTTACCATATAGACTCAAACTTCAGTTTCTTCGCAGATGACTCTAAACTCTTTGCTAACCCGCTTATAGATTACAGCAAACTACAGTTAGATCTCACAAAGGTCAGGAATTGGTGCCTTGAGTGGCTTATTAATCTCAATGAATCTAAATGCACTGTACTTCATATGGGTAAAAAGAACCCCAAGTTACCATACGTATTAAATAATATCCAACTAGCAGGAACCACAACACAAAAAGACGTGGGAGTCCTTATCTCCGACGACCTCAAGTGGGAACCTCATATATCGCAAATGGTTAAAAAAGCTAACTCTATGATCTATATAATCAGAAAAGCATTCTGAATTCTTACGCCTGAAATAATGCTTAAAATCTATAAAAGTTATATTAGGCCAATCCTTGAATATGGATTTCAAATCTGGAACCCATACTTTAAGAAAGAGATAGAAATGATAGAACAAGTACAACGTAGATTCACCAAAATTCCCGCAAATCTAAAATCATTGCCATACAAGGAAAGACTAAAGAAACTGGGCCTGTCATCACTTCAAAAGAGGCGAGAACGTGGAGATATGATCGAAACTTTCAAAATTCTGAATGGCTTTTATGACTGTCCTGAACTGAACAACCTGTTCACTCGCAACACCAATACACGCACAAGACGACACAACTTTAAACTCGCATCAAAAAAACACAACACAAATATCAGGAAAAACTTTATAGCGAACCATATAATAAAAATGTGGAACAAATTACCCTCTGACGTTGTGAACTCTAAAAGTGTAAACCAGTTCAAAAATAAGTTTGACAAACATTCCAAAATAGCGTGACTTTTTGTTTAGTGAACAGTGATTTAGACATATCAGTGTTAACGGCCTGTCTAATATAAAATAATAATAAATCTATAAAGAATTGACTGGGGGTCACTTCTAGACTTTCGATTAAAATATTGAACCCACGGGTCCCACGCGTTCCTGGAACACTGCGATTTTAACAAATTTCAGATAAGTTGAAATGTTGCAATGAAAGATAAGGCCAAAGCACATTTAGAGCATACTTTAACCATTATACTTTAGATGAGATTTCGATTAGGAATGTTAAAAATTGCATGAAGTTACTAAAATTTCATCAGATATATTGACTAACGGGCCTATAAAACCGGGGTTAAATGTTAATTCTGAAGTTTCAAGTTCGTTATGCGTCATAACATAATCTTCATCCATCATAATAAGCACTAAAAAAAGAATAGTGATGGTACAGTCAAGGTCATAAATATGTATACACTTTAGTACCTTGTCTATTTAATGTCATGTTTAAACTGCCATATATTAATGTGACAGCGATTAAAGTGACAAGGCACTAAAGTGTATACATATTTATGACCTTGACTGTACGGTAAATAGAGCTTGTGATCGCGTTGGTGACGCAAATTAAGTTAATCACTAATTAACTTAATATGTGTGAAATTGTCATTAGGCTGATCTGTCGGCATTATTCAGCAAATATCAACTACCTATTAACAATCAGGCTTTGGGGAAGGCAGGACATTTTCTTTTGCATCAGATCTATATTCCAATTACCACATTACAATTTTTTGTTTACCTTAGTAGTAATCTCGCATTCATTTGTCATATATTTTAACTTCGCTGCATATGTTACAGCTAACCCAGATGTCACATTTAGATAAAATATTTTAAACATGATTTATCATCCATCATCAGTCCTCAATAAAACTAAAAGTCACTGCTGACAAGGTGAAAACCTACTTTAATTTGCAGCAAATAGGTGTTATGCATAACAACATCGTTTACAATAATTATCGTCAATTGGCTACCAATAATGGCCTTTTTATTAGAATATTTTTTATTTGTTTACAGATTTCAAAATAAAACCATTTTTTGTAAAGCTTTAGATAATTTGATTATTATCATCATTCATCCATCATAGCTGTTATGATCATCATTTCAAGGACCCTATTGTTATTTTGGGCAGTAATTGGACACCTTATGCTAAGACTTCAACAGTTAACAGATGAGTTTACAATATTATTGCATGGGTCGTTTTCAAAAAAAAAATACGTTAATTACGTAATTTAATTAAAACAAAACTTAGTTGATTCCTTTGTGTAACGAAAGTTGCCCATATAGTTTGCATGACTAACTTTCGTTACACAAAGGATGCGATCGTGATTTTGTTTTCACTATGTACAATTTTTTTTTAAATGACCCGCACTGCAACTCTATTATCACCTTCATAAGAAAATCTTGAAGCAGGTGATTCTTTGGAGTTCTAACCACTTCCATTTTGTGGTCTTTTGGTTTTGTAACTATTACTTTTACCAATATTTTATAATGGAGATCTTATTCAAACATAGCCTCATTTTTTTACACTTCTTTAAATTTGGCCTCATTGAAGTTGAATTGTGGTGGATCATTCATCATAATAAAAACGTATTTGAGCTTAAACCTTTATATGTTACAAGGCTTAACACATGTTATGGCTGCGAGGTACAGTCAAGGGCATTAATATCTATACAGCCATTGCGTCAAATATATGTATACATGGACCTTATTGCCAGTGGCATAAAGGCGTATAGATATTTTTAAGATCTTGGGAACGTATATATATTTATGCCCTTGACTGTACCTTTTGTGAAAAAAAATATATAATTTAGTGAAATATTAATTAGTCACTACAGGGTTCACACTGTTTATACATACTTGTTTGAAGGTGAAGAGGGCGCGGTTGTGGACCTTCTGTTGCTGGACGTGGGTCACGCGAGGCGGGGAGGAGTCTCCCTCGGAGCCACTGGACGACGAGGCAGCGGCGCCCGAGGCCAGACGCAGCTGCCGGCGGCGCTGAAGACGCTTGATCTCGTCACAGATCTCTTGTGCCATGCGCTCTAGAGGAAAATTAATGTCATGGGTAAGTTCTTTAAATCAAGCAGAAAATATTGACACCTTCAGAATTTTAGAGCTGGCGCAAAGGAAGGGGGACGATGCCGCGGATGGACCTATAGTCTATTATCGTTTCTGGTGATGGTTAGTTAATTTATAAATATAATATTAATTTCCTGTAAATAATTAAAAAAAGAAATGTTGCAAGATGAGTTCGAAAGTTGTCAAAATGTGGGGAAAATTAAAGTGTGGGGGAGATAAGAAAAATTAAACAAATTGAAAATTGTTTTGACTAAACAATCACAATAATCTCCATATGTTGACCTATAATTTCATGAGATCCAGGGGTCTTAGTGTATTGGTGGTTGGTTTTATTGTCTTGTTGGATAATTTGTCACAGGAAACCCTAATCTAGGTTTTCTGTACTAAAGAGGATTTAAAGAGGCGGGGCAGGGATTAGGTAAGTGTTTGTTTGATTATTGTAGGAAACTACATTATGACTGAATAACATAGACTAATTTTGTGTAAATAATATTATAAAATCAGTAATTAAGGTCATTTTTTATCATGTCCTCTGCTGGATAATCTAGACTAGGGTCTTGCCCAAAGATATCCATCTCAGATGTTTATTAACATATCAATTCATTAATTAACCTTAAGATGCATATTTTCATTATAACTAATCTTCAAGGATCGGAAAAACGCCCATCATTTTGAAAACATAACCCTGTTCCGTACAGCAGAGACTTCCTTATGATGTAACAATATTATATTTTATATTATTTATTTACTAACACTTTTACACAAAATATCTAGTACATTGTTTAACCCATATATCGATAAATTACCTACTCATAAGAGTAGGTAATTAGGTAGTATGTATTTATCTAATGTGATGATGATTGGTATAAACCAAATATAAAAAATAGATAAATACATACTCATACTTGATTTCAATGACTTTGTGTACTATTGGCCAGTTAGATAAAATACATACCTAATATTCTAATCACAAATTATAGGGAACAATTTTTGACAAATGAGGTCATTTTTGGACAATATCTTTTACCAATAGCTCAAATCCACTAATAATGTTAGTTAAGCTGTTTTTGTAAACATCCCTTCATATAAATTTTGGTATAATAAATCTATAAAATACCTAATAATATTTTTTTATTAACATCATAAGGAAGTATCTGCTGTACAGAACAGGGTTATGTTTTCAAAATGACGGGCGTTTTTCTGATCCTTGCTAATCTTACAGTAAGGTTTTAAACTAAATAACAAATTGCTTTATCTGAAAGGTAATAGGTATTTCATCAGTTGTTGCAATAAGCTTAGGAATTAAAACAAAAATCTCCTGATTTGACCATTTAAAGTCTATAATTTATTTATAAATCTGCAATTAATAAACATCTGAATGTATATTATATTAACAGACCAGGTGTGCCTCCAGTGGCAAATATGTTAATAATTAATTTATATTACAAAATTCCACTTATTGGTATGGATTTATTGTAGTTTAGACAAGCTGCTGTAACTATAAAATCACTTTTTTAATAAGAATGTCTCTCATACCATAGATATATTATTATTACAAAAGTGATTCTGTTACACTTTCACAGCTAAACTAAACAGCTGAATTGGTTTTGCTAAAATTTCATATGAAGATAGGTTCATCTCAGGCAATGAAAAGCTAGTACTGTATCTTTATGTCTTTTCAGTTAGGCTAAGCACTTTTGTCCTACAACTAAAATTATGTATCTGTGATGGAATTCAACTTTGTGTATGTTTAGTAGGTACAATATGAAGTAGGTACATGTGATCTATTTAATTTCCTAACACTCTGGTCTGTAGGTTCTTGGACAATTTTTAAACATAGTCCTTTGTTCAAAAACTTGTTGACACTGAGTTTATAGTATCAAAGGCTACATTTGTTTGTGATAAAAGTCCTATTACTGTATTTATATTCCATACCAATTTTAAAATATTCACATGAAATAAGCACACAAATTATTCAATGACATCTTATGAATGACATTCAATGATATCTTATTGCATTTGGATAATGATGCATAACTACTTCTATATTTTCATTATGTGTGACATTTTTAGTGAACAGCAGTTATTTTATGATGGATAGATTTGTTATTAGTTAACTTTTTGAAGCATTAATTGTTTAACTTGTACCAAAACAAATGAATGCAAATTTTATTACTTTATGTAAGTAGCAACATTTCGTCAGTTTGAATGGTAAATAATGATAACGATGATTACCATTGGAGCACAGGCCTTGTGATAAATTTAGCTCTTGCACGATTAACTTAATTTTACCATTACCTTCAACGAAATTCGTTGGTGCATCGATCAATAAAAACAGCTTTAATAACAAAAACTTGGGTAGAGAAAAAAACCCACGCGAAAGGTTCGATTTCCAAACCAAGCAGGTATAAGCAACAAAGACTTTTTTGTGACTATTTTTCAAGAGAGAGCGTGCAATCTGACTCTAGATACCTACCGTAGTCATTGCTACAAAATGTGAAGGGACATAGAACTCTTTTTAAATAGCAGCGTATTCAGTATGAAAATAAAGACTACTTCGCTTTTCACGAAACAACGATTTAATAAGTAGGATAGGTTTCAGCTTGGTCACGAAAAAACAAAAGGATGTAATCCGCCCAACGGTTTTTAACGCGTTCTCCGTCTCGCTCTCACACTATAAAAATATTCATGATAGCGCAAAAACAATGGCGATAAAAAATACAGCTGATTATATTTTATACTATCTACGTATACATTACATACCATTTAGGGTAAATTTCACAATCAATGCACCAAATTGTTTAATCAATACAGAAATCGAGATGATAATAGTCTTTTTTTCATAGGAACAAACCTGGGGTTAACTTAGCAGGTCCACTGACAGATTCTCCGAATAAAGATTTGTTTTCAGTCACTCTAATTCCAGGACTTGTGCTTGAACTTGTGGCAAACGGAGCACATCTTCGCCTCTTCGCAGGCATTTGAGCCATGGATTCCCAATCCAAATTTCTTTTGAGTGTAGCACACGCCATTTTCTTTTTACGCCCAACGAATGTCCTCTACACAATACAACTGGTTTTGGATTACAACCAATATCACAAAGCTATTACAAAACAAAAATAAAATTATTACTTGACGTTAATAAACACTATGATTCCAATTTAGTTACTTCTAATAAATAAACTTAAACGATTTTTAGGAATATTATAGATTATGCGACGACGCCTCTCAGAACGTCTCACTTCCAATTCCAAAAATCTAGTCTAGCAGCGGTACAATTTTGTTATTAAAATTTTCAGGGAGCACCAACTACTAAAAACGAATGACCATAGAGAAAGATGTTTTATCGTTCAAACAACGATCCTTGCCCCGTTTTTTTTGTACAGACGCAAGAAATTAGTTGCTAGAATTTGCATTACTTTTAGTTCTTTGTATGATGTGTGTTTATTCAGCGTGAAAAATGCCGTGAACTATTTAGGTACCATTAAAAATTGTACAATATTATAAAACGAGACGGTTACCTCCCGTTATGAAAGTGTATTCGAACGTCCGCCTTTGTCATGACGTCACTGGGCTCATAAAGTTTGAACATGACAGCTGGCCTTCCTTCTGGCCTAGCCATATAATTATAAGGAAATTGTTGTGTGTTGTGACTTCTGAGTCATCTCTAATCCTTTTGTACAAGAAAATAGATTTAAAACCTCGTTTTAAAACTAAAATTGTATATTACAAGTGACACTGAATACAGGCCACTTTAAGTAAAGGATCTAACAGCGTTAACAGCCTCATCAATGGGTAACGAAATGTCTTCGTCCGCAATGGAAAGTATCCTTTTTAAAATAATTCTTTTTCAGGTAATTTCGGTACATAATTTATTATTTCCCTTCCAAAACCACACTCGTTAGCGTATAAAATAATATTTTTTCTTTTGACATTTTAAAAAGTAGAAATAAGTTTCATGTTCAAATTATTTCAATATGAGACCAATGTTGCAACTGATTGTTTATAGAAATAGAAATAGAATATAAATAGAAAATATTTATTCAACACACACAGAAGAATAACAGTACAAAGAAAAGTTATAAAAACAGAAGACATTATGTTGAACAGGATCCCTCTCAGCATTGTGCCGCAGTGAAACCTGATTTTCAGAGGCACCCTGACTTAAAAAAAATTAACTTAAATTTAACAGAAAAGCAAGTAACTGTAAATAGGTAACAGATAACATAACAAACACTAGAGACAATTTGGAGCAGAAGATGAAGTCAAAATAAAACAAGTAAATACACACAAAACTTAACAAACAAAGGCTACACCAGAACAACACAACAATTTTCTGTTGGATCATTGCAAGTTTATGTCTTATTCAGAGAATTTCTGAACTCTTTTAGTCATTCTCAGTGATAAGATAAAGTTGCATCACTATGTTGAAAAAACATTACTTAATAGTAATTAAAATTTTACTAAATTATATATTCATGTTTATTTCTAATTTACAATTTCTTGTGCTTTTTGCTGAGCATCTGTCATGGTTATTTTATACACCTGTGGTTCAGAAAGCTTGAAAAAGTACTAATTCTGTGTAAGATCCTTGGTTTGACTCCCATTTAACCAAACAAACTCTTAACTCTGCACCTCAGAACACCTATTTAATTTAAAATTTGCTGTAAAAGAATTGGAACGAAATTCAAAAAAATGTGAGAAGGAAGAAAAACTAGAGAAAGAAAAAGCAAAGAAGGCAATCCAGAAGGGCAACATGGAAGGAGCAAGGATACATGCTGAAAATGCAATACGACAGAAAAATCAGGCATTGAATTATTTAAGGATGTCTGCACGGGTAGATGCAGTGTCAAGCAGAGTTCAGACAGCACTTACTACAAGAAAGGTACAAAGAAAATTTAATAATAATAATAATCCAGCTTATATATGTCCCACTGCTGGGCACAGGCCTCCACTCACAATAAGAGGGTTTGGTTTGGACAAAGAAAAGCTTAACTTCTGTTAAAACATGTTTGGTTTATTTTTTACCACTTTTTAACAAAGGTTTATCTGTGCATATTGCATTGTCTTTAAATTAGTTTTTACTACAAGAAAGTCAGTAAAATGTTTATTCCTATCTGCAATAAAATAAAAGGTAGATTTGTTGATACCACATGCAAACTTTCCTGTAATTTTCATTATTCAAATTAGTTCCACAACTATATTTACCTCAGGTCACAAACTCCATGGCAGGAGTAGTAAAGGCAATGGATGCTGCAATGAAATCCATGAATCTTGAGAAGATATCAACCCTTATGGACAAGTTTGAGAGCCAGTTTGAAGACTTGGATGTGCAGTCATCGTACATGGAGAATGCAATGTCACAGACAACTACCACAACTGTGCCACAGGGTGATGTTGACAACTTGCTGCAGCAAGTAGCTGACGAAGCAGGGTACATGTTTTTCTGTATACTGTACAGTGCTCTCATTTTAATAACTTCTTAGATATATTTGATAATCTCAGCAATTAATACAGTTTAGGGGGTAATGTAGATGACTATATCTATAAAAGGTATAATGCACATCTCATCTATCAATGTAATTATTATTTCCCCTTTATGGTTTTGAACTTGTGTGGTATTGAGGTGATTTTACCTAGCGGTTATGTACTGTACACTGTCCTCTAACATTGTAGTGGGTTCAATTCGGAAAAAGGCATTTAAGAATATGAAACAAATAGATTGAAATAATATCTTGTGTAAACCATAGTCAAAAAAGCTTAACTTAAGATGGAATGGTGTTTTATTGAAACCCATGGTGTTATAAAAACATTTATTTCTTTTCAGTTTGGAACTCAACATGGAACTACCATCTGGTGTTCCAAGCACATCCATCGGGGCCTCCACAGTTGTGTCACAGGAACAAGACGACCTCACGCAGAGACTCGCAAGACTCCGGCAGGCTGAATAACAGTGGAAACTAGATTGTATGGTGATATATATGCTACAAGTTTAAGTATCTAAAGTCCTGGTTACAAAGGTCTGGGTTAACTGTTTACGAGGATTTCAAGAATGCAAAACAGATGCTGTGCTACCATTTTTAAACACAGAGTAAAACAAAAATTTGATAATTCAATTATGGTAAAACTGAATCACAACACTATCAGTGAGTTTGTCATGCTTTACTTCATGTTTCAGTACTATTTGTTCCCACTATTCATGATTAGATGTATGGAAACTTTGGTTTCCTTTCAATTTATAGCATGGCAAAAAGTGTTTGATGTGGTGACAGGTGCAACTTAACTTTCTCAAATGGCAATCACTATTTTTTTCATGGCTTTCACTGCTTGCTGACTTGGCAAGGTGTATTATGCCAATGTCGAGTTGTAGACATAACGCACGCGAAGAGAATATTCATTAAACACCAGCTTTATGGTAAACTAAAAGCGTATAGAGATATGATTCCATACATACCGTGCCGGGCCGCGCCATTGAACGGCAAATTATAAATGTGCCCATAGATCATGTTGCCAATTTTAAACACCACCCTCGTTTTCTCCAAACTCTTTTTGCCGAACTATTGTTGGATTTAAAGGGTGAAGAACAGTTGGAGATGCCCTTTAATCCCACGAATGGTCAGTTTGTAAAACACGTTTCACTTGACAATAATGATTATTACATGTATAATGTTAGATTTTGTCCTATAATGCAATTGGGTAGGTAAAGTTTTTGGAAGAGGTGTAAATTATATTTTTATTCGATAGTCGTCATCCTAAAGATCAAGGAACTGCGGCTCTTTTATTTTTATTTCCTCTAATATTTTAGAAATATTTTTTTTAGTTATTAAGTTGACATTTGTACACTTTATTGGCCGACAAGCTTGTTGCCTTCGTACTTATTGAAAAAGAAAAAAAAACTGTCACTTCTATAACTGTCATTGTCAATCAAAGTAAACAAACGATTCAATTCTTTCAAGCATCTGAGTAAATCTTTGTAATACTCCATTTCCAAAGTCCGTGTGGGATTTCTTAAATTCATTGCGTGTATACGATTCAAACGTGCTCTCGTGGCTATCGAAAAGCAGGGCAGGACTAGTCGTGAAAGGAAGAAATCGGTGTCCAAGAAGCAGTGCCAATGGGGTCGAAAATAAATCGTAGTCCAAATATCGTGCAAAGGTCAAAGCGAGCAAAGCTGGAGGAAAGCGGCAAAATCGAAAGTCCGGAGTTCGTTCTGAGGTCGTTAAAAATATTTCTAAAAACACTGATCACATGAAACGAAGGCAAACAGAAAAGAGTCAATTCAATTCAATTTTTTGTTAAAATGGCGTCTGTCCATGAGGACAATTCTGCCAATGTCAAAGTTTGTGGTTACATGTGATCGGTTCTTGAAAATGTTATTAAAACATTTAGAGTGTTATATTCTCCGAGATCAGAGGCAAGAGTGTCGGCCGCCGCTCGCGCTGACCACTCCCCCGAGCTCTTCAACACCACTGAGGCACTAAAAAACGCGACAAAGTAATCGACACGTGCAGCAACCAACACTCTTGTCACAGAACTCTTTCTTTTTCCCAGAAAAGAGTCGTTGAATGGAATCGTTTACTTTGATTGACAATGACAGTTATAGAAGTGACAGTTTTTTTTTTCTTTTTCATTAAGTACGAAGGCAACAAGCTTGTCGGCCAATAAAGTGTACAAATGTCAACTTAATAACTAAAAAAAATATTTCTAAAATATTTGAGGAAATAAAAATAATAGAGCCGCAGTTCCTTGATCTTTAGGATGACGACTATCGAAAAAAAATATAATTTACACCTCTTCCAAAAACTTTACCTACCCAATTGTCTGATACAGTGTGTAAACAGTACTCTGTAAAGAAAATCCAATATAATTTGAAACAATAAAAGGAAATAAGTTAAAAGTATCACAAAACCTTATGTTAAAAGATTGATTTTTCAAAGCAGTTGTTATGTAAAGTTAAGATTAATTACATATGTTTGTCTTTATTTTTTTAATATAGCTTTTATAATATTATAATTGTGATAACGTTATGAATGTGTTTGTTTGATTTGTTCGCTATTTTAAGCGTAAACTAGTCTCCCCACATCTAATGACGTGGAAACGGTTTAAACCAGGTAGATAAAGCTTTGTCTATTTAATGCTAGCTTACACTCTCGTCAAGGTTTGCCATTCTTCTCAAACATATAATAAGTTAGAACAGGACGGCATATTCACCGCGTCGAGCCTCGGCGATAGTGAAGAGCTAGCATAATATGAGTGAATAACCCTCCTTCGGGCAGTCGGGTAAAAAGACCATGACCGACTCGACTCCCCGCAACCGAAATAGAATGACGTCTTAACAGGTTCCCCGTCCCCATGCTAGAGTGCATTTTCATTGTCGTACGTCCAAGTACTGTCCCAATATGCAAAGTTATACTGAGTGTTTTTTTATTCGTCTTAAACATTTTGGGGGTTAAATCAGTAAGTCATACTGACCAACTTTCACTATGGGACCAACACCGAAATCGCGAAAAAAAAAATTGACCATCCCATACATTTTGGCTAGTCAGCTGACGATGTTTTGTATGGGACGGTCAAATTTTTTTTCGCGATTTCGGGGTTGGTCCCATAGTGAAAGTTGGTCAGTATGACTTACTGATTTAACCCCCAAAATGTTTAAGACGAATAAAAAAACACCCAGTATACAAGATCACATAGTTGACCGTAGTTATTCAGAAAACGACCAGAGGCAATGTTTCTCTACAATAATTTTTATACTATATTGTGAACTCCATAGACTATCTGATCGATCATAAAACAAATTGGCTTTGGTCGTTTTCTACAAAACTACGGTCAGTTAGTGTGGGACCACCAGTTACGTTATAATAATAATTATTATTATAAAGTTATTTTTTATAAACTTTTTTTTTTCACATATGATTTAGAACGTATTAGACCAGGAACAAAACTGCGTTCATGAATTATATGTGATTCACGGGACAAGGAACCTGTTAAATATGGTTGATTAGATGAGATACAATAAATTTAAATAAAGCCAGAGTACCGTCTCCATTAGAGGCGGGCGCCTAGCAGATAGGTGTATTCACGCATTTTTAGCTGTCCCTTTACCAAAGTGCCGCATCTTTAGTTTACTGTATGTATATCTATGTATGTGCGACCTAAAATCGGATGTTCCACTTTAGCTCGTAAACTATTGGCCCGATTTTAATAAATGGGGAGTCATGTGATTCGTCAAAAACTTGCGAGTGTCAGGCTATATAAAAATTAAAGGGTAACCCGACTGTCGAAGTCTGGTTTTAGTTTGCAAATTTTATATTAAGTTCTCATACTATGAAAAAGATCATACGCGTTTATATCACCGACGGAAACTTAGGAAAACGCTTACTACGCGTTGCCGGCAGTGAATGTGATATGTAATACCTTGGTCTTCCGTTGCATTTGTCTCCCAGCCGACGATGACGTAGTCAAAACTAAGATAACATGTTAAAATACTTTTATTTGTCATAAAACAATAAAAACAAGCACAAATCAAAACTAACAATACGCGCTTACGTTTATAAACTAAACATCTGAAAATGCGAAACTCTTCGAATACTGCACCAAATACTTGGGTCCATTTACACTTAAGTGTAATAATTAGAGAACTAGCTATAGTATATATGGCGTGACTTAGGGAGGAACTTTCTTTGGTCTGTTAGGCGTCCCCGTTGTTCGAGTTGAAGCCTATCTGGTAGAAGATCCAGTCTTCGAGGAAGGAAGGAACGAAGGCCCGGCTCTTTGTGAACTTGACGGCTGGCTTTAGCTTGGCTAGCTCCTGCTCGTAAAGGTCGAGAGATTCGTGACTGGTTGCACCGTTGCCCTAAAATCAAAATAATGTCAAAACACACAAGTACAAAATAATAATAATGAAGTAGCCAAGGTTTTGTTCCCGCGACTTTGTCCAAGTAGAACTTATTTATCGTTATTCCATTGTTTTTAAGAACCAAATTATTAATGGACAACAGTATGCTGTCATCCATTCAGGTTACGGACTATCTGCGAGTCCAATTTCATCAGAATGAGTTCAGCGGCTTATACGTGATTTAATTAACTTTAAAACATTTACCGCCTGTTTCACAATTGTCAAGTAAAGCACATCTGTCAAATAAATTTAGCCCTTACCCTTTCTTGTACTTGGAAATCGACAAGGAGAGGGCTATATTTATTTGACAGATTAATTTACTTGTCGATTGTGAAACAGGTCCTTAAACTTCATCAAAAAACTTATTTAAGTTATTAGTTACCTTAGCAATTAACTTGAAAAAGAAAAAGCAAGTCTTCTTCCATAATATGAGTAAGTAAATTATTCAACATCGTACATTGACGACTTTACTCACGTGCGTCATAAACTTCCCATCAGGCTTAAGTATCTTGAACGAGGAGTTGAGTATGGTGATCATGAACTCCCAGAGCTCTCCACACGCAGACTCCGAGATTGGGATGTCTGTCAGATCACCGAATATAAAGTCCACCTGCTTGCCCTCCTTTATAAACTTGTTTACAGTTAACATGCAGTCTTCTACGATTATCTGGAAAAAAAGCGATTCTTCTTAAGGGAGTGTTAGATAACAGTAGCTCGGCACGTCAGCCACAATACATCTACGTTTGGATTAGCCTCCCTCGAAAGTTATTTATTCGTCAGAGTAACCACGATGACGATATAAAATCGCATTTAATAGCCGTATACAGTATCATTACCAATATCGAATACCTTCAAGCCTTTACCTAGATTCTAGGTAAAGGCTTGTTGTCCTAGAAGCTAAGCGGAGAGACGGCTGAGCGGTAAATTCAACCTATCAGTCTACGAGACATGCATTTCGAACAATCTGATTGGTCATTTCTTCGCTCCGCTTGAGTGAAAACGTATCCTAAGCTTCCCCGCAGACTGCAGACTATTTATTTGGCCGATTGGGTCCGTGTAAGTGTGAACTATCCACTCACTTCATAGTTGGGCCCCTTTCTCCTCTCCAAAACGTCCCCACAAATAGATCGCAGGTGCTTGTCGCAGGCGTTCATCACTAGCTCATCTATTTCCAGCATCCACACAAACTTGGGCTTTTCCTTCAGCAGCTCGTACAAGAGAGCACCGTCACCGCCGCCTGCAGAGGCAATAATGATAAGTATATAAACTCACTGACTGAACAATATTTAGGTTATGTCTTCTGGACTAGGGCTTTCTAAACAGTGTAAAATTGTAACAAAAACAACTACGTAGATATTTAACCACCGACACATTCCTATTTTCAGAGCTGATCACTTGTAACGGACCAACCAATTTTCGTAAAACCTATGAACAAAGTGTTAAAATTGTTTTCTATGAAAAATAACCGGGTCCGAATCGGTCCATTCGTTTGGGATCTACGATGCCACAGACAGACAGACATAGGCGTCGTAACACCCCTTTTTTGCGTCGGGGGTTACGCTTGCAAGAATAGCCGTCGCTGTTTATATAGTTTTAGTAGTTCTATTCGTGAGTAAGGTGTTTCGTGAAATCTTCACTATTTTATATTAACAGTATAAATGAAACCCTACCCTTGAAAGTGTGCGTGATGCTGAGAAGTTTAATAATGTATAAGCACGCAACAGTTTATAATTGAAATTTTAACAAATATGCTATTTATAGATTTGTAAGGGCAGCAGCGCACATACGTAATTAGCTATGTCTACACCTGTGCGCTTTCATATTCAACTTGCGCTTTCCTGTCACGCATGGCTCTGCACCCACATCGGATGCAATAACGCATGCGCTCAAACTGGTTTAATATCAGCGCATACCCGTAGCGCACGCTGATCCGTCACCGTTGGGTCGACGTGCAACATTTTACAAATAAAATGGCGGAAGATAAAGTCAAAACATTGGATTTTATTGAAGATTCAGTGTCACCCTCGTATTCCATGCGCTTAACGCAAGACGATTCGAAAGTTGAAATCGAAAGTTGAACATGAAAGCGCATAGGTGTGGACATAGCTATTGACATTATAGCTTGAGGCATGCAACAAAACGCTAACTCACGGGCGTACATTTTCATTTATTTTAGGAGTTTAGTTTTTTAGTTTTAACGTGTGTGAAGTTGAAAGTCGTCAATATTGTATGTGTAAGCGTGTTACGTTTTTAAACCAGTTTCTACCAAGCTAACCTTGGTAGAAGCGAGCTGCTACACGGTTTCAAACCAGTCCATTTGTTTGAAGCGCACGCCTATCTGCCCAGGGCGTTTAAACGTCATACGAAATTTGGCCACTGTCTACACGGTTTTAAGCCGCTTATTTTAAACCGTTATTTAAAACCGTGTAGCACACGCTGTACTTTAGAAATTCATTAAATTTTCCTCACTGGTGTTTGTTAGTGTTTTTGGTGCATTAAATAATTTTATTAAGTAAATATTGAATTCACTTACCTAAAATAACAATTTCTTTCCCTTCATAGTTTACTTTGCCACGCTGCATCAAAGTCTCTGTGTATATAAGATCAGCCTCCGAAATATCTGTAAAAAAAGAACAATACGTGAAAACTTGATAAGCAACAAGACTTATAGAAGTGTTGATTATAGGTGTGCTAATGTAAAAACTCCTAAAACTTATTTACAACGGGAAATATGTATTATCAAAAACCCTGTCTGTGCAACTAAAGAACAAATTATTTTTCTCGGAAGTTAAATCTTAAAAACGCGCAACGAGGGTTCCGTATTTAAGATAATATGGTTGATAAATATAGATTTGCGTTTTCTTAATTCGTATGCAATAAGGTCTAGTAAATTTTGAACACTTTATTAATTAGCTATTACGTCAGCAATTTTTCAGATTTTTGGTTCATAAACTTCGGAGATAAGGGGTTCCCCCCTTATCGGTAATTTTTTGTAAATTTTTGGCTATAAATCAAAAAGTACGTCAAGGAAAATTATAAAAAAAAATGTTTTGAAATGTGCAAATTAAGCCTTTTCATATAACACCCTATTTACTATAATCAAATCACTTTCATTTTTCAACCCCCATTCTAGCCCCGTTTTCAATTATTTACAAAATTAATTTCTTTATTTTTACTAAACACAGATGGGGGCAAGCAAGTTACGCAACTATGCCAAATTTCAAGTTGATAGCATCTGTAGTTGCTGAGAAAAACTGCTGTTATATACAGACGAACAGACAACGAAGTCTCACCATAAGGGTTCCTTTTTTTACCATTTTGGTACGGAACCCTCAAGATGATGAAACCTTTACAACTCTATAGAAAAACATATAGATTTACTTCATTCTAAACCCAGTATGCCATTGGCAAATAACTTACTCTGCAAGTCATCTAGCACCAACATGTTCCCGAGGGATTTGGAATGCACTATCTGCACCCTTTGGAAGGCAGACTGTTCGTCGAACACAACATTGTCGATATCGTACTCTAAGAGTCTTTCATCTGCAAATTAGAGTATGGTGTTAAAAAGGTTGAAAAGGAATAGCTTTTTTTTCACGAGTACCATGTTGGGCGCCACTTAAAGACTATAAAACCGCAAACGCACAGAAAGCGGAGGCGGCGCGGCGCAGCGCGTTCCCATAGGTACTTAAATTTGGTGCGCCACGCCTCGCTTAGTGCGACACTTAACATTTAATTGATAAGAAACCACGCACCGCCGTGTGTTTGCGGCTTAACTTATGATTTAAAAACTGTCGATCCGCGGTTCCTTCTAATTGCATTTGTTATTTTTACAGTGAAACAGCCAAACATATGACAATTCAATCTAATTTTTTTGTTTTGTGACTGATAAGCAGCTTTTATTTTAAACGACGAAGAAGTGACTGACCGTAAGTACCTATGCTGAATAACAGTTTCATTTTAGGTTAGGAACAATCAAGATCAATCTGCAAATCTTACAAATAATAAAATAACGTCGCTATTTCTGCCTGTTTGTTTGTTTAGACTTTTTTTAGACTACGCACCAGAGATTTTGAAATCATTTACTTAAGAGGATGTTTTCCGGAAGGTGCTTAGTATACGAAGCCAGGATGAGCCGAAAGGACATAAAAATTTGAAGATTTTGGCAGATTAAAGATGAGATGACTTGGCTGATGGTCAGACTTCATACAACAATATACATAGCGTAAAATCCAAGGGAAACTCGAAAACCAGCGCCAAACATGGCTCTTTCGCTTACAAAACGACTTTTTACGTGTGTGATTGATCGTAAATTAAGTTAAAACTTTATATCCAAAAAAAGTGGCGTTTTTATTGTGTATTTCTGAAATGTGAGTTATATGATAGAATAGAACGTGCTAGTTTTTCGCAACTACGATATACATACGTGTTGATTAAAATTTTATTTAACAGAGTTTAACATATGGGTAAAATTTCTCAAATATACAATTTTTTGTTTAGTTCTATTTCATATCCAGAATGTAATAATGTGATGTGTTTCTGACGATACAGGGGTAGCATAGTTTCGGAGGCGACGTTTAACGCATTGCGTCGTAACGGCTCATTTTCATTGGCCAATAGGACGCGACTTCCTAAATGCTTGAATATAAGGTCCACATTTGTGTTGATAATGGTACCTAGTCTTTGCACGCTGTGTCAAGAGAATTATTGACTTATAATGTTACAACACGCGATGGCTCAGTGGCAATGCAGCCAGCCTGCTGTGCCTGTGCGTGTGCAGAAAGGTGCGGGTGCGGGTCCGAATCCAAATGCAATGTTTTACTGAGTATCTAACAAATATTATTATAACATAATCATAAAAATTAGTTATTGGCCAAAAAGGTGCTTGCAAGATTTCGAAAGATTTCAAACTAGGTGGGTCCAAGTTTAAGTACTACAGCGGAGATCCCTTGACCGTAAGATCAGCACGTGTAGATCCTACAATACCTACTGCGGATGTTTAATTTGGTAGCTTAGATATTCAAATAGAATCTGGGTGAGACTTAATAAATAACAGTAAGTTGTTATAATGAGTTAATTTTTAGTCCTGATCATTAAATGGGAAAGAAACGCTCAGTTCTTTTCCAAACTTTAATTGCGTAAGATCTGTAAGAACATCTGTGTCACAAAACGATAAAGATAATATTATTATTATGCGAAAACGATATGAAACGTAAACGGGTTTTGTTCATCTTGACTCGGTCGGCTTTCAACAGTTGCACTTATTCATATTTTAAAAGAAAAACAAGGAATCTGACTCAGAATTTGTTCAAATCACACTGTTTTTGAGTGTCATCTTTACATTAAGACAATTTATCAGTTTATTCATTGCTTTCATGAGGTGTTTAAGGTACAAGTCAGTGGTAGGTCAGTACCTAATTATGTTTTGAATCAGTTTTTTTAACAGCAAATGGACTCCTCTCATTATTAAAACATTCTATGCCTACCTTGTGGACTAATATAGAATTACTTTATCAGTTCATCGCCTGTAGTAAGCTCTTGAACTTCTAAACTGATACAAGGGTGATTATCAAAAAATGTGTACGTAGTTATGGCCTTAATTAAGAAACGTTAAATTTTTCATCAAATCATTAATAATTGGAAATGTTCCTCTGAAGTCTTATTATACAAACAAATGAAGTATCACATATTTGCTATTTTTAATTTCATACTAATTATTCAAGCAATTTTAAAATTATTTATTGTACTTACCTGGATCATTGTAGGACGATCTCTGTGACAGCTCATAGAAACACGTATTACACTTCTTTTACTTTCCTACTTTATAAATATACTAAACTATAATTGAACTGATTAATCACCTCTTTCTATATACTTGTAATAAAATACTGCTGTCACAGGGATCATTCTACATTGGCCCAGGAATAGTTGTTATTGTTGTATTTATTAAGGGCCCCAGTTATCAGTTATCACAGACTAACAGTTCGCCGGTCGATATTGACCTGTCAGTTTATCGTATTAGAATAAAGACTATCAGTTTCACTTAAGATTTCATTGTTCTTTATAGATTTTGGCTGACAGGCCGCCTGTCAGACTTGGGACTACGGGCGGACTGTTATTCTGTGTTTTTAAGAATTGATCGATCTAAGAATCTCTGGAATAAGTAATAATAACAGACTAAAACGAAGTTTCTCTTTAATAAGTTTCATAAACTCAGTTTCAACATAGTTTAAGATTTCCAAAGATGTTCCTAGGTCCATCTTATCGATCGCTTCACATGAGAAAGGACATTATCAAGAGTCCAAGCTACAATTTATAACAATGTCACATATTACAATCGATCTATATCACCTGTCACTCAGAAAATAACTTTAAAATCTCACAACTATCCACCGAACCAACGGAAGTAGGGCGTAAGTAGATGTCTCCAACAAAAACTTAACCATATTAAATGTATGAAACCGATACTGTTCTGACGCGTCACGACACAACACATCAGACAAATGTGAATGCGGCTTTAGCTTCTATAAAATTGTGCGATTTGATCATTTCGATTTTTGGCAGTGGTAGCTTGGGTTCTGATAGGGCGCCACTTATGTGTATTAGCTCTATAAAGCGTAGCACTCACCTGACGTCGGGTAATACCTGCCAAAAAGGCCTCGTTTTATCGGGGCGTACGCTTGGGATTTTATCACACTGATGTATTTTTTCACTTGACTCTCCAATACTCTTGCGGACTATTGAAAAAATAATAAGAATAGGAAGAGAACAAACCAAATAAAAATGCGGGTTAGCTAACATGCAGTTTGGTAAACGGTAAGGTTGAGCGTCTGTTCGTTAAGTGACCTGGAGTTCGATCGGTTAATATCATTGGCCATTGAGAAGGTCGAGGGGAGTATGTTAGACGCTTGCTTCAATGCATTCATTCCTTGTAGCGGGTTTACCGAACCGCGATTGACCTGGGTAGACAAACATTAAATATCTTTTTTACATGGAACGATTTTTCTTATCGCCGTTTTCATTAATACGTGTAATTCATAAAATACATTATAATGTTACGGCATTTCACTATAGGAACCAATGCTATTGTTTCTTTTTAGAAGTGTCCCTATACCTAGCTATAGTTTCACTTTTATTTTTAGTAGGTAACTATTAGGGACTACATTGAGGCAAAAAGCTATCACAAAAAAGGAGGTCAAATGACCATATGTATTTCCGAATAACAAAGTAAAAGATGGATAATCTGCGATCACAAAACACGCGATCGAGGTACAACACGACTTCATTGACTACAAATACAATAAAATAAGCGATTGAGCCCAATTTCAATTACAAAATAAAATACCGGATTGAGGTAAAACGCGACATAAAATGGTTTGTAAATATTTAAAATGAATGATAAAAACTATCACAATATGTGTGACTTAGATAAAACACAAATCGGGAAATCGCTATAAGTAATTATTGCTTTTGAGGTCAACATCTAACAAACAAGGCGAGTGCTGTGTTATCCCAGCCTAGCATGGAACAATTAATTGCTTTAAAATTTGTAAATAAAGTCAGACACACACACATCAAAAGTCACAGGCCGTCGGAGAAAGCTCCTTAGCGTCTTTGTAATAACGGTGGTCGACGAGATGTTGACGCTTGTCTGTTTGAGCCATTAGACCACAGCGCCGGTCGCTCCACCTAGGCTGAATGGCTAATGCCAACGGGCCCCAATCATGCTGGATTGCTGGTTCATGTAGGTATAAAAGCTAGCCAGTTATTGGAGGATCTAAGGCGAAAAGTGCAGGAGACCAGCCCGAAATTATTTAAATCCCATAAGCATCTCCTTTGAATAACCTCCACAAAATCCTACATCTAAATCTAACCCTACACAGTGCTTGTGCAATTGACTAACTAGGTACAAGTATTTACATAAAAATATATAGTGCATTTTTTAGAAAAAAAAAAAAAAACTATTGGAAGATATGAAAATATGTTTATTCAGTAAAGCCTATATAAAAAATCTGGAGATAGAATGATTAAAAAAAAAAAAATAACATAATTTATACGCTGCAAATGGAGCCAAAAAGCATAATTCAAAAATTACATGTAGTTATAAAATATAAAAATACTTTAAAATATTGAATATGATAAGATAACAGCATACTTAAATATAAAGAAAAAAGTGTTAGGTAAAAAATATACTGGTAGCATTCTGAATTAAAAAAAAACTGGGGTAAACAACACACAGAGTGATCATCTAACCTGAGCTAGTAAGGTAAACGTCAAACTTATAGCCCCTTTTAATTGTTGGCAATAATTTAACTCTTTCGCACTCCAATGACACTCTGACAGAACCTTCCAGTAGTTTACTGTTCTAGAAAACAAAACACGCTCAACCTTATCTCTACTGTTAAATGGGATTAGTTGACATTATCACATGACACAGTTTCTCAGTTACCAACCCAAGAGTAACTAAGGAAGGTAATAAACCATTTGAATTGTAATGCTAGTTTATTTTCAATATACTACTTTTACTAGAACTATTTGCAAAGGGTCTGGCCGGAATGCCATAGTAAAATCGCCCCTGGCTGAATATAAAATATTCTTATGCACGTTTATTTGCCTTATTATAAGATATAATTTTACCGAATATTAACCCTTAACTGCTTGCGGTTTGCGAAAAAATTTAAAAAAATAAAATTCGTTTTTTTTTTTTTACCTAAACTACTACACCGATTCACTTGTTATTTGGATATTTTATAAATATATTTAAAATACATTTAATAAAAAAAAATTAGATTCCTAAGGTTTTTTTAACTAGACAAATTTTGCTATTTAAGTTGTTTTTATATTTTTTTACTACTTGCGAGTTAGCGACACCTACCATATTTTGATATATTATATATAATTTTATATTCTATTACATATATTTTTTTCAAAAATATTCGTTTGGAGCAACGTCATGTTTATTACTCATAGGTACATACGTTGGGAACGCGGCTGGAGACGCAGCCGCGCGCCCTCAACGCAACTCGCTTCATGGGACCTCGTCGCGTTCAGACTTTTATTTTAGTATAAATATTTTTACTGTTAGACTGTTCACGGCGAATATACCAGCCCTATTTTATACAGTCCGCTACTTTTTTTAACGTCCCAGGACCAATAATTAAGGTCCTGGGACGTTAAATACTATTTTACTATTAGACTGGTTTATTGTTAACGGTGAATATACCAACCCTATTTATACAGTCCGCTATTTTAATTAACGTCCTAGGACCAATTAAGGTCCTGGGACCTTAAATACTTTTACAAAAAATTAAATTATTTTAATTTTTAAAATTATTTATACCACAAAAAAACCTTTGAGCAAAAACTTCAGGTTCGGACAAAGACTTCAACGGGCTCCGAGGACGTATTTACGCCTGGACGGACTTCGTCACTACAAGATTTTTCAAGAATTAAAAACTCCCGATAAAATCGCTTTCAGAGCTCTTAACTTCTAAACGGCTTAACAGATTTTCATGAAACAAAGCTAAGAACACTCGATTAAGTCACCTTTCTAACAAAAAGGCGGTCAAGTGCAAGTCGGACTCGCGCACCGAAGGTTCCGCACAAACTTTTAGGTATGCAAATAGTTCGTAAATCACGGGAATCGAGTCTCGAAGATTTTTCCCTCTTTTTCCAAGTTTTCCCTTGGAGCCGTGAAAAAGTCAAAAACTTCTAAACTAACGCAATCAAAATCGCAATAAAGATACTTACTTAAAGATACGGCCGTTTATGCCGCATATTCAAGGGAATCTCAAGGGAATCAAAATCTATAGGGTACTTCCCGTTGACTTAGAATCATAAAATTTACCAAGGAGCAATGTCTCGGAGCACAAGTCAAGGAAAAATCCGAAAACCGTTAATTTGTAGCTATTTTACATAAAAAATCATGCCCAGTATTAGCTGACACTCACTTAGTATGAGGTACGGAACCCTAAAAAAAACTACATAAATCAAAATTGGTCCATCCGTTTAGGAGCTACGATGTCACAGATAGATACACAGATACACACACAGATACACACATACATTTTTTTGCGTCGGAGGTTAAATATAAAAGTCTGAACGCGACGAGGTCCCATGATGCGAGTTGCGTTGCGGGCGCGCGGCTGTGTCTCCAGCCGCGTTCCCAACGTATGTACCTATGAGTAATAAACATGACGTTGATCCAAACGAATATTTTTGAAAAAAATATATGTAATAGAATATAAAATTATATATAATATATCAAAATATGGTAGGTGTCGCTAACTCGCAAGTAGTAAAAAAATATAAAAAAAACTTAAATAGCCAAATTTGTCTAGTTAAAAAAACCTTAGGAATCTAATTTTTTTTATTAAATGTATTTTAAATATATTTATAAAATATCCAAATAACAAGTGAATCGGTGTAGTAGTTTAGGAAAAAAAAAAAAAACTGATTTTTTTTTTAAATTTTTCGCAAACCGCAAGCAGTTAAGGGTTAATATTCGGTAAAATTATATCTTATAATAAGGCAAATAAACGTGCATAAGAATATTTCATATTCAGCCAGGGGCGATTTTACTATGGCATTCCGGCCAGACCCTTTTGTGTTAACATATTGCTTCCACAGTACCTATCAATAATATTCTTTTGCAATGTGTCTATAATCTTAATGCATAAATTAATAACAATTACTGGGTAATTATTGGGTAATAGCATAGTATTATAAAATGGTAACAGGTAATTAAAATTAATTAAAATGTTACAAATATTTTCTAATAAAAAATCTCCTTGATGGAATTAAACATAATAATATAACATAATTTACTAAAGTTTTAAAAATTTATAAATTATTTACTTGCTGTATGAAAAAAAATCATCACAAACATTTAGTAATTAGCTAGTATTGATTTATTGCGCTCATGTTAAAAATAGTTTTATCACATCATCCTTATTATAGGATATTCATATAGACAGTGGAAAATTTGTAAATCAATTTAGAAAAATTTACAACATTTTGATAGAAAGTTAATACTGAATAGTTTTGAAAATTAAGACCAAATCAAAACACAAAAAAATAAAGAAACCCGAACCTGAGCTAGGCAAGTAAACATCTATCTTTTGACCGCGCTTCACATATGGGAATAGTTTAATTCTTGTGGATCCCAAAGTAATTTTAATAGTACTTTTCAAAAAATTTGCAGTCTACAAATTCACCAATGGAATGCATTGTTAACTGACACAAGGAGGACTCCAGTTGTAAGTAATTAAGAAAGTCATGTTTTCAAAGGCACATCTTGCATCACTTTCTATGATGACTCTAACAGGAGGGATGATATTATGTGCATCAGGTATAAAATCCACAAACAAATTTGAATAATTAAAATAATCCATGAGTCCATGACAAACTAGTGCAAAACTCTCAAGATTTAGCTAATCTTAACAGATACCAGTTTTAATTGGAAACAAACTTTTGCCAGTGCATAATGGCAGTGTGCCAATTAATTTCATTTAATTGTTATTATAATGAAAACCTATATAAAACATGGCCAATATTTGTACCAGACTGCTGAAGCAGGTAAGTAATGCTTTTTTATACTGTTTTAGTGGCTGCAAATATGGGTGTCCCCTTGTTTTGCAGATGCTCATTTCATCAAATGTGTCATTTCACCAAATTCCATTTCATTGAAAGCTTATTTCTGCTGAAACCATAAGGTTACAGCCTGAAAACACTAATGTTTTCAGGTTATCTTAAGCATGGGTTACATAGATTAAGTTAGACCTGTGACCACCAAAAAATCCAGCACATGGAAATGCCTGTTGATGAAATGAAAATTCGGCAAAGTAAAGCATTTTCTATGAAATTAGTGTCGGCGATTCAAGGGTATACCGAAAATAAATGATCTCCACTACATTTAATAAAATCTGGTTATTATGAAAAAAATAAGCAGTTTTTATTTATAATTTGCAAAGTAGGTTGCAATAACTACACCATAATTGAACTTTATTGTATGGTTCTTATGATAGCAAATTGATTAAAGCTATGAAAGAAGAGCAACTGTAAATATTCTCACCTTGAAATTGATTAAAGGCTCCTCGGCCTCTTCCTTGTAATATTCGATGTTAACGGTGACGAGCCCCCGGTCGAACAGCCTCACTGACACGGTCGTGCCCTTCTTACCCGTTAATAGCTTCAAGGACCCGCCGTCCACGGCTACTTCAGCGGCTAAAATAAGATTCGGCACATAATCTTTCAAAACGTTCTCCAACTGACTGAATACCGCCTTTTGGCCGCTTTCGTCGCCTAAACGGGCGGGGTCGATTGAAAAGTCCAGTAACAACGTCTGCACCGACATATTTACGTTTGAACAGAAATTGTACTATTACTTAAAATGAGCGATTGGACGGGACCGGGAATACGATGAAGATAATTAAAATGAAACTTCTTAAAATTTTGATAGAGAGAATTGACTTGACGTTTCGTTGAACGGGTTGCCCTCCATAATAAATAGTTTATGGAAAAAAGTACATAAATAAAATTTATAATTTTACCTGTAAAATAAACAATAAAGATAATATATTTAATTAATGCTTTTTCATGAGTTCCGTAATGGTTCAATAGCACAGTAACTTACAAATATTATCCTTTTTTGATAAAGGGCCAGTTAGACTAAGCGATTTTCAGATGAAGGGGATGGAGAGAGGAGTTTAAGGCCGGCCTTACACAGTCTGATAATTTGAATTTCATATTATTAATTCAGAAAGCACGGAATTGCATACAATGTAACTATTATCCACACACAATCAGATTTTTTCAGATTATGAATTTCTTAGATTGATCTGACAGAACGCACCTCTTTCCATACATTATCTATGGACGAGCACACACACTCTGGATTCAGATTATGAATTCAAATTATGAATTCATAATCTGATTCTGACTGTGTAAGGCCTGCCTAAGTCGCTCGCTCTTTGTAGCGACTGTCTGAATATCGCGTAGTCTAATCGACCCTTAAGTGCATGTTGGGATGTCTTGTCTATGATCTGCGCGTAGTTTTTATACCTTGCAACACAAATGGCCCAGATGGTTGTCTTTTTTGAATCTGTGGTCTTTTGGTAAAAATTAGGATCGGGAGATTCTTGTGATATGGCCGGAAATAATACCGAAGAAGTCGAGGTGGGTAGAATATGACAAATATAGGCTAAAACTTATGCTCCTACCCGTAATAAGCGATTGAATAAATATACTTCCGTTACTCTTAGCGAGCTCTGGTGATGTGGCTGAACTAACTTTCACTACTGCATTTGTTTCATGTTCGCCGGATTTACTCTCGCTTGGAGTCTTTCTTGTTAAGTTTTGCTGCTTTTACAGCCAAGAATATTTTATACGTTGTATTCATAATATTTTTTAATTAAACATTTCGAGGAAATTAGAGGTTAGGTTTATCCGAAGAAATGACCTGTGTGTTCAAGGGTTCCGCGACGGGCGACGCAAAGACCAACAGTGCCGCGGAAGTCCCACCGGAGTTCCTCATCAAGCACCCCCTTCAGAACACCTGGAGCCTGTGGTTTTACGACAACGACAAGAACAAGACTTGGGAGGAGAACCTGATTGAGCTCACCACATTCGATACAGTGGAGGACTTCTGGAGGTAACCGTGAATTTTAATTAATGTGACTGGTTTAAGCCAACTGTAAAGAAGCAGAAACGCAGAATGTTTAATGACTCATACTGTACATTCACATTAAGTTGCCTAATAATGTTAATAGACTTATCAATAAGAAGTAAAATTCCATTATATCATATTCATGGGGTTTAGGCAGTTAGGTTATTCTCATATCGTTTCAACCGCCCGTCACAGCCGTGGCTACAAAATGTACGATTTTCTAAGGAAAAGCTATTGATAAGTGGTGGCTCTGAATTCTACATGATAGCCGCAAATGACATTCGAATCTACAGGGAAGCCCGAAGCCATCAATAGTGAGGTCACGGTTGTGACGGCAGCTGAAACGCTCGTGAGAATGACCCAGTTATCAGTAAGAAATTTCGGTATCTTATAATTAATGAAGAGGATTATGTATGATTAATCAAAAGGATGTGAACATAACCACTGTTAGCTAATTGGGAAGCCTTGTGCAGTTACACAGTCACTGTAAATATTTAATTAATGAATCTTCTTCTCATGTCAATGGTTTAGATAATTCATGCCCGGAAGGCAGCAGTGCTGATTGCCCTATCAGTTGCATCTTGGAAGTCTTGGAGGAGGTTTCTCTAACAAATTAATGAATGGTCCATTACTTCAATATTTACTTATATTGTTCTGTTAATCCATACTGCTTTATGAAAAGACTATTCACAGATAATAACGTAATACAGCCTAGACATGTATGGTGTTTTGTGATTGACTTGTGTATTTGAAGTTTACTAGTTCTTTGTATGTCCATTTACCAGTTGACAAAGGCCTCTAACCTTTTCCATTCTTCTGTCTTTCTGTGGTCAGTCTTCACCATGTTTCTCATATTTATTTAAATCAATAATTGATTAATACCAAGATTATTATTTAAATGTAGTTTACTAAGTGTAGACTCTTTTAACAGACTGTACCACCACATAAAGCTGCCATCTGAGCTGCGCCAGGGCCATGACTATGCAGTATTCAAACAGGGTATCCGTCCCATGTGGGAAGATGATGCCAACAAGATGGGTGGTCGGTGGCTTATCAGTCTTGAGAAGAGACAACGTAACTCAGACTTGGATCGGTTTTGGTTAGATGTGGTAAGTGTAAAATATTTCTATTCAGAGTTACTTCAAAGGACGTTTTTCTCTTGGTTTAACAGAATGTTTATAATTTGCTGCCATATTTTTAATTTCTGATTCTTTTATTACATTTTTAGAATTTGACTTGCAATTTAAGGGCCTGCGCAAACTGGCGGAGCGCAGCGCAGATCACTTTAAATTTATCAATGTATATTCTTCCTATTTTAATTATAATAAGGTATAAATATGAATGCTCTGAGACCGACCTCGGAGCATCACGGGGGATTTCTACTCTGCGGCTGCGGCTCTAAATCTCTACCTTATAAAAGATAAAGATAAAAGATATTTATTCAGTAAGTAGGCCGCACGGGCACTTTTACACGTCAAAATCTACCAGCGCTTCCCAAGAGGAGACCACTGCTGAGAAGAAGCGCCGCAAGAAACTCAACAGTTAGTCATTTTATAAATAAAAATATAACAATGTCACTACTTATTCTACCATTATATAAAACTGTAAAAATAATATTAAATATCTGCGTAGTTTTGCAGGAAAACATGTCAGAATGACTACGAGAAAATTTATATATTATAGTAATTAAAATAGAAAAGAATATACATTGATAAATTTAATGTGATCTGCGCTGCGCCCCGCCGGTTTGCGTAGGCCCTTAATCACATAGATGCCCTATGTTGTTCTTTGTTTTGTATTTTGAGTTATTGAGTTTCCCTTTTTATTTTTTTATTTTTTTTGTTTATTCCAGGTTCTCCTACTTATCGGTGAAAATTTCGAAAATCCTGATGAAATTTGTGGTGCTGTTGTGAATGTCAGGCCCAAACTTGATAAAATAGGTGAGTTGCTGTGTATTTCTGAATAATACCTGAACTACATGTGTATTTATCATTTTCTTTGCTAATATAAAACCTATTTAGTATTTTCATATCACATCTCCGCTAATATACTGTGGACCCACCACTTAATTTGGCATTGCACGACTCGGTAAATTTATGTAAAATACAACTCAATAAGTAAAACAGCATAACAAATAATATTGTGATGACAACAAAGAAAAGATGTTTATAATAGCAAATCATTTCGAGTTGTCAAATTTCATTGAATAAATTAATATCTTTCTTTTTCAGTTCATGAATGTACTGTACATTAGTTATTCCTTGACTCGTCATGTAACAAGACATATGAAAAATCCAAATCAAATACTTACAATACTAGTTACTCAACACTTCTTTACATATTCATTTAATAATTTTAGGTATATGGACAGCAGACGCATCCAAACAGCATGCCACTGTAGAGATTGGCAGAAAACTAAAGGATCAGCTCGGAATCCACGGCAAGATCGGCTTCCAGGTCCACAGAGACACCATGGTCAAACACAGCTCCGCAACTAAGAATCTGTACACTGTTTAGTCTAAATAATTTGTACTACATGTCTGGGATAACTCTGAAACCTAAGAATAATGAAGTATAGAAGCGCGTGAAAGCTACATATCATTTGAGCATGTTGTTATTTTGTGTTTAGGTGGTCATGATCCAAAATCTTCAAGATACCAAGTTTAGGGCAGGTGTCCCATTTCTTTGACTTCATGTTTTGATCTTGGTAATGCTAGCGCATCTGTACGTCTTGATTCTTATGTAAAAGAGGCATAAATGACTTGCACTATGTGTGAAGTTTTCACCATTTTATTTGATGGTTAGTCCAGTTTTCAAACTTATTGATAAGCTTTTTGAAATAAAGGTGTGAAAATTGGACTGGTTTTAGTTTGTATGTAAGTGTTATAATAATATGATTTGTAGCATTTATAAAAATATGGGGTTTAAGAGTTATCTCATGGTGTTATAAACGTTAAACATTTTATTTAACAGAAGTCGTGTTTTAGGTTGATGTTTGATCATTTGTTTCATATTCAGAACTTTATTAACATCTAGCAAAGGTGTTAAAGTTTGCCACCCATGGTCTGTAGTCTTGTCCAGTAGAGGCTAAGCTTTTCGTAAGTGAGGCCAATATGTTCTAACATAGCAAACAGATATACTGGGCAGGCTAACAGATGAACGGTGCTGAGCTTTTCAGTCCCCGGCCAAATAAAACTGGCCTGAAGTGAGTTTTATGCTCATTTTCCTAGGCGATTGGTAAGCGCGGGATTGCCGTTGAGTGATTGGTTCGTTATGGACGCGGAAACTGATTATTTGTCCATTAGCGTTGTGCGTTCTCTAGACCAGTTGTATAGTTTGCTGATACAACACAGGTATATATCTATTTGCTGTTAAAATTAAGTCTGATTTTTTTAATATAAAATGCTCGAGATGTTTGTCGATACGATCACATAGCTCGTAAGTTTGTATTTACTCACAATGTTCTAAAACCAGAACTTAAAAGCGATTTAATTTTAAACTTTAACACTCCTGCTTTAGACCTGTATTTAGATGGACTGGCATTGTTGATGTACTTCAAAATGGCACCTATAAATGCGTTGTTTAAATTTGGTAATTGTAAGTTATATTTTGGCATACCTATTTTAAATAAAGCATAAAGTAACAAATATATCTTTAATTTTGTAATCCTTTAAAGAAAAAGGTGGGTAATTTACGTTTCGATATGCTGGATAGAACTGGTATGAAGAATCGCTCTATTTATTTTAAAGCGGCTAGTTACTTTCCAACAAATCAGATCATACAATACCCCGTTTTTTAATAGTAATAATAAAAACTTTATTGGTAACGACTAAACATTTAAGAAGACGAAAATGTGTGTTTATAATATTGTGCATGTTCTAGAATTTGTCTGGTTCCTGATTTCTGTTTCGACGGTTTCTTCTACTCTGTGCACGGTCTCTTCGGCGTTTTCAATGCCCTTGTGAATGTTTTCTGAAAGAACAATTATTTAAATTATTTGTGTATATTATGCTTACGGTAATGAACGTGGTAAAAAAAGATCAGATTTTAAAATTCTTTTTCATGTTAAGATATCGTTGGTAGTTGTTTTGCCAAAATAGATAAATCAAACAATGCGTTCATGCCAATGTAACGTACCTACGACAGATTCTTCAATAACTTTCCCTTTACCCATGCACGAGTTCTCCTTATCTTTTATATTCTGAAATATGCGCGCAAACCGACCCTTTTCAGCCATCTTGTTGGTCACCACGTCACTTTCTTCACTATCTATATGGTCTTCGCTTCTGACAATGGGGAGAACGGCCTGTGTTTTAGCTGTCTTACCTGCCTGAGGGCTGGATTTGTCAGAACCACAAGGTATAGTATCGTTTTCCGATTGACCAGTTTCGCTTTTTTGCCCGTCGTCACTATTTTTACTCAAATTGGGACTCATTTGTGACAAATCTGGGAGCTTAAGTAATTCTTGCAAAATAGGTGATTTTGGTGGCGGTGAATTTGCTACTTCAGCAATCTTATCGGGTATTTGCAATACTTTTTTCATTTCGTTTATACCAGGAGCAATTTTAGCTTCAGTTTTCTTTATTATGTCTTCAACGGCTTCGATTTTGTCATGCGCTGTGTCTTTAGCAGCTTTGAAAGTGTCTCTAGCCGTGTTTGTAATGTCATCTTTAGTTTCTTTAACAGTTTCTTCAATATTGCCAGTAATATTACTGGTCGTTTCTTTTACATGGTCTTCGATTTTTCCAGCCGCTCCGTCAATCATAGTATCCATCGTCTCAATAACGTCCATTACTTCATTTTTAAGAATCGGCGTGGTCGAATCTAATTCGTCTTGAATGTCATCAACACCGTGCGTGCTCCCGTTATCATTTTCAAGGTCATTTATGTTTACGATGTGCGAGCCGCTTACGTTGGCTTCTAAAGAATCTATAGACGCAGTTTCGTCGACGTTTCCATTGATGTTATCGGTGTTTACGTGCACATTAGAGTTTGTGACGTCTTCCATTGTGTGGGGTTCGTCTCCTTTTATTGGGATTTTGAGCGGTGGTAGTTCTGTGAGCGATATCGGTCTGGTTTCTTCGGTAACGATGTTGAAGTCGTTGTTAGTGAAGTCCGCGTTGGAGCCCTTAGTGGCTGTTAATAGCGTGTGGCAGCCCCCGCAGGCCACGTTGTCGACAATGAAGCCATTCATGGCGGTGACCCGCTTCGGCGAGTATTGATTGGTCTCGTTTGAGTTGTCGTCATTGTCTTCTAAACACAACTTGTTGTGTCTGGACTCACCGCAGGTGTAAAGGAGGCCGTTGTCTGAAAAAAAAGTATTTTTAATTTAAAGAAGATAACTTTTCTTCAAACTACTTTAAAGTTGATTATCGTTCTATAGTAAATAATATCACCTATTCCATTTGAAACTAGGAGACTTTTTTCTAACAAGAGTTTTTATGTTTCAAGATAATGTAGGAAGATGTTACCGGAACGCAAAACCAAAACTAGCTTAAGAATTTTAGACCAAACGCACCCCACCACTTATTTGACATTGCACGACTCCGTAACTTTATGTTAAATTAAGTTAGCCTCGTAGTGGTGCAGTTAGTTGATGGATTTAATGATTTTAATTTATATAATATGAATTTATTGGTAATCGAACCCGTAACTCCACGTCATATTCATTCCCTTTACCCTCTGCGCCAACCGGACGATCGTTAAATGTGTCATGCCCTACATTTGAACTACAACCGTTACCCCTATTCGTTCTAGGTAAACTTACTTCGCTAACAAACGTTCGATTTACACCCAGGTCAAAATCATTACGTCATTATACTAATTCAGGTTAACTTCGAAATGTAACACTACTTTTTAAATCGAATATGTGTAGTTATACCACAAGTGATGTGGTTTAGGTACGTTTAAAAACATGTTCTATAAATTATTAAATTAAACTCAACCGCTGGAGCTGGAGGAGAGCAACAAAACTGAAACGATTTAACGTTGGTAACTTTGGTCCAAATACGCCCACATTAGGTACTTAGTTGACAAATTTTCTGAAAATGTTTGTCCACAAAAATGTCCACTACTCACAAAGCAGCCGTCAATATTGGCGATCAATCCTACCCTTGAAGCGTAATGAATGCTCATGGTATCATTTGACGAATCGAGCGTGCTACGGAAATAGAAGTAAGTATAGATAGGTAGGTTTGAATGTGCCATTAGAATTAGTATGCGTAAGTGCTTTGTTACTTCGACCAAATGAATGACGTCAGTTCTGAATTTTGATACTTTGATACACAATTCTGTATTCGCAGAAGCTACTTACACGGATGTAATTTCAATAATATTTCAGCGTTCTGAATTTATCTCGACGTCTAGGTTGGTTCATTAGTTCAGTGCGTAACCAAATAAACACAAACACACTACAGTTAAGTCGTCGAATTGCGGAAAATTCATCCATTCAAATCTAAAATTGATAGGTATAAGTATTGTTAAATTTACATTAGACAAGGCTAATGTGGTGGTCTTCATCATCAGGTCCACTTTACCAAATGGTGCTTTTCAAATAAATTTAGGTATTTTCCTACAGATAATACGAAATCCCTGTATGCCTATCATTTTTAAAGAGTTCCTTCGATTTCCCTAGGATTCCATCATCAGATCCTGACTTGGTGATAATGGCAAGTGTAACCTTAAAAAAAAGAATTTTGAGAATCGGTCCATAATTTCCGAAGATATATATCTTCGGAAATTATGTTACGCAATATTGCGTAACATACCTACACAAAAAAGTAAAATTGAGAACTTCCTGCTTTATTGAAGTCGGTTGAAAATGATGATGGTTGAGCTGAAGAACAGCATTATCAGAGAAAGTTACCGGTAACAAAGGCCGTGTGCATAGCCCCGCAAGCCACTAGCTTCAACTGGTACCCATCGAACATCTTCTCCATATCAATTTCCGTTGGCTCGGTCACATTCTCCACTTCTTGGGGCATCCCTAATTGTCCCCGCTCGTTGGACCCGAAGGCTAGGATCTTGGTTTCGTCCATGGACAGGAGGAAGGTGTGGGAGGCCCCACAGCAGGCGCTTTTGATGGACACGTCGAGGGGTAAGACGTCGGGAACGAATATAGTGGTCGCCGAGTTAGGAATACCAAGTTTTTGGTTTTCGTTGTCGCCGGTCACGAAGACTGCTCCTTGGGCTAAAATTACAAGACCATAATAAAGGATAAATTGTTTTGTTACTAATTAACATAGTTATTTCGTTTTTTCTGAGAAGGGCCTTGCGATTTTTGTTGACGTTAGACCGAAAATCACTGTTTTCGAGCAATACCACGAAGATCCTAACCTAAAACTGGGAGGCTTGATTTCGGCAAGGTTATGCCCTAATCCAGTTTATTCATTGCCCTCTCAGTGTCTGAGCCTCTTAGAAAAGAAACAACATTGCAACAACATATTATCATCAGTGTAATGTTACTCGTAGGTAGGTACCTATGATTTAGCCTAAATAGAAAGTGGCTAGCTATTATCCAGTCGTTAACCAGCTTATCGCTAACATACATCTAAGGTTATGGGATAAATGTATCTGTCACTCTCTCGTCAGAAAGTGACAGATGTTTTATCCACAACAATAAACGAGACTTACTGCCGCACTCAGAGACGGCAATTAAGTTTTAAGTTTCATTAAAGTTGCTGCGTCTTATTCTATTGCTATAGCAAAGAGAGTGACAGCTACTTTAATGAACCTTAAAACTTAATTGACGTCTCTGAGTGCGGCAGTTAATTATTTGGTTTCATCTTGACGTACCGGTGATAAAGACGGTGTGGTAGTATCCGCACTCGACGAAGGCAATCTTCTCCATGAACTTGAGTTCAGTGAACTTGGTGCTGGATCTAGTGTCGTCCCCGAGGCCCAGCTGACCCTCAGTGTTGGAGCCGCATACGAACACTCGGCCTTCATCTTTGGACAAAGCAATAGTTTTACCACTGCATTAACTCACAAAGGCGAATAGGAACAAAGTTTGGGACGATTTTGTTTGATAGTTTCTGATACTATTAAATCATTATTAAATGCGAAAGTAACTCTCTGTCTGTCTGTATGTTACCTTTTCACGCTTAAACCGCTGAACCGATTTAGATGAAATTTGGAATGGAGATAGTTTGAGTCCCGAGAAGGACATACGATACTTTTTATCCCGGAAATCATCCCTTAAGGGGGTGAAAAGGGGGATGGAAGTTTGTATAGGGAATCAATCATTTACTAAGTAAGGTATATACAATTTAGTATGGAGATAGTTTGAGTCCCGGGGAAGGACATAGGCTACTTTTTATCCTGGAAATCATCATTTAAGGGGGTGGACAGGGGGGAGGAAATTTGTATGTGGAATCAATCATTTCTTAAGTACATTAATGAGCTATCTCATAATAACAAAAGAAAAGGTTGAGAAGGTACTAACTGTTATTGCACGAGAACTAATGGAACTGTTAATATTCGTACTTATTATAAAAGTAGAAGATCACTTTTATGCCTTTACAGGTTTGTCGCTTTGACGTCAGGCTAAAATTTCCGTATGATGTTTTCAAAAATCAAATTAAAGCGACAAACTACAAAAGCGATCGTCTCATAACGTTTGCCTATACCAGTAAGCAAAGCAGTATGGTTGCTCCCAGCCGAGACTTGTCTGATGCTGGGCTGTCCTTCGACCTCGACGTACTGCGGCACCGTGTGGTGCTCCAGGTCCCCCGTTCCCAGCTGACCCTCGTCATTGCAGCCCACGGAGTACACGGAGTTGGAGTCTGGAGGAAAAAGTGAGACTCATTAGCAATAGGTACATTGACAAGTTGCTATCCACGTTGTTGAGTCGGAAGCTTGCATCTACGCATTAATGTACATAGTAGAACGCGGACTATCGCCGATATGAAAATTTACTCGTAAGTTAGAAAAAAAACTAACATAAATAAAACTGTCCTTAAATCCCAGAAAAAAAAGTAAAATTAATTAATAATATAATAAAAAATATTCTTTACCAAAAAAGTTAAAAAACTAAAACCCGACTACAAAAAAAATATAGACTACCTATAACCATCGCACAATAAAGACGAATCGTTAGACACCTCATTTGTCAAAATCGGTTCATTAGGAACGACGCTAGACTGGAACATACTTGCATACATACATACAAAGGATTTAAAAATCATTACCCTACCTTTGCTTCGCCGTAGTCGGGTAAAAACTACGGGACATAGAAGAGGTTAGACAAAGTCCAAAAATTGCACTATTACTTCTTGGTCTCATAAAAAAACCCGAGAACATTAAAGTGTACAGTCGAAGTCATAAATATGTTTACACTTTAGTACCTTGTTTATTCAACGTCGTGTTTAAACTGTCATATGAAATTGTCACAGCGATTAAAGTGACAAGGTACTAAAGTGTAAACATATTTATGACTTCGACTGTACTAACCTGTGACGAACACTGTGTGCGCGCGCCCGCAGGCCACGAACATGGCGCGGTGCGGCTTGAGCCACTTGACGCAGCTGGGCCGCGTCACCTCGTCCTTGTGGCCCAGCCCGAGCTGGCCCCACGCGTTCCCCCCGAACACGAACACTCTCCCATTTTCTGTTGAACAACATTATTTATAAGCTTTACCCAGAAAATGTGAAACCGAGATGGAACAAAGAAGGTTTATTGGACGTTTTAGTGGCAGCTTATAGTCTAGATTTAAGCTAAGCTTGTAGACATCAATAGATGGTAAAGTTAGGAACATGGTTAGAAAGGCAGCTCGCTAGACTATTTGCTTAACCTTAGGCCCTAGTAAAAATTACTCAAGGATAATTCATCTCGCCAAGCGAACTTCTATCAACAAAAAGAAAGTTACTGAATGATAAGGTGGACACTGGCGGATCCAGGTTTTCAATTAGGGGAGCTCTGATCTCCAAACCTAACCCTCGTCAATTCATGTTTTGTTTTTTTTTATTTAGGGTTAGTCTAGGTCTGAAAGTGATGCATCCATCCTTGTACATGGACATGGCCCCCTGTATTCACCCACTAAGGTGGAACTAGAATGTGATGTTATTCTTCTTCTGCCTGTATAAACTTACGACATATGACAGCGCTGTGCTCGTCCCCGCAGGAGATGGCGACGGCGGGGTCGCTCTTGATGAAGAAGTGGCTCGGCTCGTTGTCGGCAAAGTGCGACTTGCCGAACGTGAACACGGCTCCCGTTTCTGTTAACCGATCGAGGTTATCTTAATCACACTTTTTCCTATAAAAAATACATAGGATGACCCAGACGTATTCCTTTGGATAAGTTTTCAATGTACATGAGAATGCTATCAAATGCATCCGTAATCTCTCATATTTTGTGATTTCAAGGCTTTTCAATCGCTCTAATATTTCCGTGGCCAAAAACTGTGATCATTGACTTGCCAGTCAGCAAGTCGAAATGTAGACCCTTTTAAATTGAATCTTTAATATGTCGGGCAATTGGACGAGGCCCCCTAGCATGCAAGCACGAGATAAAATTTGACAGGTGCTAGGGAAATCAATACATCTATTCTATATTCTAACGTAAGACTTAACGCTTTAGGTTTAAAATAAAAGGTAAGGTACCGTAAGTCCATCACTATAGGTATTATCTTTAAAGACTACAGTGCACGGCGTTTTACGGCGGGGGATATAAAGATGGCCTTATCACCAGTATTCACCCAGCCAGCTAAGCTACAGCAAACATTCCTCGTTTGATGTACGGCCTCGCACAATTAAGGCGGTCCTAGGCTATTTCAGGCCGTGACCTACCCCCTTGAATCTCATTACCGTCTATTTTACATAGAGCGTGGTATTTTTCTATTAGCTCGCTATTCTTATAAAGTTCCGCCGTCTTTTGTATTTTAATTGCTATGCAGACATCTTAACTAAACTGTACCTTGTAATTTCGGTTTTAAGTGAGTACATAATTATATCTACTTACCCTTACAAATGGTAGGTGTAGGCCGTATAATGGTGCTTTTCCACCGGTGAATAAAAGTTTAAAACGGGTTTTTGTTTTGGGGGTGACTTTCGAATCGATCGAATCGATCGATCGAAAGAGTCATTCACAGCCACAAGTAGGTAATCCCTACTAATGCTAATATAAAATGATTTTATTTCACGATTATTTATTTGTACCTATACTGACATGCAAATCAATACAATTTAATTATTAATTGCAAATTAATACAAAAGTTGAGTTTTTATCTCGGAAAAAATGATACTTACCGAGGGCAAAGCGATAAACGACTTCTTTGCGGATGGAGTCGCGGACAAGAGCTAGTAGAAAATAAATTTGAAGATAGAAAATAAATTACTAAAAAAAATTTGAATTAAAAGCTAGCAGAGTGGAATATAGTAGTATAAAAAAAGCTAGTATAATAGTAGGTTGTTAATCAAGGGATGAAGCACCTATTTCACACGAGATATTTTCCGAGATAAAATAAATGGTGTTTCTCCCGAGTTAAACACTCTACTTTTCATTTCGATTATGAGGAAATTATACAAATATAATTGATAAAAAATATTCTGACGAATTGAGAACTTCCTCCTATTTTCACGCGCAATGACGCCGCCCGCATGTGCCCCCGCCTTTTAGAGTGCAACATCTGATTTTTGGTCACGTACATATAGACTGTTAAAAATCATTACCCGTTTTAGGCTTCGCACAGTCGGGTAAAAAGTAGTTGTTCTCAGGCCGCTAAACAATTACCTACACGAGGTGCGAGTCATGCTATATTTTAAGCACTTAAATCACCAAAAATAATCCCCGCCTTAAAAAGACAAAAAGCAAATAAATTACCTAACATTTCTGCCTTCAGCTTAACTGGGGCCTGAAAAAGAGCGATATAAATTCGGGATGATAGCAATCTCATCAGATTAGTCCACGCAAGGTCAGGGGAAATAACCGCCCCGAACAAGGCACATTTCGTGGTAAAAGAACCCACCACTCAGGCCTGACGTCATTTTCAGTGATGAATAATAATCACACACTTAGTGGCTGAAATTATTTAACAATGGCGCCGTGTTAAAAGCTTGGCACGTCTATAAAAATGAATATTTACATAAGTACAGGTAGAAATGCGGCCTTCATGCGTTTTTGTAAAAAAAAATATTTTTATCCTGCGGTTAATATTATGAAAAATAGTTTGTATTACATTCTAAATTTTATTCTTAGAATACGTATATCGATGAACTGAGTATCAAAAACATCAAATAGGTAAGCCTATGGACATCAAATAATGACCTACATAGTACTATATTTTATAGCTCGGTGATGGTTATGGAGACCATGTCGGCAGGTTAAGGGTAAAGTATGCAGATCCTTAATGCGGTGACAGGTGGACCTACAATTACAATGTCAACGCATCATACTCTTCTGTGGCGACTACATTGAACACCAGATTTTTTGATAAAAATTGGATCATGTTGCCCGTTTCACTTCGAACCTCCATCTCTCATCTCCTCCGAAATGTCCAAAACTACAAATTATTCCTTCACAAGTTTATAATATAAGTGTCGTGTATCGTGTTAAATAATAACTGTCTTTGCTTCCAATCTTTATGAGTATCAGAGATCTAAAATTATCAAGTCAAGGTCATCTGTGAATGCGATACAATTAACAAGTTAATTAAAAATATCATAAACCGCTGGCATAAAAAGCGCTGTAAAACGTTGGTCACGCGCCAAGTAAATGTAAGGCGCAGTGAGGGTAAGGGTTGTGGAGCTACCCTCATATAAAAATACGGCTAAGAGCGAGTCGAGAGGCAACAGGGTGAGCTGTCTTACTTTCTAAAAAAAAAAATATAGGTTATAAAATTATTTCACAATAACAATAAATGGTTTACATATCTTATAATATTGCGGTAGACTATATTTTCTAAGTATATTAAGTTACAAAAATATACCGTTGTTTTCTGCTAAGGCTATTTACTGGATCCTATCTCTCTACAAGCTGGGGGGGTTAAAAAAGGCTAAAGCATAAACAATGTCCAAGATTAAATGCTTATTTGCTTATTATACAAAATGCTCTGCTTATTTACTTGTAGCTACGTTATATCCGTTAACTTAAGTGACCAGATAAAATGTCCAGTGCCGCATCTCCAAGATATAAAGAACCTAATGACTATAAAATATTTTTTATTTGTGGTGTAAAGTAATCGATAGGTATGTATTGTCGTGGCAAAGTGGCGGGGGGCGGGGCGACGGCATGCGAATCAAACATTACCACGTCCGCGGTGTGAATTATTATAATATGATAAAATAGCAGTGAGAATTCTAAATATTACTGACCGTCGGACAAGAAATCTAAATTCTAGGTAACGATGTTTTTTTATTACAGGCATACCAAACCAACAGCACATTACAAAAAATTACAATATTTTACTTTTCTGTGTTTTACTAAACCATGACGTGTTTGAACGGGTGTACCTACCAAACGCACGAACGTCATGCAGGCAGACCGGCTCCATCCCATTCACATGAGTGATCTACACCCTATATACTAAATCAGCCACCCTAACGATAGTTTAGTCAGTCCGTTATACTAATTTTTAAAGTGATAGTGTCGATTTTAAACTACCGATTTTATCTGACAATAATTCGTTCATTTCGGTGTCCTTAAATACCAAGTAGGGATCCAATTAGTGAATGAGAATATGAAGTGAAGTGTAAGCAGTAAAGTAGCTTCCCGCTACCCGCTAGAAGCTCTATCGCACTTGACTCCTAGATTACAAGAGCTCTCGTTTGAAAAAATACATCTAAATCGTGTGTATAACTTTTGGGATCTAAAAAGTTTAACGGCTGCACTCATAGACGTCAATTAACTTTTAAGTTTCATTAATGTGGCTGCTGTCACTTTCTTTGCTATAGCAATAGAATAAGACGCAGCAACTTTAATCAAACTTAATAATTAATTGACGTCTCTGAGTGCGGCAGTAACAGACATAAAAGATAATACAAGTTTGGCAAAAAGCAGCGTCATCCAATTTTTACCCAAAATTGTTGGTAGTGTTCATGTTTTGCCTAGCTAAGTATACTAATTATTTAGTAGCCAATAAGTTTGATAACCATTAAATATGGCAGAAATTTTGAGTTACAAACATAATTGGGATACTCCATATTTTTACAACGTAAACATACTTATAAATAATGTCGTATGTTACAATATATGTAAACATAATTAACACTTACTGACCCACATTTCATTGTCAGATTTTTTCGGCAATTTATTCGTATTTTCGATTTTTTAATTATTGGACCTTAAGGTTCTATACAAAAGACATCAACGCGTGCGAACCTAGAGAAATATAATACAGAAAAAAAATAAAGTTCCTTAAAACGCAAAATCAATAAAACTATTTTCTTAAAACAGTATTTTTTATATATTTTAATAAAGACGCTGACGGGTTAATTTTTCAAGTTGTATCTCAATTAAATGAGACAAATTGAAATAGGTACGAATTAATTGATTTTATTGACAAACGAACATTTTAGCATTTATCTCGTTTGGAAACGAAACTTAATCCGCTAGATTTGTTATTACCTATACGTATCTACCTAAAAATATAATACAATTATAGTTTTGGCAGTCATGATTTAAATAATATTTACTTATAGCCTCGACATGTAACGCAAAGTAAAATTGTAAATTTTATTATGTAACGATTAACTATGATGTTGGATAGATTCTAGTGCCCTTACTAATAAACGTTGAGTAACCGCTGAGTAGTTATACCATGCTTTGTCCTTATCTGTCGAATTCAAATGTCACAATGACAGATAAGGACAAAACATGGTATAACTACTCAGCGGTTACTCAACGTTTATTAGTAAGGGCATAGGGAATTAACTTGTCGATAAAATGTAACAAAGTTGAAAAGTAATACACACGGCGATTAAAAATAGCGAGCTATGAACATTTTTATCAGGAAACAAAATTGATATTTGATAAAAGGAACACGGAATGACTCGGCGTTGGAGCGGTAGTTCGTTTACAATCAGTTATTAACGTAAATGATTATTGATTTTACGTACGTTTTGACTACGTAACTACGTGACTATGTTTGGGAACACGCATTTTTAACAGATTGAATGATAAAATACTTGTAAAAATAAATAATTATATTTTTATACGTTTTTCCCATTCTATTTTATGCGATTACAAAATTGCCCTAGATTCTCATATTGTTGGTCTTTTTGTGTTAAGTACATTTTTCGCGTTGTAAATTGAATACTTAATTGAATGTGGTTCTCAAGTACTTCGTTGTTTACCTTCCATTATTCCACTAATACAAGCTTGGGAAAATTGGATGTCGATTTAACCCGTTTACCCGTAAACCCGAATGATAAACACGGCACGAGGGACAAATAGCTTCTATTATATCCATTAATTTAAAAAAAAAATTTGGATGTCCGGCCTATTTTATTTAAAATTAACCTAGTTACGAGCGATAATGCAGATAATGTGTTTTGCGCAACGAGATTACTATCGAAACAAAAACAAAAGAATGGATTGTCACGAATATAACATGCCGAGTTTTGTAGTACGACGGAACACGCTTGTTGCATTTTCCTAAACACGGCAAACACGAGGGTTGTAGGTTTTTTTCAATAAAGAATAATAATAAGTTAATTAAACCAAATATAAAATAACAAAACAACCTAGTCTCAAAATACTCGTCACATTGACAAACCTCATTCAATAAAAACAACCAGCCAGGTCTTTTTCATGAAAAAAAAAACGCTTCAGGTGGCCATAAACAAACCTATGTTACATCCGCGGGAAACTAGCCAGCTTAAACTTTTGAATTTTCAAAAATGGAACACAATTCACCTGGTATGTCGTCCGTCATGGCGGCGGTCCGATTCACCGAGTTCGCATGGCGGATCGACCGGCCGACCGCGGGGTGACGACTGACCGCTGGCCGCCACGTGCCACCCTAGCTTTAAAACCACCACTATTTTTCACACGGCAATAGTTTTACTAGAAGTATAAAGCATTCCCTTAGCCATTCTATGATCTAGATAAGTAATTGGTTTACTTTTTAAATAATTTCGTAGAACATACCTATCGCTACGCAGAATGTCGTTTTATGCGTGTGCTACACGGTTTCAAACCATGGTTTTAAACCACGTGACCTTGGTAGAAGCGATTTTTCAGCGTTTATTATTTTATATTAGACAGGCAGTTAACACTGATATGTCTAAATCACTGTTCACTAAACAAAAAGTCACGCTATTTTGGAATGTTTGTCAAACTTATTTTTGATCTGGTTGACACTTTTATAGTTTACAACGTCAGAGGGTAATTTGTTCCACATTTTTATTATTCGGTTTGCTCAAATTTAACAATCGCTGTATCTCCGGTAACACATACAAGCGTCAAATTTGGTGTGATTATAGTGCAAACCCTAAAGACAACTAATAAACCGGCTAAGTGCGAGTTGTGCGAACGGAACCCTCGGTGCACGAGTTCGACTCGCACTTGACCGGTTGTAGTTTTTTTTCATTCAGTTATGATTATAAAGATATATTAAAGCACGATCTTAAAACGGCATTCTATTTACTCTATTTCTTTGACAAATGTCGTGAAAGCAGTAAACCAATTATAATTGAGCTCTATTCCCCTTATGCAAAACACAAAATTAGTTAAAAAAGTAGCTGTACATATTTATCCGCGGGTCTTTACACACTGGACGGTTTTAAGAAAGTAGTGTTTGCGGCTGGAAAATTAGTCATTCTTGTGTTACGTGGTAGGTAAATAATTGACACTTAATTATTTGTTTGTTTGTTAGGTTTTTCTGATTGATGGGATTAGATTGCTTTGTAGAAGTGCTTTTAGGCACATTGTTAACATCTGTTATATCTTGAAGCCTACAGATATATTAATATTTTACGTAAAAAGACACCGGTCATCATGATATATTTTATCAAGATGTGATACTCCTGACTCTTACAAACGGCTCTACGTTGAATACCAACTTTCTCTTTCAGCATACCACTTTTTTGGTCTAAAATTAAACCTTTAACGGCTATAACTAACTACATTTTGCATGTAATTTTTTTTAGTTAGTCTAAGTCCTTTTACGCCTGAGATGTATCTAGCATCCTACATCCTAGCATCCTAGTTCAGGCATGTAATTTATGTGTCTTATGTTTTTGTTTAGTACGTAGTTACACATTGTAAAAAAGTGCTTTGAATAAAGATTACTTATTATTATTGTTATAATCCTGTCAACCTGTCAATGTTGCGCTGCGGTAAAGAGCAACACAGACTCGCAGTTCGCCGCAGCCCAAGTCTGTCAGGCGCCCTGCCGGACATAATCTATGAAGAAGATGTATATAATCGTCCGAGAAACTGATAGTCTGTGTTCTAATTCGATGAACTGACAGGCCGAGAGCGGCCCGTGGACAGCAGTTACCCTTAAGGAGGTCTATTTCCAGCGAACGTCAGCTGATATGATGATTGACACATTAGCCCTCTCGTTTAGTGATAAGCACATCACGTGTTGGCAGCCGTTTACGACGAAAAACGCGCGTTCGATATATTGATACAAAATTCATGATATAACCTAAACCTAAAGTGACACACGATTCGTGGAATCGGGTAACTATTCCTGATTTCAAACGATATTTGGAGTAGAAATAGAATGATGTGATATCAATATGGGTCAGCAAGGAATTGAATGCCATTGTTTTATGCCATGCTCCAAAATCGAAGTAACTAGATTCTTTTTTCTATCGAATGAAGTTCCAAATTACTTCGGAGTAATTTTACAGAATCTGAAGGTCATAAATATGACAGGTTCGTTTACCATGAACAAAAAATTTGCCGTAAAGTGAAGCTGTGAAGGTAGTATCATTGCCGTCAAAGGTACAGTACGAGTATATGATGGTAAAATATAAGTATATTATTTACTACTTAACGCTCAAAAATAATAACGTTCTAGTAGATGGGGATGTGTAGGTATAAAATCGTATATTTGTAAAGAGACATTGAAAATAGAAAACAAGTAACCGGATTAGTACATTTTTATACTCTCGATATTACTTATACAAGCGGTCGTAAATAAAAATCGCCGTTTGTCATAGCCATATCTTTATTAAATCATTTACATAGTATGGGCTCGATTTTCGCAATTATTTTTGCAGCGGTTGTGCCAATGTGGTTCTTGATTGGAGGCGTGTGTGATTACCCATCAGTTAGCGGCTATTTTTAGGTGGCATTTTGATTGACTTGGCAAATTAAAAGATTAAAGTGAGATTTTGCAAGTGCCATACAAGAAGAAAATAAATTTCCATTCTTATAGGTATTCTTACACAAACATTTCTTCAGGAGTTATTTATGTTATCAAATCGGGCCAATTTAGTGTCTCTATTTCTCGAAATAAAAATACGTCTAAGAATATTAACGTGTGCTTTTTAATATTTAATAATAGGTCGTTTTAAAAAACTTTCATTCTTTTTTAAGTGTAATGGTCTAAAAAACTTGAAGGTCGAACAAATGTGTAAGATTAATTTGTCAATAAAATAAAATGACGATAGGTATATTGTAAAAATTTGGGGTAGGTATCTTAAGTTCGTAAAGGTCAACTGTTTACTTGCTTTAAAACAATACTTATTTAGCTAGAAATAAAATAATTGATAAGCAGGTTAATAAACTCTACTCTAGTTCATTACCATAGGTAAACGACTCGGGGCTTTCTTAGCAGTTTCGTGGCTACCTTGGATTGGGCTCTAACAACCCCCACATACATATTTAAGTGGAGAATTGCGTGGAAATGCCAATGAACTGGTATGGGAAAAGATTTTGATTTCGGCACAGTAAATATGAAAGATCAGTATTAAAAGAGTAGGTAATACCTACATGTTCTTTTATAAAAACAAAGCTAGCAGTATTTATGCGTATGGCAAATAAAATTTAATCAAAGACTTACAAGACATTTGGTGATTTCGTCATAAAAGCCAAGAAGATTATATAGGGAGGGCATTCAAGAAAACGCGTGATATTTGTCATTAGTACCTTGGTGTTGCAGGTGCCTTGGTGCTTCGTCGCCGTCCGTGTCTGCTGAGGAACCGCTGGTGCATTGCTGGCTTTTAAGGAAACGGAAAGAGCGTAATAAAAAGTGGGTTGATTAATATGTTTATTCGGTGTGGTCTCCTATGGAAAAATACGCAATCATAACGCTCATACTATTCTTCTCTTCGTCGATTTTCTCGTAAAGGGAAGTATAATTCTGATCGGGCCTGCACCCAGTAAACGATTCATCAGAGTCTGGTTGTGCCATTCCTGATTTGTTTTAAAACACAACTACTATTTTGCCTTTTGTCACTTGTACTACTGTATGTAATACTAAATCTGGCGCGCCGCCGGTATTCAATTTGACATAACATAAAGCTATGTCGTTTATAGGCTCGTTCGTGATCCGAGCTCTTTATAGAAATTACGAAACATTTGACACGTAGGCACGTAAGGCTTTATCAAATGCCAAGACTATAATTTATATGTCTCCAAGGATAGCCATGGTAATTTTAGCTTTAATATTTCACTATATTAGAAATAATTATCATAGTATCCATTTAATGGATAAATACGTCATTCATCACTATGAAAATAAGGTGGGACTTGTGGGCTAGATAATTATTTTCACGTGAAGTATGCTTTATATTCCACTAAACCAACTAAACGGTCATTAACCTTAACCTTGGTCAAACAAGATAGGTACTGGAGAAAGCACTAACTGTCTCACCAAATGGGTCTTTAAAGTAATCTTTACATTAGCTTTTAGAGAACCAGCCGAGGTTTTATATGAATTGCATACATTTTCAAGATATCAGTTTACAGAATTGTAAAAATATATCTTGCCAATCATTGTACTATTCGTAAAGCCACTTTGTATCGGCTAAGCGTGAATTGATACCGATCGGTATTCGCGTGTCCCAGGCCAGTCAGGGCATATCTCCACCAACTTACCTATTCCGTTACAGAAACACAAAAATTGCATGTTTATCAACAAAACCATTTGGACTTCTATAACAGTGGCGCCCTCCTGAAGCGCATTGATAATTTTGTGGTCGTAAAGAACGTTAGTGCTATGTTATCCATCTTTCGGACTAGTGTGATTCATTGGTCTAGTAAAATTTTGTAGCATGTCATATCTAGCTTAATCAATTGAAATGAGAGTGTGTTTTTTGTTCCTAATTAGTTATATACATAGGAAAAAAAAAGCCGTGGTTGCCTAATGGTTTGACCTGCCGACTCTTAACCAGAGGGTCGTGGGTTCGAACCCGGGCTCGCACCTCTAAGTTTTTCGGAATTTATGTGCGAAATATAATTTGTAAATTTACCATGAGCTTTTCGGTGAAGGAAAACATCGTGAGGAAACCTGCACACACCTGCAAAGCAATTTGACGGTGTGTGCGAAGTTCCCAATCCGCACTGGGCCCGCGTGGGAACTATAGCCCGAACCTTCTCATTGTGAGCGGAGGCCTGTGCCCAGCAGTGGGACGTATATAGGCTGGATTATTTATTATTATTATATAAGAAAATTGTGAAAACATAATGGTAGCTTTACCATAAACTGTGATGACGAATAGTAACAATAACGTTTATTGGTTTCTTTAAGGATACATTACATGTTCTCTCTTGACTCATAATTAATAATAATTAATTTACTGATATAATAATTAATAACCAACTACATTTTAGTTCTATATGAATTTAATTTCTATTTTATATGATCCACATTACTTCTTTGTTCAAACAATTCAATACTCAGGAAAGGTAAATCAACGGAGGATGCAGTCTTAAAACTATCCAAACTAATCACTAAAGAGGTTGACTGTGGTAACAATTGCCTAGCGGTCTTCTTGGACCTGAAAAAGGCGTTTGACACGGTCTCCCTTCTTACCCTTTTAAACAAATTAGAAACATATGGCATTAGAGGTGGACCACTTGATTTGCTAGGTGACTACTTACGAAATAGAAAACAAAGTGTCAAGGTTGGAGAATACGTTAGCATCGACGCTGAGGTCTCGTATGGAGTCCCCCAGGGTAGTGTCCTTGGACCTACTCTATTTTTGATCTATATAAATGATCTAGCTGACGTTTGCTCGCATGAAGGACAAGTCATCCTTTACGCTGACGACACTGTAACTATTTTTAGTGACAAAAATTGGAACTCAGTACATAAAGCGGCAGAAAAGGGACTCCGTAGGATAAACTCATGGCTAGTCTCAAATCTACTCACTCTTAACATTGCAAAAACAAACTACATATGCTTCACTAAAACAAACAGATCACAACCGCCTCCGGAATTCGAACTGCGAATCCATAGCTGTCGCTCTAATACCTATACACCCTGTGTCTGCGCACAGCTTGTAAAGGTCATCTCGACAAAGTACCTTGGGGTTTTCATAGATCAGCGCCTGTCTTGGCATCCGCACATCGAGTATGTAAACAGCAGAATCCGCAAACTTATCTGGTTATTTAAAACGCTCAGGCATATATCTTCAACCTCACTACTTAAACAGATATATACTGCCCTAGCTCAATCAATTATCATATACTGCATCCCTGTATGGGGAGGTGCTTCTAAATCTAAAATCATCGAAGTAGAGCGTGGTCACAGAAGCTTGTTAAAAACGATGTTTTTTTAAACCATTTAGGTACCCAACTGTTGACTTATATAAAGATAGTAAGCTATTAAGTATACGCGGGCTGTATATTGTTGTGGCAGTTCTGAAACAACACAAAAATCTTCCTTTCATACCATCTGTCTTAAATAGAAGGAGACCAATTCCACCAGCGCCGGTGCCTTTGTTTAGGTCAAGTTTTGCTAAAAGGCAATTTGAAATGCAATCAGCATCAATATATAACAAGATACACAGTAATTTAAATATTTATCACTTAAAACCATATGACTGCAAAAGGGCTGTGAGTGATTGGGTAACTGGACAAAGTTATAACGATATCGAAGCACTGTTACACCTCTAGACCACATAAATACACACACACGCTTACACACGCACGCACACACACACACACACGCACACGCGCACGCACTCACACACACACTAATTAAACACACACACACACGCTAATTAAGTTAATCAATTAGGAAAAATTGTAAAATTATAATATAATTTAAAAATTGTATACAAGTGTAAAAATTGTAAATGGATTATTTCAACCGACAACTAATTTCCTACAGCTAGTGGAAGAGCGAGGTCTCCTGACACAGGACTTTCTAGACCTACTAGGAGATCTCAACCTTTATAATAACATTTTGTTGTTGACCGAAATAAATTTATTTTATTTTATTTTTATTTTAATACTAGGCACTGCAATAAAATGCTACAAAATCTACGATGTCTGCTAACTAATCTCTAAGGCTTACTATTATGGATAGATAGCTGTAGATACGTAACATTTAGTTCCGAATTATGTTATTATACATTTCCATATATTCCTCATTAAAGTTCATGTGCCTCTTACATTGAAACTCCTTAGTGGTCACACAGACGGGCTCCATGCCTCTGTATTTCAACCCATTGTATTCTATGCCCAACTTCTTCATTTCTTTCAGGATGTCGTTGAGGCAAGAACACTGCCAAGGGTTCTGGTTAAAGAAGAACTTCTTCAACCTGACACCAGAGTTACGCAGTTCCAAGCAAAAGTTATCCTGCAGATACGTAAATCTGTTGTCACCTAGATTCAAATTTTTCAGTTTCGTGTTTCTAAATGCGTTTACCGGGACGTACTCAATAAGGTTATGGGATAAGTTAATGTTTCCCAGTTTACTTAAACTGTTAAACGACGTTTCAGGAAGACGATTAATCTTATTGTTCATTAGCGATATAGATTTTATATTTTTCAAATGTTTGAAAACGTCTTCGTGAATAAAGTCTATGAGGTTTCCTTCAAGATTCAAGTTTTCTAAATTGCCCAAATTCTTAAAAACAGTCGAGTCGTGGAGTCTGGTGATTTGGTTTAAGGACAACGATAATGAAGTCATTGTGTTCAAATTTATACGCGTGGCAAATGCAGGTATTTCTTGTAATGTACATCTGTCTAGATTCAAAGTTTTAATCATTTGTAAAGCTTGCAGCAAATTTTCTTGCGTGTTAGTCATGAAATTTCCAGAAAAATCCAAATCTTCGATTAAATGATTATTTTCAAATGTTTGTGCTTCTATGGCGCTTCCTAAAATTAAGTTATTTGATAAATCAAGTGACTTCAACTTTGTCATTGGGTTGAGAATCTTAGGTTTGATTTCTTCTAGTTTATTGTCGCTTAAATTCAGTCTTTTCATATTAGGTGTTTCTATGAACGATACAGTTAGCACTTCAATAGCATTACTGGATAAGTCAAGGTTTTCTAAGGAAGGGAGTGCGTTAAAAGCGCCTGCTTCAATTCTGGTGATTCGGCATCTTCTTAGTATGATTTCTGTGGTACGATTATTGTCAGATACAAGGCGTCTCCTCAGGGTATTGTCGTTATTTCCTGCAGTACATACAATGTTTGGGCCGCTCGCATTGAGCCCTCGTGTGCAGATTGGGTCAGCATAGAGTCTATTTATGATCATTAGTAAGATAACGGACCATATTAAGTCTAGTCTCGCCATGTCTGAAACGTAAAGATATAAAATAAGTAAATCGTTCGTTTTCCTTGTTTACAAGCCGTATACGAGTATTATAATAAAAATCATACAATTTCAGGTTTCTTTTAAACTCTCAAATAATTATTATTTCAGATATAAAAAGCTTTTTCTATTGATTAATATTACTTTAAAACCAAGGATGTTATAAATTTATTTAGTTCCTACCTCGCTCTCGTCGACACAGGATATAATATCGAGAAAGCATGAGACTTGTATTTAACTTTACAATTATTTAGAACAAATTAAGTGAATGCTTATCTACTAAAGAAAGGGTACGGAGGAGTCAAATTGACCTATCTCAATATTTCTATCGCATGCTTATAAGACAAGTTATACCTACCGATTTAACACAAACCAAATCACATCACTAGTAACAGCCATATAATGATATAGCGTAGTAAATCCACCTTGATATTGACCGGGGTCGGTAACAGCCGCGCGGCTATTACCCGAGACACGTATCTCGTAGCTATAAGGAAAACAGGTTGGCCAATTGTAGCATAGCTACAAACAACTTGCTTCACGGAAGAAAAGGGAAGTAAAAGATCATGAGGATCATACAGTTGTAAAGCGTTATTGATTTGGAGGATAGTGTTGTATGTTGAGGAATTGTTGCGTCTACATATACTGGGGATTAATTAAAACCGCAAAATTTTAAGCTTTGTATCTTTGTCACGTTGTGTCGAAAAAAACACACAGTGCTTATTTATGCCAATTTGAAGGGACCTTCTCGTCTTTTATCGTAATAAAAACGGGATAAAAATGAAGAAAACAAGATTTGCATCGTCTGGTTCGATCGATCGATCTTGGTTGCAAAATGAATTAATAGAATTGTTATTGAGTAACGAATTAATTAACTTCAATAATTTGTTACTCAATAACAATTTGTTTGTAAGCATTTGTTACTTCTAATATTAGTTTTTCTTTTCCCTAAAAACTATCCATTACTAAGGGCCTGTTTCACAATTGACATTTTGATTTATCTGCCAGTTAAAGTAAACTCTCTTTGTCTTTTTTCAAGTGTAAGAAAGGGAAAGGGCTTAATTTATCTGTCAGATATGGTTTACTTGACGATTCCGAAACGGGTGGTAAGTCTTGTTAATCTATATTTATATCATTAAGATTCCGCCGTAACTTATAGTGGTAGTTCCGGCCCGTGTTTGTGTACGGTTGCCATGGCAACACTATCGTCACATCTCCGGACAGCTTTGCATGTTGGCAATAATATAACAGGGTTCAATGATCTTTCACGGGTAAAATATACTGATAAATATGGCACCAAATAATAAGTATACTCGTAGGTATGTAGAAAACCGTTGTATTCATAGCGATTCTAACATGGAAGTACAGAGATAAAGTGTCAGGCAGGGGGCAAAATAAACGCGTGTGGATACAGTGGCTATTTAATATGGTTATTGAAAAGTGACGATTTGCAGTTGCATAAGGGGTGAGAATATAGCGGGGTTTTTGAACCTTGTTGTATTCCCAGATCACATTCATTCTAACAGTTGTGGCGCCATCTATTTAATATAATCACGGTTTTCTCCCTCAGTTAGCTGACGCTGGTAACGCTGTTAGAGTTGAGTTGATGCTACTCGATACGAGATAGCATTAGTATCAATGTCGCGTTGTTTCGCAATAAGGAGTTAATAAAACAAAGCTTTGTCGTTTCTATAATTGTAATAAAATTAATATTTATTCAGATATTTAGCACATAAATAAAGCGAACTTACTTAGTGTCGTATTAGTTCAAATGCAAAAAGACTATACGTTACGGTTACATAAAAGTATGGCTGTTGTTTTACATACTAATTGAATTTAAGTAGATATTTCTCGTATGTGATTTTCGGCTTTAGTATTAGGAAGAAAATAGTAACTATTGTTTATAACTAACGTTTAGAAAAATACAATATTTTTATAATAAATCCCACATAAATAAGCGCCATCTATTGAGAAGGCCCTTTGTAACTTATTTTCTGATTTATATAATTTAAAACTTAGGAATAAAATGAAATGCCAATGTAAAGTACGACATAAGGTATTTAATTTAAATGAATATTCGTAGGTTATATTTATAATACTATTACTCGTACATGTTATTTTTTTCGAAATAAGCTTACTGACTAGTTGTTTTTAAATATAAAAATATACGTCATTACATGTAACTTAAAATTTAGTAAAAGGCAGACATTTTCAATTTAGAGAAACAGCATAGAGAATTAAGGTAACATCGGCCAGTAAAATGGTCCTTCGATTTTGTCAAAACTTCCTATCAAATGAAATTGTTGCAAAAGTCGATTGACAGATGCATCTTATCGACCTTATTGTTTTACAATTTGCAAAAAAAATCAGCCTAAGGACCAGTTATGTAACCGACTATGCTGGCGGCATTTGCCTGTTATTCTGAATTTATCTCAGATATCTGTCTGTGATAAGATCCTAGATTTTTATGGATAATGTCATCCATCCCTTTCACTCTGCTATAAGACTTTTACTTAAGAAACTATTATTTTTAATTGAAGCTAGTACAATGTTGCCTTTAAATACTAACCTAATGTAAAACTATATGACGTAGCGCCACTAATTAATACTCGAAATGAGATGATTTAAAATAACTAGATGAAACATATAATTAGGCTTAAAATAACGATTAACTTAATCTAAATTAAAATCTTTACAACTCTACAAGTAATACTTGACAGCAGTGTAAGTAGCTCTTAAGTAGGGCATTCACTTGTCCTTAATAAAGGATAGTGAACGTCCAGATAAATTGAAATTTCGAATATTAATCGTCACGTTGTTCCGGCCGCTCTAAGCTAGAAGAGAAGAAGAACACTAAACTAAACTAATCTTGTCTATGACTACGCGATCACAATGTTAACCGCAAATAAATAAGCTAACAATCTCTTCGTATTAACGACTCACTGAGTTTTATGAAACAGATCCGATTACGGAGTCCAAGCTATGGTAAAGTACAAAAGGAACTAAATAACTTTATGGATCCGTTATTTTGAAATAACTGATGTAATAATAATGCAGCTGTGACTTCACAACTTGGATAGCTATAGGGAGTCCTAGAAGTCCTAGAAGTCCTAGTTTTCATTCGGACAAATACACCATTCCTATCGGGAGGTTGAAAAGGAATATAATAGAACATTTTACAAATAGCAAGATTTCAGCTATAGAAAGGAAAATTAAGAAGTTGTTTGTGGGCGAACGACATAATTGACTTAAAATTTATGGAATTAAAGTGCTGACGTTGTTTTTCGGTTTTCGTGACTCCTCTGGAGTCAAAAATTAAATTAAATCTATGGTTCACGTTTGTATTTCAACACTTGCAAACTGTCGCATTTACACATTTATTGTTACAATATGAGTACATGCATTCATTTCAAAATAACATCACCTGGCATCCATTTGAAAACAGAACGCATTTTAAATTGAAAATGGAACTACCCAGTTGCGGGTACAGGCCGGACGATGTCGACCTGCTTCGGTGGCATGATGTCGAACTCTTCTACGATTGTCTTTGGATGCAGCGCGCTGATGTTGTTGTCCATGGTGTAGGTCCGGGCTTGGGTCTGGGCCATGGTCCGTTTGGGTTCGTTGACGAGCCAGTCGCCGCGGTCGCGGAGGCGGCGGAGGCGGGCGGCCTGCCGGTCGCGCAGGTGCCGCAGGCGCGCCAGGTGGGCCTGCACCTGCTGCGGGCTGAGGCCGGTGCGCCCGGACTGCAGCAGGTTGGCGTTGCGTTGGTACGACCCGACGGGGTCGCGCCGGTTCCAGTGGTACCTGGAAAGCGTAAGGATGTCGTGATTATTATTAAATCAATTAAATAAGTATAAAATGTGACCGATCGTGATCATTGTTGACAATAATTCGCTATGTGTTGTATTGTACTGCAATACTGTGAGCGTTTTCTTGTTTTTGGCTTGTACAGTCAGCGTCAAATAGATAGGAGCAGTTAAAATGGCCAAATATATCGCAACACATCCTTATTCCTATAGAAAAAAAGATGTGTTGCGATATATTTGGCCACTTTCGCTGTTCCTATATAATTATATGATGCTGACTGTAACACATAAGTAAACTATACGAGCTGACTAAGGGTTGTTAAGACATGCATGTTTGTCCAAATCGATTTAACTATATATTTAAGTTTTAGTTATTTTTCGGTACAATGTAAAAAACCGAGAAACTATAGACAATTTACTATTATTTATTAGCAATAATAAATGTCCAAAAACCCAAACAAAAACGTTATAACTAGTGTAGGTATGACAATAGCATCGGTAAATAACAGCTATTACGCAACTATAATATGTATAAGACTCTATATTCAATACTTTAAAGACGAATTTGTCGCAACATTTTGCTAACTCTAACGAAATTAATGCCTTCATACATCAAGTGGTTTCAGCTGGCAATAAAACGATTCATTTCACTCTTAAGCCGCGAAAACTGCCCAATTTCCAGCATTAATGGTTTATTAACCGCTAATTGAACATTAAACCACTCGTTTCCCTTAAATAAACCACTTTAGACGCTGCTCTAACAGTTTTCTTATGTTGTTCGCCTATCTACTTAATGGCGATATGCGATTCGATTTTATTACCTTCGCTAGATGAATTTTATAGACTTAGAATGTGAAGTAGCAACATTTTTTGTAAGTTTCGTTTGTCAATATAGTACTATGTGCGGGATATTCAAATTCAGGAACTGTTTTTTAACACTGTTTAACAAGGGTACGCGGTTAAAATCGATACTCATTAGTATTATTCTTGTTCGATACATCTACAGTGACCAACGCAGTCCAAAAAGTCAATCTGTGGCAATAGGCAGGCCCAATTCAAATCTTGCGTTGGAAAACAAACGGTAGAGTAACTCTTCCGCATTTGTAAGCTTTACAATGCTGCCAACTTTCAGTCAGTATATAAGGGATAGAGCCACAGGAGTCATTTTCTGTTCCTTTCCGTGCCTGGAACTTGTCAGATTTTAAAAGCTCATATATATTTAATACGGCCTTTCAAAGATAGACAGTTTCAAAGACCTATCCACGTTTGGATGTGATAACTAAATATCAGAGGACAATCTCACACAAATTGATCTAGTCCCAAACTACGCTCTAGGCTTGTACTATATGTACTCAACTACGATATACATACGTATATAGAGAAATAACTACTAACATACATAGATAACAATCAAGGCACATGATCCAATGCTTGCGCTCATCACACAAATATTTGCCGTTACCGAGATTCGAAACTGGGACCGCTAGCTCCGTTCGCAGGGTCACTATTTATTACTCTATATACGCGTTGTCTCTAAGGCTCGCCACACACGGTCAGTTAAACATCAGTTAACTTGAATTCGTATAATTTTAACTTACGGTTTCACACTCACGGTGAGCCTTTGGATGTTTAACTGATCAGTTTAATTGACCGCGTGTTTCGAGCATAAGGAATAGAGGTATTGATATATGGTACATACCCGGGGAAAGGTCTCGTGAGCCTCCTCGACGGACGCAGCTCGGAGCGCTTCCTCAGCTCGTTCGGCCTCAGATTGTAGTTCTGTTGCCCGCGACTCGACAGCAGTCGCAGAGGGCTCGGGCGCAGATCGTAGGACTTCGGGTTTGAGAAAGGGTTAACAGTAACATCGTTGTTTCGCGGATCGTTCTCTTCCCTGCTGACGCTGGGCGCCGTGATCTCGTTGACTTTTCCGCGTCTGCGCGAGCGCCGCTGGTAGTCTTTTAGCCTGTTCGTGGGTATTTTCCGCAGTTTGGTCTGGCACACGTATTGCCGGGGATCGTAGCAACTGCGGGGCGCCCATCTGGAAAATATAGAATGGCAACATTAGTAATTGGGGTTAGACAGTGAGAACATAACCCTAACATTTTAGGTATATGTAATCATCAGTTCAATGTTTGACTTTCAGTCATTTTTACGCTTTAGAACTTCAACTGAAATTACTTAAAACGTCTCATTTTGTGTGTTTTAAGATAAAAGGTTTTTTTGGTATTGTTCTTATTATTTTATTATAATTTGTTATTCAGTTGCAGCTTGAGCGGTAAGGGGTACCTACCTATTCACCGGAAACACAACTACAATAGAAAGCTAGCTGTCTATTGTAGTTGTGTTGTGTGTAGGTAAAATTTTTTCAGGATATAAGTAATTGTCCTGTGATTGTGATGTGGCTTATTTTATCGAGTTAAGTATTGTAATGCAATAAGTTTGTGATGTTTTAGAACTTATTACATTACGTATGTCAATTCTACTCTTAGTTATTTTAAATCAAATAAAGGAATTAAGCATAAATAAAAAAAGCCTCACAAACTTGTAAGTTGTAGGTATGTAAATAGTTCGTAAATCACGGGAATACAATATAAATAAAGTCCTGTATAAACTGACATGCAATAATCTACGATAATTACCTACCTATTATTATACAATAATAGGTAGGTACTTATCTACTACAAGCCGCAAAGATGTTCTCACATAACTATTATCGGTTTAGTTTAATTTAGTAATAATAATGAAAATTTTGTGGGTCACGAAGCGCCATCTGTGAATATAATGGGGCTTAAACATCTACTATGGCCGATGATGTAACTCGTGTATTGTAAATATTTTATATGGCTTTTCGCGGTATCGATAATATCAAGTTTGTCGCGGCGGGCGGCTTGCATCACGAGAGGCAGCGATGAGCTAAAAAACAATTGTATGAGTAGTAAGAGTATTCATGTTGGCAAGATTATCGAACTGATAATAAATTTAGCGAGTATTATAAATAAACATTTCGCTATTAAACTTGTGCCTTCAAATTGTGCCGGTGTCATTTTTATTCATTTAATTCGTCGTCGTAGTATTAACACTATTACAAGGACTCGAAAAACTAATGATAAATAAATCAAAGGCGTAAAATATAAACAGGACAGACCCCTGAAAGAGGACCGCACTCTATAAGACAACAATCAGGCAAATAAGGGCAATATCTCGAAACGTACAAGGTTCTCATTATTTATGTTGTTCTAGTGTTGTATATAATAAATATCTACAAAAATTATAAACCGAAAAATTTACATGTGATTATTAATTACATTTGAATTATTTATGCTACGGAATCTTAGGTATATTATTTATTTTATAAAGTGCTATCGCTAAAGTACATGCCCGCACTGCGAGCGCTGGCATCAGTGGTTTCCGATAGTAGCACGTGGTAGCACCGCCAGACCAGAACCCCGCACCCTTGGAATTGTTTATTTCTGTCACGACTCGCCATTCCGTTATCACTATCAGGATCATTGCATTACCGAGGTATGGGTGTGTATTCTTGACTAATGGGATGTTTTACCCGTAAAGTGATATGACATTTTGTCGTATTGTTTTACCTCATCATAACTCATAAGCGTATAGCCCTTTTTGTGCTCGTTTCATTGTATTGTCTGTCTATCTTGTCAAAATCTGTTTTCTTGCGTTTAAATTATATGTATAAGACACAAACACAGTAAGCAGTATGGCACCTATGGAATTTTATGAATTAAATGAGAGATTGATGGAATCACACAATTGATATATACATACATACTTTTATATTTATAGGTACATACTTTTTCTACTATTTTCCCGCCATTTCAAATTCTGCGTTTCGGACTAGGTTATAGTTTAGTACCGTGAAACACGTTAATGCTGACTAAAAGATTTATTCACAATGCTGATCCCCGTAAATGTAAGTCAATTTAGTTTCTGCCTTTGGAAATTCGCTAAGCATCTTTGCACATACGAGCACACGCAAAAAGTAATAAACATTTGTCGGCAAACACATTAAGCCACCCCTTAATAGGTTCCTTAGGGGACGGCTAATGTCGTTGGCTCGAATTGTTTAGTCTGAGTGTCGCTCTTACGGCCGTAAGTTACCCTCTTTACGGCACGATTCTGCACAAATACTGCGCAAAAAAGGCGATTTTCGTCAAGAATGGCTCTATTAATACAAATTAGACGATATATTTTTATTGCAATAAAAAAATAAAAAATAAGTAACGAGTAAGCAGAAGCACGAGTAGCTTGTGATAGAGAATTATTCTTTCTTGCCGTGTTTATGCCTTTTATGGCAGTATACCAATCTAACTGCCTTTTATTATTCCTTTTGACTATCACTGAACTACCGAAAAGAAGTGGTCTTCAAGAGAGTAGTCAGATGGAGTCAAATTAACAAGAAGATAAATATTTGAGACTTTCTTGATACTTTCATCTTCTTTAGATAATACCGGTAGAGTCGATTGTAGCGATCATAGTATCTGCTTGGAGTCGTAGTTGGTATGGGACCATATACCTACATGGGGTTATAATAGAAATTGAGATACCACTACGTTTCTTTTATGGTTTGCTTTACATATTAGGAACAACGGACGATTCCAGCTGTAACTCATGTTTTACCTGTAGAGTAGATCAGGGATCATGGCGATGCAGTGGAACTGCAGCTCCTGGGGCGTCATCTTCTTCATCTTGGAGAAGGACTGGTAGCGCATGGGCCGCAGCTCGCCGCCCCACTTCCACGCCTGCGCGCCGCTGTCGTAGATACCGCCGATCCAGCGGTCCACTCGCTCTGGAATTACCAATAAAGGTCTCGGTAATTTTCGACGCTTAGCACTTATAAGTGAGAACAGTATAAGGGCCAGAATACACAGTTGGTAGGTATTAACATAGCGATTTAAGGTATTATATTTTTAGATTTTTTGTTTGCTTTAAAAAGAGACACGGAAGCAAGAGTCAAGGACAAGCATCAATGACATTCCAATAATGGTGAGCAAGACTCGCCTATATAGCACCTCACTGGCCCCAGATTGGGGATTGGTATTACGAGTTGTTATAGTAAACCCTAAGAAGCTACACTCACCAACGTTCCCCTTGTTCAGGAAGGCACGCAGATTTCTGTCCTCCCACCGCGCAGGCACCGTCAAGTTGCTTTCACGGTCCTGTAAAAATCAGAAAGTTAAATTCCATTAAAAGCGCTCAAATACTTAATTCACAATGATAAGAAATCGAGACTACATAGATTCTTATATGCCCTATTTCATTGTGTCCGAATTCCGAGCAGCACTCGGGGAGTCGGTGGCGTCGGTGCTAAGTTGGAAGGATTTCAGTCAAGTTTTAGAGAGAAATTTAACATTTGAATGCCATTTTTTTGACCTAATAACACGAATGTACAGTCAAACGTGACGTACAGTCACCACACGGGATTGTTGAGCCACCATAGAACCCTGTCATAATGACAACGTCAAGTCACTCAAAACAAAAAAATTACATCAAAATTTTCCGTCGACTTTCTGTGAGAGGGTTCTATAGTGGCTCAACAATCCCGTGTGGTGACTGTACATATAGAAACGACCAGCTTTTCACTGACGATTTAATGTAGAGCTTTACGAGTAACTTTGTCGCTCCCCACTCCCATATTTCGCCCTTGACTGGACTGGAAATAAACTGTTAATCAAAAGTCGCGTGCAGAATCCTTGAGACGCCAAAACGTTAATAAACCCTTTGATTTAAATGACGAGTGCGCCTGCGCTGTTCTCGAGAGCAGTAAATCAGATATTTTTGTCACAAAGCACGTTGTAATGTAATGACATTGTATTTAACGATTGCTTGGAATAATTGGGAAACAGCTGGGCGGTTTGGTCACTTCCGGAAATAGAAGAGTGAGTTTTCTAAGTATTAGTAGTATATTTCATGTTTGGAGTATTTTGACAACATTATATATTTTTTTAAATATAATAAATAAGTTCCACTTCACTGTGTAAAATTATTTTTTGCTTAGCTATACAGAGTTTCCATCAGAAAATTAAACATTGGCGCTTGAGTTGTATAAGGTTCTTCTAGAGTGATCTCAAATGATTGAACCAAGTGGTTACACTCACTTGCTTTATGTAGCTAGAGTTACCAGTGATAGTAGCCTTATTTTCTTATTAATATAAGGCCAATACAATTTGCACGAGATATTGAATAGATAAAGTGACAAAATTTTCCGTTGTTTTATTTATGCATAAATATTTGATAGCTCTTTGTGAATTGTTGAAGAATTGAGGCATTGCTTATGCATTTGTTCAGGCGTTTAATTATCGAGAATTAAAGTCATAAAAATGTTTTAATATTTTTTAATAAACTAAAACTATTAAAACCAAACTGAGAAACCGAAGAATTTCATAAAATATTATTAACTTAAGTAAGTAAGTATACAAAATATTGTATAGAGATATTCATTGAGAATTTATATTAATCGGAATCAGTTTAAACGGCAGTTAGGAGTTCAATCGAGCGAATCAACGCTGACTAAATCATTACACATGGTGATTCCACCAGTGACGTCATCGGGAGCACACGCCAATTGTTCTACTTACCTACTCACATTTATTTATACATTATTTACTATTTCTGAAGAACCAACATATTTATTTCTACCGTATCTACTGTAGGGCTGACACGCAACGTACCTACTCGTAAATACAATACAACCTTTAAAGTACATTATTATGTAATCTGTGGTTAAGCTCATGGAAGACCGTTTTATGTCCCAGTGGATGTCTTTCGGCTGAAATGATGATGTTTAAAATTTAGATATTTCAATTCTTTCCCAAGGCAAATTTCACCATAATTACCAGCATAGAGGCACGCATCTTACGCCTCGAGGTTGGCAACACATTTGCAATATTGGAATTGAGATTGATTCTCAGAGTGTACTTACTATCAATGAGGTGACCTGTGTCCGTCTCTATAAAATGCATATTACCAACCCTAAGAACGACCATCACTAATACTTATTAGTATTCTAGGAATTGCAATCAACGTACAACTTTTTTAACCGCCGATAAGGTTTACTTTCGAGAAACGTTACGAGTTATTGTTAGCATGTGTCGAATGGTTTTTTTCACACGGGACTTTACTATTTGCTAGGAAGTCTTGTTTACTAGACAAGCTGTTGTCATAGCAACGATTACTTTTGTCGGGAAAGTGTTGATTGAAGTCCAAAAATGTGGGTTTTTGGACACTAAAAAATTAAACGAAGTAGACCTAGACACTGTACTATACATAGAACTTCTTTATCACCTAAATAAACGAGTGCATCGATTACGATTCTCTGACCTTAATGTATAAAATTTGTAAAACCTAAATAAATATTGGCACTAGCTAGCACAAAATAACTAAAAATGTTAAATCGTATAGTCATGCAAAGTTAACTTAAAAACGCGACAAAACGTTCGAGTAGCCTAATTTTTGAAGACCTTATGTTACAAATTACACGTTGCGTAACGTAAGACAACAAATGTGTATAAAAATATGGCCAGATTAATTGTCTCAAATACCACACGTGTTTGTCTGTTCGGCTTTATTCGCAAATCATACACGTGTTGACCACACATATTTTTTAACGTAACCAGACGAAGCAAATGAGCCGTATCGTTGATTAGGCATCTCAAGGGCTCAATTTCTTACATAATCGATTTAATAATAGTCTCAATCGATTTCTGACGCTTGGGGAATATCAAAGGCGATGTATCGATACCGACAATCTGTTAGCGGGAAATTTAAAAATAGAACAAGGTGTGCGCGTTCGTGTAGACGCGAATTGAGACGTCGGCCCTCTGCAAGCATTTGCGGTGCCCAGTAAATATTTAGATTAGTGGCTAATTAAGAATTTAATTAAGAAGTAATGGTGGATCGTTATCAAATGCGATGTAAAATGTATCTTCATTCTATAGGAATTATTTTTTAACTATCGCTGAATAAATTAAAAATTCGACTCTAATACCAAAATTTCTTATTCTCGAATTTGTTTATAAATCTTAAATCTAGATACAAATATATTCTGGAATGTAGTGTAAGAAGCAAGACACAATTGTAATGTACCAGAAAACTCCAAATCGAATCATTTATACGTACAAATGTTATTTGCTACAGAATGTTGCACATGCATAATTATAAATGGAGGTGAGCAAACGGAGAACCGGGTTACATGTTGGTAAGCAATCACCATTGACACAACACTAGGGGAATCTTAGGAACGTTGGCGGGTAAAGAGGAAAATAGTAGAAAATAGTGACGGAAAAGAGATAAAAAGAAAGAAAGGGGGAGAGGGATTGGTTGTTTGATTCGAATTTCGTGTTTTTGTTTAAAAGTAGATACTATAATGATAAGTGAATCATGATAACCTACGAGAATGCGTATGCCCCAGAGTAGGTAAGATGAAAATGAACCCAAACAACATCCAAACCTATGTATGACTTATTTTCTTCTAATGTTAAGTGTGTTCGTTTGTTTGTAGGTTCCTTCGTCTCCACGGTGCAACACGTAAACTCTTTGACGGACATAGGGCACTTTTTATCGGACAGTTACCGAGGCATTAGTGACAAGCGGCTACTACTCAGATGCAGTCGCGGGCAAAAGCTAAACAACATCTAAGGGTACATTCTTACACAAAGCGATTGGCATGTTTTCTCATTTGTCTTCAAAGTGTAAACATAATTAATTATGGTAATGTATTTGTGGATAACAAGAACAAATTCTCGTCTGTCTTCGACTCAACCCACGCCGTCAAAACCACCATAAATCCAAGTGAAATTGTGCGCGAACGCGCGCGTGGGCATCGAAGTGACTACCTACTTAGGGCTTATCGGAGAGAAAACAACTATATCACAAGCAGGTGGGGTCTAATGGTCATTTTATCCATAAGTATTTACAGTATCAGAATTATACAGGCTGAGTCTTTATAAAGTGCACATATATTAATATGAGGGACATTATACTAAATTTTATCGACGAATAAAATGTTGTTTTTTTATTTTAATTTTTTTATGGCCCTTAAAAAAATATTTTAAACACAAAAAATAAAAATAATAAAAATATAAAATAAAATTTTTTTCGTCGATAAAATTTAATTTAATGTCTTTCATTTTAATATGTGCACTTTATATAGACTCACCCTGTATTATACTTGTAGTTCGGGACACGGATTCGCTCCTATTCAGACTAGAGCGCGCTCCTTAGGGTTGACCGATGCCGCGAAGTCAGAATTTTTGTTTATTAGTCAGCAGTTCGCAAATGTCAGGCTTTATTTCATAAAAAAGTAGAACATTGAGCAATTGTATACCTCCTTTTCCTTGTAGCTTGTTACTAGCTTGTAGATAAAAAAACCTCGCAAAACCTACCTGTATGACTTGATCCATATACAATCTAAATACATAAAACAAAGTTGGGTTAGTTACACACTACACAGCTCGATCGATTGTTGTGCAATTTGGCACATAGATACTCGTAGTTTATTACCTGGATTAACATAAAAAATACTTTACATATATTTTTCAAACTAAAACGAATGCGAACTAAATAAATATGATGAAACAAATAGGTAAATTAATTTAAATTTGAATTTAGAATTTGAACTTGACCGTAGCCACGAGCTGATCATCTCGAGCTCGCTACTAACCACAGATAACCTAGACCACAGAGTAATTCTAATATCCAGCCAGCATTCCAGCCAGTTAAAAATAAACCGTGCTCGATTCGCGATAGCAACAGGTGGATCTACTCATATCGTTGTGCTACTTTCGACCTAGGAACATAGCCGCGGAAGATGTAGCCTTTAGATGAAATGAAACAGTGGATAAGTTGCAACAAGAAACTTAAGATGCTCCCACTTTTTATATTTAGAAATATTTAAAATTGACCATTTAGACTCTAGAATTTTGCATTGCAATGACTTATTTTTTAATAATTATCATTATTTGCCCGTGTCAGTCTACTGCAGCTGGACTGGCAGGACTCTATCTAAAAATGTATGGAATTTTGGTTACAAAATAGAAATCTCATACATTTTATGGGAACATATCGGGATTTTTTTTAGGGTTTCGTACCAAAATGGTAAAATGGAACCCTGTCTGCCCGTCCTTCCGTCTATATGTCACAGCAGTTTTTTTCAGCAACTACAAATGCTACCAATTTGAAACTTGGCATAGTTGTATAACTTGCTTGCCCGCATCTGTTTTTAGTAAAATAAATTGAAAATAATTTTGAAGGGGTCTAGAATGGGAGGTTGAAAAGTTCAAGTGATTTTATTGTAGCAAATGGGGTGTCATATGAAAGAGCTTCTATCTGCACATTTCAAAACAATTTTTTACAATTTTCTGTGTCGTAATTTTTGATTTATAGCCAAAAATGTACAAAAAATTACCATTCCCCCTTATGTCCGAAGTTTGTGAACCACAAAATCTGAAAAATTCCGGACGTTTGGCTAATTACGTATTTATATTATACGGGAAAAATAAAATAAAGTGTTTAAGGTTTTGAGAAATAACTTAAAAACTTTGAAAATTTGTGTTAAATTTCATCATCATCATCATCTCAGCCGAAAGACGTCCACTGCTGGACATAGGCCTCCCCCAAGGTTTGCCACAAAGACCGGTCCTGCGCCACTTGCATCCATCGGTTTCCCGCAATCTTAACCACGTCGTCGGTCCACCTTGATGGAGGTCTGCCCACGCTGCGCCTTCCAGTACGCGGACGCCATTCGAGAACTCTTCGGCCCCAGCGGCCATCTGTTCTGCGAGCGATGTGTCCCGGCCACTGCCACTTAAGTCTAGCAATTCTTAGGGCTATGTCGGTGACTTTGGTTCTCGTGCGGATCTCCTCATTCCTGATTCGATCACGCAGAGATATTCCGAGCATAGCCCTCTCCATCGCCCTTTGGGTGACTTTGAGCCTTTTTATGACGCCCATCGCCAGCGCCCACGTGTTAAATTTAGGCAACTCGAAATAGGCCTTATTGCATACGAATTAAGAAAACGCAATACGGAACCCTCGGTGCGCGAGTCCGACTCGCACTTGATCGGTTTTTTATTTATTGTCATGATAGCCCTCACCAACATTTAATACCTATATTTTAACATATTTTTCTAAATTTATTACTGCGGAGAAAAACAATATAAATAGTGAAGCTGCGTCTACTCCAGATTTTAATCTACAATAGAATGTGCTCCGAATCGTTGTTTCGCTAAGCGGGCCGCGGGCGGTTTCTCTATTCGTATTGCGCCCTTGACTTTGAGCGCCGATTCCGATTCCGATTCCAACCCACTTTTATTTTGAAAAAATAATTGTCGGCCGTAAATTGTGAGGTTATTCTGAGATCCGACGAGTTTCTCTTCAAGTTTAGATTTAAATTGTAAACTCAAGTCATAGAAAACCGTAATTTCTGACGTGTCTTGAAACGGGCATCTTAGCGAAGATCAGTTCATTAATACTGCCCTTAGGTACATTACGATTTTTTTAAATAGTATACGGCCGCACTCAGAGACAATTGACATAAAGTTTTAAGTTTCATTAAAGTAGCTGCTCTTTCTTTACTATAGCAATGGTATTCTTATTAGACGCAGCAACTAATGAAATTTAAAAATTAATTGACGTCTCTGAGTGCGGCAGATAGACAGAATAGTATAGCATAGACCGTTACTATTTTAGTGACATGTTGGTATAATAAAATAATAATGTTTATAATGGAGCAATAACAGTCCATCGCCCGTTGTATGTAGAGACATATTTACAACTTCTAAAGCTAATAGGATTTTCGCTAATCCATCCAGTTGTTTATTACGAGAGCTTGTTAATTATGATGCTTTATTGTATTAGAATTTTTGACACGTTAATTTCATCTGGATGTTGATTTAACTAGATTTTTGTATGTGTCGAGAATGATGTTATTGTAGCGCTTTGGGGAAACCACACCAAATCCTACACTAAAATCTTCGCGTTTGCCCAAATCTGTAGCCGTGGTCATGAGACACAAAACTCACAAAACCAAGTGCTTACTAATCACATCTAGACTTCGGGCGACCGGATGAGCTGAGAATTTATTTTCTAGTACATTTGCGTGTAACGTCAATTCAATCAACCAAGTCTTGGCCAGGCTATTAGGGAGGACAGAACTCTAAAGTATTTAAATTATCAATTTCCTCATAATTTCATCCTCAATTTCCCCAAGCTCCAAGGTTAGACGTATTCCGTCACGTAAAAACAATTATAAGTTAACAAAGCAATAAATAATTGGCCAAAGCTGGCAGGTTGGCGGCGGTCCAGTCGGCCGATCTGGCCAACTTCAGATTTATTTGCAATTATTTGCAGAGTGCGCTGCCTGGGACTACACGCTTGTTGCCACATGGCTTCCACTACCAAATATTTTCTAGCGTTGTCCGACAACTAAACTTCGGCCATTCAGATTATGGTTCAACAGTTGCAAGTTCTTAAATGAAAAGCTAACTTAATTATAAAACATTTCCCCGACGGCGATAGGCCTGCAGCGGTTTGTGATTAATTCAAGGGCCCCACAGAGTAACAGCACGTGTCGGCCGATATTGTTTTCATTATATTAGAACACAGACTATCAGTTTCTCCAAATAGATTATATTTCCTTATAGATTTTGGAAGGCAGGCCGCTTGACAGACCTGGATCTGCCAGTAAAATGTTAGTCTGTGGTACCTTTTAGACCAACTATTACCCATTGTTATACACAACAATTTCCCTCGATGCCTTTAAAAAATATCGATTCAGTCGGATTTTGTGGAGTCGTAAAAATGGCAGTGACTGTTGACCAATTGGGGGATTGGTTTGTCCTACCAGGGTTTGATCCAGCCTAAACCCACCCGTCATCAACCAGTCCGAGTAAAAGTTCCGCTGCTGAAAATGGAAATTTGCTCTAATAAAAGCAAAAATCGGAATGTTTATTAAGTTCTACGTATTGGTGTTCTCCCCTTGTGCAATTTTCTCATGAAATATACTCGCCTGAATTAGTGAAGCAGGGCGGAGCGGGAATAATTGTTTTGGCGGCAACAGGCGTGGGAAAATACACGTAATTACTCGTATGACATCACAGGAGCACGCGCCAACTGGGTTAAACACGAACGCTTGCGTGCCAACTGAAAGCATTTTATAGGAAAGGTGGGAAGATCTTCGGTTAAATTATTTGATCTATAAATCTTTCTCCTGTTTTACGACTTTTACGAGTAACGTAGAAATCAATTTTTTTCACCTTTTCCTTATTATTTGGAAGCTGCTGACCTAAACTGTAGATTTCCTAGATTTTCACTAAGTCGTTTTCAATAACATACCACATACATACACACCTTTACGCCCTGTCTCCCAACGGGTTAGGCAGAAACACAACCGATACAATGCAATAAATATCACACTAATATTATAAAAGCGAAAGTTTGTGTGTGTATGTTTGCTAGTATGTTTCTTACTTCACGCTGAAACCGTTGGACGGATTTGGATAAAATTTGAAATGGAGCTTAAACCCTGGATTGACACATGGTCTACTTTTCATCCCGTAAAAAATCACTGTTCCCATGGGATGGCAAAATTACGCGGACGAAGTGGCGGGCAGAAGAAGTCTTTGAGAAATAAACAGAGGGCTTATTGCCTAAGGCGCTCGCGATCGCGATCGCTTTAATTTTTGACAGTTGAAGACAAGTCTGCCTACAAAATGAAAACAATTGTTCCACTTTCATGTCGATCGCGATCGCGAGTACGCTAGACAATAAGCCTGCAGGTCCATAAGTGAAGGTACCTAACTAGCCGCAACTAAGCAAACGTCAGCTCATTGCACGTAAACGAGGAACGAGGATATTTTAGTTTTCGCAGAAGACGTATTCCACGTTTCCACGTCAGCGGAGCCGTGGGTGTCGAGGGTAAGCAAGCACATAAAGTTTTATGTGGATCTGTTAAACTAGTTTTGAAGTTACTCTTCCCGTCTAGACTTCAGTCGGATACCCTTTTATGTGTAATGGTTATTAAACCCTATTCATGGAGAAATTCTAGCTTGGGCTAACGATTGTGAGTTGTCTGTGCCTATACAGTATGGAATCACCGTTAAAATTAACGGTTTTACAAATATTGCTAACCATAACTAGACGATATTAGTCATTTGCGTTATTTTGTTTGCTCTAACAAACCTCTAGTGGAACAATAGTTCCAAATATTAAACCAATGTTCCAATTATTGTTATATTTATATTGTTTGTTATTAGTAGTTTAAAATATTAAACCTACTTTAGTGTGTTTTTATGAGTCCCTCTTGGATTAGTGTTGAATGGAAAAAACGCTCCGCTGTTGGTTTCAAATTATGCAAGCTCTAAGTTAGTTGATACTTGACTTAAAGAGGGGCTTCTTTGTGCAAGATAACCCAATTCTTAAGACTGTATTAATAATCGGATCTTGGATGAGTGAGATGCCCGTCTCAAGACGCTTTGACGTATCTTGAGACGGGCATCTCAGCCAAGATCAGTTTATTAATACGGTCTTTAGTAACTGTGCTTTCTAGGGATCGCATGTATTAGGTTATAGTGAGTCCCTTGTTAGGGTTCCGTAGTCAAACAAGGCAACCTTATAGTTCCGTCATGTGTCTATATGTCTATTGATCTTGATGTCTATGTTGATTCCTTGAATCTGTGGTAGTTTTATTAATTATTTTCGCATGGATACCTATTCCATGCATATTCTAAAGCTATAAACTCGAGTTCCATTGAGCATTCCAGGCATGCCGCGGCGGTCGGCGCGATAGCTTCACGCGTTCTCTTTGATCTTGCTTATTCCAAATTCGCATTTCCCCGAACCCATCTGTTAACGGGCAATTCGTTAATACAAGTTGTTGACACTGAATTTAGTTTTCTGGCGCAAATATGCTCTATTTGCGATTCTCAAGAAATTACTTCACTGTAGGGCGGGACTCTATTGTTCGACAAATACGAAACCAAAGCGGACGTTTTAGTTCTAATACGAGTAGTACTTAGTTGTTGAACTAAATCAATATTTTTATTGGTTGTTATTATTTTCTAAGATTCAGGGGAAATTTTTAATTCAAGAAGTCGTTAAGACTAACTTACACGTTATGTGCACATAAGAGCACGTGAAGTGTAAATCGCCTATTAAAAAATACGCCACACTGATGAAGATCTATTTCTATCGCATGAAGTCAGAGCTAATTTTTTCAATTGGCTGGGAATTTCTGAAGGGTCTCACCTTTGCGTACATAATATTAACGGCTGGCCGGCAATTATATCGTAAGTAGACTGGGGCGCACCAACCGCACAGGTTGTAACTGCCATAGTCAACTATGGAGGCAAGAATCGGTGAGACATTGTTGTCGATAACATACCCGAATGTAAAACGATAGCTTTCACAACTGTCAATCAGACTCAGCAGAAGTCAGTTGGCATTAATGTATTCTCTGCTGAAGTTGTGTTGTTTTCTGGATATTTTGAACACATGAACCTTTAATATATTTGTTCATGACACAACTGCGTGCGAAATTGGATGTGTCGTGTTTTAAATGACTAGGTAGTGCTTTCAATCCACGAAAACGCGCTCTGCCACTCAAGGTGACGGTGCACGCTTGCGTCAATGTACAGTCGAGTTCAAAGATATGTAAACACTTTTGCGCCTTATCCCATTGAAATAAGGTGCAAAAAGTGAGTACATATTTTTGAACTCGGTTATTGATTGTACGTAACATTAACTAGTAGTGTAGTGTAGCGCGACTTGAGTGTAGCCATGTGTGGTCGGGACGGACCCGGGCGCTGGTGACACGACCCATTTAACTAGTTATAACCAGCCGTTTGTCATTTTTGTTTACCAATGATGGCGTCAACCGTGGCGCCGCGGCGGACCGACCAATTGTTGGGAACAAAAGATAAAATGGGATAAGATTTTATCCAGAATCGGCCTGTCAATGTCCGTGTGACAGCACAAGTTAGCTGTTCAGTCCAGGGGAAAAAGATATGTGGATAAATGTTGATAAAGCATCCGTCACTCTTACTTATCGGAAACGACAGATGATTAATCCATCCAAGTTTATCTACACACACGTAAACACGACTACAATAGGGCCGCAGGCGGCAAGTAAAGCCGGGACGGGACATAGGAGTATCGCAGGGGGTTTCTTTCTTTGGTTTCTCGTAAAGTTAATATGTTCACAATAAGCTGGTGTCAAGGTCACCAAAAAACAAACCCCCCAACTCATTAAGTTTAGCGTCTGAATATTAGTGGTGTGGTGGTCACAAGTAATTTTTAATGTAAAATTATTTTTAGTTGGTAAATAAACAATTTTTATTTATTTATTTATTTACATATACCGTACCGTAATATTAGTACACAAAAAGTACCTTCATCGAGTGAGACACCTGAGGAAAAGAAATATCCTTCTTTTCCTTCTATCTATTGCTTCTGTCTCTGCTGTCTGAGAGATAGATGCATATTTTTATTTGATTATTAGCAGTGGTAAGTATTTGAAAAAATATATGTGAAGAAAGTATTAAAGCATTCATGAAAGGATTTCTTGTCCTATAAAACAAAAGTTTAAGGAACATCGCGTGAATGCATAGATATAATTTTAACTATAAAAAAATACATTTTCATAACGCGGCACCTAGACTTTTTCTATGCGTAAGTTTTATGCTAATTGCACACGAGAGCTTAAAATGTTTAATTCAGTAGTGAGAATTTGCAATTCAATTTTTATTAGGCGTTGCAAATTGTCTAAACCAAGCCCTATTTCATTGAACTTGGAGTCGTTTTTCTATTGTGTTACGCAAATTGCTATTCGGACATTAACTTCTATTTGACATCAGTATATTCAAAGTTCAGTGCCCTTTGCAGAAACACAAAATTAACGTTGCCAGTGCTTAAATTAGAAACTAACATTTTTGTTTACTAATGTAATTAAACGGGTTGACAGAAGCGACGTAGCTAGCCGCAAATATAACTTGGTGATCGTTAAATCTATGGGTATTTGATAACTACCTTATAGGTAAGTAATGTGACATGACTAAGATTAGCATACGTACCTACAAATACTTAAATTTACTTATTTTTTGTCAGTAAATAGATAAAGATACTCGTACAAAACGTTTTCAAAAAAGCTAAGCTACATTTAAGCATTTATAATCTAAATTTTTTTTATTTTTATTAAATACAATTGTAGGGATTATACCATAGACTTCAGGTTATTAACGTTACAAAAGCTCTAATTAACTTGACAATAAGGTTGTATTGTAAACAATAGGATAACGATATGGTAAATGGTTTTAGACAGTGTTTGACCACCACTACCGCTACCACTAGGTTGAGAAAGAATTAAGGCAAGTCAGCTATTTCTCTACTGTGCCATAAAGTCAAAATAAAATAAATAGGGCAGAATTGAGGTCATGACAAGATGTTAAAAGTATAGTTTATAGGACCATTATTTGAGCCAATGTCAAATACAACTATGTTAATAGAGTAAGTAATAATTAGAAGAATAACAATGGAACTCCAATACTATACTTACTGAATTAAACTACTAAAACTTCTTATTATTCTAATATTGAGCATGTTTTTACTATACTAGTGGACAATATCTTAACCTATCAGGTTTATTGATCGGATAATGGCTTGTTCGTTTATTACAAATAAGGCTTATAAATAATAGAACATTTTTTGCTCATTTGGTTAAGTAGTTTTTGTCTGATCGATCGCGTGTAAGTAAAACTAATTATAGTCGTAATACACGAATAAAATTGTGCAAAGTGTGTCTAAGGATTTGCAAAGTTTGGCGAAATTGAGATTTAATTTAAAACTTATTTAAAAATAGTTTAGCCAATACAATTAAAATTAACTTTTCTTAATTTAAACGACGTAGGTATTTATTTAAGTGTGGAATAGTTCCAGTCCGCAAAAGCTGAAAAGAAAATTCGAAATTCAAAAAAGAAAAAACAACATCTTTAAACGCCTGATACAGGGTGAAACTTTCATAATTATAATTTATATTATATCTTGCACATACTACTCTGTCAAGAAAGTACCGGGAAAAGATCAATAATACACAAACTGTTTGTTAATCATCCAAATTTATTTTATCACCTTCAAAGTATGCTCCTTCAGAAACGATACACTTACGCCAACGAATAATCCAATCATCAAAACATTTTTTAAACGCTGTTTCCGGAATTGAATTCAGTTCTCGGCGCGAATTCTCCTTTATGTCTTCTACCGATTGAAAACGGGTGCCACGAAGCGCCACTCCGAAGCTTGTTGACTAGTTTGCATGTCAAACTCGTAAACCCACGTCTCGTCACCAGTAACAATGCGTTTCATGAATGTTGGGTCGGAATTGACTCGTTCTAGCATGTCCTCAGCGACTCTCATGCGATTGAGTTTTTGGAGAAAATTCAGGTCTTTTGGGACTAGCCGAGCGGTAACATGTTTCATACCCAAATGATTAGTTAAAATAGTACGGATCGACTCGTGAGATACAGAAAGTTCGGCGGCTATCTCTCTCAAAGTTGAATGAGGATTTTCAGTCACTATTTCCTTCACTTTTGCGATGTTAACTTCAGTTGCAGACGTTGATGGCCTACCAGAGCGAGGCAAATCTTCCATCACATCTCGACCGCTTTTGAACGCTTTGTACCACTCATAAACACGTGTTTTTGATAAAGTCGAATCACCGTAAGCCTTCTGTAACATTTTCAGTGACTCCGAACACGAAATTCCATTGGCGATGCAAAATTTAAGACAAACTCTTTGTTCAATGTTTTTGTCCATTATGAAATTCGCAATACACACTAGATATGATATAACTAAAAACAGCACTGTATTTAATATAAATAACAGATGCAACTCAAACTCCGCGCCAAAATAGAAAACAGTTGTGCCAATCTAACAACAACAAAAAAAACAAAAATTTGAATTTGGAACCATAAACAAATCATCCATTCCCGATACTTTGTTGACTGAATGTATACAAAAAAGTTCGTGTTCGTGCCACGGTTGAACGTCATTCATTGCCGCGAGTGAGATGTCGGTGACGGTTTCAGTGCGCGATTTCGTGATATGATAAATGACAGTTTGACGAGCCCGTGACAGATGGATGTTAATTGTTTGCATTCCGCTGTGACAACTGATTTAGATTTTTGTGACAATGAATCTGAGAAGAATGGGATTGTGAATGAAGTTTAATGTGGCAAGAGGGCAAGTTATTAATCAGAACTTTGATAAGTATTTTATCTACTGGTGTAGATTTGAACGTACGAAACAACCAAATTGTTGATTTACTTTAGATATTTGCTGGACATAGTCTTTCTGTTCCCGGGGCCGAACAAAATCATGAAAAGACGACCATTGGCCATTACTAATGAGATATGGACAAAATAACCAAAGCCGCTAAGGTGAGTTTCAAAAGAACTGGTGTAAGAAAATTATTTAAAAAGTATACAAAGTCCGGTCAAAGTTCGGGTCCGGTATGGTCGTACCATAAGCAACACAGTTAACAGTTAGTCAGTTGTGAATCTTGTCACCTTACAATAAGGCTCACTAGTAGTCAGTTAACAGTGATGCTGTTGGTACAGTCAAGGTTATAAATATAGATACGTTCAGAGTGTCAAAAATATGTAACCACGACCTTATCACGGCGACATAAGATCGTGGTTACATATTTTTGAGGCTTTCGACGTATCTATGTTTATAACCTTGACTGTACCAGAAAGTCAAGCAGTTGACAGAAGACCGGAGCGGTTGGCGATTACTCCACCGACAAGAGCTTGGGTCTTAAATGAAGAGAGAGATACAAAGTTCAGCAATCGTGCTGTGTGTTGCAGCACTCCTCCGTGTAGGTAATATATTTTAGCATACCAATAAAGCTCATCTTGGCTAATTCAGAAGTTTATGAAACAATACCTACCATTGGTGGTCTGACGGACTTATTAGGGCCATTGTCTTAACACATATTTATTTAGTACATAATTAAGGACATGTCAATTTGTCTTGTCAAGGATCCGTACAATTGCCATTGTGTGGCCTGACAGGCGTGTCACTGTCAAAACGTTATCAAACGATTCTACTAACATGCGTATGTCGTGTTCTTAACGTAAGAAATTGGTAATTGAACTTTTGATCCGATTGGAGAAATTGGAATTCCGATATCGGGGTAGGTGACGTAGAGTTGAAGATCGTATAATAAAGGTAGCCATGTCAACAATTTTCAGTTTTTTAAAGTGACACGTATGTGTAGTGGTTTGGATAAAGTCCAAACATAAAAATGCGAGTAATTTGTCACAAATGTAGTTCGAGTTACGAAATATTTTTTATTAAATTAATAACGGCAATCATTAGAATCACGTGACTGACAAAATCATTATTAATTAAGAAACACGAGCTAATTAACGTTGACGCCTTGTGAAGAATAATTAATTACTTAACATTAACTGCAGCGGCAGAGTTAATATAATCAACTTAATTAATTCTTATTTCATCTCTGTTAATGATTCAAATTCATTGATTGACGGGTGTTAATGGGTTTGAGTTATTTGAAAGATACTTTATTCAATGATTGAATTTTGTTTTAATTTATGGATGTTAAGGTATGATGGTTCATTATATCAAGAAATATATTGAATTAAGATAGACAGTTCAGTTTTGAAACAAGTTAATGCAGTAATGGGTCGGGACCGGGTTTGTCAATACAGTTATTATTAGAGTAGATATTTAATTTCTCCTTACATTTGGAGATAATAGATAATAAATGATTGAGTATTGTCGGCCAATAAAAAGGTCGCGCATGCATTTAGAAACTTATCATTATAAATATCATGAAATAAATCGTATTTTTATAGTCGTAAGTAGTATATTTATTAGTTCACAGTTTAGGTTAATTCACTAAATTACTCACATTTTTCTTTTTACAGCCTGGAACTGCTGATATGCCAATGATGAGCTACTACTATTTAAAGAGATGTGAGCTTGCAATGGTAATAACAATTCGAATCACAGGTAACTCTTGAGTTACAAAACAATTTTATACATATGAAATGAGGCTTATATACTTGTAGTTATTTCCGACGAATGACGAATAATTCTTTAGACGCTCCCTGTATTATGATTGTGACTGAACACTTCAATGATAAACGATCCACAATAACTTGAACAAACTTAGCCCGAAATAAAATAAAATGGAAATAGATGTAGGCAATTAACCATAATAATGTTAGAGTGATGGCGTTCGCTTCCGTGCAGAGAATTATGGTTTGAGGTCGCTGGTCGTAAATCTCTATTTAGGTAAGCCAATAGAGGGCGTTGGCAAACAAACGATATCTGTGTTAATTAGTAAGGTAGTAATCAAGACGAATAGAATTTTATTGTATTTATTGGGTGAGAAATAGAAGCTACCAGCTTTGGTTTAGTCTGAGGTTTTACTACGGTGTACTTTACGACTTAGGTTATCGTAGTATTTGAAAGCAATAATGCACATTATTGGATTGGTTTAATACGTGCAAGCGGCAGTAATGCAATGCTAAAGAGAAATGAGAACTTGAAAACTTCAAGATTTTCCATTGGAAGCGCTGAATTAACCTTTTCAATGCTATTGACGGAAATATCCGTCATGGTTGACAACGCAAAATAAACCTGAGTATGTATGAATTAAGGTTGACATTAGCTCTAGTTTTTATTTGACACGGCGTTGAAAATGTTAAAGTCCCGTTGCTGCTATACCGCCCGAATGCACTAAAGTGTTAGACCCATTCCAATAGTGTTGAAAATTGGCTTGGACATTTATGTAACCCTTGTGAGTGAACTTTCCAAAGACACCAATGGCCGTTAAAATATTTAGATAATCTACAGTGAAAATATGCTATCCTCGATTGTCAGTAGGTAACAATCCAGAGATAAATTTATTCGAAGAAAAAAAAATTAGATAGAGTTGCCTTTATTAAAGTTAAATGATACTAAATTTAAAGATATAATTTTCAACCAGAAACTTTTAACAGTGATGGGTGATAGCATTCTAAATGGGTCAATCAGTCAATATGTAGGCGAAAGTGGACGGCGGGTTCGACGCGTGCGCAATGCGAAGCTGCGCCGGGTATGCTGCGTAGACGCAGTGCGATGCCCATAGGAATGCTGGCACTGCACGGCGCGTTTCTTGGAATGGCGGTGGTGGAATAAGTGAGCAGTAGCGATTAAAAAAGATATTTAAAAGGGTGAAGTGCGTTTTTTATAAACTTAAGAATACGCGTGGGCACAAGTCTGCGTTTGCTTATTTTTGAACATTTTGTGTAACAAAGTAGTTTTAATATTGGTTTCTTGTGGGTTAAATCAAAACAATCAATATTTTAGTCTACTTACAGTAATAGTTCCACATCCAATCCCAATCTAAGAGTTTTGTATGGCTACGACAGTTTTTTTTTTTTTTTATTGATATTGGGTTTGCTCTTGACCAACTCCCGCCCTTGGAGGACGAAGATTCAGTCTACGATGTAGCGAGCTCACCCAGAAGATGCCTATTCATCCTAGCTTTAAATAGGTTCAGATTGTATGCACTCGGAAATACAGACGCCGGAAGCGTTAACAGTTAACAGTTCTAAATCACGATCTATCGGGATCTATATACATCGATAGTACTACGACGACCATTTCGAATTCGACTTCAAAAACCTAAAAAATATAAAATAGGAATGAAGTTCATAACGCACCAATAAATAAGGATATAATATTCTTGTGACGTTTATAATTTATATTACGGCGTACAGTCGAGTTCAAAATATGTAGACACTTTTGCAGCTTATTTCAATGGGTTAAGGCGCAAAAGTGACAGTACTAAAAGTACCAGACGTCACATTACTCGCTCTCGCTCGAGTTTTGCACCTGAATGCATTTAGCGATTGAGCAACGACGGTAAAGTGTGAAAAATTGTCGCCACTATATTATTGTGTCAATTAATACTGCTATTGTCCCACTTGCTTCTGATTTACTCGATAGTAATCGAGTTCTCGGAAGACGAATATTGCGCGGGTCATAGCAGTTAAGATGTTAGATCGTTGGCGATATGACTAGTTGATTTAGGGCCTTATCGGCTCGTTCAGTGCTGGCGTCTCTGGTTTTCACACGAAACTAAACTGATATCACGGTTTGCGGTTTATTACCGATTCTTGGTACTTGTTATTAAATCACTTGAGGTCATTGTGAAGTGAACACGGTCTTTGTGGAACCAATTTGACAAATATCTTTTTAAAGGAGGCAGAGCTGGTCACCGGATGGTCTGTGGTCACAAGACAACGTAGATTTTGTAGCATTTTTATTTTTATCCAGTCTTTATCATTATAATAATTAATACTCAATCATAATAAAAATGCTACAAAATCTACGATGTATGTGATCAGTAGTGATCACCGTGACTGATGAACACTTGCACCAGAGGAATCGCAAGTGCGCTGTCGGCCTTTGATGAGAGATGAGTATAGGCTCGTTTCTAGTTGCCTGTTGGATATTAGTCCTGCATATGTATTTGTTAACACACACTAATGCTAAGGTAAAGTAAAGTGGATAACGAATTATGGTTGAAACTGCTGCTTTGATCGAAGCTGATACGGTAATCGGACCAGGCGTAGACCTAAAAGGAAATTGGCGAACCAATTTGGACGCATTCAATTTAAGAGTAAACTGAAAAGGCCTTGAAATTGAAGAGACGATGACCTTGTCCAGCATTTATTATGGTAAAAAAAACACTGTAGGCGCTCCGTCAATAAAATAAACCTTGGGTTGTCGTAGTCATAGCTATCAAACTAAACTTAGGTAATATTCAGTGTCACTTTCGTTTGGTCCAGGGTTCTAGGTACAGTAAAACCAAGTAAATATTGAGTCATTGTTAGCAGTTACTCTGAATTTTGTCGTGTTGTATACTTTTCATAGTCAATTTTGAATTTAGAACCTCCCCGTCTCGGTCATGTCATAAGGTTAACAGGGCCGAATTAAACGAAAAGTCGAATGCTTCAAATACCAAAACAAACGAACTTTTTTTCATTCGAGGACAAGTTTATCTGCTACAAGTATGTCCAAGTCGATCGCATGGTAGTGCAATCTACGCATGTCGACGGTCGTGGTCGTTTTGCGTCGACGCCAACAATAGCCGCAGTCTCGATCCGGCGACGATGGTGGTACGTGTGGTCTACATGTCAATTTAGTAGTTACAATAACTGCAAGTCTAGATTGTTCACCAGGAGGGCGTACTCAATTGATATAAAATAGCTATTGCCTGCGTTTCGTAGAAGTCGTTTATCATTTTTCACTAGGTGACTATCTAATTTTCCGCGATATTCATATTCATAATCGTTCTTTATAAAAAGTATTTTACGTGTCTATCCTGGATCAGGACAATCTGTGTGCCAATTTTCATCAAAATCTGTTAAGGCATGATTCAAACACAAACGTCTAACATCCATACAATATTTCTCATTTATAATATTAGTGGGATACGTTTCTGTAACAGGAAATTTCTTAACGCAAAGAAGTTAACTCTAGTGTAAAGAGCATAAGTATTCTGAGTTTCAAGTGGAAAAGGGTATAAGTCTAGTATACTCTCTATATACTCTAGTTTTTATTACGAGCTAAGTCAACTTACACCCTTTAACACTGAAGCCGCAGTTCATCTGCTTATGGAGACCGAGCCCAAAGTCGGTGAGCCTAAGTTAAGTAGGTACAACGGTGATCTTGCTGCTGCCGGCTGACTCTATCATCAGCTCAGCTTTTAGATACCTAGATACCTTTATTTTATGGAATAGAAAAGGCATACATGCCTCTTGATGTTACTCTCCGTCATCGGGTTTATATCAATTGTAAATAATTTTATTACAAACAGTGCACAAATGTTCGTAGTTCAATCATAGTTCAACATTCTATATCTAAATAAGGCTAGACTAGCAAATATCATTTTTGATTTTCGAAACTGCATTGAAAATAACCGCCCGATCCAGCGTTAGGTACCGATAAATACTACACAGATGTTTTTAGACAAGAATTGATCTGTATCGATTCGTTTTCGATTTATAATTATTAGCACTAACCAGGCGTAAAGGAGTATGACCCATAAAGAGTGATTGGAATGTTGTTTATGAGTTTTTAGTACAAGAAGGTAAGGAGTCACTGATAGCGGAAGATCCTGGATATTTCCATAAAGCTAGTCATTTAACAGGATCGCCGCCGCCTAACCTCCAAATGTTTGTCATTTTGACACATCAGGTGTGTCACCAGCGCCGAATGTGTTAACTGTAGATGCTTAAATTAATAAAGTACTTCAGAAGTGTTTAGTGGTTACTAGGTCTTTGGAATTTTACACATAATTGATACGTTGGCGAAAAGTAGCTTTCACATAGGTAGTTACCAGTTTTTTTAAATTACTTACTGTAGATTATTTGATCGGGCAACTTCCCGTTTACTTGTAATGTTTATTGCTGAAACTTTCATTAAAATAATTGTGTTTATATGTTTGTTAGTTTGTTTGGGCCGTATTCACGGTTCCACGCCTCTGAAAGTGAAGCTACAGAGATAGTAAGTGGGTATGTAGCGATGGACCTCGGGTAGATACTTTTAATCCCTGAAAATTGGACAGTTTTTAAATAATATAAGTAATGAGTTGCGAAATAGAACAGGACCTCAAACGCGTCCCGAAATCAATCCCGCTGACAGTCGCACCCCGCCTTTACACCATGGGCGGTTCATCAATTCACAAATTAAATTAGATTTCGCCAAGTGGGACAATTGCCTGCCTGACGGCCTAGAATTTAACAAACTTAACATTACAATCCGCCAAAGAGAGCACCTAACAACTCTTCATACATTTTCAGGACGTAAGTCACAGTGTCAACTGAAACGATAAGATGGCTGGTGTTTATGAAAGGCTGTATATCGGCAGACGGTCGCCAGATGCGTCTCGTTCAGTTCTCTGGAGGTCATTTTCATTGTAGAAGTCTTTCTTCATGAATAATTCAATAGGCTTCATTATACGTTCAGTATCACCGATGACGACTTCCCGTGTTTAACTTCGCGAGTGACAATGTTTGCTCTTTACCGGTTTTGTTTTGTTATTGTGTTGGACAGGAAATAGTTGTCAGATGAAATTAACTGTTCTTACTTTAGACAAACAACAGCGAATATTACCTATGTAAATAACCGGCTCTCTGGCTATGAGAACATACGGTTCTTGGTAATTTATATTATACATAGTAACTATGTACTATGAGACTCTAGCATGATGTGTCGTTGTGTAAGTTTAACGTGGTTTTGTTCGTATAATGTAAAGTCATGTATCGAAGTCACTTTAATAAAAAAAAATAATAATAATCCAGCCTATATACGTCCCACTGCTGGGCACAGGCCTCCACTCACAATGAGAGGGTTTGGGCTATAGTTCCCACGCGGGCCCAGTGCGGATTGGGAACTTCGCACACACCGTCAAATTGCTTTGCAGGTGTGTGCAGGTTTCCTCACGATGTTTTCCTTCACCGAAAAGCTCATGGTAAAGTACAAATTATATTTCGCACATAAATTCCGAAGAACTTAGAGGTGCGAGCCCGGGTTAGAACCCACGACCCTCTGCTTGAGAGTCGGCAGGTCAAACCATTAGGCTACCACGGCTTTTTTCACTTTAATTGGCTATTATTGTTAAAGGCTTATAAGATAACCTGAGGCCGAATTACAAACTGTCAAAACCTGCCAAATTCCAGGCAGAATAAAATAAAAAACGATTTACACACACTAACAGAAACAGTAATATTACCTCTAAATAAATAAGTATTAATAAATAACCGATAAATATTAACCCCACTTGCTGAGCTATTAAGTGACGAGAGCCACAAAAGATCAAAATAAAACTGGTCCAGAGACTGCTGTTATGCTAACCAATAACCAATAAACGGGCGCTTGACCTCATAAAATCGATCGACAAAAATAATCGACAATTAATTCTATTGGACATGATAGGACGGGCGTGTCCAGACATTCCGGAGGGTTTATAACGAAGGGGTAAGGGATTGGAATGAGCACGTCATGTGCTTTTTCAAGACTTTTTTTTTGATAACACAAAATCAACAGTGGGTGGACACAGGCTGATTGTATGGTTGGATGGATGGAAAGTTTTTAATAATCTTTTAACTTCTTTGTCAAAGTTAAGTTTTCCTAATCGTAAATGTCATTGATAATTGAATCATCTATCAAATGCCGTGACAAACGGCTCAATTAAGAAATCAAAACATAGATTAAAGTCGAATGTATGACAACATCAACGAATTATTAGAAATAATCCAACCTTTGGCCAATGCCACCTGTAATCCCCAGCATCGTGTGATCACCCGATACGTCCAATGTCGCGCAAGTAGGTCGGTGTTTGTGCCCCACGCATCTGTGCAAACTGCTGTGTTGATAACGTAATCGACACTGGCATTCCCAACTTTAGAATTAATAATAATAATAATAATAATAATAATAAAATAATTTATTCGAAGTAATAGGGATTGTACAATCGAAGATAGTTTAGATTAAGTACATGTAAGTGGTTGTATATAATAATTGTTAAGTTAATTGTTAAACCCTGATCTCCAAACTAGGCAAAGGCCTGTATCTTGGAAGGCCAGTGTTCTACACGTGAGAGCTATTTGAGTAGAGTTTACAACCTCTTAAGCACTATGTGGTAATGAAGACATGTTATTAACTTAACTTAATTTAAGACTAAGTGTGTGTGTGTGTGTGCGTGTGTGTGTGGGTGTGTGTGTTATGTGTGTGTATAAGTGTGTGTGTATTGATCATTCGCTTTAGGTAGGTAGAAGTTTTTCAGTATCATCATAGTTAAGGATTTGTAACCATTTCCTTACTTTATTTTTTACCTCGAACTTACTTAACTTGTGAATGCTTAAGATGTTATTTACACAATTATAAACTATTGAGCTAGATATGTGAAACTGTCGAGATGAGAATTTCGTTTTGTATAAAAGTATGGGGCAGACTCTAAGATTACTCCTTTTTGATGGATCTGACTGTGGTACCTGCAAATGTTTGCGTAGGATTGTTCGAAGTACAAAGAGCTGTCTCACTGTAACATCTCTCATAATTACTTGAATTATGCTTGTAACATTAAACCGGGGTAACTTTGGCCCTGATTGTTGTCTTATAACTATTTATGATATGTTAACTAAAACTAACGTTCCTTTTGCGTTTCTTTTTAAGAATTGGATTAATAAAAAGTGTTTATTCACGGGTGGGCAATGTTACCCCCAGGACCAAAGTTACCCGGTTTTCCTGTTTCCAATTGAAGATTAGAAGCGTCTTTAAGTTAAATCTAGAATACATTACATCCAAACGAAATTTGAAATGTCTTGGAGTGGAATTAGTTAGGGTAAACATAACCCATCAAACCATCATAATCAATATCGTAGAATAGGAACCTCTTCTCATTCAAAAATATAAAAGGAAACCCCGTCTTTCGGAACGAAATTGAATAGTTGTTTTTATTTCCGATTTTACCCTAAAGAAAGGCTCAAATACCCACAAAATGGAGACACTGCTACACCATGAACCTTGGCGCTGCTGATCTAGTCGAAAGGAGTACAGTTCTCGGACTGCGTAGCGAATATATATCAGCATTTTTTAAGATCTTATTACTCTAATAAAAAATATAAAAGATATTTTTTTTTAAGAGGAGACCCCTGCTGAGGATAGAGGGTACCTTTAGAACCATGAATTGTGGGATTAAACTGAGAACGGTTAGGTCCTATTATCGGCCTTCGCAATACCGTTGTGGTTAGGTCATTCCAAGTTATTTATGCGAATTCATATTGTGTACTAGAATACAGATGGTCTGTGTACAGTAGTCGATGAAACTGATTGAGTCATGATGACATTACGAGTATGCCCTGATTACCCTTGCAAATCGCAAGCAGGCACTGGGGAGCGGCAGTTTAACCATCCTATACTTCATAACAGTTAGAAATATGGTTTTTCTCAAAGACAGAAATAGACGTAGACGAATAACATAGACTGACATAGACGTACATATAGAAAAAGACAACTACATCAGATTATCTAGGTACTTGTTTTGTAAAAATATTGTAAGCGCATTTCATTTTGTATATTTTTTTTACATTTATTTTTCTGAAAAACTTTCAAAGAACTTTATGTTGAAGTTCGCATATTAGTGGCTGATACTTAGATTATTTAGCAAATTGACATGTTAATTAAAGAAGAACTGCGTAGGTATCTGCACTAATCGCTAACTAGATACGCACGCTTTCATAGAGTAAAGTTTTGGTGTAATCAAATCTGATATTTGTCCTTTATAAAGAACGCTTTTAATCAATCAATTCTATGATCATTATATCATAATGCGAAGTACAAAATAAAAAATAGCAAAAATAGAAATGACTTCATCTAAGCTGGGCAATTGTGAGGTTAATAGGTGTTGCGTAAACAGCAGGGCCTGACGATGATGTCAATGGTCAACTGGTATTGATCTCGAGAATGTCACAGCGCTAATGGGCTTGAGCGAAGCAATATTGTATAAATGTGTTTACTAAGGTTTTAGCTGGCTACCAGCTCTAGCTGGTAGCTGGACGAAGAAATCTGTAAAAATTATTTCTTTCGCAGTTTTTAATGATAGCAATACATAATTTTATTTATTTTATCATTATTAGTAGGATAATAATCTGAAAGGTTGTACGGGTGTTTGTGTTTAATTACGCTTAAACGGCTGGGCGGATTTGGAAGAAATTTAGTATACAGATAATCCTTAGTGGCACATCCCGGTAAAAATTAAGTTCTTGAAGAAAAAGCTATAAATGACTTCAGGTACGAGTAAGCATAACCTGAACAAATAAGTAGATAGTTTCATAACTTCAGTAGCCTTCGCGCTCGTTTCATAGGGAAATACAATATTTTACCTCTGCGGGCCTATGGTGCTTTTCCACCGGCGAGGCGAAGCGAGGCAAGGCGAGGCGGGGATGGAGTTGAATTGAAATTTGTATAGTAAAATTTCTCGCTCGACTGCGGTGGAAATAGTACGTCGCAATAAAGGCGACCAAAATATGTATGTGGAACCCCCTTATCGCGGTTGATAAATGTTGATACAGCATCCGTCACTCTTGCACGAACGTACTGGTCAGACAGTGACAGATGTTTTACCCACGACCATGACAGGCTGATGCAGTTTCCATAAATAATTTATGTAAGTTTAGTGGTATTAAGATTATGCAACTTTTTCTACATAATACAATTATGATAAGCACAATCAGTGCTGTATTGGGTAAATTTTGCACGGTATTTAAGACTGCACGTAATGACATATTACGTGTGATGTCCTTGTACTACTTATTATAACACGCGATAATCCATCACATTCCCGAAAATGTGTATCACTAAATAAACAGTTGACTTTGTTCTTAAGTGTAATAAATCCAACAGAGCACTGAACGGATTTATTACTCTCCGGCCTTGAAATAATTGGCTACAATTACTAATTGAGTCATTTAATTACTTACTACAGTATGGTATTTACACAGGAGACGCATTTGAGCTTTTTTTTTTAATTTATTTAAGTATCTTATTATCAATTAAATTTTACATTTGATAGCATCGTTATACCAAAGAGAGCTTTGTCTCGATGCCTAAAAGTAAAGTCCTTTACTGCCTCACTCAGAGACGTCAATTATTTATTAAGTTCGATTAAAGTTGCTGCGTCTTATTCTATTGCTATTAGCAAAGAAAGTTACAGCAGCAACTTTAATCAAACTTAAAAGTTAATTGACGTCTCTGATTGCGGCCGTTCATTTTTATAGAATTGTACATTGTAATAAAGTATATGCACATACATAAATGTTCCTAACTTTTTTTATAATACACACTAAACTAGATTTATCATTATGGCATTATGCCTGTTCATCGAATTGTCAATAGCCGGATAAAAAAACACTCTTCACACCAAGTTCAAAGTCTCTTTCGAGTGGTTATATCATGCTTATATTTTGAACTTAAAATTTTGTATAAATCTTTTTCAATAGCCAAATCTGACCAATCTAAATGTGTGTGAACGATATCTTTAATTTGAGTAAGTGCATCGACCCCAGTCCGGTGTGCCACGGCTCGACTGGTCGCTTGCAGATTCACTTGACGGGTTTTTCTCGTTGATCAGTGGTTGCATATCAATCTGTACCGTTACTTTATTTTGTCAATAAATCTTACCTACACAATATTTACGGCTAGCTATTTGCAGTTTCGCATAGATTAAGTTCTTGGAAACGTGTTTTACACCGATATAATATTGATATGTAGCGTAGGTTTTTTGATACGTTATAAATGCTTTAATTTATATGTTAGATAAATATTGCAGTTTTAACATAAAGATATGACGAGATACTTAACCCCTTTTTAGTTTTTTGCGTCTGTAATCTTTTTCATTTACCTGTTGACGACGATCGTAAAGTTTTGGCACGGTTACCGTTAGCGCGATTTCGACACCGATAAAAAATTTATTCTTCCTGTCTTAGCTCGTTGGTTTACGCGGTCGCTTATTTAAATCAGGACGTGAAAATAGCACGAATCTAGAGTCTGTGTCAATCCAATTTACAATTATGTAAACAAACGGGTAATCGTTTGACCGTGGACTAATTAATTATGAAAAATCCTAGAGCCTATATATTATAAATCAACGTCCTAGATGTTTATAATGTTTAGTTTACAGTAAAATCTTGAAAGTCAAAAATAATGTAAATTACATTATACTTTGAAATTTAGATATAAAACTGAATAAAAGTTAATTAGATTTGATTGTTGGATAAAAGGTTGATAATGGAAATTGTAGGAGTGATTCGAACTTATCGAATGTGTTTTGAAAGGCAAATGAGATGACTGCTGATGTAAGATGACTAAGGAGTTCATACTCGTACAGATTTTATTTTCTTTGTAAGTAATAAAATTATCATATTGGGAATATGAATGATCTGACTTTTAAGTACATATACAATGCGTCCGTCTGTCTGTCCGCGGCTTAACTGTTTAGATTTATTTAATAAAATCTGACGACGCGCGATAAGCCTATTCTAGTTAGTAGTGAGTGTAGTGACACTAGTGGGCCTGCTTAGCTTACGTAGCTAGCGGTCCCAGGTTCAATTCCTGGTAACATCATTATTTGTGTGATGAGTAGTGAGCACGATAATGTGTTCCTGAGCCTTGGATGTTTTCTATGAATTCTCATTTTTTTATTTGTAAAAACTGGACAAAGGTAAACATATACCATTGTCCAGTACAAGTTTTAGCTAGGTCTAGGTTAACTTGTGTGAGATTATCCCATAAAAATTTGCAATAGTTCAAGCCATATAATATTCATTGCACATTGTTAGATCATTATATCACTATAAAGAACCATGTCGCAGAAAACAAAAGATTAGTCGAGTCGTAACTATATCTCTTTCTCGTGTTTTGACGCTGTCATTATTATTTATAAGGCATCGTAGAATCTTATTTTTTTAATCCGTGATGGTAACACGTGTATTAAAGCGGGTAAACAATGCCCACGCTCGTCGCCGGTGGTCCAACTATTTACTTGATTCTATTTTAAACAAAAAGCGAGCGAAGTGTTACGCACATGATTGTATCTATTCTTCTTGTGTGATGGTTCAATATTTTTGAAAAGAATGTAAAATTTGTGAGATACTTAGTGTATTATTAGATCCTGCTCGGGAAAAAACATGCCAACCATTATAAATTTTATTATAGCTCAAATAGCTACTCGTTTCAACAAATAACAACGAAAACGACGCGATTCTCAGTTCCCATACAGCTACAAAAAGCCTTCCATAACAAAGTAACTAAGAAATAAGTAAAGATTGATACAAACATCGCGTCAAATATGTAAACAGACCTTATTATCAGTCGCATACGCTCTTAGATATTTTTGACGTTTTGGGAACGTACATATATATTTATGACTTCGACCGTTAGTAGGTACCTACATTCCAGAGATCCGCACAGAAACGGGAATGGTTTCATCCAAACTGACAGCTGCTATAATTGGACAGTGAAATGGAACAGTAAACCCAATCCTTTTTTTAATCCGGATCAACAGGCTTCTATGAATGATATAAGCTGATTTTCATTTTTGGAGGTAATTTTTGTTGGCAAAGATTTTTATTCAGTTTTGTCTCACATGTTGACCTTTATATAAGTAGATGCCGCCATATTTGTATTTAGAAGATAAAAGTCTCGAAAAGAGGCCTCAAGTCGCAATAATTACGTCTCAAGACCGCAACGACCGATATCAGTAATTTTATAATATTAACTAATACAATATGTAACTGGGATCAAAACAAATATTCCAATCAAGTATTTTATTGACACCTTGAACCATGACTATGGGCGCATTAAATGGAAGTTATTGCTGTTATTTGTAATAAAACGTATACTTTGTAATACGTATTGAATCCAGTTTATACAACCGTTTTATTTCTTATTAAGTAAGTACCTACACGTTTTATTAAAAAGCCTTTTTAGGGTTCCGTAGTCAAACTAGGAACCCTTATAGTTCCGTCATGTCCGTCCGTCTGTATTTCACACTTGACTTTTTCTCAGAAACTACATATAAGTGTGACAAAATTGAAATTTTGTATACGTATAGAAATTTTTACCGCGAACAAAGATCAATAATATTTAAAAAAAAAAATACTTATTTTAGGGTATCTCCCATACATGTGGAGCCAAGGTAAAAATTTTTATTTACCTTATAACATCGAATGAGGTATCATTAGATAGCTCTTAAAAACACATTTTGTGTATGTCATTAACAATTTTTAGATTCCCTTCCCCTTTAGGAGATATTGTACTTGATAAGCGTCATTTTTGCTAGAATTGCGTGTCCCCACCCCCTACAGCCAAAACTACTGGTACTAAAAATCTGGAAAATATGATAAATGAAAGTATATAACAAACTTAAAAGGAAAACTATCACGACTAGGTAGGCTTTATTAGTTTATACCTACACCGAAAATCGGCTAAGATAAATTTGAACAGGAAATTAGCTAATATTTATGGTTTTCCCATATTGTTTTTTGTATTTATAGTAATGGCAACGGAACCCTACACTGAGCACGGCCCGACATGCTCTTGCCAGGTTTTTTAAATGTAATTTAATAAACTATAATTGGGTAATAGTACTTTCATAAAATTGTCTTAAAAAAGTTACGAACTCTATATATACATTATTTCATTATTAACTTTGTATACTTACAGATAAAAGTATCAGTATTTTATTCAGCAATTTTTTTTGCAATATTTACATTACTTTTTTATTCATATGCTCTGCATTCAACGTTCAATATGCGAACCCGTGAATGCAATTCCATCTGTATCCTTTCAAAGGTGAATGAAATGCCTAGAATTGCTTTCACAGGCTTTTCTCTTGTTTACGCGATGAGTGGAGCGGGCTGTAAGATAATATTGATCATCATATCTCAATGTAAACACTGGCTACTAAATGCGGCTCGTAATATATTATTTTCAAAATAACCCGTCTATTGTTCTTCGTAGCTATGTTTCAGACACAACAAAATGACATCTATACTGGCCACTTCGATTTACAGAATTCTAAATTTAAGCTCCTTCCTACCGTCTTCTGGCTTGCGGACTCAAATTGCCGTGACTGCAATCCGACTACTATGTTCTCTCCTTTTTAGATTGTATTAGTTAGAGTGAGACGTAGAACATATTCATCCTACACAGTTGAATTCTGCATATGTTTACACTATCGGTTCTAAGAAGCGTAAAATGAGATATTAGCATCGCATTTCGTATTACGGACGTGTCGCAGCTCTAGATCGGTTTCTGAGGCGTTTGTATGGTAATTTATTATGGCATCGCTTAGGAACGGGTCCAACTATTCGAATAATAAATAATGCTAGCGTTAATACTTGACATAATAGCTGAAAGCTATTAAGACATCGAGGGATTATGCGTTCCAAAGTACTCCGAGATGAACCAAGCTTATTTCGGTGATCTGCAAATATTGATACACTCGTATGTTAAATTTCAACAATAAGAGTTTATTTAGAATATTCATGATAAACCGATACCTACCCTAAATTAACCATATCACATATTTTACTCCTGTAACAAAAAACCTCTCAGGGTATTGGATATTGGATATGGATATGGGATACTGTCGTTTACACAATCGTTCGTAAATAATTAAGACCTTTAAAACATTTCTTGATTTCAAGAATCGTGCTCACGCAATTATGAGCCTTGTCTTTAAGATTTACGACTGTTCTTTATTTTAATGGCAATGGCTTAATTGAAAGCAATTCTTGGAGATCAAATACCAAGCAAATTCAGACGCTGAAGCAACAATCACTTGGCAATTTTTATTACCCATTACGCAAGTGTCCAATATAATATCCAGTCTAATGTCTATTGACAATACTAATTCACTTAAATATACGCCATTAAAGCTTCATTTGAATTTATAGCGAACGGTAAAATTAAAGTGGTTCGGCCTCGCGATCTTGAATTGTCTTAAGACAATTCAAGATCAATTCAAGATGACAATTGTCATATCTCATCAGCCTGTATTTTTAAATTAAGTGTAATTAATGATAACACGAACTTACCTGCCTGTACGTGGAGTTGGATCATTATTATGTGAGCTGTTCTATTTATTCGATGCGATTAATAAGGGCTAATTAAGGGACATTGTTAACGTGGCTGTATAGCGACAATGTACAAATTGTGGATCTACTTTTGATGTTGACTGTACAAGTAATGTTTGACGATGATTGTGATAAGACTGACCTTGCAGGCGAAGAGCGCGTTCTGCCAGGTCGCCGGGGTCTCGCTGAAGAAGTAGCAGCTGTGACCAAGCCGGATGAAGTGCGGCGGACACACGTACGACATCTTCGTTGAGTTCAGCCGCCCCTCCACTCCTTTACCTGCGATTGGAGATAGTTATTATAATCACCCTGTAATACTAATCGAAATTTGCAAAGCCATGTCGGTTGGCAGTTCTTCTGTACATTTGCTTTTAAAGATTAAGTTGTTTGTTTTTAAAGAGTTTTAGTTTTCTTTAACTTTGGCATACGTTTTTTTTTAGCTATAAATCTAGATAATCGGAAATTAACACTCCAGAACTGGGCCATAAAATAAAGTACAGCAAAGCAACAGACGCGTTAGAGCCTATTTTTAAGCACCTTGTATTTAGTATGTAGTATGTCATTGTATATTTGGATGGCGACTACATACCTACTACAAAACGGTAAAGAATGTCCATAAGAACCTGAATTGCTTTGGGTCATAGCGGGATTATGAGCAGTATGCCAAAATTATTATAATATAAAGAAGATAAAGATAAAGAAAGTTTATTGATAGACCAAGCACAAGAATACATACAGAAAATGTCCCTTGGACTCCAAACTAGGCGGCGCCTGTATCTTGGAGCCCTGTGAGCCGGTTTACAGAAAAGGTTTACAGAGTGAACTTAAACGAACAATAGTACAGTGAAAAGCAAATTATTAAGTTATACTTTAAAAAAATACTAAAAAGGAATACTTTGGCATTTCATTTCGTAAGACTAAGGATACTCAAAAGATTTACTCCAGAACCAAGTGTGTGTGAGTGTGTCTATAAGTGTGTGTGGGAGTGAGTGTGTGTGTGTTTGTGTATACAAGAATGTTTGTGATATATTATGATTATTTATCTCAATGCCTCAGCCCGCTAAAAACCTCATAAATCAGGATTGCTGCAGCGGAATAGTTACGTATGGAGAATGCGGTGGCGTTGTAATTGACAGTTTTATCACAATACAGCCTCTATATTTTGCCTGTACATTGTTTTGACATAGCTGTAGTGTCTCATAATTAATCTTCTTTTTTTTTCAGTGCCGGATTAAGTCTCCATGGTGCCCTAAGAATTTCTACTTGTGGGTGTCTGTTTGACAATTGGTGGTGTCAATTTTGATTTGTGATTTTGGTGACCCCTCACCCGTGATGCCCTAAGTAGTTATTTACTTTGTTTAATGGCTAATCCCGAACTGTTTTTTGCCAAGAAAGGGCACAAAGATGCACATAAAGATGCAAGAGTTTATAGTTCACACTGCAACATAAACATATACTTACATTGCGACCAAAACACGATGTACAAGATGGCTGCGACCGCCAACATTTTCCCTCTCCTTTCCAACGCTTCCATTTTCAAACTTTCACTAACAACGGTTCTGCACTTATTAGGAAAATTAGATACTGAACTCACTGACACCGCTTTATACGAACGTTACACATTTTTAGAAGTTAGGTCATTTCTTTTGTGAACACCTGAAACAAATGAAAACAGCATTAAATGATGGCTGAATATCGCCAAAGAAAAAAAAAAGTGTACATAGTTAAAGACAAAAATTAAGAAATGGTAACTTTTCCGGTTCGTCACGAAAATTAACGATACTAAATATATGACTAATTTTCATGACGCACTGGCAATTTCTTAATTTTTGTCCGTAACGATGTACACTTTTTTTTAAAAAACGCCCTAATACCTGTGATACGCTGACATAGAAACAGCGTCTTTTGCGCAAAATTATAGAATGCTATCATGATATCACTAAGATTTGGCAAATATTCGTGTAGGTGCCCTATCATTTTTTATGTTAAAGACAGAGACGCCAGTTCAAATATTCGCATTCTCGAAATATGTGAGGTCATTTAAAAAACACCTAACTTCCTCATGCGAAATATGAATTATCCAGGAGAATATGCGGGACAGAATTTGGGGACGCTTGATTATGATAGTTATTATCGGTATGCTTCTCATTAATATTTGACGATATACATTGTGTTGGTTTACGTAAGAAGTATTTATTCATTGTAAACTGTACAAAAGATGGAAAATGAAATGACAATAGCATCACCGTTGCCCATTGCGAGCACACTATTTTTGTTTTAGGACTAAAAGCACATGATTTAATTTGAATGACTGGTTTAATTTTGTTCGTCTCAAACAAATATACTGCAATTTCAGCTATATCAAACGACGTCATCAAATTATTGTTGGTATACTCGTAAGTATGAAATTAGAGTATCTTAACTGTAGCTTTTACTTCTTTATTTGAAACCTCATCAGACCTTGCAATGTGACGTTTAATAGCTTCAAAGTTAATCTCAGTGCAGCCAAGGTTTACGGCGCTAAATATTATAACTATCTGAATCTAGATTTCTCCACGGCAAACTTTCTATGACCCGAATGGACATGACTTATTGTTAATGTAGCGGCAGATTATAGGGTTTGGAGTACTTTAGAGTATAAGTTTAGTTTGCTAATTAGTCATAGCAGGTAGTTCACGGTCGTGGGTTTGAATTTAAGCTTCTAATTTGTACAAGACTCCTAATCTGACGTTGTAAATTTATAAATTGCTAAGTAGCTTTAAACTTTTAAATTTAGATATACTTCTTGATGCAGATGGTGAACTTGATGCCTTAAGGAGTTCTGTATGAGCTAACCAATGGGTCAGATAAAAACAGAAGAAGGTTGGTGCTGACATGGTTATGAAACCTCATGGTAAGGGTTCAGGCACAATTGTGCTACTTTATTAGCAGATCAATCATCTTCAAAGCTAAAAATTGAAAAAAAAACCTGCAGTGCAAATGTGCAGTTCTAGAATGACTAGCTGTTATCCCATTAGACCTAGGGCTAAACGCGTGATCTATGCATTATAATAACTGGGCTTTGAAGTTGCCGACCACTCATGTAATAAGGTTAATTGCAAATGGATTTCACGGGTAAATTATAGACTTGAAAAGGTTTGTTAGGTTCAGCATTACTGTAATATTTCGCATTTACAAATAGTGATACAAAAGGTGGTCTTTTATTTGCTATTGCATACAATATGTTAACAGACATTTGCTATAAGTACCATGTTCACGTTACTAAAAGACACGCCTTATTAGGTTTCAAAGTACATTAAACCGTTAGTAGGCACTGGGTTTGGTTTTCCAAGAACAAGTGTATAAGGTGACATGTTAATTCATGGTTTTAACTTAAAAAAGTACAAATATAAAGATACAATCTCGTATAAATTGCTCTTCTAAAAGCTTAAGGTTCGTGATATGAGTACCTACTACGACAACGATATACATGGAATATTAAATACATAGAAAACATCCAAAACCTAAAAACAAATAAACGTACTCTTACACAAATACCTTTACCGGAGTTCGAACCCAGGACTGCCAGCTTTGTAAGCAGGGTCACTATCAACTGGCTAACCACGACATCGTCGTTGGTCTAAAGTCTTTTGGCGAAGGACGTTTTACCGTATACGGTTTATGTTCAGAAAGCATGAAATCTTAAGCTGAACTGAAACCTAATTGAATCCGTTACGCTGATTAACGACGCAGTTAAAGAGCTCGGTTAAAACTGACTATAAATGAAGTTCAAAACTGTACTTCGTCGTAAACTGGAAATAATACCTGTGGTCTAAGATGGCACTAATACAACATCGTAAATACCACGACGTCGGCCAGTGCATGAGAAAGGCTAGAAGTTTGTAATTGCTTTTGGGACCTGTTATGGTAAAAGAGGTGAAGATGGCCAAGTTAAAAATTACAGGGCTTGGAAAAACTACGAAAACTAGTAAGGCGCTATCATTGTTATTAGAGTGAAGGGCAGAAATTCTGCGAAAGCTTAATAACGTTGACAAAACCTACCGTCCATATTGTAAAAAGTGTCAACGTTCGTTTGATAATTATGCAGTAGTAGGTACGTATAAAGTGGGCTAGTTTCCGAAACTAGACGACAAGCACCTATTTTGCCTGTGGTGCTACGTAAGTATCTCCGTCCCTAGAAATTTCCAGGGAACTTTGCCAAAATGTTTCTCAAAAGAATTTAACACTCCATTTCTCACATGTTCAAAGCAACGTTGCCTAGCGATTGGGCACAACAATCAAGTTCATAGCAACCTGATACTGAATACATACCGCAAGGCAACCATGCGTGCGTTGCGCTTGATAGTGTGCATAAAGTGACAGGGCCAAGTTCAAGAAATAAAGTACCCTAACTGAATCCCGGGCTTTAAATCCTTACTCAAATTCCTTAAATATGATAGCAGTCGTGTTAAGTAAGAAACAACTAATTATAATAGTTGGAATTTAGCTCATCTTACTTCTAAATAGATACAATTATCATATTGTTAAGGTTTTAATAGAATAATGTGTGTACAATGAAAAAATAAACACATATAGGTATTCTATTAAAACGTTTACAATATGGTAATTGTTTCTATTTAGAAGTAAGATGAGATGAGCTAAAACAAATTGGATCAAAACCCCAGGATCTTGCAAGACCAACTAAGCTAAAACCGTACTTCTACCTATATGGATTGTATAAGAGCATTGGAGACATTTTTTTTGTTTCTATCTACTCGTAAATTCTTACTTCTAGCAATACAGGGTTGATATGACTTTAACTACCTACATATTATATTAAAAACATGTACTTGGCGCGGTTTTTCAAGTGCATATAAAATTGTGTAATTTTTTCAACCCGGGATATAATCCACATCAAAGATCTGTATCATCACTCGTGTTTACTGAAGTGATAACAAAAAATAAAACAAAAACTGCGGGATGAGCAAAATAGGCACTACCTAGAATTGTTTTATATCATAGTACAAGCCTAGAGCTTAGTTTGGGACTAAGTCAATTTGTGTAAGATCATCCCATGATATTTCAAATTATAGAAAGTGTAGCCAGCCATATTTAACAAAAATAAATAGTTTACCTTAAATGTCGAAAAAATTCAAATCCGAGACATACAACCGGTACAACTTCCCAAAGAACACCCCAATTAAAGAGTAAAAATGTTTCTTTCTTTTTCTTTTCTTTCATGCATTGTTAACTTTACCATACCCCCATTTTAATTGCATTTCCAAGAGCACTAACCGCGTCTCACGAAAGTAAGTTTAGTCACTTGAGCGCAGGTTCGAGTGCACTCGAGAACTCAAACGACGCCGGCAGATGAAATATTGGTGCATGACTGTTTTGGAATGCAAGCAATAACAAGCGTGCGTACCTATGCGCTTATTACTGGCTGTTGAATTGAGTGAGATTGAAGTTGAATCTTTGGTATAATTATAAATTATAACTTTGAATATTTAGTATTAAGGCAAGATAATTATTCTCATTTTGTTTTTCAGGGTCAATTGATCATTTATTTACTTATTACCGCTAGTAAGTTATCCGGTTTCTCTGCGATTTATTATCAGATTTTTACAGAAAATAAAGACATAAGCGTGGTAGTAGATTTATTAAATTATTTACATTTTACGAGACAAAATGGATAAGTCAATGACACTCCTAAAATATCTTCACGGAATCAATAGCAAAAGCTTCTGTGGTGGTCCACATACATAGAATTACAGATACTGCTAACTAACGTAACCCTCTCTTTTCGTCTATGACGTTACCGACGTGACGTCTGTCTATAACTACCTAGCTGTTTACTGGGACATAGCCCACATACCTATCAGGTTAATCCCTATTTTTATCAGGTTATTTTCAGCCCACATTACGCATAAAACCTTGTAATTACCCGCTGACCTTAGGGCAGCATACAAGCCTCGAGTTACATGTTTTAGTGACATCGTAAAATAATACTGGCAGGTCTATCTTTAACGTCAGCTTCGATATTTGTCGATGGCATAATACAAAAACATAAACTATAAAAAATATGACTCGTATAAAATAAGGTCCGGTTATTTATGCGGATTTGAATAATCAGCCGCCGTTTCTAAAATATCTATCCCAATCTATTTGTGCCAATCACAGCAAACTACTTCGTGTTATAATCTAGGTGCCACACCATGTTCTAAAAAAATTCAGCATTTAGAAAAGACCACCGTTCTCTCAACTTTGACAGGCGCTCATTGTTTCTTTGTTCTAAGAAGTTTCGTTTTAATTTTCAAGTGTCTTTGGCTTTTAAAAATAATAAATCATTCCTGCCACCATGGGATGGGATGTTTGGGTTACCGTTTATTCAGAACACTGTGTCATTATTACAGCATACCATATAACATTTTATATTTATAAACAAAATTCTTCAAATTTAATATCTTGTTATGCTTGGTGCGGCAAGCAAAGATAAACATTTAGGCTGGTATGTATGAGGTTGTTTAAATTGGAGAACGCTGATTGCAATTTGATTTCGTTGGGCTAAATACATAATTTGAGGTAATGGCTAACTTTTAAATGGAGACATTACTTACCCTGTAGATTGTTAACGATGCACATTTAATATTAAATGGCAAGTAAGTAATATCAGTTTATAATCTACAGGGTGTCCCAATATCAGTTACCCACATTGACACCGGAGGTAGACCAACCTAAGACGGACCGAACCAGCCTAACATGACCCCAGTAAAAGTCGCATGGTTTTCGAGATATGCCAGTTTAAAGTTTGTACTGGAAAATAACTTTAAACTGGCAAATCTTGAAAACCATGCGATTTTTACTAAGATCATGTTAGGCTGGTTCGGTGTGGGGACAATGCGTAACGCATTTACACTCCGTTAAAAAAAAAAAAACAAAAGTAAAAAAAAAAAAAAAAAGAGAAAAAAAAAAAACAAAAAGTGTCTGGTTCGGTCCGTCTTAGGCTGGTCTACCTCCGGTGTCAATGTGGGTTACTGATATTGGGACACCCTGTATATGATATCATTGCTGAAGCTGTCTGCTGAGGCTAGGTTAAATGTTTGTATTTAATATATTTAATAACAAGTTTAGATATTGCAAAACATAAACTAACTATATCTAGTGGCATACGATCATTCATACGATGAACAATTCTATGATTTGGGATATCAAACACAATCACTGATTATGTTTGATAATCAGAGTAAAGGATGAAGCCGACGAACGAAATGAAATAACCAACGCATTTACAATGCATACTGAATGTGATACATTACAGTGTAACTTAAATTTCCCTAAACGCCAACTAACGTCACTTGAAACCCTTAAATGCACATAAATTAACCAATTCTTAGCTGCTGGCAAACACGAGGTAATGCGGTTGTCAAGGCTAATTACTTACAACGGGGAGAGTACACATACATAGCAAGTGAATATCAAAAAGTTAGAATGAAACCTCTGGGAAAGCTCTTCAGGGTTCGAATTGGAACATATTTGTGTCCGGAGATATTCCTTTTTAATTTTGAAGGTGTGGTGTTAGTTCCACTTGTCTCGGGACGTCTGCCGCAAGCTGCTGAGTGTCCATTGTGATACGACACGTAAAACGCCGTTGTAATTTTAGCTATTAGTACTAAGTAATCTAAAGCTTGTGTGAGATTGAATGTCAGCTGCGAACGTCTCTATTTGTACGTGCCTAAACACAAGGATCAAAAGTCAAGGCTAAAGGGATTATGCTATAATACGAGTATAATGATTTTATCTTAGGTTCGTCACTAATGCCTTGAAACGAATTGCTGATGTTACGGGTAGTTTACATGTAGAGTGCTAAAAGGGTAGGGACCTAAATAACAGTCCCTCTAAACAGACACTCTAAATAACAGAGTATAATTTGGTGAATCCGAACTACATTCTTGATCTTACATAATATGAGACTGGCAGATTTATATATAATATAAAAGCAAAACAACTCGTCCACGAATATATTCGTTATATATTTGTTATAACAAATAAATTCATTTAAATGATTTGCGAAAACCAGTTCAGGTAGAGTGGCAAAATTAACTTTACTACTGGAAAAAGATACATTCAAATCTGTGCTTACTAAATTCAAGACAGTTGCAGAGAAGGCGCTTCTTTCAGTGACACAAATAGGTTTGTATTGGAATCATTAGCATCCTACACACATTAATTGTGATTCGTGTTCTTTCATGAATACTAAGTCACGGTCAAATCGTTTATAATGTCGCCAAAATACATAGACCACGTAAGAAATAGGAACTCCTACATCTATTTCATTTGATTATGTTATATAGGTCTAGTGGAAATGTTAATGATGTTGGATTCAGAAAGTACTTGTGCTATACACGGGTTATATACTCGTATGCAAAATGAAATTATTAATTTCTCTATATTCAACCGATTTAACTTGCTAAAATTTTGTGACTCCAACGAGTCCATGATTTCTCAAACAAAATCTTGTCAGTAAAAGAGTTTTCTTGATTTCTTTTTACTTCACTGAATTTCTATGTGACTTATCACAATTATGCGAGCTTAGCATGCATGCACGAGATAAAATTTGACAGGTGCTAGGGAAATTAATACATCTATTCCATATTGTAACGTAAGACTTATTGCTTAAGGTTTAAAATAAGTGTCTCGTCTCGACTTTTATTACCTTTTATTACTAAGCGACTATAGAGATTTTCACATTTTTATAGCGATTTTATCAAGACGGGACACTTTTATTTTAAACCTTAAGCGTTAAGTCTTATGTTAGAATATGGAATAGAAGTATTAATTTCCCTAGCACCTGTCAAATCTATCTCGTGCATGCATGCTAAGATTGCTAAGCCCGCTGTTCCACACAAACTTGATACCAATAGTTAGATAGATGAAGGAAGCGGAAGTGTTTTGGAAACGGTTACTCATTCGCATGCAAGCCTGCGCTGCGCTTTCGAGAAAAGCTCGTCTCATTCCGCTTAAAGCGTATTTGTGTTGCAACTGTTGCACCAGACGTACATACGTATCGTGCCTAATGGTCGACTGGACGAGAATGCTAACAGGCATTAAGTGACCGCACTTACCTTTATGGTAATAATCCCCGTGTATAAATTACTTTTTATAATTTAACTGCTCTTAAGATGGAGGAAAACATCGTCAATTTTGACTGGTCCCCTTATAGGTTTAGATTCTTCTCTACAATCCGTCCAATTCTAAGATCACTCCAGTTAGTAGTTAACACAAAAAGGTTATGGTATACGTAATTATGTAGAAACTAGTAGAGTTTTTTTATTTATGTTAACGATGATTGATTGCTATGTGAACATCGATGACAGCTATAAGGTTAATCTTCCCACCAAATGCCATGTGAGTCATTCTCAAACCGAGACAATGGGAAATATTGACTTTGCGTAAGGACAGTGTTTTGTAACTTACTAAAGTTACTTACGTAGTTACACAAAGATGCGCTAATACAAAATTTACAATACGTATTATCGTAGTTTCAAATTATTATTATAAATTACCGTTTATGTTATATTTTGTCGCCTAAGCCAAAAAAGATAAATCTACTTTTAGTCTTAAAGCTAGATTTAAATTCAGTCCGACAGTTCCATAAATTCTGACAAATTTAGACTGAATTGAAAACCCAAACTAGACTTATCTTTTACGCACAAGTGGCACTTATTTGCATCTTAAATAGTCGAAATAAAGTGCAAATCTGCTAAATCATAAAGTAATTTCGTAATCTTGCAGAAGCCCGACAGATCTCGCCAGAACACTGGTGTCTTGATCATACTCGTATCATAACACTTATTCGTCGTCTCTCGTATTACAAATCCTTTTCGATAAAGGTAAAGGTAGGTTCCGATATCTTAATTAGTATGTAAGCGAGGTCCGGAGAAATTCGCCCACCCGCCGCTTGGCATTTGTCTTTCGGTTTGCTCAATAGGATGCCGCACTTATAATTTGGAAGACGTAATTATCTTGGAAACAATAGGTTTATTTGCAGTCATTATTTATCATTACCATTCATGTGTATGGTAAGATATAAAACACTATGACGTCCTTGAAATATTTAGTCATAAATCTCGTACAAATTTCAATAGTAAATTTTTAATGTTTGTGTACAGATGTTCGTTTTCGTCCTGCAGACTTTGCCATTAAAGGGATCTCAACTCGCGATCCGCAGCTGAATCAGTGATATAAATTCATAACTAGCTTAATAACTAGCGTAACATATATCTTCAATTCAAAAGCTAGGAAAAGTAAACAAAAACCTAACATTAATGGAATGCCTACAGCAAGAATTGCTGACCTTGCTTTACGTTAAATACCTTAGTAACATCTGTGGAATGCCCGCAATGCCGCACACCCACGAATCGTGCAAACACTATTGTATAATCGGTTATCTTCATACAGAATGTTCAAAGCAGCTAAACGCGTGCGCGAGGAAAACTAGTTCGGCTGTGCTTAGGTTGTATTGCAGCCGCAAAGAGCATTTGCCCTCATCTCCGTCCGTCGTAATAAAGAGCAGTTTTAATAAAACCCCATCAAAGCCTATGTACTTGGCTTGGAGAAATAAGTACAGTAAGCTAACGAGAATGTGGAACTTTAATACCTTATCATAATCATGCTATGCCATGGCAACTTAGAACAAGACAATTTTCATTGATAGCAGAGCCATCTCTACCACAGATTTTACTATATACAGATAAGCTAGGTTTAAGCCTAAACTAAGATTTATTTTTCTTACAATTTGGCCATTAGCATATTATATAGGGGCGAGACGTATATTTAAACTCATATATGTATACCTTTGATGTTTGCCCATAGTTATGTATACGGGCGTTGGGGCAACTAGAAACTAGATGGCGCTGTCAGCGAGGTTCAAAAAAATAGCTTGAGTTGCCTGTCTATCTCCGTATGTATAATAATAATCTTTGGTCATAATTATACTTCAAACTAAACTGCAAATTATATCTTCATTATGACCACCTGCTCGTAGAAGGTTTGTGCTTTGCATATACCTGGTCATGTTCTTGTGGACAAGGTACATAGAAAAGTATGCTCAATGTCAACTATCAATAAATGTGCTTGCTTTGAATATTCATTATTACCTACTTTAGTACTTATAATGTGATTTTCCAAGTGGTAACGGAGAAATGTGACGGTAAAATATTAAAATTAGGAGGTAGAACTGCGAGAAACTAATCGCCTTAAAGCAGTAACCATATAATCATACCAATTTCAGGATATTTGTTTTTTGCGCTGGGCGTAACTCAATAAAGATTCATACGTACGTACCATTAAGTGTCTTGATTCATCACTAACGATCTACTTTAATGGTTTTTTATTTACTTAATAATACAACTCACTACTTTGGTGACTTTACTCGCTTTACTCCGTTTTGTTACTAGCCCGGGAATAAGTAACGTACCTGGAAAAATACAAAAAAACATGTAAGTTACAAAAGTAAGTAAAAATATAATAATTAATTTACATATACGTAACTATTTTCCAGCTTTCTGTGATTTTCCTGCTTCTACTTATTTCTGAAGCAATAAATAAGTTTTCTAGTGAATAACAAATAACTAAGGTATTCTTTGTATAGTAAAATATAAAGAAAAAATATATTTGAGCGTCATAATAAAAAGAAAATAATGAGCATGACCCTTTTTTTTCAAATACCTATGTCAGAGAAACATTAAATCATAGCTAACATTTTTTCTGACTTAAAATAAACAGTAAAATATCTCCGTCTGAATAATTTTCGATCAGGAGTCAAACTTTAAATTTACGGATTGTTTTCTTTAAACATCTAACTAAACCTCTTGTCAAAATGCGTAACAACTTTGATATTTATAATATTTACGGGATTATCATAATGTATGACCATCAGAGATTTCTTGTGATATGAGAATGAATTTATCATGATTTATCGGTCATTTACGCGGATGAATCATAAGCTCGAACAGCTACGAAAACATTTAGTAATCATTGACCACCCACAATGCAAATTAAGCTATTAGTCCAATCGGCCAAATATATAGGTCATTGGACAATAAAATATCTTTTTTGGCCGCCGAATGGCGCCGGCGCATCGCCGACGTTAGAATGATGTGACCACGCTTTGGGATTAGCCTTGAGACTGATTGAATGGTCTGGAATGAATGAAATATGACGTTACAGTTTTAGGAGTGAGGGGTTCATGTGGAGATTATCCTACTAATATTATAAATGCGAAAGTTTGTGTGTGTGTTAGTTTGTTACTCTTTCACGCTGCAACGGCTGGACGAATTTGGATGAAATTTGGAAAGGAGATAGCTTATACCCTCGATTAACGCATAGGCTACTTTTCATCCCGGAAAATTTAAAAAATATCGAGGATGTAGCAATAAACGACTTCTACGCTAGTTATTATTATAAAACGTAAAACACACAGCGCGGGTGCCGACGGGTCCGAAGTGCAGCGGGTGTTTTAACATGGAGTTATATGGACGCCTTCATACAAGCGATAGACATGTCTACTAAATTGAATAAATCAATGTCTAGTGATTTATTCAACTTAGTAGACATGTTTCCTTTTTTTTTCAATCGAATATTTCTACTTATTGCAAGTGATTGAGCTACATACGATCGTGCGCAATAAACAATGTAAAATACTGAGAAATCGATTGAGAACCGGCTTGTAAACTGACTTGTAACATTTTCTTTAGTAAAAAGGCGACAATCGAGTAATCACCAGTCGGTATGTGTTGCGGCACGACCGTGGCCCCTAAACGGAGCTAGCACAGGCCAACAATAATATTATTTTATTACAATTATTTTTGTATAACAAATATTTGAGAAAATAATTTATTAAGAATATATAAAATACAAGTACGTAGTAAGTACTACGCAATTTTTTACCAATATTATAAATGTAGAAGAATGTTTGTATCTTTGGATGTATGTGTTTCAACCACACCTAAACGGCTCATCTGATTTGAATGAAATTCGGCACACAGTTTTATCCTAGATTTACACGATACTTTTCCCCAGAAAATTTGATAGTTCCCGAAGGAGAAGCAAGAAACGATTTCTACGCGGATAGAGTCGGGAGCAAAAGCTAGTTGATAATAATAATAATAATAATAATCCAGCCTATATACGTCCCACTGCTGGGCACAGGCCTCCACTCACAATGAGAGGGTTTGGGCTATAGTTCCCACGCGGGCCCAGTGTGGATTGGAAACTTCGCACACACCGTCAAATTGCTTTGCTGGTGTGTGCAGGTTTCCTCACGATGTTTTCCTTCACCGAAAAGCTCATGGTAAATTTACAAATTATATTACAAAGTTGGTAATAAAGATCAAATAATAAATCACTGTTTTTACGGAAGTTTCTTATTACTATTCTAGCATTCAAATTACATTTAGCGATACTTTTTAACATTATTACATTTTTAGACTGAGCAATAAATAAAAAACTGAACATGCTAGAACTTGCTGAATCTAGCCAACATGCAGCCGCAAAAAGCGACCGTCAGATGTATGGCATGGCATGCAATAAAAGCAACTACGTGTAGATATTTTTATTTTATTTCACCTGTCTATTGATACGAATTATTGCAACACTCAATCTTTATCTCAATCGTCAAACATATATTAAAAAAAAGACATGAATTCCGGAGACTTGTCTTTAATAAAAGGCAATTAATAATGAACGCTATATAAACTATCTGTATAGAAGAAAGTGTAACAGAAAAATAAATTCCCCTCAGCAGACACTCAAAGCATCAAGCTTCATTATTTTCACATTCACTTTATTAGCTCCAATCATTACTCAGACAATACAAAACAAAGTTATTTCTTCCATTAACATTATCGCTGTCGTCAAACAAAAGATGCAAAGATAATATGGGGCAATGTTAGTTCCCTTTTTTGCCACTAGTACCATTAATTTTGTTTGGACTGTCTCACGCGTTTAACAAACTGGTCACATTAGTGCACCGGCCGACACTTGCTCCTTTCAATTAGCGTGAAAATAGCCTGAATCGTGGCCTTGGGGAAAACTTCTGCCTGGCTAATTTATCGAGACCTGTGGACCACCAGGAAGTGCTACAACCGCTACAGATAATATAGAATGGAAATGGATTATATTTATACTGGATGTTTTTTTATCTGAGTGAAATTTGTAAACGTTGTATTAGACCTTAACTCGTGTTTTAGTATTTTATGGACGCTAAATTAATTTGTGTTCTGTTTACTTGATCAATAACTTTGTGGGGATGGTTTGTTACATTTTTATTACTACAAACTGTTAAAATAAAGTCTGCATATCACCTTTGTACGTGGAATAAGATGTGAGTGATCTGTCTTTTAAATATGTTCATTCAATATTATACTAACGTAAAGCAATTGATTAATCACCCTAATTAGTGTATGTTCCTTTACACTATAAAATATCCATTTTACTATTAAAATTTGTTTATGTAATAAGATTTTTAATCTGTACGATATGTCTGTAAGTTTAACAGACGTGATTGCCTGAACGGAACTTTCCTACGTGTAAATTACTACACCAAGAAAAGACCACCAAAGTGGCAGAACAAACGACTTTTTTCAAGTAGGTACATACAAGTTACTGTATATATGAGATAAATCAAGATGTCGAGGGACATTTAATGAAGTTAAGAAGTGGCAATTCCAGTCAAAAACGAGATTCGAAAGGTCGACTTACGTACCGTACGAAATACTTTTCTTTTGGAAAGTAAAATAATAGCAGATTATTAAAGAGAGCAAATAACAAAATCATTTAGGGTCTGTATACTATGGGTCTATACTATAGACGTTGTGCATTCACAAGTTAATAAAGTGAAAATTGCAGCTTGAGTAACAACTTCATATCGCGCTATTCGATCAACTGCCCATATCGCTTAAATTTATGACCTGCATATATTATTATAAAGGTCACTTTTCTGGGTCACATGATGTCATGACTGAAATTTTTTCTCTTTATTGAATACGTTTAAAACGGACGTCAATATTTTTTACGTGGTAATTGCGGTTGCACTCGTAATGTTGATAAAGTCGATAATTTAATCACATCATAGATACTACAAAAGTACTATTTAAAAGTTGGTGAAATACATTCAGTCAACAAAGTATCGGGAATGGATGATTTGTTTATGGTTCCAAATTCAAATTTTTGTTTTTTTTGTTGTTGTTAGATTGGCACAACTGTTTTCTATTTTGGCGCGGAGTTTGAGTTGCATCTGTTATTTATATTAAATACAGTGCTGTTTTTAGTTATATCATATCTAGTGTGTATTGCGAATTTCATAATGGACAAAAACATTGAACAAAGAGTTTGTCTTAAATTTTGCATCGCCAATGGAATTTCGTGTTCGGAGTCACTGAAAATGTTACAGAAGGCTTACGGTGATTCGACTTTATCAAAAACACGTGTTTATGAGTGGTACAAAGCGTTCAAAAGCGGTCGAGATGTGATGGAAGATTTGCCTCGCTCTGGTAGGCCATCAACGTCTGCAACTGAAGTTAACATCGCAAAAGTGAAGGAAATAGTGACTGAAAATCCTCATTCAACTTTGAGAGAGATAGCCGCCGAACTTTCTGTATCTCACGAGTCGATCCGTACTATTTTAACTAATCATTTGGGTATGAAACATGTTACCGCTCGGCTAGTCCCAAAAGACCTGAATTTTCTCCAAAAACTCAATCGCATGAGAGTCGCTGAGGACATGCTAGAACGAGTCAATTCCGACCCAACATTCATGAAACGCATTGTTACTGGTGACGAGACGTGGGTTTACGAGTTTGACATGCAAACTAGTCAACAAGCTTCGGAGTGGCGCTTCGTGGCACCCGTTTTCAATCGGTAGAAGACATAAAGGAGAATTCGCGCCGAGAACTGAATTCAATTCCGGAAACAGCGTTTAAAAAATGTTTTGATGATTGGATTATTCGTTGGCGTAAGTGTATCGTTTCTGAAGGAGCATACTTTGAAGGTGATAAAATAAATTTGGATGATTAACAAACAGTTTGTGTATTATTGATCTTTTCCCGGTACTTTCTTGACAGAGTAGTATAGCTAAAACCTAATCGAGTTATAAACTCCGGAATTTCATTAACCCAAGCTCAGAACACTCGACTAAGTCACCTTTTTAACAAAAAATGTGTTTAATTAAAATCGGTCCATCCGTTTAGATAGAAACACAGATACACAAACACACAGATACACATGTTAAACTTATACCACCCCTCTTTTTGCGTCGGGGGTTAAAAACGGGTTTACAAAATTCATAGCTGTCTTTTGTATGCCTACACGTAACTAACCTAGGCGTAGACAAATCGCACTCTTTTAAATGCTAACGATGATAGAAAACTTTCAAACTGTATGGAGTTGACATTAAGCGACCAACGCTACCGAACGGCAGCTCATGTCAAACCCTATCATTTTTTTGTGGTTTCGGCAATCGTTTACGTTTGCAGGATGCTACTTATCTAGGCCTTATTGAATCAGAGGTCCTACTATTGTTAAATTATTTAGCGAATTAATAAAAGATTATCTGCCGCACTCAGAGGCGTCAATTAGTTTTTAAGTTTCATTAAAGTTGCTGCGTCTTATTTTATTGCTATAGCAAAGAAAGTGACAGCAGCAACTTTAATGAAACTTAATAGTTAATTGACGTCTGAGTGCGGCCGTATTGTGTTTGCGTAAATGAACATAATTAGAAACTTCTATTGTTTTGCATAGGATCAGTAACATATATAATTAGTAAAAGAGTAGAAAGTTTTTATTGACTTGGGTTGATTACCTTTCAGTGAAGATAAAGCAAAAACTGTACGGTCTCTTAAATTCAGCCTTCTTTACGTAAAACAATCATAATTTCTAAATTAACTAACACTAACTGAAATCCAATATCCTAGGCCAGCCACGTATACAGGATCAATAAAATAGGCGTTAAAATACTAATTTTACCACATTTTATGACCGCAAAAGTGACGCAAGGGCAGTGTTTATATTTCATCCGGAATCTCAGGCGCCCTGTGATAATGCTGTCATCGACGTGAACTGCCATGCGTTGCGGGAACCGTTCAAGATATTTTTAGAAATTCCGCGAAAAGTTATTTAATTTAGTCAGGTGTGTGACCTATTATTATGTATTTAAGTAAAACTTTATTTTACAAACAGAAAAATAACAAAACAAAATATAAACAGAAATACAAAGGCGAATGAACAACAGCGAAAGAGATCTTTTAATTTTATTTGCTTTTAAAAGAAATTGTACGTTGCCAGTGTTTTTTCAACATTTTAAAATTAATGACAGTATCTATATAATGTTTTCGTATTTGATAGAGAAAGTAAATATTGAAAGGTTTCAAAAAATATTTCTGTATGTGTGTTCAACATTATCATCATCATCAACATGACCAAGACCAGCTGAAACACGCTCGCTGTTGGCCACAGGCTTTCCCCAAAGATACCCACCAAGATCGGTCCTCTAGATCGGAACTCTTCGATCGAAATTCCTGAAAACTGTTGGTAAAGATGTTATTTATAGCATAAAACGTAGCTTTAAACAAGTTTCCTGAGTACCATTGTAACTTGACCTCTCAATATAAAGCAACAGTTTAAAATCAGAGATCAAATTAGACCGTACAAGATTTATTTATTTATTTAATCTTTATTGCACAAAAATATAAATTTGAGTACAAAAGGTGAACTTAATGCCTAATGGCACTCTCTACCAGTTGACATTTGGGCAAGCAGAAAATTGTTGTAGGCGGTGCAATATTGCACGAACAAAGCATTAAGAGAAAATAGAAAAACATATAATGCAATTAAAATACAAACATACACATACATTACATCATCCCGGTGAACAATAAAAATAAAACGCTGTTGCGTTACAGTATTGGTTATTTTGTTACTTAGCGTTAATATTCAAACAACGTCCTAAATTTTAAGTAAACGGAGTACTCAGACGCAATAAATTCGCATACAAATACGAGTAACACACTTTGATCAGATTTTGATCGTGTAAAATTGTAGCCTTGCCCAAGCCACGGTAAGAAGCTTTTGCATTTGTTCGCAGACGTCTGAAGTACCGCTTTTTACAAGCTTTTATTAATTTGGGTGGATACAGGCTGATTGGACGGATGGAACATATTTAAAGGCCACCAACACTAGCATCGCGTCTCCGGTGTAAAAACTCGACGGGTCACCTACAGCGAGCTTCATAATTCCCCATCCAATCACTTGATAAACAACATTTCTCAAACTGTTTCATTTCACAAACAAATCATTTGGCAAACCGTTTTTTTTCCGAAACTGTACATATTTCAGGATTTATTTCAGGACCATAAGCTAGTTAAGTTAGGTTAGTTTTATAAAAATCCTGAAATATTTACAGTTTCGGACAAAAAGCGGTTTACCAAATGATATGTTTGTGAAATGAATCAGTTTGTAAAACGTTTTTTGTGAAATTATGGTAAACCATTCCATCCGCTCGACCGCGCGGCACCGCGCATCGCTGCGGAGGGCGGCGCCGCAAAAACACTTATTTTATTTTTAAAAACTTTACGTGGGGCTTAGATTAATGGAGCTTAAGTTTGTCTTAAGAATGAATTAACCAAAATATCACAATTATTTTAATGAACAAACATTTTGTGTTTACACGGCTTGTTGATACAATTTGGAGCCAGAGATGGACGCTACGAATGTTGTTGTTGTTTTTGTAATTATCAGCTTAAAACATGTTATCAAAAAAAAATACTAGCACATTGGTTTCAACTTGCCTTTAGTTAAATCCGCAAACATGAGAACTATGCAAATGAGAAGCGTAATAAAACTAATTAGATGCTTTAAAAGCCCGAACTGCTTGTGTAATCCTAATTTATTGTACGCTGACTTTTTGAATGGTGGTCTAAGTTGTAGGCTTTAGCGACGCTATAGTTTCTTAGGGCAGTGATAACCAACTCATCTTGACTAAGATGCCCGTCTTAAGATGTCGTCAAAGTAAACGTCAAGTCATAGAAAACTGTAGTTTTTGACGCATCTTGAGACGGGTGTTTCAGTCGAGATCAATTTATTAATACGGCCCTCAGTTATATATACTACTCTGTCAAGAAAGTACCGGGAAAAGATCAATAATACACAAACTGTTTGTTAATCATCCAAATTTATTTTATCACCTTCAAAGTATGCTCCTTCAGAAACGATACACTTACGCCAACGAATAATCCAATCATCAAAACATTTTTCAAACGCTGTTTCCGGAATTGAATTCAGTTCTCGGCGCGAATTCTCCTTTATGTCTTCTACCGATTGAAAACGGGTGCCACGAAGTGGTAATTTGAGTTTAGGAAAAAGAAAGAAGTCGGCAGGAGCCATATCTGGTGAATATGGTGGTTGCTCGATGGTATTTGTTGAGTGTTTGGTCAAAAATTCTTTCACAATGATGGCCTTGTGCGAAGGCGCATTATCGTGGTGCAAAATCCAAGAATTTTCATTCCACAAATCTGGCCTTTTTCGTCGAATTTGCTCTCTTAAATGCCGCATAACGCTCAAATAATATTCTTTATTTACCGTTTGACCTTCCGGCAAGAATTCCGAGTGCACAACACCGCGATAGTCAAAGAAAACAGTCAACATGACTTTGACTTTTGATCGACTTTGGCGTGGTTTCTTCGGTTTCGGTTCAGTTGGAAGGCGCCACTCCGAAGCTTGTTGACTAGTTTGCATGTCAAACTCGTAAACCCACGTCTCGTCACCAGTAACAATGCGTTTCATGAATGTTGGGTCGGAATTGATTCGTTCTAGCATGTCCTCAGCGACTCTCATGCGATTGAGTTTTTGGAGAAAATTCAGGTCTTTTGGGACTAGCCGAGCGGTAACATGTTTCATACCCAAATGATTAGTTAAAATAGTACGGATCGACTCGTGAGATACAGAAAGTTCGGCGGCTATCTCTCTCAAAGTTGAATGAGGATTTTCAGTCACTATTTCCTTCACTTTTGCGATGTTAACTTCAGTTGCAGACGTTGATGGCCTACCAGAGCGAGGCAAATCTTCCATCACATCTCGACCGCTTTTGAACGCTTTGTACCACTCATAAACACGTGTTTTTGATAAAGTCGAATCACCGTAAGCCTTCTGTAACATTTTCAGTGACTCCGAACACGAAATTCCATTGGCGATGCAAAATTTAAGACAAACTCTTTGTTCAATGTTTTTGTCCATTATGAAATTCGCAATACACACTAGATATGATATAACTAAAAACAGCACTGTATTTAATATAAATAACAGATGCAACTCAAACTCCGCGCCAAAATAGAAAACAGTTGTGCCAATCTAACAACAACAAAAAAAAACAAAAATTTGAATTTGGAACCATAAACAAATCATCCATTCCCGATACTTTGTTGACTGAATGTATACTCGTAAGTATGCCTTTATCTCAACTTGGCAAAGCAACAATGCGAAAACTCTCAGACGCTATATTATGAAAGGGGCAGTGTAGCAGCCATATAGCTTTACCTCTTTCTCTATCTTATGTAAGGAATTTGTCAGGTTTTGACACTTCATAATGCGGCCTTAGCTCAGCGAAGAACAACAATTACTCACAGTCTCAGATTAGAGAAGAAGCCCCTTAAATTTAACTAGCAGGTCGAGATACAAATAACCCAAGAAAATCAAGAGAAAGTTTTTTGGTCCAATCACTATTGTTATCTTTAGAAAATGAATAATGTGATTTAAGTAAAAATCAAAAGAAATTGCAGATAAACACATTCAAATCACATTCAATCAATCACAATCAATTTCACAGATTTAGGTTCAACATTCCCCTGTTCCCGTTGGCTAAAGAACGGGTGTTAGATTCATATAATTTTGATACCTACGTTTAACTATTACAAAAACGCTAAACGCTTACACGAATAAATCCTTTTAAACTGCTGCCTCTTATGTCCTATAACCTGTCCTTGAAATTTAAGCTATGTTTCACGGTGGCCCGTTACTAATATTTCTGTGGACTTCTATGTTTATATTATCGTTGTATTTAAATAACAATACGCGATTAGGCAAATTCTTAGACCGTAGCGCATCTACATAAATAGGTATATCGGCTAGTTAATTAACCGTCGTCATAATACTTTAAAATGGACATACGAGTATGATATTTTATGAGATAAAAGGAACTTTGAAATTGAAAATATTATACCGTTTGTTTGTTTGTTCGTAGAAATGCAATAGTCGTGTTTATGCAAACTACATAATCTGCGCGGAGATTGAAAAACCTTTCTATATCTTCAGCTCCCGTAATTCTAACATGTTTTCCTGCAGAACTACGCAGATATTTTATATTATTTTTACAGTTTTACATAATGCTAGAATAAGTAGTATAATTGTTATAAGTTAACTATGTTTAAAAAATGACTAACTATTGAGTCTCTTGCGGCGCTTCTTCTGAACAGTGGTCTCCTCTTCGGAAGCGCTGGTAGTTTTTGACGTGTAAAAGTGCCCGTGCGGCTTATTTACTGATTAAATATCTTTTTTTATCTTTATCAAGAAAATCGATCTAGTAGTTTTCGAGTGAAACTAAACCCATAAATTACCTACTAACAAAATAAATCTGTCCAGGTCAGATTTAAATTTTTTTTTTATACGTTTGTAGTAATCTGAATAAGGTTTGTACTTTTTTAACGAGAAAAAATAGGTAAAGGATTCCCGAAAAAAAAATTTGGACAATACAAGCGTCGGTCAGGTCAGCTAGTAAGAAATATGTATTTAATATTGCGAGTATGTTCAGATTTGTTATTGCAACGCGCACAACAGTCTTGAAAAAAAATTACCAACGCATATATTGCAGCAAAGGCCGTTTTTCAATTAACAAAGAACCAGTCGCATTCATATTCCCTTCTGGCTCGCAAACATAACCAACTAAATATATGTCTCAACATTTCCTTCCATTGTATTCTGAAACAAGTGCTTTAAGTTTCATTTTGCAATGATGCAGTTTTGGGTATCTTGCACCTGTCGGCAGTCTGGTTCCTTTTGGGATATTTCGGGACTTTTTGGAATGAAGTAGGACCTGTTTTAGGTACCGGTAACATAATTGTTTTATTTGCAGACGAGTTGTGTTACTAGAACTTTGGCATTGGTAATGGTGTGGCGTGATACAAGATATAATACGTTAGGCATACAGAAATAAATGAAAGGATGAGTTTTGGTACATTTTTGGACGGAATATTTAATTATTTGTTAGATTTGGATATTTAAAATGAATGAATAATTGGATAGAGCCTAAAAAAGCAGAGAATTCTTGATAATTTCGTGCCGTGCGTTGTGGCCCAAACGAGTAGTCCCAAGTAGTACACAAGCTGTATAAGAGCTTATACAGCCCTTAAAATGCTGAAACTAGAGTTACGATGGCTGTATAAGCTCTTATACAGCTTTTGTGCTACTTGGGGTGTCAATTACATGCAGGCTCCATTGTGACCGTTGCGTTTTCTACGTGTTCCAACGCGTCGGCTTTGACCATTTATTTTATCTCATTACTTTCACAGTTTTAAAAATAGTTTTCCTTTTAACTTTTCAATTAAATACCAGGAAGTAAATCAATATGGGTTACTCCGTGTAATGGACGCGCGTGCGACACCGGCGCGGGCGCAGCTTTGAACCAAATCGAGACGAAACGCGATCCGCCGGGTGAATCTGCTGAGTCGTTGGGAAACTGTCGTATTGTGTTTTATTTAGTCTATAATATATTTTTGTTCTTACCGTGAGTTAAAAAAGATTGGTAAATTAGCTAGATTTAATTCATTTTATTAGTTATGATTATAGCAATTTAAATTGAACTCTATCAAGTGTTCAGTTCTCTCGGTTATCGGTGGTCAAAATAATCTGACGGCAAGAAGTTTTTAAAAATATTCCATAATTTTTCACACACACATCACGAAAATCACATTTATATCAAATAATTGTTGCGTTGGTTACATCACTATAAAAAACGACCAAATCAATACGATTTATTTATACCTATTACCAATTTGTCTGGCGTAAATGGCACCCATTCATGAGTTACCTTTCCGGTCAAAACGCAACAGAACTGCGCAGGCGTGAAATGTCAACCAGTCTGATTGCCCAAGAGGCAATTCATTATATCTGTAAATGCAGTGTATTTATTGCTTTACTAGGTACTTAAGTAATATCTGTAAGTTCCATTTTATAACTTAATTATGTACGTGGTGATGATTTTTCAAGTTCACGCATGTTAGAGTTAAATGGAAACTAGTGGATTTTATGTAAATTCAACGCCTTAACGTAAATAAAGTAAGTTATCAGTTTTAAGGTGGACATTCACGGTCAGTTAAACTGATCAGTTGAACTGACGTACATCCAAAAACTGACCGTGAATGTGAAATCTCAAGTTGAAATTATACGAACTCAAGGTCAGCTTCTGGATGTACGTCAGTTAACTGATCAGTTTAACTGACCGTGAATGTCCACCTTTATACTTTGTTGCATTAACGTCAAATAATAATTAAATTTCAGTTTTTTCCATCCTCGAAACCGCCCCTCTACTTAATTTTACACGTAATGTTCGGACCGCGGAAAACGCCACGCGCCGTTCCCCTGGGGCCACACTAACGGAAAACGCCGGTAAAAATCAACGTCTATCGCCTTATGCATATGATTTAATTGAAAGTTACAAGGTGCAATAAGTAATTATTATCTGCTTATGATACAATATAAGCTACACAGAAGCGTATGGAGGCGGAATATTGCTTATTTTGTGAAGGCAATAATTTGACAGCTTCAGTTCCGGACTATGGTTAAAATGTTAACGTTGTTAAGTTTATGGAGCCTATACTATTTATGTTCGCACTGTGGTGTGAAATCCACTTACTAAATCAAGCAAAGATTTGCTAAACGTTTCTACACATAAAATGGGTAGAATTGAAATCTCCTTTGCTTATAAAAAATCCATTATCGATTGACTAAATAAAAGTCAACGCACAGGTTAATCTACAGAACTCATGTAGTAATGTTGAAGTGAACAATGAAAGGAATGTTTTAAATGCATTGCCTGAGGAGAAGAAATTGGAGAATAGGTACATAGTTGAAAACGAAACGACTTTTACGTGTACGAAATCGCAGGTGTCCTCAAGTGACCTACTTGTAATATGACCACCCGATTCCATAAGCACATCCCAAATCTATTTTTTTTTGTATTTTCTTTACACAGATCAAAAATATAATATTGAGTTCAAGTTCATCGCATCCGTAAGTAAAATTCGGGTTTCGCAATCAATATATCAAAGGCGACGGCGAACTAAACGACTATGAAAATTACAGAGAAATAAATCAAAGTAAATTATTCATTGTAAATTTTATCTAGTGACGTCTAGGTTGAAATTAGAATGAACAGTTTTGCGACTTAATGTTCTTGATTTTGGAACGTGCTAATATCATTATGAAAATTCAAGAGAAATATTTCCCGCCAGCTCTTGACACTTTCTAGCGAACCGATATATTTTAGTAAAAGTAAACAATTCGGCCGGCTATATCGGTCAACTAATAAAACGCGATGATTCAATATTCTTTGCACGTACTGAAAATATCCATTACGTTTCATGCTCATATCCAAAAGAGCGTGCAGCTAAGTCAGTTCGGCCTTGGGTATGTATGTGTAAGCAATAAATGACAAGCGAAAATTATATACACCATTCTTGTTTCATGCTAAAAGAGGTAAATGAGCCAATGGGTCTCCAAATGGGAAGTGATCATCGCCGCCCATGGAAACCCGGCGACACCAGGAGAGGAATCGCAGATGCGTTGACAGAAGAAAAAACTATGCTCGTCTCTTGAACATACACCGAGACGTGTGAATTAATTTTAATCCGTATCATTGATGTGTTGGTTTTACTATTAAATACAAGATTTTGCCGCAAGTGATATCCACACTAGTTTATAAGCTTTTAGAAGAAGTAAACAGTACCTACTTAGGGAGAGTTTGATGTCGGAGTGTTTCCAGAGTTTCCAAAAAGTAATTCCAGTTTTTATTGAAAGTATTTAATAGTAGGTAGTCTTTAACATTTAATTTATGTCATTGTTAATATTAATACTCTGAAAATTTATTTTGGGTGAGTATATCCTCATTGAGGTTTTTAGGATAACCTGTACACTGTCGGGAAATGGCGCCACTTACGACTATTTAGTTTTATACAGATTTGCGAAAACTATTCACTCTATATATTTTAAGTTTTAACCTTGCGTAAAAATACGTAAATTTGCCTGTCCATTACTCAACAGTGTTCGAATTGCATTTCAAGTAGCTGTACGTCTTTAGTGACACAAGTGCTGCATGACTGAATCAGGTGACGCGTCATGTATTTTTAACCGATTTCAAAAAGGGAGGAGGTTCTCAATTGGTCGGGATCTTTTTTATGTGCATTTTTCCACGCCTGATTACTTAGTCTAGACATATTTGTTTAGTTTATAATTAATATAATTGACTTGTTCGTTGGTGCAATTACGTACGAATTCCGCAATCTTGTGTGTGAGCGCGGATGTGTATTATACATACCTACCTGAGTTAGTGAAAAAGTCCTTGAATACGGTTTTACCTTTAAAATCAACTCGACAACGATAACCATTTATATACAGAAAAAATACTTATACTCATCTAAAACTCAGGGATATATTTTCGCACTCATCACACAAAGGCAAGGGTCAATATCAATACCAACTGGATGCTGTTACGCAAAAATGTGTCAACCCACAATTATTTAGCAATAAAAAGTGAACCTACAGTATCCATAGTTTGGGTTAATATTTTATTGCTAAATTATTATTTTTGCATAACAGCGTCCAACTAGGCTGACTGGTGACCGCCTCGTCCATGAATTTACCGAGTTTATGATGAATTCAACGTACGAGTCGGTAAATGTGTGGAACCTAGTCAAACTATTTGTGTACTGAATCCGGTGTAGAACAGTAGTCGCCACGTGGGAGGTTATCGCCTCATGAATCAGAAGCACTTGGATTATTTGACGTCACGGTCTTACATCATCAACGTAAATTTCAGTATGTATTGTAGATCATTGTACCCATGGTGTCGCGAGACAAGCCTTGACTTTACTTGCCGCCTGTCTCACAATTGTCAAGCGAAGCATATCTGTCACATAAATTAAGTCCTTGCCCTTGCGTACACTTGAAAATAGACAAAGAGAGGGCTAACTTTAAGTGGCAGATAATTAACACTACTTTTGTGAGTATACCTACAATCTGAATTTAGAATCAACTTACTACTACCTACTACGATAGGTTATCGGCTCTAGTGTCTTAGGTCTACTATCTTATATCAACAAGCAGGACGTCATGCGTGTCTTCTTTCACATACTCTTCCTCCTATTGTGTTTGTTTGAAAAGATACTTGAAACATTTATCGAACCAGCTTAAAAGTGTAGTAAATACATAAATAAACACCTTATAAGAAGGAAAGCGGGTTATTTTATTTAATACCTCACCATTCGATTAGAAAAATGAACTCTGTCGATTTAAATCGAGAAAAGTGGACACTGGATACCGGACGGAGGTACGAGTATGTTGGCAGGATTCCCACAAGGTCGAAAGACGATCTAATAACGTTCGCGGGAAGCCTCTTCATCTTTTTAATGTCGTCGCTGATACAGTAGCACCATTGGACGAAGAAAACTTATTACATACAGGTAACTACTCGTAGTCATTTCATAACATTCCAGCACACTTTGGAAAATTTTAAAACTTTTAAACAGCACATTACCCGTTTTAAAAGTTCAAGTATATAGTAAATACTGAGTTGTAACCAACGCGAGCAGTATTTTATATCGTACCCAGAATGTATAAGGAGAACAACGTTCCAGAAAGTGTAAATAATTCAGTGAAGGGCAAAATGTTCGTTTTGCATACAGTGCAGATACAAGATAGTGCCGGAGTTGTTACCGATGGAGAAAACACACGCGACTGTTTCTCGAACGGGCGCGACCGAAGTATTAATAGGCAGGTGGTTCAGGGCATTGAGGTTATGATACTAAAGATAATAACTGCGATAGTTTAAAGAAACGATTAGGTAATTTTGGTTTTTCTGCTCTTTCTGGTAGTCTCAGGCATTATAAAATGCCTGCGGAGCTTACTTGATAAATTTACGTAAAAAAATCTGATAATGACCTAGACCTACCAGTCGTTTTTGTATATAAATCACTATGATTTCCAAACTTCTGTTTGGAATTCTCGATCGTCAACCATTGTATTTACGGATTGTATAATACCTTCACAACACACAACCGAGGTAATTAAAACTCATGTAAAAATTACAAGATTACTAGCTTCAGCATGATTTTTTATACTGTGATTTAGCTACACCGTGAATTATTATAGAAATAATAGACTTTGACATATCCTACATGATGTGTGTGCATCAATTACGCCTTAACGGGGGGACGAATTTGAATAAAATTTGGCACAGAGGTAGTCCTTATCCTGAATGATATTATTAATTATTAACCCATAGGTTACTTTTAATTTTGGAATAAACGAGTTTTATGCCGTTGGAGTCGCGGGCAAAAACTAATCAAAAATAAAAAGACAGTAGACGGGAACGCCATTAAAATACAGCTGTATATTTCACATCCAAAATATAACTATGTAGTGTTTGTACCGACACCCGGCGAGTTCGCGTGGTTCTCATTACTGAGTAAGTACCTTTCTCTTGTCTTGGATAAGAACAACCACTCTACATGTACAAGTGTGTCCCTATACAGATCTACCTTCATGAAAGTGTTGTGCTGTAGCCACACTGAGTACATTTTCATGGAAATTGTTTTGTAAATAATACATTTCAGAACGTTCGGTAACCTTGTGATAAGAAATAAATATGTGTATTGATTAATAATTTTTTCGGTACTTCGTTAAAAATGTAATCTAATTAATCGGGAATAATACAAAATTTCAATAAAAAAGATCGCCAATGACAACGACTATTAGTTTAAAAAAAAATATTTTTTATCCTTTCGGTTATTTACCAAAAATATTGATTGCATGTACACGTGTTTTTGCACGCGCTGTCCGTTCATACGGTACAGATCTACTTATTTAAAAAAAATACACAAATTTTATTTATTATTTTAAACAAATAAAGCACTGTTAACTTATCTTCAGAAATGTTTTTAATAATCGGTTTCGTTTAAATATCAAAGAGGCACTCGAATCAATTGGTCGTTTTAAATTTTATGAGGATATTAAGATAAAAATCGGTACCTATATGTAAAATGCTAATAAAGCTATTGAAATATTCCCCTTTAAGCCTGTATCATTAGTAATTTTCGGTACAAATTCTTATGTGATAAGATAACACAGCACGAAAAAAAAAAACGATTCCATTTTCGGTTAGCATGTGTGAAGGTCCTTTATGAAAAAAAACATTTTACCCGACTAAGTACGTCGAAGCAAAGGAAGGGTAATGAATGTATATTTAAGTTATACGTTGAACTTGATTAGGTACCTAGGTACTAATAAAATTTCGCTTGACATTTCGCTTGTAGTAAATGTATTTCGCTCTTACGAATATATATTAATGTTTGTATACAGCTCGGTTATAAAATCAGAAGCTAATTAAATTAACACTATTGTAGAGAAATAAACTATTCACGTTACAGCGTTGACGACAGAACGATAACCGATAATAAAATCGATTTTTCACGCCAAATCGCATGTGCGGCGCGGAACGAACGCCAGAAGCGGAATACGGGTGCGATAAAACGTATTCTTGTTTAGGTTTATGTATGACAATATGTTCCATGGCGATATTTGTAATACAATATGTATAATGGACGTATAATACATATTATGGAAAATGTTGAAACATTATTGGTAATAATAGATTTAGACGGTTGTATATTTTTTATCTAAGGTGACTAAAACATGTGAAGTACAACCAGTACAACCTGTGAAGAGTGAAGACCTTATTTTCATCACCGCCCTGCTCAACCCCTAAATATTATTTAAAACTACTTGGCATGAATCTAAAAATATCGCCAACCTTTATGTCATCCAATTCATTGACCAATTTAGTCCAAATTTTATTGAGAAATATTCCAAAAGACGTTTTCTCAGAATCATAAAATATTCTCGTATTTATTCACGTCCATTCTCGGAACAATTTTGGCTAAGCTTTTTTATGAAAATACTACAAACGAGATTCCAGTCAGGTTGTGTTTAATAGCTTATTGTAAATAAGCCAAAACGCTTTTGCACTGTAAAATTATAAATATAACCTTTATTGTAAACGAAATAGGCAATAAAATACTGTTCCTATTCTCTGCCGAAGGAGACTATGCGAGTTGGTTTTAGCAAGTCAATATTACAGAATTCGATGCTAGGTGATATCATGCTATTGTAAGCCTGAGAGAGGTTTTGAAGCGAATTCCGTGATGGCGGATGTCTATCCCTACGTTCAAAGGTTCATTATTATCATTGTTTATTCTGATACCACTAAGAAAACCTACCTATAAACATGATCGCGGATAATATCGTGATATCGTGAATTTGTAGATTTACAGGATGCTCATCATGCTTTCCCAAAAAGAAAAAAAATATTAATCGAATTCCTGCGGCTTAGAGCTTTTTATCCGTCATTTCCAATCTCTGTATTTCAAATCCAAATCCGTTTCTTGTCATGCGATACGAGTACAATACACTTTATTCGAAGTTATCTACCGTTCCACATGAATGGTCAATATTCAAAATAACTGGCATACCATGCCTTATAAAATAACTTACAACCAACAAGCAGCCTATCGCAATACCTAGACATATTGATGTTTGTTTTGTTTATTCGGGAATCTGATCTTAATCATATTTAGCATTATTGTTGTCAACTAAAGATAATTCAAGTGCATTGCATATATATAATTATATTGGGCTACATAAATATCCAAGCGAGAGTGCATAAATTAAACAGTTGAATACCTCTTCTAAAAGTATTATGAAAATACTTACCTGTTTTGTGACTTGATTGTTATGGACCAAATAAGCTTTCGACCAAAAAAAATTGGTCGTTGACTTTGAAAATAGAAAAAAAGAAAGACAACCACGTAATATTACAGCAAAGTATTCCAAGGTCACAATATTCAGCAAAAATACTCGCACATTCACGTGTCTCAGAATCCAAACGATACATATTTTGACGAACAAAAGCGGAGCGCGTTGAACCTTTTGTGTAAAAAGGTAAAACATTACGTAACACTTTTTGCGTAACTTTGTGTTTTTGTCAGTTTTATATCCAGATTATACATAACGCATATTCTATTTCAGTGTGGGTGTATATCACTTAAGTCAATCGTAATACATTTGCGAGGCCATCCTACCGTTTCTAGTTATTACAACATCGGCATAAAACTCAGGATTTCCTTAATTATTTGTGTCTTTACAACTTTTATGACTTATTTACTTGTACACCCACTTAAAGAGTACAGGGAAACATGTATTATGAATACAGAATTTGGAATGTTCACACCAGTCGTTTTCAAATGTTTTCTTACAGCTTGGCTCGCTATCGATTTAATCGCGATACACCTCAAGTAACAAGAAATATACAAAGAATTGAAGAATAGCCGCTATTTCAAGGCTGTCAATCTGAAACTCAATACGGCTAAAATCGTTCACAAATTCTCAACTACTTAGAAATATCGACACAGACGATAATTAAAAAAATTTAGTGGAGATCGAGATAGTGCTATCTAAATATTTAATATGCATAATTATAAGTTTATTAAAAAAATGCAATGAATTTCCTAGAACTGCTAAACCTCCTCCTTATCGTGCTATCTAGTAGTGCTTAATGATAACCCGTTATCAGTTTCGTATCTGAATACCTATTTATATGTTACGCGGAGCTCCGAGATTTCTAACATTGTGTAATTGTGGACTAGATTACATACAATGTTACAATGGTAATCCCATTAAACAGGCTATCAAGAGGACTTTTACCGCACCGAGGAGGGAATGAACTACTATCGGCTTTGAGTAGGTACTAAAAATGTTTAAAAGATAAATCTAGAATTTGCATTGCTAGAAAATGCTCTTAAACATGCAGCAAAAGCCTAGTAGGTAAATTGAGTTGAACACTTATCATACATCCATTAAACTTATGAAGATACCATTAATAAAAATAAAAATGGTTTACTTTTCGGATCACAAGAAAAAAATCAAAATTGCGCGTCGCACGTAAAATTTGAAAGATCAAGTTTCTCATGACAAAATGCACAAATTGTTGTTTGTTTAAGTTTTTTTGGCAAACATTTAGAACTACAATAAGTAAAATAATTAGAGAGGAATTACGGCTAAAAGATATAATAGTAAATACGAGTATCGCTTACAAACAAACCATAAAGAATTTAATATTATTCTCAACATGAATGACCGAGCAGCAGTGGGTGTTACTCAAGAGCTATATGTTCTAATGAATACAGGAATACAGGTGTTAAATAACAGGTTAAAGTCAATACTACAGACATTCGGCCGAGTGGAGTATAAAGACGTATACCTATAAGAATGTTGGAACCAGTAAGTGCGAATTCGTTAATAATTAGTTTTACCTCTTATCACACTGTCGAATGTGTCCGATTAGAATTATCATAATGTTTTGTGCGAATGTGTCGATCTGATAAAATGTGCCTATCGATTTTTATGCCCCAGAATCACTTATTTTGGCTGTCTGGGAAAAATAGGTTAGCAACAATAGATATGTAATCTTGCAATTCTGGAAATACCATAAGTACTATACCTAAGCTATGCCCTTAATAATTTACCTGTATATTACACAATTCTGACTTATTTATTTTACAAACTCAGTGGGAGAACTTTTCTGGCTTTTGCCTGTGACGTTATCTATGAATCTGTAAACAAGGACACAGCGTACCTTTCTCTATAATTCATTTCATCATTTAATAATTGCTATTAACATACCAAGCACCATCTCAAACTTCCACTTTTATTATGTTACTGTAATCTTATACCTCTGCGGGCTTAACATGCATAACAAGATAAAATTTGACAGGTTCTAAGGAAATTAATACATCTATTCCATATTCTAACGTAAAAGTGTCCCGTTTTGATAAAATCGCTATAAAAAATTGAAAATATAGTCGCTTAGTAATAAAAGGTAATAAAAGTCAGGACGAGACCCTTTTATTTTAAACCTTAAGCGTTAAGTCTTACGTTAGAATATGGAATAAATGTATTAATTTCCCTAGCACCTGTCAAATTTTACCCCATCCGTGCATGTTAAGCCCGTTGACTGTGGAAATATGCGAGCTGCTTTTGTTGTGAACTAGCTAAGTAAAGATAATTAGCGGAGTTTCAGTCACGTTCGCGACCAGGACGTACTGGCCCACTTACAGCGAGATAACGCTTCTTACGAGAAGTGGGTTACAAAGGTAGGCAGCGAACAGGTAACTGACCTAGTTGAACTAAATGAAAATGCGGGCCATAACGAAACTCTCCTTCAGGTGAACCACTTGTGGGACAAAGAAAAGCTAAATTGGATTAGTTTTATGTAAGAGAAAATAAAGATGAGAATTCGCTGTAACAAGCAAAAGATATGCCTATGACGATATCGACGACTGAGGTATCTGACAACAGGCCAATTCGAGCGAGTCTATAGGTAGATCCAAAACTGCATTTATTACTAAACATTAGTATGCATCTTGGCTAAGGGCCCTGGTCATCCAGACTGTAGTTTTTAATATCAGTATCAAATATTCAAAGTACGTTTATTGAACTGTATTGCATTATCTTAAGTAAATACCTACTAGCAATATTTGATAAGTATTTGTTATCAGTCCGCAAAGTCTATGGCAAAGTCGATACCGATCTCATATCATATCATATCTTACTTTCTCTTTTATAAGTGGTGCTTTAAATAGTTTAGGTATAAAACACGTATCAGTTCATATAGAAGGTTACATAATATTAAATGTCGATTAAATACTGATTGAAAAAGGAAACGCAAGTTTAAGGGTAACGTGTCCAAGTAAATGGTTCCCGAGAAAAATAGCGCTTAAATTACTTAAAATAAGCAATCTATAGCTATCAAAGCCGTAACTACGTCCCCGTAGCGTGCGCGAACCCTCGCTGTTCCCCGCACACGACGGCATACCTACTATGTACAGTCGAGGACAGAAAGATGTTTACACTTTCCCATGGGATTGTTGAGCCACCATAGAACCCTGCCATAATGACAACGTCAAGACACTCAATAGAAATTAGTCATTTACCGTCGACTTTCTGAGAGAGGGTTCTATAGTGGCTCAACAATCCCGCGTTGTGACTGTACATGTATATAATGCGTAGCGGAAAAAATATTGAAAACTTTTTAACCTTAGATATTTTTTTCGGTTAAGAAAAACCACTGAATTTTAGATCGGTAGATCGCCCTTTATACCATACCATGTTAATACAGATGTAGTGAATATGTTTTGCCAGTACCCATACTGAAGCTAATTGAAAAAGCAAGATAAATACTAACTTATCCGACAAAAAACGATGGCAAAACATTATTCACTACGTCTATACCTGTGAGGACCTACTTGTTATTGTCATTGCTATCCGCATCCTTACCTGTAACAAAGTAATATTAATTAATTAAAGACTTTGGACTGAAATGGTCCTCTTGCTATTTTACTTCAGTATCTATTTAATATACATATACATTTTGTTTTACCCTTCACCCCCATTAACCCTATCACGGCTCATATTTTTGATGTCTAAATTACGAGTACAAAATGTTTCATCAAGAATACGAACGTCCTCCAGAATATGCTAAATATAACGGCTAGAGTCTAGGCCATAAAGTTAAATCACTCCATTAAATCTAAATGAGACTAATGAAAGTCTGGCGTTTCCTTAATATATATATGAGGAAACTAGTTAAATTACTTGGTATGATAATTGCCAATCCCCTCGTCTAGATAAGGATCCATTAGGACAGTCACGCGAAGGGCTTGATGATTTAAATGTATAGGGAGCTTCAGATAAAATAATTACACTTCTAACATTATCAAATGACAAAAGCAATCAGATTAGGTCAGTGAAATTAAAAATTATGCAGGTAAAATTTGCACATATCAAATCAAGCATAAAATCGTCTTATGACAAAACTGCAACTGTTTCTACAGCACACAAAATTTGCCAAGATTTGAGTAAGTATAGGTACTTAGAACTACTTCAAATTATTAAAAAAACCATTATTACTTATCGTTACCTACGAGTGAGTCACAGCAAGCAAACAATTAACAATACGTTTCCGACAAAAACTTATAAACGATTTGCTAATGGGGTCCATGACTTTGAAGTTATTTACAAAAGTATCAAAAAACTGAATTCCTCACGATCGCGAAGCGTTAAGAATGGGACCGGTTGGATGAAGTTGTCCAATAGCAATTAGGAGTAATATGGCAGGAGTTAGGAAGCAGTCTGCAGGAAGTCTGGAAGTAGATAAACTTAGAACGGAGCAAATATTGTTAGAGTAGCCGTTTTTAGTACTTATTGTTTATCTTTCATCAATTAGAAAAGTATGTTCAGCTATGAATCTTAAGTTGACGAGCTTTGCTATAGGGTATGCTGATGACGATGATGCATCTAGCATAGCAACCCATAGGGACTCGTACTTCGATTTTCTGCAAAACGTATCTCTGATCACACATACAAACCCTTTAACCTGTCGGATTCTGAAAGTTTTATGTGAAAAGCTCTTTCATAAAAGCTTGTGAGACATGACATGAGCTTGTAGTATCCTAATAATATTATAAATGTGAAAGTTTGTGTGTGTGTTAGTTTGTTACTCTTTCACGCTGCAACAGCTGGACGAATTTAGATGAAATTTGAAATGGAGATAGCTTATACTCAGGATTAACATATAGAATATTTTTTATCCTGGAAAATTTGGTAGTTCCCAAGGAAAAAGCGATAAACGACTTCTACGCGGACGGATTCACGGGTAAAAGCTAGTATCTCATATATGTTTTCATTTGAGAAATTTTATTTTTGCCAACCCTATCTTATCTCTAGAGTGTCTCTAGTTGTACAACTTGCTTATATATAATTCTTATAGATGTGTGCACTATTTCATTACATTAAGATGATATAAGTAGGTATGAATCTTTTATGATAGGCATGTACAACGATTTCATTGCAAGTCCCGCATAGTCGTCAAAGCACGTTCTGCACTCAACCCCTCCCCTTCCGCGTTCCTTTGCGTCCTGCACCGTGCCGGGCTCTTGAGAAATTACCTATGGGAATTAATCTCTCTAAGATTACTAGATAATTTTAACGATGAGTGGAAATTATAAGAGAACAAGTTTAAACCATAAATTGTCATGAAAGTTAAATCGTCATGTTTACTAGTTGGCTTTACAACTAACTAGATTTTATCCTGTACAGCGGAAAGATGACCGACTAAAATATTTAATTAAATATTGCGTGCGATTATTTTACCGCAACGGTTAAATTAATAGTTTAAGTTAATGAGAACAATTGCCGAAATTAGTGCTTTATTCCTGATCAGATCCGCTGCTTCATCGTCGAGTTCAGTAAGGGTAATAAATATTCATTATCCTTTCATAATAACTTATTTATGGTTATTTGGCCTCTATTAATGTACAGGCAGGGGTTTTACTGTAGAAAATGTAAAATAAGAAGAAAAGATTAGGATGCTAAAAAATCTAGTTCAACAGATATGAATGGAGCATACACACATAAACATTAACCAAACTAATATCAGTATTATCGTACATGTGTATGAACCGCATGAAGTTCATAATATATTTTTAGTTTCCAATTAATCTCCTTTGCATGTGCACGAGTCAAGTGCACCGAGATAAGTGCAGCATTATCAATCAAATATATTTAATGGAATTAATGAGGCACAGGCTTAATTGTGTCTGAAGTCGACAGGTGACAGGGTTGCTTAACATAATCGTGTAACCAATAATTAAATAAACTTAATAACTTTATCTTTTTTAACATGGGTGCTTTTTATAAGTATAACTTTTATTGTGTTTGGAAAATAAATTTTGACATTTCAAAAATAAATATTGTAGAGGCTTTCAATGAAAAAAAGAATTGTTTCACAGTCTAACAACTAAAAATAATTTACCGAAATAGAGTTATTTAAGTTCATGACAAAACAGCAAATTCTACACGAATTAAAACAGTATTAATAACACGTCCTTGCTGTACAAAGCTGTGTAATCAAAAAGCCAAAACGATCAATAGTAACTATTCATGATATGCATAATGCATCGTGCACTCGCCTTACAAAGAAAGCGCCCAGCGAATTGGGTTACCATCGCACCGTGGCGAAACAAGATCCTTGGAATAACTGAGACTTTTGATCGTATAGTACCTTCAGTGCCAGTCTTCAAGATTTTCACACTAAATCGACTCGATATGGCACTGTGTTAAATGGATTACATGGAATGGTATTCTCAGGGCTTAATGTCTGCGCCTTGATTCAAGGCCCAAAATATATTTTGGTACAGTGTGGATAACTGGTTTAATTCTACACTTTCACTTGCTATTTTATGCAGTCAAGAATTTATTGAATTCGGTAATACGATTTTGCTTCCCATACTGTTAATTATGTTGAATTACAGAATTTGAAATATCAGTCAATGTGTATTTCTAAAGTTCTTGCTTACTCGTAATGTGGTGAAAAGGTTAAAATTTACTGTTCATATTTTTGATGGAGAAGAAACGAGAGAAGACTTCTGTAAATTTTAAGAATAACATAATTAAGGAAATGAGACTTTTTTAATTTTCATTAAATGTAATTCCATCAATCAATAATAATTGGCTAACTACAAATTGGTTGCATTTAATTAAATTACTAGTCTAATATTTAAGACATTTGTACCGTCGCGCATGCTTGTAAGTACGTCGTAACGTCCAAAAATTGCTATTCAGCAGACCGTCCACTTCATAATTGGATTTCCAGACAGAGGGAGCGGCTTCACCCTTATGCCGTCGAAATTCCATTCTTTCGCTCACGACGTCTCGCTTCAGTGTTTTTGGAAACTTCCTGCTTCCACAGAAGAATTCTCTTCCTTTGTCAGTCATTCTTGAAAGTTCTCGGCGCACGCGCCTGCGGCCGCCAGTCGCGCGCGGCCCGGCCGCTTTGCATGCACTAATACTAATAGTAATTTTATCTAGATTCATTATGTCACTTGTTCGCTATTTGTAAATAAGATTAAGAAGCGCTTCGAATCAACAGTGTACGGATAAACTTGTACCATTAGTTTTTGTATACTGTTTTTGTAAGATATTTATTGTAAATTGTTAACAAATAAATTATTTCAATTTCAATTTCATTTATAACTTGGGTTCTCTTCAAGGCCGAATAGTTCGTTTTTAAACCAGTATACTTTATTTATCGTCACATATCATTAGAAAGCGAACATTTGCTGATCAGTCCTTTATTAAAAAAAACCCGTTGCTAAGGCCACCACATATGTAATCTTTTGCGTGCGGTAGATATACATAAGATATAAGGCCTCTTTTATGTGTTTACTCTATTTCTAATATCCTTCATATTTATCTAAAAATCACTGTGCTAGTTTAATATGTCGAGCTTATCATGACTGAAGACGTTTCAGTCATACCTCAAAATGAAAAAAAAAACGGCTAGTCAAAAATAGTCTTACACTCTTTATGTTAAGCATCACCTCATGAGCATCACCTAATTAAAGTATGGTTTTCACCAGATTGCTACGATGACACGTTTATGAACGTAGACAAACAATGGAAAGCAAACATACAATAGTATTTTTTGTTGTTTTTAAAGGCTCATGATAGGATATATATATTATGTAAAAGCGCTGAACGCTGATTAATTTCAGTACCAATTTTCTTTTTAATTCTTAGAACTGTGAAATTCAAAAGCAATGTTTGCCGGTCCGATTTTAATCAGCAACAAAAAAAAAAGTTGTTCACTGGATAATGTACTAATTAAGACTCAAATCCTCGCACACACTTAATTAATATTTATGTCTTACTGCCGCACTCAGAGACGTCAATTAATTCATAAGTTTGATTAAAGTTGCTGCGTCTTATTCAATTACTATAACAAAGAAAGTGACATCAGCAACTTTAATCAAACTTAAAAGATAATTGACGTCTCTGAGTGCGGCCGTTAGTGCATGCCAGATCGTTTGTATGCTAGAATTATCTTTGGTCCATGAATAACATGAACCCATTGAGACCCATTTCATTTATTTGAAAAATGTATTCGTTATTTATTTATTTGTTTCCTGTTGTTAAAAACAGCTATAACGATTTTAAGATTAAAATACTTATATGACGGTTTTCCGGAGCCGGTTAAGCAAAGCGACTCCAAGATACGAAAGAAGCAAAATAAGGTGATAATCGCAATTATTGCTTCTGCTGGAAGAAATTACGATTATGATTACGAGTAAATGCAACGCTTTGTACTCGTAATCGTTGCATCCCTAGTAAAAAGCACACAATATTTGCCATTACCGGGGATCATAAAATAAAAACAATTGCAGATATTGCAGCCCAATTAAGGTTTAACAGTTGATAAATTGTTGCACTCCCCCAAAGTTCATTCACTATCGCGTGTGGCCGTATAGCAGAACATAAAGCGCTTCCGCCGTCGACCAAGAGTCTATTATTGCATAATCCGCGCGCCATATTACTTGTGTCGTGCCATAATGGTTGCTGTCGTGCTACACGCAGCCTCACGCATGCGTGTGCGACTCTGCGCATCTTGATTGATTAGCCGATATCACTGCTAATTTGAACAGTATAAACAGAAATGAGATTAGTAGTATAAAAAGTTTCTTTATAGCTGAGTCGAATGTGTTCACTAATTAGGAAACATTCGCAATTAAATTTATTTACGCCATTAACTGCCGCACTCAGAGACGTCAATTAAGTTTCATGTTTCATTAAAGTAGCTGCTGTCACTTTCTTTAGTATAGCAATAGAATAAGACGCAGCAACTTTCATGAAACTTAAACATTAATTGACGTCTCTGAGTGCGGCAGTAAATAATTTAAAAGCCATAAATAGTGCTCAAATGAAAATTGACTGCCAGGCTGCCACGCAGAGTTCGGTTGAGAAACCTATTTTGTGTTTTCGTAATATATTATATTTAGATAAACAAAGCGACATTTACTTTTTTTATAACTTCGGTAGAATTCCTGGGAAGAAGTCTTCCTTCAATTAACATACTCGTACACCTACTTTCAGCCAAACATATTTATTAGTGACTCATCAAGGTAGACAGACCCTGTTTGTGTAGTCTTTGTGTACGGACAGTCACGAGCAAAAGCTAATACAAAATTAAGCCACCGATACTGTTACGACAATTACGTCGACTTGGTGTGCGTACTCCATAATCTTTCACTTAGTTTACTATACTACGATAGTGTTTAGACTATCACCCGCTAAAGGCAGTCATCGAGAAACGATTAATCATCCGCATGAATGAGCACCAAGCCATTTAGCCAGTCTAACCACTCATTCATGATCGGTGACATCACTTGATGCACTGCGCTGCATTTATTATGAACAGTCAGAGATGTAACCTGACCATGAACGAGTTGCATCGCGATAAAACTATATTTAACACCATATTATAAACGGGCTATTTTTGTTTGTTTTGCGCAATTATGTTTATTTTATATGGGTTAGCGGGCACCGGGCTTGATTCCGGTTACATCACAAACTATCTGTCTACAGAATATAAATATGAAGCGAACAATTTAAAACGAGTAAAACGGCACCTTTTATAACAAAAAATCAGCGATGTGTGCAAATTGTCCTAAACGCTCTGCTAAAAATAAAATTAACAATTCAAGAAAAACCAAATCATTTACTATTTAATTACCTATTGAATCAATTAAGGAGTGGTTTAACTATTGGCTGCCATAAGTAAATATAGTAATAGCGATTTATATTAATTTTGGATATAATAGAGCAAAGGCGCCGAAAATTATATCAATTAAATATGGATATTCCACATTACATATATGAACTTCTTTACCCGTAATTTCAAAATAGATGACGTTAAAAACTCTTGTAAAATGTATATCCCGAATAATCATATCAACATGAACTCATAATGCGATCAGCTGCTGCTAATCGACCTGACCAGGAAACTGCACTCCTGCACATTGCATCACCGACATCAACGCGCCATACTCGTAACAACTGGGGCACTGTAATTATTTATAAATCTCCTCACATGTGAAATTATACGCCGTATCGGTACCAGAACAGAGTCATCAGTCCAATGGTGAAGTCGGATGAGACTGTAGAAGGCGCCAGTGATTCTGAAAGTGAAGGTTGGCTATGATTTGGTTTGCTACCTCTGTATGCTATGCAGTCTATTAAACATTACTTACATGTAATTAAATAATTATTTCGTTCAAATGTACAAAAGCTCATAGAAGCTAGTTTTCATTGTGATTGGCTATTGCTGTCATTCATTATTACTATTAATATAGTTCTTAAGCAATGTCACATAATCAAATCGGTTATGATACGAGTGCGTAGATTTCATGACACGAGTGAAGCAAGAGTATCATGTCAGATAATTATGTAGGAACAGGAGTAGATAAAGTAGTACTTATTATTTACTATTTAGGTAGCATTTGAAGATGAATCTAAACATCTTTCATATTTGCCATGACTCACGACGTTCTGATGCGTGTTCTATCTTACTTTAGATCTTCAGCATCACATTGCTTGTATATCTTATTCCCTTTTTTTTTAAACATGATAGCAAATGACAACACTGTTGACTCACACAAGAATCATTTTTGTTTCTCCGCGGATCCACCATTATTTAACCATTGAGTCGTAGTCAGAATACGAAATGATCCGTGACTTGTGACACGTAGGATTTTCCCGTTTACCTACTTAAAACGTTGCACGTATTTCGAGATCATCTTGCGGGTAGAGTTAGTCATAAGTGGTCATGGGACTATCTTATAGTAAGATTAGACGACCCCCTGTTATGTTTGCATGGAATCCTGCTATCATCATTATTCCGTCGTGACTTACATTTTACACAAATTGGTAGACTAGTTTAACTATGAGTAAAAAACAGGAAAAATCTTTTAATTGTTACGTATATATAGTCCGCTGCTCTTGAATTTCCAAAAAAAATTGGCGCTTATGTTGAAATTACATTTTATTTTACAAGCTTCGTAGCATAGTTTTTGACAACCTAGTTGGTAGTGACCCTGCCTACGAAGGTTCCGGGTTCAATTCGCGGGATGGGCAAATATTTATGTGATGAGTACTTCCTGAGTCTAAGTTGTTTTCTATGTATTTAGTTTGTGTTTATCTACATAAGACCCAAGATAGTGGGTCCTGAATAGTATTTTTTTAGGCCTTACGTTTAGCATGAAATCAGTCAATATATATATTATTATCAAGAATTTTATACTAGCTCATGATTTCCTTTTTTTAATAAGCATGTTGAGACAACGCACGGCCGGGCGGCCTATCTTCAGTAAAGGTTGTTTGTTCAGTCAGTATGTCGTAACGAACAATAAACCTAGATGACTCGGTGACTAATTCTCACTGTCAACAAACTAGTTGACTTAATGACTAAGTCTAAACAATGACTAGAATTTCATGGAAAATACTGCCTAGGCACAGAACAAACTTGGCAAAGGCTAAATTAAAACGTGATTCTGGTACAATTTCTAAGTATAAGCGTAGAATACAAAATAGTACTAACGTACAGAAGGATCACTCTCTAACAAAAGCGGTATTTTTGTACGAACCGATTCCTAAACATGCCTTCCCTCTTGGACGTATAACACGTCCTTTTTCGTGTACGCTAGGGTTGTCAGTGTATCATTGTGTCATTGCGGATGCAAATCACCTAGTCTAAGAGCAGGAACCTAATTTTTAATTTAAAATTTATTACGGATCCGATAGATCAAATTCCGAATGTCAAAAATCTGGTAGGTATAAGGTTTAATTTGTAAGTACATATGCAAAAATCATATTAAGCATTGCCATGCTTAGTGTCTCAGCTAAACCTAGGTTTGGCTACGAGTTTGCGCGACGGCGGTAGCCGCGGCGACAAGTGGCGAGCGATGACAAACAAATGCATAGAGCTGCAGTTATAAGGCATGCCACGAGGCGCCGCGGCTAGAGGCGATTTCTATGCATTCTTTTCCGCCACCTGCCGCTCTCGCGTTTGAAATACAGATACCTGTCACTAATCCGTCTCTTTCTGCCGTAAACAAAAGTATCTATTTTTGATATTTTTTGTGGACATATTGTGCCTCAATAATCGTTTTAGGAGACACGTAACACCTCATAAAAACTCTTTTTGTTATCTGTCATCTGATTTACGCGATGAATCCCAATACCGCGCACGAGTCGTTTGGCAGAAAAAAGGTTTAAGCATTTTTTTGGCGCGCACATGTTTTGTAAGTTTCACGATCTTTTATCTTGTTATTGCGTTCAGTGCCTGTCGAAATATTTTCATATAAAATGAACCTGATAGTGAGTTTTTGGCATCGAATGCGGCAGAGTCAAGTCGTGAGATTTATTACAAAAGCGAGCAATAAAGTATAAAAGGTTCAATATTGTGGCGTTTAGGCAACACCTTGCGTTTACTTTAATTTTTTGTCGTTTTATTTGCATTGCTTTGAATTGTTATTCATTTAATTGGATAAAAAGAGTTAAAGACACATGATACTTACTTGTAAAAATTAAAAGTAATTCTTTGCCAATAAATATGACCTCGAAGTCATAATTGAACTGGGACGGAGGTATTCTGAAAGAGTAGCCAGGGTAAAATTACTTAAGAAAAAAAACGGATAGGCTGTATCAGGGACGCAGCCGCAGTGGAGTACGTGAAACGTCTAGTGCAGGCTCAACCATCTTGGGATTCCTGCGCTTGGCTCAATCTAACTCGTCAAAGCGGGTCGTCGAGGGCTGAAATTACTCTCTCTTTCCACCCGAGTTCTTGAACGCCAGTTTTATACGTTATGTATCGCACGCGGTGGCGCCATAGTAGAACAGTCGTCAAATTTCCGCAAAAAACCACACCTTTTTGAACTCTACAACTTCTAATGGTCACAAGTATGAGTTTTATGTATCACACCTACTATAACATCGTTAGTTCTGTCAGACGTGACCCCTTCCACTCGAATCGTTCAATGTGCTGATGACTGATCACTAAATAATCACAGCGCGCGATGGTAAATTTAGTTCATAATACGCCGTACTGTGCGCGATTACAGAGCCATTTACGCCTGCGACATATGCACTACCGAGTAATGGCTTCCTTCCATTAAATAATGGTAATAAAATATCGCCGGTAGGTGATATACTTGTAAAGTTGTAAGCGACCTCGCCATAACATATTTCTTTACATTTGTTTTTTGCAAGTGACTCCCATACTGACCGGATTGAAAGACGTTTACACGTCAAAAGATATTCCGTAACTGAAAACCATTGTACAATTTTGGGTACAAAAAGCACATCGCGACATCTATTGAATACGCAATTGCATTATTTACAAATCCAAATTGAATTTTTTAAGAAACTTACCCAACTTAATCCTTTACTTATGTCACCGGGCTTCGACAATGTTATGCATTCGCGCAGTTGTCGACCAATTTTCATACTGTTAGTAATGTTTAGTGTGGGGGGATTTTAGTTTCATGTTTTGGGCATCCACAAAGTTAAGTTTGTATACTTATGATATTCCGCTCACGCGCATGTCGACTGGGCTTTTGTGATACAATTAGATACTTACGATAAAACGTTTAAGATATTTATCTAGCGTGTTCTTACTCAGAACGGCGGTTTATACGGATATGTGGAGTAACGAACACTCTTATATTAATTATATTTTATCTGCAATATCTCTATCGCACCACGCCAGTCAAATTGGCTTTCCACGGTTTCGTCACTGTAAAAACATAAAGTAAAATAGAAAGAAAATACTCTTAAAAGTGTAGTTCCAACAAAAACATGTTCAAATAAATAACTTAAATAACACTGATACGAGTATATATAAGCTAGGGTAACAGAAAACCAATTATTTGAAATAATACCAAATAAAAAACTCACTGACTTTCACTTCACCTCACTCACTCACTTCGTCACTTTTTTTAAATAAAAAAGTAGCAACAGGACATTTATTACTTTTTTAGAGTTCCGTAGTCGACAAGGAACCCTTATAGTTTCGCCATGTCAGTCTGTCTGTCCGTCCGTCCGTCGGTCTGTCCGCGGTTGAACTCAGGGACTCTTAGTACTAAAAAGCTGTAATTTGGCATAGTTATACATTTCATTACGCCAACAAAGTTGTAAAATAAAATCTTTAAAAAAAAAACTGGTACTTCCCTTAGTAAAATATTTTTTTACATTATAAATAAAATCGAGTGAAGTATCATTGGATAGCTCTTAAAAATATTATGGATACCTATGTTATTATATTTTTTTAGATATGGGTGACCGTTTAGGAAATATTGAACTCGAAATGTGTCATTTCCGCTAGATTAGTTGCGCGTCCCCCAAACTACAAGTAGATAAAAATCTGAAAAATATTTATCTTAAATGAAAGCACATATATCGAGGTTAAAAGAAAAACTATCACGACTAAGTAGACTTTATTGGTTCTTGAGTTAAAGACGATTAAAATGTTTATACCTACCGAAAATCAGCTAAAGGAGCGTCCCCACTGAGAGCATTCGTGTGTAATGAGCGTTCGGCGTCGAATATTCGAGTGGTGTGGACGTTGAGCCGAGCGTGCATAGCTTACAAACTATTGAAATTATCGCTCGTTTACACCTGCTCGGGTAACTAACTAGAAAATTTCCTATATTTTTTTAGAGATTTGAGATTGTTGTTTGTGTTTGTAAGAATGGCAACGGAACCCTACACTGAGCATGGTCCAACATGCTCTTGCCCGGCTTTATATTATACAAGCTAACTCAACAGACGTACTCCTGTAAAAAATTTTTCGGCTTACTTTCTTTTTTTAAATCTTATTCGGACAATAGTTACAAGAAGAAGTAAAAAAATTAGCCAAATCTATCCAGTCGTTCTCAAGTGATGCGCCCACCCACGAACATCATTTAATTTTTATTCATATAGATGGGGTTGCTCTTGTCTTGACTCTAGTAAATGTTATTACTTAAGAGAGTACAAGCGTAAAGAACGTATGAAATTGTTGCATGAAATTAGAGTGCATTAAAGTTTATTGTAACAGTAAGCTGCACTACGCGACCGTGTGTCACATTTTACAGTCACGGTTAAGCCTTAAATGACGTCATCTTTACTGGGTCAGGGCTTGCCGTAGGTAGGGCATCCACTGTCCTGTCCGCAGAGAGCTTATTAATCAATTTGTATGTGCAATTTAATCAATGCTTGGAAATCAAACGGCCCTGTGATTTATCAATCAAGTGTCATTAAGAACGAACAAAAGCAAAAGCTTCAAATTCATTCATACTATGTGGGTTGTTGGTATTTGTAAGATTCTTTAGCGCGGATTTTCACATCGCAATTTCTTTGCTTTTAGTTTTACATAAGTAGTTGAAGTTCTTCCGTTCGCATTTTTTTACAATCGAAAAGTTTCCCATTTCAAATTAGATTGGAATACATGTACTAACGTTTTCATATAGGCTTCGGCAAGATTTAAGAGTTTGCTGCCAAGCAGCAGTGTTCGCGTTGTTGTGCTCCAGTGGGGTACAGACGCTTTTGTAGTTTTGAGATATTGAAAAATTTTAACTTATAACGAAACTTACTGAAAAGTATAATGTGTCCTTCCCCGGGACTCAAACTATCTCCATATCAAATTTCATCTAAATCGGTTCAGTAGTTTACGAGGGAAGAGGTAACAGACAGACAGAGTTACTTTCGCATTTATAATATTAAGTAGGGATTTATGCTTATCGTTTTATTTTGAGCCTACGCACTGCTCATAGCGATATGTGTTAAGAGGTACTCGCGTATGCGTTCTCCATGCATTAATAACAAAAAATAACGACCCATCGAACTCTGGTCTCCCCTTGATTAAATAATGTACGACCGTAACAACGCATTTCGCTACGAGCGTAGCGTAGGGTCCAAATTGAAACGATGACGATAAATCATCCTCGTGGGTCGAAGTTTAGCAATAAATTGGACGCTGTTATTTTGTCTCGTTAAATAGCCGTAAATATCTTTGTCGTTTATGGACAACGTCGCAAGAGTTTTAATGACAATCTAAAAGTAAAACTTTTATAACCGCCGACGGTAAATGTTCGCCTTTAATCATTTTATACAGCCTGATTATAGAAGCACAGTTTCTTGTGAATTTCTCTTTTTAGAAAACTAATTGCAAGTCAGACCATTTTACTGTGAGTGATTAAGAAAACTTACAGTATAGCAAATAATTTTCAGAAATAATTTTGAATAAACCTATCTGTTACAATGTGCTTATGGCATGACAATACCAAACTATAAATACATTTGGATAACTGAATAATGATAATTGGGTAACTATTCAAGATATTTTTGTTGTAAAACCAAAGAGGTCAACATTCTAATTTGCTACAAACTTTAAAACCTTTTTACGTCTCGCTTAACCACCTGTATAAATTCTTCATCTAACGTCCGTGTCATATACAAATTACACAAAAACGAAGGTAAATATTTTCTCATTCTCCAAAGTATGTCACGGCATGTCACTATGCACTTGCAATTAGTCACCGTGCGCGATGACAGCGCGTCAAAGTGACATATTGTCAATGTGTCAGCGTGACGACTCCGGTGACGACGGCCGGGAGATGAAAGTGACACGGAATTTACGGTTCACAATCGGATAATTTGATGACGAAATAAATAGATAGTAAAGCTTTTGATGATAAAATAAATAGTTAAGCTTTTGTAGGGAAGTCGAGCTATTGAAAATGTTGACTCAGAATAAAGCCTTGGGGCATTACCTTTTTCAGTGTTTTGTTTTCTGAAGACTAGAATATTTTATTTAACGTACCTATTTCATTGAAATGATATATGCAAAGCTTAATTGCAATAGAATTACTTGATACTGTAGAGTGGGTTACCTAATGATTCGCCGACAATTTTTACGCAGATTATTGATTGGCAGACAACGTTTCGCCGAGTAACGGTACGCCGATGGATTTGTTCGTAGATGTATTGTTTCGCAGACTAACGTTTCGTAACTCAACCTTTAGCAACTATTTAGTTGGCTTATGAGTCAGTAAGCTGAACAACTATTGTCAGAAATTCGTTTAGGCTATTAATCACTACACATTTTGAATGTTTGCTCGAACAACCTTTCGCTTTTAAACGGTTGAACTATTATTCAGTGCTCATATCAACTTTTCGCTGCCTTTTCGTTTTGCACTGTTCATCTGTTTCCTTTGTTTTTTTTCATATTTAATTTTTTCCTGGTGTAATAAATTTATTTCTGATCATCATTTGTGTTCATTTTACTTATTGAAGTCAAAACAAACCAAGTCGCGACGCTAGCAATTCGGTTCTGGCACTCGCCGGCCGCTGCCGCGGCACGCTCGCTCCGCTCGCTCGGCTCGTGCGTTGTTGGTCGCAGTTCTACCTAACACTCCTCCTGGCTGACGCTCGTCGTCGCACCTAACTAAATTTTGATAACAGTAGGTATAGTCATTAAAATCAGTCAATTTTTGTTGGCAATAATAAATTAATGTATACAAATGCAACAGTTGTACGGTTTACTGAAACAATTCCGAAACTAAAATCGACTGAACCTTAAATCAACTTAACAATAATGATGCCATGTGATAACTCTGCTTGTCAAGTTTCGACGAATAGGTGTTCGGTAAACTTTAACAATTACGAAACAAACAATCGACTAAACGTAACTCTGCGTATCGCTTTTCTTCCTACCGACTACTCGGCGAAACAAATAATAAGCGTAACGAAATTATACCAAACGTTACTCGGCCAAAAGAAAGGTCTGCCAGTAGTTGTCTGCGAAACAAAAATCTGCGTAATTAAACTCGGCGAAACGACAGCACGGCTAGCACATCTGCCCGCGACTCGCGCGACAAGCGAGAAAAAGCGCGACATAGAGCTATCTCGCGAATCGGTAGCATAACACGCGCGACATAATTTGGTGACTCGCGGTCAAACGTCAAAGTGACAAATCTTTGTCGCTTGACAGTTAAGGGCGACATACTCTCGCAACTCGTAGCACAAGTGTTCATAAGGCGACATAATATCTCGCTTACCAACGTCAAAAGGCGACAGATTGTCTTCGAGCTTTCAAGCGCGCGAGATATATCTCGCTCTAGTCGCATCTCGGATTTTTAATAAACGTTTTGGTTAATCTTACCCCATTTAAATAGTCAATGTAAGTTTATTTGTTCACAATTATAAATTTGCTTAAATGCTATTTGTATCATCCGTTATTTTAACGTAGTTTTACATGTGAGTAGTGACGAAGTTTGTAATTTTTCAGGATGGCATTTTTCTCTAAGATTTTTCCTTTTTCGGGACGAGAAGCTCCGACAGAGGAAAATCCAAAGGAGGAGGTCAAGGGATACCAAAAACCCCTTCGAGCTGCTAGACAATGAGTTTCAACACCTGTACCGCATCAATAAAGATATGGGAATGTACCTTTGATAGTCAATTGGGTACCAATATGTATACAGTCTCAAAAAATATGTATACAGCCCTTATTACTATGGTAACTAAGTTTACGTTAACATATTTTTGCAACTTTGTGTGGATATTTATTTTTGCTCTTGACTTAACAATGATACGGGAATGGATGATAAGATGTATCCATATACACAACTACAATAACAGGCATAGGGCATAAACAACATTTTTTCATTAAAAAAATTTAATAAGTATCACGGCCCAATCTTACACGAAGTGACCTAGTCCTAACTAAGCTCTGTAAGTTTCTAATTGATATATTATAGCATACTATGTATATAGGTATAGGTAGCAGATTTTGCCCGCGACTTTGTCCGTGTAGAAGTCGTTTATCGCTGCACCCTTGGGAACTGTCAATTTTTTCGGGATCATAAGTAGCCTATGCGCTATTCCAGACTATAATCTCTGTGCTAAATTTCATCCAGATCCGTTCAGCCGTTCTGGCATGATTGAGTAACAAACACCATCCATCTATCCATCCGTCCATCCATCCATCCATCCAAACTTTCACATTTATTATATTAGTAGGATAACCTTCCTAGATACTCCCTCTTTCTATTGGTGAAAACCGTATGAAAATCCACACAGTACTTTCTGAGATTATTCTGACAGACATTCTGGGGACTTTCATTTATATGTAGATAATATTAATATTGGTTTGCACAGGGGAGCTGAGGGAGATCTTAGGCAATGAAGAAAAAGTCGGAGAGAGCTCGTCGTCCGACGCGCCGACGCTGTTGCGAGCTGCAGTGGCACGTGTCGGGACCAAATAATACAGAGACATTTTAATTAAGAACAAAGTATATTTATTAGGATATTTAAAAAAATAAACTGCTTAAATCTACACCGAGTGTATGCTGACCATCCAGTGGCACTTCCAGTACCATCAGTTTTCTAATAAACTAAACAAGAGTAGTTTATTGAATTGAACGGAATGTTGTACTTGTACTGAATAGGTACCTACACAATTTATAGGCTATAATTAGCATAGCAAAGGAACTAATTTTTGTGTAATAAACTTAACAGAAAAAGTGACTTTGATGTAAAAAATATATACTTAATACAATATTATGTATCTAGACTTTAAATTATTTATTGAATTGTACAATAAATCGTCCACCTACAATTATAATTAAATATAGTCTGTACCAATCAACTTGTCTTATTATGTTAACAACTTTCTTACCTCAAAATTCAACTTTTTTGGCCAATTATACATATTAATTATTATACATATCACAATAATTTGAGATAAAGTTATTATTATTATTATTTTATATTAAACAGGCAGTTAACACTGATATGTCTAAATCACTTGGCCCTAGAATCAGTTCAGTGGCCTATCAGTTGGCCCTAGAATTTATTGATTACCACAGCAGCGCATCCACATAAGGAGAACATATTACACAACAAACATATACACGTATAAACGTATTTGAATAAAGCTAATGTATTGGTTTTTTTAAATAGATACAGCTAAACTGTAAACGAAAGACTATTTACTATGACAATATGGAACTATAAAAAATTCACAGTTATTGTGTACATTCGAAATCCGTGAACACAACTTGCAAACTCCAAGTTTACAAGTGTTCTAAGAGGCGATTCATGGCACTTCTCTCTGCTGCATGTACCTGAAATAAATTTTGTATGAAATTATTCAATATAGTCATGTAAAGGCGTCCACTGTGTTACATAGATGCCAGCGCTAGAGAGCTGGAAGTGCTAAAAATTTAATCTAATACAACATCCCTGCTAATATTTTAAATTGCAAAAGTATGTTTGTCTATTACTTTTCTTGCCCTTCACAGCTAAACCACTGAACAGATTTTGATAAAATTTGGAATGAAAATAGTCCAATCCAACAATAGTTTTTATACATTATCTGAAAGTATGATGGTTTTCTGACCACCTATTGATATGTGTAAGTACTGTTTAACATATTGTAATACTTATAACTGGTTACTTTTATAATGAATGAATGATAAACCTTGGACTATTGTTGTAAGCTAGGAACATAGTTTAGGGTGTTTCATTTTCCAAACTTTGTATTTTCTAATGACTGCTCGTATCCTTGGTCCTACTTATCTAAAAGAACATTGTTCAAAATTTCAATCAAATCAGTTAGCATATTTTGACAACTTTTTAAATCTGTTTTCATATTTATGCAATTCACCGAAGCCTTAACATAACGAAAAACCAGTGATGATGGTCAAAAGCATTAGTGTTTAACATAAGTCAACAGAAAAGTTAGTTATTGTTTGTTGTTTACAAAAAAATCAACATTGTAAACTTGCCATCGCCAAAGTGCTCAATTTGTGCCACCTCTAAATACTATCCCATTACCTTTAAATTTCATATTTAATTTTTTACATAGTATAGATTCGGGGCGTAAGCAGCCTGCAAAAAATATGACATTTATTTTTTTCCCCTAACATAGTTGCATGAGTCTACAGTAGGCGTGACTCCATGTTTTTATTCCGTGCACTAACGTTTAATAGTGAAGTACAACGAGGAGATAAATTTAATCTACTATTACTTACATGCTTTGACGGACTTTTCGGGGCCTTCTCCGTTAATAAGTAGGTCTTTTAACTTGACACCGAGTAGGGTTAGTAGGTAGGTATGGTATATCCCCCCGCGGCAAACGCTCATGCGTGGCGTGCTTCTTACTCTGAAATAACATTTATAAAAAAATTATTTGAAAAGAAGACAACATAGGGAATGATGTTCAATTTATCACAGAACCGGTGAGAAAAGCATGAATGTTTATACCAGTAATACAGTTATTTACAATATTTCGCCAAAATAAAAGGAAATAACTTTTGCGTAAAGTCAGAAGCCACTAAAGTAATAATCGAAATACTTACACTACGCTCAGCATCCATGTTGATATTGTTGATAATCAGTTTGACACATGACATTTCGCGAAATTTGACACATGACGTTGCGCACCTCCTCCTGCGACCCGCGTAAGGCTTGCCGTTCACTCAAAAAACGAAGGGAAAAAGCACATTTTTATTACCGATTCAGTGTTGCCATAAAAGAATATAGCATTAGTAGAATATATTCTTCATAGAAGGCAACACATACGTCCCGCCCGCGAGATAGCTTTCTCGCTTGAAGGGATTATCTCGATACGTCAAGTTGTGCTACCGAAATCGAGAAAACTGACAGCGGAGAGAAAGAATTGACAGCCGCGACAAGGGTTTCTCGCGCCGCGAGCTATGTCGCTTGGGCACATGTGCTAGCAGTGCAGGTCACCTGTAGAGTGACATTTTCAACGCCGATGTAAATTTAGTTATGTAGGTAGATACTTAAGCATTAGCAAACAAATATTGAATTTGAGAAAAGTTCAGTTGTAATAGCAGCCTTATCAACCGAACATGAAACTAATACTAACAACTGGTTAAAATTAACACAAAATTAAGAAAACGTGAAAAAAACATTCAATGGAATTGGCTGCACCTGCATGGCTATACAAATGAGTCGCGATTGTTTTGTTTTGCATAATATAAGCAGTCGCTTGTTGCACATTTATTTTGTGTATGGACGCACAATTCTATGGAAATTGTTAAAATGAAGCTGATTGTGGACACGGAAAAAATAGCAATTGTTCAAATGTGACCACATTTGAACAATAAAAACACCAGTCAAGTGCGAGTCGGACTCGCGCACCGAGATTTCTGTATTTAAGTCCGTACTTCCAAAATAAACCATTTTATGTAATTTAATTCGAATGCAATAAATAAATAAATAAACTAGTTTGAGTTGCCTAAGTTTACAAATTTTCAAAATTTTTTAGTTATTTCTCAAAAACTTTAAATTTTGAAGACTTCATTTTATTTTTTCCGTAAAATATATATAATTAGCTTTATTAATTTATTTTTTGGTAATACATTTGGAAATAAGGGAGGGAGAACGGTAATTTTTTGTAAATTTTTGGCTATAAATCAAAAAGTATACATCGTGGGAAATCATTCAATTTTTTTTAATGTGCAGGTCCATATGACACCCCATTTGCTATAATCAAATCACTTTCATTTTTCAACCCCCATTCTATATCCCTTTTCTTACTAAAAACAGATGCAGGCAAGCAAATTATACAACTATGTTAAAATTAAAGTTGATAGCATCTGTAGTTTCTGAGAAAAACTGCTGTTCACCATAAGGGTTCCTTTTTTACCATTCTGCAACGGAACCCTAAAAACGAATTCATAATTTGCAACAAAACCTATCCGTAATAATTATAATGGCCCAAAAATTCAAATTTTATCATCACACCAAATATAATAATTCGCGATGACGTTCCATAACGCTGACAGAACACCGAGTCAATTTAGACAGGTGACAATTTGATGACAAACCACACTTGATCGCTAATCAATGGTATTCATTGACAATGATAATTTTGCTGTCGAACAAACTACTAAAGATAATAAAACACTTCGCGCTAAAATTCACATTGCTGTTGACGAACATTGCTCAAATGCACAGTTATTTTGGTTTTATAACCTTCGTAAGTACAGGTTAAAATCCTTGGAATGTGTGAATTTCTGTTTATTTGTAGGCGTAGGTTTGACTTGTTTGGTCATCGTGGGATTAAATAAGTGTTTGATTGGCGTAAACAGTTCCTAAAACTTGTTAATTGTCGGTTACCTTATACTCGAGTTTAAATAATTTTTATCACAGTAATTAATATCGTAGGCTTGCATTAAGCCGAATTATGGATTGATATAGGCGGTGAAATAAAGAAGATATAAATTTAGTGGCTCTTGAACAATAGCTATTAAAAAGATAAAACCCCTGACATAATTGAGATTAACGGATTTATTTCAGGACCATCGTGTAGAAGCCTATTTACAGTTGCAGAAAAAAAAGCGTTTGGCCAAATGAAACGGTTGGGAAATGAAACAGTAAGGGAAACGTGCGGTTGGTACACATTAGTGAACCCTAATATTCATTTATATTATGAGTATAATCATTTAATCTATTCTAAACAATAACAGGTCGGATCCCAAAGCTGAACTGACATTCACCTTTTCATAAACCCCTTTAATTAACCGTTTAAAAAGATACAGTTAAGGGCTTGACCGACCCAACAAAATGTATACCAGTGTCGAGAAAATACCGAATTCTTAACGGTCCTCGGGAAAGATAATGAATATTGAAATGGACCTTTGTCAAGAGGCAAGTGTGACCGTAACAGAAGTATTTATCTAGTAGTTACAAAGAAGAGCTAGCGCATCTGTGTCAACAGCACGGCCGCCCGCTGAAATACGTATGCGTTTTATCTTGTTAATTTAGCTACATATAATATAAGGGAGTGTAAATGAGATCTTTCGATGGCCGATTGTACAAACTTTATTGGAAGTATTAAGTTATGTATTTGAGTTCCTGTTTTACATCGAAATTATCGTATCGAAGGGTTTATTATTGAAAATCTCCATTGATATACGAGAAGAAACCAAGGTTACATTTTAAGGTAAAATTTAAAGTTACCGTACAATACTTTTTATTGCACACCACAGAGATTACAATTAAAACAAATAATAACAATTTTATCGGCGATCACTTCCAGACAACCTTAACCATAAATAAGAGACGTCCAAAAATAGGTTCCTAAGTTATATCGCAGCTAAAAAAAAAACAATCTGATAACCATGGGCAGATTAGAAAATGTTTTGTATAATAGCTTTGGAATATAACCTAGCATATTGGTAACTTTATTGAAAAAGTTCAAAGTTACGGTCTATTCTACTGATTACAGTACATTTTGTACGATTGCGTAACCTAATGGGTAACTTCACTTAATTTCTTGGTAACACTAAAACTGTAAATCATAATATTTGACGGATTCATTACTAAACGCGGAATGTGACGAAATCGCACCCCCAGTACAACACTGCACTAAGTCAAAATATTTCATGTTTTCAGAATTGACGAAAAATCGTTATCTCATGTTATATCAAAGTGATTACAATATAAAAATTCGGTTATGAAATTTTTCGACATAATACAGTGTTGTTCTGGGGGTGCGAAATGTACTGCGAGATTTAAGGGTAGACATCCTGTCAAATGTCAATCAACTGTAAATCGTATTGCTGTTAATACGTGGCATATCCCTTTATATTTAACAGTTACAACGGCTTCACAGTTAACTTATTTAAAACCGCCTGTACTGTAAGTATGACAGAGAAACAGGAGATAAAGAAAATATAATATATTATTTTTAGTATGAAGGAGAAATTCTGTAGATAAAGTTACCAAAACAGGTAATTCTCTAGAATTTACTTTATTACTTAGCTCTGAGGCCGTATTATGAGCTGTCAGAACCTGACAATTTCCACGCAGTGAAAGGGACAGCGATATAATATATGACTCCTATAGCTCTATCCCTTTCGCTGACTAGAACTTGGCAGCTTTTAATAGTTGATACCATCCCCTGATACCTAACCTTGGCGCATGCGTAGATGACATCATGGATCGTAAAGCAATTGTCACGTAAACCTAAATAGCCAGAGGACATGTCCCCCCAGCAGAATGGGATCAGTGGAGTGGTCATAAATTTATCAGATGACATGACGCGTGTCGGTAATGGACGGCGTGTGAGGATGAAGACGAAATTGTTTTAGACTTAAAACAAGATTAGTTCGCAGATTTTACCAACTTTCAATAATTTTATGGATAGCTTCTACGGATTATGATATACTAGCTTTTGCCCGCGACTCCTTTTTCCTCGGGAACTTTAAAAAAATCGTATGATAAAAGGGATTAAAAAGTAGCCTATGTGTCAATTCTAGGATAAATACTATCTGTGTGCCAAATAACCAAATTACACCCAAATCCGTACAGCCGTTTAGGCGTGATTGAAACACAAACATCCAAACATCCATACAAACTTTTACATTTATAATATTAGTGGGATAGCCCAAAAAATAAGTTAGTGTTTTTGTTTGCGCGACTCCGTACGGGTAGAAGGGTGGTACGTCGCTAATATCTGAAACAGTTTTTGGTACGAATGAGCAATAAAATTCTCAAATCCTCTTGATTTATTTCACATAATTAGTATAATTACATAGATATCAAAATAGCATTAAATTAGTATTAACAATATACGTTAGGATGTTTCTAAATGAAAGCGAGATAGAATTTGTAACCAATGACTCAGTCTCTGTTTCCCTTCATTAATTTTACGACGTCTAGGTCCTAGTTGGGGTTCTAATAAGACGGTCGTTAAAACGTACTCGTTTGTCACGTGTATCACTTTCGCAAAATTCGTGGTATGAGATCATCAGCCTTCAACGATACATTCGGTTTGCTTGCGCAATCATGGCTGATTTTCAATGTACTGTTGTTTTTAAAAGCATTTATTAGTACCAGCTTTTGCCTCCGTCTCCGTAGAAGTTGTTTATCGCTATTTCCGTGGGAACTGTGTAACTATTCGGGAATAAAAGTATAATTTGCCACTATTGCCTCCGACTATGGCAAAAAAACGCGTCGATCAACAACAGTGTTCCATTGTTCCTTCAAAGTAGGACGCACCAATAAACATACTTTTGCATTTAAAATATAAGTAGGGAATGCCGGACAGCCAGCAGAGCTTTTTGAATTCGCATTTCTTTCACTGTAATGCCCGCTATGCGTGTGTTATAATGGTCAAATGATAAATTCCCGTTCAGGTTTAAAATGATAAGAATTAGGGAGGGATATTGAGAAGACCACCAATAAATCGTAAAAAATATTATTGACGATTGCCAGCAAACTTATGATATTGCTCAATTTAATTACAATTTTTCTAAAAAATATCTAAATCAAAATAATAATTTACGCAATTTTCAATACAACTTTTCTGAAGGATGATCTCATAAGCTTTGTGGTTGTGTGGTTGTAATCTGTCCACGTCTATGCAATCACCCAGCGCCATTTTGGTTACCATAATAACCTAGACCACCTAGCACACCTATTACTTTAATATTTATGTGCTATGCTTGAACAGGTTGATATTATTTGCTGCATACCGATTATAAGCTTGGGTATACTAATCAGCTTGATTTAATATTCATACGGAATTTTTATTTCATTTTTATTCATTGATTTGTGGCTCATGTTTTCACAGTGAAAATACAGACAACCAAATGTCACTTACACACCTTGACGGACGACGTAAATTCGCCGGTCTTCTTCGACTCGGTCGATGTTAAGTTGAGACGATTAACAGAATCTTGCTGGGCGGAAAGTTGAGATATGTCAGTAAGCAACTGGATTCTTTGCCGCCGCCACGCGTTAGGGGCCTTAGGAGATCATCCTTAACTTGTTTGTTATGTCAATCGACATTCACCGATTCCACAACTGTGGCAATACTTATGTAGAAGTAACAGGTTCGTATATCATAGTAAATCTATGTTAACAAACTTATATACGTACTTAAAAAAAGAAAAAAAAAAAGAAATAAAAGCCCTATAATTTTCTTGAAAGTTTGCAGGCTTTCTTGACATCGCAATAGAAAAGAACAACTAGCATAGTAACACCAACTGCACTTTCTTCTTCCATGACTCACTTCAGTAAGATTTACTGTTAGTTTTTTATTAGACTTAGGTATGTGCATTTTACTGCACTTTCCCTGCCATCAGTTGGTTAATAATTTGCAGTAAACTTGGCTGCTCTTCGGTAGTTTAAATAGTATAAGGAATAATTTATTTGTAATAAAGCATTATTTATTGGCTTTGTTGTCACTTATTTTATTATGACAAACATTGATTTCGCGATGTAAATAAAAAATGTCTTGTTTGAATCTAAAAGCCGAGATAAAAGTCTTATATCATGATGACAAAAAACGAGTTCGAAATTATTTTTAGGTCACTCTCCAGATTTGAGCTCTCAGTCTAATTAACGCGTGGCTTTTTTCCCACTTGCTTTTTGATAAATGTTATACTAAATCTAGTACCATATCTACCATTCAAACTTTAATATTTATTGGGCACTTAATTATTATTAGCTAGAAATATACAAATATAAAGTAAACTAAAAATAAATCAAAATAAAATGTACTATTCGAGATATTTTTGTGACGCGTTAATTATAAAAGCGACGCGTTAATTAGAATTATTTGCTTTTGCGTGATGCGCAGATTAGAATTTGCTTGCCGAATAATATTTTTTAAGGAATAAGACAAAAACGTTTTTTAGACAGTCTTTATTATATAATTAAGGCAAATTGGAAATAAAAAGGTAAATTAATGACAGCAGCAGAGGACCGATCATTGTGGAAAACCTTGGGGAAGGCCTTTGTCCAGCAGTGGTCGTCTTGCGGTTGATAATGATGATGATGATGTACCAAAAACCTTTTTTACTAAACTTAGACTAATTAACGCGTTCATTTTCGAACCGTGAATTAGACGAGACGTGACGTGATGTTTTTTTGTAATGTGGACATCTAATATTTTATTAAATAAAAATACTTTAATTTATCTTTCCTCTTGTATATGATCAGGGAAAATAGGTATGTTAGTGATTTCGGAAGTGGGACGCGATGTGATAATTAGGAGAATTCGTGTACACCTCAATATGATACGATCAGAAAATATAAAATAACCAAATTCAATAGTTTTATATTTTTTAAGCGCGAGGACATACAAAAATGGCTGTCTGGAGAATGACCGTTATTTCTAAACTAGATTTCGCTCGTTGTTGACAGTTTTTCTTCGGAAACTTTAAAACAATCTGGGATAAAATGTATTCCTTGTCCTTTATTGGGATTTAAAATATCTCTATTCCAATTCCAGATCAGTTTAGCAGTTTAGCTGTCAAGGAGTAACATACAAAGTAACTTTCAAATAGGTAATCGATATCAATGGTTGCAATTATATGTAAACTAGCTTATGCCGGCGACTTCGTCTGGGTTTATCGCCATTCTTTCGGAAACTGTCTAATTTTCCGGGATATAAAATATTCTACGTCCTTCCCCAGGGTACAACCTATCTCTTTGCCAAGTTTCATTAGAAGCCGTTGAGCCGTTTTGTTTTAAAAAGCCAACAAACAAACAGATACACCTCCGCATTTATAATATTACCTCGGCTTTTCTAAAGATACTATGTGCACTGGTAAAATCAATGTTTGTTTATCGAAGCGTAGGGCCATCAACTGGAGTGGCTATAAAAATAATATAAAAGCGGCGCGTGCACATTAAGCCGGTATTAATATTTTAATTAACTAGTTTAAGCAACAATGCGTTTAACTTTATTTCGTCGGAGTCTTTAGTAGAATTTTACATGTTATTCTTCCTAGATTATGAAAGTTATAAGATCATTTAATTTGAACAATACTCAAGATTGGCAAAAGAAAGTGTAACGTTAAAAGCTATCTTCAACAAAAAAAAATTTTAAAGTCGTCGAGAAACAATTTAAGTTGTAGGTCAACGGTTTAAGACGTAATGAAAACTATTCCGTGTTGAAGATCAAAGCACTCCGGCGCATCAATGAGTTATTTATTACGGGCACAGCACCCTCTATCGGTAATTATAAGTTTTATTTTTAAGCTATGCTTCAGTGATTTTGTATTGATCTTAATGCATTTTAATGGTTAAAAACTTTTTGATATTTGGTACTTCCATTAATTATTAATTGATTCAGTCATTTTTGTCGTTAACTATTATCTTGTAGTGCCTACTGTTTAATTTGGTGGTTCAGTTAATAATATAATAATAATCCAGTCTATATACGTCCCACTGCTGGGCACAGGCCTCCACTCACAATGAGAGGGTTTGGGCTATAATTCCCACGCCGGCCCAGTGCGGATTGGGAACTTCGCACACACCGTCAAATTGTTTTGCAGGTGTGTGCAGGTTTCCTCACGATGTTTTCCTTCACCGAAAAGCTCATGATAAATTTACAAATTATATTTCGAACATAAATTCCGAAACACTTAGAGGTGCGAGCCCGGGTTCGAACCCACGACCCTCTGCTTAAGAGTCGGCAGGTCAAACCATTAGGCTACCACGGCTTTTAGCGTGGTTCTACCACGGCTTCTACCACGGTGGTTCAGTTAATTAATCTTTATTTTGCTGCTACTTTAGCATCTTGGTTCATTTCCTAATAAAGCTCTTCAAAGTACGTTCCTTTCAAAATAAAGAAATGCATTTACAGAAAGTTTAATTTCAAACTCCGAAAATAAGAATGAATGTGGAAATGATTCAGAATATAAAAAATCGCAAGTGCATGTACCTATATAGTTTGGTCCTTTTCGTAAAAGGGTCATATCATAAATGTTTTGCCGTCCACACATAACACAAACCACTTATTATTGCGTACAATTTTCAAGATATAAACCCTAAATATAATAAATTTAATGATGTCATTAAAATTTTAAACATTTAGTTACATCATCGGCTTTTATATACTTATTTAACACAAAACATAAAATCAACACGACCACGATAATTTCCTAAGACAAATCCCAAGTCGACGTCATAATTTCATTGGATTAGTGTCAAGTGTCGCTGTCGGCCACTTCCGTTTCCCGTTGGAGATTTAGATGCGCGGGAGTCGCATGAACACCTGAGCGTTGATAGAAGACTCGCTGACTTGAGATTACGTGTCAGCTTTCGAGACGGTTACATGCAAGTTGCGGGAGTTATCTTTTTCATTTTATTAAGCATGATACATAATTAATAATTATATTCACGTCAGTTAGCATAATTAAAGATAAAGATTTTAATTAGAGTCACTAGAAATTTCGATCGTTCTACATAGTTGAAAACCTTGCTTACGATTAGAAAAAATTTGCATACAAAAAAATAGGCAAACCCTGGAAGATACCAAGATCGTCCTTAGTCATCAAATTCAATCTTATAGAACATCCTGCAGGTACTCATTTTCACATAAAAAAAGTAAGGGCAATCTCATAAACGTAGATAATATCTCTCATTCATGAACCTAAAATAAGAGCAAGATGCATATGAATCATTCAATTTATTTGGCAGAAGAAAGATTAATGTGAATAGAGAAATATCGTTTATTGATTCCCCAGCTGTTCGTGACAAATGCGAACATCTGTCATTGGCAGAATTGTGCCGAAAGCACAATGGACACAAATGAATGGCACGTGCTTTTATGTGTTTGTGTCCGATGCAATTAGGGTGGGGAATGAAAGGCAGCTCGAGATTTTTTGCTGACAAATGAGGTGTGAGATTTGGGTCTGAGTATGTCTCAAAAGAAACTAAAGTTTAATTTAATAGTAGGTATATTAATTTTTAAAAGAAAAGCTTTTATAAAGTCACGCCAAGTACCATTTCCATCACTATGTAATTTTTGAAAGCCGTCACAAAAGCTTATATTTCAGATTTTATTTATATTGATATAGGTAGTTATGGAGACTTGAGGACAGACTGCCGAGAGATATTGGTTCCAACATTTGAATAGTTTGGTTGGAACATTTCATCTTCTATATCACCCAAAACATGATAAAACGTAAAAAGCCTAGCCAAGATAAATTCAATCAATGCGAAAATAAGCCAATTAGATGCAAATCTCAAATGTTTGTAATGGGACACGAGATTGGAGACTGAATACGTCTTCACTCATATTATCATCGTGAAAACAAAGTTTCCAGCAGTTTTTAAAGACACCGAACATCCCGGAAGAGAAGGTGGATTAGCATCGTAATACGGAAAGGTATTATGTATGTATGTAGCGGCCAATGATCTTGTGATCTTTTAGCATTCTAGGGTAAATGCGGCTCTTGGTATCACCGTTATAATGTTCCTATACGCCCCGGGGTGCACAATTTAGCCGATGTTACTTTATGTTGAATGACTACAGTCTACAAGATTAAGTAAATAGGTTAGGAATTGAAATAGTATTACATTATACAGAACAAGTTCCTTATTGGGAGAAGTATGACCAATGGACCTATTAACTATTAGCATATGATAGAGAAATACGTCACATTCAAAATATACCTGTATCAGAAAGTTCCGGTCTTCCCACAAGAGGTTGTAAAATTTAACCTGTTGAATTTTACAATTAAGTTTACAATTCTTAATAATATATTAATATTGAGTGTCTGTATGTCTATGTGTCTGTGTGCATGTGTGTGTGTGTCTATGTGCGTGTGTGTGTCTGTGTGTGTGTGTGTGTGTGTGTGTGTGTGTGTGTGTGTGTGTGTGTGTGTGTGTGTGTGTGTGTGTGTGTGTCTGTCTGTCTGTCTGTCTGTCTGTCTGTCTGTCTGTCTGTCTGTCTGTCTGTGTGTGTGTGTGTGTGTGTGTGTGTGTGTGTGTGTGTGTGTGCGTGCGTGCGTGCGTGCGTGCGTGCGTACGTGCGTGCGTGCGTGCGTGCGTGCGTGTGTGTGTGTGTGTATTTGGCGATGTAAAGCATTCTATGAAATAAGTGTCGGTGATTCAAGGGTAAACCGAAAGAGCTATATGAGTTGTATATATCTATCCCCTTCATTGTCTGGAGCTTGTCAGTTTTTGCCAGTTCATAATACGACCTCTGCATGTTCTTAGACATATCTCAATTGTTTCTCTTCTCCAACAGAATAAGAAGTCATCATGTGTTTAGATCTAAAATTTTATAAATAGGCATGTATAGCATCATCAGAGTCAAACAAGAATGCTCTCGATGTCTAATGATTCTAATGAATATGCATCTCAAGCGCTTAGTTATTCACGAGTATTAATAATCAGAAACATTAGCATCTTGTTTTTAAAGTTCAGCTTCATTGTGCTAGAATTATTTCGCAACACTTCTGCTAAGCTTGCTAGAATACATACTCGTACGATATTAAAGATACATGTTTTTGTCGTACAATGGGTCATCAAGAAACGTTCTCATTGTATATAATTAAAATATCTACACACAACTATAAAAGTATTTTTGCTCAAGCATTAAATTGATTTGTTTACTATCTAAATAAACTTTATAATGATGATAACGATAACCATTATGCTACTTGACCTGACCATTAGCTTGTTGCCAAATGTGGTCACGTCATTAATAGTTGACTAAGAAGACGTAATAATCAGTAGCAGTTGGAGTCCCGTCTCGAGGTGAATTTTAAATCCTTCACGCTGAGAGGATCGGCTAAAGTTTTGTAGAGGTACTAAGAAAGAATCCAGGCAGATTAAATTTATTTCAGAAAATTAAATTATAAAAGAAAGTTCACGAAGACCAAGCAGCGGGTGACATGTAATAAATAAAGAATCATGTAAGACACAAAAAAACAAACTTAGGCTTAATATATCTGAAGCAAAACAAGTTATTATAGAAAGTGAATTTAATCCGGAAGGTCGAGTCAAATGGTAAGCAGATTATTCTAGTTTCACTCATTGTAATATGTAATTGATATTACAAATGGCAATGCTTAACTAAAACGTCCTATACCCCTTCAAGTCAAATATTATATAAGAATTAAAGTCTTATTAACTGAGAGTTAAAGTTCAAAATGCAAGGAGATAAAAAGTCCTGATTCGGCAAATCTTGATTTTTTTTGCTAATGCTTTTAAGCGCTGTTATCCAAATAAGTCCAAAGATATGCTGTCTTGTGAAACGCTTGATTAGCACTTAAGTGGGTGAATTTCAACAAGCGTAAAATTATCCTAATTTTGGTATATTTTATTTTTATTTTGTTAGGAGGGTTCACAATTATTGTTTAAGGTAAGTCATTAGTCATAATTAAAACGGTTGAAATGCTCCCTCATTATACCAAGTAGTTTTTAAGATATAATGATTTTACTAATTATGTACCACCAAAATTGCTATTATCCACCAAAATTGGTTTTCAAAGAAAAACTCTTGCATTAATAATTTTGTTGGTAATGGTGGTAAATAATTTTGTTGGTAAAATTTACTATTTCGCTAGGACAGTTTTATTTAATTGCTCCCAGTTTCATTTCATATGTGAATGCAATAATTGTACAATTTTAAAATACCTTAAAACTAATAGGGAATATAGATAACCAAAATACAAATCTAGTTAAGGCTTAAGGGCTTAATTATATAATAACTCTGTACCACGGCATATCAGTATATGCGACAAGTGCGGGACACGACAACAACATTTATTCTGGACGGAAAATATTTTTACGATAAGTAAATATAATAAGTTAATAATATTTTTAACTCTGGCTCGACATGGTAATTTAATTTAATTTAATATTAGTAACATATTCTAGAAAAAAAAATATTTCCAATACATATACTTTACACCCCAATTATCACGTCCGCAGCTCAAAGTTCACGTCTAGATAATGACCCCAGTGCAGCAGAACCGAGAACTGCAGCTGGAAAAGCAAAGCTAGGGTAGACGACGACATAGAGTTATTATTATCAAACCGCGATTAGAAAGGGATTCGAGAGTACCGTTAGCACAACAGTACTTATAAATGATTAAATATAATCATAAGTCAATCTTTGATATCTTCATAAGTCCAGACATTTATTGATAATAGAATTAATAGATTTACAGAGCACGCTTTGCATATTTGGACTCTATTTTCGGTAAATGTTGTCATTTGTTTTATAAAAAATATTAATATCATATCTGTCAAATTTGTCACTAATTCACATCATTTTCGCGTTATAAAATTGCCGTAGCTGTTAAAAATAGTACGTATGTATAAAATATGAAACGGTCTGTATAATTATTTTGTAGGGTCTTTCTAAAAGTAATTACTTATTTACAACATTTGTATATTATTTAAGTAATATACACTGGCCCGCAAAACTAAGTATCACACTTTTAAAATTGCAATAACTAAAAATGGCTATTTTATTGTTTTATCTTTTTTTAAGTTGAAAATGTTACTGTTTATTTTAGTTATAGTTGGAAAGAAAGCTTATAAATTTTGCTATAAAACGTTTTTTATTTTAAATCTCTAACTTCTATAGTTTAGAAAAAAATTAAATTTTAAAAGTGTAATACTTAGTTTTGCGGGCCAGTGTAATTTGAAGTTTTTTTCCATACTTTATAACTTCATTGTACTAAAATAATAATTAAGCTAGATCCTATGATATTTATGTATCTATTCTTTTAAAAGGGCTCTTAAAAAGTTTCTTACTAATACCTCGGATTTTATGTGTCATTTCCGCGTCTAATATTTTTTCTTTAACCAAAGAAACTATTCACTGGGCCACAAACGATATAAACCCTTTTACTACATTCCTATAACATATATGTAGATATTATATGTATATCCCTTTGAAGTTTTATGGGCAGCGGAAACAATGGTGAGTCGTGACCGAGAGTTATCTTGGTTTATGCTATTTTTGACCGTTTCTGTCATTTTAACGTACTTTCGGGACAGAAATGAAATTGTTTTGTTGTGTATTTTAGTAGTTTTATGATTGGCGACGGGGTTTACGGAAAAGGCACTTAAACATTCTAAGAAGACATTCTTGCGGTAACATGAGACCAAGTAAACGAGGAATCCTATTATTGTAAACGCGGAAGAGTTTGTGTATTTGTGCTTCCACAAATAGTAACGGATATTATATTTTAATTATGTTCAGAGATAATTGGACGTAAAGTGACACAGGCTGAAAATTTGAAGTGTTGAGACGGAACTGAGAAAAGAAGTGATTCTACCCGGATGAAGACCTGGCTAAAGTCTTTATTAATACTACTAAGATTAACTTATTGAAATAAGTTTCAAACCACTTTTATATACTTTTTTATTTCAAGTGAAAAAACTGAAGCAATGTACTACGTCTTATTAGAAAAACCTTCAACTGGAAAGTACATTTTGGACAAAGAGTGGTATCATTTTAAAAGGTCAGTGGTAATACACAAGTAGAACTTCATATCACTACAAGAATTGGTTGTCTTCATAAAGAAAGTGCTTTTAAGTATTTTTCGGAACACCTGGAGTTAAATCATATAATAGCAGTCCGTGTTAATGTCTCATACAAAAGCTCGTAACTCGATATGTTTGAAATCGCCTACTCTAATAACTCACGTGTACTCTAAACATCGACAATAGTAATAAAGTTTATGTTTGTCCGCGTCACCCTGCGCCTACGCGGCAGATGGCGAAGAGCTGATGGATTTCATTCAAGTACAATGTATTCATAGTTAAACTATTAAATTGAGTGAAAGAAAAACTTTCAATTCACCCCTACCCTACGATATTCGAAATGCAGGGTGTAATAGTTATTTGTTATAAAAGGCTGCAAAGTTGTCATTTGGCGCGAGAGACAGTATTGAATCCTGAGTTAACGAAGGGTTCTAAAATTGAACCACGAGCCAATCACCAATCCTGAGCGTAACGAGGGATTCAAGGCCTTGAGACCCAAATAACTGTGCTGCCGTGCGAAACACACAATTTTTCACCTCGATATAGCGAGGAAAACACTTGGTGTTGGAAAAACAATTGCACGAGCTTCACATCAGTTGTGGCCGTCCTCGCGGAGCGCCTCCTCTGCGCTCAGCACCATCATTACCTTCCACGCTAGCGTAGCGGTTAAAGTGGACTTTTGCGCGCAAATTTTGACTGACAAAGAAAGTCTTTCCGAGCTGGTGAGGTGAAAGGAGTATTTATTACTAGATAGATTATCTAAAGAAAAATTGTTCCCGACTTCGTTCTACCTTAAGTACAGCGAAGATCCTGTCAATAAATTCCGACTCTATCATCACTCTTAAACAACATTATATTGCATTTTGTATAGGTGTATTTCAAGTTTTAAGTTCTAGGTACTAGTTCAGACACAGAAATCTAAAGCTAAAAAATTAAAATTAAAAATTTGACACTATTTCAAACAATAACTAGAGCCCAAATTATTGTATAGTTTGTATTTATTTAGTGTAAGTGTACTAGGGAAGTAACGTGACTACTTAGTACTAATAACTTTGTACTTTGTAAGTACTTTGCACATTTTCATTCCCTGGATGTTGTATGGCACGCTCCTATGGGGAAACCACGGACGCTAACAGGATAATGCTTGTGCAAAAGCGTGCCTTACGCACGTTAGCCGGGGTGAAACCCAGACACTCCTGCAGGAACCTCTTCGTGACGCACGGAATATTGACGCACACTACTCAGTTTATGTATTCCAGACCTAATTATGTTCGTAAGAACCCGCGCGTCATCGGTCCCACCTACTATGAACATCTACCCGCCAAACTTAAAGCTGAGAAACCTTTTATTGGGTGATCCATTATACTCCGTAAATGAATTTATGGAACTTAAATTATAAATATTGTTATCATTATTATTATTTTGACATTATACATATATATTGGTGTTTAAATATGTCAAATATTTTGTTGTAATTTGACTTCGGATAAGTGACTATTTACTAGTTGAGTTTATTATATTAATTTTGTTTTAATTATTTAATTGTAAAATTCATGATACTCATTAATTATTTTATTTTAATTGTGTTGACGATCGACGAAGTTAATTATTCGTAGTTTATTGGATTCCTATTGTAACTATTTATTACAAAGCTTTTATTTAGTTCCACCTGTCCCGGTGTCTGTGGGTAATCATGGCTAAAACAAATGTTACAAGTTAAATTTGACCCAATCCCGGTGTTTTCAACTTAATCGAATTAAGATGAAATTTCACATACATAGTAAATCACATGACAATGCCATGTTATGGTACCATCGAGCGGTCTGATGATGGAGACGGAAGGTGGCCATAGGATCTTTAAACTACACATGATAAACCCGTCGTGTTCGGGCTCGTTGGATTTTAGATTAGATCACAACCGGCTGACCTTTGGATGGTTGAGAGCTGAAATGTGGGCGACGGGTCAAAGTAAAATGGCATACGTATGCATAACGTATGTGAAAATTATGCAGCTTATTTTTAAATATTCATCTTAAACCAGAATAAATAGATACCTGTTACAACCAGACCAATCTATTATTTTTGTGGAATAAATTAAATGTATGTTCAATTTTTTTTTTTTTAAATAACTTTGCTCAGTACGTAGTCGTTTATTGATGATACTTTCGTGGTAACAATCATATTAGAAAGTCATTAATCATAATACGTTGGTAATAAACCTGTGATTTGTTTCAGTGTTGAAGAACATTGGATTAGGAAAATACTATTTAATATCTGCAATGTTTTTAAAGGGCCCGTAGTTAGCCCAAGCCAAAGCATATAATGCACCTATGAGTCAGACAAGGTAAATGCAAATGATACATTTTCTTGGCCGTTTGCTACTAACAAATATTTGAATGTTGCAAGATAACCTAAATGTGGTTTCCCAGAATTGATTAGACGCTGCACTTTCTAGTGAATTTGCCGATTGAGAGAGTTATGTATACATACAACAAGCCCATAATTTATGAAAACAAGAGTTTATTATAGCACTTTACTCATCGTACATTTAGTTATTTATTCAATCAATTTGTAATTTACAGAATACTCCATTACATGCCATCGTGCTACGTCGAAATAAGAGGTGCGGCGCGTCTTCGTGGATTTAGAACTGAACTACTATTTTAACTTAAAAGTTATTGGTGCCATGAGGAGGAATTTAGATCATACTGTACTGGTGCCGCGACCAGGATTCTGTGACTATTAATTAATATTCCTAATCATTTTACGCAAGTGTAACTATTTTTTAAGATAACGACTAAAACAAAAAACATAGCATATAATTTTTTTGGAACAACACGAATCGAACTTGTCATAAACAAACATTCGGCGGCAGTATAATATGACACTTGACAAAAATAAAATAATCAAGTAACAAGATGAAAAAATTAAAAGAATCGTAAATAAAAATCAAGCCTTATTTGCCATTATGGTTTTAAAATGGACAAGCGTGGGAGTTCATAAATGAGAGTCATAATCAGCCAATAAACATGTCAATGCGAAGATGCTATTTGGAAATCATTAAATAGAATCCCACTGTGAATTCTTGTTTCGGACAAATTATTTCAACTGCTGTTCACTACTTACTTTAGTTTTTTTTGCGACTTCATTTTGCTTAATAATACATTTGCGAAGCTGATTTGAAACTGAAAAAAACGATAACAATCTCCCCTCGGAAATGAAATAGATGTAAGCTTGGAAAGAGAGTTACAGTTCAAATGCAATTCAATAAATCATACCTATTTCATATAATTAATTAATCACTATATCCTAACAAGTATAACACTCTTAACTCTTGGCGGTAAATTTCCGGACGTTTCAACCGCCGCCGTCACTAATGTCTAACTTCTGATGTAAAACAACAAGAAACAGAAGCAGAACCGGGGGTGTAGTTTCTATCAGCATCAGAAGTTGCTGCAGTATCATTGATTTCGTCAATATATTGAAGACACTAATGACGGCGGTTGAATGACGCCCGGAAATTTACCCCTGGGAAGCGCAGGTGGATTTTGACGTGTAAAAATGCCCGCGCGTCCTACACACTGAATAAACAATTACAAAAAACACTTCTATTCATTTAACAACTTTGATGGAAATTATTAACAGTAAAACGTTAATAACACAAAATAAGACCAGGGACTGCAACGATCTTCTAAACAGACGGCAATGCTAGCAAGTAGGACTTATGCAAGAATTCCCTCACTTTTATGCTTAACAATTTACAAACCCATTTAATTGAAAATTACACCACAACAAACTGCTTCCTTTCCCGTTTGGAATAATCAAGATAACACGAACACGGCTTAATTGGCCTTTTGTGATAGCAATACGGAACCCTAAAAAGGAAGTGTTGGCTGAGTCATGGAGGTATCCAACGGAACCCACGCGTTTCTCCTGTCATTTGATCGCTTTGGCCTTGACAGTAGCAAACGATAATGCTTACTCCAAAACACTAATCAATTTAACTCTAGCTAGAGCAATAAATATTGTAACTGAACGTATGTATTATGCTTAATTATAAATGCTTGGTGTTCAACATGTTATGGTAACTAATAAGTAAAATAAAGTAAATAAAATATATTTACGTACACTACGAACTGTTTCGTCGCTGTAGTTGAAAAAAAATTGGGATATATTTAAAATCATCCCTTTCTTATATTTCTGCGTAACTCCTGTAAAGTTACAGTATATCTCAATTGGGTCTTAAACTTCATTTCCATACATGGTATTTTACATATTCGTAATAGCAATATTAAGCAACTAACCGAAAAACGCAGATGGCCAATGAACTATCTAAGTATTCAATAAAAATGTAATGGCACCTGTTGTCGATTAACTTAGATCTGGTGATAACAGACACACTGTTAAAATTAGTATTATTAAAAAACGAACAAAAAAAGTGATAAAAAAGTTCTTCAGAGAATGAAGCTTTTTTTATAAAGGAACGAATTTAAAAAAATTATAATATCTTGAGCCATAAGCATAAAATAAAAAAAATTATGACAAAAAACCAATTGTGCATTTGTTATTAATAGGGAATGTGCATGAGTGTTTTTGCTTTAATAAAAAATCATTCATGTAACAAACAGCAGAGAAAAAATATCCCTTTCTATAAACCCTTTCTGGACAGAATTTAACATGGAGTTTATATGGTCGTAGTGACGTCACAGTTCATTGCCGAATCTCACTGTCTAGTTAGTTATGTCTTTTTGCCGTCACATCTAAACTCGCCACTGGGCCAAGGCAATACATCAAGTGCACCTACACTTAACATTTCTATAGATTTGTTTGCCTAGATGACGAACGCCTAAACTGGTGACATCACTTATCTTTATTAGTGACCTAGAAAGAACAGTTTTATCTCTGTAAATCATAGTGATAATGATAAACGAATTAAGAAATATTGTGAAAATAGTTTCAAGATATCTATAGGAGTTATTAGACAATGTTGATCATTATGTCCCGTTATATCAGAGATATTAAAATACAGTTTATTTCTTAGGAAAATGTTCTGGTTAAACAATGTTTGGTGGCTTATTATATACAAGGTGGCGCAAAAGTCATCAGTATCTAAAAATGCTATAAAATAAAAAAAATGGCGGCAAATGTCAATTCTGCTTTGACATTTGTGAAGTAAAAGATACAAAATACATATCAACAAAACATGAATCACTTTACTCCTCAAGATCGCGGAATAATCGTTTATGGGTCGCCTAATCTCTCGTTTTGGTGATTTGCACTGGGCGGCAAGATCGCCCGATTATCCGTTCCAGACTTCTTTTTGTGGGGTTTCTTGAAGTCACGGGTCTATGTCAACAAGCCTCAGACTCTTGAAGCCCTCAAAGAGAATATCCGACAAGAGTGATGGAAAATAAATTGCCATAAATCGCCATAAAATACCATACATCGGGCCCGTATGGTCATCAATTCTGGCGGCGGCCATTTGGCTGATATTATTTTCTCGACTTAATGAAAAAAATATCAAGACATCAAATAAACACAGTCCAAAAGCGGAACAAAAGTTTTTGATTCATAAAAAAATGACAGCTTAAGAACATCGGGTGATAACTTTTGCGCCATCCTGTACTAGGCTAAGCCTGTCACAGTTTACATAGTTCTCATAGGTTTTTTGTATTTTTAGTTTTTATTTGTTTAAGTTTTAAATAGTTGTAAGACCTTGTGCTGGGTCCGTTCGTTGTGTTCCGGCGCGGCGTGGAGAAAAGATAACATGTGAAATGACAACCAAAGAGGCATTTGCAGTCTTGAGATCTTTTCAGGAGAAAATGAAAATTTTCATTCTGTGAGTCTAACAACGCTTCCCAAAAGGAGACCACTGTTGAAGAAGCGTGGCAAGGAACTCAACAGTCAGTCTTTAAATCTCTTATGCTGGACATACACGGTCAGTTAAACTGATCAGTTAACTAACGTATATCCAAAACTTGACCTTGAATTCGTATAAATTTCAACTTACGATTTCACACTCACGGTCAGCTTTTGGATGTACGACTGTACGTGTGTGTCCAGCAATACTGTAATGATAACCTATACTGGCGTTACAGAAAACGATTACATTAAATGATAATAAAAAAAATAGTAGCAAGAGGACATAATTAAGTAAAGAAAAGAAAAAGGTGCTTCAAGAACTTACGATAATTCATTTTGAATTAGATTTCTAAAAGTATTTCCATTTTATAAATTTGCCCTGATAAAGAAGACAGTTTTTTCAATAATTTTGGCTAGGTAAATAAATATTGTGCAAATGATTAATATGTTCAGTTAAAATAGCTCCAACTGTATTTCTCAACAGTGAAACTGTTTCCATAACAGCCTAAAACCCCTCGATAAGCGATTATCACCGGCATATTTACCTTTCAGTCTCGTGATAACAAAAACAGCCACTGAAATGCACTTGAAAACACAGAAGGACAATTCAAATTCAACGTAAACCAGTTTTCAAATTTGAAAATGGAATATTTTATTCAAGTTTTTCGAGTCGGCGTTAGCGCGGGGCGAGGATGCTAGCGGCGTGCGTCCTACTCAAGCGCTCAGAGGGTACTGGCTGGTAAGACGAATTTCAGGTCTAGTGAATGAAATAGTTTTCATATCATATTCTTTCAGTTCCGCGCGTGGTTTTCTGGAATGGGGTATGTACTCCATGTCATCAGATATAATTGGAACGGTTGGCGGGATTTGTAATGCCTCTATGGTCCTAATAATAAAGTTTAGAATAGGTATTCGGCATAGTCAGGTTTGGATAAACTTATCGCACGGTTTTAAAGGCTGATGTAATAGAACGTTTACGCGATAGTATTTCAAGACTGGCACAGCCTTTAGCGAACTTTAAAAGAGTGTTAGTTGGACTAATATTTTTAGAATTTCATATACAGCATAAATGCAGGTGACCAAAATTGGTATGAGAATATTTTTCGTACAAAGATCACGGCAATGTAAAGTATAAGCAAGGTGACTAAAATTTTTGCCAGAGCGTTTTCTCGATTCGTTCAAAATTAAAAATAATATACTTATTGGGATACACCTTAAAAATAAATTAGCTTTTATTTTAAAATATGTATAAGGAACCAATTTCATTAATTTTGTATTTTACTGATTTTTTTCTGGTATATTTAGCGAAATTTCGTCCAACGCGTTGGTGTCTTTTCTATTAAAAAAAGTAAAGGTCAAATAGTTGTCAAAATTAGTAAGCGTATTCCTTGAAATGGATTTTGAATTAGTATAAATATTGTATTCATGCTTGGAAGGTAGGTCCGTACCGTCGCATATTATGCGCGGCCACGACTGCGGCGGCGGTGGGCGGCGCCGGCGGGTGGCGGGAACTACGCATACAAACCGAACCATGGCATGCTTCATACATCTGGATGCGTTTGGTTGTTATCGCTCGCCGCTGCCGTCACGCAAAGTTGAGCCAGGTGATTCTTTGAACTTACATTTCAATTCGTCGACGAATTATTAACCATCAAATCATATTTTTAACCGACTTCAAAAAAGGAGGAGGTTCTCAATTCTGTATGATTTTTTTTGTATGTTTGTTACGCGATTACACCGTCAATCGTGAACCGATTTTATAAATTATTTTTTTGTTGGAAAGGGTATACTTCCGAGGTGGTCCCATTCTCACGAAAGAATCTGATGATGGAATCCATGAGGACTCGAGGGAACTCCTCAAAAGTTATAGGCACACATACAACGAAATTGCATGTACCTATTAGGCACTAAATAGGCAATTCCTAGGAATCCTAGGAGGCCGGTCTTTATTTAACCGTTTTTAGTGGGTTTTTGTAGACGGTTTTTTTACATTATTATTATTATTATACAATTCGAAATTTCCCACTGTTGGGCAAAGGCTTTCATTCCACCTTTCCCCGTAAACCACTTTCTAAAATTGTCAGTTTTTAAAAAAGTTTCAGGTAAATAAGAATATTCTTAAGTTTTGAAAGGTAGGTAAGAGAACATTCTCAGTGCTCTCATATTTCTTGAAAAGATTTCCAAACTTACGGAAATAAATTGAATGAACTTGCACATTGCTACACTAGTGTAATAACTTAGTGACTGACCACAGCGTGGTTCAACCACAGTCTATACACCTTCCTTACTACCACAATCATCTAATGAACACGTTCGCGCGGAGAGAAAGGGGCGGTAGCGAGCCCAAGCTGCATAGCACTTGCTTGGGCGTTGTCCCACTGTACAACTTTTGACGCTGTGGTTCAACTATACGAAAGAACATTCTAGAAACACCACTGAAGATTCCATACAAATACCGACCTAGAGACATTATGAAACGTCTTACACAACGAGATCTTTTGGCAAACATTCTCTAGATAATAGGTGATAACTGATAGGAAAGGGCCTCTGAGAAGGCTACTCTCAAACCAATCTAAACAGTCATAAGCGTCGTCCCACTTTAAATATCATACGTCGTTTTTAAATCAGGAAGAAAAGGTTAGTTTAATCTATGTCAATATTGATTTGGGTTTTGTGTCGGAAGTATAAAGTTTAGTATCGCGTGGACGGGGAATGTATTAGTGAAATTGTTTCTAATTGTTCGTAATGAGTATTATGAATCTGCGATTTGGGATAGCTGCAGCTTAGTTACGTCACTCAGTTGTGAGCAATGATGTTGAGAGTGACAGCCTACTTAGTAATATTATAACTGTGTAAGTTTGTAACACGTAAAATGTAGTTGTGTGTCGTTGTGTTGTAACATAGTTTTTGTAGCGTTCCGAATGGCGAAGGATCACTCGATATCGTCAATTTTCTTTGTCACTGTTATCAAAGACAACAACAACGGTTGAAACGCTCTGCATGGTGGCTACCTAGAGATATGTCAAAAATAACATTGATTTCTGTGTTATGCATTAAAAACAATTCAGGTGTTTTTCTATATTTAAGTAACCTTGAGCATTTAAGTAAACATTTAAAATGAATAATGAAATAATTGAAATAATTAATTATTGTAGTGTTTAAATAACCTGATTTCGATATTTAAACAGCTTAGGCTTAGCTATTTTAACAACAAATGCCGTGTGTATAGGTCAAATATGTCATAATAATATGTACCTTGGTTTATAAGTTTTATAAAATTGCTTTTACGATTTAAGTTGTGTAAAGGCCTCTGCCTACTACACCGTATCGTATCGTATCATGCCATGACCGTACTATAAACGTATCGTATCAGGCACGAACGCTCACTGTTATAGTGACGGTCGGTGACGGACCGGTTTACTGGGCATAGTCTCCTACTTTTCAATACATTTTTTTTTGTCAGACACGCTCCTATGACGGTCATGGTATGATCCAGTGCAGTGATCAGAAGCCTTTACACAACTTAAATCGTACAAGCAATGTTATAAAATTTATAAACTAAGGTATTATTTTGTCATATTTTATACAATCGCTTTCTTTAGATGCTTTAGTTGCAAGTGATCATTACCGCCATCTAGTGCTAATAGAAAGAACTAATCGTTGATGGCTACTCCGCAATAGAGGGCGCAATCAACTTTAGTTTATCTACTCGTCACTAGTGGGCGTCGTAAGTAGGTAATGTGTTCGTTACGATATTATGGTCTACGACTATTTTATTTTTAGTTTCGAAGAATTTTTTTTGTTAATTTGATAATTAATTAGTCTTTGTCGACTTATTTTGAATTCTTAAACTTCGGTAATAGGTGTATTAGTAGGACTACTTCTTGGCTATTAAAAAATAAATATCCTGCTCCCAAGACTATCTTTCATGTATAAAACAGACACCTAACTTCATCGTGATAATGTTAATGCATTCATTTTCGAGTGGCTACCATATTTTGATCGAATTACGGAGGCTAGCACAGCTTCCCTGCGGTAACTCCAAACCTACTCCACTTACAATTTCAAACTTAAACGTGTGGTGCTTCTCAAGGCTAAGGTTACTTGTATAATGGAGCAATCGACAAAAGTGACGTCACCGCACCGCCCGCGGGTTCAACGACCGGCCTTGCCAGTGCGTTGCCTCGGCATGCTAACAAGCTTGGACTAAGCTCAGCCTACTTGGGTTAGAGACCAAAAAAATACTCAACTAACCCCTAAAATCTGTTCACGGAAACGTTTCTTGAAAATCTTTGACCCGTATCTCTAAAAGTCAATAATTTGGGTCTGTAGTACAAGATTTGGTCATCATCATCATCATCATCACCATCATCATATCAGCCAAAAGACGTCCACTGATGGACTTAGGTGTTCCCCAAGATTTGGTCAAGAAACAAATAATTTTCAGGCAGGACAATCTTAAAACTTTTTTTTTAGCCTGTTTTAGTGTCCCACTGCTGGGCAAAGGCCTCCCCTCTTTTCCGCCATTCGTCCCTATTGAGCGCATACTCCCGCCACTCGCTCCAAACGCGTCCAAGTCATCCCGCCATCTCCTTTTTGGTCTGCCTCTGCTCCGGTGGCCATCTAACGGGGTCCATTCGGTAGCAACTTTGGGCCACCGTTCTGGATGCATCCGGCAGACATGTCCAGCCCAGTCCCACTTGAGCTTAGGTTGAGCTTAAAACTTTTACCAATAAATAAATCAATAAAAAGTTACAATAGTTTACCAACAGATGCCGTATTATCTATATTAAAACCTGACAAATGCTAAGCCAAAACTGGACATTGACGAATTCCATCAGTTCATATGGCTCCAGCGTTTCCCATTTTCAGTCATTGAGTTAAACAAGTGGTTTCTAATTTATATTGCCGCCTCGATCCGTTAAACCTTAGACCCCGCGGTAGACCCGTCTGAGCAAAGGCTTTCAACCGTCACTACCTTATGCTTTGGAACTTTACCTTGACTTAACACAAGTATTTGTTCACTTTGAAGGTGTTGTCAGATTGTATAATACCTTTACTGGTAATTTTGAGGTAATTAAAGGGGATTTTTCGATCTAGTTTATTTAAGAGACAATTCAATGTACAAAGCTAGTTTTTTTTAAATTAAAGAATACCTATTTCGGATGAGCCGAAGACTGTTCAAACCGACAGTTCTCACAACACATCGGGGCATTACCACCGTAGTATTTCATTTGATTAGGGGGAGTAGAAGCCCAAATTACTACAGGTACAGATTAATTAGATTCCCTGATGTCTCTGATGTCTGATGTCTCGGGTATTCAGTACGGTGATGTGATGCTAAGGTACGCTCATGGTCGCTCGTTTTCCTATTCTTATATGCGTACAAAATCAGCACTAGTTTTAGTACGGTAGCAACAGATTGTCATCATCATCATCGTCATCACGTCTAAACTCGCTAGTAAAACCGGCCTTAGTGTGCTGTCAGGTGACTAATGAATTTAACAGTATATGTATGTAGGTGTGTCTTTAAATGACGGGTGTCATATGATTCCTCAAGTGGAAGGTAAAGGTGCGTCATAATAGTTGCCAATAGGGTTTTAGTTCGCAAATTTTGCATTATTGCAGTAAAAGTTCGTTTATGAATCTCATGAAGGGCTCTGCAGAGCCTAATTGGGCAATTCTTCGAGCGTTTCAACCGCCGTTATTCCCGTGGCCGTATTAATGTCGAAATTCCTGTAGCTTTTTCAGTAAAATTTTGTAGAAGTCAGGGCACTGTACAAAATAACCGAAAATAGCATCCAGAAGCGGTTGAAACGCTCGAAGAATCACCCAATTACCTTCAGGTGGCCGGAGTGCTCGTCTGCCTTGTCCGTGAAAAATAGTTACCTACCTACCTAGATTGGAGGTTTGTCGGTTTGTTTATAATTGACTGAATTACGGTTCCTTGGAAGTAAAGTCTTCCTAAAAATAAATTGCGTGCAAAAAATTGCACCAAATGAGTTCGTAACCGCGTTGGAGGCGATTCCGTCATCGCGCGGCTTAGGGTTCAATCGAAGTCTAAATCTATTGTAAAAACCCCGTCTTTACGTTAAGTTCCTAGAAAAAAAATTACGTCATTATCAATCATAATTTTTTGGCCGCGACTTCGTCCGCGTAGTTGTTTATCGCTATGTCCTCGGGAATTGTTTGGTTTTTCGGGATAAAAAGCAACCAGGACCAGGCTACAGGTAAACTATCCCGGAGAGTACCAAATTTCATATTGATCTGTTAAAAGATCACTGGAGACCAAAGAGCTGGCACTTTCCTCGCCTAACGGATCGTTCGCTATACCTAGTATGCTTTGTCACTTTCTGTCAGATTCAAATGTCACAATGAAAGATAAGGCCACAGAATACCTCAAGCATACGAGTACTTTAGTTATTGTGCGATTATATGACTAAGAGGGTGTTTTAGTTTTAAGTTTTAATATTTATACTTACTGTTGATTTAATTTAGATTTTTAGTTTAACTAGTTTAAATATATTTTACTATAGTATTTTGTTTGTTGTTTTTGTACTGTGTTAAATAAATGTATATATAAACTTTTATACCTATTTATGATATTATAGGTAGTTAGTAAGAGAGGATAATTGCTGGTGTAACAATTGAAAGTCCGTGCTCGTTCGAGAAGCTGCTGTTTTGTACGTATAGGTTATAGGTACATATTTTTATCCGCTTCAAATGCTAACCTAACGAGAATTTCAAGGTCCGAATGTGGTTAAGGGTCATGTCAAACGACGCAGCATGTGGTGCGTCCTTCCCAGTCACCGCACTACCGATGACATCTCTAGACCTACTTCCCGAGATGGTTTACCAATGCTAATGTTTTAACATTAAAAAAAAGTAAGAGAAATAAGTATATTTAAAAAATATTGTGAGGTCTATTTCGACTGAGGGAAACTTTAAATAATATTAATAATTTTAAAAGTAGAATAAAACTCAGTATTAATAATTATTTTTCTTGATTGCTAATCGAAAATAGCTCGTATATAGCTCAAATCACATGGTTACAAACACAGGCATTATCCGGTGGATACCAAACTAGGCTGAGCCTGAATGACAAATTTTGTTACATAATGCAAATTGTGATAAAAGTTAGGATACGTCGCTTTCCTGCCCTCTAAATATCTGAGATCTGGGTGCCAAAACTCGCCGATTCTTACCCAAATTTTGCGTGACCAGATAAACAAGATTATCTTTGGTTCTTATAGCTATGACTCGTACCTATGATACATGGTGCACCTAATTCATATCTCATTATTTATTCAAATAAAGACATAGGTGAAGTAAATTAAGGAAGAGCAATCTAAAACGAAGCAAAAAAACGAACAGCGTTCGAAAGCGCGAGTGCATTGCAGCCTGTCATTTGTGCAGTCTGGCATGTGTCCTGCAAAAATAACAGGAGAAATTGATAACGAGAACTCTGTAAAAACAAAAGGATTACCCAATATTAGCCGTCAAAATTTGGTTTAACTTTAAGATTTCGGAATTAATTTCCTCATAACTATAAAACAGTTTTTTCCGTTTAAATGTATTGTCGTCTAGGGATGATATGATGTATGTTCAACTGTTTAAACAAGATTATTTTAACTTCTTAATTCGAACTTCGCACATAATTAAAGACCGCATTTTTAATCGAGTTTTATTTATCGATATTTTAACAATTTAAAAGCATAACTCTTATTTAATCTGTGCACTGTGTAACGCACGGGCCCCTTAAAAACAAATAGCTCTCACCTTTTTTTAAAGCTGCGCAAACGGTGGACAACAAAGTGACTCACAGATTAGAACCAGACGCACAATAACTTCTTTAGTACGTTCACGGCCTAAAACTCAATCTCGTGTCGTTTTACTAAGTAAATCGGGGAGCTTGGTGCTCAATGAGTTTCTCATTCGAGGTGCTAACCGCCAACAGGAAAACATCAGACAATACAATGTAGGTATTTACCAGTACAAAATGAATCGCAAAATTCCATGTACCTAACAATTTTAATTAGAGGCTGAACGGCGTACAATATAATTATAAGCTTTAAGTCATGTCTGGGTAATGTCAGATTTCATCAGCATAGTCAGAAGAACAGTTTGTTATTGTTTCATCATCACATATTATTTTATTTATTGTTTAATATTATTAAGAAAGAAACGGTTTTATACATTTAGGGTAACGGTGAGATTAGATTATTAATTAATCATAACGATAAGTGGACGTAGCTATAGTAATTATATGCCAATGCACTAATACATGCAAAAATGGAGTATGTAAACATGCACACTATACTATATGCAATTCAAATAAAGAATACAAAGAACTATTGTTTGAAAGCATATTTTAGGTTCCTTAAATTAACGCGCATAACAAGTTCAAGCTTTAGATATTGCTAATAAATTGTTTTTGCGACACTGGCGCTGCAAACTAAGAGGGACTGTAAAGTTTATCTTATGATGAAGTAACGAGGGGGCGTCACAAATAACAGTAAATAAATAATGGCATCCACACAATCGCGTCGATCACTTAAGGTCTGCATATTATCGTGTTTCATCATCATATTTTCCGAGAGATGTTCACTGCTGTATTGCATTATTAAGAATCAAGATGTTGTCACTGTCACTTATACAGGGTGTCCCAATATCAGTAACCCACATTGACACCGGAGGTAGACCAGCCTAAGACGGACCGAACCAGACACTTTTTGTTTTTTTTTCTCTTTTTTTTTTTTTTTTTTACTTTTAATTTTTTTTTTAACGGAGTGGAAATGCGTTACGCATGGTCCCCACACCGAACCAGCCTAACATGATCTTAGTAAAAATCGCATGGTTTTCAAGATTTGCCAGTTTAAAGTTCTTTTCCAGTACAAACTTTAAACTGGCATATCTCGAAAACCATGCGACTTTTACTGAGGTCATGTTAGGCTGGTAGGGTCCGTCTTAGGCTGGTCTACCTCCGGTGTCAATGTGGGTTACTGATATTGGGACACCCTGTATAAGTCAGTCTCCCAGCGCTTCCGATGAGGAAACCACTGCTAAGAAAAAAGTAAGAAACTCAACAATAACATTTTTTCAACAAATTGAAGGATCGCTATCACGAGCGCTCCCAAACTCCCATATTCACCGGGTCATCTGTCCAGCTTGTTTTTGTTTGTTCTATTGAGTCTAATGTGCGTGCGGTTTCAAACCACACGGTTTTAAACCAAGTGACCTTGGTAGAAGCGAGCGGCTACACGGTTCCAAACAAACCCATTCGTTTGATATCTGCCAAGGGCGTTTAAGGTCAAGCGACTGTCTACACGGTTTTAAACCACCTGTGTGTGTGTGTGTGTGTTGTTTGAAACCGTGTAGCCCACGCATAATTCTCATTCTGGGTTTTTTGGAAGCATAATCTTACTCATTACTATCCGAGAGGAAAATAGCGTGAAAGAAACAGCAAAAATTTAATTTAAATTAAAAATTGGCCAATAAATACGGATAATATAAGCATTTAAAAACTACTAATATACTACAGAGAGATCCGACATGAACTGTGACGTCAGCGTGCACTACAGCCATATAAACTCTATGTCAAATTCTGTTTTGCTAGAAAGAGATAGGAAAACATCTTTAACGGTTTATATCTTGGTTATTTTTATAGTAATTCGGAAAACATTTTTTCTATACTGTTTGTTGCATAAACTTTTCATTAAAGCAAAAAAAATTATTAAAACTTTCCCTAGTGACGTAAATCTTTTACTTCTACTAATTATAGTTAAAGTTTCAAATTCACTGTTTTAATTAAAACTTAAATGATTCGTCGTCTTTTATGTGAATTACTCCGTGATGTTGACCGGGATTATCTTTATTTTTTGTTCCAAAAAATTATATATTTGTGCGTTAAGTAGTTACATAAATTGATATACATATATGCACCAGCATAACTTGACACGTTGCACTTGACACAGTTATCTGATTGGCTAAATTAATCCGCATTCGGCACTCATTGGGCTAAATTAAGTGTTTACAGTCCAGTGACGCATTTAAAGTCGTCGCATTGAACTTTTTAAATACCCGACTAAGAGCCAATTTTTCCAATCCCCAGATAAAAATATCTGACAGTTAAAGTTATTACTTTACTTTTCTTTACCATATGATAGAAAAGAACAGAGCTAACATTTATCTAGCTATATTGAAAAATCGGCCTTAATACTCTTTACACTAAAGGTGAACTTATACACGAGCAACTTTTCTCCGTAATTTTTAGCCGGCAATCTATGGGCATCTGGTTCTATCTCACGAAATTAGAGTAGGACAGTTATTGATGACCCAAAAAAATTCAATCGCGGTGGTGGTTTGAAATACAATATGAACCTTTTTCAATAACTTAAAACAAATGTGATCTTTAAGCTAATATGAGTTTCATTTCAAACTAAAACTCAGACTCGAAACATTTATTTGATAAACAGACGTAGGTACGTTTCTGTTTATTTATTTTTTAGTTGTTCCACAGACCAAACGTACAAGCGTTTGTAGGTTTTCCTATTAATCCTATTTCCTACAAAATTGTAAAACAAAAATTGTAAAAATCGAACTCGGTTTAAGGGGAGAGGTACGTTATCGCATCTTGAATGGAAAGTTTCAGCCTAACAATCATCTTAAGGTTACATTTTACCAAAAAGGAATTAACGTGGGTTTCCGGTCCAACACTACACGGATACTAGATATTTTACGACGATGTTCAGTCAGTATACTCAACCGGCAATTTGTGCAAATGTCTACCATAGAGGCATCCCATCTTCCATCTTCTTCTCCCATCTTCAGTCAGGGTTAGCAGTGCATTTTTATTCTTGAGATAGCAAATGTCTAATGGGTCTCGGGTCCCACTTACCATCAGCTATACCCCTTTCTTTTCTTTCTTTCTCCATGCCAAAAAAACTATGGCAACTAATATAATGACCACCAAAATTATCTTTGATCACCAAATTAAATTGTACCTGTAGATCAAATTTAGTAAATGATCACCAAATCTTAGCAAATTCTGTCGGTTTTTTTTTGGTGGTCATTTACTATTTTTGGTGATCAAAGGTATTATTTTGTACGTTAATTATACTAAATCTGGTGATCCGTTAACGGATCGGATGTTTAAACATATGCCAAAAATTAATCCTCCCTTCTCTGTAACGGTACCCTGGAGATAACCTTCGTTGCTCATTTGTGACTACTTGCTTTCAAATTGTTTTGCTTATTCTCTGGCAACAGCAAGAACCTATATCTAACGTACATCGTATTTGCTCGTGGACCAAGCAGGCTTTATTCGAAAGCTATCCCACTTTCACCGTAGAACTCGTTTTGCCGCGGCGGGCGTACTGTATTCTATGCTAGGTTTAGAACTTAGACTATGTGAGGTAGACCGCTCCGAGCGTCACACCAAACACATATCAAACAAACCAACAACAACACATTCAACATGTACCAAATACATATACCGCCACATTGATATCTGTCATTCATGTAACAGATAACGTACAAAATTGCCCAGGCTTTTACACTTGCATAGAGTCGTCTGGCGCTGTTTCGAATGTTTTATTTTTGGGGTTTTGGATCAAAAGTATCTTATTTCTATCAGAACATCCTGTATATTTGCAAAATTCATGTCAATTCGTTTACTCCGGTTTAACGTGAAATAAAGACTAGTACATTATGATTAGTTGGTCATTAAAGTCGAGGCGGGATTGCAGTACCTATTGCAGTAATGATGTAAGTTAGTATTATTATAAGAACATATTATTAGACGGGAATTCCAAGCATTAATAGTTTTCGGGTATATCTTTATATCTTTAAATACTTAGTCTTGCGTATGACAATTAAATGTTTAGTAGAAGCACTGAACTGAGGCCGTTTAGTACACACACAGCTACACGCCACACACCTGTCCTCTTCTACTTGGAATTTGACAGATTATACCGGCTCACAATAAGGCTCTACGGGTATAATAATTATCATTTGCCATAATCATCATTTGACACATAGACTTTTTTTTCTGAAACCGTATAATTTTCAGGATAGTTATAAAATAAACCTAACCACCTAATGAGTTAATCTTGAAATGTTTAAAGTTTTAGAAAAAGCAATCTTTGAGAAAATGAAAATTATGGTAAATTAAACGATTATGGCAAATAAAATTATGGCAAAAAAGGGATCCCTCTATGGTAGCTAAAATGTGTGTATTTAGTATAGGCATGAAGTTATCTGGACTTATTATTGCCGTATCCGTACGCATGATCTGTCAAAGTACATTTTAAGTACTCGCGTAACGTGACTTCTGAAGAAATTGTTTGATGTGCCGAAATACACGAAATATACGAATCTCCATATAGATGCGAAGGTTGAAGACGTCGAAATTCTAATATGAATCGCGTGCATTATATAGAATACACTTAATGTAATTTTATACATAATAATATTTTACATTAATTGTTGAAAATGTTTGTCTTAGCTTAAGGGCCTGTTTCACATTCGACAAGTAAATCCATCTGTCAGTTAAAGATAGCTCTCTCCTTGCCTACTTTCAAGTGTAAGAAAGGGAAAGGGTTAAATTTATTTGACAGATATGCTTTACTTGACGATTGTGAAACAGGCGGTAAATCTCTCAGGTATTAACAAGTGTTCAATCTCGAGCGTTGATGGGACACTGGGCTTTTGTGAACACCGTTTTTAGGGTTCCGTACCCAATGGGTGCCAACGGAACCCTATTACTAAGCCTCCGCTGTCCGTCCTTTTTACGGCTTCCTAAAATTCGAATTAACTTATGGTTGAAATCAGTTTGTTAAAGTGTTTTTAAATATAATTCAAATGAAACTTTGTTTAATTTTAAGTGTAGGCAGGTGTAGGTATCCCAATTCGGCGATTCATTTTGAATTCTAACCGGCCAGTTCTTGGTACAGTTTGGAACGTTCCGCGCTGTTGGTCAACAATCATACGGTTTAAAAAAAACATAACGACTCAAATCACTAAAGTTTTCAAATGCCTGATATTACGCACATCGAGAGATCTTCACGCTTGGCTCCCCGTATAGCAGAATACAATCATATGGCTCACGTCAAAGCGCTTACGCCCTAGACCGAGAGTCTATATTGCTTAATTCGCACACCATATTAATTGTGTCCTTTTATAACGGCGTCTCGGAATTACGCGGACAGCCGGCATGCTCTAGTTATGGACCACACGCCGATGGTCTTAAGAGGATTGTGAGGTGACGACTTTCCATACAAACAGCGATAACGTTTTCCACCCCCTAAATGTTAACCGAATTTGACTAATTTTTGATACGATGTCAGTCGGAACAAAAACTATGTCGGTACGTTTCGTTTTTTCATTATTATTAATACATTTCGATTTATCCCCGTTTTATTGTATTCATACAAAAGTAATTTCGGCCATAATCTCTTTATAACTAATCAATATTTTAAAAACGAAACGTACGGACATACTTAGTGTTTGTTCCGACTGACGACATAACGAAAATTGGTCGAATTCGGTTAACGTTTAGGGGGTGGAAAACGTTATCGCCGTTTGTATGAAAAGGCTAGATTTTGCAGTTGGTTCACAGTCCTCATAAAGAAATCTTATGCCGACTGCATGGTGGCACTTCAGTGGACTATTCTTTGCCAAACATTTTCGTTACGTCCCTTTCATTCGGTATGTCAAATGAGAGAGATGTAAGATCAATATTTGGGAAATACTGCCAAATGGTATGCCACTATTACGTGTATTCGTGACAAAGGGTGGGTATGTAGCGTCAAAGATGTTTTAAATGGGTAACTTTCCATTTGACTGGGTGACGACGCGGTTAGCCTAGTTGGTAGTGACCCTGTCTACGAAGCTAGCGGTCCCGGGTTCGAATCCCGGTATGGACAAATATTTGTGTGATGAGCGCGAGTATTTGTACCTGAGTCATGGAGGTTTTCTATATACATATTTAAGTATGTATTTCTCTATATAAGTATGTATATCGTTGCCTAGTACCCATAGTACAAGCCTAGAGCTTGGTTTGGGACTAGGTCAATTTGTGTGAGATTGTGCTCTGATATTTATTTATTTATAACTTTTCACTTTTGAGTATGTGAACTCAAGATCTTATAATTTTAGTAGACTTTTGACGTGTAAAAGTGCCAATGCGGTCTACTTACGGAATCAACATCTTTGTCATATCTTACGTATTGAAAGTAATAGGTACCCTAAGACTTTCTCTAGCAGTCAACCTTCAGGCCAAACAAAAACAAGTTAAAGTTAAGTGCTAATTTATTTTCTTGATTATGATAGATTCAGACACGTTTAACTGCAGTAAAACGTGCCTGCATCGCTTCGCCATGGATACACTTCAATTAATTTCTTTCTAGTAAATGTTTTGATTGAAGTCATGCGGCATTTTAACCGTGAATCGTTAAGGGGCCCTAATTGCTTGGTCAGTTGGTTGAGCTCGGCAGTGGCAACTTTGGACATAGCACCGTACGGCAGGAGTACTTAGTTGAAGTTGCAAAATTGGCCAAAAAAACCCGTGTGGATAGCCACGTGGACTGGACAGCGCGAATTTTACTGTCAAATATAGAGCATACGGCTTACAATTTATGTAGCAACAAGCTTTTGCCCGCGACTCCGTCCGCGTAGAAGTCGTTTATCACTGCTCCCTGGGGAACTGTCCATTTTTTCGGGATAAAAAGTAGCCTTTGTGCTATTCCAGACTATAATCTAAATCTCTGTGCCAAATTTCATCCAAGTCCGGTCAGCCGTTCTTGCGTGATTGAGTAACAAACATACATCCATCCATCCAAACTTTCACATTTATAATAGGTATTAGTAAGATAAATCCCCTTTAATCAGGATCGATACCATCATTATTTATAGTTGGTTTAAAGAAAAAATAAAAGAGAGTTCGTAAGACCCTCAGTCTTACAACTATCGTTGAACACGTTCTTAGCTCAGTTCTACAACCGTTCTTCTTTAACGTGATTCAAGTTTCGTGCTGTCACTTTCTACCTTAGTGAATTAGAAAGTGACAGAAGGTGTCATAATGGGACATTTGTGCTAATGAACGTTTGTGTTAATGGGTGTAAGACTACGCCAGTAACTAGTAGGCAAAACAATTAAGTATGTAAGTACATGTACAACTATACTCGCTATCTCTCTAAAGACATATAGCATTCACCCGTCTGTAGAATGCCCACAATGTGTCGCATAGAAACATGGCGCTGACGTCATCGCCGCATGCGCAGCCAAGACAGGCCAAGATTAACTTGCGGCTGACTCCAGTCACGCAGCCATAATGACGTTATACTAACCTTTGGATTTTTATAGAGGTGACCCATCTTTTGTCGCTTTGTTAGTACAGAATATTTTGTGTAAGTAAAGTATGGCTTTTTATCCTTACTGTTTTAATAATAATAATATATTTCTCACTGGTCACTCAAAGGGCGATTGAAAGAGCTATGCTAGGTGTCTCCTTGCGAGATCGAATCAGGAATGAGGAGATCCGCAGGAGAACTAAAGTAACTGATATAGCTCACCGAATAGCAAACCTTAAGTGGCAGTTGGCGGGGCACATCGCTCGTAGAACCGATGGCCGTTGGAGTGGAAAGGTTCTAGAGTGGCGACCGCGAACCGGGAGACGGAGTGTCGGCAGGCCTTCCACAAGGTGGACCGACGATCTGATAAAGATCGCGGGAAACCGCTGGATGACAGCAGCAGAGGACCGATCGTTGTGGGAAACCTTGGAGAAGGCCTTTGTCCAGCAGTGGACGTCTTGCGGCTGATGATGATGATGATGATATATTTCTAATTCGTGTTTTTTTTAGGAAAATATGAGTTTGAGCCGATATAACAAAACACGTGCCCATTATTTTTTCATGTTCTCAAACATAATATAATCAAATCAGTAAATAACTTAAAAAAAAAACCTACCTCTCTATAGAAGTTGGGGATTCAGTCACTTTTCAGTACTTTCTCCCAATAGGTTCAGATTGGGCAGCTAAAAAAAATACGGGTCAGTTATTTTAGACTACACTCTAACATATAATCAAAATAAATCAAATCAGAGCTGGACAGTTGGGTAGGGGAGAGTGAGTCACAGAGTCTATACTTTAAGGAGATAATAAACTTATATCTTTGGTACCTAGATCAGTTGTAGGCATGCCTAATATGTTATCAGAGGGCGAACGAGACAGACATTTAAAACTCCTTTTTCTCATAGAAACCGGCAATGATCAACTGTTCCCCACCGATCCACTGTGCCCCACCCTCCTATACCTTTCCTTGTTAGTACTTATTAAATCAGCTTAGGCAAAGTTCGATGGATATATGTAGGTATAGGTATGTTTATGAAGCGATTAAGCAGCAGGCTATTTATGATAAGGATCAGGCCTAGGAGGGTATTGTCATCCTTTACTTAATATTTTTTAGTATTACATACTGCATTTACGTAAACTTTGCAAGTTAATTTTTCTAGCATATCCAGCGATATTATGGTTGCGTTTATATACCATGGATAAACGTGGATAAAACATCTGTCACTTTCTGACCGGTCTGTAAGTGCGAGGGTGACGGATGCCTTATCCATGTTTACCCCCTGCAATAAAGGCGACTATACAGGGTGTCCCGCGATAAGGTGCACAAACGAATAAGGGTGAAACTACATGTGATTTTATAACAGAATTTTTGTTTTTAATTTTAATTCTTTGTTTACAATAAAAAACAATCCGTGATAAAATCACATGTTTTTTCCCCCGTATTCGTTTGTGCACCTTATCGCGGGACGCCCTGTAATAAATGGGCTGGTTTGCTACGTCGATTACATTATTTAATTCCGTCTGAAGCTTTCAAGTTCTTTTTTAACATTTTTGTTGGAACTCTCACGTACGGTAACGAGCCTAGTTTAGAACTAACTTCGTTTCGTTTGTACAATGGGATATCTAAACGTAGTTATAGGTAGGTAAGTATATGTTAACTTGACGTCAGTGTAATCAATTTTAAGGTAAGGTAATGTTCCAAATCTGCAAGACAATCAACAAAGGACAAAGGACATCAGGTAATTGTACGAGTATTGAAAAACTAATTCTGGGAGATCGAACTCGGTACCTAACGATCATATGACGAAACTTTATGCTACTAGGCCACCTACAGCTATGAGTGCTCTGGTCCCTGCACTCGTGTGGTTTGCTGACCCTGCTCCTGTGTAAACTCAATCTTTGTACAAAAGGAAATTGCCTTTGTAAAAGGCAAATGTAAAAGGAGCGTACCACAGTTGGGACTAAATAAATACTCGGACAAGTTGCTAAATATACAGACAACAAGGATTCAAGGGTGAGGAGAGATTTCAAGCGGTATTTTATCTTATGGTCAGTTCATTCACTAGGTTTATGCAAGAAAAATGGGTCTGAGTGCAAAAAAATAATATTACTGACGCAGACCTGGATGTTATTTTCTGTTGCTATACGTGTTAAAGTCTATTTTACACTAATATTGGTCAAATATACATACCAAAGCATGTGCTCTTATTAAAACGACGGCGTGAACCCAGCTGTGGGCTCACGCTGTTATTATAGTAAAGATAACCTGTACCGGTTTGATTGGTTAGGATAGATAAATCAATAGGTATGTATAGATAGAGGCATTCATGGCCACTGCCCTCTATTACTCACGACTTAACCGCATTAAGATTTAATCAGTCACTCTCTAGCATAGATAAGATAAAATACGCGTGTACACAAGGTTATTCTTACAAAAATATAGCAAAATAATCATGCATAAAATTTATGCCAGTAAATTATCGCAATGCTCGTGGACTATACGACAGAGAATGTAAACATCTCAAGTGAATCATACATTCAACTGTAGTAAGTAAATTGTGCGTGGCATTGATATCGTAACGACACAACACAACACAACTGTCTGAGAAATTTGCTATTAAGGGAAGCCGCGTGTATGGGACATGACCAAACATAACCTCTAACTTGGTCACTTGACCGGTAAAAAAACTGGTGTGCGGTGAGTTCCGACCGTTTAGACGCCAGTCACAAATATACCTCCGCGCCGACGCCACGTCTCCCGCCGCGCGAAGTTCCACGACACTCGATAACTTATCAACAAATAAATGCATGACTTCATCTATTGAACCGACTTCAATGACTGTGTTCTTAACAAGTTTCAGTGAATTGTGAAGTGAAGTTTGTGATCATGAATGGAGCTCCAGCGAGACGTCCAAAGAGCGCCTTCTCCGAAATGGTAAGTATTTTTTAATAGAGATCCTTTGGTTTTTAGGAACTGACTGTTGGCGAAGTGAAAGACGAGGGAGACGGCGTGCTGTGAGTTAAAGTGAGATGGAATACGACGAGAATGCAACTGTAAATAGTTCAAATTGGACGAGACGTGCTTATCTTACTTGTATTTTGTATTTGGAATCGATGCATCGTGATTAGAATTTACCGTAAAGAGGAGTTGGAGCGTAGATTCAAAATGCCAGTGTAGTTCCTGAAACTTGTTTGATTGTTTGGTAAGTTCTGACAACTCATGCTAAGTTCTAAGTTACAACATGGAACGTGCAGCTTAACAGATAGTGCTGTGTTGACTGCATCAGTTTACTGACTGTCACTTGAAACCACGACAAATGGTAATGGCCCTTGACACTCCATTATCTTCTCGGGTTAGCAACCGTTGTTTGTTGCAGCGTTCAAAGTTGCTGCAGATTGGGATGCGCACCTAAGAAATTAACCGTTTCTAGGAACTAATGTTATTTATTTTGCACTACAATAACTTTCTTTATAATGTTTTGCAAATATCGGATACTTCATGCGTCGATGTCTTTTATTAGTAAAAATCAAAAACGTACAAAGATCACATCCATTTTCGAAGGGTTTTGAATATTTGAATCTTATGTAAAAAAAAGTGGTAGGTATTCCTGTAACTTTCATTAAGTAGGAAATTAGAATAATGTTCTAAAGTAAGTTAAAGATTTGTTTGTTATGTTATGAATCTTTATGTCACAAGTAACATAACTTGGGTTTAATTATAATACTCGTAGCATGTAGCTACTTGCATAAATAATACATAATTATAAAGACCCCCCAAATCCTGAGTGGTTTAAAGGGACAATTTGTCTAAACTAACGTACTACTTTTAATATTAATAATGTGAAAATATATTTAGATGATTAATATTTCAAGTTTATACACAAGTACTTAGCTTGCGCCAACGTAAACAAACACCTTTTTGAAGTAACTTGTTGCTCACCTCACACCTTGCTTTGCTAATAAGAGTAATAAAATAAGTCCTTGGATAATATGGTTACCGTCGGTGCCCTCTGGGTTTAAAAAAAAGTATTTGACGAAGCGAGATCGAAGCGAAAGCGAAGCGCGAGCGAAGCGTCTCCGTTTCAGTTTGGACAAAAATGCTTTCGTATGTCCGGTCTGGATTTCCGGCTGTTCTCCTCGAATTTACGACTCAGTTTCTCGAAATTTTTCAAAATGCCGGAGATATGGGGGTCTTTGCGATTACAAATTTATTTGCGTGTTAGTAAACTGACCGCAACGTTTGCCGATATATAGGGATAACAGTTTTCCAACGGTAATGTTAAGTTGGTCGCGAGGTCTATAGCTCACAGAGCCTCTAGTTTAAAACATCAAAGGCGACAAAAAAACAATAAGCATGAGGTATTTTAATTAAAATTTTATATACATTTTAATTTTATATACGAACTGCAGTACAGAATAGCTCTAAAACTACGTGTTTGTAAAGTTCTTTTGTTTGCAACATTAATGAGAAGCTGCATACAAGTGCAACTTGTAAGCAGAGTTCCAGGACCTAATTTCGCAGCACAAAGCGGAATGAAATAGCAACTGGAAATTTGACTAAGCTATTTTTAATTCAACTGAGAATTTAGATCTAGTTATAATCGGATAAACTCGTGACTTAAGTTATTTCACTTACCATTTACAATAAAAGAAATGCCTAGGATGTACTTCACAATTAATATAATATAACAATTGACTAAAAACTCAGCACGACAATAGTACATAGCAATGTAATCCGCGGTATGCACGATGCTGATGGCAAGGGACCGATCATATCGGTGATCCTTGGGAGCCCTGAAAAAAAAAAATTTTTTTTAAATATATAAGAACTTTGAAGTCATTTTTGTTGTGACAATGAAGAGAATGAAAGTACATAGTCAGTTTTACATCGAAATGGTGTATCCCTTTCTTCCCATTCTACTCCATATCAAAATAACTGTTACTACTCATGGCAACAGTAGGTATTGGTTACGTTTAGCAGGACTTCTCCCATCTCCCACCTCATAGAAGGAGAGTCCCTTGCACCGGCCGGGCCCCCTGCCACCGCGGCGCCTATGGGTAGGGCCTAGCGGTAGGGCCTAGCCAATCGCAGAATCCTAACAACCAAGCTCCAATTTCAAAAGTACGTACGGAACATAGCCCTAAACCTACATTGTACTTTTATCGGAATAACTGTAACATGTGGCAATAAATACGAAAATACGAAATAGCCACTGTACCAGTGGGTTTTTCAAATGTTGCAGTGTGAGTAACCAGGATAAAACCCAGATGAAATGAACAAGTGGAAATAGCCTGTTAACACAACCACCGCCACCTAACCTGCACACGTATTTTGCCTCACCAGGATATGTCACCGGCGCTGAATGTGTTAAAACAAAGCGAAGTAGAAACCAATTCGTTACGATATCGCTCAAATATAGGCTCGAGCCCTGACGTTACACCTGCTCGTACAGTTTTAGCAGCTAAATATAATGGATTCCGGAAAGTAAGTATGTATTTAAATTAATAATTAACTGGCAAACGCTGGCAAATGAAAGACTCACTTATAAATTTGCATATTTAAATAGGTTTTTGATGAAAACAGAAAGAAATATCTTCAATTCGGTGTGATTTATCAATACACTTTAAGACACTTAGTCATAACATAAGATATTTAAAACTTGTTTGGTGACATTGTATCAAATACCTATGAATAAGTTGTTATATAATTAAATACGTGAGTAGCTTACCAGCTAGACCAGTTGGCAAAGGTCAGAAGAAGTTTAGTCGACCTGTACCCCATAGAAAAATATCATTTCTAAGGAGTTGGAGAAATAACACCTTTTCACAGCCCCATTACTAACAGAGTGTTTGAAAACATTTCATTTCTGTAGAAAAACCTTTTGCCACCTGCACTGCATTGCAGGTTGTGTTTCAAACACACCTAACTTTTACTTCCTAAAAGGAAACCTAAAATTTGTGTATACTTTTACGTCAACTTTGGTTTGTGTTCATGTTGAAACAGTTTACTGTTTACAGAGTTTACATCACATGTATTAAATTTAAAATCAAAATGAAATGTGTAAATGTAAGTTATCTAATTGAAAGCTACCACTAAACTCCTTTTGTAAAGAGCTTGTTAAAAGGAGTCTTAATACTTAATATAATGTATACTCAAAATCAATGAACATAATGAACATATCTAACAACTAAAATCACACGTATCCCAACATCCAGACTTGGTACGGTGGTAAGAAACCTTAATCATCTTGAGTTGGTCGAAAGTACCTGCATTAGTAGCTAATGAAATATTCTGTAAGGGTGGCGTGTCCTGTCCAGGGTCAAAGGAAACTCAATCCGTGTAATAGCATTAATATTTAAGCGAAATAACATTAGCGAGATTTAGTGTGACCAAAGTTCAGTTTCGTTTCAAAATAATACATGAAGCTCTGGCGCAAAAAGAGCGTTATTTAAGCTGTTGTAATCGAGGGTTTAAGCTGATTAATTGCAATTTATCAATCAATATGATAGCATCAGCTTAATAAACATCTGCTGTTGTGTATTTTGCCAATTACGGTTATTAAGTATGTATTGAATAAAAATGCTTACAATACAAATTTGTCTAAATCTGTACTAATAAACGTGTCGTTTTCAAGTAAAAGCCACTTTGTCGGTTGTCAACAAAGTTTATTATTTGTATCTCTATACCAGTGGCCAGTATCAGGCTCTTATTGGCAACCGACAAAGTAGTATATTTTGCTTGAAAACGACACAAATCGTCTAACTCGACGTTAATTAAACCCTACGAGAACCGGTTCCTTTTGTGCCACACTAGCAACTTGTTACTGTCGTTCATCCTTCACACTTTTCAAAATCAAATTTAGATACAATCATAAGTCGTTAATTTTAGCCGGCAGCACTTTTTTGCGATTTCACGTTAAGTTTTTCTCTGTTTATAGGTATCCACTTGTTGAAAAGCAATTTCACTAATGCTTTGCTTTGCTAAATCCTTACCTTGCTTTCTGACCTTTTATGCGCCATTTTTTTATCGGTTAAATATAAGTCAAACTTACTTTAATATGATTAATTAGATAAGTATTTAAGGGTAAAATACAAATAAATCTCTTCTATTTAAGAGGTAATGCGTTGCTGATAAAAAAGGAAAATAAAGGATAGTCGGATAGTCAAAAACCACTTTGACCAAATAACTTAAACAACCAAGTTCTTTCAATACTTTTTTCTAAACATAGATCCTGGCCTTCAATTTATGAAACTTACTTGTTGACAAAGGTCCTGACCCTTTTGCCTCGTGACTTTTTATACTTACGAGTACTCTAAGAAATCTTTCAGGGATCAACGACAATTCTATTGCAATCGATTTATCATTCGGTGTTACAGCTAAATTATTAACTTACTAATCTTATATTTGCTCATAACCTGTGGTGCAAAACCATTTTTGGGTAGGAAAAACGAACAAGTGTGGCAATAATCTCATATCATAAACCATATTGTATGTACTGCAGATTCGAAATGTACCCTTGTAAAAGTCAGTTTTTATGTAAGTTTTAATTGAGTCGGTTCATTTTTCAGTGGATTCACTGATTAGTGATTACAATACAATGAAATATAAATCATTGGCTTGAGATTTAAATATAAATCAATAAAATTATGGAAAATTAACTACCTTCTTTGGATCACGATCACTAACATCTTATGGGGAGTTTAAAAAATTGGACACACGTCACTTTTTCTTCAGATTTGGGAAAAAAATTGCACATTGGTTGGGACCACTATTCTGAACAAGAAAAATAGAAATTCCTGACGTGTCCCCAAAAAGATGTATGGAATTGTCCGTTTTGTTATCAAGAAATGTATTGAATTTAGGTAACAAAACGGACAATTCCATACATCTTTTTCGGGACATAGTATAAGGAATTCTATTTTTCTTCTTCAGAATGGTGGTCCCAACCAACGTGCAATTTTTTTCCCAAATCTGAAGAAAAAGTGAAAGGTGTGCTATTTTTTCGATACTCCCCTAATTATGACGAACAAAATGAATGGATGAACAAGGATGAAATGATATAATAGCATTGAATAACATTTCATTCTTCAATTTTATTGTTTTAAATGTCGGATTAAGCCGTATTTTGCTTTTAAATAAGTTCCTACCAAAATATGAAATAGAACTTTTGACATGTCGCTATTATGTTAAATACAACATACGCTTTCGACGGGAAAGTTAAAATTCAATTTCTCGGAGACTCCATGAGATTTGGAACTGTTATTATTTAATAAAATAAATAATAATCCAGCCTATATACGTCCCACTGCTGGGCACAGGCCTCCACTCACAATGAGAGGGTTATTATTTACCATAGAAATAAAGTGCTATTTAATACGTTAACAAAAAAAAAACTTGAACGATTTTTATCAATTTCTTTGACTACTTTTTGACTACTATTCATGCTCGTTTAATAGCTCAAAAACACACAAAATTGTATGCATTATCACATGATAAATGAATTACATTTAATAAATCCACAATAAAAGAAAATAAGCAATTTTAGTACCTACCGGAATTAGCCAACTTTACTATTTTTTCACATTTAAGAAAATAAAAATTTTCGTAGCAGTAGTACCATTTCACAGTGTTCCAGGAACGCTTTTTTTGCTGACTCTACAGATCGCAGATATACATAAAGAATTGACAGGGGGCCACTTCTAGACTTTTGATTATAATATTGAACTACTGCGATCTGTAGAGTCAGCAAAAAAAGCGTTCCTGGAACACTGTGAAATGGTACTACTGCTACGAAAATTTTTATTTTCTTAAATGTGTGACATCCTGGTGACATTTATCTAACTATACAGCCAGTTTTTTGAGCTTTTGTACATCTATTTTAGAAGCTTACTGACTTTATCGCCGGGTCGATATCTTATGTGAACCATAGATAATCTGCTTATGCTGAAACGCGTTGAGTTGTGAACTCGTCGCCCTGTTGGACGCACAATTTGACCCTAATACAAAATGTGTGACGTCATTGAGTATACTGTTGACTACATGTACGTATGTATTCGTGGTTGTGAAGGATTCGAAACATTTGAAACACCTATGTATAATGAATATAAGCGCCAATAAGCGGTATTTAAGTATTGTTCGCGTTTTGATATTTTGAATTCAATTCTGAATCTATATTCAGCTTTGTCTAAACGATACTATTTTTAGTATTTTTTTGTCGGTTTTTTGTCTCTAATCTCAATTTTTTATTGGGTTGTCACAAAGAAGTGTAAGTTTTTCAGTAAATATCGTCCAACAAGTCCCAGATTCACCGATGCCCAACCGTGGGTTGACAGTTGAGGTATTCTCCTATTTGTTTGTTCGTAACTCAACTCGAACGGCATAACTTGCTCCATGTGCCCGTAAGAATTACACAGCGGTAGGTGACTACCAAGGTCAAGGTCATAACCTTGATCGCAGCTGCGTCGAAAAGAGCAGCGTCCAATGTCGAAGATATCGATGAACACGTAACTTATACACGGTAACGGGTCAAGTTAAACTCGTCGGTGATGTGTAATAACACCCCTGATGGTCGGACCAGTAGAGGCGCGCGCGCAGGGCGATGACTCAGAGCGTAGGAACAGGACTAACAGGAATCCTAATTACAGACCCATTAATGCTGTGCGACTAAAAAATGGTGTTATAATTATGATTACATTTGACAACTGGAAAAGTAAATTCCACAGCGTTTTATTGTTTTAATTATCACGGTGGTTGTAGCATTCCATACTTAAATAATGGGCGTAGAGACTTTCATATCACTCTTATGTTTAAAGTTTAATATTTTATTTATATTATTATTAGTTACAAATATTTTATTTAATAAGATATCTTATTTTAGGTATTGCTGAATAAGGCAAATATAACTTGGTATGACTGGAGTATAATACTCTTTCACAACCTGCCACTAGCTATTGTACCTACTCAATTTAAACACGCCGGCGCTGAAAGTTTTAATAATGTTTTTAGTTCCAACTAACCTAATATAACAGCGATATCCCTGACATTGTTTTATTTTTTTTTACAGTTTTTTCTATCTCCACCAACACTCAACAAAGCTAGGGTGAATAGGCATCTTCTGGGTGAGCTCGCTACATCGTAGACTGAATCTTCGTCCTCCAAGGGAAAGAGTTAGTCAAGAGTACACCCATTGTTTTTTTTTTTTTAATAGCCTGTTTGAGTGTCCCACTGCTGGGCAAAGGCCTCTCCTCTTGATCTCCACGAGTCCCTATTCGGTGCTTCTTCCGGACAGTTCCCAAGAAATGCGTCCAAGTCGTCCCGCCATCTCCGTTTAGGCCTGCCCCGTCTGCGTCGCCTATTTTGCGGCACCCACTTGGTAGCTACACTAGCCCACCGGTCTGGGTGCATGCGGCAGACATGACCGGCCCAATCCCATTTCAGCCTGGCGGTTTTTTTGCCGACATCGGCTATGCGTGTTTTGGAGCGCAGTGTGGTGTTCCGGATACGGTCTGTCCTTTTAACACCTAAAATGCTGCGATCCATGGCTCGCTGGCAAACCTCCAATTTGGACTTCTGACCCTCAGTGAGTGACCATGTTTGGGCACCGTAGGTTAGGACAGGCAGAATACAAATGTCGACGAGTTTCTTTTTAAGACATAATGGAAGGTTCCCCTTCAAAAGTACACCCATTATCAATAAAAAAAAAACCTTGAACTTGAACGATTCAAATCAGAAATAGTAAATTCCCCAGAATTTCTAAAATGTATTCTACAAATTTAAGTCCGGTGTTGTTACAGTGCGATGCATCCGATATCGGTTGCGGCGTAATTTCGCGCAGCCTCGCAGCTGGAGCGAACATTGTGGCGTCGCTGGTACCCTGTGGACATTTCCAGGGATCGCATATTGGATTACCGATCATTTTATTATTCCACTTCTATGGGAGTTGCATGTGTTCGCTGTAATAACTGGTCCACTCGCGCTTAATGTGTTTTATTTATCCCTTTGTGTACTTCGATGATTAGCCGTGGTTTCATGAGACTTAAAGGTGTATTTTAAGAGAAACCATGTGTATCATACTTTTGACACATACTTAAATGTAACTTATTTTTGAACTTTCACGATCAGTTTTAATTCTTTGTCATCAACTTGGGTCTCCGGCTGTCCACGGGGCTTGTTCTGTAGGGCAAAATTTCCAGAACGAAAACGTTGGAAACAAAGCGTACCGAGTTTTCTTTTGCAGTAGCTGCCATACACAACGTTAATCCTTCGAGCGGTTTCTGCTGCGCTAGTGCCACGGTGAAACTCATATTCGTAAATAACGCCATATTTTAAGCTTAGCTGTTGTGAACAGATGCCACGATGTCAAAGAAAAAAACAAATGACGCGGAAACAATTGAATCACTTAATTCAAAACACGAATATATGAGCTTCAATTTGAAATAGTTTGAATTTGGAATTCTTAACCAAACGCCAGATATTTGGAATCAATGTGGCCAGTACGACAAAACGCCAATTTCTTATGTAGGGACCTAATATTTTGAAAATAAACTACAACTGTCCTCAAATCGTCTGTGTCTAAGGTATATTTTTTGATGCAAAAGGCAATTTAAATTCCACAGTTCCTCCCAAACATAAACCAACATAAATAAAATATATTACCTGCCATAACAATATTTCCGTCGAAAATCACAGTTAACTTTAACAAGCTAATGTAACTCGATTCCATTAAAAGTTACAATATTCTATAGAAACTGAAGTTCATGGATTCAAGTTTCTTGTTCGCTTCACCGTGCAATATACGCATTGTTACTATTCAGAACTGAAAGCAGTTAGCCTGTTACGGCGGTAGGTACTTCGGTAACTTGACCTTGCCAGGCGACTTTGGCAGATAATAATAGGAATAGAAAAGTACTTCGAGTTGCATCGCAATTATTATTAGCCTTTGCCCCGACTTCATTCGCGTGGAAGTCGTTTATTATTCACTCGTTTCGCTGTTTCCTCGGTAACTGTCATATTTTCTGGGATAAAAAATATTCAATGTCCTTCCTTCGGATACAATTTATCTCTTTGTTAAATTTCATTGAGATCCGTTTAGCCGTTTTGTCGTGAAAAGGTAAGAAACAAACAAACAAGAGTAACTTTCACAAAAAATATTTATTTATTTATTTTCACCCTGGATTTATAGTTAAAAATATTCCCATCATTTTGATTTGATTTAAACCCTTTATAATAACCTAACTTTCTACTCGGGACAAAAAGCTCCCACTAGTTTTATCACTAGAACTTATAATGGAACTAGTGAGTGGGAATAGATTTAACATACTGGTCACGCTGAATAGCATGGAGCAGTTTGTGTTGGTATTATATAAATAACGTTTAATTGATTAAAAAAGTAATTTTAGCTTAATGTGAATAACTTACCGCAACTCGTGGCCTTGTGTTAACTAAATGGCATTAAAACAAAGAGCACATTAATAAATAATTTAAACTGGAGCACGCGAGGAAGGTTGTGGTAATTACTGTGATATTTGAGCGAAATTTTTAATTATTTTCGAGACTTCATAAAGAGGTCGGTCACAGATTAATTACATTCAACCCAAAGGCCCACGCGTTTTTGCCCTTATAAATATAAAAGTAAGTATAGCTTGAAGCACGAGAACAAACGTCAAAATACTTATCTGGTTCTGATGCGGCTTAAGCCGCTTCACTGCTAATTACCCCGGATCCAAAATGAAACCTAGAAGTGTACAGTCGAGGACAGAAAGATGTTTACACTTTTGGACCTTATTACAATGGAATAAGGTGAAAAAGTGTAAACATCTTTCTGTCCTCGACTGTACACTAATATATTTGAGTTTTAATTTATGGACTTTTACTTGGACACGTACTTTTTTACAAGTGATTCTACCAGTGCTTCCAAGGAGAGACGGCTGTTGAGAAGAAACGCCGCAAGAAAGAATCTTTTTTTAAACATTAATACTGTTTACAAAGGTAATACTCACACTCAATAATATCCCATTGGGACAACTTGCCACTTTCTTATTCGCCAGTGACAAATTTAATGAACTTTTGTGCTACTGGCCATTTACCTATACATACATACATATCTATCTTTATTTCTATCTATACCATGTATATTAATATTATAAAGAGAAAAGATTCGTTTGTTTGTACTTAATTAATATTTTTTTCACATTTACAAAGCTAAATTATGCAGAAGTAACATAGGCTATATTTTATTTCGTAGGCTATATGTTTACTTATTTTACCGAAGCGAAGTTAGGGCGGGTCGCTAGATTCATAATTTCGATAAATTATTAACAACTTACACGGGCCTCAGAATTATTAAACAGGATATTCTGCGTAGAAATCGAGCTCTATATACAGGAAGTAGAGCAAAATAGACTTAATTACTACGGACGTAGATGAAGTTAGGCAATTAAGGCCTGCGCTGCTGAGAGACTAGATACACTATACTACCTATATCCTTCTCCCTTCTAATTTGTATCATAAATTGAAAAGCTTGTGAGGATGATTGTCATCCAATTATACATAAACGGCCAAACGGTTTTGTATCAAATTAGGTACGTACGAGCGTTTTCAAAAAAGTGTACCCCCACTTTTGGGTTGTCCCCTGTTTATTTGAAGTCTAATATAAAGTAAATTTATGTATGACTAATTATTTTAACATTTGAAAAGCATTAAACACACTTTAAACTAGTTAAATTCAAACAATAATTTTACTAATACTTTGCGTAATATTTAAATAATGACCACAAAATTATGGATTTAAATACAGGATACTTATTATCGCTGAAAATTTAAACATAGGTAAGTTTAAGCAGTTATATAATAAGCCGATTACAGTAGCTTAACAACAACTAGCGTTTGCCCGCAACTTCGTCCGCGTAGAATTAGTAATGTTGCCTTACCACGGGAATAGTATTTTTTTCGGGATAAAATGTTGCCCATGTGTTAATCCGGGGTATCTATCTCCATTTGTAAACAAATTTATCGTTTCAGCGCGATAAAGGGTAACTATTTGTTACCAACACACACTCACAAACTTTCACATATAATATTAGTGTAATTAGTGTGCTGTGATGTGATTATTGTCACGTTGACCGAGAGTTTAAATTACCTCCCCGTACTGAGAAAATATACTTGTCTTTAACATCCTTGCAATATACCTTTTTTACAATAATTTAAAAGCAACTGAATTTAAAAACAATTTACTTTATGTAAATCGGTAATAATAATAATTTAAGCCCAAAAGGCAGTATTTCGCAAGTGCTCTTTCGTTTCCAAGGTTTCTGCACGCATCAAGGAATGCTCTGAATCATACGATGATATTTCACGCCCAATGTCGAAACAGAGCCAGTCATCGCTGCACCAAAATGAACCTCTTTATTCTAAAGGCACTGATAATGGAGGCACTACATGAGTCAAATATTGATCTTACATCTCTCTCATTTGACGTACCGAATGAAAAAGATGCGACAAAAATGTTTTATTTTTTAATTTTTTAATGCCTTACGGCCGCACTCAGAGACGTCGACTAACTTTTAAGTTTCATTAAAGTTGCTGCTCTCACTTTCTTTGCTATAGCTATAGAATAAGACGCAGCAACCTTAATAAAACTTAAAAAATAATTGACGACTGAGTGCGGCAGTTAGACAGACAAACAGGCAGACGGCCCACCTGATGAGAAGTGGTGGTGTTTGACACATAATAGCCAAGTGTACATATTGCAAACTATTAAATAAGAGCTTCTTGTATAGGTAACGACTACACGTGCAGCAGGAGAATTGAAACCAAGGCCGGAGCTCCGGGACAATGAGAAAGCTGTTTATTTTTAGACGAGGATGTCTTCAGTTGCTATTGTCATCTATGTAAACATGCTTAGATGTTTACAAATCACGATAATATTAGCTCATTAGGTAACCTTATCTCCCCCGTCCACCTTAGAGCCTATTAAATCTTTACACACCATTGCACCTACGCTTTACCAGTACATATACATACATATAAATATAACAACCTTTTCCAAAACATACATATATGTATTAGTATTTCTGTCTTCGGTTAGCGAAATAAGGTTCATGGCAGACTTTATCCTCCTAAGGCCCCTTGTACTATATAATGTACATAATACGGCCATTGGAATAAAGATCCATTGCAAAAGAGATAGAGTGGGAATTTCTTTCGTTTTTATGACTGACAATTAAATTAGAAAATAGACACTGTCCTATTCAGAATAGGTTCATATTCCATTGGCAAATTTCATTGTATGGTGGGCCTTCTTGGTTAAGTCCGATTTCTTGACATTAATGTACATTTAATGGAGCAGTAGGTATACTAGTGGATAAATTATTTCTCAGTGTAAGATAAGGTGTTTGCACGTACCTACTGATTGCCATTATGAGCACGTTTGGATGCATTTAAAGATAACGAAAATAGGGCAGTCAATAATCGATAATGTCACGAGGACCTTCGTTATATTAACGCAACTAACACCAAAAGGAAAACTGGAAGTTAAACACTAGTTTAGTAGTAGTTTTAATTTTCTAATAAAATGAAACCAAAACAATCAAGTATACGGTATGAAATTTATGGTTTGAGTTTGTTATTTAATTTAATTTTCAAAAAGATTTACTGAGCTTGATCCTCAGCATCATCATCAGCATGTCAACTGTTGGACATATACTAAGGCATTCCCCAAAAAGCACCGCAATGAGTCTTGTGCTTGGCATCTCGTATATCTATCTGTTTCTCGCTACTTTTATAGGACTTTGATAGGACGTCATTCAGCCTTTTAAAAGGCCTGTCAACATGGCCTGGCTTGGCTTGGCTGACATTCCAAATAGAACCTTTCCAACAGTTGTTATGCAACAATAAAATTATCTGTAACTTAAATCCAGTAATTCTTCATTCTTAATTCTAATGTCACGCTTTTATAACTGAAGAGGCACACTCCATCCCACTTCGTTTGATTCGATATCAGAAACTCGATATCCACTTTGTATCACAACTGTGATCCTGGCACTTGTACTTTGATTATACAAGTGTTCGATAGTTGATATATATTGCTTCTAAGTCTTTGAATTTCCACATTGAGAAATGTACTTTATTGGATCACCAGCCTCAAGGCTGAGAGTAACGGTACAGGTTCGACGCAAAACCGGTTGAAATGGCAAGAAATCTGCGCATAACCCGGCTTTCTCGGATTTTGAGTACACTAAGTGCCGGCAATATTAAACCTCTTTTAATGGAATGTCTAGAAACTGGCCAAGTTACGGGACATGGCATGTGACATTCAGGATTAAACGCCAAGACAGCTTGGATCTTTTTGACAGTTTTGACTTATCCTAAATGTCATCCACACAATACAATTCTCATCAAACGCTACAAAAGACCAGGATTAGATAGGTACAAAGTAATAAAGACAACAAAAGTATTCATGAACATGAACTAGATCTGTGTTCTATGAAAATCTGATCAACGACGTTACATAGTCGATTTCCGTAGCTTTGTCAAAAAAAAACTAATATAAAAAATGAAAATTTCAGTGAAAGGTGTTTAGTCTTGGAAGAAGGTTATCTATTATTTTTCATCTCAAAACGCTTATTTTATTAATAGGATACAAATTGATGGGATAGAATTCATCTAGAAGATTTGTGGTCCAAGCATCAGTTGAAAAATATTCTTACACAAATTGACCTACACCTAACCTTAGGTTTTGGCTTATAGGGTAGATATTTGTATTTGTATGCCACACAAATATTGATGGTTAATGGGGGTCGAGCGAGGACGACCATCCCTACTCCAGCCTTCATAGCTTCACATTTATTTAACTATAACAGTGTAGTTATTATAAATAACATTGTTGTCATTTTCTATAGGATTATTATTATAGCATGAACCAAAAATCCTGATCCTTCCTTCGTCACTTAAATTATCTCTGTCTGGCTATCGTCTATAGTGATCACTTAACTTTTTCATCCCGACAAATATGGAACTAACCTTATCCTATACTGAACAAGGCATATTTTTACTTATAGCGCCCTTCCTAACGGCATTTCTAAATTGGTAAGCTTATCTTTGGCTTGAGTCAATCAACATCTTAGTAAGGTGTTGCTTTTTGGAAGACGCAAAGCTGTTAGTGTAAAATTGTGTATGGCAATTACGACTCCATTTTCTAACAATATGATCCTGCTTATCTTGCTTAATATGTTTTTAAACTTTACCTAGCAATTTTATTGAACAAAGGACAAACTTAAATTCCGGAACCAGTTCCAATATTGCATACCCTGGATGTACGCTGAATTAAATTCTTTACCTAATGTCTCTAACAAAGGCCCTGGAGGATGTAATTAAAATCATGAACATTAATACAATTATTTTTAGAATTTACTTGGAAAAAATGTCATCCTGTTCTCATTCTTTAAACAAATAGAAATTGAACCTTTTATCTCTGAGTTACAGTTCAATTTCAACGAAAAGGCAACATAGTATGACAATGTTTCACTAATTGCAAAAAGGTGAAGGTATTTCGTATTTTCCTTAAAGTACTTAATACAGTTTTAGCTTCAGGTAAATGTTAACTTGTATAATTTGCTAAAGCTGAAATTTTGTACACGTAAGTATTATGTTCACCCAGCTACAATGCAATATTATTCGTGTAATGGTGGTCCTCGTCGAGGAAGACCAAGGGGAAATTAATTTGAGCAAATAATTATTTATAGGTTAAGGTCATATCGTACAGTCGACCTCATAAGTAGCCGTACATGTTAGTAACTTGTCATAGTAACGTATTGAGTGAGATTGGTTTGAATTTAGTATGCTATAATATAAGGTACTAAATGTACAGCTTCTTAGGGCCTGGCCACGACTTTGCGCGACCAGCTGAGCGGCGAGCGAATTTTCTAATACATTGCGTGTAACGTCAACTAACCGCTGCGCGATGAGCGTCTCGACCGAGCAATGAAGAGATAATTCGCTCCTTGCCGCCGCCGCCGCTCAAAGTCATGGCCAGGCCGTTAGGCCGGTGGTGCGATGCGATGGTGGAGCGATGGGGTGACGCGACGGCGGTTTCAGTACAAATGATCGGTCGCGCAATTGTACTGAAATCGCCGTCGCATCGCCCAACGTCCCACCAGTGCGGCCCCGGCCTTATAAGGTCGACCGTACCTAGAAAGTCGAGCAGTTGACTGAGGACCGGAGAGGTTGGCGATTACTCCACCGGCACGAGCTTGTCTCTTAAATAAAGATCGAGAGGGTGGTGGTAGGACCTGGTGCAGGGACTGTCCAGATCGCTACCTACCACCATCTCACCTACTAACGTATCGCCAAGCAGCAGTGTTTACATTGTTATATTCCGGTATGCTTAGGGTTACCAGATACAAATTCAGTAATTCCTGACAAATATGTACCTGATTTTTGCATCCCTGAAGAATTATCAAAATTCTGGACAGGTCAGGAAAAATATTGACATCTGGTAACCCTTGATATGCTGGGCAGCTTGACAAAAATAGGCATTATTATCTTCGTCTTCACATATCAAACGTAGACCCCAACCAGATTGAACTAGTTAGTTTAATGACAATTCTTGCATTGTATAAGTGCAATCGGCTAAAAACTTTCTCAAATTGTTTATTTACATCCAAAAGCTTGATTGCACTGCACATCCATAATTTAGACAATAATAGGCATATCACTGAACACTTCATGGCAAAAAGTTGTTTAAATCACGTCATGATTTGTGGTACTTATGTTAATACAGAATCTTTTCTTGGAAGTCGACAACAATCGTCATGACGCCAATGCAACGCCTTTTAGGTTACAATGTACGCACCTTATTCAGCACAATACAATTAAATAGGGAAGATGCTAAGATTTAGTTTCGATTCTTAGCAATAGGTGGCTCTGATTTTATGACACATAAGCATAGACTATGCTTTTAGGATGATTATCTGAATTATTTGTTATCTGGTTTATCCGAAGTGCGAGTCGGATTCGCGTATTGCTGGTTTTTTTTATTTTTTTTTAGTTAGATGTACGGACGGCTGAACGGACAGTGTAGGCTTAGTAATATTCCCGTTAGGCACCGTTCGGGTTGAACGGATTTGGACGAATTATGGCTCATAGCGATACTTTTAATCCCGGATAATTTGATAGTTTCGCGAGGGAAAGTGATAAACAACTTCTACGCGGACAGAGCCGCGGGCAAAAGCTAGTAAGGTGATGCAAGTCGATTAATAATTTCAATGCAGACTCGTGGAAGTGTATTCTCATTAAATCACTAGCATTTGCCTGCGACTCCGTCCGGGTAGAAGTCGTTTATCGCTGCTCCTTCAAGAACTGTCCATTTTTTCGGGATAAAAAGTAGCCTATGCTATTCCAGACTAATCTATCTCTGTGCCAAATTTCATCAAGATCCGTTCAGCCGTTCTGGCGTGATTGAGTAACAAACATCCATCCATCCATCCATGCCAACTTTCACATTTATAGTATTAGTAGGATAATACATATATTTTCTACGAGAAGAAAGACGTTATGATGACACGACCTTAGAGCCTAGCCAGTCAAATGTATTGACAGTTACAGAGTTACTATGACGGCGTGTCCCGGCTGTCTTGTCTGTGGTAACAATATGGCTGCCTACGCGGTGTCACATTGTTTTGTAAACAATGATTCGCCTTAATATGATTTACGGTATTTTTGGATCCCCCACGCGTGATTATGTTCATTTGTAAGTGCTCTAAATTAATGCTAATTTTATTTACGCTAACATTTGGGCACTTGAGTAACTTACAATTTGCGCTTGTTTGGAGTTAATGCTCTGTTGACATTGTCACAAATAATAGGATGCACTTTATTGCACTCTATTACACTTTACTGAAGAAGTAGGAAAGTAAGTAAACTTTAACTTGACGATCAGTAAGTGAGGAGCTCACGTGGTGGGTCTTGCACCGCTTGCGCTGAGTACGTACGAGTAAGTATGCACTTTTATATCGACGCTTGAAAGGAGAAATGGGATAAGCGACATTTTTGGTGATATTGAGTTATATATATCGTTGGAATCGGCTGATTTTTCCGCATCGAATGAGCTAGGTCTCGTGTTCATCTGACGACTTTTTTGTCGCTTATCCCATCGGTGATTTTGAGAAACACGGACAAATTTTGTTACTAAACGACGTAATTTTTGACTCATTTTTAGATGATGGAGGTTAGATAAAATGTGTTTTGATTAAATTAAGCTAAGATTTTTTTACTCATTTGTCAGGACAAATAACACTACACTTGGATAGTTTTGCTTTGTCGCGTCTAATCAGTGATTTGTCGTTTGTCTTTTTTTACTTGACTGTATATTCGATTTTATTTTCCATTGTGACTTTTTACCTACTACCTTCAGAAAGATATAAATTAGCTTAGATCAAATAACCTGATCAACCTTATCTGAAGTATTGCCGCTTATATTTATTTACCTAATTGCAGTTTATAAACCTTTGTCGCTTATCCTTATTTACTTATTTGCAGTTTATAAAATCTTTGTCGCTTATCCTTTTTTACCTGCAATAAGTTTTGAATACTCATGTCGCTTATCCCTATCTAATTGAATTTATGAAGTCGGTTATTGCCAACATCCAATAAAAAAGTGTCGGTTACGCATTATTCTCGGACGCGACTAGACCGTGCAAACGCCATCTACCTAAATCGCTACGCTAGGAGATGTTGTCTAAGTCATACGCGGTCGTCGCATAGATAGAAAGTCCATCAATCAAGGGATTTAACTAAGGCTTCTAATGTCGCTATTCCGAGATCTTCTATGATTTTCCAATCTCGCTTACTGCTGAATTAGAAATGCGAGATCCTTCAAGATGGAAAATTAAAATTAAAATCCTTATTTTGTAAGTAGGCCCTGTAGACACTTTTACATGTCTGAGTCTACCAGCGCTCCCCAAGATGAGACCACTGTTGAGAAGAAGCGCCGCAAGAAACTCAACAGTCAGTCTTTTCTTTCAATTATCTCTTATTACTCGTATAAACTGGTAAATAAATAAATAATGGTATAAATTAAGCTATACAAAACGATTTAATCAAATGACAATTAAAATAAGCAAGTTTGAAAATTATTAATATACGAAGTAGTGTACGACATATTGAGAATATTGTGTTTTTACTAACATATATCATGAATCCAAAGTAGTTTCTGAAGCCTGAAAAAAAACGTTGTAAAAAAAAAAACATTACTTTTAACCATTGTTACTAAACAAACAGCTCATCAACTAACCAGCTTATGGAGTTACGTAGAAATATTAAGACAAGTGACAATAAAGTTATTAAATTAAATTAAATAATTAAGACAAGTGACAAACAATTTAAGAGTAATTTCACTTATTGATGTGATTTAGGGCAATCTCTTATTTTATTAACCATTTTTCCCGAATGATTGTGATCTGAATGCAACATATAATAATTTATACGAGAGATTCATTCATAATTAGATAGTTTGTAGAAAACAATATGTAAACATTATTAAATCATGGCTACGAAAGTTACAGTTAAAGTACTTGTAAGTTTATACAATCTAAACAGTTAAGCCTACAGGTATGAATTTAGTTTTTTAGATTGTCGATTAGTTGGACTTTAGTGTCGAATTAAGTTTGCAGTCAAAAAAATTACCAGGTTTTCAAAAAAACAAAAAAACCATAATTGTAAACTATTTAACTGTGATTCGTTTTTTGATAGACTTTGTACGTGGGAGAATTAAAAAGTTTTGAACCTGACCTTCAAAATAAAGATTTTAATTATTATAACAATTTTATTTTTCTGCATAGTTTCCAAAACGATCTATTACTATATCACTTTTGCCATCTCGCCTCTAACTTCAGAATTCCATGCAGTAAAAAAGAATCTCAAAGATGCATTTATAGCTTCTTGTACTTTAATATTAATTTGTTGATTTTTTTTTGTCCTCATAAGCCTCTTTTTAGTTTGGGGAAAAGGTGATAATCGGAAGGGGCCAAATCCGGCGAGTAGGGTGGATGCGGCAACAATCCAAACCCACAATTAAGTATGTATTTGTGCGATTGATTCCGCTGCAGTGTGGTCAGGAGAGTTGTCTTGGTGGAACAACACTTTCTTAGATAACATACCAGTTATTTTTATTTCTTCATACAGACATTGTAAGAGGGTAAAGTAATATTTAGCATTTATTATTATTATTATTATCGTATGGCTTAATGTCCCGTTCATAGTCTTATATCTAATTTTGATAGCCAATCCCTGGCACCCGACGTAAGTGCGTACAATTCCTTAAGTCCCCCTGCGAAGCGTCTCCCGGGGCACTCCTCCACGATGTGAGCGATTTATGATTTTACCCTTTTCAAGGTAATCGATCATTATGACCCCTCTGCAGTCCCAAAAAACTGAAGCCATCACCTTCTTGGCTGACAAAATGGCCTAAGCTCTCTTAGGAGATGGTGACCTTGACCTTTTCCATTGCTCGGACTGTGATTTTGACTCAGATGTGCTGTGGTGGACCCAAGTCTCGTCCATGGTCGCGATTGAGAAAATCAAGATCAAGATTCAAGAATCAATCAATCAAGATCAATCAAGTTTTAGGATCACATTGAAATATTATAAATTCAAACAATCCTGTGATACTGTATGGCGTGTGCGTATGTTTTCGGCTGAAAGCGATCTAGGCACCCAGCTGGCAGACACCTTAGAAAATCCAAGATCGTTGGTGATGATGTTCTGTGCTCGTTCATAAAAGATAGCTATTGCTTCCGCTATCTCTACAATCTTCAACCGCCTATCATTCATAATCATGTCTAGTATTTTATTGGCATTTTCTTCTGTTACTTCTGTTACGGCTACTGCCGTCAATGGCTTACCACGTCTAGGTTCTACTTGAACTGCTTCTCTGTCGCGTTTGAACTCCGCTACCCATCTTTATACAGTGGCATATGATGGGGCGGATTTCCCTAATGTCTGGCACATGTCTTCGAAAATTTGCTTTTGTAAGTACTTGATTATTTACGGAACGTTGCTCAATTTGATCCATTATTATGGAAATCGCATACCTTGTTTAGTATTTCCGTCACAAATTTTACCATTGTGACAGGAGAAAAACAAAAGATAATGCATAATGATGAGAAAACATGTGAAGATTGACACAATTTATTGATTGAAGACTGGCGTGTGCCAGTGTTATTTTTTGTTTTTAATTTCATTATCAATCTTAGGCTCAAAACTTTTCAATTCACTTACGTATAGTAATACAATTATATTCAAATAAGGCTTTCAGTGTGGTGGCAATATAATTAGAAACGGTTGTGATCTCTGCGTACAACTGCCTTCAAATAACTATTGACTTATCGAATTTGACCAATAATAAAAAAATACTAAGCTACTTATTCCACTGTTAGTACTAAGTACTAATTATATTCCTAATTATAATTTACTTTAAACTAATAGCTAAGGTTTGAACTAATGTACAAAGAACAAAAATGAGCTGACGCGTTCATAAAAAATTTCATACGTTGTATGAAAGCAAATATTAATCCTTATTTAATGAAAACAACGTTTTCAACAGGGATTAACTGTACATAATTGGTCAAGAACTTTTTGATTAGTTGTCATATTTGTAGTCATAAGAAATATTGTATGGGAAAACGCAAGCATTTCTATTAGTGTGGCTTGCACTGTAGGTAGGTATTATTATAAATATAATTGTATTAATATACACAATCTAACAAAAAAAAAACTAATCTTACTATGTCATAAAATAGTCGTTTTAAATTTTTTTAGTTTTTTAAATATATTTCGTTACAAAAAATAATGAAGAATCCCAAAAAGTACCTTTTTTTCAAATCAAATACTTTATAAAAAGGTATATTATTAAACGGGTCACTAAGTTTTCCCAGAAGTGAATTAAGGTTTTATTTTAGCTTAAACCGCTTTTACGTTTTCAAGTTACCCGTCCAAAAGCAGTTAGCTAATTTATCCTGAATATATTTTTACACCTAGAATAAATATAGAGTTTTCTACCTCACCATCAAATTCGCATTATTTCTAGTTAGATAATTTTACTTGAATATGTTTTAGTATATTTTTTTGGTCAGACTCTTTTACCGAACTTATTTCTCGCTCAACATTTTGTTTAGATAATTTTACCTGAAACCATTTTAAAGACCAAATTGCGTAAGCGACACTAAATTCTAAACTAATGCATTTTTGGGCAAAATAATCACAACATCATATAGAAAACAATAATATGTTCATTTATATAGGTTTAATTCAAAAATTGGTCTTATAGATAAATTATGATGATTTTTTTTCGAAAATTTGCGCGGTTTTTTGGCTCTCCTGTAAAGTTTGCTCCGTGTCGCTTATCCCATTTCTCCTTTCAAGCGTCGATATGGAAAACTAGAATGCTGAGCAAAACGTACAAAACTTGAAATGTTTGAGATACTCGTTTTTTTTTTAAGAAAACATTAATATGTATGTAGAAAAAGGTTGAAAATTAGAAATAGTTGACAAGGCTAACTTAGCCTTCAAACACAATACTGATATATGTAGAATCGTAAATATTTCGTCCGCACAATGGAATTCTTAGAAATATGTTCATTTGTTTGTCGTAATTGCTTAGGACGTGTTTTCTTACTGTACTTCCCTACAATCGTCTTATTGTTATGGGTTGTCTTTGCGTAGTCGTACATACTCTTACGGCCGCACTCAGAGACGTCAATTAAGTTTTAAGTTTCATTAAAGTAGCTGCTGTCACTTTCTTTGATATAATACGACGCAGCCACTTAAATGAAACTTAAAAATTAATTGACGTCTCTGAGTGCGGCAGTTAGTCACTTTCAAACTTTTGAACTGTAAACATGGCGAGTAAAAGAAAGACTAACGGCCGCACTCAGAGACGTCAAATAACTTTTAAGTTTAATTAAAGTTGCTGCTGTCACTTTCTTTGCTATAGCAATAGAATAAGGTGCAGCAAATTTAATGAAACTTAAAAGTTAATTGACGTCTCTGAGTGCGGCAGTAACCCCTTATTCATAATCGCACAATAACTAAAGTATGCTTATAGTATGCTGTGGCTTTATCTTTCATTGTGACATTTGAATCTGACAGAAAGTGAAAAAGCATACTTTTAACAAAATAGGTTTGTTGTGCGTTTATAAATAAGGCGATTTGTGTATTGACGAAAAAGTGACAATATTTCGCGCGATAGAATTTCTTTTACTCTCCGTTTAATGAAAACTCTTCATCATGAAATAAAATACCAGTTACGGAATTTACATAAGTATTTTTGTTTGCAGCCATCCAAAAACAAAAATTGTGTAATTCCATAACACACAGTGCCCATTATTACAGAAGGCACCTAAAAGCGCATACTCGCAGCAAAGGCGCTTGCTAGATTTGCTTAGAAATCATACGTACTTACTTAAGCGCGTTATCGGCCGTGTACAATTTCACTGCATTCCAGATGCATTCTCGATGACATCAGGTATGGTGCAGGCTTAACGGCTAAGCTTGCCAACTCTACTAAAATGTCGTAGTAACTGTCATAGTAACTGAGTGAATGTCCATATTTTTGCGGTTATTCTTTTAATGTGTATTTTTGTAACCCATCGAGTTGTGACTTGTTTAAAACTCTAACGACATAGACTAAAAGTAGGTATTGAAAAACTTAAATAACTTTCATTTGAGCAGGTAGTTTGTAAAATTTCATTTGAATTATACCTATAAGCTAAAAAAATACAGGGTGGTTTAAATAAAATATGTTACTTTACTATATGAACTTTCGGTACAGCATGTTTCTAGTCGCGTCAACAAAATGTACCTACTGCATGAGAATTTGACTCATCCTCATTTGTGATTTGTGATCAAATTTGCTTTTAAGGTTTCTTCAATGTTGGCAGCCCTCGCTGTTGTCAGTGAATCGTTTACAATCTCAAGGGGCAAAACCGTTTCAGTTTAGAAAATCTTCGGCGAAAAATGTGCCGTGAAAAGCGTTTCTGAAAAGAAACGGTGATTTCAAACAAACTTCATGTAATATTGTTTGTAGAAGAGTTGTTGTACCTTAACAATGTTTTTAAACATTAAAAACGGTATTTTCAAGTACATAAAACTACGTTTTAGCATATCTGTAAAATGAGAACTGATATAAGTATTTTTTGTTTAATTCAAACCTCGATTAATTGTCATGACACGTGTCTTAAAACTAAAATGGAATATTTTATCAAATATAATTAATATAATGTTAAACACAAAACCCACAAAACACAGCCAGAAAAAAAAAAGTAGTAGATAGACTAGTATGTATTCTATTTAGAGTAATGTTAAACAAGCGGACCTGATACTTGTAATTCTTATTTTTTTTGTCCTTCTTTCCTTTTCTTCCTTTGCCAGGTTCCTTCTTTTGCGATAGCTAACCGTTTGTCCTAAAGTCATTTCACATTTGCCACAACACTTTGTCATAATATATTGTTGTAGCAGTAAAATCAAGAAATTGTATTTTTTTTTACACTGTTGTATGTTCTTATAAATAAATTTCAGGATTATCTACAGAACTTGGCAGCCATTTAGATCTCAATTATTTTGTCGGCGAAATCGACAGCCATGCATATTCTTTATATTGAACTTGGCTTCCATTTTCACATTTATATTTATGTTGGGATATATCTAACTGCGAATACAACAGCTCGCAAGCCAACCGCACTCGGTTGTAGCACGAGCGCCAGTAAGTACTAGATTAATATTATGAAATGAGTGTGTTGTTTTAATAAACATTAAGATGTCTTAAAGATATTACAAAAATGCTTTAGCTCGTGAATGATCTTTTAATCACCGTATTCATTAAACAAATTGCTTTCCAGACATTTTGTTATTAGATACATTTCCCATAATTAAGTTAGAACACTTTTTACTTGGTGTAGAAGAAATATTTTTGTTGCTGTACAGAAATCAATTAATTTCTATTCTTGATATTTGTTTCATCCTACTATTAAAAAGATCTTTAAAAGTTAGATATATCTTGGTCCTGTTCTTCTTGATCTTCTGGTTTTTTTTTCTATTGTTATTCTTCTGTGTGCGTTGAATAAATATTTTATATTTCTATTTAAAGTCTAGTTTGAAATATCTTTGAATTTATACTAGTCACAGTTTATTATTTTAAACTACATTGATTTACATTCAGTACAGAATCTTAGAAAATGTATTTTTTTCGATATTTCGACTGTTCCCTTGGGTTTTCCTAATTTTATATTTTCTAAACCAATTATTGGGGAGTATTGAGACGAACAAAACAAAAAAATATATTATAATCAAATCGATCGAGCCATTCTCAAGTTTTTGCGAAACTAAGGCTGCCTTTCCATTGAGGCGGAGGCGAGCGGAGCGGTGCGAAAACGACCAATCACCTTGTAACGATTCCACACCTAGTCATAGCACACAGAAACTGGAGGAATCTGATTGGTCCTTTTGGGACCGCTCCGCTCGTCTCCGCCTCAATGGAAAGGCAGCCTAACGCTCGGCGGCAGTTGATTTTTATATTATATAGATAAGGTAAATCTTAAGTTAAGTCAGATGTCGAGCGGCAATCGTCGGCGCAGCTACCAACTGTCACGACCGTCGCTTTAAAGAAAAATCATTAGTACCTTTCTAAATATGTATTTTTAGCCATATTTTTATTCAGTGAAATCTCATGCGTCCTATATTTCCACGTTCACCGAGGCCTTAAAAATACAAACTCATTTTATAAAAAATCATACTAAAGAAACGCGTTTGCAGCGCTCAATATAATTAAATGTTATTTGCTTGTTGTTACACGATTGAACAACATTCAAGGGGTCGTTTGTTCATTAAATTGCATAATTGGTTCTACGCCTACGTCCGTCTGATCTGGGGCCCCAGCCAAGATGCATTACGCTAACTTAACGATTTTTTTAATCGACAGAATGTATGGAATTGACATAAGCGGCTGGCGCGACTGATCGTTAGCTTACGTCAACCTTATATTTTCTTTGATTTGGAAAATAGTTAAGTTAACGTAAGGCTGCGTTTCCATTGAGGCGGTTACGAGCTGATCGGTGCGAAAAGGACCAATCACCATGTGCAGTACCCACACTAACGCACAGCACACAGAAACTAGAGGAATCTGATTGGTCCTTTTCGCACCGCTCCGCTCGTCTCCGCCTCAATGGAAAGGCAGCCTAATGCATCTTGGCTAGGGCCTCCTGTTCTCGAGTAAAAAATTACCAGTTAGGTGCATCGGTGAACAAAATGTAAACAATTAAGTGTATGTGATGTTTGATCAATAGGTTTAGTTTAAGGTATACAAAACACTTAAAAATTACATACTAACTTAATAATGAATTATTAGAATACGCTTTTTTTTGCTAGCATTTCCCAAGTAGCACACAAGCTGTATAAGAGCTTATACAGCCCTTAAATGCTGAAACTGGAGTTATAATGGCTGTATAAACTCTTATACAGCTTTTGTGCTACTTTGATTGATCACTACTTCACCTGCAAAGTATACATTGGTGAGATGATAAGGCCGATGATTTATAAAAAGTGTTATACAATAGGCAGTCTTGCCGCTCAATAGATCTTCTAGAAAATGTTGGATAATAAAATAACAAGTGACAAAAATACTCTTAGGACGGTTCATCCTTTAGTGTGACAAAAACAGGTGGGAGTTTTGCGCGAAGTGAAAGTGATCTAACAATCTAATGTGTGACATTTGAGTTGGCTGTGTGGGAGTAGCTCGACTACTCTAGGCTACTGTAGGCCATTAATGTTTGGGTGATACTGGTGTCAGTCAATGTCAATCAGTTGTAATAGAGCGATCATTCTGCGCTGCTCTCGAAGCGCCGGCAAACCGGACACGGTGTAATGTTCCTCCTGTTAGACTCGGTCATTAGCGAGAACGGAATTATCCCCCTTATTCATCATCGTACAATAACTAAAGTATACTTGAAGTATGGTTTGTCATTGTCTTTCATCTTGAATTGAACTATATCTCGAATTCAGTACAAATGTCAATCTTAACATATTTAATAACCTAGTGTAAATTAATACTTCTCTGACAAAAAAATAATTTTTGGGACAAGCTTTTGTTGCCAACTGTACTTTTTTTAATTGCGGGACATACTAAAGCTCGTACCATATTATGTGGACATCTTAAATTACAAATCAAATCACCCTTTGTAACATATAAACGCAACTCTTGAAAAAATACGAATAAACTTTTTTCCAGTCAGCTCGTTCAACCTAGGCACTAAGTTATATAACACGAATACTATCTTACTATAGTTGACTGGAATGGGCAAAGAATGTCGTCCAGCATTGACTTTCCGCGCGCCATGTTTGGTCAAATCACCGTGGGCTGCTAAACTGGATTGCAAACCTTTAACTTATTGTAAAACTGTAACAGAATACAGAATGAATATGAATCAGTTTGAGGATGCACCGAGAAACAGTACCCAATAAAAATATTTTTGCTGTGTATTTAAGTATTTATTTACTTATTTTAATATGTATAACGTTGTCAGTGCCTACTTAGTATCTACCCTAGAACTTAGTTTGGGACTAGGTCAATTTGTGTCAGATTAGCTCTGATTTTTCTATATTAAAATAGAATAAATAAATAAATATCAAGGACAATCCCACACAAATTGACCCAGTCGTAACCTAAGCTCTAGGCTTGTACTATGGGTTCCAGGCAACAATATACATACTTAAGTATATAGAGAAATATATACTTAAATACCTATACAGAAAACATCCATGACCTAGGAACAAATACTCCCGCTCATCACACAAATATTCGCCCATACCGGATTCGAACCTACAGATATACAGATAATTATATTATTATCATACAGATCTTTTATTTTATTGAACCATAATATACATCCAAGATCAATATAACACAAAACGAATAATCCGAAAAACATTTCTGTTATGAAAGCGCTTAAAAGATAAAGGATATAAAGAACATAAACTAATCTCTTCATTTTATTCCAAGGGAATCATTGTTTGTTGTGGAACTTAAAAAGTACTAATCGAATTTTGATGGAAGCCCAATATTTATGCCCTCTTTATTTTATCAACGAGGTCCAAACTTGAAATAACGCCACTAATGACTACGTATATTTATTAATAAAGTCTGAGGAGTGAGACAACGCACTTAAACAAATCCTCCATTATTTATAGTAGTTAAGCAACATCAAATAAAGAAGACATATATAGGAGTCTTATAGAGTCTTATATAGGAGTGCTGAAGTTCGGATACGAGGCGAATCCGTAAAGTAGTTACCAACGAGTTGACTATGTAATTAAATAACCTAATTCTGCAAAGTTCGGATGCGTTGATCTCTTTTGTATGTACGAAAAAAACTAAATGTTAAAGGCGATAATACTAGAGTAGGTACACTTGAATCGCTTGATAGTTAATTAAAATTGTTAAAACATAAAACAGACATTAGGATATTTCTGGATAACCATCCGTCATAAACAAACAAAGTATTCCCCGTTGGCGCTGGAGGACTGTTACATACATTCGGATTATTTGACGAACTAACAGAAACCACGGTCAGTTAAATTTAGTCAACAACTAATGAGAATTCCTGTGTTGGTAATTACAATAGCTCCGATCCATCGGATGTAAATATTACCACGTGATCAAATATTTAAATAAATAATAATATAAATAAATATCAGGGGACAATCTCGCACAGATTGACCTAGTCCCAAACTAAGCTCTAGGCTTGTACTATGGGTACTAGGTAACGATATAAATACTTATTGTAGATAAATACGTAATAAAATATATAGAAAACATCCATGACTCAGGGACAAATACTCGCGCTCGTCACACAAAAATTTGCACATACCGGGATTCGAACCCGGGACCGCTAGCTTCGTAGGCAGGGTTACTAGACTCACCCTTCAATCCGTCTACGAATTATTAACCGGTGAACTTAAAGTGCTCCACGCTCTCACAGGCACGTTCTACACCTTTACACGTTGAGCCACTATGGAACCGTGTCGCACCACGGTGCAATACTCGGTGCTGATTTGGAGCCTATAAAAGCACGAGTGCAATAATAAATTACTTACTTAATGCGAGGTTCATAATCTGCGTTGCTTTCAACTACTGCAAGAGAAGCAGGTGTCAAAGAATCTGTAGTCAATTGAATTAACTCTTGAATTGTTTAATTATTTCGCTCAAGAAATCCAAATTGATCGACTTTATTTCAGGAATCGGCATCTCAAAAACCTAGTAAATGAGTCCCATGACTGGAATTTAAAAAAAAATTAAAAGTCGTGTCAGTTTGTCCTGTGATTGCCATGTGATGAAGAAGAAAATAAAACGGTGAACTAATGGATTTTGTATGAAACTTTATTGCTCTAGAGCAGAAAAGTGCCGCTTTTTGCTCAGTATTTTGAGCAGTTATAATGAAATTATAGCGTAGTTGGAAGAAAATATATTTCTTTCGTAAAAAACTTGGTTTGCCTATCGTTAAAACAATAAAGTGGTGTCGATTCCTTAAGTAAAGTGACCAAAGATTTACTTCAAGGTAGTATCTTCTATACTTGCTGAACTTTTAATGATGTAATCTTATATTTAGAACCATTACTCTCTTTGCGGTGTTAGGCTGTCTTTCCATAGAAGCAGAGACGAGCGGTGGGGAGAGGAGGTGTGTAGGTATCGACCAATCACATTGGTTGTAATCCACATCTCGTCTCCGCTCCGAGTAAGTATCAAGACGTACGATGCTTCCGACGATCTTCAAATAGAACGGCGTAAGGACCTTATTTTTACCCAATTTTTTTAAAGGAAGATAGGAGGGTTTGGTACATTGGATTCGATATAGTGCACAAACGAGTAGGGGTGAAACTACATGTGATTTTATCACAGAAGAAATTTAAGAAAAACATTAAATAAAAAAACCATTTTTTTTTTCGCGATAAAATCACATGTAGTTTCACCCTTATTCGTGTACAACGTAAAGCCAAATTTCAATTAAATCTGTTCGGCAGTTAATTCACGTTAAAAGAAACATAACTTGAAGAGAAATGATTTAGTGAAATTTTGCTAGATCAAGGTCTCTGGACTAATTTTATATACAAAACAGATTACGGTTTCCACGGCTATCGTGTTTTCACGTTGACGCCTGCGCTTCGGTCACGTTTCGTACCGATTCCGGTAGCAATTGGATTTTATGCTCGACATTCTGTCGTATTCTTTATTTGCGTGAACTGGGCCAATCTATTTAGTTTTGGATAAGGCACCGTATATAATTTGAATTTGAGACCTTAAAGGAAGACATACGGCTACCAAAATGCACAATGGATTTATTGACCGCCCTAGTCATCTCTCGAGCGATGAAATGATATTCGAATCTACAATAATGCGACCATGGTTGAGACGGCGGCTGAAACGCTCGTGAGAATGACCCATGAAGAAGTCATGGAGCGGTGTGGCGCCGCTAACAGTGTGAACGCTCTCAGCGGATTACCTACATCGTCATACAAATTTTCAATCCGCTCGACCGCGCTCCGTGTGTTCATCGCCTAAACTTTTAAAATTGAAAAAAAAAAACAAATATGCAATCCTTCTGGTGAATAGGATATGCAGTTGTCCACTCATTACCGTAATTGTGTTTTCTAATAATTATTATTCAGTTGTGCATTGTGAAAAAAAACGTTCGTCTTTAAAAATACTTTGGTGTTTGACAAAACGCATTAAAAACATCAAAAACCCAACTGCTAAAGAATATAACTTAAATATTGGAACAGAATAATTGGAATTGGAATAATTGGCAAATATAATATGTATTTTGTTGTTCAAATTTAAATATTTTCACTTAAAGAGCAGCAGCAGGATGTATACATACATACATCCATACGCTCGAAAAACATAAGCCTCCTTTCGGGCAATAAGAGAAGAATGCGCGTTGCGTGCTTTAACTGTATAATAATAATTATAAAATTAATGATAAGGATATAGAAACACGATGGATGATAATGAAATTTAAATAAAGCCGCTGCTCTCGTTTCAAGTTGTCAGAGCTGAAAATTAAACTAGTGCCACGTGTTTCTGTTAAACGTGTTATTACAGCTCTATAAACACCCTGTATCTGTGTAACACGCCAAATCTACGCATTCGTAATCCGGGCTCCACGATAAAGCATAATCACTGCCGCGGCGCCCGCGCGCCCGCGCTGCCGCCTGCATAATGCCCGATTTGTAGCCCTTAATGCTCGGTCAGTGTTGCATATAAATGCCGGTTATATTTAATAGGGACAACATACACATATTGCGCTACATATTTCGAAACTAACAAATCACCAGTTGTGGATCGTGGTCCTCTTTAAATTTCATAATCTGTTCATGGGATACACGGAAAATCAACGGAATTCTTTAATATTTTGAAGCCGGTTAATTGTTTTTAAACAGGTAATTATGTGAGTTGTGCAGGAAGTCCGCTACCACCATCTTAACCGCTAACCCTTTCGAAAAGAAGCAGAGTTTGCACTGCTGTATTTATCTGTATACTGTTGTAGGTCTGCTAAATAACTAACTCGCAGCGCTTTCTAAAGATATTACTGAAAACATTTGAGAGCAATAACACCCTTTTCATAAAGAAATAAGATTTTATCTTCCTGATTATTGGGCCTGTAAGGGCCCGGCCCCATGTCCACGGCACGGCGCCGTGCGCCGAGTGACGGCGCGGTGCCGCCGCCGTGCGACGGTGCGGCGTCACGGTGCCGTGTGCGGTGCCGTATGCGGTACGACGGCGCGGCTTCACGGCGCCGTGTACGGTGCGCGGCACGGCGTCGTGCCGTGGCACGAAGCCGTGTGCGGTGCACCGCACCGGTGCACGGCGCACCACTCGGTAGTTTTTATTTCAGTAGTAGGAGCAGGAGAATACGTCTTTCGCGGTCCATATCAAGATAAAAACTGTATTTTTGAAACGATAATAAGCAACAGCAAAACAAAAACTACCGAGTGGTGCGCCGTGCACTGCACACGGCACCGTTCCACGGCGCGACGCCGAGCCGGCGCACTGAACACGGCGCCGTGTACGGCGCCGTACCAGCACGCCGTACACGTCACCGTGAAGCCGTGCCATCGCGCCGTGCACGGCACCGTGACGCCGTGCCGTCGCGCGGTGGCGGCGCCGCGCCGTTGTGCGGCGTGCGGCGCCGTGCCGTGGACATGGGGCCAGGCCCTAACGGCTGTTTAAAATTAGTCAAATCTTTGATAACGTAATCCATCAATCGATTTTAGAACTGGGAGGAATTCGTTATATTGTAATATTGGCCTGTTGCATGCCTACGTTTGTAATTAGTAGGTAGGTCCTGTTTATTGTTTTTATGGTGTCCTTAAAGATTGTAATGGTTACTAAATTTGCTTTTTTGTTACTTTATTATTAACATAAGAACAAAAACACAAAAAGGCATGACTTTTAATCACTTTGTTAAACAAAATAGGTTACTATATGTGTTTTTGTATTTGCGCCGACTAGACAGTTTTATAGTTTTTCCACCCTTGTATATCGTGACAGAGTCCATTAAAACATGTAATTGGCCCACCACAGGCGGGGTCAGTTTATTAATAAATGTACAGGGTGTTTTTTGTAGTAAATATCTCGCTGGCGAGTTTGTCAACGAACAGCCACCACCCCCTTAATCCGTCAGTCAGTCTGAGTATAAATTAAATGTGTGTAGGTGTCTCGACGTTGGTCGTATTTTGATGTAGTTCAACCAAGGTCATAGGTACGTAACGCGGCGAAATTTCTACGATATCGAGTGTCAAGTTATGATTGGCAGGCGATACCAGCCGCAAAATGCACGACGATGTTTTTTAATGTCCGTTCCCAATATTCAACCTGCTAACAGATTTAATACTTTGGGTTAAAAATTTTCACATTACACATGGACGTGGCAAATGTCAAATTTGTCGCATTACACATGGACGTGGTAAATGTTAAATTTGTACATTACACATGGACGAGGCAAATGTCAAATTTGTCGTATTACACATGGACGTGGCAAATGTCAAATTTGTCGCAATACACATGGACGCGGCAAATGTCAAATTCGTCGCATTACACATGAACGTGGCAAATGTCAAATTTTTACCCATAATAACCCAATCTATGGATGGATATACCTAAGAGAATTAGGTACATACACAGAGAGTGTGATTATGTTTTATATGAGCACACAGAAATAAAGAAATTAAAAACAAACAAATGAAGTTATTACAATTATTCTAAAAATATTTTATTCCCTCTTTAGTACTCGTACTGCAGAAATAATTATTTTTTAATTCAGTTAAGTATCCTTAGTAATATTGTAATATTCTCTACACTCACGAGTAAGGTCACGTTGAACTGAAAATCTGTACAAATATGCTTTCTGCTCGCCAGTGTAATTCAGATCTAACAGAATACCTTCGCATTTTGTAAACTAATTTATTGAATAAAGCCCTGCAGCTTGGTTTTCTAAGACTTATATTTCAACGTTATTAGATTTTTCCTCCATTAGTTTCCTTTGTGAAAGGGATAGTATGCTGGATGATAAATTATAAATGAAGCTTTTTGTTGCCAATATTCTGAATGAATAATAAAATATAAAATTCGAGTTTAATGTGTTTTTCCCAGGAGACATCACTGCCAGTCTATTATCGCTTTAGGCCCGTCCGGAGGAACCGATTTCAATGTGGATTTTAGTTCTGTTATTCTTAGGAGAAACTAGGAAGGAACCCTTACCGTTTCGCCATGTTCGCCTGTCTGTCAGTATGTCACAGTCACTTTTTTTTCAGAACCCATAGATATTTATACCGCGAACTAATATCAATAATGAACTTACTTAGTAAAAAAAATCAGCGTACCTCCCATAGCAAAAGCAAGGTTGTTTTTTTTATCTTATTATAAAGAAAAACAACAAATGATAAAAACCGGCCGAGTGTGACTCGGGTGGTACCTACGGAACCCTCGGTGCGCGAATCTGACTCGCACTTGACCGGTTTTTTAATTTATTAAATTTTTGTCCACAAGGCAACAGTGAAGAAGGCTGTAACTGAACCACCGGACTTTATCCTCAACGTCGTCGTAACTTACCATTAGGGGAGATTAGGGTCGGTGGTCAGCCCTATTGTATAAAGTGTTTTTAGTGCAACAGTACCTACCAATTTCCAAAAGTATAAAAATATCTTTTTCCCTTAATACTTTGGCATGTATTTAGGCCAGATTTTTTTAATCCCCAGATAAATTTATCTGACAGATAGTGTTATCTGGAGACTGAAAATCATCCGTTTATAATATTCTAAAGTATTAAAGAAAGTAATAAAACTAATAAAAAAGATAGAAGGCATCATTTAATACAAAGAGGATACAAATAAAACGAAAGTAAAAGAAAGCAACACCAAAGCTAATACACGTTCTCGCGGCGGATCAAACACTGGCTATAGCCAATATAGCCATAGAATATAATGTTCACTAAAGCTGCATCGCAAGTTGCAACTTCTTAACATAGTGTGTTATAGGTAGGTATTCTCTCATATTCACTTTGGCTGTTAAGTCTCGACCATGATTCACGCACGAGTCATGTTACAACAGTATGCAAAGTTTGCAAAGAGCGCAGCTTGAAACTTAATTCACAACATGATCCAAGTTTAACCTGAGTCCGATTTTTTACGGTTGCCACATGAAAATATTATTGTTTCACCTGTGACCGCGTCAAACTCTATTTTTCCAAGTGATAATATTTGGGTATTTCTCAAAATAAGTGTACGTAAAGGCGGCATTCAAGTGTCACTCAAATCGTGATGGATAAGTTGGACAGTGAATGGTTTAAGGTAATAAAACGGCAGCAGTGTTGCCCACTTAAAAACTTTGTACACTTTGTAGATGTAAATGAAACGGTTTATCCTTGAATCGCCAACACTCATTTCATAGAATGTTTTACTTCGCCGAATTTTTATTTCATCGACAGGCATTTCCACGTGCAGGAGTTATAATTTTTTGGTGGTCACAGATCTAACCTAACCTAACCCATGTAGCCCATGCTTAAGATTACCTGAACACAATAAGGTTACATCAGAAATTAGCTTTCGATGAAATGAAATTCGGTGAAACGACACATTCGATGAAATGAGTGTCTGCAAAACAAGGGGACACGAAATGAAACATTATTATGTTTGGACAAATTTTAGCATATTTTTAGAAGCTTGAAAATTTAGCTTTTATTTTTAGTTAAATTTTAAATTTAATTATGTTAAGTTACCGTCTGTGACTAAAACTGAACAAAAATTAATTGTACCTAAACTCATAACCTCAAGTATAGTTTCACGCAGGTGCGTGACGGAGCTAATTTTTATTCGAGGAGCGGCTAATCCCAGAGAGCACGGAAATCCATTTTCCATCCTATTAATAAAGTAGGGTGACAACTTCAGCGGTATATTATTAGTTAAGGGTGTAATAATGTGAATGTTAGTTTGTTTACTGTTTGCTCCGTTTTAGCAGTTCGACGCCTCAACCGATCCACGTGATATTGGTGCAGAGATAATTTATAGCCAAGAGACGAACAGGTTTGATTATCCCGAAGAAAGACATCTCTAGTCTCAGGCACGGTGTCCTTTAACTTGGGCGAAAAACGTTTCCCAAACTGTTTCATTTCCCAACCGTTTCATTTGGCCAAACGCTTTTTTTCTGAAACTGTAAATATTTCAGGATTTTTATAAAACTAACCTAACCTAACCTATAGGGTTCTACACGATAGTCCTGAAATAAATCCTGAAATATTTACAGTTTCGGAAAAAAAAGCATGCCAGTAGAACTTCGATTTAATTTTGATTTTCTGGAAAATGCTCTGCTAACTTTATGGACATGACTATTGTGATAACTTGATAAGCGGACTGGAATTTATCCTTACTGTGTTTTAACTTATGTTTTAACTTGGATTCCGGTACTTACGGCTTAACCGCTTGGCCTTGTGTTTGATACGTTTGTGAGCATTTACAAGTAGATGATAACCGCAATTAACTAAAGCACCGCGAGGTGTGAGCGTTTTTTCAATCGACTTCAAAAAAGGAGTTTCCCAATTTTATATATTTTTTTTGTTTAATGTTACCTCAGAACTCCGTAATTTATGAACCGATTTGGATTTTTTTTTATTTGAAAGGATATACTTTCAGATTGGTCCCATTTTTATCAGATCAGGAATCTGATAATGGAATTCTGGAGCAATCGAGGGAACTCCTCAAAAGTTATAGGCGCACACTAAGGGCACACATACAGAGATTTTAGTATTTCCTGTAAGACCTTAAGAATTTGCATTCTAAAAGCCCCTTTTGGTGAAGAACTGGTGATGAAGACCAGCAGCCTCCTAAGAATTGATCCTCCATGAAATATATCGAAGTGGCAAGAATCACATTGCTATTGTGTACTTACTTACTTACTGGACACGGCTTGGATATATTTCATGTACCTACTAGGCACGAAATAGGCAATTCCTAGGAGGCTGCTGGTAATTATTTAACCATTTTCAGTGGGCTATTGAAGACAATTTTTTTTTTGTTAAAAATAAGTGAAAAATTACACACAATTTGACCTAGTCCCAAACTAACCTTAAAGCCACGTACTTATTCACTAGAAACAATGTTTCGGATACACTGTTTCTGAGCACCACGTAAATGTCTCCAGAAACAATGTTTCAGCCACACGGTGCGGAAGGAATTGTCAAACTCGCTCGCTCCCACCTTTCTCCCAACCAGCAGCGAGGAGCACAGAAACATACCGATAAACAGCTCTGTTCCGTACCCGAAGGGCGCCCAACGGGACCCTATTAATATGCCTACGCTGTCCGTCCGTCCGTCCGTCTGTCTGTCTCTCCTAACTATAAGAGCTGTATCTTTTGAACCGTAATAGATAGCGGGTTGTTTTTTTCAGAATATGTTTTATTACGGCGGATTTACTAACAAATAATAAAATAATAATAAAGTGAAATAATATAGGGGTCCCCATACAAGAAACATTTTTATTCAACGTATTTTTATATTTGTTGTATCGTAAAAATGGTAAAACACACAACCGTCAAATTTGGTATGATTATAGAACAAACCCTATAAAAAACAACAAATGCTAAAAACCAGCCAAATGAGTACGGAACCCTCAGTTTCTTGGTTAATACGTGGCTACACCTAGTACAGGTGCTAGACAAAGACGTCGATATAATGTATTTATATAAAGAACAGCCACCCCATACGTCACAGCGCTTACGTAACCATCAAAACAAAGAGAACCAACAACTAGAAAGCAAAATCGAAACAAAACATTCAACTTGAATGGTTTCTTACTTCAAAGTACGCTCAAAGACCATATTATAATGAGTGTACATATAGCCGGTGGCCGCTCGTAATCGGAACTATATACGAGCACAATATTAATAGAAGTCTAGTCTAGATTTCTTGACTATTTGAACTCCCTTTTAAACAAGGACCTTTCTTATATCTGCAGATTTTGGGAAATATTTGTCTTGATGTTTTTGTAAGGGTTATCATTTTCTTCTCTCAAGCTTGCTTACCATTTTTAAGCGGGCGAAGAGCTGAAAGAAGACTTCCCAGTTTATATAAGTACCTAAACCTACTATATCTAGGGCCCCTGTTCCAGTATATTAAAATACCATCTATGGTTGTTCTTATTCATTTGCTAGAAAGAGCTACAATCATTCAACGTCATAATTACTGTATAGAAGCAGGATGAGCTTAACCAGTCTCTGGATTTTGTTACGAAACAAATGCATCCCAATTTATCCCAATTAGGTGTTGAACTAACATTACAAGGAAAAAATATGTATTAGGTACTATCGCGAACTAAATGTACATATCGACTATTTTGCAAATACATCTTTATTCGGTTGGGGTGTCGATGCGAGTATGTATACTACTCTGTCAAGAAAGTACCGGGAAAAGATCAATAATACACAAACTGTTTGTTAATCATCCAAATTTATTTTATCACCTTCAAAGTATGCTCCTTCAGAAACGATACACTTACGCCAACGAATAATCCAATCATCAAAACATTTTTTAAACGCTGTTTCCGGAATTGAATTCAGTTCTCGGCGCGAATTCTCCTTTATGTCTTCTACCGATTGAAAACGGGTGCCACGAAGTGGTAATTTGAGTTTAGGAAAAAGAAAGAAGTCGGCAGGAGCCATATCTGGTGAATATGGTGGTTGCTCGATGGTATTTGTTGAGTGTTTGGTCAAAAATTCTTTCACAATGATGGCCTTGTGCGAAGGCGCATTATCGTGGTGCAAAATCCAAGAATTTTCATTCCACAAATCTGGCCTTTTTCGTCGAATTTGCTCTCTTAAATGCCGCATAACGCTCAAATAATATTCTTTATTTACCGTTTGACCTTCCGGCAAGAATTCCGAGTGCACAACACCGCGATATTCAAAGAAAACAGTCAACATGACTTTGACTTTTGATCGACTTTGGCGTGGTTTCTTCGGTTTCGGTTCAGTTGGAAGGCGCCACTCCGAAGCTTGTTGACTAGTTTGCATGTCAAACTCGTACACCCACGTCTCGTCACCAGTAACAATGCGTTTCATGAATGTTGGGTCGGAATTGACTCGTTCTAGCATGTCCTCAGCGACTCTCATGCGATTGAGTTTTTGGAGAAAATTCAGGTCTTTTGGGACTAGCCGAGCGGTAACATGTTTCATACCCAAATGATTAGTTAAAATAGTACGGATCGACTCGTGAGATACAGAAAGTTCGGCGGCTATCTCTCTCAAAGTTGAATGAGGATTTTCAGTCACTATTTCCTTCACTTTTGCGATGTTAACTTCAGTTGCAGACGTTGATGGCCTACCAGAGCGAGGCAAATCTTCCATCACATCTCGACCGCTATTGAACGCTTTGTACCACTCATAAACACGTGTTTTTGATAAAGTCGAATCACCGTAAGCCTTCTGTAACATTTTCAGTGACTCCGAACACGAAATTCCATTGGCGATGCAAAATTTAAGACAAACTCTTTGTTCAATGTTTTTGTCCATTATGAAATTCGCAATACACACTAGATATGATATAACTAAAAACAGCACTGTATTTAATATAAATAACAGATGCAACTCAAACGCCGCGCCAAAATAGAAAACAGTTGTGCCAATCTAACAACAACAAAAAAAACAAAAATTTGAATTTGGAACCATAAACAAATCATCCATTCCCGATACTTTGTTGACTGAATGTACGTATAGCGTAAGTCGTGTAGATCCTCGAAACCTTCACTCTCATACTAATGTCCTTGCCTATCCGTGCTGTAGGTACTCCAGGTCTTTGTTCTAATAATACGAGATGTTCCTCGACGAAGGAGAACGCCCGGAATGCATAGAAGTGCGATTCAATAGGTTATCGCTGCCTCGCGCTTTACGGGTGACTGCGGGTCGCCGTGTCGCCACACGACGCGTCACACGAAGGACAGTCCTGGACGGATAGCACGATGGTCCGCGTTTGTCGCTCGGATCTCTCTTTCTAACTTGGCGGTAAGACAAAGACGATCTGAGCGACAAGTGAGAAAATACAAGATGTGCTAGCGGCTCAAAGCCCTTAGCCAAGATGCCCATCGCTAACTAGCGTTTCTATTCGTTTCGTTTTTAAACCAATCGCGTCACTGGTAGATCACGTGACGCTCCGTATGACGTGATCTACCACTGACGCGATTGGTTTAAAAACTTAACGAATAGAAACGCTAGTTAGCGATGGGCATCTTGGCTAAGGGCTCAGAGGCCCTAGCCAAGATTTTTGAAAATTGACAAAATGTATGGAATTGACATAAGCGGCTGAAGCGACTGATCGATAGCTTACATGAATCCTATAGGTGGGTGACTCCACGAGCGTTTCAATTTAACCGCCGTCAGTCGCTTGATCGCATTGACGACCAAATTTCTGTAGCTTTGAATGCCATTTTCGGTTATTTTATAGAGTGCCCTGACTTCTACAAAATAACCAAAAATGGCATCCAAAGCTACAGAAATTTCGTCTTTAATGTGGTCAAGGGACTGACGGCGGTTGAAACGCTCGTGGAATCACCCAGGTACATTTTGCACGCGGCGCTTGCTGTATTAGTGTTTTGATTAAAAAAACCGTCTTCAAATCCTACTAAACAGCAAGAAATAATAGTTGGTATCTTTGGAATTGCCTGTTTGGTGCTTGCCTCTAATATTTCGTGTACTAAATAATACAGTACGAACAGCTATCACCTAGTTTAACTGGGCCTTCGTCGAACTTCGTCGCAACGTAATTGAATTAAGGGAACTCTACTGAGACTAGCATTAATCTGGTCGGTGTAGAAGACTGGAATATCGAGACGTCATGCCGAATGATTGGTTATTGACAATGACATCACTTTGCAGTTAGAGGTTGTCATTTTGGGGGTGATAGCGGCTTGTGCAGGATCCGTCCGATAGAAGTTTAAAACGATGTTAACGGCAAATTTTAACTCTATTTTCAGGAAAGTCCAAGAAACGAGGAGAGAGATATGTAACTTAAGAACTATCTATTGACTTTGTAAAGCACATTTTTATTTTCCTCTGATTGTATTATAGTGTGTTTTCCAAAATATATTTATTTATTTATTTATTTATTTATTTATTTAATGGCTCACAAAACAAGTTACAGTCTTTGGTACATAATTACAGTAAATTTAGAAATATAAAGTCTGGACTATAACTCTAAACTATGTGTGCACAGCAAGATAAACATTTACGTTATATACGTTGTATATATACCTTAGGTAGGCACTATTTTGCCATCAGCTACCTAATCATACTCGTACATATAGTTAGCTCTCAGGTATTCATCATTACATCACTTGTCACTGAGAATGCACAAAAAACTACACTTCTGACCTCTTGTATTTTATATTCCGTTCATATCTTAACGATTTGGCCACCCACCTACTTCCAATCGATTCCATTACCTCAAGAACCGAACCTTATATCGATGCAATAAAAACCAGTTCCGATTGAACGATGCCACGACATTAGGAGTCGATGCGCATTTTTCTTCCAGTAATAGCTTTTCTAAATACGTACACCTACTCGTATTTGATGTTGTCACTGTCATTTCATAAACATACAGTCGTCTATAATCATATTCGAGAGCTCGGTATTGCATTTGTTATTTATAAGTTTACAGGAATTCTAAATTTGAACCTTCATTTTCTTGTATACTGCAATGAGGTTTATAATAAAATTTTGAAGATAAAACAAAAATGAAAAGACAAACGACATTCAATGTCATAGTCAAATGAAAATTATTCGTTGCTTATTTAGTGCTTATTATTGTTTAATACCTGGGAGACCGAGCGTCGACGATCGGGTCGAAACCGAATTTTCATCGATTACAAAATCGATCGATCTATACATAATAAAAATAAAAAAATGAAATCGAAAAAAAAAATCGCTCCATAACTGCTATTAACCATAATCCGAAATTATGAACCATATTATATAAGAAAACGATCTCCAAGACAATAATATAAAATAGCACTTGGGAGAACGAGCATACGAGTTTTTCAATAAAGATTTTCATATTCATTCATATTCATTATTTATTGGTAATATTCATTACATGTCATCGTTAATTCTAAAATAATGATTAAATAATTCCGTTAAATACATTTCGATATTATGCACCAATTATAAGATCTTGACGGTTCGATTTTTATATCCGAATACCCAACTTTTCAAAGATTTTTATTGATATCTTTAGAGTCGTTCTCGTGCAGGCGATGACGATCAAATAAAGACACACTCTATATCCTTTCCTCGCGACTCCATCCGCAATCTTTCTCCCGGAAACTGTAGTTATCTCCGGAATAAAAAGGTACCGTGATTTAAGTGATAAGTTTTTTGCGCATTAATTATATTAAATATTTTTTAGTTTTTCATGGTTTTAATTTTGTATTCGGTGTGGCAATAAACACATTGTTTCTTTCTTTTTATTTTCTGATCAGTAAAATCACGACGACAGTCTATACCCAACAGAATTAATATTGAAATAATAACAAAATTCATTCACTAACCACTGCGAGAATTATTCAGTAACATAAAGCTAAAATTACATTGAAAAAAAAAACCTCAGTAGCGTAACTCGACTCCTAACCTCAACCTGTATGTCTGTTATTCGATACGGACGTATCTCGTAAACATGATTCAAACCGTGCGCTGTCTAGTAAGGTGATAAAACGCCATAGCAAACATACGACATATGTTTTCATTCATCTTTTGTTCATCGAGAGATAATTACGATGTGTGTGCTCTTATAGTTGAGCGGTGTAATGCATAGAAGGAAGCGATTAAATGAACTGTAAGAAGTTACTATTAAGAACTAACATTTTTTGTAAGATAGCTACAGTAACGGCTACTGTAGGGAGTGTAGAAGACCGGTTTGATTTATTTGAAATGTATCTCTTATTTAGTATAATATTATTAAAAGTTTTTGAGGTTACAGCGTATTCTTGAATATCATCTTTAATAACACACAACTACAACATCGAGGCCGTTGTCAAAAAAATGTAACTTCTATACTTAACTATGACAGACATCCTCTAAAGCAGAGGCAATTAGTTTGACGAAAACTCTCCTACAAACTATTCAACCCGAAATTGGTAGTCATACGGAAGCGGATATCCAATATGCCAGTTTTCAATAACCATGTTCCCGCTACCGCTCGTATCGCCGCCGCCTCCGAGGTCACAGCCTTATCAGGCCCGATTTATCCTTAAGAAGTGTGAAAACGTCACCGTAACAAAACACGTTTTTGTATCATAATAAACAATTGGCTGTAAACATTAAGCAAGAGTTTATTGTATCATATTTAATAGGTAATTTACAGGTTACTGGAACATTATCAATTCTTTTTTATTTTATATAAACACACCAGTATTGTACGGACAGATCGCAAGGTTCTAAAATACAGCATATGATATCATCCCAGTCCAAACGATTGACAGGGCATTAATCACACCCACATGTAAGATTCTGATAACTAACATAGTTGAATACATATGGATGAATGAATATGAAGCATCTTCTGATGACCAACTTAGATCAATGATAATATTGAGGCCTATTTTTTGTAAGAAGTTCACACGTGGTAAGTAATAATAACTGCGGAAAGCGATCTTAAAATTGTAAAAGGCGTTGCCAATTTGACAGGAATCAGGGGAATTAATACATCTATTCCATATTGTAATGTAAGCGTGAACACATAAAGCTTAAAATAAAAGTGTCCCGTCTTGATAAAATCGCTACAGTAGCTTAGTAATAAAAGGTAATATAAGTGAGATACTTCTACCTTTCAGATATTACCTTTCAAGATAAAGGTCTTGTTAGCAACTACGCGATAATTTTAGATGACTTTTTCTAAATAAGTTCGTTACAGAACATAAATCGTATCCTTCGAGTATATTCAAAATTGTATAGCCTAGCAACCGCGCCCATATCTAAAGTTTATTTCGATAAGTAATCGCTGTTCGCTTAAGACTCATGTCATTACACGGTCCATATTAGGCATTCACGGCCACTGTCGTTACGTAAGGCATATTTTGAGGAGTGATGCGATGTTTGCTGATCGCTGCTTCGGTGTCGTATCGGTACCACGCCGGATCCGGCAAGGACGGGGATTCGTATGAGATCCACTCAAGCACCTCGCTTCTCCTAATATACTTCTACTAATATTCTAAATGAGAAAGTTTTAATGGATGTTTGTTTCAATCATTAAGCGGCTGAACAGATTTGCATGAAATGTGGTTCATAGATAGTCCTAATCCTGGATTGACACATGATACTTTATATTACAAAAATTTGATAGTTCCCGAGGAAAACGCTATAAACGACTTCTACGCGGACAGAGTCACGGGCAAAAGCTGGTAAATTAATATTTATTGATATTTATCAAGTGACAATCTCGACGTTTCACCTTAATATCAGTAATAGGTACCTATTAAATTAAGCTTAATCATAGGATTGACATAGGATTTAAAATGTTTGTCCTTGAAATTGAATAATATAATAGAATAGAAACCTCTATTATATTTAATTTAACTACGCCCATAATTAGAAGTACCTACCTTACAGACTAATATGCTAACATAATATAACAATATAAAACTTAAAACTAACAACGAGCTGACAAAACAGCATGACCCTGATTTGCCGTAGTAAAAACAAGGGTGCATTGGTTTTTAATAAATATGGTCAATCATAATTCAATTACGCACAATTCGTAAGTTCCAAAAACTCGCAGGCCCGAGTCCAAACAAGCGATTTTCCTCAAACGTGTCCAATTGTCCATAACTAAAGCGATTTCCTGAATGGTCGCTTAACACATTAGCCAGGCCCGATCTGATACAATTTGGACACCGTATCGTGTCCGTGGTACTGTTTACAATAACACATTCCCTGCCCGTGACACACTCTGTCTATCAAAAAACCCATACAAGGTATCATCACGGGCGCCAAATATAAGCTCCTTCAAGCTCAGCTTGCCTATAAGTCACCTACATGCCTCCGTGGGTGGACAGTGGATATTGCGTCACTGCTTTTTATTTGGCGAGTACAGGTGTCATTCGATCTCGTTATTTACGTAATTTAGATTTACTTGCGTCCCACTCGTGTGGGCATTTTAATCAAGAAGGGAAAACAGCGTTATAGTCTGTTTGGTCATTGGTTATATTGTATGTAAGCTTTTACAAGATCTTTACCTAACCTAATGATAATATACAAAAACAATGATGATACAATCGATAGTCATTAAACGACTCGTGTTTATATAATCTCTGATTTTCAGGTTAATAAAGTTCCTAAAAAATAATTAAATAAATAAATATCAGGGGACAATCAAACAACAACACAAATTGACCTAGTCCCAAACTAAGCTCTAAGCATGCACTATGGGTACTAAGCAACCATAAAAATACATACTTAAATAGATAAATACATATTTAAATACACAGAAAACATCCATGACTCAGGAACAAATACTCGCGCTCATCACACATACTCGTATATTTGCCCATACCGGGATTCGAACCCGGAACCGCTTGCTTCGTAGGCAGAGACACTACCAACTAGGCTAACCGCGTTGTCACATTGTTATGAATGTTATGATAAAATTGTCATGTGTACCTACAGTTAATTATGCACCTACTCATTTCGATAGAAGCTGACCTAAAACCGACATTACAGGGTTACTCCGCAGGGTTACACGCAAAATACAGGGTGTCCCGCGATAAAGTGCACAAACGAATAAGGGTGAAACTACAGTGATTTTATCACGAAAAAAAAAATTGCATAGAGTTTAATTAATAGTTATTGGATACAATTTTTTTTTCGTGATAAAATCACATGTAGTTTCACCCTTATTCGTTTGTGCATTTTATCGCGGGACACCCTGTATAGTCGTAAAAGAAGCTAAGTTCAAACGTAACGTAACCTTAATTAAACACACATAATGACCTGAAAGCAAAACAGATAAAAACTTCACTATAAATACCGATACCTGGTCGATTTTCAATTGAATACTTTTCAATCGGCCGGTATCTCGCCGCGCCCGTCACTTAGTCATTGCTCCCTCGGGCAGAAACTGATAATTTTGCACCTCGGTCTACTTTCAGCGGAAGCCACGTTGGCAGCTCTGTGGCCGTATTACGAACTGTGTAAACCTGAATAGCAGGCAGGCAGGGGTAAAGCTATATGACTTGACCACAATAACTGTCCCATTCATTGCCTGGAATTTGGCACGTTTGGACAGGTCATAATACAAGCTCCGCTGTTCTCTAACGTAAGCGCTAAAGGCTGAAGGAAGAGCTAAAGTGCTGAAATCTACTTAGACATTCTGACTATTATATGTAAGTCTGCACAAGAAAATTGCGAAAAACTAAAAATTAAAGCTGTTATTATAAGTAGGATGTATCTGTAAAAAATACACCTTTACTTTTTCTGATTTCTAGGTTAACTTTTTTAATAACTGTTTCAAAAAACTTTTCGGTTCATTTAATTGTTTCGGTTAATTTTTTTTTACGGAAAACGCGAAACCACTAGCTCTACCACCCGAACGTGTGACAAATCGTAAGTCGAATCTCGTGCCCAAGCATTTTGAAGCAAATTACATACCTACTTAAAGATTTCCGCCTAATGTCCTTAAAACATTACAACTTTGATTTGTTATGATAACTTCATAAACTACTAACTCATGTTCTTTATAAAGATCATGGACATGACGAGCCTCGTATATTTTGTAGTAATTAAAATCACGATAGACTGTTTTATTTCTACCGTTTGTTATTAATTAATTGCTTATACACTTAGAGGTTTAATAATTCTAACAGAAGTAAATTACTTAAGGAGCTTGGTCACTAATTCCACAAAGAATATTTAATGATTATGTTTTATACATAATTCATAATAATTCCTAATTCATAATTATTTATTTATCTCTTTACAAATATTGTACAGAAGATGATGGTTATACATATCGACGCTTGAAAGGAGAAATGAGATAAGCGACATTTTTGGTGATATTGAGTTATATATATCGTTGGAATCGGCTGATTTTTCCGCATCGAATGAGCTAGGTCTCGTGTTCATCTGACGACTTTGTTGTCGCTTATCCCATCGGTGATTTTGAGAAACACGGACAAATTTTGTAACTAAACGACGTAATTTTTGACTCATTTTTAGATGATGGAGGTTAGATAAAATGTGTTTTGATTAAATTAAGCTAAGATTTTTTTACTCATTTGTCACGACAAATAACACTACACTTGGATAGTTTTGCTTTGTCGCGTCTAACCAGTGACTTGTCGTTTGTCTTTTTTTACTTGACTGTATATTCGATTTTATTTTCCATTGTGACTTTTTACCTACTACCTTCAGAAAGATATAAATTAGCTTAGATCAAATAACCTGATCAACCTTATCTGAAGTATTGCCGCTTATATTTATTTACCTAATTGCAGTTTATAAACCTTTGTCGCTTATCCTTATTTACTTATTTGCAGTTTATAAAATCTTTTTCGCTTATCCTTTTTTACCTGCAATAAGTTTTGAATACTCATGTCGCTTATCCCTATCTAATTGAATTTATGAAGTCGGTTATTACCAACATCCAAAAAAAAAGTGCCGGTAACGCATTATTCTCGGACGCGACTAGACCGTGCAAACGCCATCTACCTAAATCGCTACGCTAGGAGACGATGTCTAAGTCATACGCGGTCGTCGCATAGATAGAAAGTCCATCAATCAAGGGATTTAACTAGGGCTTCTAATGTCGCTTTTCCGAGATCTTCCATGATTTTCCAATCTCGCTTACTGCTGAATTAGAAATGCGAGATCCTTCAAGATGGAAAATTAAAATTAAAATCCTTATTTTGTAAGTGGGCCCTGTAGACACTACAGGGCCCACTTACAAAATAAGGGACACTTTTACATGTCTGAGTCTACCAACGCTTCCCAAGATGAGACCACTGTTGAGAAGAAGCGCCGCAAGAAACTCAACAGTTAGTCTTTTCTTTCAATTATCTTTTATTACTCGTATAAACTGGTAAATAAATAAATAAATAAATAAATAATGGTATAAATTAAGCTAGCGTTATAGAAAAAGATTTAATTAAATGACAATTAAAATAAGCCAGTTTGAAAATTATTAATATAAGAAGTAGTGTACGACACGTTGAGAATAATGTGTTTTTTACTAAAATATATCATGAATCCAAAGTAGTTTTTGAAGCCTGAAAAAAAAGGTTGTAATAAAAAAAATCAACATTACTTTTAACCATTGTTACTAAACAAACAGCTCATCAACTAACCAACTTATGAAGTTACGTAGACATATTAAATTAAGACAAGTGACAAACAATTTAAGAGTAATTTCACTTATTGATGTAATTTAGGGCAATCTCTTATTTTATTAACCATTTTTCCCGAATGATTGTGATCTGAATGCAATGCAACATATAATAATTTATACGAGAGATTCATCCATAATTAGATAGTTTGTAGAAAACAATATGTAAACATTATTAAATCATGGCTACGAAAGTTACAGTTAAATTACTTGTAAGTTTATACAATCTAAACAGTTAAGCCTACAGGTATGAATTTAGTTTTTTAGATTGTCGATTAGTTGGACTTTAGTGTCGAATTAACTTTGCAGTCAAAAAATTACCAGTTTTACAAAACAAAAAATCATAATTGTAAACTATTTAACTGTGGTTCGTTTTTTGATAGAAAGAAAGAAAGAAAAACATGGACTATGTACGAGGGCGAATTGAAAAGTTTTGACCTGACCTTCAAAATAAAGACTTTAATTATTATAACAATTTTATTTTTCTGCATAGTTTCCAAAACGATCTATACACTTTTGCCATCTCGCCTCTAACTTCAGAATTCCATGCAATAAAAAAGAATCTCCAAGATGCATTTATAGCTTCTTGTACTTTAATATTTGTTGTTTTTTTTGTCTTCATAAGCCTTTTTTTAGGTTGGGGAAAAGGTGATAATCGGAAGGGGCCAAATCCGGCGAATAGGGTGGATGCGGCAACAATCCAAACCTACAATTAAGTATGTATTTGTGCGATTAATTTCACTGCAGTGTGGACAGGAGCGTTGTCTTGGTGGAACAACACTTTCTTAGATAACATACCGGGCTTATTTATTTTTATTTCTTCATGCGGACGTTGTAAGAGGGTACAGTAATATTCAGCATTTATGATTTTACCCCTTTCAAGGTAATCGATCATTATGACCCCTCTGCAGTCCCAAAAAACTGAAGCCATCACCTTCTTGGCTGACAAAATGGCCTAAGGTCTTAGGAGATGGTGACCTTGACCTTTTCCATTGCTCGGACTGTGATTTTGACTCAGATGTGCTGTGGTGGACCCAAGTCTCGTCCATGGTCGCGACTGAGAAAATCAAGATCAAGATTCAAGAATCAATCAATCAAGATTTAGGATCACATTGAAATATTATAAATTCAAACAATCCTGTGATACTGTATGGCGTGTGCGTTTGTTTTCGGCTGAAAGCGGTCTAGGCACCCATCTATCTGGCAGACACCTTAGAAAATCCAAGATCGTTGGTGATGATGTTCTGTGCTCGTTCATAAAAGATGGCTATTGCTTCCGCTATCTCTACGATCTTCAACCGCCTATCATTCATAATCATGTCTATTATTTTATTGGCATTTTCTTCTGTAGTAGCCGTCAATGGCCTACCACGTCTAGGTTCTACTTGAACTGCTTCTCTGTCGCGTTTGAAATCCGCTACCCATCTTTATACAGTGGCATATGATGGGGCGGATTTCCCTAATGTCTGGCACATGTCTTCGAAAATTTTCTTTTGTAAGTACTTGATTATTTACGGAACGTTGCTCAATTTTATCCATTATTATGGAAATCGCATACCTTGTTTAGTATTTCCGTCACAAATTTTACAATTGTGACAGGAGAAAAACAAAAGATAATGCATAATGATGAGAAAACATGTGAAGATTGACACAATTTATTGATTAAAGACTGGCGTGTGCCAGTGTTATTTTTTGTTTTTAATTTCGTTATCAACCTTAGGCTCAAAACTTTTCAATTCACTTACGTATATTAATAAAATTATATTCAAATTAGGCCTACAGTGTAGTGGCAATATAATTAGAAACGCTTGCGATCTCTACGTACAACTGCCTAGAAGTAACTATTGACTTATCGAATTTGACCAATAATAAAAAAATACTAAGCTACTTATTCCACTATTAGTACTAAGTACTAATTATATTCCTAGTTATAATTTACTTTAAACTAAAAGCTAAGGTTTGAACTAACGTACAATGAACAAAAATGTGCTGACGCGTTCATTAAAAATTTCATACGTTGTATGAAAGCAAATATTAATCCTTATTTAATGAAAACAACGTTTTAAACAGGGATTAACTGTACATAATCAAGAACTTTTTGATTAGTTGTCATATTTGTAGTCATAAGAAATATTGTATGGGAAAACGCAAGCATTTCTATTAATGTGGCTTCCACTGTAGGTAGGTATTATTATAAATATAATTGTATTAATATACACAATCTAACAAAAAAAAACTAATCTTACAATGTCATAAAAATGTAGTTTTTTTTTTTTTAGTTTTTTAAATACATTTCGTTACAAAAAATAATGAAGAATCCCAAAAAGTACCTTTTTTTCAAATCAAATACTTTATAAAAAGGTATATTATTAAACGGATCACTAATTTTTCCCAGAAGTGAATTAAGGTTTTATTTTAGCTTAAACCGATTTTACGTTTTCAAGTTGCCCGTCCAAAAGCAATCAGATAATTTATCCTGAATATATTTTTACACCTAGAATAAATATAGAGTTTTCTACCTCACCATCAAATTCGCATTATTTCTAGTTGGATCATTTTACTTGAATATGTTTTAGTATATTTTTTTGGTCAGACTCTTTTACCGAATTTATTTCTCGCTCATCATTTTGTATAGACAATTTTACCTGAAACCATTTTAAAGACCAAATTGCGTAAGCGACACTAAAATCGAAACTAATGCATTTTTGGGCAAAATAATCAAAACATCATATAGAAAACAATAATATGTTCATTTATATAGGTTTAATTCAAAAATTGGTCTTGTAGAAAAATTTTGATGATTTATTTTCGAAAATTTGCGCGGTTTTTTGGCTCTCCTGTAAAGTTTGCTCCGTGTCGCTTATCCCATTTCTCCTTTCAAGCGTCGATATTAAAGAGACATGTTGAAAGCTGCTCTATAAACGTCAAATATTACATGTCGGTATAAATAAAAACATACTTCAGGTGGTTTAAAAAATAAATTAAAAAAAAAACAAATAATACGATATTCGACTGTTAATCAATTAAGATTTCGTATAGATCACTAACGCCATCTTTTGGTTGAGTTCTCTTTACCTCTTTTATTCCTTATGGAATAATAAACGGCCATTAAGTATGCCGTTCGTAATAAACACTGTTCCGACCTTATGTTCGTAACATAAGGTCGGAACTTAACCATTTATTGCCATCGCCTTCTTATTTCTTATCCTAGTAATATTTTCTCTATGATTAAACACTCAAAACACATAATTACGGTGATATTTAACTACTGAACATTCATTTTAGATTTTAACTATGTACTCCGAACACCAATTGCTTTTACTTACTTACTTAACACCTCTTGCTAAACACAGCGGCAGTTATTGTAACTAATACAGCAAACAGTATCGCTACTCGTCCGCAGATGGCGCTAAAAGGTCGCCGTGATAAGTAGCTTTAGAGGCATTCGGCGAATCATGTGCCTACACTGCCATCTATACGAGACGTTTGCTAATATTACACAAGTTGGATTAAACTCTATTTCTGACACAGGTCGTTAGATAGAGTTGACGCAGTCAAAGTTAAAAATAATTTTACGTGATTTTATTATTTACAAGTTATATCTAGTTATAAGTTGTAACTCAAATATGTACGATATTGCGAACTTGTTTTTGCTTTGCATTACCTAGAACCGTCGTCACCCACCCCAAGCCTCGCAGATTCAAAAACACACTCTATCGTATTCATTTGAATTATTTACGTTACCGTTACCAACCACTAAAAACTACAGCTTAGACAAATTATATTCAACATACATCGATAAAAATGCGTTTAATATTTTCTTCCAAAACAATTTCTCACGCCATGTCAGTAACCCCACAATCAAATAAAGCGATAACAAGCGGTCCCTTGCAATTTGTCACACCATTTACCATTATAAGGCATACATACGTCTGTTTGTCTGACCATAAACGACCACACCCTTGGTGTTTCCCATTACCACCCCGCGAAAACACCAACATACCTTGACCCCCAGCTACTCCTATTACATACGCTGCCCTAAAGATACAAAGTCGGATCTAAATAGAGTCAGGGTCAGGGATAAGTGGTTAAAGCAATATGTACCTATTGGCAGGTGACCACTCTCTCGATTGAATCGTAAAAAGTTCTATTCCGCCATCATCCTCGCTAGGGGACCCTCGTTTTGCGGCAATTTATTCTATTTCTCTCTTATTTGAAGCGAAACTTCACTGAGACATCACTTTTTCTCTGCAATTTGGTTACGTACTGACGTGATTGGGAGGAAACCGTGGCTAAAAAGGAAGAGCTCACTCAAGTAACGGTCTATATCACGAAACGAAACAAAACAATGTAAATAATATGAGATGACCTGGAAAACTGGAATCCTAAAATTGGTTCATAGATTCAAAAGATTAATTACCAGGAAAGCCAAAATGAGAAGGCGGAGTGAATCCGTAGCTTCAGTTTATAGAAAGACAACCAAATTCTTATCATTAAACACGGCATTCCTGATAAAGAAGTTGCCTAACAAGAGGTGTCGGTTTTTGACAATAAAAGACGAGTTTGAAGAAACCCAGGACGAATGTCAGGTAACAAACGAACAGTCAGAAGAAGACAATGATTTAGGAGAACGTGATTTAGATTATTATCTCGGAGTGAGAACAAAAGAAACCTACTGGAGGGACCCGGAAGGGAAAGAACAAATAAGGAAAGACTTCCTTGTTTTCCATTGTGGAATAACACAGGAAGAATATGAGAAAAATTACAAGAAATCAGTCCCAAAACTGTCTTACGTATTCCAACCGAAACTAAAACAAGTGCCATTTAGAATTCATAAGAAGAAACGTAACAGTGAAATAAAGAGAGAAGGGGGGGAATCGTGGCGTGAAAAAACAGGGATTTTCAAACTTTTTACGAAAAGAGACAGCGAATATTCCACATCCGATAGCTACAGCGAGTGCGACGAAGACGACGTCATAGCAGAGACAAAGAGTGGCGAATTGATTAGTGATATGACTAAGGGCTTTAGTTCTCTGAGCGTTGGAGACAATGAGGTCTGTTAGGATGAACAAAGCTTCAATTATTTTGAAGTAAGTACTGTGTGTTAATTTTAGTTTTCTTTGTCCACAGGGAGTCCGCATAAAGGAGGTGTCTGAAGGCAGGCCTTGCGACAACTGTCCAGAGCTTTGTCCGGGGTTCATACCACACGCCTGGAGGTATGTCGTTTTGTTTATGCCTGCTTCGTAAAAATCCTTATTTTGCCGTTTGGCAAGGGTCCAAATCATGGAGTAGAACTACAAGATTACAACAAGATTTAAAATATGTTAAATTTATAACCAAATTATAATTACAACGGAACTTGTCAAAACCTCCACTCACGTACAGACCTTAATTATCTGTTAGGAAGGAGACAATACATCCGTATCTTCTAAACGACCTAGACCTAGAATCTATGCTAATGTCCAATGCATGCATACAGATTACTTAGTCACGATATAAAAATCAACTTGTGAACAAACCTTCTATTGTTTCATTATTATAATAGAAACCCTTTACAGGAACTAAATATAGTGAACAATTGCTTTGATCAATATGTACATAATTAAACTGTTATGTCAATCAGGACAGCTTTTAAGCTGAAACGCGGCATTCGTGCTTACACCAGGCTCACCAATTTCAAGAACATATTTCTAGCTTATTCTTCTCATTTCCTTTACATGCCTACATTTTATTTGATTTCTCGAAATATTTGAGGGTTGTGTCAAAATATTTTAGGACTTCAGGAAGACCATATGAGCTAGTTAGCATTGGCATACCAAATCAAATGCTTTGCTCAGGTTATCCTGTTATTATTTCTGAGCATAACACAAACGTGCGGTGTGTATAAAAATACGTCCTTTAGTGTAGCAAGTGCCTATGCCTTAGGAAACATTGTAACTAAATGTTTTAACTCATTCAAAACTCATTCGTTATCACAAATGACCAACGGGTCAAGATAACGTATCATACTTTCATTATATATAGGATGTCTCAAGAACGAGTGTTAAACCTAGTATTGTGTTATCTATGGTCAAGTGGAACTCAGAAACAAAAGAAAATCGCGGAACATACATGGGGTTGAGTTTGGATACCCCTTGAGGTGCTCTACCTTAGGATTTCCGTTTGACACTCGTTTTTGGGACACCCTGTATTTATACGACTAGTCTCACAAAGCAAACGGAACTGGGAACCGTATTTTGAGCTTCAATCCCTCAAACCTCGAAAAGCCGGAAAAAATTAAAATACATGAATGAATGAATAAATGCTATTTATTTCCAAAGGTAAATTTACTGTATTATTATCTATTTACTTATTTACTGTACGTTAGGATCGTCAAAAATATACACAATAACATTTACCAATAGTAAAAGAGGTCAAGATAACAATACAGAAGTCAAATATTGTCACCGTTAAGGATCGTTAAAATTACAAACATGAATACAAACAAGTTAAAAATGAAAAAGTAATGTCAAACTCAAAAGATAAAAAACAACAAAATAAAAGAAGAAACTCATACCTAGTTGTCCCCTGACTTGTTAACACACGGTAATGTTACCGCACGGTATGAGTATGTGAAGTTAGTAGTATGAGTATTAGTTAGTATGAGTATGGACTATGCTCCTAACAGTTTAAAATCTCATAACAATAAAAAACTTCCTCGTCAATCTAATGATTTATGCTTATTTCTGGGCGCAGTTCATTTGCTGAATTGTATAGAGTAATACGGTCACGCGGTCTCCATACTCGTTAATTGGACTAGTACGACCACTAACGTTATCTTTTAAATTCGCATAAAACATCTGAACGCGTTTAAAATCGATAAAGCAAAATAATCAGCCTTGTGAGCCGTAAGGTCAGAGTCGCGTGCGCACGATCGCCGCCACTGTCACACGAGACGGCGCGGGCGACGGTCGCGCACAGAAACAAAACACTATCCAACCAGTAAACAAACACTGCCAACCTTAACTCTACCTAATTGAATTGGCGATGTGTCTCTCGTTAAAACAATTGGAGTGGGCTGAAGTGCGCCGGCGCATAATGGGAGAGAAAGAGCCAGCGACAAAGAAATTCCAGAAATTCCCATCAAGAGAGAGAAATTTTGCTGTAAGAAGGAAGAAAACGAATAACAACAACACGAGGTTTCACGAACACTGTGAGAACTGCGCGAGGGTCGCCGAACGGGAGAACAGATGAGTGAAGAGTGAAAGTGACATATGGAAGTGAATTCCGTGGTATCTGTTGACTTTATCAACAATGGCGGACGTGGTGATAAATCAATATGGACGTAACGTAATTATCAACGAATTTATTCTTGTAATGGATCATTATTCAATGTTACCAATCATTCGAATTAGTAACGGATTTATAGAATAATTAAAAGTTTATTTACCTATTTTGAGGCAAAATTAACTCAGTATTCACACGAAGGTTGTTAGAACCGGTTTTAAAAATATACCATGTGAATTAATTACCTTAGGGTTAAAGTCGGCAAAAATATAATAAAAGTAAATATTAGCGAAAATATTATAAAGATTTTACAACTAATATTGTTTGTTTTTTCAATAGCAACCCGTGAAAAACCATTGAAGGAATGTCAAATTAGTGAGAATAAATTAAGCCTTATATTTACTGTCAAAACAAATTAGTGCTCTATTTACACTAATGAATAAAAAAATGTTGATTACTGATTCGGAGAAAACTTCTAACGATCGTTTCCTCCGTTTCAAGTAATCTTTTCTACATTATGATTTCTAAACATTTGAGTTGGACCAAAGATAATACATCCGTACTACTTACTTATTAAGGGGATATAAACGGAAATATTGTTTAGGCAATATCGAATAAGTATATAGGACGTGCATCGAAAAGGCATTTAAATGACCATGAATCTGCTATGTTATTCTGTTAACGCATCGTCGTTCAGTTCTACTCAGTCGATGAATAGCCGGCGAATTTACGTCGTCCGTCAAGGTGGGTAAATGAATGTGCAGGCAGTTGAATGTCATTTACCCACCTTGACGGACGACGTAAATTCGCCGGCTATTCATCGACTGAGTAGAACTGCACGACGATGTGTTAACAGAATAACATAGCTGAGGGAGCATATGCGTTTCTAATGTCTGCTGCATCTTTTCTCGCTCACGATTATGTATGATGAGTTTTTGCTCTATTAAGATAGCTGAGCATTGGAAACTGTCGTGTTTACAAACGTGTAAATAAGGAATACATCAACTACTAATAGCTATATCCACACCTGTGCGCTTTCATGTTCATCTGGCATCTTCAACTTTCAATTCGTCTTGCGTCAAGCGCATGCAATATTGATTGCCTTAAGACGCATGCAGCTTATCGTCTACACCTGTGCGCCTGTTGCATGCAGCGTACACACGCGCCTCGGTTAGCCGTCAATATAGCATATGTAGTGTTAAGTGCAAGGAAAAAAAGAAAAAAAGGAGAAACTGGACCGTTTTTACAGAATCAGAATCAGAAGTCATTTATTGTTAATTATAGGTAGGTACAACGTTTTGTTGTTGCTTTATGAACAGCTACAATTTGCCATTTCGGCGTACAATATTCATGTCTTAAAAACTAGAAACTAAAATAAGTCTAATAATTATCAAAATCATTATTAAAAAATTCAGTTACATCATAGAATGTGTTTTTCAATAAAAAATTTGTTAATATACGTTTTAACATGGTCAGGTTTAGTTCTTTTATACGGCTTAGCAGACGGTTAAATATTTTAGCAGCCATTACATAGATACTTTTTTTATTATAACTAGTCTTAACAGTGTTCATTGGAAATACGTCAAATGTATTTTGATTTAGTCTAGGCCTTTTCTTTTGTATTACTTTAAACAGATGAATGTGTTCCTTAACAAATACACATGCTTCCAAAATGTATACAGACGGGAGTGTCAAAATATTAAGCTGTTTAAATAAAGGCTTGCAACTGTCAGTTTTCCTGGCTCCAACAATAGACCGTAAACACTTTTTTTGCACTCTAAACACAGAGACTTTGTTGACAGAATTTCCCCAATGCAATATACCATACTTTAAATTAGACGCTATATATCCATGATAGGCACAAAGAGCAGTACTTTGGGAAGAAACACTCGATATTTTTTTAAGGGCAAAAACAAATTGACTAAGTTTCTTACATATTTGGTTTGTATGAGATTTCCAATTCCCGTGGCAGTCAACCAATAGGCCAAGGAATTTAATTTCATTAACTTGGTCTAGCGTACAACATTATTATGTTTTGGCTCAGAGAAATCAACGCGTCGTTTCGTTTTATTTTATTTGTGTTTTATTATCTTTGGGATTGTGGTACCGCAAAACGATATAATCGATAATCTTCAATAAAATCCAATGTTTTAACTTTATCTTCCGCCATTTTATTTGCTAAAAGGCACAAAATGTTGCACGCCAACCTAACGGTGACGGATCAGCGTGCGCTACGTTTAAGCGCTGGTGTCAAACCAGTTTGAGCGCATGCGTTATTGCATGCGCTCTGGTTGCAGAGGCACGCGTCAGAGGAAGACGCAAGATGAACATGAAAACGCACTAGTGTGGACCTAGCTAAAGACATGTTCTTTAGTGCAGAAACGTTGCAGGAGAATTGAATAACATCTGATAATAATTATATGCCAACTTCGGGCAACTCCAGGAATCATTGACGAATCTAATGTAATACCAGCGTAACTAGCCTAGGTCTCTGGCCAAGTAGCTTACGAGTCCAGAGGGTAATTGGACCTAGATAAGATACAAAACGCTGACTTGGTAATTTATAAATCAAAGAAAATGTAATGCAATGAGCCAATGATCTGTCGCGTCTGCCGCCTATGTCAATCCCATACATTTTGTCAAATTTCGAAAATCGTTGAGTTTTTAAGAGTAACTTATCTTAGTTGGTACCAGAGAAAATATTAACACCAAAACAAATTTTAATATGCATGACCTTCAATTGCAGTAAAAACTGCATTTACCTCAGTGAGATAGTTGTGGTCTCTTTTATTTATATTTAATATGCATTGTGTTTTAAAATGATCTTGAATTTTTCAAATAATACTGTTATTGCCCAGCAGTGGGATACCCAGACAGGCTAAAACAATACTGTTCGGAATTTTCATCAGGTAATTTTCATCAATAAGTCATTATTGTTCTTACATTCCATTATTTCCGAGAAAGCAAATTCTAACAACACTATTAGCATTGTTTACACTATCGAAGCATTTCCGTTAAATTAATGGTGTGTCGTTAAAAAATGGTAGTAATTTATGTACCTATTGCACTTTGATATTGAGTCAATGTCTGGTGGCACTGGTGGTTATCAATTCGTGCCCGTTTATGAGTGACTCATATCAGTAATTATATTAACTTGCAATGATGTTAGTGAAAATACGTGGTAGACGGAAAATATTCTTACCACGACTGCCTATTTGTTATACCTACTTTACCTATAGGTAAAAATATAGACGGACGTAATAGCCTCTATATTAAAAGATTGTGTTTCTTTTAGCAGGTATATTATGGGCGTTACAATAAAGATAAGCAGAGGCTTATTATGAGCTCTTAAAACTTGACATGTTACAAGTGAAAGGGATAGAGCTATAGGTGTCATATATATCTATCCCGTTTACCGTTTGAAAGTTATCAATTTACGACAGTCAGTGCATAATACGACCTCAGTTGTCAATTGTTTTTATGACATGCACATACAGTTCATCTTAGTCGTGGCTTCACCACTATATTAAATTATCATCGTATTTAGACCCGTTTGTACGAGATTTGCCACCATGGTAATATAACGTAGAAATTGTGAACATTCTTATTTCAAATGGATGAATACTGATACACTAGTATTTACAGCGTCGTATCACTACATAGTATAAAACAAAGTCGCTTCCTGCCGTCTGTCCCTTTGTATCTAAGATCTAAGCGTACATACGTACAGCGTACACACTTAGATCTTTCAAACTACGAAACTAATTTTAATGCGGTTTACACCATCTGTTAGATATTTTTTCACGGAAGGTTTATGTATTTAATAGTAGGTACCCAGAGCAAAGCGAGGGCGGGTTGCAAGTTTAAAACTAACATAACACTTAGTCAAAAGGCGAAACCATTTGAATGCATACCCTAATCTGTTTAAGCAATATTTAAAATAAAAGGGGACATATTTTTTTTTTATCAGTTCATTATAATAATAGGTTTCAAAACCGTGTCCCCTTGTTTTGTAGGTCAGACACTCATTTCATCGAATGTGTCATTTCACCGAAAGCTAATTTCTGCTGAAACCTTATTGTTTTCAGGTTATCTTAAGCATGGGTTACATATGATAGGTTAGACCTGTGACCACAAAAAATTATAACTCCTGAACGTGGAAATGCCTGTCGATGAAATGAAAATTCGGCGGCGAAGTAAAACATTCTATGAAATGAGTGTCGATGATTCAAGGGTAAACATTTCAAACATCTTGGGGTGATAAAAGACCCCTCGTTATGCGCCTGTTACGGAACCCCTGTTGACAGGGGTTCCAAATATCTGTGATTTACAGTTTTATGAGGAACGTAGGGGATAATGCCGAGTTTTATTGGTATCACGGGTTGTTAACCCTTTAAAAGGGTATAAATCTCTGTTACGAGTTTTCTGGAGGTCACTTTCCAGAGTTCACTGCACTCAGGAAGGGAGTCGGTCTTTGAATATCACTGAGGATTAGTGAGAATAATGATAATGAAGTCACGCGTTGGGGCAGTCGTGTTTGATATCACAGGCGTGAGAACTCCATTTAGGTACAAAAAATACGAACTTCTAGAAATCAGAAAACTTTCTGATGAGCTTTAGTCACCGGGTGGGATTCAAAAATCGACTCTCTGGTCGAAATACCAATGCCACAGGAAAACACTCCTGAGAGACCATAAACAGGATGGTTACCACGAAACAGTCATTTCGAACGTTCGGATACGCCATCCTTTTCAATCGTCAATTGTGATTATTGTGAGAAATAGAAGAGCTAACGTAGCTTCGAACTTTGACTTTCAAAGAGCCCCCCTGGTTAGCTGTGGGAGTGGAGTGTTTTCCTCTGCAACTTCACAAGCAGTTTTACAATATAACTTTATCCAACCAATTGAACAACGTCCAGTCAAATGGATAGGTACATTAATTGAGATCGCGTTTCATTAAATCGCCAGTATTAAAATAGACCGCGGTGACTCACGACACGGCTGTAAATTGTAACTCTGGTCATGAGTTACCTTCGTGGTAATGGTAACACTCCCACTTTTTACCCACAGTTCAAAAAATGGTGTACCTACAGTCAAAGTGATTAATATATGTATATATATTCCCAAGATGACATAAATATCTACACATCCCTATGCCACTGATAATAAGGTCTATGATACATATTTGGCGCGATGGCCGTATAGACGTATATGCTTTTGACTAACTTTTCAGGCGATGCTCAAGTACATTTTAACAGCGGTCTAAAATCCCATCACTAGATATTGTGCAGAACTGAAACAGAGAGGCTACCAAATTGCACAGCCATCCGTATAGCAATGGGAGCCTAATAACCCATTACTATGCTGGCAATATGTGTTTCGAGGGCCGTGGGTTTACAGCTGCTCCTAACCAATGCGCGCTCTGATGTCATGGGTTCCTGGGTTTCGTTGAATTCCGCGTGTAGCAGCGGCAGGAGCATGAGAATTGTCCCGTTTACATAATCCCGCGGTCCACTTCCCCACTCACTGCGGCTACGGTAACCGACGCGTAAAGATACATGAGATACATGAATTTAAGTATTTTATAGCTTCATCAATCATCATCATCAAAAATCTTCCTCAATTTTCTCAGGACCATATCACGCAGTTTGAATTATTTTCTCAGACTCCAATTCCTGTTAGAACTGGGTTCGTATTATGAGCTGTCAAAACCTGACAAATTAGAGGCAGTTAGAGGAAGAGAGATTTGAGTAATAGCTCCATCCCATTCACTGACTAAAACTTGACAGGTTTTAACAGCTCTAATATTGCTTTAGGTCCCCTGATCCATAGGTATTTCTGTGCCAGTATTTTTGGACGCATTTACTCTACACCGGAAAAAGAGGACGATGCATCTCCAAGGCCGTCGTGCTACCAAGTTCATACCATAGACCTCGTCATCTCTTTTCATAAATTGGCGCCAAGGTGTAACGCTGTCATTAAAAAAAATACGTACTTATCTTTAGTCGTCATCTAAATTCACGACTTGTTTACAGTTAACATTATAAAATACTGTAACAAAGTCTCGCGTTGACGCACATGATGTCAACATCGGTTATTGATAACTCCTCTCAAAACATACCACTCGGACTTTGATAAGAAACGGATATTGTGTTACTGATATAAATTTACTTACATAAAAAACAATAGGGTTCTAAGCTAATCTCTTTTTTTCTTGATTTTCGATGAACTGGAGATGATTTTTGACGGAGCCTACAAGCATGTCCTTTGTCTATACCTAGAGAGTTATAACCTAATATAGCTGTAAAGTAAAAGAGAGTAAAGGGATTCGCAGTTACCTCGTACTTCAGATTAACTCACCTAGACCAATGGACATTTGAAGGCTTTTTAACCGTGTGCAACAAAAGGTGACTGGTTAACTTTAGGGCCTGTCTCACAATAGACAATTAAATATATCCGCCAGTTAAAGTTAGCCCTCTCCTGTATATTTTCAAGTGTAATAAAGGAAATGAGTTAAATTCATCTGCCAGCTATGCTTTACAATCGTCAAGATTGTGTAACAGACGGTTACACTCATATGTCATCTATCGGCTGAATAAGAAAACAAGTATACATTTTTTATCGATCGGTCTTCCTAAAATGTCTTAAAAATACAAAACAAAGTCACTGTCGCCAATATTGTTCCGAATCTTCTACAAATGTAAACACATTCATGCGATGGGAAACTTAGCCTAAGTAGATGGTTTATACTCGTATTTAAAAAAACAGGTATCCTTGTTCTACTAGCAAGTGACTGGCGAGCAAGTATTTCAAACCCTTATATTGGCAATCTCCGTCTTATATTCCACATAAACCATGTTTTGTCCGGTTTATTTTGTATATATGTAACTTTCTTTGCGCCTTTCTTTTTCTTAAAAAATATAGAGTACGAGGTACAAGATGTTTTCATTATCAATGTCAAAGTCAAACGGCCGCACTCAGACACGTCAATAAACATTTAAGTTTAATTTAAGTTGCTGCTGTCACTTTCTTTGCTATAGCAATAGAATAAGATGCAGCAACTTTAATGAAACTTAAAAAATAATTGACGTCTCTGAGTGCGGCAGCAAGTAAATAAATTTAATGTCACTAAAACACGTCACAAACATAGAAATCAAAAATACAATCAAAATAAAATAGACATCATAATAAACCAATAAACCTCATCCATAAAATTCCTTAACACTATAAAATACCCTTTCAATAAGAAACTTTTTAGCCTACTGACATACAAATCATAAGATAGCGCACTCTTAGGGCCGTATTAATAAACTGATCTTGTGTGAGATGCCCGTCACAAGATGCGTCAAAAATGACAGTTTTCTCTGGATTGACGTTCACTTTGACGTATCTTGAGACGGGGATCACGGTTGAGATGAGTTTATTAATACGGCCCTTACTGCCGCACTCAGAGACGTCAATTATCTTTTAAGTTTCATAAAAGTTGTTGCTGTCACATTCTTTGCTACAGCAATAGAATAAGACGCAGCAACTTTAATGTAACTTAAACATTAATTGACGTCTCTGAGTGCGGCAGTTAGGCCGTATTAATAAACTCATCTCAACTGTGATCCCCGTTTCAAGATACGTCAAAGTCAACGTCACACCATAGAAAACTGTCATTTTTGACACGTCTTGTGACGGGGATCAGAATTGAGATGAGTTTATTAAACATACGGCCCTTAATGTCCGGACCTAACTTTATAAATACGCACATCCACCGCCCGCAGCGCATTAGAGGTGCGCGCCAAACGGACCAACAAAGGGTCTATAGATCTGATGTCCCGGCAAGTTCTCCTCTGGTCAGCACGGCGTGCCTTGAACTCATCTTTGTGCGTCCACATGTATTTGGCCACCGCAAGGATTCCGCTTGTTTTAAGGTTACTATTTAACCGATAGATTTCTATAAAATAAAACTTCAATACTAAAAAATAAAACATCAAACAGTAATAAATCTTGCGGCGTTATTCTACATTGTCTTTACCCCTTAATACCCCTTCTACACGATCGGGCGGTTGGGCCAACCGAGAGGGACGCAGCTATCTGTAAGAACGAGATGTACATATATATTACTATCTCATTCTGACAGATAGCTGCGTCCCTCTCGGTTGGCCCAACCGCCCGATCGTGTGGAAGTGGTTTGATTGTATGGTCAACGAGCGTTACGATTAGTTCTTATTAACTTGACAGTAAAGGCGGGCGAGTCATGAACAATACGACTGCGATAGGGGTAAACAAGAATAGCTCGTTGCTCAAGCGCTGGCGATACCGTCGAAAGCTCTTTCATAATATTTTCGCATTTAGGTGTTACTAAATAATATTTATCTAGGTTTACAATGACTGCATTGACACATAAATCGGTATGATATCATTATCGCTGCGATAAATATGAAGACACGAAGTCAGCCGATCTTCACAAGTTATTTAGTGTTAATTCGTGAAAAATGGCGGAGACGGCATCATGGATAAATTTAACTCTTGTTGCTGTTATATTTTTTAACAACTTAACACATTTAAATGTTAATAAAAACTTTTATAGAAAACATTATGAAACAAAGATTAAATAGTTACTGTCAAACTTAGCGGGACTTGACCTATTTAGGAGATTCGGACATCAAATTAATCTGGAAGACAGGATTTAGCAAACAAACTGCCTAATAAAAAAACAAAACAGTTCAGAGTTTATAAACATTAGCAAGCTTAGTTATAAACTAAGCGCCATCTAGTGTCAAGTAGCGAAACCTTTTGTATGCTACTGCAACTTCAAACATTGATTGGGTCGATCATAGCGGCGTTCATTAGCTCTCGCGTCAATAGATGGCGTTACGCATCCAATTCGTATCCAAGATAACCACAGTAGCCGTACCTTATTTTATTACAAAAGGGAAAAGTTTATCGAATAAATGAATATATTGAGACAATCAGTAAATCAGACAAAGAAAAGAAATGTAATTGGTAGTTTTCAGGCAAAATTATATTCGACAAAAAAATAATTAGTGGTTTTGAAGAGGCGATAGGCTATCCCACTCTTACAGTAAATATTAAATATGCGAATTATTATAATATTGTTTATTCTTCCTGGCAATTTTTGCGTATTTATAAAGTATGCTACTTTGTTTATTATTTTATCTCAATGTCACACCTCAAGAATCTACTTGCGCAGTTGGCGAATACCAGCGGCGATACCTATATAGCCTGGCAAAAAAGTCAAGCGTGTGGCGACAGCTGGAACTACAATATTTTCAATGGCAACCAGCACAGGTTAGAGTAAACCTTGGATCATGTTGCCAATTTCATTCCGAATAGCGCCCTCATTTTTTTGCTCTACTTTTTTGCCAGGCTATACTTACGGATATCGGAGTAGCAACGTCTTAGATAAGATAAGATATCACGACCCTAATCATTCTCTAAATTGCACCAACAAATATAGGTACCTCTATTGCGAGAAGACATAGGCTATTTCATCGATTAATGCCTAACTTATTGTTGAACTATAAAAAATTACAAAACTCATGTTCATAAATTATAGCTTACCTATAACCTTCCTAGATAATCCCTCTGTATATTGCGATACGTGATAAAATTCAAGTTATGCTAGCCGTATAGTACTGATACCTAATGTGGTTATTACACTATACTGAATACAGTCCCTGACGACAGGGAAGCAGCAATATGTTGGAGTGAGACTCCCTCATTTAGGACGACTAAATTTAATTTACTCGTACCTATTACGGTACACGAAAAGGAAAACAAGTCCTTAAACTACCTGCCAATTCAATATTATATCGTAAAATTATAATTATTTACTTCAATCAAATACAAGGTGTTAGATGACTTTTTATTTTATATTATATTATTGTATTAATGTGATATTAGTTCCAGATCTAACGACTGGAAAAATTACCCTTTGGTCAACTCGATTCATAGGCTCTATTTGTTTAAACGCGTAAAAGTTATAGGCGTGGGTTCACACGGCGTTGTACGGCACGTTTTTTCCATACCTACTAATATTATCAAACAGCAACCGAATACGGTAAGAATTGTAAGGAAAAACCGTGCAGTGCAATGTCATGTGAACGGGAGATAAGACGAAAGGCGTTTACAGCGTCTTTAGAAGTGTCTCAAATAGTTTTACTTTTTTTTAAACGTCCATAAACTACTTAAAATGGCAAATTAACTTAAAAACGCGCAATAGATGTAATAATAATTTAAATCTCAAGATATTCACTTTAGATTTAAATAATTTAAGTATGTGCTTTTATTTAATGTTATAAATCAGATTTCCGAATGAAAATGGCATTATGAATCAATTCATGTGTGATGTGCACTGTTTTAAGGGTGTTTGCCCTGCAACCGCTTGCTTCCCGTTCTCTACATAATGTACTATTCAAAACCTCCTCACTCCTATCTCAACAAATCTTAGTTACCGGACTCCTATTAAAACGACCTTGTTTAAAAAATAAAGAATGCCGCACTAAAACATCCTTTTCCTTTAGGCAACACTGCTTTGTTATCACTTCATTTATCAAAACGCATGACATCACCGCGATGACGTTTAGAAAACTATTATGCCCCGCGCATACTGTCGACTTTTTTATCGGCAGATTATACGGTTGTCCTTATCCATTTTTACAAAGTTTGTGAAGACAAAACACAATCGGCCGACTAAATAGTCGATAGTCGCGCGGAGCCTTATGCTCACACTTATCTATGAAGCTACAAACTTACTTTTGCGGTTGTATTTTATTTTTTTAATTTTAAAAGCGGGCTGGTTCCCGCAACTCGACGTCTAGCGTCTATTTTGCGTGTGGGTGGGGATTTCATTTTATATTGCACTTGTTTTATGTTTTAAGAGATAAGTTTGTAAAAAAATCGAGGAAACGCATTAGGGAAAGGTATGTAATGGCGGCCAGAGGATCATTTGTGATTGGTTCAGCCTAGTGTTGCGCAGTTGGCAATAAAATAGAGCCTAGAGATTTTATAATATGTCTACTTACATTTACATATTTGGTGGTTTTGCAAAATTAGTAATATTTAAATAACTTCTATATTTATCCTATATTTATTGCTTTTTGCTTTTTGCATTGCAACTTTACGTAACTTTCTGTCACTCACTAAATCTACAAATTCGATTCGCACCAAAATTCTATTAAATTTAATTTCTCATAACATCATGCATGATGTCGTTTTGTCAGATACAATAAGTGGGTATCATGTAAATCTTCATTGTTTATAAAACAGAACTGTTAACTGAGCCCAATTTTAAATTTACAGTTGGTACTTATTTTCATTTAATTACTACCTATATTTAATAAATATTCCATAAATAAATACGGAATACGGCACAACACTACGTTCCGCACGCATCTTCAGCCTTAATCCCTTGAACTTGGCGCGAATCGGCAACGTAAACAAAACGCCGGCGGCGCAACCCGTTTGACGCGCATTTGTCATTCGGAACGCGACCGCGACGCTCGCTGTGCGAACGAAACGCTAATGTCAAAGTTTTGAAAAAATATTAGTTTTTTATATAACGCGTATTTATTCTCAGTGAAGTTCATTTTGTTTCCGGCCAGTGAAAAAGGTTTTAGTGCTTGTTTAAGTTATTGTGCGAATTTTGTTACGATTTTTTAGTTGTTTGTTTATTTATCGCTCGTTCATGAAGGAAGTGGATGCAGTTGACCGATAGCGGGTTTGTGCTACCTTATGTTATGTTTGGCATAAGTAATAAGTTAGCATGCTCATGGTAAATTAAACTTATGAATTGGTTCAACCAACCAACCTATTTGGTTGGTATTTTTTCTCTCTATTAGTCTATATACGGGGAATTAACCAAGAGGCAAAATAAATCTATGTTTTTTTTTAAATGACAAAGACAACGGCCTTAGATTATTCAGCCGATAATTATTGTTTATTAATTTTTAACTATCGAGTAATTCAAAATCGGAATTGTATCTTTTTACTCGCCCAAAAAAAGGATTGTAACCATTAGTTTAATAGTTAATTGGTAATTAATTTATGATTAAAATTTAACATTGTTTTCACTTTGTTCGGTTGTAATTTGTAAAGGTTTATTTACCTATTGCTATTTAAACTTGAAGTCACAATGCGTAATTAGGTATGCATATTAATGGGGCATATTACATTATCAATATTATCACGATATTATCATGATCCTAACTAGTATCGTGATACTGTATCGCCATACATGATACTGCAATACGGCCCAATGCCCCAATGAGTGCAAATTTTAATGTTCGTTTTTGTGATAAAGCTCATCAATATTCTTTTCTAAGTAAATAACTACACAAACTAGTCTATTTAAAGCATTTTATAGTTAGGTATGCAATATAATATTGGTAAAGGAACGTATGACCTTGACAAGGTTTTTTTTTTTGTTTGGGCAATAGACCCTCCCCATTCCCGGTTAGAGACGTAGGTAGTTAATCACCAAATATTTGCAGTTTTTCGGTGTAGTGGTACGAGTATATAAATACTTATGTAAAAAAGAAAACATGAGGGTGCTGTTCGGAATAAAATTGATAACATGATCCAATTTTCACCCAAAATCTGTTGCATGTTGTTCTACCTGTCACCACGTCAATCTTCTTTTTGTCATGCCATCTTAAACCGTTCATACCAGGACAGACTTTCCGCTCTGCCGAGGTAGGTATAAGATCAAATAATCTTGCACGTTTATAAAAACTGCTATTCAAGGCAATGGCACTCCAAATTTTCCACTGAATCACGAAAATTTGTCATACATTTATATACTGCCCTCATACGCCAATATAGGTGGTATCTCAAATTCAATAACCGAGGCAGATTCAATTAGTTAGTAGGTAATTATGGTTGTATTTACTACAAGAGTTTTGTCTAAGATACCACCATTTATCTTATAGCATTATAGTTAATTATTTTTCGTAACTCAATGGAAAAGTTACCGTTTTTCAATTTTAGTCCGTAACTAGGTACCTACCTACATTTTTTGAAAACCGTCCTCTTATGGTACAAGCCTACACTCACGTATGCGAACACAAAGTTGAAATTCTGTTTTGAATAAGGAACATCACTTCGTAATATAATAACCGAAGGTTCCTGAAGCCCTAATTTAAACATCGAACGGCATCATGCAACAAAAATCAATTGTTTTCAATTCCCATCCCACGATAATCGCATCATTGATCGAGTTATTCATCGATTAATGAGTTTGTTAACTCGAATACTGGGTTAGTTGATGCAAAGTTGATGCTAATTGATTTTAATTATGTAGGGCGTGTATCGATAGGGTCAACTGGCCGAACTGGTCTCGCAGGATCCTTCAGAAGAGCCAAAAAAACGATAAAATTAATAAAAACAAGTCTAGCGCGACTCAATGGCATAGTCAATGGCAAAGGTTAAGTGGCGAGCAATTTTAAACTGCATAATTTAATTGTACGCATAAATTTAACGTTATGTTACGCATACTCGGTAGCTCGGTATGGCAACAGGAAAATGTAATTGACATAATATTATATTGGATAGGTAGGTTACACAGAAAATAATACCATTGGTAGGTTATACTCGTATTTACCCGGTTATTGGCATCCAGAATACCTTCCAGTAGGTAAGTAATTAATTGTAGAATTACCACCTGTCAAAATTTGAGATAAAGTTGAAGGTGCCAATCATCTATGGGGTTTTGGCCAACAATAACGAAAATTTTAACTATAAAACTATCGACACTTAGGGCCGCTTGCACTATCTCCGTTTAACATATTTAACGACATGTTATATGCTATATATGCTTAAATTAAATACGCTTTGGCCTTATCTTTCTTTGTGTCATTTGAATTTTACAGAAACTTATAAAGCATTGTTTAACTATGAACATATATAAAAAATAATAATAAGAATATGGCAACATTATATAGTAAAACATTTGATTGATGTCATTATTACAACTCGACAAAAATAAACCTTCATGTTTTTTGATTAAGGTGGAGTTTTAAATGACGATGTTGGTAAGTAGTTAAATCAAAATAAAAAAGTTATTATACCTGGGCACGCGCTACACTGATCATAGAGATCGCAACCGGAACTAAGTGAAATTCTGCTGGTTGCTAAGATCACGTTTAACAATCTTCAGGGCGGTTGGAAGTTTAAAAAAGGAACCTTTTGAAACATATTTTTCTGTCCGTCTTTCTTTTATTAAAAAAAATCGAATTATGCTTATGTGAGGTATAAATCTTTGTCGGTAGGTAGGCTAAAAATAAAATTATTATAAAGATTCCAAAATATAGATTTGCGAAATCAATACTTTTTGGGTAATCAGTCCTGTGATTTCGGCTTTAATATATATTATAATTTCAAGCCCTAGTGTTAAACGAACATTTAGCAGTTGGTCCTAACCTTATAAGTGAGCCCATTGTTTTTTTCTGAAATTCACTTACTTTTATTCACCAAATTTTTAAACGTTTAACGATCTTTACTGCATCCTCGCTCACCTACAAACGTGGCCTTACTCGTCATTTTCTTAACATGCTACCCAATTAGAGAACATTTCATGGAACAAATTGCTTCACAATATCTAACCGGAAAGAGGAAACATAAATATCGTTAATAGGCTACCTATAGGTATATGATGGACTTGCTTTTTTAACTGCACAACCTTTTTAAATGGGGTTCCGAAACCATTACTCTTTACTCATTATATAAAACTTAAGTAGTTAGTTAAGTTAGTTAGTAGGTAGTAGAGACACTGACCAGAAAGATATTTTCATGATTTAGGTTCAACTGAGTTACTATATATAGATATTAGCGAAATCCCGCGGTTTCATCTGCGTAGAATACATATGTATCGTTCTTTCGTAGTAAAATTTTCTTGGACAAAAAGTATCCTGTGTAACAGCACATGAACTATATGTGTGCAAAATTATATCTAAATTCGTTAAGCCATCAAAGTGTGGTCAAAAGACAAAGATATTTACATAAATTTCAAACTTTTGTAATATGCGTATGACAGGATAAAGAATATAAGGAAGGAAATATTTATTTAACGCGCGCAAGTAATATAAAATACAAAATAAAAGTAAATTAAATCAAAAACAAACATGGCGTTGAATAAACATGGCCTCTCGGTCGGCAGCACTCAGCATTGAGCCACGGTTAAGTCCTTGTAATTGAACAGGTAGTAGCACTAGTAGCATAACGAGATTCATTTGACGGAAAATTCGAAAAACCTTGTCAAATTGTCAGAGAAATTATATCGAATGTAACGGAGTCTAACACAGTCACGTATCATGATTATGGTGCGCTGAACCTGACTAACTAGCGATTCCCCCGGTTTTGCACGAGTAGGTATACTTACTTACTCAAGTATTATACCTACACATAAACCTGGCGAAATAATTTCTCTAAGTGATGGTGAAACAAACAAAACATTTTATGAATAGGTATACTCTTAATTCTGTCTTTTGGTAAGTAGTAGTTACCAATGTCAGTTATATTATAGAATTTTAAGAATAACTCAAGGACGTTAAACCAAGTAATGTCACACACAGTACTCGATTTTTGCTTGTTTTAGTCATGTTCCTTCAGAATAACTAACTGAGTCATGCTTTCTCGTGAGTCAGCTCATGTTTTGCTTGGAATCATGGTTAAATGTTAATGCTAACTCGTATTTCAGAGACGTACTTTCCACGGCTATTAGCCATGTATCTGTTACGCGTTTCTATAGCACCGTTATCGCGTATAGGGGTTTGATGGGTTACACTTTTACTTCTACTTTGTTATCTGGTTTGCGTTTTACATTTTATGTGTAGAATAAACTTCTCTTTTTCAATAACCGTTTCCATCTATATATATACCCATTGCTTCTTTGTTGATATTTTGTTACCGTTGGCATGCTTTTGGCATTACCTCTTGTATTCTGTAAGGCAAGCGTTTTGTAAGTCAAGCGAACATTTAATCGTTTGTCATTAAAGCAATTAATATCAAACTATTGTGGATTGTAAAAATCTGATAATTTATCTACCAGAGGAGATAACTACAATACTTTTTCGATGTGGTCATGACTATTAGGCTTCAAAATTATTTTCATTGTTTATCATTCCCTACTGTAGATATTTAAAAAAATACAACAAAATTCAGGTATTTGCAACTACATAGTTTTCTTTTTACGTTTCCTGTTTAAATTGTTAAATGATATTAAATTAACTTGATAAATATTTCTGCTAGTTTCCATTCTGAATGCATTGCATTGCATCTAATCGTCCCGAGTGCATCGTCAACCAATTCATTTGTAACACAAATAATGTTGATGGCTTGCATCGATTTGTATTGCAATGCACTTTCTTTTTCTAATTATCGCATTCTTCATGTATTAACAAGATGGTCCAGAAGCATTTACTCGTAAAGCTAATGTCTCGAAACACAAATACAAAACCGCAACGGGAGGTAGCAAATGGAAAATGCAAAACGCTTTCAATTTGGAAAAAAGAGTCCCGAGTAAATGTTACGTTTCTCGTCTTCGTTTTCGGCTAGAGCATCATTAGAGGTTGATCCCATTTTCTTTTATTCATTTTTCAGAAATCATCCCGGTACAACGAATATGGGATACCACTTCTCGATGGGAAATTTTCTTTTTTTTTTTCATTTCTTACCTCAGTTTTGTAGTTATTACTAACAGTTTCTTGCATTGATAGTGATAAATATAAACTGTGGTAAATATTTACTGACATAGGTAATGGGGGCTACCGCGCATCACTATTTTCACTAGATGGCGCCGCTGGGACGTGAGGTGTTTACTTTTTAGCTTGATGCATACACATTGATTATTTTAATATATTTAACTTTATAATTTTTAATAGCACCTGTCTTTACAGAGGCGCCATCGCCATCGCCATTGATAAAGCTTGTACATATATACAGTATATAATGGTATAGATTAGATAGGTACTTAAAATAGCAATTTTTAAATTTCATCATGCATCATCACTATAGACTCAGATTTTATATTAAATATGTATACAATTCGTAATAGAGCGAATTTGTTTACACATGTTAAAGCGCCAGTATCAAAATGTTTACACTGTAAAATAATAAACAGACAACAGAGAGATGTATTTTCTTGCACATCGCGGAAAAATAGCTGAGTTTATGTCTAGACGTAGGAAATATGTTACACAATTTATTATTTTATCTATATCTGATACTTGTCATCTTAGTGGACATTAGTCTAGCCTCCACAACCTTCTCCAGACGCATCGCTAAACGGAAATGCTCTTCCTAAGCCTTATTTTGAAGAATGGTATAGCCTTGATAACGTCACGATTAGTTAGAATGAATGGGTTTGTCTCCAACTTTGGCTTTGTCGTCACATTGAAGGTGAATCTAAGGTCATTTAAAACTCTGCATTCAAATAAATATATTATGTCTAGACTTAAAGTCTTACGTTAAACTCAAAACTTTTTTTTTCGAATATTTCCGATCTATGAGGGTGTAATTGTAAATGTAGGATTAACTGAATTGTTTGTCATGCGGACAATATTGGTGATAGACAATCCGTGATAGTTCCATCACTCTTTCGCCTGACATATCGAAGCATTAAAAAGTCAACAAAACTGGTATTTCTTCAAATGCAATTTACTAATCTTTTGTTTAAAATTTTCATTTCCATTATTCTCTACCTAGTTACTATTATGTTAATATAAATGTTAATCCCCTTCAAGCTTAGTTGGTGATTGTCTATTTCTAACGCGTCCTTGTTACCCACATTAGTCCTAATGAAATTATGTGACAGCATATAAAGCAATTCTGCCATTCCCGGACGAAGGCGTGGCGCTATAAAATATATTTTAGTCACATTTAAAGCTTCGTTGGCGTAATGAAATCATAAAGGCCTGACAATGTCAAGTTCACTCAGGATTAGGGTAATTTTGATGTTATATACGTTTAAATAAGTTACGTATAGATTATATACGTTTCATGTACACCTAGATTCAATTTAGTACTCGTTTCTTTATGTGGAAAAATGTAATCCAGCATAATGAAGATAGCATCATTCAAAGAGGAACATGACATGTTTACTACATGTCATCTTTGTACCTATTGTCTAATTTACTTCCATAGCTGTCTTCTTCCTTCTAAATTAAATAAGAAATCCCATTTTTTTTCCAATACTGACAGCCCCTATGATAACGAATTTCAAATTATCATACATCCCATTCACTTGTCTATTTTAAACTTTAGTACGTTCTTAAAATGCATGTATTGCATTACTATTGCTGATAAGCAAAAGTTATACAACTTAAAATACCCCGTAACATTTTTCACGAAGACTTTCATTTTCAAAATCAAAATCAATTAAGATATGTGCCAGTGTTTTATAAGCACCTTAGATTATAATTAAATACGGGTTGACAGTTACTTTGCGCAATTCATTTGTTTTGACTGTAAGTAAGTAGAGAGGCGAAGGTCAAGTGATTGTAGGTGAATTGAATGCCTAATGTTCACTGGTTCGCACGTTACTATAAACTAGCATATATAATTACCAATATTGTAATGAACAAATATTAAGATACGGTGCGAAACTTTCTATAGAAACCATTGTACACAATTTTATTGTAGATCGCGTAAATACTGGATGAATTTTGGTCAACAACATGACAAAAGTAATCAAACGATAATCTAATACGACTGTAGAGACTGGTAACTTAAAAAATATAGATAAAAGTAGCTATATTTATGAATGACAGCATTATGCGTTGTATTGCCAGAAATTCAACTGCGACGCCTGTGACGCAGACCTTCGTTCTGACATTTGACAGCGTTAACTGCAGCTAAAATCATAAACAATAATTTAAGTAAATATTCTGCGCGAGCGCAACAAAAAGCCGTAAATAAACTAGTGTGGAGTTTTATCCGTGGCCAATTGCTGGTATTTATTGCCCATTTGAACTCGTAAAGATCGTTTTAGCTCCTGCGTCCATTGAAGTTGACGTCAGGGCAAGGTGTCGGCTGAGTAACAAATTAATCTTGCATTACGAAGCCAGCTCCAGTCCTTGAAGATTTTGAACGCAGGTTAAGGAACTTTGAAACCAATAGATGATTGAAATATCTTTCGCGAAAACTACGATGTCTGAATCCGATCCGAAAAGCATGGTACACATCTTAAATTTTGAAATTAGATTACGAGTATATTTCTTTCATATCTCTCGAATGATGAGTGTGAGAGACGGAATTCCATAATTTTTCATTTTTAGATCTTCGGGGCCTCTATCCAGGGTAAGGAACTAACCACTTTTCCTTTTGCTGATAGTTCACTGACCGAAATAAAAATATGTAGGCGTTGAAAAGCTGAATTTACTCAGAAATAAATGTTATTTTACGTTTTGTGTATTTTTACGCAATAGTTTTGTCAAAACTTACCCAGCTCACCTCTTAAAATCAGATATCCGTCTGGAAATTATAGGAAATAGTATCACTATATATGTGCCACATCGTCTTATCGCCTTGAAATACGAGAAGCTTCTTTGTGTACATTTTAACTAGGCAATGCAAACTAGCTACTGGACGAAGGTGAATGTCATACATTTTAGATAAGAGACGATAAAGTGTACTGCATGTAGAACATTGTTTTGGCGTTTCCCAGAAATGATAAAATACTTTAGAATTAATTATTCTTACAAGTAAAGCAATTTTCATCGTCCATTATGCTCATTATGGTCAAATTCTCACAAGGGTCTCTTGCAAACCAGAAAATAATAATTCTTCTGGGATTAACAGAAAATATTACATCCCTTACTCATTAGAACGAATCTGGGTGTGGACATAGATCGACCTTCTCTAAGTTTAAAGATAGACTCGACCTTGTTTAGGGATTCATTGAATAAGTGTTCTAACGTTCTAAGAATTGAAGACCCCCGTGGAGTTCTAACGGACTCAGCGCCCTTCACTGCCTTTATGGCTTGATGTATGTGTGTTTTTATCATGTTTACAATACCTATCTAAAATCTTGGTCATATATATAAAAGATGACCAAAAAAAGGCATACATTTACCATCCTGTCTATCTTCCATCTACTTCCGCAGTATTTTATACGAAATCCCACTGTAGGGTAGGTATATGTCTCTCTGAGCTTCTTAAAATTTTCCCTATTTTTTTAGTTACAAAATACAAAATACAAATAGTTTATTTCCAAAAATAAAAACATACAAGTTACAGTTTAAACTGACCCCCACACTAGGCATTGCCTGTCCCGTGGGGGAGATGGTCCGGTTAACAATCAAGTTTAACGGCTAACGACAAGCTTTTATTTACTGTGGGTTGTTTTAACTGTGGGTTGTTTTGGTTGGTAGTTGCAAAAAGAGTTTACATATGTGCATATATACGTAAATTATCTGTTAAAATGTCGATATGTACACGAGTTTCGAGTTGTCCCCTAATATTTTTTTTATTCTCAAATGTTAGGACGTCAACGTTATCTACGAGTTCTTTATCTGGGATTTACCATTATGTGAAATGCTTAGATACGATACATTAGAACTATTATCACAAAATAGATAATAATTGATGTACGAAGGTCTTTAGTGACATCCATAATGTAAACTCATTGTCATCACTGTCACATTGACATCATTGTCATTTTGTCACATATTACATGCCGAAGGCAATATTACCATGTTAGTTGTAGTACCTTATTTTATGATATGAGCACCAGACGTTTTACATAAAGGTCATGTCACATTTTTCAACAATATTATATTCTATAGTTGCTGTTGATGCTATGAAAATATTCGCGTATTAGGAAAGAAAATAAACGGAAACATTATAAATACTAATCGCAATCATTAAACACCAAGACGACTTTGATAGGTATGTCAGAGCAGATTCTTATCATATCTTATCTTCAACAAAATGTATCACACACACCTCAATTAATTCAAGAAGTAAGTATCAAGCAAATATTGCTACTCCTACGTATTTTTTTACCGATATTGAAATATGTCCTACCACTTTCTAACATGCTTAATTACAAAATCTACTGATATTCTTGGACATGCCAACAAATCTTCGCTACACGTGCCCTAATTGAAACCTTACATCACGTATCGTCTTAGCTGCTGATCTAGTTACGTCATTCTTAGTGCTTAGTGCTCGCTAAGTAACTGCTTAGCAAGTTAGTGCCCTTCGTCCTCGATCTATTTAACCATCCACTCAATTGATCAGGCCATGACCATAAAGGTGAACTTTTATAAACTAAGCAAGTTAACCTTTTCCAGTTGAAACATAGATTTTGTAGAGAGGTCATTCAGCTTAACATGTTCCTAATTATAAATTAAGAAGCGCAGAGTCCAATTCAGAATTAAAGGTTATATTGTAAGGGTCGTATATAACCTAGAGAGAGAGCAAGAGAGTTAGAGCTTCGAAGAGCTTGGGTACACATGGAACACGTCCGGTGGTCAGGTGTTGGTGAACCATACTGATTCATAATACGGCTTAAGAGTTAGAAAATAATATAAGATACAAATAAAATGAACCTTTAAAAAAAGACGAGAACCGGAGACAAACGATTTCGCCGGAATTCCAGAGTTTAATGTGTTTTTATTTAATGTGATAATCAACGTCCTTTATTGACAAAGGATGTTGAGTGTATTTGTAAATTAGTGCCAAGAATTTGCAGTTCCGGTCACAGAGCGCAAGCTGTCCGGTGACTGTTTTGTTTCTTGTCCAAATATGTTATCTGTTTACATTTATAGTCATTCTTCTTCTTATTTAGGAGCTATGCTCTTGTCGGTGTAGTCATAGTCAGCCATTAAAATTTTATTGTAAAATTTTCTAAATTTCATGGAGATCATGGAGGTCAGAAATTCTTGTAAATGGCGATTTTTTATTCCAAACAAAACCGTCATATTCCTAATTAGGTTTGCCACCTTTTTTTTCTTAAATTAAAGTATTTGTTGGTTTAAATGAACAAAAAATAAAGTACGCATAGAAAAAATAAAGTATTTTTATATTATTTGTAGTTCCCACTTATAAGTTTTTAATTTTTTTTCATTGATGTCGAAAATAAAATATTTTAGCGTACCTACTTTATGTGCTTTGTAAATTATAAAGTACGAACAGCCAAAATACAGTACAATACTTTATATTATAGTACGGGTGGTAACCCTATTCCTAATCCACTTTTATAAGAATTTGACTTCGATTTTCAAGTGTTGAATTTTTTTTGAAAATAAAAACGTTTCACGTATAAATAACCGTAAAATAACTTCGAAACATCTGCTGTATTAAAAGGTATTGACACTTTTATGCACGAGAATATTACGATTATTATGATAACGGATATTGAAGATCAAAGTTTCGGATACCAGTCGCATTCGGATTATGAATTTGCGCCAAACTTTTTAAGATAAGTATAATGAGTGCAAATAAAGAATCCAGACATCCAAAAGGCGCCAATGCCAAATGCATTTCGGTTTTCTACACAGTTTTTTTTTGCATTTTCTCTCTTTATCTTTCCGTTTAATGGTGCATACCAACATGCTTTGTACAGGAATTACAAAGTTGGCATGACATTTATAAAAGTCACCCTATAACTGTTATCGGTTGTTATAAAAGTTCTTTTATTAAGGACTTGTTACTTAACTATCCAATAGGGAAAACCAGTTTCCAACGGGTTGATGTTTGGTCGATACGACAGGCATTCAGTTAAAGGAATTCCTCGTTCGTGTATTAAGTTAAAGATATAACGATAGGGCGTAATGACGGTTATTTTTTGGTCTATCGTATACAGGTACATTTGATCTTTGTCAACAATTGTCTGCCTAATCTTTAATCAACTCCACAGTTGTATTTATTCCAATCCACGACGTCCCGCCCTTTAGGTACCTCATTATCCATTTTTTTTTTCATACATGAAACCACGCAACTTCTATTCGGGTACTAAGAAATAAATACCGGTGATGTGTTTTTTGAGATAAACACGAAGATACTAATACAAATACAAACATAAGAAACAGATCGTCGGTCCACCTTGTGGAAGGCCTGCCAACACTTCGCTTTCCGGTAAAAGTAATTAATTACTCAATAACATTTCGTTTCGTTTTCGTTATCGAAAATCGTTAATTGGTAATTACTTTTACTCAAGTAATTACTTTACTCCTCTATTAATACTAGTGTGAGACTGATAAGATACGTTGTGTCAAAATTGAACGACCATTTATTGAAAGGCCGATTGTGCCTACCTAAATACACATACGGGACAAACGGTCAACAAAACTCCGAAAAAACCCTTCCTCGAGTTATTTTCGCAATTACTTTGATCCGTATGTAAAACACGAATCTGTATTCTGTATTACGTTTGTAGTGACAAAAACTTTTTATTCCGCGTATAAACTATCTCCAACAAAATCAAACCACTCATGTTTACGATCATTTTTATTATTCTGAAAAATGTCTAACCTAAATTTCGATATTCAAAGAAGCAATTGAATTTATGACTTCGTTCATTAAAGATCTAGGTTTTAAACAGACTGTTGGTCATAAATCTTGCTCCAAGGATGTTGAATATGTTGTAGGTGCCATACAGGCGTTAGCTTCCATATTATATTAGATTCTAATATGTTTGCAAACCAAATCATATGTGTACGAGAAGGCACCGTGTCATTGACGAATTACCGAACATTTTTTAAATCTATTTCTTTAGCTGATGTTTTTACAAACAAACAAATTCTCAATTAGGCCGTGAGGCCGTTCCTCTTAGAGCAGACCCTCGCAGGTTCTGAACTCCTTGAATAGGGTGAATGAACACCCTCATTTGAAATTATAGGTATAAGGGCCGACACTTAAAAACGGTAGGAAACCTTCAAATCAATCACATACTTAACCAATTACCTGGTTAAAATCCTTTAAAAAAATCCAGTTCCTATCCATAATCGATTTATTTGACCCCCATTCAATTTACCTATGCCTTATTTCGTCGGCAACATTTAAGGCAACGAATAGTTTAAATTAATTAAGTCTATAAATGGCGGCTATATTCCGTAATAGTGCGTTTAGTTTAATCGCTCGCTAGGGATGTGAAAATGATGGATGTCAACTGGATGTGGATATTGAACTGAATCTTTTGAAAAACACTTGAGTGATAAGAATTTGATCAAGTTGATTATACCTATTTAAATATTAAGAATACTATTTCAGATCAAGTGAAATGTTAACTATACTAGGTAACTCACCATCGCCTACAAACGGACACGGCTTATAACAAAAGTGATTAATAGTTCCAAGAAAAAACGTATTATCTTGAGTCATACGTAGTAAGAGAACAGTGAAAACTGCAAACTGAAGATAAAAACTATCCATAAACAAAACACTGAATGAAATTGCGCCCGCACCACCAGCGCCGTGACTCAACTCAAACATTTCTAATTTAATCATTTTATTTACAATCTGTGTCAAACGCAGTAAATTAAAAGGTCCAAGTGTATTTGCTGGATTTTTACTGCGTTCATTTATTTTTATGACGTTATATCGATGATAACTTGGTGGGTACTGCCAAGCTATGTTTATGGCAGAAATAAAGTTTTCTAATAAAGGTTTGTGATATGAGGGAAACCATATGTAAGCACTTTGATATTCTCTTGCAAAAGTTATCTGTTTTTTTTAATAAAACAATTTTATTCTAATGATTTTAACGTGAGTAAAAACGTTATTAGTTTTCGACAGTTATGTTACAAATATTGTTTTATAGAAAACTGAACCTTTTCAAACAACGCAGATATAAAATATTTTCCATTTATTGCATATGTTGCAGTTGGTCAAACTGCAACATTATTATTTTGAAGACATCGATTACAAAGTTAACATTGTAGAATATTTTTATTATTATAATAAGTGTTATTAAGGAAATTGAATTCCGTTTCAAAAAGGAATTTAATCCAACTGTGCAGTTCAGCCAGTTTATGTTCCGAGTGGATTAGTCTAACGATAAGCGTACAACAAAGCATATAGAGACAATGGCCGACGCGACTGTTTAAGTTGCCACTTCCTCCAGAGGTCGTGGTCCACTTTACATTCCTTATTGGATAGATTATGTCACACATCGTAGTAAGTACGTGCCGTTTAGAGTTCTCAGACTCTGGGTCTGGACTCTGTAGTATCCGGGTGCCGTATTAGTCTTCATTTGGCTAATATAGTCATTGTAAATTGACTTTACGTGCAAGCGTAGGTAAAACAATGATTGCCTCAAAATATTGTCTTTTACAGTACCTATGTTATGTCTCCTTGTTTTAATTCACAATTATTTCCTGCAAGGCTTTGTCCGCCTTCGTCCATATTAAATTATTTTTTGGTTTTTCCCTCGTTAACTTTAAAGTTCTCCGGGATAAAAAGTATCAAAATATGTGCTTATCCAGGATCTGAACAATATTTGTGCCAGTTTTATCCAAATTATTTAACCCTTTCATGCGTGATCAAAAGTCAATCATTCAAAAATACAAACAACCAAACATCATCACAAACTTTTAGACGAATAATATAAATAGTGCAACAGTGCTAAAAGTCATACGAATAATACCAGCTAAATTAGATACGTTCATCATTGTTTGACGTACTCCAAGCATTGTTTACTAAAAATACGGTTAAAATATTTGTAAAGGAAAACGCGTTCTGGAACTCTCCATTAACCTTATTTAACTATTAATTATTTGCTACAAAGTAATTAAATTCTGCGTATGTTATTACACTAATGATATTTACAGTTGTATAATTATTAATTGAACCACAAGTCGTAATTTTTGAAAATTCTTGGTCAATTCAACTCGCTTCCTTCGTGAACAAAGCGTTGAACCGTTTAAACTGTGTCAAACGATTTCATACATAATTCGCTCTTAACTACATCATTATTGAAAAATATACATTATCCGGTTGCATTTCTGGGAACTTGACACATGTCATAGTTCTTACAAATGGTTGTTTGTTTTGTTTTACTCTAATGTTTAAACGTTGTTACTGATTTAGTTTCCACAGTGACACGTCAAACATCAGTAACACTGTGTTTATTCAAGTAAGCTATAATGTCGAAGATTCACTTGTGCATCTACATATTATGACTTTGTCTATACACGACATTACAGAATAAAAAACATTATATGTTACCTAATTACTATGGCATTAAAGTTGATGTAGACAATTTATACATTTTATTTATTATTTCCCTTGACTCTTCTCTTGTGCAATTCCGTATGAAACCAAGACCTAAACCCTTTTCAAGTGCATCAGTAAATAACTGAAATGAACAGAACACTAATACCAGTGACATTGTGTAAGACCTAATGCCTCCGACGGAAACCGAGCAAGGGATGCTGTGTCTCTCGAGGCACGAGAACTGTCCATGGGATGAGGCGCTCAAGGCTGCGGATATTACGTGGACCGGGCTGCAGTATGCCTGCCTCAAAGTGCTGCATTTGTACTGCAAGGTCTTTGAACAGGAGGACATTATAGATTTGGTGATTAGGTAAGTTTAGATTTACTTTCTCTTCGTAAGTAATGTTACTATAAAATGAAACGAGGCAATTGAATTTGAAACGTTCTCTCGGAATCGGTAGATCATTTTTTTCACACTATTCAAAATTATTATTTACGTTTATGTGCCATTTTAGCGTTTGTTATAACTTCACCTCCTTCATTGGAACGATTCACCGAATCGCATTTCATCCGATCGTGTATTTTATTTTCGCTTTGTGTCATAATCGTCTATTTTTTCTTCGGTAATAGCTTTAGTCGCATTTCACTTCGATTGCATATTTTTTGTATCATTTGGTCTCATAGTAGCCTTTCGTCGCGATCATTTATAATATTATTAGTCATAAAGATTACATGAGTTTGATAGCACTTAAGAAATAAAACTATAGCTACAAAACGCTTAAAAAATACTTACCGAGGGTATTCGCAAATAGCAATTAACGCGTCAAATAAAACAGCGTTTTAGACAAAAATCGATCGATACAATCTAAATATAGGTATTAACGTGAACAGCCACGCGAAAAATTTATTCAAGTAAAAAGCTATTGAGATTTAGTTTACCCAAGGGGAAATGCGATTCGGTGAATCGCTATAAGGAATTTATGCTTTTGAGGTAAAGTTATAACAAACGCATTTTAGTATATTGAGCCTTATAATTATCAAAAAGAATCGTTTATTTGAAAGTTTTTACTGAGCTGAACCAACTTGAAAACATCAATTCTCGTTTAGAAAATATTTCTAGAGCTACAGAAAAGATCCTATGCAGATAAAGTCTCTACGTATTATTTATAACTTGGATGATCATTTAACACATTTCTGTATTTTATTACATATTTATATCTCTTTATCTCAGTCGGTCAAGCAAGTACAAACAGTTATTACTAATCCATAAGATACAAACTATCTATAATTTGTATCTAATTTATTTTACGGGTTAAACATATTAAACTGTATCAAAAACCATTTAGGTCACCACGCTATGTACCTATTTACCTTATGCCGTGGAGTATTTGTTTCACCTTCTGTGATACTAATACGAGTTTCATATTTATATTCTGAGCACATTACCAGTTGGTTCAAAATTAAACAGCATTGCGAATTCGTGCCGATTTTCCTTCATACCCTGAAATGATACAGGTTTCATTAGACCGCTCGTTAACGACTTTACGACCAGCCGATACCCGCAATTCCAACTTTAATGCCCAGTACATGTCCTATCATTCGGCCGTTTGGAGCAATCAAATCAAATGGCTATTTATCGCTGTGTTCCAAATTTAATATATTTAGTTCTGAATAGAACAATTTATTCGGGAAATAGCGGAATAGAAATAAGAAGTTCATCCAGAAAGGTTACATTACTTTCATGTGTTAGCGTTAGTAATAATTCCAGTCTTCTAAAGTTAGAGTTACATGGCATTGTAATTGGTTGAAAAAATCAGATTTCCCAGCAGATTGTAAAAATCTCGCCTTCACGTGACTAGCATATTTCACAATACTTCGCAACTACTATTCACCTACTTTTGGTTACTAATCAAAGAAACTCCAAATAATTTTAATTTATGTACATTTTCAACAGACAACGTTTTATTGAAACAAGAAAAGAAAGACACACAGCTTACAAAGATCATCTACTACCGAAATCATCTCTTCTGCAAATTCTTCAAACTATTCCGAGAATAAATCTGGATCTAAATATCCAGAATATGTAATGGTATCCTCGGCCGCGACCTTTGGCACGCCACGAGCCACGACCCGCTAATGGAACCAAGCCCACACTCCCATTTACTTTGCAACCAGTTGCAAACATTATCTTACGACAGGGTTGGGTTGCCTTGATTTGGGTAATTGGATTCTACTAATGTATGTAAAATTTATAAATAGAGCAGAATCACTACATGTACCTATTCGGTAATTGAATATCCGGTTAGAAATCGCGGTAAAACCACGGGGTTATGTAGTAAAAATAATGGCACGTGGTGGCGCTACACTTCATTACATTTCGTGAAAAATAACTCATAAACATTAATTCAAGGTATTACTCTAAAAAAGAAGCACGGCAAAAAAACGTAGGTGGATTGCGGGAAATGTTTTATGTGAAACCTGGAATCTTTTGTTTAATGAATCATCTAATCAGTTTCAAAAACACTTGTAAGCATCTCTTTATTGCTCCAATGTGTTTGACGTCATCTTCATTTCTCCGCACTCCCGTTTCATTTCAGCACGATATTAAACAAAACCCACATCGACACCCACCGGCCATTCCGTATCTTGAACTCTTTGAATTTATCTTCGCTTCACATTTTTCTCCTAAGATTTTATTTGGGATTATCAAAACGAATTAGTGTCCTATTTTTGAGCCTTTCAATTATTTAAGATTATTCGCAAGAAGCAGTGTAAAACCATACGTTTACGAGTACAAATAGGTATTTTCTGTAACTTAAGTTTCATCAATATTTTTAAATTCATTTAAAAGTAATTAAAAAATATTGGTAGAAGACTGCAACAAGCTGAGTTCTGGTGACTTTATTGTAATTAGACAATCAAACTTTAAGGTTAATATGCTAGTGTAAGTTTTTTATGTTAAATGATTTAACGGTGCTTTAACCATAGAACTTAAGAACAACCCACTGTTCAGTCATCTGACACCGACATTATTTTGGTTCAATATAACCATAGAGCACAATGTAACTATGGACGTTTTCCAGGGGTGCCTATCGTTTCGTAGAAAGTCAATACCTCGAATTTCGGTTCTCCGACCACGTTTGTCAGAATTTTCAGTTGTTCGAATCACGATAGTTAGAATTTCATTGCTTTGTAATTTCATTTACTCGAAGTCATCTGTTGTCCGAAACTACAGTTCTCCTAATTTCACTTGCTGCTTTTTCATTACATCGAATATTAATAGGCAAAATTTTCTGTTTCTCGAAAACGTTTCACCGAAAACGGTTGATTCTGATAGTTGGAAATCCTAATTAATACTTTTCGAATGGGTTTCGACTTCGAATGTTAGACACACTTTAGGAAGGCGGAGTGGGATAGCTAGGTGGAGGGGGGAGTGGGGGGCGAAGCCCCCCGCCATAAAAAAAACAAATACCCCCCCTCACTAGGTTGGGTTAGGTTAGAACTGTGACCACAACAGCACGCGAGCCGAGCGAGCGAAGCGAGCGTGCCGCGGCAGCGGCCGGCGAAGCGCCCGAAACATAAATCGTTTAACTGAACAATCGGGGAAAACCTATTCTGTGAAAAGTGCATTCGGGATATTAAACCTTCGTAGATTTGAACATATTTTCAATTAAAAATCGGAAATTTAATAATCGAAGTAATGAAATTCGGAGAAACGAAAATTCGAAGAAGTAAAAATTCGCGTTACTGAGAATCGAAGTATCGTGTTCGGGCAAAAGAAAATCGAGCTATTAATTTTCTACGAAACAATACCTACCCGTTTTCCAGAGCAGAACGACTAACAGCTACACGTAAATTAAGTGTACAGTTATATCACTAAAAAAGTGGGACCCTTTACGTCTTATACCGGGTTTAAAATTAAAAGGGACACATTCTGATGCCTACGACATGCACGTAAATTATTTAACACGCCAAGCGCATCACTGAAATATCATCATAACCTAAATATGGATCCATTAGTCTCTGCCTAGAGTAAAGGTCGCTCTATATCACTACACGGTATTCCGATGTAAGTGAAGAGATGTCACATTCCAGGGCTTTTGACGTCAATGACGCACTTGGCAGATTACACTCTTTGGAAAATTAAAATATCATACGTCTTTTATCGCTGGAATGATTTATTACAGACTTACACAATAAAACAAGCACAAGGCTTTAAAAGCTAAAACTCGATATTATTTTGAATAACAAAAGAAAGCTATTTACCTCATGTGTAATACGTACATACCTACAATTTATAAATGACAGATTTTAGTAGGTTCCACCTAGTTTCACGTCACTAATTATATACCGGCCAATTTTTTATTTTCTTAATAAAAGATTATATTTATTTGCGTTCCCCGGATACCCTGCCAAAATGTCAATTTCGATCAGTAATCCGAAAGCGTGTGATGTCTTATCGGCCTTCAATTTGTCAATCGAAAGCCAAAAATAAACAACTTTGATGTTGCTATTATGAAAATGTTGATACACATTCCTCGGGCATTGACGTCCCAAGCTTTCAATCTAGATATTAGTAAAAATATTTTTTTTGGGTCATTATTTTTATCTAGCTAGTGGATCCGTTAGTGGATCCGTATGTTCCGGAAAACAATCCGATATCACAATTTCTTGTTTAGAATAAGGACCGTTTTTCCTTCTTCCACGTTCATGCACAGTAAATATGAATAAATTATAAAAAATACAGGTATATTCATTATGCGTACGTGTATTCCTCGACTCTTTCATAGAAATTTGACAGTTTTAGGAATAAATTGGGACAAAGCGTTTATACTGGAGTTTAAATGGGGTCGTTACTTCTCGCACCGTTAAAGTATGCCTCTTTCTTTTGTCTTCTTTTAAGGGATCCAATTTGGATCCAATAGCGATAAACGCATCATTCAAGAATGTTTGATTTTTAATAAAACTTGTTTATATTCTTCAATTATAATTGCCATCCATTAATTGTTGACATCACTGTCGAAATGACGGTAAAAAATGGCGATATTTACAAAACAATATCGATGGTTTGTTTATTGAAGGCAAAATATTTTGACGCGATTGTTATCAAAGTTAGATCAACATCCAATGAATGACTTTTGGCTTTATTCTTGACTTTCGTAGGTGTTGTTTGACTTTCATATCCGATTTCGTAATTTTCCGCACAATTGTTTTGGAAATGATCCAAATTAAAATAATGGTGGGTATTAGAACAGATATTAGTCATGTTTTGACAGCCTAAGTAACCACATTAAATAGTTTGGTACGAAAATCTGTAAGATGATATTTATAATTTTAAGTGCATACTATGTATCTATTGTGTATGCATTTATCTGTTTAAATATTGATGTGAGCATTATCATATTTTATGGGATGAAAAGAGGTTATTCCCTTCTGTTGACCCACACACTTTTGCTGGTTTATTACTGATGAATAAAGTTTAAAGTGGCGACAAAAATACGCTGGGTGGTAACAGGTGGGAATAACTCATGAAAAGTATCCATGTCTAAGGATCAAGCTATCTTGATAGACTAAATTTCATTACAATTAGTTTAGCTACAGATAGACACTCTTTCGCATTCATTATAGTAGGGATAGTATAGACAAGTAGGGGTTTTCTTGTTCAGTTCAGTTCAAGATGGTCAGCAATTTCGATCCAAAAAAGTCCTACCTACGAAACTAGCGGTCCCGGGTTCGAATCCCGGAATGGGCAAATATATGTGTGATGAGCGCGATTATTTGTTCTTGATTCCTGGATGTTTTCTGTATATTTAAGTATGCATTTCTCTATATCTATAAGTATGTATATCGTTGCCCACAGTACAAGCCTAGAGCTTGGTTTGGGACTAGGTCAATTTGTGTGAGATTGTCACCTGATGATTATTTATTTATTTATTTAAGGGAATACCGAGTTCACTAGTCAGAACTGACAAAGTCAGGAAGTAACGCCTGTTTTCTGTTATTTTGACTGTCTATCCCTTATAGTGTTTGCCTTGACCAATTTTATTTCACAGACTAAATATTTATTTTTATAATATCCGCGATTATTTGAAACATTCCAGACGCTAGCGAATGAATTTGTTCGCGATATTTGCAAGCAATAAATTTGAAAATAAATATAAATGATTTACTTCTTGCGCGGCTGAGTTATTGATGATGACTATAAATTTAATTTAGATTTATAGATGTTTTACAAAGATTAAGAAATTTACGCATAAGTAGGTACCTACTGTTAAAATGTGCAGATGGAGGTTGGCCATACCAATTAAAAGCTATCTTGAAAAAATTCATGTTTACAGCTTTAATTCAGTAGTCTATAAATAAGGGCACCTGTAGAGTTATCCTCTTAAAATAATGATATTATAAGTAAAAAGAGGAGGATATGTAGTGACATCAAATTGGTAGTTTACAAATGGCACAGATAACAGATGACAAGTGAAACTGGGATGGTATATCTATTACCTAAAGCTGAACAGAAACAAGCATGAGAGCCTGAGTTCAGGTTTGCTAAAGTTTCAGCGTGCCATTTTCTGAACGCGTATAATCTAACTACCTCGTTTTCCACTTAAAATATCACTGAATAATATAATAATTAATAATATGTATATATATATACGATGTTTGTTTACTCTTTACATAGCTATTCAACCTCCGCAACTATATTATAAACTGTAAAGGTGCAGTTACACGGGCAATTTTTTGAGCAATAATTGCCCGTCAACCATAGCTTCTCTTACTCTCATTTCGTAAGATAGAACGAGATGCCCATAAATTGCTGGCTAAATATGGCCGAGAAAAGTTGCTCGTGTAACTGTACCATAAGAGAAAAAGTCTGCAAGTTTTATTCGTTGAGTGAACTCTGCTGAGGCAAGAACCCTAAAAGCCGTTTAAAATTGTCATCTAGTAGGTACTTAACAGTCATATGTTCGTTTAACTAGCGGCTATACATAGGCTAATTACCCCCACTTAACGTTTCCCACGACTAAGGATCAGTATAATTGGTATGCGCATCAAGCGCACACGAACGCCGGTCAGTGACATGCATTGTTTACCATCTCTCTAAAGCTTTCGGCACACCAAACGCGTGTCAGGCGCGTCGCGTCGCGTCGCGTGGCGTGAGCGTCGCAGCACCGGCACACCGCAGGCAGGCGGCAGCTTCAACACGTTTCGAACGCGTGCCAGCGCTGCGCACGCCTCGTGGATGCGTTCGGTGTGACTTGCTGCGCGGCGCGCGCGTACCCCCACCACGCGTTTGTAAAAAATACAACGACTAGTACCTGCGCCGACGCCGCGCTGACGGGACGCATGCCAGCGCGCGCGACGCGCTGCCAGAGTTGTCTGCGGCGACTGCGGCGCGAAGCAGCTCGAACGCGTGCCCTGCGCAGGCACGCGTTACTTTTTGGTGTGCCGGGTTAAATTTGATTGTTGTTTTACGACATGCGCGGGCCCGCGTTCAAAGCGCGACGTGCCTGACACGCGTTTGGTGTGCCGAAAGCTTTAATCCCGGTACTTTTAACAATTACATACTTTGTTTTAAAATTTTAAGATAACTCGTGCAGCTCTTAACTCGGTGTTGGAGTTATTTGAGATTTCCTAAATAAAAAAAAAACACAACGGCGGGAAAACAAAGCTACATTATCCGTAAACCTAAATCCCCGCCCGTGGAATTATTCTTCTTATTGTGCCTATTTATTACCTAAATGTCTGCCGATAACTTCCTGTACTCTTCTCTATCCAGCAGAGACCGGACCACCCGTTCCTCGGGAAAAGCCTTTCAAAGGGCTTCCCCTTGAAATAGCTAGCTCAGTGGATTTGAATTGATATCCCATACGATTGATTATCCCTTATCGAATGAATAACCCAACGATAAGGCTAGCCCTTTGAAATTGGTAACTGGTATTTGATTCCCTGAAATGAAATGGTTCCCCTAACGATTTAAGCGCTTATTATAAAGCCTCAAACGATAAGCCGTCGGTAACGTGTATAGTAATAACGGTTTTATAAGGGTAAGAGTATAAGGGTATTGAGTTAGGGTTGAATGGGCTGTCGTTTAGGTACTTGCTTCGAACGGCATGTAAGGTAACGTGTGTTTTATGAAGTCTACAAAAGCTTTTTAAAGGGTTTTGTAAGGGCACTGGTTAGCCTTTAATAGAATGGGCTATCGTTTGGAAACAGCGCTTTAAAAGCACATTTAAAAGGTCTTGACGGGCAGAGGGTTTGGTAAGTTAAGCCTTACGAAAAACCCATACAAAACCCTTTGAAAGGGATAGCGGGCCGGTCCCTGGAAATATAATTATTAATTACCGATTATTATTAATTAAAAAAATGGAAAATGAGGGTGGATTTGAATCCCTGGTAGAGGAGGTAGTCTTACGGGTTTGGGTTTGGGTAAAGTCGGTAAGACTACTTAGACTAGTATAAGAGCGTATTAGAGCAAGTAGGACGTAGATGTTGTTTTATGAGTGATACCACGAGCGTTTCAACCGCCGTCATTCTCTTGGTCGCAATAAAGTCGAAATTTCTGTAGCTTTGGATGCCATTTTCCGTTATTTTGTAGAAGTCAGGACACTATAAAATAATCGAAAATGGCATCCAAAGCTACAGAAATTTCGACTTTAATGCGTATATCATATATTATACTTTTATCCCGGAAAATTTGGTAGTTCCCAAGGGAAAACTGAGAAACGACTTCTACGCGGACGGAGTCGCGGGCAAAAACTATTAATATTATAAATGCGAAAGTTTATATAGATCGATGTTTGGATGTTTGTGTTTCAGTCACGCCTAAACGGCTGAACGGATTTGGATGAAATTTGGCACACGGATAGTCCTAATCCTGGATTGCCACATAAGGTACGTTTTATCCCGAAAATTTAGTAGTTCTCGAGGGAAAGGCGAAAAACGACTTCTACGCGGACGGAGTCGCAGGTAAAATCTAGTAAAGTTCTAATTTCAAATTAAATTGACATCTGACTTTGAAAATGTAGTCGGCGAAATGAGTACGAGTAAATAAGTGCCTAAGTGGGATGCCTGACCGTTCAACAAAAAACAAACACTCCCGTAACGAGATAAGACAGTTTGTTCAACATGTCATGTTAGCGTCTATTAGTCTCGCCATGTTAAAATAAAACAAAAGAGTAACGCATTGCTTCCCTTAAAATATGTTTTAAAGTAATACACTTTTGGAAGAAACGGGCTTATTATAATAGCTTCTTGGGACGTTTTAACTATATAATAATATACTGAAGGAAACACAGTTTACTGCGTTTACTTATTGTAATAAAACAATTTCTAGCAAATTGTAAAGGGCGTCACAGACTAACAGTCCGCCGGCCAATCTCGGCCTGTCAGTTCATCGTATTAGAACACAGACTATCAGTATCATGTACGATTTCACACATTTTCTTCATCGTATTTTGGCCGGCAGCCCGCCGGACAGACTGGGGACTGCCGGCAGACTGTTAGTCTGTGTTACCTTTAAGACTGTTTGTTTTTCTTAGACCTGTGTCACAATGTAAGATGATGTGATGTTAAACTAGTACTTTATGAATAAATCTGTGTTCAAAATCACATATTTCGTACAATCGCCAACCTTTTATACCCAGAAACCGCACATTCCACCAAATAATTAAACTAGAAATACCGCCTAATTATCTTATTAATGTCAATCAGTTTGTTTTCATTGGTTTCGGTTACAGTGTTTCTGCGCCAGAGGTTTTATGTCTTAAATCATTGTCATAAAATATATTTTCGGTTGATTTACGACTGCGGTAATTAGGTTACATTTGCTATTTGCGCACCCGCATTCAAGGTCCGTGCTAGTTAGCTTAGAAGTAAACAGTAGACAGTTGAAGCTTTGATCTCGGTAGTTTGAATATTTGGTGAACTGACAATAGTTTCTGACGTTGTGATGATTAAAGGGTTTGACACACCGCAGCACACAGCGAACGTTACAAATCGACTGCGATTATTCAACAGTTAGTTCAATAAATACTTAGTTTGGTACATATTAACCAAACTTAAGTTGTGTGTTGTATTATTATTTAAGCAGACGGCCTAGTGTAAGTTTTGCAACGTTTTTTACGTCTCGATCGCGTTTGCGTTTAGTCTCAATTAGTATGGAAGTGTGACAGCGCCCCTTGCGGCGCGTATTCGAAACATTTGACAGTTCCATACAAAGTGACACTTTTACGCAAACGCAATCGAGACGTAAAAAACGTTGCAAAACTTACACTAGGCCCTCAGTACCGTATCTACGATGCCCCCTCTTCCTGGTACAGCGTTTGAGATGAATATAATAATATGTGAAACAAGTTCTTTTTCTTTAAACATATGTTTGCGCCCCCTGAAATTGCCGGCCTGGCCTGCCGGGCCTGTTATTTAGTTTAAAAAAACACATTCCATCATAGTCCCCAGGGGTTGGCGAAGCATTTGGAGTCTTAGGATTGAAGCCCAATATTGGGAATGTCTATGGGTCTTAGATTCCACTTATAATTCAGGTGGCCGTATGCTCGTTAGCTTTCTCTATTCCAAGAAAAGTATTTGATATGGCGTACCCAGGTGATGGTCTACTATGTACAGTCGAGGACAGAAAGATGTTTACACTTTTGGACCTTATTACAATGGAATAAGGTGAAAAAGTGTATACATCTTTCTGTCCTCGACTGTAACACTCTACATGACGTGTGCGCTATTTCTTTTAAATGGCGTTATCATACGTCATCGTATTTGGTAGGACGTATTTATCTTGCTGTCTCAGTCAGCTTCAATACCTATCGATAAGCTAACAGAGAAAGCAAGTCAAATACAACATTAACCGACAAAATATGATGTCACAACATCCGTACCTACTCTTGTTACATCGACACTTATTTCATAGAATATATCAATTTCCAGAATATTCATTTCATCGACGGGCAGTCTTTAGTTAGTTTGGTCAAAATTGGTTAGTTCAAATAGCATTATTCAAGTCCGATTAAACTAGACTCAACTGGATTCCTAGATTATTTCATAGTATTGTGGCACTTAATTGGGCGAAACCGGCACTAAATCTACGCACCATTTCAATTCAATCCGTACTAACCCAAACTTGCTCACGTAAATATAGAACAAATTTGTCTCTGCCCTGGGCAAGGCCACTATATCTTGGTAGCCGATAATATTGACATCGAAGCATGAGTACATCTAGAAATTAAGTATTTGTAATTTTTGAAACAAGTTGAAATTTAATCCCTTTATCTTCTCTTACTACCTATAAGAAGTACAAAGAGGACTGCCTCCGGCTCCTGTTTCTGTCTTACTTTTTTATGAAGCTGGTAATTTAGCGGTTTAACAAAGTCTCTTCTAAACGTTCAGTAAGGTAATTAAGCCCAAATTTTTATTGTAAAACATTTAAAAGTAAGTAGATAAATCAAAGAAACTAATTTTATCCACATTGCAATGACATATTTTGAATCAAAAACCATAAAGGTCCAATAAGTGTCAAAAATCAAAATACGAATAACTTGTCGATAATATCACATTTTTAAAACCTGACAGTCTATTGTGAAATCGGTTAAACTCGAAGGCGTGAGAGTGAGCGATAAAAAAATACTAACCCTAGATATATTTACAGTTAAAATAATCAAAATAAAAGCTTCTAATCAAATAAACATAAACTCTAGTTGAGGTAGGAAGTGATGCCCACTCGTTTCATGAATGGCCTTTATCTAGCAGTAAAACTAAAAGGGTCAAATGCTAAAGTGTACCTAGCGAATGGAAGTAGTGTCTGCATTGCGCGATGGTTATAGTCTAGCAGCGACTGAATAACACGTTTTTTAAAGAAAAAAACTAAATCTGAATCCTAATTTGACGATACGGTTGACAATTAAAAATGCACTAGTGTTTCACTTTGCACCTACGGTATATCGATGTTTAACAGTTCGTCAAGTTTTATCCGAGGAGGCAAGGCGGGTTGGCTCTAGTTTTTAAATAATAAATTATTTGATATGCGTCGTAACTTTATAAAAGACATTGCCGATAATAAATTAACATAGTATTGTACCGTGTAACGTTTATTCCCAATATCCAAACCGGGGATAGATTTGGTTCTTCGTTAACATTTTGACACATTATGACGGCACTATTCAATTTCATATTCATTTAAGGCATCTATGGTATTCACATTCTTTACATTCTTACTTACCTATGTACTCGTATGTATGTATGCAATTAGTAAGTTAGACGGGCAAATATAAAAAGCAGAACTTGCTCAAAGTTTAAAATATGTGTCTAGTAAATCAGCATGATTCGCAACAATTCACTCACGCCGGTAGCACACCTCCTCTCGGAACTGTACCATTACCATGAGTTTACAGTGACCGCACTCGCTAGCGACGGCGTAAACGATTTGTATGGAGAATTGTACAGCTCCTCTAGCGGTCACTTAAAGAACTAAAGATCGCTAGTATGAGTACAACGGTAAATTACCTGTCGAAATCTATTCGTTAGCGACTAACGTTTTGTAACCGTTGCCGTAGAACATCGGTACCATGAGTCGTAAATTTGACAGATGTCATCGAAAAATACCGTATCGACTGTAGTTAACTATTTCACTAGCAAATTGGTGCGTGAAAACTTAGAATTATTGTTTAATACGTTACTCCAATTATTTATCTATCCAAATAATATCGGCAAGACATTATTTAGCGTGGAATATGTAGGCTTATGAAGACGAACGACGAAAACAAGGAGGATTTCAAGCTGATATGAGAAATATTACGTTAAGAAATCCACTTCAAAATTTAACTGAGAATAAATTTTATTAAAGGATATAGGCTCAGTAAGGAAGCTTTTGAGAATTTGTGCGATTCGTTAACGTACTACACGGATTTGAAATCCACTCACAAATATAATGTTCCCGATCCTAATGACAAGGATATGTCTGAAGAAAGTCAAGGTATTTATAGTGAAAGATAATGATTATATATTAACTTTAATACTAAATATGTCCTTATCTTTATTATGTTTGTTGTAGGTACCTACTATTTTCAGAACTATTTGAGGGCCAGGAGTTAGTGTTGGAAAATGAAGGCACCAGTGATTTATTAATGGAGAGAGCACCGCGGGATCAATTAGTTAGAAGACTTGCATCAATGCATTATTTCCAAATACTTGTACCATGTTTTCTGTTTTTTGTTTAATATAAAAATAAAAAGTACTCATACATCACACATAATCTTTATTTATTACACAAAATCTTTATTTATTACACAAAATCTTTATTTATTTGCTAAAGTATCTACAATTATATTTCCTAATGCTAAAAATTTACCAAATAAATCTAACCACCGTTCTTGCATTCTAAACTCTGATTCCCTTAACCTATTCCTCTCCCGCTCCACTTCCTGTTTAAAAGCTCGCCATTCACTGTCAGCTCTGACAAAGGCTTGCCTTGCCAAATCTGACTGTCTGGGTGCGAGTCCTTCTGTAGACAGGAGATTAGTGGTTTTGCACCTGACGTCTTCGCCACTGACGCGGTGTGGGCGGTAAGAGCTTGGGGCTCTGCCACCTGGCATTAGCAGCTGTTAATGCTGTTCTTGTGACCGCAGGCTCACCACCGTGCGTTACTCCGGTCTCACTCCCGTCCACCTCGGGCAGGGCTGTAATGGATAAAAAAACGTTTACAGTACTATTTTGAATTCTTAATTAACTAATGAAACTTGATAGGTAGGTACATTTTACTCTAAAATGTGATAATAACAGCAAAATTTATTGGAACCTATTTCTTGAAGAGCTGATGGAAATTGACTGTCATTGCAGTCACTATACCTGGGCTGTTAACTGTTTCGGGATACTCTCTGTCCACCAAGTCTTGTTCACTGCAAGTGCTGTTAGCCACAAGCAATGGTGGAAAAAAGGAGGGCTGAGCTGATGTCCCTGGTACAAGTGGTACAAGTAGATTCCAGTCTCCAACGCCTGCAGTGAAAAAAAACACATTGAAATAATCTTTCCTAGGACATGAATTTAATGAATTTTTATCTTAAATATATATAATAAATTGTTTATTTTATTTCAATAGTAACAATGATAGGGAAACTTACTGGAACAAGTTTGTTGAGCAAGTTATTCATTTAGCAGGAAAATTGATAGGCTGTCATTTGTTTCTAGTGCCACTTCAGTAACTTCTTCCTGTAAAGCATTATTTTAAAAGAATGCCATGAGATATGAAATTAATGACTTATATGTAAGTATATTATAATTTTCGGCACATAAATAAATAAGTTTTTGTCTAATTTGACTATACACAGACGTATGAATGAACTGTCACATTGACAAAAAAATCAAAACAAATTCAAGAATCACTTACACTTACATAGTGACACTGCTCTAGGGCACTTTTTTAAATTAGCAGGGTTATTTCTATATTTTTAAATGGATGACATGGATACTTATCTTTTAGCCCAATATCATCCTTACTCTGTCTTTTTATTGTAGTTAGAAAGAGACAACTTCGTTTGGTGTGAAATTAGGCACACGTAACGATAACTACACGAACTATCGAGTTAACGTTAGCGAGAATAGTAAACGTTTATGTGACTCATGGTACGAGTTTAATCAAAAACTATTCGAAGGACGTTTACTCGCTATCGACTGTAGAACGTAATACGAGTTTTCGATAGCAACTCATGGTAGAGGTACTGTAGTAGCGAAACTCTGGCAACGAAATAAAGTTCAATTTCGTATTAAATATCACGATTCCGCCACAGTTTCGCGGTTTCGCGGTGGAGGTGTGCTACCGGCATCAAGCATTCTCCACGCCGCCCTGACGTTCCAAGTATTGCAAATCGTTTCCTAAGAACCATCAGTGCCATCACAATCATATCTCCCGACGCTCCTTTGTACGTCGTTTAGCATTTCAATGCGATCACAATACGACATGCTATATGGCTATAATGCGATCGTGGATCATTACCGGTTCGACATTGATTCAGATTCGTTTCGGAGTGAAGGTTGCTGTCATATGTAAGGACATGCTTTTTATGGAGTTGCACGCTTAGAAAATTGATTATCGTAATAGGATTGTGATATTAGTGCACTTATAAGTGTTTTTCTAAAATATTTACTTGGTTTCTAACCCCCCACCCAAAAAGAGGGGTGTTATAACTTTAACGTATGTATGTATTTGTGTGTTTAATGTATCTGTGTATCTGTCTGTGGCATCGTAGCTTCTAAACGAATGGGCCGATTTTGATTTCGTTCTTTTTGTTAGAAAGGTGACTTAATCGAGAGTATTCTTAGCTTGGTTTGATGTAAATCCGTTAAGCCATTTTAAGAGTAATGAGCTCTAAGAAAATAGAGGTCCCCATTTTGTCGGGGGTTTTTTAACTCTGTTAGAATATAAGCTGATGTAATTTAAGCTTTGTTTTCAAAATTACAATTTTGAATGTGTCTTTCGAGACTTTTGTGTAGGTTGTATTTTAATAATTGAACTTTTTGTACCTGATTCATAAAACGCACTAAACGAAGCACAACTTGTCCACGTGAACTTTCAAATGATCCTACTATTTATAGTGTTCTTTTTTGACTATTATACAATCGTTAGATAATGAAAATCCATAATGAGCGAGTAAATTACAAGTAATAATGAGTCGTGCACTAATTATTTAACAATTGTTATTGTTATTGAATTACTTATTCTGCATCATCATTTAATGACTCAGACTGTTTGTTAATCGATTAATTATCTCTTCCGTTAGATCATGTAGTACATTCATTCAAATCATTCATTCATTGAAATTACATACATATAAGTACCTATCTACTTATGTATTAGCTTACCTTTTTCCCGCGTTCGTCCGCAAGAAATTTTGTGTCATTATTCCCTTGATAACCCTTGAAAAGTAAAAGGTATAGTAAAAGTGGTATAGTGCATTGGGGTTATTCTGTGTGCGGGGCAATTCCGTAAAACAGGTGTTTGTGCCCATTCATAATGGCGTCACGCCACCATTTCTTTTAAAAACAGAACTAAAAAGTTCCCCTGCTTTATCGACAGAGTTAACAACGGCGTGCCGTTCTAGAATGGGCATAAACGCCTGTTTTACGGAATTGCCCCGCGCACGGAATAACCCCAATGCACTATACCACTTTGTCGGTTGTCAATAAAGTTGATTTTTATTTGTATATCTATACCAGTAGCCAGGTATCAGGCTCTTATTGGCAACCGACGAAGTGGTGCCTCGTCATCGTAGTGGCTAGCACATCTTGTAGTTTCCCGCTTGTCGCTCAGTGCGTCTTTATCGTTACAGACAAGTTAGAAAGGGAGATCCGAATGACAAACAAGTCGCGGACCACTTTCTTGTGCTAACCGTTCTGGTTAAAACCTTATCTTTGGCTTATGTCGGATTTCACCAACCACTTAACATACGATTAGAGTGTTAACAGCTGTCAAAATGTATGAACTAACAGTCGATTAACATTTAACATGGCTGCCTACGTACCTACTAAATTATGTTTTACGGTTTAATTATGGCGTAAGAAAAAGACACAAACAAAAAACTCAGTTAAGCATGAATAATATTTATGATATTACGTACTGATTTCGAATAATTTCGAAAGCCTCTGAGACAGTTATAAAAGGCTGTATTTTTTTAACTACTCTTAAAGCTGATACCAGAATATTTAAGTAAATACAATTGTTCCTGCGAAAGGGCAGGATCAGTCATATCGATAATGCTGACTACTATACTATAAATTCAGATTCAGATTTTATTATTCAATATAAATTACAGTATAAATTGCACTTCATGTCAAATTGAGATTGTCAGTAATAGAAATTACACATTAGTTTTAACCGACATAAAAAATGTACAAGTAATATCTGTTCAACGACATTTTTTCTCCAGATCTGATGCGGTACGCAGACGCTTATACTCGTATAAACATGTCTTAAACTTGTACTTCACACGAGACCGATCGCCTTAACTTGTTCTATCCCTCCTGATATCATCTATACATGTATGAGGACTTGTATGGCTGTCCATCCGTCCGATTTAAGCCCCTCGACACATCTCCACACGCCGAGATCATTGTCTTATTAGGGATAAGCGATGCTCTTCGTCACGACCGTATATTTTTAGAAAATAACGCACTGAGTATAAAAACGCGCGTTTTTTTATCAGCGGTTTTGTAGATTTGTAAAGAGGCAATAAGGTAAATGAATTCTACTTTGGTATACAGAGTTAAAAAAAATGGTATTGTTGCTGTGAAAACTAGCCCGATTACCTTTAACAGAAAATGTCACTAAATATGAGTCTATCAGTTGTATCTGTATACAGGCTTAGACTTAGTATTTAGTATAGTACTCAGTATTTAGTCTAAGTCCTACTAGACTCACTCGATTTGTGTTTACTTATACTTAGTGTTTGTAGTTTGGGGCCAAATTGAACCTAAGTAGTGTGGGGTGTTCTTTTTGGTTTGTAGTGGACTGCAACAATAAATATAAGTAAACACAAATCGAGTGAGCTTAGTAGGACTTAGACTAAATACTGAGTACTATACTAACTGCCGCACTCAGAGACGTCAATTAATTTTTAAGTTTGATTAAAGTTGCTGCGTCTTATTCTATTGCTATAGCATAGAAAGTGACAGCGGCAACTTTAATCAAACTTAAAAGTTAATTGACGTCTCTGAGTGCGGCAGTTAACCTACTAACCTAATGAGGTTAACTACAAGTATTATATGAATTTGTATCATCGAATTACAAAAACAATAAGAAAGTTTTGTTTTGTTATTCGGCTGCTGGATTGTGGTGGGTTATCGAACGCCTCATGTTAACTTACATAACTGTAACCTGTAAAAATAGGGATTCAGAAAAACCCAGCGATTTTTTAAATCAATGCGTTAGACTGTTTATGCATGCAAATAAGCAATACGAGTACATGTACAATGTAGTCGTGTTCCGTTAACTCCTAAGTATTTTGCATCGGCTGATCATTGTTTTAGAAAACAAAAACTCGTTGGTTCATGACCAGTTCAAATAACGATCTCTTTGTTACGGTACACGTACCTACGACGAAACATAAAGAATAGGTTGGTAAATCAAAGGAGTTTTTCAAGTTACTATTGAATTTAGCATCCTTTTTCAAATCTAAATCAGATTTAAAAAAATAAATTTCTATAACATGTTCAAAACGAATTTATTAAATTAATCTTTCGTACCATTTTATTTAATTGTCATCCAGTTCTGAGCTATGTAAAGCTTATCGCTAAATGAGTTTAAAAAATTCTGTAAAATTTGTACCGAACAAACAAACAATCATACAGACAGACAAGTTCCAAAGCTAGATAATAAAATTTAAAAATAAAGGTTAAAGGTAACTTAAAAGTGTTTAAAAGTTTTTTTCTTATCTTACTTTGAATAGATGATCCCAAGATAAGCCCTTTCGAATACACTTCCACCCTGTGCAATCTTTTGTGCATTTACCCTTCTTACACACTCAGCTGTTCGAATGTGCAGGTTTCATCACGTTTTTCGTTTACCATAAGAGCAGGAAAATGTACTTAAGTTAGAAACATATTTTACATGGCCACCTCTTGGATTCGAACTCGGTAACTTACGTTCACAAGTCCACCGTAACCCACTACGCCACCACTCCTCGTGTCTGATTAGGCGAAAGAGCGCGAAACAGAATAGCACCCTAAAACACAATTATAGATGATGACCTAGGTATAGACAGACTCGACCTACGCTCTTGACGTATGCTCTAGGTTATTCCTAAAATAGAACGAAAGGGATATCGCTAACGAAGTATCGACATTTCAGATGGCCTAGCCAAGACACACGGTCGGGCGGTTGGGCCAACCGAGAGGGACGCAGCTATCTGTCAGAATGAGATGGTAATATATACGTCACGTTCTTACAGATAGCTGCGTCCCTCTCGATTGGCCCAACCGCTCGATCGTGTAGAAGGGGTATTACGCTAACTTAACGATTTTCGAAAATCGACAAAATGTATGGAATTGATTGAAATTTATGGACTTCCAATTCTAATACTGACCTTTCATCGTTCCAGAAAGACGTGCAAGTCATGCGGCTGCGATCGGCTCCAGCACTCCGTATACCACGAGGAGCTGGGTTCAGTTCGGGATCGCCTAGGGCTCCGGGAGACGCGAGCCCAGCTCGGATACGACACCCTCCCTGGACTGACAGCCAAGCAGGTAGCCACATATGTGACAGAGCTACAGAATACATAAGAGTACAAGTACAGAAGGCGCAAAATAAATCAGCGTTTTGTTATGTCGAACGTCCCTACACTTTCCTTTCTATCGCATAAATTCATACCTATTCATTCTCACGTAATCCAAACCATTGAAAAAACCTGTAAAGCGGACACCGCCGCGCCAATTTCTTGTAGTTTCGCGCCTAAAGTGCAGAATGCGCCGTGTCTGGTAGAGTCATGCCGTTAGGTACGGGCCGCAGCATGAGCTGGCGCCATCCACGACCGGAAGGGACTTGGGCCGTATGCATGATAGATAAATATGTGACGTTCTCAATATAAAGGGACCTTATGGAGGAAGGCAGTTACGCTCTTATTCTTGTAACTATACGTATACTATGGTAACAGTTCTAAAAACGGCGTAACCGCCTGCCTCCATAAGGTCCCATTATATTGAGAACGTCACATATAAAGAATAAGAACATCAGAGAGTACCTAGCGTAGTATTGTAAGCGTGAGTGTGAACCATACTCCCCTTCCGATTTTTCTATAATCTTTTTGATCTTTAAAAGCTGGTATGTCCTTATTAAAATGATTGATTAAAATTTAAAAAAAAAACTATCTTCAGACGGAGCTATACTGGTCTTCGTTAGCAGACCGAGAGCCCAACGTAGGTGGCGCCACCGGCGCGGCAGCGTGGCGCGAATGGCGCACGCGTGCCCTCGCCACGCAGCTGCCAAAACAAGACTTGGCTCTATCGCACACACGGCACATTGAAGAGGTGCACCGCAAGCAGTTCGAGGACTTCGTTGCAGCGAGAAATGAGATAGCACTAGATATTGGTACGTTTATGGATGTACATAGTGGAGCCCTCTTTACTATTATTGCTTTTTTTAATAAACTTCTAAGAAAATGCTGTCATTTTCTTAGAATCAAAGACTGGCGATTCTCTGCATCGTATACTTACGTAAATAACCTGCCAATCATACACAAATACAATACCATTTATTTGATTGTATAATTTGCAACCACGTCTGCGCTGTAAAAGCTTGTTGATATAGCGCCATCTGTTGGCGAGTAGATAAACTAAATATTTGGTTTCAGGTGTTGCTGGTCAATATAATGGCGCTCCAATCGACTGTTTAGGTTGTGATAAGCCTATTCGGAACGGGAGCATAACCGTACAGGCGCCGCGATTGGGCGAAGAAGTAAGTTACTTTTATAGAATATGAAATATTATTTATAAGTAAATTACCATCTAAATACATAAAAAAAGAAACCGGCTTATAGTTCTGCTGGTTGTCGCTAGATGGCATTTAATGCGTCTTTCACTGCAGTTTGCTTGTTGTTCTTCTACTCGCCGCTAGATGGCGTTAAAGTAAACATTTGATATAAATGTTTAATTATTAACAAAAACAAATCTAATTGCAGGCATTTTTCCATCCAACTTGCTTCTGCTGCACAGAATGTGATGAACTGCTGGTGGAGCTCTCTTACTGCGTGCTGGACGGCCGACTCTTCTGCGTCAGGCATTATGCCGAACGCCTGAAACCAAGATGTCATGCTTGCGACGAGGTCAGTGTCCTTATAAACACAATAATACATAGACATGGAAAATAAATATTGGCGATTTTGTCTCTTCATTAAACACGACTTGCAGCGATGGTTTCGTCAAACTGTTAGGATTGGAAGACCTTCAAGAATAAAGGAAACCAGGGCTTACACAGACTTTATCACGCCCCGTACCTATTATGGTCGCCTTTACTAGGTAGATAAATGTTGATAAAGCATCCGTGACTCTCGCTCTCACGGCTCAGAAAGAGACAGTAGTTTTATCTACATTTATCCAGATCGATATATACCACCACATATATAGGCGCTTTTGACAAATTCATCGTTTGTAACTTAATCTTTATGGAGTAGGGTCCAGCCTTACGTTAACATCTCGTACTCGTACGTAGTGTGTAGGTATAATAATAGTCGGACTCGTGCCCTGAGGGTTCCGTACACATTTGGCTGGTTTTTAGTATTTGTTGTTATTCTATAGGGTTTGTTCTATAATCATACCTAATTTGACGCTTGTATGTTTTACTGTTTTTACGATACAACAAAAATAAAATACGTTGAAAAAAACCGTTTCATGTGTGGGGACCCCCTTTATTATTTTTTATTTATTTATATGTAAATCCGCTGTAATAACTTTCAAATTCAAATTCAAATATTTATTCAGTAAATTGGCCACATACGGGCTCTTTTACACGTCAGTAACACATATTCTGAAAAAAATCAACCCGCTATTTATTACGGTTCAAAGGATACAGCTCTTTATAGTTAGGACAGACAGATAGACAGACGGACGGACGAACAAAGTAGGCATATTAATAGGGTCCCGTTGGGCGCCCTTCGGGTACGGAATCCTAAAAAATACGTCAATCGTAACTGACTATAAATCACCATGTGGTGCATCAATATTTGTGCTGATACATTTATTGGCTTTATTACTGCACCTATAAACCCAAGAATTATCTGTACGCAATCGACAAATAAACGTCGCTAAACTACATGGATTGGCCAAAACCTCCTTTCGTATAGTTGGCATGTTCTTCTTCCGTTAAAAATACAGGTTAATAGCTCCCGGAACATCCAATAAGTGATTATATCTATTTATCAGTTTCACCATCTTGGATCTTCACCAAATCGATAGCACCGTAATCATAATTACTTAACACTGTAAATGAATCGTTAAGAAAATAAATTAAAAGAATGGGGCCAAAGTCATTAACATTTTTATTATCACCATAATCATTAATATATCTACTGATCAATACTTGTTTCCGCTCATGTGACATAGACCGAAATAGAAAACGTAGTGTGGTCAAAAGGGATCAGCTCGATCCTGCCTGTAGAGTAACTGAACTTTAAATTCCAAAAACTTTTTTTCGCAAGTAATTTCGCAATGTACCTTTTGGCACCTGACGTCCGTTTAGAATATTAAACTGCTTCTATATTGACCAAAACCTAAATTAAATTAGTTAAACTCTTTTTATCCGTGCTTTTCGGTTGATTATTTCAACTAAATGTCGCAGATTTTTCGTTTCGTCGCAAGGACAAAAGCCACAGCAGCAATTTTCGTTTTATTGTGGTCTTGAGTCTCACCTATGTCAGATCTTTTGACATTATGAAAACTAAATACCTCCAGGGAATTGCGTTGTCCAAACTAAAAAACCTGCGTACGGTACACGTAGGATAAAATGTAAAAGCACCGAGGCACAGATTATATACTAGTTAGTTACCGAGGGTTATTTTTTTGCGTTGAGGTAAAAATATTTTATCGAACACAATGATAAATACCAAAAAAGTAGGTAGTTACCTAAGGCCAGGTGAGTCCGCGGGGCGCACCTAAGAGTTCGGGAAGTGTGCTGGCAAATGTCAGGCGGCCAGGAATAGCGCACGCGTCGCTTTTTGTTTGGGATACCTTCAATTTGGACATGCGCGCGCGCCGGTTGCGTAATTTGCGATATTATTATTTATTTATAATATTTATACTCTATTGAACCATTTCAAAGTTTTCGCAGGTCTCAAAGCACGCATGCTCATTAGTAGCATACTCAACGGTTCAATAAAAGATAATATTTTACGTAGTCTCTACATCACACTAGAAATGTACAATAATTCTTGTTAGACAAGAGTCAATTTTGACGTTTCTAAGCATATTTTTTAGAGATTAAGTACATACTTTTTCGAATTGGACCTAAGCAAACTACTAATGAGAATCATGTCTAAGTTTTATACCATTCCACCATAAAGTTATACAGACCTTTTATGAAGTCACATCGTACGAAACAAACTACTTAGGATGTGAATACATAAACGATATATTAACCACCCGTTAAATATTTTGTGACTCTGCCAACAGGTTAAATGAATGCCATATTGTAATTGAACTTAGAACAAATGATTTAGACCACCTTATATTTCCTTTTATAATTTATGCCAAGGGTGTAATGGATTCTCCATAATGGACTAAGAATAGACATTAAAGTTCATCTTGTATAAAATGACGAGCACAGAACCCAACGCAACCATGGCCCGACACAGACTTGACCACGCCGTGAACCTATACATTAGTGCATTTAACAAAGAAATAATCAGGACAAACGCTGATTACGAAAATTAGAACTTCTGTTGATGATTTCAGAGTTCATGTTTCAACAAATGATATTGAAGCCTAGCCTATATTTTAGCCCTAGTTTACATTCGAGTGGAGCCACAAATATTGTTCTAAATATAAACGGAACTTTTCAATAAGTATTTCTAACTGCCCCACGCAATAACTACATCTTATTCTGGTTTGCTGTAACGATATCGCAACCATCTCGAGGTTTGTTCAAGTTCTGTATATTATCATGAGATTGCAAATGTCCAAGGCCCACTTACCATTGGATAGCCTGTGGGCTCATTTGTCTGCCCTACGCCAAAGTATCTTTACTTATATCAAATAACGTGTACGAGCTGATATTTATGGTTTATGAGTTCCGTTACAGACTCATAGATAACCGAGTTGACAGCGAACATCTTTAGATTGCATTTTTGACAGTGATTTCAAAGTAATATGCCTTAATAATAAAATACAAAAACAGAATCATCATTTTACTTAAGAGCTGCTCCCCTAGGCTTGTCCTGACTTATTACCTTTTATTACTAAGCGACTATTTCGATTTTCACATTTTTATAGCGATTTTATCAAGGCGGAATACTTTTATTTTAAACCTTAAGCGTTACGTCTTACGTTAGAATATGGAATAGCTGTATACATTTTCCTAGCACCTGTCAAATTTTATCTCTTGTATGCATGCTAAGGGGCCAGGGCTATTTGTCGGTGGAGTAATTGCCACTTTTCTCTATTCTCTCACCTCCTTATACGACACGGCATTGACCTTCTGACTTATTTGGCCAAAGTAACTAACCCTATGTCTTCCTCTTCCTCTTTTTCCTTTGGTGTTGGCGGAGAATGGAAAAGATTACTAGACGGAAAAGAACACCAACGAAGAGGTTCTAAAGAATAGAAAAGACAATTGCTAAAACTATGGAATGTAGAAGAGAATAGATGATGGGACACCTGGGGGGCTACTTTGAAAATCGAAGTTCGAAGTTACGTTAGCTCCTTCCCTGTCTCACGATTTAATCACGAGTGAAAGGGATGGTGCCTCTGAACGTCCAAATTGAGTGCTTCGTGGTAAAACCCATCCTGATATGGCACAACAGTTTCTTTTTTAAACATTTTGGAGGGCAAAGTCGAAGGAATACCTACTTAATAATTACAATCAGAGCCTTAATATAACCTATAAATATTTTGATCCGCTCTATCTTCGGGAAACCCTGTACTGTACTGACATAGTCACAAGCAACGCTTACTTTAAATCGAGAAAATCATTGCGACAGATCTGTGCAGAATCCAGAATAGTGTCGCAGAACATCTCGGCTGACAAGATGAGTTACAGGATGCAACTGCGCTCGTTCATTCATGCAAATGCATTATTGCTATGCATACAATATGCATAACGTATAAATTTCTAATGCGCCACGCTCTACGTAATGAGATAAGCCGGTCGCACATTGCAAATTGCAAGTGATTTTTAACAGAAAAATACTGAACTACAGATAATAAAAAGTAGGTAAAAGTTATTATGGTGCCAGTCTAATCTAAGTTTTTTTTATTTTTTTTTCTTCTGGACCCGCACGAATGTAAACTAAGTTGACAATGTTGTTAAACATGTTTAGACTAATGTTGAAGTTTTAAAATAAGAATTTTTATAAGAATTCGTTCAACATAGAAAAAAGTATAAAGTCATGTTTATCAGCTATCTTATCCAGCTAACAGACTAGCTAGCTAGACTTTTCAATATATTGGTAACAGTATGCTCTTCACCTTCAAATTCTGTTTTTAAACCAAATCCCTCAGGTAGCAACAGGAACGTATTTCAATCGTGCGGAATTAGTTAATGAAATAATATGTTCGGAATGTGTTTACTGGTTACGTACAAAAATAAACTGGTTAACCGTAACACCTCCTCTTACCAGTTGCGATGGGCACGTCTGCATTATTGCTCGCTTTTCGCACGCAACCTTTTTGGTTTTGAATTTGTAAGTGGCCAGTGCGTTTGACGTGATTAAGGTAAGATAAAGCCAGTATCATACATAATGTAAGTGGCCAGTTTTGCGTGATGTCAGGTGATATTTAAAAAAAAAGTATCACAATTAAAAGTAAAAAACGGTTATTGGCAGGAACATACAATTTGACTTAAAAAAAGTAACAAAAGTTCCTAAAAAGGTTCAAGTTGGTTGTTAGTTAAATACAAGGGTTTTTGGACTCACTGTTGACTCCCATTCCGTCAGTCTGGTTTTGTTTGACAATGATCAGCATTTTGTCTGACATCATCAACGCATTTCATATTTAGTTTTCTGCGCCTTAAGAGACTACCCTGGTGATATCTAATGTCAAGTTTAGCATGAAGGCGTATTTCCTAAATATTAGTACATAATCGAGAATTGGCAGACCTCTTATGTACCTACTATTGAAATTATCTGTGACAGATGATTTATAAAGACGGTAACCCGACCTTAGTGGCCTATATCTAAAACGAGCCAATATTGCGAATAAGCGATCACATTGCGCAGGAGTCGTGTTTTATTTATCTGGGACATTCGGGGAGCTCAGTGAATATGTTATTAAGCAGACGGGTATCGGGGAAATAAATATGAAATCAGTTTTCTCGGAAGCTTGCAACAAGCAAGCTCGTTGTCGATGTTTTGATACAGAGCGGTTGTTTTCTTATATTTCCACAAATAAGAAATAGGACACGTACTTTAAATACTCAGCAGAAAAATGACAGATTTGACAGCTATTATTGGTCTGTAAATTGTTTTGTGTTGATGTGTTTTTTTTTGCGTAAATATAAGTTTCGGTTTAACAAAGAGCCTTTTTTGGCATTAAACTCTTTAGCGCTTCTTTTACTGCCGTAATAAATTTAAATCAACGCGGTTAGCCAAAACGAAATGGCCAGTAGGTACATAATACAAATATTGCTAAGTATTCAATTTCATAAAAAAAAAACTGTAGAAAACATATGTCTAACGCCAGACGTGTCGTGTCGAGCTTCTGTGATGTTTATCTTCTATGAAAACATGTTACAATTTATTCTCAGCAACCAAAAATTTTTCCCGACACCATGACAGCGCTAAGAATGCGTTCATCGATCTCCCAAATGGCGATCGATCTCTTTGAAGTCCGTCGTGTTGGTTTGTTTATAGGCTACTTCGATGTAATAAATATAATTGACGCACGCACACGACGACTTCCAACGACCAGGCGACGCCAGACTCAATCCTCTTTCGACAGTTACCGCGGACGTGTCTTCCAGGTTTAAAAAGTTAGCAAATTAAAAAGTGAACGCGTCTGAAGTGAGATTCGGAATTTGAATTTCGCGCGCGAACCAGCCTGTGTATTTTGTGACCGCGTTGAGAAACTTGGACAGGAATTTGGTGTAAGTTTGTTATTCATCATTTGAAATAAAATTTTATACTGCCCCCTTGTGTAAATTAACTTAAATAAATTGGTGTTCAAATTGGGACATCAAAAATTTTCATTTTTTATCTTTTTAAATATTTTTTCTTTAGTCTCAAAAGTTAAAAAAAAACCTTGCTCTATTATTAAGGTAAAGTGGCAGTGGTAATCTCTCTTCAGTTTTTATTTTCAGCTTAATGTTCAATTTCAATTAGATTTTTTTATTATAAAAGTGTGCTTGTTTGTATGTTCAACCTCTTTCTTGTCAAAACGGCGTGAAGTACAGATTTTCAAATAATTCCTTCCGAGATGTTTTTTCGGTACATACGAGTATTATGGTCCTCGAGTCGAGATACGGCCATAACGAATTTACGCGATTGAAGTTTTGGTCAAAAGTTACCTAAGTACCACTGTTATATTAGAACATTTAACATTAACTGGGGAAGGGATTTTTTTATTTTTTTATTTTATGTATTTTTTTTTTATCTACGTACCTACTCTGTTCTTAGAAAATTATGGCTTTAGTTGGAATCTCAAAACACTTTCCTCGATCGTAAAAATTTTAAATAAATTATTGTATTCTACCATCTCAAAGCTTTCTTCATCTGTTTCGCGCCCTAATTCAGCAAGTTCATTAAGCTATTAATAACTTGCTGGATATTAGTTGCATGAGGTTTATACACCTACGTTACCGGCTGCTCATCTGAATGTATTCGTACCGTCCATTTTTAATAAATCCTACTAAACTTGGTTAACTTATCTTTAGATGATAATTTAATTTCGAATATAAACTGGAACTTGATATTGTTTTAACGCCTGAAGAGTAAAATAAATCAGAACAATCAGATGCGGGACTGCACTTGATGGTTCAAACTTTAATCAGGGCTTTATTAAGGGTAATAACATAGTAGGCAGTGTGTTTGAACGCACCTCTACCGGAGAACGCAGGAATTAAAGTTTGATCTTACAACATAACACGCTACAGCAAAAACCGCGTTGGCTGATTGCATTACACTCTTTTAGTTCGACTACTCCACAATAGATGGCGCTGTGCTGTACGGACAGCAACCAGTAAATAAGTTATAAAAATATTTTTTCTTGCAGTGCTCATCGGTTGCGTAAATTTTTAAATTACAATTATTTACATATAATTGGTGAATGTTTCCAATAAATACAGTGAACAGATAGTAAACGATAAGGTTTTTATAACAAAAGTACAATAGTAACTATTTTTAGACCGTGCTTCTTTGCGTAGGTAGCACTGATCTAGGTAAACTTGGCACTGCGCTGAAGGAGGATTTATGGCAAATACCCCGAAACCGCCAACAAAGCGTTCATAGTTGGCTCCTAATTATAGTGTTTGACAAATAGTTTAATGAGATACTAAAGTATTTGTTTGTTACATTTATGAGACAGATTGAATGGGTTTCGGCGTAAATTATTATCTTTGACCTTGTCACTTTACCGTCAAGTTTAAACTGTCATATGAAAACTACCAATTATTAATGGAGTTAACACCTTGTTAATACTTAAATACAACTTTACACATATAACATTGATACACGTTCACTTGCTAAACACTCTTGCCGAATGACAGTTTTGGCAGCCGTGTCACTCAACTCCTTGGCATAATGACGCCGACTAATACAGCTGTCGCGAATATATTGACGTAAAATCTCAAACCAGTCACCCAATCTCTTCAATCTCTCTTGCCAGCAAGTCGTGACATGAAATAAAATTTTAAAAAAAATTGGTCCACAGATAGTCCATAATCTGGATTGACAATTGAAAATTTGATATGTCCTGAGGAAAAAGTGATAAACGACTTCTACGCGGACGGAGTCGCGAGCAAAAGCTAGTAATAAATAAACATAATTAAGATACGATGGAGACGATCTGTCTGTGACTAAAACTTCATCATTCATATCCGTTCAGCCGCTAAAAAGAAATCGTATTAATAGGCTTGGTATTAATCATTACATAAATATGTATAAGGAAAAAGACCGGCCCTTCAAGGATACTTAAAAGTCTTTACTTTTTGTTCAGTTGCTTAATACTGGTTTTCAGGCGCCATCTACCGCTCGCCTTGGGCAAGTTTCCAAAGTCCATACTACAAACAAAACTATTAACGAAACAAAAAACCTCTAAACATCATGTTTTTTAAACGTCAAATGGAATGACGTTCAAAACAATCGGCAAACGTAAATTAGTGATGTAACGAGCTTTTGGATTAAAATGACGGAATTAGACGTAGGTCTAATCGCACTGGCCAGTACGCGCGCAAACGGTCTCATGCCGTATGTGAAAATTAAAAAAGTTAACCACAGCAATATAAGCTGCGTTAAAAATTAGAATAACACGACAGCTCCACCATTTAATTTCTTCGATTAACGTTAAGTTAATGGTAGAATCGCGTAAACGTGTATGAATCTAGTGATGCAATCTATTTCAATAATGTAAATATTGCACGGCCTTCTTCATTGACTAGCGTAAAAAATAATGGGTGGAAAAGGCTGCCAACTGTCTACGTTTTAGTGAATGGGTGTTACGGCCTTCACCGACTACGCTGACCGAAATACAGTTATGTGTATAAACATAGTTGTAAAGTAGTGCGAATGCGTGTTCCGACAATTCAATTAGTTTTACAAAACTAAAATAATTTGTTTTTGAGCTTGGACTAAAATAAAAATAATAGTAGGTACTGCGGGTGAAATATTTTATTTTAAAATTACTTTTCTTTCTGTTCAGTGGCTCGTTAATTGAAGATGGGGTGGTAGGGTAGAGTCAATAAGGTAATTATGCGTAGGTACACATGTGTTTCATTGCCCCAGTAAGGTTTGCTCAACTTGTATCGTTTTGCTTTTCGCATAGCGTATCTCTATCGACGCAGAATAGTTAGTATTATCAATACTCTTTGATTTTGCAGTCGTTAACACTCGTCTAGGCCCACTTGAAGGGCGATTGTCGTCATGACTATGCCGACCAAGAAAATGCTTCTTACGCTTCGTACAAGTACTAATATTGAAAATGAGAATGTTTGTATGGATGTTTGGATATTTGTGTTTCAATCACGACTAAACGGCTAAACGAATTTGGATGAAATTTGGCACGCAGATAGTCTTTTCCCTGGATTGATACATAGGATACTTTTATCCCGAAATTCGGTAGTTTCCCGAGGTTAAAGCGATAAACGACTTTTACTCTCAATTTTACAGTCGCAACTTATTAAGTGGTAGGTACCAGTTAATACCTGAACATTGCTAAGTGAGAGCCCCCTCTGTGCAAAATTTCGTCATTTTGACGTCATCGGCACCAAAAGTTCGCCCCCTGTTTATCCTAGTTTAAATTACTTTAAATAAAGAGGGTATGATTGGTTCTCTGAGGCATAGCGCGCTCCTTTGCGCACGGCCCGTGCGTGACGTCACAGGGTATCGGGTTGCCCGCGCGCACACTTTCTCTCGCATTGACCTTGTAATTTTAGGTTATTTAGGGATTTGGGGAAACGTGTGGGCTTGGAATGGATATCACTGAATTTTATACTTAAAATTCCTCATTAAAAAAAAATTGAGGTTGTATCGTGTTAACAAAACAGGTGCATGTACTTAAATTCAATTAGGAGGTTTATGTGTTTTTATGAAATTGATCCTTCATTGCCTTCTGGTATAAATAACTGTGTTTTATAGAAGGTTAAAAACTTACGTAAGGACTTGATATTATTTCTTCCGTCTATAATTCGCGAAATAAATGTGCAAGTAGGTACCTACAATACAATTATGGAGGTAACTAGTGACCAAAGATCGGCGTCATGGAATTTTAAAAAGATATCAATTAAATAGTCTCCCAATTTGGAAAGTTTCTTTCTCAGCCTATCACTATAAATAATAATTGATTTCTGGGTCATACACAGTCACAGAAACAAAAGTTGTCTCTCCTGTTCTAGAAAATTAAGGACTTTGAAATAAAAATTTTCGGGTTACAATATATCCGCGTAATGGGAGTGTGGTGTAGTTTTGGCCTGTATCGAAATTATGAGTTAAAAACTCCCACGTCGTTAACTTTTAGGATCAAAAGGGACAATGTTGAACCTAAATCTGTGTATGACCCTTCTATCCGATAAAAACCGGTCAAGAACACGTTGGGCCATGCTCAGTGTAGGGTTCCGTTACCATTATTCTCATTGATCATTTGTATTTAGTCTTGCGCCTATTCTGTGTGTGGATATGATCACATTACAAGTAATTAATATTGTACGTTTTTTTAAGTTGTCAATTTCGTCACGCTTTTAAATTTTTCTGCACTGAAAAAAAAGGCGTGCCAATCGAGGAAGATTTTCAATTAGTTGACATAAATTGAATAAATTATAAAATATAGGTACCTAATGTACAAAATGTTAGTTACATCAACCAAAGCTGGTAGGTAGTCACAACAGCGAGGTCTTTTGTGATTCAACTTACATCTTAGTTGCTGTATCTAACATCTTGTCGGCTCGAATGGGATCAAGACGCTTATTTACAACAATCGCAATTTTGTTAGAAGTAACTAACTATTTTATTCAGTGTGTAACAAGTGGTAATGAATGTGATCATCACATAGTAGATAACAGTTCTTTAAAAGGTTTGCTTTTTACAATCATGAAGTTCTAATCATCAACATCGCACACAAACCTGCAAGTATAACTATGCAATGTATGGAATTTATTCCACACGACCCGAAGACGCCACGATGACGTCACGATTCTGCAATTAGAACATCGAAAAATAGTAAAGGCGTTTTGAATCGAAACTGATTCATTCAGGGTAATTGAGTGAATGACGTAACCGACCAATTTTAAAATAGCTTTTGACATTTCGAGTATTTTATCTAGGTATAGTATTTCCGTTTTTGGCTGGCCTCTCTTCTTAAGGAGAATAATGGGAGATGCGGCCAACCAAATATAGAAACAATTATATTTATCTAATTCGTTAATTACATTAACCCACCACAGAATAAAGGCCTACTCTCGGACGAAGTTCCAGTACTTCCAGTTTCACATCAACATCTCTCCAAAACCTTACACAAGAGAGACAGTCTCCACTTTAAGCACTTGAACTGTTAAATAAATTCGTTTTACTAAGAATTTCTTCGTTCTGTAAACGTTCCAGCAGTGAGATATCGAAGGTTAGGAAGGAAGGTTATAACTTGGGGGAGAGTGACGTATGTTCCGCTAAAGATACCTATTTCTCAACTAATAATGATATGATGACATGGCTTTCTATTCATTTTATTCATTAATAATAATAACAAAAATCCTTTTAACAAAACGTCGCACGCTTTTTATATAAAATTGTTCGTATCATCTCGCTAACCCCTCTTGCCAAATGTTATTTACACCATTGTACAAAGTTAAAGTCACCTTCGGAATAACTCTTTATGTCACTGCAGATCTTATGAAGCAATTTGGCCCCATGTCAAAAGAAAGTATTTCTTGCGTTTTTTAATCATTACTCATGTAAAAACACAAACAGTTTTTTTAATCTAGAAATCAATGACTCACCTTCGAAAATTATGTTTTACTTATATAATAAATTAAATGGGTGTTTTCGTGGAAAATTCTGGCTGTTGTCAGTCACTTGACAACAGTTTTATACAAAAAGTGAAACTCTCAGATCAGAAACAAGGGCCGAAACTATTCTACAGTAGGGCGCTGTAGAATAGTATAATATTCTACGTAGGTACTACTATATACTTATTTACAAGAGGCTACTTCTTACGTTCTACCCTTCCTCCCTTTCGTCCTGATAGTTCTCTTGAGAATGGCATCACATTACGCGATTAATCTAGTCCTGCTGTTTATAAAGGAAAAATAATTATCTTTATGAATTCACACGTCCGAGTAAAAACAAAAAAATAACAAACGAAACTAAATATAAAATTGATGATTTTGATAATGCTGTATATATCCAGCGGGGGTAACTTATCAAGTAATCTGAGTGTTTATTTGGCACTTTGCTTACAAGAATATAAGAATCAACTTATTTCGTAAATGCAAGCACATATTTTGCCTCTACCTAATATCGTGCGGATAGCGGAGTCGGACTTCACCGAACCGAATTCGCCGCTAGAGGCACTAGTGTAGCGTGAGGTCTCCGAAATGTCAAATTTAACTGTTTGTGGATGGGCTACGCGGGTTTATTTCTAATTAGAATAATGTTGTGAATATTTTGCAATACCTGAGATTAATTTTGTCAAATATGAGTTACGGGTCAATGAATGTCAGTGCTTTAAAAGCGGAGCTAAGAAAAAGAGGTGCAAAATTAAGTGGGCCAAAAGAAAAACTAATTTAGAAGTTTTTGTTTACTGTTTTCAAGTATGGCAAGGGCGTGAAAAAAGTTTTACGTCTAAATCATATTTATTTAGATGTGCTTTACTTGACGATTATAGGTTATTTATTAACCTATAAAGGTTTAGGTTTATAAACTTTGAAAGCTTATACTTCAGGGCCTTACTCTACAATGGCGCCAACTGGTGAACACTAAAACGATAGCCCTCAATGAATCTAGTTTATTAGTTGAAATGTACGTCTATTACAAAGTCGTAAAATCAAACAATAATATTAGAATGACTGAAAGGTCCAACTGTAGTATATTTACAGTATGTTCGATACGGCATTTCTATAATGGCGCGTACCTTCTTAGATTCATCAGGCTTCATTCCATTTTCAACTCTATGCCCTAGATACACAACCACGATGGCTGATCGGTCTAATATTGAAGAATACTCAAATCGGATTAAATTCTAGCCACATTTTTTCCAATCACAATTACAATTCTCAATCTTATGTATGTATGTACTTACTTACATACATAATTGTATTAAAAATATTTTAGTAAACAGATTTTTGGGCTTTAGGTAGTAGTAAAAATGAGCTTTTAAAATATCTTGACTTTAGTAATACGAACGTCATAACATATAAAACGCTATCAACACGTCGTGATATGAAACCAAAGCCTATGACTTTAATTCGAAAGCTGATGATTTAGTCGTTTACGCTCGCAATAATGTCACTGACAGTGAAACAACACCTCCCTTTAATGATACCTCAGTAAATAACGTTTCCGATCATAAGATAAATCAATGTACCTTCACATAAACAGCAGCCGGCCTTGTCGCGGGCTACAGTTAGCGCACCGAGCCCGCCTCAGCCAAACCCAATTCTAAAATTGGATACAATTCTTTGGCAACTAATATCATTTTAATTTCAGTTGTTCAATTCTTGTCCTGGCGTTACAGCGCTGCATCCATCCTGCTCCCGTCACCTTTAACTTCAAAGGAACCCGCCCCGTCCTGTCCTTAACCGAGTATATCAGTGAGTGAGTGAATATGGGGCTGGTGCTCTCGGCTATCATCTCGTACGCCGGCGTGTTGGAGGCGCTCGAGTGCCTGCGCCACATCCTGGCGGGCGTGCTGCCCGACGACGACCCTGACTTCCAAGACTTCATCGACTACTACACCCAACTGCTGCAGAAAAGCGCCAACCCCGGCCGCGTCTCAGACTGGACGACGCAGTGCGGACAAGGCTACCTCTGCCTTAACCACGACGAAAACGGGAAACTCTCACAAGCCGCTATCAAGTACTACGACGGCCAACCGAACTCCACTGCCTTACTTTTCTCAACCAAGATCTCGAGCTTCGGCCAGGAATCGGTCGAGAACAACGCCCACTCCAACGGCGACTACCGGACAGAAAGGTATACACCGACGCGGACCAAAACAATAATTACAAACGCGTCCGAGTCCTTCAGTGTGGGAATCAGAAACAGATCACCTACGTCTTGTGAAAACGTTTCAGATCCAAATCGTTTTTCGGAAAATTCTTCCGAGCGTGAGGAACGAGAAGCCAGTGAGAAATCCGATGCCAAAGAGAAATTGACTTGGCATTACCGTCCTAAGAGCCCCACCCCGCAAAACCTGCCCGAAATACATTTCCAGTCATTCGAAGAAGATAATAAAGGCAACGAGGGTTACAGCGAAGATTTTTTAAGGTTAATATTCATTGTTTGGACAGAGCACGTATCATGCGTAGTGTTTGCACCCCGATCCGCCGTCACCTAGCCCCTCATGCCGCACGGTAGACAGCTTCCGCTCATGGGTCCACCTGTACAGAAACCAACTCATATATTGTAAATTTGTTTAAGATCACTTGACGGAATAAAGTTCCGACCGTTGCAACGAAGTGACCCGAGTGGCAGGCGCAGAAGTTTCAAAAAGCGTCACTCGTCGTCGTCGACCTCGTCGCGCGAGTCACGAGCCTCGCGCGAGGAGGAACTAAAGCTGTTCACGTCACTCGAGGAGGTCGAGTTCGAGCGTATCGCCCAAGAGCGTGCGCAGGCCTTCGGCAGTGCGCCTAATCTAGTCGCACGTTCTTATTCCAGAAGTCGGTCGCGGGAGCACTCTAAGGAGCGCAGGAACGAATGGAGCTCGGAACCCTCGGCAGACAGCTTGCCGGAGGAGGAACCGCCCAAGCCGAAGCTGAAAGACCTGTCCAAACTCGGCTCCTTCGAGGAGAAGGAAGAGAAAGAGAAAGAGGTAAACGAGGAAGAGGATGAAATAGACGATTTCTGGGGTAACTCCGGGGATTAGAGGACTAACGCCGCACGCTGTAACGAGCTTCGATGAGCATGACTGAATTTGGAAAATTAAATTTTATGATTCCCCTTGTGTGTTTTTCTTTACTATGAATTCTCACGTAGATCTAAAATGGACTGGTCGGCAAATACTTAGCTTACCATAAAAGTAATAGAGCAGATCTCAAGGTTGCTTTTAGATCTACATGAGGTTAAAGTTAGAACCCTTTTGAACAGGATCCAAATTGTAAGCTTTAATGTTTGGCTTTGTAGATGTCACGATGAGTTCAAATCCTACAGAGCTAGGCGAGACTTGGTCTTCGATATCATAACAGTTGGGCGCCGAAAATAGCCGGCGCAGGGTAGACCTCGACCCACTTGCGCGTGCGCAGTCAGACTCTGTCAGACGCACCGATCTGCCTTTATAATGTCACTTGTCAGACATTGGGTTGCGAAAACCAGTTACTCTAGAGATGATACTCAAAGAGATAATGCCGAGTAGTATGGAAGAGCTACATAACAGATACAGTGCCATCTTAGTAGGCGCCTGGGTTTTGAATTAGATATTTCCATTGATATACCTACACGTATACGTAGTATTTCGTTAAACCCGGCGCTTAAAATGCACCGATGTAGCAGATTAAATTGAATCTAAAATTGCCTTATTTATACCTAATTTCTACACTATTGTACATTATAAACTACACTATAAAATATTTATAGTTATTTTTCCGATTAAATCTTATCATTCTTTTAAGACGAAGGGTAAAAGAATTAAATTTCTTCTGATTAATTTAAACTAGTTCACCACAAGTTGCTCTTGGTGTTTTTATGGCAACACTTCCCGTGTGTTGCATTACGATCCCACTTCTGTAAATGACACCAGCCTGCGGTTTCGTTGTATTGTTTTTTCCGACAATACCTTCACCGCGTACGACGCGTGGGGGTTCATGTTTCCTGAAATATTGTCCGCCAATGAAAATATAATATTTATTTATGTGACTGACAGTTTCAAGAATTGCTTCTAATTAGGAAACGCATAATAGCTAAGGTGTGTTGAAAATATGTTACGACCTTGTTTTTCTTAACGTATACGCTATTTGTAAGAAAGGAACGAAACATACAACAATACAATACAAAAAAAAATCTTTATTAAACACTTCATACAGCAAGGAATACAATAAAACAAATGTAAGGTACTTAGTAAGTCAACAGAGTTTACCTATAGGTACTAATATTATAATAAAGAGGAAAGATTTGTTTGTTTATTTGTAATAGATAAACTCTATAACTACCGAACCGATATTTTTAATAATTATTTCACCATTTGCATTAGAATGCTAAGTACATTATCCACAAGTACATAAGCTAAGCAGGTATATTTTAATTCGTGCGTTTCAAAAATTTGCGAGCAAGATTTGAACCGCTTCCCGGTGTTCGATTGAGCTGAAAGGAATACATATGTAAACCCGATGACAAGGCAATATTATGGTGTCAAATGGCTGATCTGATGATAGGGTCGGAAGGTGGCAACAGGATCTCCGCTGTACTTAACGTAGACCAACCGAGTTGGGACTCGTTAGTTTGGTCTTGATAAGCAGATGATGATCGTGCAAAAAAAGTACAGTCGGCAACAAAAGCTTGTCCCAAAATTGTAATTTTGACAGAAACTTATATATAATAAGACTACTTGTTGTTGTCTCTTTCTGCATAACAGTGACGGGTTGGGAGTAAAAAAGAGCGCTATTACGTTGTAATTTTTTACGTGTGTTTAATTATTAGGTATTTTAATTCAAGATTTATTTTCAATCAATCGAAGTGAAAAGTAGAGTGTTTAAATCGAGACTAAAAAGCTTTTTGGTCGGGTGGATAAATATATCATGTCACAATGGCTTACTTTAGTCCCTAATTGAACAATCTTCTATTCATTATGGTCAGTTTGTTTTTACGGTAATGGTCCTTGATTTAATGTATTATGAAAACGACAGACCTTCTTTCCGCTTCGCGAATTACAGGGTAATGCCCTTTTGAAAGCTCTGAAAGGAGCTTCGTCAGAACTTTTTGAAGCCACGAGTTGAAAAGTAAATTCCCTAAATTACACGGTTTTCGCAAGAATCGTGGGGTTTCGTGTTTCTTGTACTTACGCTTTTCATGTTTATATTATTTGTTATATTCATGATTATGAGACTGTCGTCAGAATTAAGGGTGTAATTTGTATAAGGGTGTATTTTGTCTTCGGTAAATATAACTGTGGATAAAACCAAGATAAATATTAACAGACTTTAAACGTTTTAAACAAATAAAGCGAATACGTCTAACGACTTTCTATATTAAATTTGTGGAGATTTATCTCTAGAGGCAAAATAACAATTCATTTTTGCATATGCTATTATTCTTTTCTTTATCAAATAATATCAAAAATCAACGTCAAGCCGGAAGGGGGAGATAGGGCAAGCGGTGACAGTTATCAGAAAACAAATAAAGTAATTTTTTAATTTTCTGATAACTGTCACCGCTTGCCCTATCTCCCCCTTCCGGCTTGACGTTGATTTTTGGGACACCCTGTATTGCCTAAATCGCCTTACATCATTGCACAGTTGATTCTCTCACAGTTTTATTTACCTAAAGTGAAATTTATGTTAGGTAGTTTATTCATGCATTCTTATCCACGTCTTGTAACACAAGGCTGAATCGTTCAGCCATGCCTCCGTAGCCGTTAATCACTAGACGCATACCCCTTTCTAATCTATTTCCGCACTGGAGCGCCTGGGTATATTTAGACCGCCTAAGTGTTGCCAGCCAAAGCAAGACTAAGGTAAACAGAGACGTGTGAATAAAGAACTAGACTTATTCCAAATTCCCAACATCTCTAAGATACAAGAGTAGCTATCTACAGCGGCCGTAAATAATACATTTGATCTAGCACCGACCGTCGCAAATTAAAATACTGATAGCAACTTACTCATGTTTATTTTAAAAGATTACGTTGGAGTTATTAATGCTAGTAGTTTCTCGGACAACAATAAGCTTTACGTCTTTGCACACGATACTCGGTTTTGGATAGACATGACCGTGACCAAGTGGAATTCTTTGAATTGGATTACTCGAATTACATATGTTCTTACTGGCTTTTGCCCGCGACTCCGGTCCGCGTAGAAGTCGTTTATCGTGTACTCCACGGGAACTATCAAATTTTCCGGAATATAATCTATCCTATGTCGTTCCCCGGGACTTAAACTATCTTTATACCAAATTTCATCTAAATCGGTTCAGCGGTTTATGCGTGAAGAGGTAACAGACAGACAGACAAGAGTTACGCATTTATAATATTAGCACCTAGGGATTTTTTTAAGTTATTCTTCAATTATAGAGGGAAAACGAATGCAACACGTAATGTCTAGCTAAACCAGTCAATAAGTCCAAAGATAACCAGTACTGTATCATTCGGAGGTATTATGTATGTATGTAATCTCTTTATTGCACATAAACAGGTTATCCTATTATATTGCATCATGCTGAGTGCATAGAAACGAGTGGCAGCTATCAGCTAAAACCTTTCTTATAGACTAATAATTATTTCTACCGATCATTTAAATCAGAGTCTAGAACAAGCTTCTTGACATAGGACCATTATTGGCATTCAATTTTCAAATTTTTTTTGGCCGCACCCAGTGATTTTCGAATTATCACCTATTAACTCATAACACTTATAAAAAACTCGTCGAATAAACAAATATAACACAAGGTTGAACATGGGTCCTCCCAAAAACCCGACTAAAATTTTCCAGAACAAAAGTACCTGAGCATCACTTCAAAGAACTTGTAATTATGATATCTATGATATACAACGGAAAAAACTATCGTTATTTTCTACCCACGCGAATTTTCATTGTAACATTCATTGGTAAGAATTGATATATTTACGACTTTATTATTGACCGCTACGTATATTCGGCAGGCCATCCCAGGTGTTACATATCTTAGTAACTGTAAGCGTAAGAAAGAGTTAAAATAAAATACCTATGTACCTATTAAAGAAATGGGTGGTTGAAAATATGAATAAACTGGTAGAGAATGCCATTAGGCATTAAGTTCACCTTTTGTACTCAAATTTGTATTTTTGTGCAACAAAGATTAAATAAATAAATAATAAAATAATTAAAGTCGCCTCCCCCCCTCAATTATTACGTCAGCCGAAAGACATCAACTGTTAAGTATGGGACTTATGGGTATTTCTCATGTCGCCCCAAATTTTGACTCTTACGGCGCTCACATACACTAGTACATGAGTACTATGCATACTTTTCTATTCAAAACATTTATTAATTTTCCATGATTATCGTACAGTTTCGCAAACACCCGAACTCTAGCACGTGGACAAAGTCGCGGGGTGAACTTGAGTATAAATAGCCGTGACCGACCGAGACCTTGCGCAGACGCCGACCGCCCGAAGGCTGCGCGGGAATCGCCGAACAAAACGTCAATAGTTAGAAAGTAGCTGCCAGCTAAAAGTTACCTATTGCAAGCACATTTATCGCAAACTAGAGCGGGTGCCTGGGCTTCTCACGGGAGCAATTTTACCAATGCTAATTAGTCATCCATGTCAACTAAAATGATAATTAAATAGTCATCCATCCATCCAATCAGCGTGTGTGCCATCCATGTAGGGGAGACCGGGTATGGTTGTCTCACGGGTTGGTTGTCTCAGCAGCTATAAAAGAATACTAAACGAAGAATTAAGTGAATCGATTGTTGAAAGACGGAAAGATATATATCTCTTACGTTTTTTAATTATTTCTTCGTTTAGTATTCTTAATTGGCTGCTGTGAGAACCATACCCGGTCTCCCCTACTGTTGGATATAGCTTAGACCTCTTCATTATCACGCCATTCTCCTCGGTCCTGGGCTAATCGTATCCACCCTAGTATCGTCCGGGACATATTATTTAGGGGAAAACCGGGATAGTTGCCATACGTTTTGAAATCACTCTATATTACTCTCAGTACAAGATGAGAAATACTTTATTTATAAAACTGGTCGGTACTTTGGTTTTTCTATCTACTTTATGGAAAGTAAAAAAACATTATCTTTAGTAATTCCAGAGTATTAGCGATTTTGGCGGACCTCTATATTTTGGGACATCTATCCCACATAGCGGATAGTTGCCTAATCCATATAAATTACGTTTGGGATAGATGCCCCGCTAAGAAACAGGACATCTATCCCTCGAAAATTTGGATCGCATTTTGCCTTCCCATTCAATCGCACAGAGACATGTGACACGGTGAACTTAGTGGTAGTTGGAGAGTCTTTCGATAGAATAATAAAATAGCAGCGATTCATCCGCGAAACTAGAGTAATTGCAATCGGGGCAACCATATCCCGGTTTTCCCCTACTCTTTAGCACATTCGCTGCCGCTTTACCTAATAATGTGTGTAATTTTGACACACCGTGTGTGTCACCGGCGCCCGATGTGCTATGGCACATTGCACAGCACAAATTATGCTCCTTTTATGGACTGTGCAAGTGATCTTGAGGTCATATTAGAGGTGTCATGTTCCAGGCAATGAGCTAAGTGCTATAGTGCTGTCCCTTTCACTGCCTAGAGTTTGGCAGGTTTTGACACTTCACAATACGGCCCCAGGATAAATTTGACATGGCCTAAAGTAGCGCTAGCAAAGTTGACTGTAATTTTTTTAAATTGTATGGAATTGACTTAGGCGAGCACACAAGCTCTTACGTCAATCCTATTTTGTTTCATTCATTCGCTCATTTCATAATTAAAACTATACTCTTTGATTTTTGCAGTCGTTAACATTTGTAGAATCCAACTTGTTTAGGATCATGGCGATCGGTTTTCTTAATGGCTACGTTAAATATTTTGCTTAGCCAAGAGAAGTCAAGAAACCAACAAGCATAACACAAAACGATTGAAAACCATAGCGTTAAGGAAATATCGAATGTATCCCCTGGCCGTCTAAGTTATGTTATGAGTCTTTGAAGCGTTAGGCTAAGTTAACAAAGGTAATTATTTGAATATAGGTAATTTATCTTCAAGCCCCCAAAAAAACCATGAAGGATAAGAATCAGTTTATCACCGTCTATAACATAATATTGTAGGTACACATTTATACATATACTCACCAGGTTAAAAACGAATGCTGTAGGTACTGAAATTCTTAAAAAGCAACCAGTTATTTGTGCCCGCCGGTGTAGAATCAAATTATTCAACAAGATGTATACTCAGTGACAAGAACTGTGCATCGTTTCCTTTTTTTATGTAAACCGCTTTGGCACAAATATGTTAAAAGCACACTATATTAATCCCAAGATTACCATCAATGTCGAGACAAAGCTTAAAACTTTCCTCGAGTCGAGCCAAGCGTGTCTTTAATCTTCATATCCCAGAATTTCCTTCCAAACATCTATTAATACCGCTTCCAAGCATAATGAGGAAGACCTGCCAAGATATTAAACTATTGAGTAATACGTGAATAGCCATTAGCCCGCGACTATCTCATAAAAGTTTAACGATACGAAAAATCGCGTGTTATATCGAAAAACTTTTATCAAGTCGCTATCGTGCCTGCGTGCCCGTTTGTTACGTTTTCAGCAACATAATAGTGTATAGAAATGTGTTTTCATTTAAAACTTTCGTGATCCTTCGATTATTTTATAAAACATTTAAACCAATTGAAACAAATTTACTACATTATTATCTTGTTATCACCTAATAAAAGTCTCCGTATTACGGATTGTTCAAGTTATTGCGATATATGTAGATTACTATTTTTTTAAATAGCACAAAATATACTAGTTGCACCGATATTCCATTAAAATGAGGTGAAAAGTTATCCTTATCATTGTACTCAACTGTGCATGTTTATTACAACATTTGTGATTTTTTACCAACTTCCAAAAAAAGGTGGTTCTGTGTTTGACACGTATGTTTGTATCTTCGCAATTATCTCGAAAACTACTGCACCGATTAGCAAAATTATTTCGGCAATATAATCCTTGTACTTCTGAGATGGTTCTTCGATACTATGGCTTTCATGCGGCGTTGCTTGCGGCAAACTTATATTCTAAGTTCTAAAAGAATTGTATCCAAGCTAACGTCAAAATATCATCACGCTCGAATCAAAAAACTCCATTCCATTTTCAAACACAAACAAACACTGCTTAGATGCTTCACTAACACTTTCATTCATTCGTTCTGAACTTCTGACCGCTACGTGTTTTGTTAGGAAATTCTAAAGCCGCACCTGGACCGTCTCAATGGACTGTTTACTTTGTGCTATTTGCAAAAGTGCATCAGTTGCGTAACGGTTTTTATAAAACACCTGTTTTCCTATGTTGTGGTATTTATGCATGTCTCATAGGTACGAATTGAGAGTAGTACGGTCGGCATTATAAGTAGCTGCACACGCCAGTGCTTTGTCACTTTAACGTCATGTATGTTCATGTTTGAACTGCTGCACTAGTCTGTCAAAGGCCTTAAAGTGACAAAGTACTTAAGTGTGCAGCGCTACTTGTGGCCGACTGTTCATATTTTATATATAGTTAGGGATATTTGAAGCGCCCTTTAAAGAAGAAGTCCCTATCCTTACGTCACTCAAATGATTTTGTAGTTTTTATTAGTTGATTGTTGTGATCGAAGTTGGCAGTTATACTTATTAATTGGCAAATTAATAAAATAAATTTCATATTTATTATAGTTATTATTTAATTTAAAAGGTAAGATAAATTGCAATAAAATCACATATTTCTGAATGAAGAATGACTATTAGCCGCCTCATTGTACTCTTGCTTCCAAAATGCCTATAAACTAGAAAATACACGAATTTTTGAAAGATTCCATATGTATATAGCTTTGCGAAAAATTTAACAGTTAAGGGTTTTAACTTAAGGTGTACCTTTATAGGTAGGTTACCTACATAAAAATCCGCTTATTTTTTTTTCAAACCTTAATTTTTTTTAGTACTTTAAAAAATATAACTACTTTTTGAACCGTTTTTAGTTGCAACATTCCCACATATATCCTGGGCGTATTGCTAGTTATCGAAATCATGTCACGTCCAGACTCCAGACGCGTGTTTTACATCTCACTGAAACAAGTTTATACCGTTTGAAACTTTATAACCTCCATTAAAAGCTCGTTGCGCATTTAATGTTGCATCGCGGGGTTGCGCGTTAGTCAATCATTGTTACCCAATAATAGTCCTGAATCATGCCCCGCGATAAGGCGTTTGAGTTTGATGTAATTCTCCTAAAATTACACGGAAAATAATACAATAAGGCCCTTATTGTATTATTTTTTCATTTCCCAGATAAAAATATTTGACAGTTAAAGTTGATGCTTTCCTTTTCTTTGTCCTATGAACGAAAATGACAGCTAAAATTTATCTGACAGATAGTCTTATCTGGAGATTAATTAAGCCTTTAATGTTGCAATAAATTTAAATTTAGAGCGTCCGACGCAATTGCGCCCCCGCTGACAGGGTAGAAAACTTTGATCTGCCCGACGACCGATATCCGAAAAACGGGCTACCGCTGCGCGTTTTGATAAAATTTGTCATAAAACGTTCCGGTACATCGATGCCACGGGCAGGCAGACAAGGGGTTAAAGTACATAAACTACACCCCTATTTTTTTATATGGAGTCAAAAACATCGGAAAATTGAAAATAATCGACATACAAATAATTCAGGCTATCGAATGAATATTAGTGTAAGAATGACTATAAAAAACCAAATCGCAAGCGCAGCTCGGGAGGATAGTACCTAATCAACGAAACTGACCTAAATATCATAAGTCATAAGCGTCGAAGTTTAAAGCAGTTTCGAGTGCTCTGACGTGCGCGAATATCTTTAACTGACACCGTTTCAGATTACCAACTCAGAAATAAACCATGCATTTCTGACAATCTGTTTTGTTTTATCTAAGGGCCGTATTAATAATCTTATCTTGGCCCGACACAAGATGCGTCAAAAATGACAGTTTTCTATGGATTGACGTTTTCTTTGACGTGTCTTGAGACGGGGATCACAGTTGAATTGAGTTTATTACTAACTATTCCTTAAGATTCAAATTCTTTGATGCCGGTAGCACACCTCCGCCGCGAAACCGCGAAACTGTGGCGGAATCGTGATATTTAATACGAAATTGAACTTTATTTCGTTGCCAGAGTTTCGCTACTACAGTTCCGCGGTGGAGGTGTGCTACCGGCGTAAAGGATTTTTCTAGCAACTATTTAACGAAACTTCCAAAAAACGCTTCAACAAATTAGGCCTATGGCATACGCGCTCTTTATTTATTCATTACATAGAGTCAAATATCTTCTGAAGTAAAAAGCTCAAGTGTCGTATGCCGCCAAAGCCGGATCCTGACCGCGGATGTATTACCTCGGGAAATCACGCGATTCTCGGGTCGCTTCGCTCGGAAGCCGCCCGCGCACCTGCCCTCTCCGTCACTCTTCCAAATTTAAATCCCAAACTCCCCCCACCGACGACGCTAAACATTCTGGAATAATTCCCGCTATCCTATACCGGTGCTCGCCATTCGAATTCGGGTCGCGACCGCGTCGTATCGCTTTTTGTAATCAGGCAGACCGACTGCTGCCATGGCCGACGTAGACGTTCAAGTCCAGTACACCACGACCGAGAGGAAGACCAGGAAGGTCAAGAAATCCTCGAAGCGTAGGGAGTCTAAGGATGGCGAGGTCACCGTTACGGAGGTCGAGCAGACCAACACCACCACCACCAACGACGATGGGTATGTGTGCGGTGGCCAGCCCCGTCATGCCGACGGCGGCGTCAGTGTCTCAGTGCAGCCAAGTGTCGATCAGCGACTAGTGACATGTTCAAAACAATGTTTACACGCGTAGGCTCGCATTTGGCCACCCGCACATACCCGACCTAATTAAAGGTAATAAAGAAATCACAAATCACCTTGAATAACGAAATAATCCATAAAACAACATCTTACTCCCTAACCGATTGGAAACATGATATCTACCAAGATCCGTTGACGGTAAACGGTAATCTTATAGCACACAGCTTAGGTAGCTCATATAAATCTAATGAGATCACATGAATAGGTCAAAGTCACGAAACCAGACTAACGCAACCTCAACCACTAAGTCCATAATCCCTCACACTTCATCTGACCTAGGATACACATCTTGCCAACTCGTTTATGTATTTAAATCTCTGCCTGTTCAATAGAAAGCTATGGATTTCTGATCATCAATGTGACCTTGAAATTCTTCTTGTCCTCAGCTAATTTTCAGTGGCGAGTACACCAAGGCGATGAACAAGGACTGGCACAGCGGTCACTTCTGCTGCTGGCAGTGCGATGAGTCGCTGACCGGCCAGCGGTACGTGCTGAGGGATGAGCACCCCTACTGCATCAAGTGCTACGAGAGCGTCTTCGCCAACGGCTGCGAGGAGTGCAACAAGACCATCGGCATCGACTCCAAGGTAACTAGAACCTAATAATAATACGCCTTTAATACATAGTAAAGGATAAGAGGCCCTTAAAACTTCTGAAGTGGTGTAAATTTTCGAGTGATTCTTGTAACTTCTTGTCGATATTGTTAACAAGTGCTTTATAGTGCCCTCTGAATTTTTTTACGTCTTATTTTTTTCTTTCATTTTGTGTATTATAAAACTCAAAGGCATAAATAACATAGAATTGTATCCGAATGCAATGACCAAAAACTTCTTAAGAGTTGGCTCGCTACGCCAACACGCGATAATGGGACGAAAGTAGTTGGCAGAACGCAGAAAATAAATCTTAAAAGCACTGTCGTTAATAAGTGTTATTGTAGTACCACTTACGACAATACAGATAAATATTGGTTCCAATTGCAATAGATTACACGTAATAGGAATAATCATAATTTAGGTACAACGAAAAATTTTTCAATGTATAGACAATCTATAACCCGTTCAAGAGACACTTTTAAATAACTTATATCATGTTCCAAAGCCCTCAAGATCCTTTAGTATCAGTTTGTAAACACTTTAGAAGAACTTTAAATTTTTCTTTTCGCAAAACTATTGTTATTATAAAATCCGTTTTTAAAGATACCAGGACTATTATTCATAATATCGATATAGCGCAGCTCAAGTTTGGCACTTTAGCTACACTTTTGCTCTTTTACTTTAGGCTGCGCCTATCAGCAAAATATCCCAAGACATCATTTACCTAAAGTGGTTTCATGCTGAGTTTGAAATAAGAATCCTCGGCATTCAGCTTTGTTACGTTCCACCCGATCAAATTTAGTTATGTCACTCCAGCCGGCCCAGATTCCGCCGTGGCTGCGCACGGCCCCAGCGCCCGTGCCAAGCCGACCACGCCAAACACTACACATATATTATCTCGGCAACCGACGAATGACTTTTCCTGTCCGAACAAACAGCTGCAGCGTCTCTGCTGTTTACACGGCGCTTAAGCACTTACATCTGTATTGAAAAGCATGAGATTAAAATCGACAATGAAACAATTAGGAAGTGAGACAGATTATATCCTAATTGTGTTGGAGCGTTGACAACATTGTCCTGTACTGCTAGTGAAGGGACAAAAATACAGAGTATCACCAAGTTTTTGAACACTATTCAGGCTCAACTACTATCTTCTTACTAGTAAGCTTTACGAACGCCTGCAGAATAATATAAAATATCCAGAATGAAACATAAGAAGTATTTCGGAATCCCAGTGGCATTGAACACGTAGCTGAAACAGTTACAACTGGAAACACCGCAATAAAAGCAGTCGGAGCTTACGAGCAGGCAAATAAATCATAGCATTATTATTAGAATTATTTAGCACTTTTGTTTTGACTTCAACAAATTGGCTAGCGGTGAAAACAAACGCCTGTTGCTGCTATTTTTGAGCTGGATACAGCAGTGCGACCTTGAGCCATCGTCGGATCTGTCAGTAATTCTTTCGGGATTCAAGCGAGATACGCTAAGTATTTCGTAATCGGTAAAAATAAACTTTCATATTTTATTGACATTACGACACGAGAGTTTTAAACATGCGTCCGCGCCGGTCAGGAATAGAACTGGAATGAGGGGAGCTTTATTTTGAAACCTGAACACTGAAGCATTCGTCAACTGCGTCGCGAGATTTATTCGAATTCTTCAGGCGTGCTAAGGAGACGACATAGTTAATAAGTGTCGCTGTAATTTTCGCTGATATTACATTATGCTCGTTATTTGGTCAGTGAACTTTGATTATTGATGTAAGTAATAGAATTGACGCTATGAACGTTTGTCTTGAAACGAGAGATGAATCATACGCTGGAAATAACGAGATTGTAGTTATGACGCGCACGAGTCGATGCTCGTATTGATTTACGCCGGTGATTTACACGCGAAATTAATGTGCGGTATGATAATGAAGAAACGAATGATAAGTTACGCTCCAAGGAGGTACAATTTGTTTTTCGGAACTAAACAATTAATTGATCTCTAAAATTTAAGATCAAAGTTACAAAGCCCAATTGGAAGAACTCTTGGAGAAACTTAAGAAAAGAGAAAAATTAAAAGACAAGTTACAAATTATAAAGAATACATAAACAATTTGCAATCAAAACAAACTTATTAGCGAGGCGTAGCTGATTTACATCCATTCGTGATTAATTACTACGAGCCATCCCAAATAGCCGCAGACTGATCCAAAACAAAGCTTTTAATTGCCACCCACAAGATGGTATATGTATTTTTGTGTCGATTGCGTTTGAAGATGTTTTAGACGTCTTAATTATACCCGGTCCGGCAATGAGTACCTCCAATTTTGGCAATCACTATTGAATAACCAAGATATCGCGAAATTGAAACGGAAAAGAACAACTCAGTCATAAAGTCATATGTAAAATTGTATCTTGTGTTTGGGACAGCGCTTCTCTTCCACACTGGTCCCTTGTCCCCTTTTAGGAAGCGCTAGGGCGACTAAGACTCGTAAACGTGCCGGTACCTAAGTACTGCCTAAAGATTCTATTTTTTTGGAATAATTTAATACAGATAGAGGTAGTAACCCACTAAGCGGCAACTATGACATAATTCCATTCTAGACTGAATCTTATATCTTCCGACTCAAACAAGTTGTTCCAGCAGCTTATCCAAGAGCAAACAGTTTATGCGAACATAATGCTTACAAATGTTTATTTAGTCTCAATAAGACGTGTAGGTATATGGATGATTTTTTTCCTTTGATATATGGCTGACATGAATATGCCATTAGCGAATTTCCATACAATTACATCATGGTAATCGTAATTTATTGTACGATATGTAAAGTAACAGACCAATATACTCAAAGGCCAAATGTAATGTATGTTTTGAATACTTGTTGTAATTATCAATTAACTGCTCAAATAAAAACTACATAACATAATGTAACATGTCACAGGAGTTACAAGACGTGTCGTTGCGATGATCTTTGAGTAATCTGTCCAATATTTTCTGTCTCTTGTAACATGTAAAGTACCAATTTCCCCATACGATGTTAAATGTTAATCGACTGTTAGTTCATACATTTTGACAGCTGATAACACTCTAATCGTCTGTTAAGTGGCTGGTGAATCAGACATAAAGATATGTTACCAAAATCACGTGTAATATAATAAACGGCATTTACTTTCAATGAAAATAACATGATACCTCGAAAGTAAACTCTTTTTGTAATGTTACACGTCATTTTTTTGGTAGCGTAGAGGAGGGGCGGTTCGAACGCTCCGTGGCCTTACCCAGCGATAAATTTAAACATTTCGACATCGCCTACACAATTTTTTTAATCTTTTATTGACTTAATGAACGAATCTTCTTAAAAATATGTATATATTTTTTTAGTGCCTACAGTTCTATCATTTCCTTATTTACTAGTCATCGGCTACCTATCGCTTTCGTACTCACACTCGCACCTGGGCAGAATTTTTGTCTCACGCTTCATTAAACATGAAGAAAGCCGGAAGCTATTAAGGAAGTGCTGCTAGCTACGAGTATTAGGCGAGCAACAGGATGGTTATTAGTGTTATTACAAAGCACTTATTACGATATACCTAACGGATGTTCCCTCCCTTTCACTCGTCATTCGTGACTAAATTGAGAGAAAGGGACGGAGCTAACGTAACTTCGACTATCAAGGGGTACGGCGCCACCCGCTTCGACGGTCTTGGAAATGGTCTTCTGACTCATATCTTTTTCCTCAGGATCTGTCGTACAAAGACAAGCACTGGCATGAGGCCTGCTTCCTCTGCGCCAAGTGCCGCGTGTCGCTGGTGGACAAGCAGTTCGGCTCCAAGCTCGACAAGATCTACTGCGGGAACTGCTATGACGCCCAGTTCGCCAGCCGCTGCGACGGCTGCGGGGAGGTGTTCCGTGCTGGTAAGTACTTTTTGCTGCTTGATTCACAGTACTGCCATGTCCTTAATGGCTATAGGTTAGCTATGGCTATCACGCTCGCACACGACGCGCCTGACAATACGAATTGTCACTCATGATTCATAAAAACACGAAAAAAGCCGATATCTATTTTAAGGAATGGTAGTAAATACTGTACAGTCAGCCGTAATAATATATATGGCATTCTTGTGCCAGAACGCTCTTGTATTAGAAATTTTAAGCGCAAGAATTGATAATATATTAGGTATCTTATCTCATAGGTAAACATAAGGTTCTTACTGTGATTGAAAATTATAGTCGGCGACACAAACATACACTACACAGTACATACACCCCTGCACCTGTACTCCTTGAAAACTTACCAAATTGAAAATGCATTACGTAATACCTACAGGAAAGTTGCCAAAAAAGGGGCTTTTGAACATGCCTCTACTACACGAACTAGTCGAATTATAACCGCAGATATCGCGATCTTGTAGTCCATATAAGGGCTGCCAGTAACCGCTGCTCAACAAGGAGGCGCTAAGGCCGCCCATTCAGAGAAAAACCAGCCAATGCCAATGCCGTAGCCTCGACCGTTTTACTTTTTAAATCCTTTATGGCTTGTGTTGTCCCAACAGCCGTGGTTTGATTGAATTTTAGTGAGTCACTTTGCCGCCTTTTATAACGATTTGGTGTCATGGCGAGACAAAATATAATATGTTTATGGGTTTATTCTTAATAGTTCTTATTTAAGACCAAATATAGACCTCACCAACCATCTGTCCTATCGGTACATACATATATAACATCCCTAAGTTATACTCTAAAAACGGCTGTCTTGTAAGGTCATGTTGAGCCAATTTAAAAGACAGTAATTCAGCCAACTAAACATGCATTTAGCAACACGATAAGAATCTGGTTACTAACCAGCTCTCCCATACCTAAACCACTACCCAATAATTGCGAATACTAATTAAAAAACACACCTCAGCGTAACCTAAACAGTAAGTAATCAAAACGCAAATTAACTCGCACGACAAACGAAACAAGGGAAACTAGCAAAACACTCGTAAATAACCGAGGGAAACGGCTTCAAACGAGCAAACTGTCCGTCGTTATACACTTACATGGCTCTGGTAATTGTAAATAGAACACTAATGGATTGAATGGTTTTTCTATCTGTGGTCTCCGTGTTGCTGTGTTATATATCTATGCATGCTAGGAAACGATGTGCAAAAAGATCAAGCTAATATGCCTGAGAACTATCATGAGTGTTATAAAAAAAATCGAAATTTAAGATCAATATACTCGTATACAGTATTTTGAGATCGAGCACTGATTAATTCACGATAGACATCTATCAAAATATGGATTTTTAATTCAATACCCTGTCTCATTTAGAGAAGTTACGACTCGACTTTTAATGGAAAAAATGCATGTAAAAACCTAGATTACTACAGACACTAACAAGCCCAAACTAAAATGATTTTCCATTTAAATTCATCTACCCGTACCATACAATTGCTGTAATATATGCACAGGTCAAACAAGTCATCATTGTCATCAATCATCCAATCCAATTAAACTCCATGCACAATATTAGCTATTTATTTTTTACAATGTAACAAATTGATTGCAAGTTACATTATTTATAATATTTATAATAACATAACAGTATTTTTCACAAAGTTAGGTATATCTGCACATTATACCTAGAGTCGCTACCATCTACGGATATACCTAGAGTTTTCAGTCCACGAAAGCGCGCCCCGTCACTCAGATCGACATTGGACGGTTGTGTCAATGGTCGTAAAATTAAGTAGTGGGGCGGGACTTCGTGAATTAAAAACACTATAGTCGTGAAATGAATACTAACATACTTTTATTTCCTCATTGGCCCACCGGTATTTATTTAGTTCGTAAAACTGTTACACAATCTGTAGTCATCTTAAATCATAAAACCACATCTACAATTTGACAGCCAAAGAATATGTATCTTCGTAGAGATGATAATAAGGTCGCAAATGCTTTTCATGAATACATATAAAATATATGTCCTCATGCTGAGAGCAATTTTCGTGATGACACCAACTTGTTTGGGTTCACGCCATATTGTTTATCGAATCACTGCTCCGACGACCGCGCGGCTTCTTTATCAAGTTAATTGAAAACCTATAACGGCGATCTTTTATTTAATCAATGCAATTCTCTAGTTATTGATATAAAGCACACAGAGTATATTTTAGGTAAACCAATTGACCTAGACTCAAACTAAACTCTACTATAGTTAAATACTAAAAAATGATATCCATACTAGATTAAAATAAATAAATATCAAGGGAAAATCTCATACAAATTGACCTAGTCTAAACTACGCTCTATGTTTGCACAGTCGAGTTCATAAAATACATATGTGTACACTTTAGTACCTTGTCACTTTAATCGCTGTGACAATTTCATATGACAGTTTAAACATTGCGATAAATGGACAAGGCACTAAACATGTACACATATTTATGAACTCGACTGTACTATGGGTACCAGACTACTATAAGCGTATGCTATGCTATAAGTATTTATATATAGAGAATTAGATAGGTACGTACTTATACACAGAAAATATCCAAGACCGATTCAGGAACAAATATTCGTGATTTCCAAAAAAACATTCTCATACCGTGGCTCAAACACCGGATCATGCTTCGTAACTACGAGACTAACACTAACCGTGTCGCCGTCTCTAGCCTCCAAGCTCTCGAGATCTATCACCGTGGACGATACTCTTTATCCCTTTCCCGAAACAACAGTTTAACAAAGCAAACAAACTCGGAACATAATACTACGTATTTACTAGAAACAATGTTTCGGATACACTGTTTCTGATCACCACGTAGACGTGCAGAAACGATGTTTCACCCTACACGGACGGAACTATTACACACCACCAGCGCGGGAAGCATAGCAACATGCCGATAAACAACTGTTTACCGCAACAGTTTCTCCATGTTTCAGAAACACGCTGATTGTGTTTTTAAAACCATTTTTATAAACTAATGTTCCTTAGACTTACGCTTTAAAGTTAACATACGTCAGTGCGGACCTTTACACTTCTTTTTGTAGTTGATGATTTCCATTGGCTCCCACGCGATGATCCAACCGAACCGCGGAAGCGCCGAATCATGAGTCATCTAATGACATCGATTATTGTAATTTTAGCGAAGTCTAACCAGGGCGCACCGCTCCGAGAGCCGTTGCAACTGTTATACTAAATGCCGTTATAAGGATTTAGATATCTAAGTCCATTAGTGAGGTCGTACAGTAATCTTCTATTTACAATTAACTTTTGGACTAAGAAATCTGACCCAAGGGGACTGCTCGTAGGTCACTTTCTGTTGATTTAATCACGAAGTCTCAGAGCGACAGGGTATCAACATTCTGAAAATGATAGCTTCTAGGTTTGATAATCCGATATGCATAGTGACTAATAAATATAGATTAGATCTGGACGGATCTAACTAGAAGTCTAACTGCCGCACTCAAAGACGTCAATTAATTTTTAAGTTTTATTAAAGTTGCTGCGTCTTATTCTATTGCTATAGCAAAGAAAGTGACAGCAGCATCTTTAATGACACTTAAAAATTAATTGACGTCTCTGAGTGCGGCAGTAAGTAAAGTCACTAATGGAAGCATAATGGAAGTCATCTCTAAAACTACCGATACGATTAATCGTAATCGTAATAAATTGCTGAGTCACTATCCGACATTTTATCCAAAATCAACGCGGACGAAGATGGTATTCCCGATTTTCCTTTAAAATTATGATGAGGATAGACATCCTCGTATCCCAATTAACTTAGCATGAAGAACGTTGAGACAATATGTACCTAATTACCATCATAATAGGCGCAAACACACACAATATTGTGTATTTGGTTTATCTACAATTAATGTCACATAAACATGACACTGTTTATGTCCATTACGATTTGTCAAAGTGTCACTAAGTCGCATCCTGACTCATAGCCGAGCGTAGGCGAGAACATGTACTAGTATACTATTATATGCCATAAATTTGACGTTTATAAAATGGCGGAGGTCGATCGGCCTTGAGATAGTCCTGATATCCTTAATGCCAGATTTTTTGATTTATATTAAATATTGGCTCTATTTTAAGTCCTTGGCGCCAAATGAGTTTAGAAACAATATTAGTGTCGTAAATTACTAAAGTTTCGGCTGAGATAGGGATCCGTCGATTTAAGTTGAGCATAGTATTGTATATCCAGATAGAGGAGAAGCCATGGCCATTTGCTTAGAATAATAACACATAGAATGATAGTTTCCAACAACCAACCCGTAAAAAGTGAAGCACAAAATGGATTCATGTAGGCGTAATCAACGTGTACTTACGCACGGCAACACGCACACAAGTAAACAAATAATGTTGCTAGCGGGTTGCATTTCCCCAGAAAACTCTTATATAGCATTTCATTGTCCCTACCCTAGCTCTAGTAGCGTATAATATTCTCTTACTATAATGTCCATTCGTTTAAATTACGGGCATCTATGTAATTTATAAATTATACATTAGATTTAGTACTTACTGCCTGGTAAATCAAATTGTCCATATAAAAATGTCATGACAATGAATGGCGGTTGTAAAAAATATGATATTTTGTTTAATGTTAAAACATAAACGTAAACGTAAAACGACACGTCAAAACGAAGTGCTTTCGAGTGGGATGTGATTTTATCATGTTTATTTTAAATTATGAAAGCATTGTCGCACCCATTTATTGCGCAATTCGTCATTTATAATTAAAATCCGGGAGCTGTTGACGCTGTGTCACGTGATTGCGAATGACAGGCGCCGATCACCGAGTATGCCAAAATGGTTTAGTTTAAGTGGTTACTCATTTCGTGCGGACTAGGTTTCTGTGTTACTATTCTAAGGACATCTGCAGTTTCATGTTTTTGTGCATAGTGTTTTGAGACGGCGTTTCTTGATTTGGAATTATTTAAGATTTTTGAGTCAATAAACCAAGTTTTCCTTTAAAAACATTGTACCTACATATAAAATAAAGATAAATTTTGCTTTCTTTCGTCAATCAAAAATACACATAAACAATTTTTTTCTCAATCTTACTTCAAACTTTAATTCAATTATTAGGTTGTTCGAAATGATTAAAAGCGAGTTGTATTTACATAAAATTATAATAATAGAGTCCTTACGGAAAAATACTTGTAAGTAAACAATAAATCATATTGTACACAGCCCATCCCTTCATTTCCATACAAAAACAAAATCTAAAGCCCACTTGAAAATAAACGCGTGGGCCATCCATAAGTATTACCAATAACTGTGACATTCGTAAAATATAACTGCCCTCTTACAGACAGCGCTATAGAGTCTTCAATCGAACGGTTTTTGGTTTACAAGCAGTTAAAACATTACAAATTTACTTAAGACACTGATCGCGGCTCCACCATTTAACAGAAACGTGAAACAATACACAACCATCTCAGTTTCATTTTTGTCCACGTGCACATATAAGTTTGTAATTCACATCTATGCCACGGACCACGTGTTTTGTTCTAAATTATTCATTATAGTTGAGATTAAATCAGTGAGTGATGAATGGAGATCCTCGTAATAGCGTTAGTATTGTCACATTTATTATTCATGAGCTTTGATTTGTCGAAAATGTCCGCTTTGACAACGTGCTTAGCTTGGGATGAGAACTATAATTTTTAGGCTCAATAGATGTTGTTGTTAGTCGTCCTGAAAGTACTTTCATGATGTAAATGAGTGATCTAACCTCAAAGCTGTCAAGCGACCATAATTAACCATTTTTTATACACCCTAGCCAAGTGCATAATAACTCCTTGCTGGCTTTTACTCGTGACTCTGTATTTGTAGAATTAGTTCATCCCATGAATAGTTGACATTTCCAAGAAAAAGCTGGCATACATTTGTTTTTCCAAAAAACACTTACCCCCTTACTAATAAACGTTGAGTAACCGCTGAGTAGTTATACCATGCTTTGTCCTTATCAGTCACTGTGACATTTGAATTCGACAGATAAGGACAAATCATTGTATAACTACTCAGCCGTTACTCAACGTTTATTAGTAAGGGGGTAAGACTTGAATAACCTACAAACAGTCTAGAATTGTAAGTTAGATAAGTAACCTAGCCTACCCTAGGTTACCATTATCATTATCATAGACCGTCATCAATATCATCATTGATGTGTCAAACTGTAATATCCTTCTGCGTTTGTTGTATTTGTTATATTCTGGAAACTGCAATTTTAACGAAAATCAAATTGTTTAAAGAAAGATGTGAACAATCAAACGACATCGTATTTACGATGGATATCTCAGTAATGTATCTTCCACGATTATATAAAGATTATAGATTGTCCGAACTTCTATCCGTGTGTATTTGGCGGATAAGCATTAAGTGGGACTTATTTAAGGAGGCAATAAAGGTGCGACGACACTGACCCGGTTCTCAAGTGCATCTGCGTCATTCATTTAACCAATCAGTCTAAGTGCAGATGTAATGACACCCTATTCGAGATAAGCTAATATTACCGCTTTTGACAAATCGGTTGCACCGTAAAAATTATCTTAACGATAAGTCGTACTATATAAAGGTAGACTTACTTATAATAATATTTTGGTAACATAAAAAAACTAAAATGTCCAAATGTCCCACCTGATTTTGATATCTTCTTCCTAAAAATCATCTTATATTACAATATTCATTGGTCTTTTAAAAATCATAAGTTGAGAAAAGAGACATAGGGGTAATAACTTAAAATAAAATCTATTTATAAATAAACTCAGCATGTGTTTAGGTGCGTCGTGCATATTATTGTAAACGTTCAAAACTTGGGCGTTGACAATACGTCATTCGGTTGAATAAAATTTACATCTAGAATAATTTGCTGATTTTATCTAACTGGCTTTTTAAAACCAGTACGAGTGAATAATGAAAATAAATCTCTACGCTTACTAAACGGAGTAACAAACGTGACGTGAATGTGAACTGAACACGTGCCTTTATCAGCTAGTTATCGTCTGAACGTGTTCTCTTGCTTCGTTAGAAAACTCAATATTAAAAAAGTTTGCTGTGAATTAAACAATGGAACTACGACAGCGTCGGCGGCGAAGAAAACGTTACTTTATTTTCTTTCCTGCCAGCGCGCCACATGGTTGGAGGAGGGTTGAATCGTTGATAACCACTGAAAGCGACCCTAACTTAAGAGTTAACCTAAGGGTTTAACGGTTATTTTGGAATGGCTATAGCTATATTTACGAGTTATAGTTAAAATTTCACATGTCAGGTATTTCGTTAATTCAAAATCTAGCGACTCTATGAAAGAATAAAGACATCCTATGCACTGAAAGCATCCTTGCTCTTTACTTTCGAGACAAACATACCTGACCTCAAATTTAAAGTCGTACACAGGCACCGGTTGATTTGTGCCATAACAATTAACATGGATTGAAAGAATTATTTCCTCATTACATTAATACAATACATCACAAGATGCTCCAAAGAGTAATCGCCGATCTACAGCCTATACAACGTGCCTACGCCTCCCTCCACGGCAAACATAATGTTAGTACCGCACGGACAGCCGCGAAGCCTACACGCTTGCGTACAATATAACGAAAATACGTATTTGGCGCGCTTTTAAATTTTCAAATTTCGAAACATAAATTTTGCGCGCTTTTTTTATTTTAAAGGACTTTGACAAAGATGTCGGCGGATGTGTTGAGTGATGATTTGAAGTCTCGTCTGCATTTGACGACGAAAACAGTAGGGCAAGATAGAATACGAAGGGCGAGGGAGAATAATGAAGATGTGGCGATATTGTCCATGTTCCTGCCGAATGCCACGGCTGAAAGGGAGAACAAGAAGTTCTGCTGCGCGTTGCGAGACCAGTGCCTGCTGGGGGACCCGAGGAAAACAATCGCAGGTGTTGTTTTATTTTAACTTCGCGGTTTGTTGATTAATTGACAATGGGTTTATTGGGATGGATAGAATGGATGTTTAATAAAACTTAAGACAACATATTCCAAACCAATTGGTAAGAATATCCGCTAAGGTCAAAAATCTTCTAAAATCAAATAAATATAAATGTTACATGGTGTAAGGTTAAATTACCTACTACATTAAGTACGTCGGTCATTTAAATGGACTTATGAATTGAAAGGGTCTTATCGAGTACTACTTTTAGGTCGTAGTAATTACTATTTAATTACTGTACTTATTCCTTTTTTACTCAACTGTAGCACGCACACTCGCACAGAGATAACAACCAAAAGCGACACAAAGAAGGTAAAATACTGCACTTGATTCGTTTGCCCCATTCATAAACCGACTATTGCGATGCAAATTCACTGGAACGTTGGTAACGCTCACATCCCATACGAGCGTTCAAAATAAATATATGTCCATTCATTCGTTCTTCCATTCGGATTTTGAATTGTTCGCCACAGACAATCCTTTTCATTCTGCATTTTAACATTTTAAACCTGTTTTTAATCATCAATTTGAATAAAGGTATACTTTCACTGTCCTATAAAAATCACATCGTTTGACAAAACATTTTTATCGTAGAAAGTTTGTTTAGTTTGATGGCTTTGAACTTTTAATGAGTCGAACGGACGGAAGTCGAACTTAAGCCGAGTAGTAACTAATAGGTTTGTTTGTGAAATGCAACCCACTGACTTACGGTCCCTGGCTCAATTCCTTATCTCAAATTCTAATTAGTCGCCTTATTAACTACGAGTTATTGCAAATGCAACAGTGGGTAGGTACTAGTGCAAATTATTGCAACAGTAAATACTTAATATATGTATTAGCCAACAAGAACTTATTCTAATTGTACAAAACTCAAACGTGTATTTACAAAAGAAACAGCTCTAAAGAACAGAAGAAAAGTATTAAAATTACAATTTGAATTTCGAACCCCAACTGACTAGGAACAAAGAAGTAAATTTACATTAGTCACCCGTTAATTTTTAAGCCGTGCCATTAATTCATTCGTTCGTAATTGAATGAACGTCTATCTTCTCATTCAATTAATCTTGTCATACATTATTATAACAAACACGTCCGATGTTTTGTAGAATAGTTAGGTTAGGACGATGAACGTAATTTAAATATCACGAATTTTAGGTTAAATATGCATGAGTCTAAAATTAACATAAAATTATACGTTACTTACATCTATATAAAACGAACAACGTCTCTTTATTTTTATATTGGCTCATGTCATTATTGTCATAAAAGTAAATTGATTCATCCTGTCCAATTATTAAATTAACGTCTTCGGCACTTCACTCACGATTTCCATAGTCTACGTTCGAACCTTCCAGTAATTAGTTGTCAACAAGAAAGCCAAATAATACCACAGCAAGGCGTTAACCGCAAACAAAACCTATTTGCCTAAAACTCAATTCTAAACTTACCTTTATGCTCATTAAAATACGGTTTACGGCTTTTTAGGATATTGAAAGGAAAACTCAAATGGATTATGTAAATGTGGTATTCTAAATGTTTATAAACACGTACTACTTAATAGAGACGTGACGAGGCGCGGCCTTCGCCTAGATGATTTTGTATTTCATGAAACCAGAATGGTTATGAATAAATACAACCATCTAGGAATATCCATAGAGTTGGGCAATTATTTTGACGTCTCTAGATTAAACAAAAATGTTACGTATCGTGTACGCATTAGGGACTTTGTCAGAGGCCAATCGTTAGTTCTCTGAGAGTGATTATAGGTCCATGACAAAGCTGATTTGACAGCACTATGCTGATTATAATCCACTTTACCGGTCCTCGCAAATTTGATGAACATTGCTTCATGCACACCTATTTACCTATGCTTCTATCACGTACACACATACTGGGTGTATGTTTGATCCCTTATAGGTATACGATAATTGATCAGTTTATTAAATTACTTATCAGTTTTACAATAAAGACTCAAAAATAAAAATTTGCTCTTTCTGATTGCATTGGATTTGGACTATTTTTGTAAGGTCCTATTATGGGATTTTACGTGGGTGTAGTTTTTACTAAACATATCATTTTTAATCAATGAAATACCCTTAGAAAGCTTAAATTAGCCACAAACCTTTTCATGGCCAAATCTATTGATCAGAGAGAGCACATAAAGAGCGAGTCGTAAAGATCTGAGGAACTTTTTTTAGTTTTAATGTCCATGGCCAGACGCATTCGGACAGTCGGTTGCGGGTTGCGGCTCAAATTTTAATTAAAATTACCGCGTAACAAAAAAAATAGACTTTGAATAGACGTAACAAAGAAATAGACAGATAAAAAAAAACTTTGGTACTTAACATAATAACATTCAGAACACACCATTACAATGCTCACCGCAAATAAATCTAGTTTTAAAACGTAACTAAATGACATCGTTGACACGTTCAGAAACATAATAAAGCAAAAGGAACCCCAGAAACAGACGTTAAGTTAAACAGCTCGGAAATATTCACAAATTCGTGTAATGCCGTAATATCCGCTTTGGAGCTGGAGCGTCTATGGCTGTTGGCGCCTGCCGCTACATTACCTTTGCCCTTAAAAAACAACCCCGTTAGTCGCGCCGCAGTCATTGAAATGTGTTCTTATTTAAAAAAAAAAAAATTTGAGAAAATATTCAAGTTATTTGAATTGATTATAAAGTTTTCGGGTCAGATGCAATTATATTTTATTTTAGTTACATTAAAAAAACGACTACATGACGTTCAAAAACAAATAATGGTTGTTGAGTATTATTGTTTTATTTAAGTATATTTTGGGATGTTGCCTTAAAAAGGAATAATATTCGTATTAAAAAAAACGGTTCAGCGGAAACATACACGAGTAAAAATACATTAAATGTATATGTTATGATGTTAATAAATTTTATTAACATTGACTTCCTTCAACTCTGCCCTTATTTCTTTTAAGGTTATAAATAAAAACAAATTGGCGGCCATTACTTTCGAACAAGAAGTGGTTGTTTTTGTGGCGTAATGAGGTGCCAATATGGACTTAATAGCATCTTAATTACATAATTTATTCAATAAATGTTGTCTGAAGAGTATTAATTGCACAAGTGGGCCATACATTGGTGGCATTCGCGCGTTTAAAAAAATGAAATATAGAGAATCCCAACTTTTCAAATTGGATCTTGCTATACCTGAATAAAGTTGAAAATTAAAGTGAATATTAATTGAACGTATTATTTTTTTACTTTTAAACGTGGCTCGATTGACGCAAGTTCACGCGTTTCAAGCTCATTTTGATTAATCGCGCTGTAGAAATTATTAAAAATAAACCGGTCATTGTTCTTCCGTACATTTTTAAGACAAAAATAGAGTACTATTTTAGTTCCAATTGTGATTAAAAGTAAGAAATATAAGGAAATATTATCCTAAACTAGGTACCTACCTAGTCACTGACGGAAAGACCAAAATATTATGTAAGAAACTGATACGCTTCTTAGTATTGTAAGCGTTTAGTTGCTTTAATCGAAACGTTTGCATTTTAGAAAAAAACCTACGTTCCTTATTTAAAATAGTACCGTAATAAATAATGCTGTCCAGTAAAAAAACGCATAGGAAGGTTGACAACCGACAGGACCAGATGGCGAGCGGTTTTCCTTGGCCTTCGTCGGCCATATCACGACAAATAACCTCAGCAACCCTTTGACAAGGTAAATTTACATGGAGACACATGCAATTATATGTTCATACAAATTGCAAGTGGAGAAAATGACGGATTAAGAGATATCACGAGGAAAGCCAGCATCAATTAACTGTTTTTTATTTCCTTCCTGAACTTTTGTGGTTTTGGAAGTAAATTGCCGATCATATACATAATTTCAATACGATTATCAGTTAGTTCTTGCCCCAATTATAACGCTGATTATCAATAGGTACCTGGGAGACCGAATTTTCATCAATTTCTATATATACACATCGAAATTACGAACCGCAATGCGCGGGAAAATCTTTTGCGTGAAAATACGGGGAAAACGAATTTTCCCAGATATGAGACCTAGCTAGATCGATTTTTCGTCCCCGTAAACCCTCATATTGCCAATTTTATCGAAATATATATAACAAACAAACACAAACAACGCATCATTATAGTATTAGACGAAACCGCCAATCATTCTCTCTCGTTTCTCGTTTAATAAATAGGATCAGTGGTGGTTACGTCTAATGCGTTACTATAATGATGCGTTGTTTGTTTTTGATCATTCTAATACACCATCTAACTTTTTGGCGCTCTGTAAAACCAATTCACAAGCAAATCAAACGCCCTTGCTCGAGAACAATGCATTGCCAATTCTTATCCGATTCGCAACACGTGGCAACAGGTGATCGAACGCTGCGTGTAAAGAAACGTGCCCGATAAAGAACTTTTGTTTGTTTGACGTGGAATGTGGCGGAATTAGCGCATTCTACATTTGAATTTTTCGTGATTGTCGATGTTTTGTTTTTTTTATTACTGGCCAGGATTAAGAATACTATAGGTATCAATTATTTTGAATTGGCATTTCTGTAACTCAGAATCAAATAGATATAAGTTAATTTTATGTAAGTAACATGCGACTGCGACACGTTTTGTTCTTAAATTATTTAAGTAGGTAGGTATTCAATTCATGCGGACATGAGGTACTTTGGCTCTAAATAACATATTAACTGGGTTTGTTAATGGCCAGTTAAAACGTCAGAAGTTGGTTTGGAAAACGAATACTTACCTAAGCATCGCGTGGAATTTTTTCATTCGAAATTCAATCATACTTTTATTACAGGCGCACTGAGGCAACTATTTATGTTTCTACAAATGACTTTGAACTGAGCGGTACAGTTTTATTCATTGCGTGCTTTACATCAAACAATTCCATTAGCGAACATATTTTCGGTTACATCTTTGGCATGACCTAGTAGTCATTTCATTTGTTTCATAAAACTTGCGAATATTAAACTTGTTTACAAACCAGGATATTTCATAAAGTTTTCTGATATAAGTTTCTTTCTTTTTTTACCAATAATGGCATTGATTCAACACGATAAAATGAATGTTGTTGTTGTTGAGTCCACAGAAAGTCTACTTGTTAAATATAAAAAAATCGGTCAAGTACGAGTCGGACTCGCGCAATGAGGGTTCCGTATTTAAGTCCGTACTTCAAAAATATACCTTTTTATGTACTTTAATTCGTATGCAATAAGTTCTATTTTGAGTGGCCTAATTTTAACACATTTTTAAATTTAACAGTTATTTCTACACATTTCAGTTTTATACTTTGAATATTTCATTTTATTTTTCCCGTAAAATATAAATAATTAGCTATATGTCAGAAGTTTTTCAGATTTTTTGTTTCAATAACTGGCTATAAATCAAAAATTACGTCACGAAAAATTATAAAAAAATCTTTTGAAATGTGCAGATTAAGCCCTTTCATATGACACCCTATTTGACGGACAGGACAGACAACGAAGTCTCACCATAAGGGTTCCTTTTTTACCATTTTGGTACGGAACCCTAAAAAACAATACAAACACGAGAAACGGAGAGTTTCCCTTTAAAGCGGGCTAAAAACTATGCCGTCCATAGACAATGCCAACACAGAGCATAATCAATAGTCAATAGACAGCCAAGGGAACACAATGCTCTATGTAACTGCATTAGTCATGTTCGTCTGTGAAGGCCAAACATTCGCAGCGCCGCGTCTGTGGTAATGTGTATATTTAATAAAAACTTTTTGGAGACAACTTTGATAGTAATAATTCGTTTTTCGGTAACTTTTTACTATAGTGTACTTGCTTTTACCCAGCGACTCCGTTCACTCAGGAGTTGTATATCACTGTTCCTTTGGAAACAAGTATGTACCTTAAGTCCATATATTTGTGCCAAATTTCATATCGAATAGTTGAGGCGTTGAACCGTGAGAGACAGAGAGAGAGCGACGGAGCAAACAAACAAGCACACATTTGATATGCGACGATAAAACTATTTAACAGATTCGGATATTTCGTGGGTAGATTTTTGGCACTGAGCTTTAGAATAATATTTGGAAAATTTATTGCTTATACACAAGTACGAAACAATATCTTATGTCAGTCTGTAACATACTAATGTGATACAACAAATGTATTACTTACTTCACGTCTGCCTGCATCACTATTAGTTACAAAGCAAATCATTCGAAGTGAAACTAAATGACACGCTTAAAATAACCGGGACTGATGCTTCAACCCGCGGCACAAGGTCGAAAATCCAACGTCAAACGCAGTTATACCATACGAAAAACTAAGTTGGTTAACAGATGAGCCTTAACATTGACCTTGTTCTTATGTACTTATGACGTAAGCTTCCAAATTCGAAAATAAAACAAATTTATAAATACCGGTGACCGTGTCACTGTCGTCTCACGGAAATATCAAAATTAGTAATTAGTTCCAATTTTGGCCACGCGTGCAATATAAGTTTGCATTATTATAATCTTTACTTATATATGATATAACATAATGTTATAATGTATTGTATGATATTATAAGTAGGCAGTAGGTAAAGTTAGTTTTAAGTATATGTACATAATTAAGTTGGTACACTATCGCATTGGGTTCCCTGTAATGGTAGTGTGTATCTTTGATAAATAAATAAATAAATAAATAAAATAAATAAAACATGTAATTCCTACTATATTATTATAAATACGAAAGTAACTCTGTCTCTCTGTATGTCTGTATGTTACCTTTTCATGCTTAAACCGCTGAACCGATTTAAATGAAATTAGGTATGGAGATAGTTTGAGTCCCGGGGAAGGACATAGGATACTTTGTATCCCGGAAATCATCCCTTAAGGGGGTGAAAAGGGGGTGGAAGTTTGTATGGGAAATCAATCAATCAATTTCAAAAAAAAAAAACATTTTTTAAGTAAGGTACATACAATTTAATATGGAGATAGTTTGAGTCACGGGAAGGAAATAGTATACTTTTTAATCCGGAAAATTGTAGTTCCCGAGGGAGCAGCGATAGTCCGTGTGGCTAAAGCTAGTGCATTTTAAGGTTAAAGACGATACAGACAGAATTTTTATACAGCGGTCGAAAGATAAATGACTGGTATTGATCAATCGACATTGACAGTAGGAGTAATTAGTGATGTCATAGATATTTTCGTACTTATTAGTTTAATCGTCTTAATTACGAACTCGTGGTTCTGTATAACAGTGGCTTTACACAGTTCTAGTATGTAAGCAAATACATATGTAGGTAATAGTGTTTACATTAGGCGTTGTGACAAGGTTAGGCTCCATATACAATAATGTAAGATTTTCAATGTTTATGTGTGTAGTTATATAAATAGGTAGCTAAACTGCTGGTACTTCGTAGAAACGCATGTTGTGGTAACCATGTAAGTGGTGGAGTAGTTGTATTATAACCTAACTAGAAATTTTAAATTAAATAAATAAATACTCAGTAATAAATATTCGAGCTCGACACGCAGACCCTTTCTTGTGGTGATTGAACTTGGGTTTGCTGGTTTCTCAGCCCTGCTTCTACACAAATATTAGGAAAATTCTATATTAAACTAATATAATTTATTTAAAATTTAGACGTCGGTCTTGTACGGAAACCTGACATGACAAGCTTCTTTTAATCCCCAGTACCTGGGAGACCGAGCCTCGCTCGGGTTGAAACCGAATTTTCCCGAACCTTGATTTGACATGATTTTCATCAAAATCGTTAGAGCCGTTTCTGAGAAAGCGATTACAAATATACAGACATTGCTCGTATAATCGCTAATCGTATATAGGATAATCGCTAGCGCACTCACGAAATCAGTCAGAGAGCGAAGGCCGGTGACGTCATGAGACATGAGAGTGGGATGTTTGCGCCGCTCAACCCGGCCAGGCAAATAGCGGCCATCGGGCAAACATCACTTCACATGCCCAAACTAAAGCAAGCGTAAGTGTTGTGGTTAGATTAGGTAAACCATATACTGTTAAACTATGCTTTATATTTTTAAATAACCTAATACCGAGTTAAAAAACCGACGAAATCAGGATCTTTAATTTCAGAGCTGATAACTCTTAAATGGCTAAACGGATTTTCATCAAACCAAGCTAAGAACACTCTTAAGTCACCGTTCTAACAAAAAGAAACTAAATCAAAATCGGTCCATCCGTTTAGGAGCTACGATTCCACAGACAGATACAGATGCACACGTTAAACTGGCAACACCCCTCTTTTTGCGTCGGGGGTTGGTTATCGACTTTTCATATGTTAACGGATGATTATTTTTAAAGCTTAACTTAACCGCAGGATTACGACGGATCTATCGTCACGCAATAAAACTTTACAAAGTATTATTGCCTTTAAAGAAGCTAACCATCAACATAACAACATAGTAAATTGCATTATAATATGGTTATTTAAACAGTAAACAAAAAGCAGCTCATAACAGAAACCTACAAAAACTCCACTTAATTACCTGTCATTCTAAATAATTATACAAAAAAACCTAGTTAAGTTTATTTAAGTACTGGATCCGGTTTCACTACATGTAGGACTAAATGTAGGATTGGATAAAGGATAGGTAACTATGAAGTCTCAGTGGTTTGTCGCGGTGAATAAAGCGTCCGTCCCTCTCACACTTACATCCTGGTCAGAAAGTGACAGATGTTTTATCCACGTTTATCCACATCGATTAACACGACCATACTAGGCGCCAAACACAACTAATATGGCGCGCGGATTAGGCAATAATAGACTCTTGGTCAACGGCGTAAGCGCTTTGACTCGCGCCATATTAATTGTGTCCTGCTACATCTGCTACGGCGTAGCTTTCGTAGCGCATATTATGTCATATCACAGTATAAATAAAGTTAGTTTTTTTTGGTAAAAACTCACCAAAAACAACTGTAAATAGGTTAACTTATGTCCGGCCCTTAAATTCAAACCTCTGATAGATATCACTTCTAATTAAGTTTTGACACTTGAAAAATTTGAACTTGAAGATACATTTTGCCACACTAGATGTGTAAGCTATTAATTTAATAAAAAATTATCCCCGTTTTGAATATATGGACCGGCAATGGCCGGTATCACTAATGAGTGATATTTATACAAAGTGATTTGTAACGTGATACATTCCTTTTAGGGCTTAGCTCATTTGCAGGAAAAAACGGCCTTGTAGTGCACTAAACTTGTGTGTGCATTGTATAGCATGCATGCAGTGCATTTTGTTCTCGGATCAATGTTGTTGCCTCAAGTAAATTCCCATGTACATAAACGGCACAAGTAGGTATTACATTTCACGGACTAGTTTATTTTATTTCGGATTGCGGTCTACCAACATCGTCACTAGCCGCAGGTTATCCAATTTCCTGCGGCTTCAAACTATAATTAAAGCGACACGAATACATAATATATTGTTCCACTACTACACTGAAAAAAATGCGATCCAATCAAGAGATTTTCAATTAGTTAACATAAATTGAATATAAACAACAGCAAGGTCTTTCTTTTGTGATTCAACTGACATCTTAGTTGCTGTATCTAACGTCTTGTCGGCTCGAATGGGATCAAGACGCTTATTTACAACAGTCACTATCTAGTTAGAAGTAACGTTCAAGGTTTACGTTTTATGGACCAGTCGACCTAGTCGTAGGTTTGATTCCCGCTAGAGACATATCTGGGGTTCCATTCGAAATCGGCCAAGTGATAAAGAAAAAAATACCGGAGGTGGTGTGTAGGAATATAATACACATATTTTCAAAGTCATTATCGCTATAGGATCGACGATCGTATTAAGAAATTGATCTTAAGATACCGGTTTCAAGACGCGACATAGATGAGAGTTTTCTATGACTTAACGTTTGCTTTGACGAGTCTTGAGATGGGCATCTCAGCGAAGATCAGTGTTTTAAAATTGACCGTAGGGTTTTGAATTAAGGTCCTGTTTTCATAAGGTGCCACCATTGAAGCGTCAAGTGTCAAAACGTACCATGAATAATAAGAAAAAGGCAGTACCTATAAGAGTCTAAAATCTATGCGCATAATGCCTTTATGCTTTGGTCGGCAGAAATAGATTACTTAAAATCTGTAAGTTCGGCCGTTTTTTTTGAGGGAGGCCTACGTCAGTCAGTTAAAACTTATTGGCTGGCAACACTGGTCGATTCCTCTTGGGAGCGTTGCCAAAGTCAGGATCACTCCCCAAGTCAGAGATAAAAGAACGCGTGCGTCCTAATGCTATTATTCATGAATTAATCATTAATGCAGATGTTTTCATAAACACTAATTGATGGTCGTTACGCAAACTTATCTTTTCACTCCTGTTTTGTCGTATGGCATGCGAAATCGATAGTAACACGTCAAACGTTAACCGTAAATTAATAATAATATTGGTCAGTTCTGAATAATTATAATAATAACTCCGTTACCCTCCCACGTAGTGCACATGCCCACTTAGTCACGAACAAGAGTAAGGGTACCCGTCCACCGAGCGAATGCTAATTGAGGCGACGTTTAGTGGATTTGTGTTGCAGGCCTTATATGCTCGTGTCGCGGTTGGTACTAATAGGTGTTGCATATGCATTACGATTTAACGTTTTGTAGTTGAAGTTGAGATTCGATTTCAGAACACAAATTCGGTTATTTTATTTTAATCACTTAGATAAGGGGTTTTGTTTTGCGAAGGCTTAAGAAATGTATTTAAAATTGGAGGTAGATTGGTTAATATTGAACTTAACTTAATGGATACAAGAATTAAGAAAAAATTGTTTATTTAACTACATATAAATGTAAATTGACAAAATATTTCCAAACTTTACTTCATTATCATCAGTTGAAACGCGTTCTCTGCTGTCCCCGGAGATTTCAATCGACTAAGGGCCGATTTAATCATCGCCAGATACTATTATCTGGCGATGATTAAATCGGCCCTTGATACATAAATTTTAGTTCTATCTGTTTTCTTTATATAAGATAGAAAAGGAGAGTGATAACTTTAAAGTGAGATAATTTTATCAGGAGATTGGTTAAATCGGAACTTATTCATACAAATAGTATAACAATTCCTACCAAATATCAATTGATCAGTTGTTTAATCCTCAAGCTACTGTTTGGTTCCTCTCAACGTTGATTAATGGCCAGCGGTCCCAATCATTAGCAATTAAAATTAAAATCAATACGTTTTCGCCCGTGGGACGATGTCGCCGCGGACATTTCACTGAACAATAGCAGTATAACGGTCTTATAACCGGGTTTATTCGGATCAGGAACACATGCAAATTAAGAAAAAACAAAAACATAAAGCGTGTTAAATATATTCTATAAATATTAACATTAATACCTACAGCTTTGATACTCACTAGTTCTATACCAGAACACAGCCCGCCAAGTAATAAGTGAATAACTGTATACTTTAACCGCTTTTGTTTTCAGCAGATTAGAAACCTCGAAACCATCTTTATGCTAATCGTTTCCTAATCACGCGTTTTTTGTTTCAATTATTGCATTCACTTTATAGAAACCATCCAAAGGGAATCATAAACGGGGAGTTCAGCGGCCCCTGTATTCTCTCTAAAAGCTTGAATAGTATTGCGGTTGCCATATAGCGGTTGTATAGCAGTAGTAAAGCAACTCGGCAGGGATATGTCCGTGTCTACACGCGAGAACCGTTTTATGTTGCATCGCAAACAAGTTTCCCCATTTCATTCCAAAGAGCTTCAAGTTGAGCGGGGGTCACACTCATGCATCGCGGAAAAGTTGGCGGCATGAGAATCTATACACCTACCTATACCGATTACCGATTACCGATTATTTCATTACTAATTTACAAGTATTAGATGAGCCCTCATTTCGTATAGATTAATCATAAAGTATTGCATAGACACGCATACCCATGTCCTAGTCACTTGTTCAAATGTCATCCTGTTCGTAGATCATAGGTACGGTACCTTAAATTATTTAGCTGAACGGAACGTACACTATTTCGACTAAGTTGTTTAAAGTGCATAGCTAAGTTTATTAACTTCAATCAGGAATCCCGAAAACAGCAGACATGCAAACGACATTAAAATCCAACCCCCACAGTTCCAAAGTCCTTGAAAATCCAATAACTTTAAATCGAAAGTCCTTGAAAAGATAAAACCAATAGATAAATATAGTTCGATGAACCTTGAACAGTGCATCGCGTGCATTATTTGCCATGCGAACTGCATCCTTGATTGAGTTAGATATGAATTATATCCAAATGCAGGTTATTTTAGGCTGTGTTGGTGATGTGGAAGGCTCATGCAAACCGTGCCCCGAAATCAAGGCCGCATCTTACGAATCTGATGTATCGGAGACACGCAATCAATGCATGTTACGACGTTGAAACCAATAGGGAAGTCAAAGCCGTAGAATTGTAAATCGTTCATAACAATATCGGTAAATTCGTGCGCTCCATCAATATCGTCAGAGAAAAAACTGGGGAGAAGGCCGAATTACGACCTATTTGTACTTCTCGCATATTTAAAAGAGATGTGGCATGGCTTAGGTTATACAGGTCAGTGCGTGGTCGCTGTATTTGGCATTTGGTTATACCATTGTAATTGATTATCATTTCGATCATAGCAATAAAAGAGCATCCATTGCGTGGGCCTTAAGAAGAGTTTGCATTTTACAGGAGTTACAATTAGTAAAATCTAAACTTAAAATCCTTGACCGAAAATTGACGAGATCAAGAATCCATTTAACTCTTAACACGCCCATTAAGTGATCGGATTAATTAATATAGTTATTATGATCTCACCAATAAGGCGATAAAAAATTTACAATCCGACAAAAACCGGTTAGTTAAGGTACATTATGAAATTATTATGTAAGCATAGGTAAATAGGTACTCGGCTGATCGACTCTGTATAATATTTGTTAATACGCGAAAAAAAAGTCGATTAAGGTTCGACAGTCTTACTGCCGCACTCGGAGACGTCAATTAGTTTTTAAGTTTCATTAAAGTTGTTGCGTCTTATTCTATTGCGATAACAAAGAAAGTGACAGCAGCTACTTTAATGCAACTTGAAACTTAAATGACGTTTCTGAGTGCGGCAGTTAGGCCTTGGGTTCTCTGAAGCACCCGCCGCGTGCGACGGGCGACGGACGCGGGTGTATTGCCGTTACATTGGTCGTAATACACACGCATTCTCCGATAGGCCTTCTCACAGAGCGCGCAATGTAACGGTAAACGCCCGCGTCCGTCGCACGTCGCACACGGCGGGTAGGTCAGAGAACCCCGGGCCTTACAGTCTGCGACTTGAAGTGACTGTTGAATAACAAAAAGCTTTAAAAATCTCACATACATACAAAATACATACATATATACATACACACTGGTAAAAACCTTACCCCCCAATTTTCTCAAAACCGGGTAAAAACGGAACAAATGCATCATCACTATTAATTTACTAAGAGTCCTTAGCCCCTCGTATTACAACAGCATATTCCTTTCCCAGGAACCAAGAAGATGGAATACAAGACCAGGCAGTGGCACGAGAAGTGCTTCTGCTGCGTGGTGTGCAAGAACCCGATCGGCACGAAGAGCTTCATCCCGCGCGAGCAGGAGATCTACTGCGCTGGCTGCTATGAAGACAAGTTCGCCACTCGCTGCGTCAAGTGCAATAAGGTAAGATAGATGCATTCATGCTTCTTTAGTTGGTATATATTTAATAATAAGGATGCCATGAACACACTCCAATGTATTTGTGATCCTATGTCTGCAAATGCGTTGCCAACCTTAATACCTGGGCCACACCAGATGCGTTGCGTAGACGTGCACGTACGCGTTCGCGTTCCGCTGCGTTGTATAGTATGAATCCTCACATGAGGACGCAGCTATACAACGCAGTGGAACGCGAACGCGCACGTGCACGTCTACGCAACGCATCCGGTGTGGCCCAGGCTTAAGGGTTGAGTTGGAATGCCACTGTGCTAGTACATACCTAGGTCATTTCACTGATTGTCTTATCTCCACAGTGGAACACAACAATACTATTTCTTGTTTTACCCTTTTCCTGATTATGCAATAAACTTACTGACGCATGATAATAATGTATGGACTAACGTGAACCAGCAAAAGGTTCTAAAAGTTCGATGGATTCCATTGGATTATCTGTTGGTGGCCATGTTACAGAATTGTTCTTTTATATCGTCAGATCATCACGCAAGGAGGCGTGACGTACAAGAACGAGCCGTGGCACCGCGAGTGCTTCACGTGCACCAACTGCAGCACGTCGCTGGCGGGCCAGCGCTTCACGTCGCGCGACGAGAAGCCCTACTGCGCCGAGTGCTTCGGAGAACTGTTCGCGAAGCGCTGCACCTCGTGCACCAAGCCCATCACCGGTCAGTACACGCTCTATCCTGCATATACCATACCTTACAGTAATAATATATAATAATTATACCTTACAGTATACCGCTTAGAATTTATAAGGGATATTATTATTGCTTCCCTTCCTCCACCTTTCCATTTTTCGTCTTTCTTTTCTTCCTTATGGAAAAACTCCCTGTACATGCAAGAGCGAGATGGACAGGATGGATAAGATGAACAGGGAATGTTTCCTCAAAGTTTCCCTCAATGTTCCCTGTTTCGTTTACAATATGGAATTAACTATTATTCATATTGTTAACGATACCCTTACCTTACTAATTTACACCAGAGGTTTAGGTGTTTTCAATCCACGACAGTGCGTCCCGTGGCTCAAAGTGACGTTGAGTGGCTGCACAAATGTGTAAAATTAAGTAGGGCGCGCTGTTGTGGCAATCGACGTTGTCGTCAATACAACTCAGTTTTGTGGTATCGTTAACAATGGGTAAACTGTAAAAAACGGTAACTGGGACTACTGAGGGGGTAGTAGGTAAACAAGTTGCGGAAGGTTACGCCTCCAGAAATCTGAAAAATTCATGCGGTTGATTTTTTCTCCTTGTGTAGTCTACTGAACTGTTTTTTATTAAGGCCGCGACGTGGCCGTAGTTTTCATAGTGCCTAAAGAAGGGGAATCCCATTGAAACGCAAAAATATCTCATCGACAATTGTTATTGTCTGCTCTGTTCTGCAGAAAATGCTTGATCCCAAAATTTAATTTTTATTTACTAATGACGATAGGGTTGGCCCTCTGTACTGTTGGCAGTACAATCTTAATTTCAAATAGAGAATATAATGTATTCTATGTCTATATCTATCCTCAGGCATCGGCGGCACCCGCTTCATCTCCTTCGAAGACCGCCATTGGCACAACGACTGCTTCATCTGCGCGCAGTGCCAGACTTCGCTGGTCGGCAAGGGCTTCATCACCGACGGACAGGACATCATCTGTCCCGAGTGCGCCAAGCAGAAGCTCATGTAAACACGCAAGAGCCGGCCCCGTTCACATTATGCCAAGACCTGACCCAAAAACTAAGGTCCATTCCTTAAAAATCAAGGACTGTGGAGTAAGAATTGGGCATCAGGATATGTATGGTACGTCCATCAGACATGAAATGGAAATTATATTCGAAACTGGATCCTAATTCCCAATTTCATGCTGGGATTTAAGTTGTAAACTCCACCATCATAATGTGAACTAGGCGGCTCTCAAGTCAGATTAATAAATGACTTGAGAGCAGCATGTTAATCTAGTGATGCGAGGTGCGAGATTGTGAACGTACGCAATCGCTTCACTTGTACGACTATGTCGAGCGTTTTAACCAACACTAGTAACACTACGCAGCTGACGAGCGCTTCTGTCGTTTTGAAAATCGACGCTTTTTTGTTTTACCAGCCAGCTCGATGAGCGTTTGAATTTTGAATGACAGAATCGTTTCAGCGAGCTTAAGCACGATTGTCACTTCTTTTAAAAAATAACAACACGTTTGTCTTTGTGTAACAAAGTGTAAATGATATTCGTTTTTGTGACGCAGCGAAAAAACCATTCTGCCGGTAATCGCAAGCGCGCGGGAGTGGGTCCATTCGGACCAACGGGAACCGCCCAAGCTCTTCGATCTAAAGGACGTTAGCTTCCGCAAAGTCAACGTAGACCGTTACTAAGCGTTGTTAACCGATATTTTTATAGAAAAAACAATCGAAAAATCACAAAAAAATCAAAGTGGATGCACAAATGTAATAAGTATTTAATTTCGCTTTTTTATTTAAGGTGTTTATATATTTTGGCTGTAAGCTTCAGTTTGTCACTAATCCAGTGATCCACCCCAAGCCCTTAGGATCGTTATACATATGTATCTATATGCTAATTGCCATATAATTTTGCTTTAGCTGTTGTATTAGTCCCTTAGATTTTATTGTCAATTTACCTAGTGCGATTCACGCGATGCCTTAATAACATATCTAAGTCAATTTCGAGGGTATAGAATTTGTGTTGTACATGTATTTTGATGATATAATTTACAACATGAACAAGCCCGGCGTAACCGGGCGCTATTTGTAGGTAGGTGAATGAACAAACTTATCTGTGCCGGCGACGGTGGCGCTGTCGCCTTATCATAAACGTGTAGCTAGTACGAAGCGGCGATAGTTACGCATTTGGCCGCAGGCACAAATAAGTTTATTTTTTATTATCTTAAAGTCGCCATCTTGCTGTGACGTAACTTGACAGCTATTGTAGAGATGTATTTATTATTGTAAGAACTCAAAAATCAAGCTTCTCTGCTCTTTTGATTGAACTATTATTTTGCCTCCAATAGCTTTCAAAACGTCATGAATGATAAGTGCTTGTTTAAAATGCGTAACATAGGGTAAGAACATAATTGACATTTTAATTATATGTGTTATATTTGTAAGTATTTATTTATACGGGAGTACGCACTTATTACGCGAGGGTTTAGTGTCGCCATCTGGCGGACGCTTCCTAACACTTAACTGACGTAACGTCATAGATTTTACTAATAAAAAATATTTTTGTTCTCGAATTAGTAGGAATCATGTTACAATGATGTACAATGTTATCGCTATTTTTAATATGGTAGGCGTAGGGTAACATCAGAAGGAGACCACGACCAGGGATCAGTTAAGGGTACTTGTTAAAGGATAAATTATTAGAATGTTGAAAATATAAATTTATATTAATGTGTACACTTTTTAACTGTTTAGCCGTGTGATCTGATCTAATTTAAATCTTTGTAACTATCTACTCATAGAATGTATAATCTACGAAACTGAATAAACCATTAAAAGAATTATTGTTTGTGTTATTCTGGAGCCGACCCAACCTTTAAAATATTAACTAACGGCCGCACTCACGTCAATTAACTTTTAAGTTTGATTAAAGTTGCTGCTGTCACTGTCTTAGCAATTAATGTGTAGCAATAGAATAAGACACAGCAACTTAAATCAAACTTATACATTCATTGAAGTCTCAGTGCGGCAGTAACAACCTAGGATAGGATAATTAATGAATGCATGTACTAGAAGCGCCATCTATTATGGTGGAGTAGACCTATATTTTGTTGTACATCTTTTAACAAATTCTTCTAACATACAGGGTGTTTTTTTATTCGTCTTAAACATTTTGGGGGTTAAATCAGTAAGTCATACTGACCAACTTTCACTATGGGACCAACCCCGAAATCGCGAAAAAAAAATTGACCCTCCCATACATTTTGGCTAGTGAGCTGACGATGTTTTGTATGGGAGGGTCAATTTTTTTTTCGCGATTTCGGGGTTGGTCCCATAGTGAAAGTTGGTCAGTATGACTTACTGATTTAACCCCCAGAATGTTTAAGACGAATAAAAAAACACCCAGTATATTTAAAATATTTCACAAAAGTTAATGCATTTTAATATCGTGTATTTTAAAGTCGTATGTACCAAAATAAATGATGCACACCATGTTAATTTTTATTTTGTATTTCTCAATAGATGGCGCTATTAGTTCAGTTTTAGTTAAGTCTGGGCAAACAGCCCACTGTCTATCAGGCTACTTTTTAAATAAAACGAATAAAAGGCGCTGCCTGACCACAGTTAAAAACATTTTTAAACGCCTCAAACAAAACAGAGCGCACTGTGCTAGCTGAACATAATATTATCAGTTTACCACAACATAGAAAGTTAATTCGTAAAATAATTATTGTAGACAGGTAGTTCTGCGCCATTTCGGTCAGTTTTCGCATTCGCAAAGGAGTCAATAAAGAAGGATGTTTTCTACGATTGATTAAACTGGTAAGAAAAGTTAAGTTAAGTGGGATAAAAGGACAAGGTATAATGTACTACTTAATAAAGCTTGAAAAACATTTTAAAAGGCAAATTCGCTTAATATAAATTCCTCGGCAAACGTATTTTATTAAAAGGCTGGTGGAATAAAATCTGTTGAAATGTGTGATGGATACCCCGAGTACGCGTTCGGTTCGAGTAGTCTATTTAGTTCTGCCAATTGTCGTTGGGAGCGATTTTTCTTGCAAACTTTTCCTCTACTCGATACGAGATGTCGCTAGTATCGCTGTAATACTTATTGTCGTGCAATAAGTAGTAAAAAAGCATACAAACCACGACATAGCGGTGTTCCGTGATTCTTAGGTAACACTTATGGATTGCATTTAATTGTATGATTAAATAAAAAAATGAAACATCACATTTATAAATACGCCAATTAATTTTTATTAACACCTAATGACTACATTTTTTCAAATACCTTTTGTTTCTTACAATAATAAATAAATTGGCTGTAGAAAATACGATTAGAATTTCCCCTAATATGCATAGTTGTCTGTTACTTAAGTTTCTAATAATGATTGAGATTTTATATTTTATTTCAATATCACAACAATGATTAACAAAACACAAAATAACATATAAAGTTTTTAAAGACTTAATTGTTTACAGCAAACTATACAACGCGTTGTATAGACAACGCCATCTATATTACATATTTGTAAAACAATAATTCTGCAAAAGCTATTGATGCTAGTTCGAACTGAAATTCGATATCTTACTTGCCGGGGTTTGCGCAATACCACGAAACTAACTAACAAACCAAGAAAGACCATATTTAATTTGCTAGTTAACATTTCGTATCCGGTAGGTGAAAAAATACCAAGTTCAGTCTCTTCAGGTTATGACAGTCCAAAAAAATTAGTGAAAAAAATACAAAACGATATCCAAATGTTGAGCACTGATCAGTGCCTAAGCGTACACGTTAATCGGTGTTACACTAACCCCAATGAATAGTGTAGTAATATTTAAATTTTGTTTTCATGCAAATAACTTTTGACCGCCTTTTTCTTAGTGAAGGTCTATTGTTACATCACTGAATATCACATGAGAATACAATTCACTGACTATCTAGTCTATTTAGTCCTTTTCATATCAGTCCGTGCCGAAGTACTTCTGTCCGAAATGATTGGGGGCTACAGGATGGAGCTCTGCGGTGAGTATCTTCATTTTGGGCATGTAGTCTACCACAGCCTGCACCGCTGCTGGAGTGCAGAATAGGTTAGACAGGATGATGCGATCTTCCTTAACGCCGTGTTGGGTAAGGACGTTCACGGCCTGTAAAACAATAACAGGCGCATATTTAGATATTTTCAACTCAATCACCCTCCACGAAAGCAAATGGGACGAATATCTAATTTTCGTCATTTTATGGGTATGAATTATTCTAGTCTGCATGCCGAATAAATTAATGACAGGATAATGACAAGCTAGCTATTTAAGACAAGAAATAAAATAAACAAGAAATAAAACTACCGGAACATGTAGTGTCAGCAGTCAATGTCAATCTGTTTAAAAACCAACTAGACCAACACATTAGAAGTATGTACACGAAGAATACTTGACCAAAGAATAGCTGGATACAGGCATCTATCAGTTGTCACAACTGCCTGCCTGATAAATAATAATAATAATAATGCCATTATTTTGTATTATTATAATAAAAAATAATGGCAAATTAATTACTTATACTATTTTCTAAACAACAAACAAATTGAAGTTGGTTAACAAAACAGACAGTTCTATACTATATTTATCTTTTTTGTTTCATGCATGACTAAATGGCAAGAAATAGCCAGAGCAAATATAGCTATAATAAAAAAATTGGCATGAAGAATGCAAACAGCCATCTATAAGTAGGACCTGAGCCCCATAAACATTGCAACCTCAAGACCGACCATATTTTTTGGTAACGTAAAAGCAGGGGCGATTCGAACGCTCCGTGGCCTTACCCAAATGTGACCATACCTGTTTAACAGTGTTGCCTGTGGACATGATAGGGTACATGAGCAGCACCTGCCGGCGCGCGATGTCCTCGGGAAACTTGGCATACACCACATGGGCCTCATGGGTGTCTGTATCACTCTCCACCAGGATCTTGCCGATGCGGATCGACCGGCAGCAGTCTCGTAGACCCTGGAACATGACAAAGTAAATAGATAAGTTTTTATTTTTTATGATGTTTCTTATTTTACTATTTGAATACCCTTACTTAGTAGACCCCCTCCATCTAAATTAATATTGAAGACCGTGACCAAATGCGCCATCAATTTCATGTTAAATATGTGGCTATATTGATGTTAGTTCCGCTTTCTATCGTAGTAAAACCCTTTGATAAAGAAATCCTTAACCTAATATTTAATGTCATACAACAATAACAATGCGACAACACTATTATATTTGGCCACATCTGTGTAAAGCCTTTATCTCATCATGTTAATTTGCAATCATATGCAATGTACGAGTAAAATATGCTTACCTGCTCCATAGCCTCCCCCGACCTAACAATGGAAACCCCACAGTTGCCCGCCCCATATTTCAGCCCTTTATACAGCGCTCCAGTGGGTGTCACCACCTCGCAGTCAGTGAATGGCAGCTTATTCAAACTCTCTTCAATGACCAGCCTTATCAAACGATCTGCATAGAATTTGAAGTCACTTCTACTTGTATTTCTGAAATTAAATATTATTTTATTTTACCACTAGATTTTGCCAACACAGCACAGGATGTGTGCACTGAAGCTGTTTATCTCAGCTCCCCTAGAACCTGTTCAATTTCTAGGATAAAAAGTACCCTATGTCTGTCTATGGCTTTAACCCATTCAACACCAGCAGTGCTATGCCGCTACACTTGTAGTGTGTAGCAGTGTAATCCTTGTATAGCGAAAACTCTCTATGAACAGAGAACGACAACGTGTCGTGAGTAGCGCTGAATGGGTTAAACAGTAACGTTTCACCAAATTTTTTATTGAATGATTGAGGCATTAAACCATAAAGGCATAAAAAAGAGTACCTGGTCTACTTACTTGCACTGTTTAATTAATATTAGTCTATAAAAAGCTAAATTTACCATATTTTTTGTCAGCAAAGTAATAAAAAACAATAATAGTCGACAGGACTTGCCAACTTTGCCTTATATACACTACGCTGCTGCCTAGGTTCCATGGTTTGCTCGATTTACATATTTTTTTGACATAATATGAAAAGAAAGATCTTCAGTTGACCTTTATACAGACTTCTTTTACTGATTTCCAATGAACAACCAAAGTATAATATAAAAAGTCATTGTATTGATAAATTATGATGCACACGCTCGTAACCTCACTTACTTGTCGCGTAGAATGCTTTGCAGTTCTTTGATGTTGTCGTTCGAAGGCAGCAGCGTGAGACTGTCTCCGAAATGTTCGGACACATCATTGGCATCCCAGGGCCGGATTTCATTACTCAACGGGTCCATTTTGTACCTAGGTACTTGTTTTAAATACTAAGAGCGAAGATTACGTTTCAAAAAAATGTTAAGACAAAAGTCACTGTCAAAAATTGCTGTCATTGCTGACGCCGCTGACAGCGCTGACTGACGGAGTGACGGAAGCTGTTGTCGAATGTTTGAGATATTGTTAAAACAGTTATTGGGCTTGTACGAAGTGTTGAATTGGCAATTACTGGCATTCCGGATAAAATTGGGTAGTGTTACCGTATTGGGTAGGGTACTGACTTCCAACGGTGGCAACGGTGCCCTCATTTTCGTTAACTAATTTTTATCAAGCTGAACTGCCGCACTCAGAGACGTCAATTAGTTTTTAAGTTTCATTAAAGTTGCTGCGTCTTATTCTATTGCTATAGCAAAGAAAGTGACAGCAGCTACTTTAATGGAACTTAAAACTTAATTGACGTCTCTGAGTGCGGCCGATAGAAATACACAAGGTTATAATAGTCCTGTGGTCAGTTTCACGAAGCTACAAGTTATAAATTACAAGCGGAACTCTCCTTCCAGCAAAAGGAGCTAGAAAGAGACTTCCACTTGTAACTTGTAACTTCGTGAAACGGGCCACTGAAATGCTGCCCCGATTGTCAATTACGTCAATTAACTTTTAAGTTTGATTAACGTTGCTGGCGTTGCTGCTATCACTCTCTTTGCGCAAAATTAAAAGTTAATTGACGTCTCTGAGTGCGGCAGTTAATCGGCTATATTAATGATGCACGAGTGTCGAAAGTAGGTATAGCCATAGCCACACAAAATACAAATGTTTATTTGTTTGTTTTTACCCGTTTGGGTAGCTCTCCCCCCTTCATGCCCCGGCTCTCACTAGATGTCAACTTTTATGTATGACATATGGATCTCAGACATGGTCGCTTACAATGGGCTTCATAAGAAAACTCAAGGTCACTCAAAGGGCGGTGGAAATAGCTATGCTGGGTGTCTCCCTGCGAGATCGAATCAGGAATGAGGAGATCCGCAGGAGAACTAAAGTAGGTAACTGATAAAGCTCACCGAATAGCAAACCTTAGTGGCAGTGGGCGGGGCACATTGCTCGTAGAACATATGGCCGTTGGAGCGGAAAGGTTCTAAAGTTGCGACCGCGAACCGGGAGACGAAGTGTCGGCAGGCCTTCCACAAGGTGGACCGACGATCTGATAAAGGTCGCGGGAAACCGCTGGATGACAGCAGCAGAGGACTGATTGTTGTGGAAAACCTTGGGGAACGCCTTTGTCCAGCAGTGGACGTCTTGCGGCTGATGATGATGATGATGAAACCCCGATAATATAAATTACTTTCTTAGTCTACTCGAATGATGTTAGCGTATTGTATGGTAATTATCTAACTATACATTCAGCAGACAAATTTAAAATGTAATGGCTCGTTTCCGCCCTGTAGACGCGACAGTGTGCGCTCTTTCATTCAGATTTAGGGGATTATTTCCATACAAAATGCAAGGTGCAAAATTGACCAGGAAATAAAACAAGTTCAATGATATACGCACTAACGCTTTATTCGCCCAGAAAATACAAAATGATAATTGTAAGAATAATTTCACATCTTTCGTAGATTACAGAGGAGTTCTGGCTTAATATTTTTTACTTCAGAGTTGTAGCCCCCAAAACGTTCACAAAAATATATTTTAAAAATATTTTATTGCATATGGAACCATAACCGCTGGTCAATCCTAGGCAGAACAACAGCTTTATAAAATGTTACATAAATGCGGCAAAAATATGCATATAAATAAAAATAAATAAATGCTAAGTGTTTCTGACAATATCCCATTTCATAAAATGGTTTTACATCATTCCTTAACAAAATACATTTTAGCCCGTACCTACTGCAAAGTTATTGATTATACTTTTGAACTCGTTTACATAGGTGTACATTCAAGTGCAAGTAACTAGCGAGAGAGTTACTAACACACGATGAAACACCATTTTAGCGTTTTCTCCCGCACAATGGAAATTACGGGATAATGTCATTTGTACTTTTCTAATTAAAAGTTACATACAACCTCAACAACATAGGTTGATTGAAATTTGCACCTCATCAGGTTAATGTTTTGAAAACAGAATATCAAGAAGCTTTAAAAAAGTGAGTGCCAAATAATTTAATGAACAACGTCGCCAGCGTTCATTTCATGCGTCATCAATTTACGGTGCGACATAGGCAGTGAATACATAAGACCATACCTATCGCCGCGGAATCGGCTTAAACTGAGCCGAACGACCTCTTTAAAGGTGCTTTTCCACCGGCTAGGCGTGGCGTGGCTAGAAAATCGCGATGCTTTTGTTTTCGTTGCAGTGTTAATTAACACTCTATATTATAGCAATACGGTTCAATATTAACAACAAATATTACAACTCAAAGCCGTGGTAGCCTAATGGTTTGACCTGCCGACTCTTAAGCAGAGGGTCGTGGGTTCGAACCCGGGCTCGCACCTCTAAGTTTTTCGGAATTTATGTGCGAAATATAATTTGTAAATTTACCATGAGCTTTTCGGTGAAGGAAAACATCGTGAGGAAACCTGCACACACATGCAAAGCAGTTTGACGGTGTGTGCTAAGTTCCCAATCCGCACTGGGCCCGCGTGGGAATTATATCCCAAACCCTCTCATTGTGAGTGGAGGCCTGTGCCCAGCAGTGGGACGTATATAGGCTGGATTATTATATTTATTATATTACAACTCGCCAATCCAAACTATTTCCACCGCAGCCGAGCGGGAAATTTTACTATACATATATCAATTCAATCCCATCCCCGCCTCGCCTTGCCGGTGGAAGAGCACCTTGTCGCTCTTATTGCATTGGCAGAGCTTTTTCTGACCGGCCTCAGCCGACTCCGCGTCGATACGAGCAGGGTAATACCCCTTCTATACGGTCGGGTGATTGGGCCAACCGAGAGGGATGCAGCTATTTGTAGGAACGAGATGTAAATATTACTATCTCATTCTGACAGATAGCTGCGTCCTTCTCGGTTGGCCCAACCGCCCGACCGTATAGAAGGGGTATAAGTCTGCCGCGATGATATTCTCTTAAATGTTTAGCGACACCGTTTTAAAACAACCACCATATCTAAAGCACGACCGTAAAAGTATAAAAATATTTTTGTTAACATTCATACACTGTCACGAAAGAAACAGGCAACATTACAAATTGTCATTCTCTAAAGAATAACGTAATTAAAGTCAGAATAATCTGTTTACATATATTAACAACATGATTTGTAAACATAAATACCTACATCTACATCCATAAATAAAACGATGGACTGGATGATGGATAATAACAGCCCAACTGTATAAATTATAAATATATAAGGGCCTACATTAAAACTGTGACTTCTATAGTGGAACTAGACGAAATTGACGGTTTAATACTATGCTAGGGTGGCCATTGGCCAGCCGTTAGTCGTTCTCAGCGAGATGAATTAACATTCGTTTTCTAATTTTAAAACATCTTTTATCTGGATCCAATCAAAGGGAAGGCGAAGACGAAAAATGATTACGTTAATAAATTGTGTTAAGTCCATCTCGAATTTTTGGCATACAAAAAAAAGAGACCCACAACAGTTTCGATTAAAACGTCACATTACTGGTCTTCCCTTTCTCTTTGGCAGTATTACCCGATATACTTTTAAAAGCTGTTAAATGCAGGGTTTGAATTTGTAATATTTCCGTATTCGAGGAAAACATTATAATTATATCACTTTGACACAAAGTCTGTGGTAGTCCTTACACTTGGTCAGGCGGATGGTGTCTACATGAAACCTGTAACTCCTTAGCTAGCTAACACTATTTGCACTAATCAGGTCACTATTTAGTCATACATAAAGCACTAGGTAGTTCCGAAAGTAAGGTCGGAGTTCACCAACAGTTAAACAGGCGATTAGAGGTCTGACGGCTGTCAAAATATATTCACTAACAGCCGATTAGGATTTAACAGTCCGTTAAATTGGTTAGTGAACTCCGACCTAAGTGTTTTAAAAATAAGACGGTCAACGTCAAAGATCAAACTGCGTCCTTGACATTGCACCTCTCGTTCGAGCTACGTAGCAATCGCGACCAAATGTAAGAACATAATATTTTATCAGAATCCACCTACTAGTAAAATGACTAACTATTTTGGACATCAGCCCCCGTATTATGGTCGTGTTTATCGCGGTGGATGAGTGTGCATAAGCATCCGTTACCCTCTCACTTACATACTGGTCAGAGAGTGACGGGTGTTATCCACGCTTATATCCACGTCGATAAACACGACCATAATAGGCCCGCAGTAGGTAACGCTTAATTCTCTATTTCGTGTGCGTCCGAAGTTAGCATAGCGCGATAGCGTCAAGTCGCCCTGCTAAACTAACATTAAGTCTAAATTCAAACGAACTTAAGTATACCCCAGGTATGCGATGTGATGAGTGATGACTAATTCTCTGTAACTGAAAGACGAAATTTGGAATTCGTTAGTACCCATCCTGCTCTAGAACCCCCACCACCAACCACGTGAAGGAAAAGGCTAACGAATGTTCTGTCATTTAAGTTTCCGCGTATTTCAGAGACCCCTATGTAACACAACAGCCGATTTCGCGCAAACATTTCATAAAGGAAGATATTCCCTCCCTAATTTTTTTTTGACTTATTACCGGTATGTCGGCAACTAAATAATGAACAATATACAAAACGTCTTGCGTCAATATAGCCTAAAGTTATGAAATGGTATCAAATAGAGATTATAATGATATGGCCACAAAGTCATCTAGCTTTTGCCTATTTAAGCCGATACACACTTGTCAATATTATGCTTAATTTTTCAATAGTAACAACAGATGCGAAGGAGGGACGGGTCCAACCCTTCAATAAGGCTCAGATGACGTTATGGTAATTATTTTAACTAATTTATAATAAACGTAGCTTCAACCACCATTAACTACTAGGGGTACCTGTGGCACTTTATGACATCACCGCACACGACCTGTGCCCGTACGAAGTACGAAGGCGAAACTGCAAGGACATCAGACGCGGTTGATGTGAATTTGGAACAATAGGGACTACCAACACGCACACGATTCAATTGATGGCTCCGGTTCCAAAAGCTACTTACTCCTCTAAAGCGAACGTATAAGTTTCACGTCCGATATTCCGAGTCCGCGACTCCCAGAACCGGATTGTTGATACTGTTTACCAGCGCTTGCGCCAAACACAAACACACTGGTCATTTTTCCCGAACATCAATATTGCTTATTCCACTAACAGGAATTTTTATTATTACTTTTTACACTAACAGGTTATTCTTACACTTTGTGCACTTGTTTGACAAGCGATCCAAAGTTTTAATCTAACCTAGACAACAATACGGTCACACAGCGAAACCATAACCTTACTAACTGTAGTAGAGGCATTAAACCCATTTACAAATAAATTACTTTTAAATCACTCATTTTTCTTTAAGTAATAAATACGATAAACAACAACCAAAACTATTGCTTTTATATGGGTTTAAGAGCAGTGGAGAAGATTTACTAGTAGGCTTAGTCTATGATGCAGCTTTGGAAGTGTTTATCGAGGACGATTGAAAATATAGAACCCATGTAAAAGCATCAGTTCACTGTGAGGGGCGCCACTGGACAGAAGCGCACGCTAAAGCCATGCACACTAGCGGAATGTATCGCGCGCCCCGCATTCCGGGGCTCCGATGGCCGACCGCAACCGCAATGTTAATTCATAAAAAGACGATTTGTGTATTTTTTGAGCAATTACCGCGCACGTTAACAAAAGACAGTGATTCGATTATTTGCTTCATACAGAAGACGTATAATTGTTCAGTTTCCGTCAGGAATTTTGGCATAATATTAAACGTTAAAAAGTACTGTTGTACTTTTTAACGTTAGCGAGTAGCACTCGCCTAAATTGTCTTTTGTGTCGTGCACTCAATCATTTACAAGTCATTGAAATCAGGTATCTTAATAGATTTACAGCTATCGGTTAAATGGCGATTTTGTTCAGGAAATGAAATTCACAATTGGAAATTAAGCGACAAAACATGATGACATCAACTAACTGTGCACAAGTCAACTCCATGACGCGAGTCGCAATCACCCAAATTAGCAAATAATGAGAATTGTTCATAAATATTCAGGTCACTTTTGACAGAAATTGACGTCAATTGTTGTTTATTAGCTTAAAATGTACTTTGAATTGTTTACACACGGCGATGCGGTCGGGCCAACACTTTAAACCCGATCGGTACCCTTACAGCCATACGAGTGCCGCATACCAGCACATATCACAACTTACTAGGACTAGTGGGCGAAGACGCCGTTCCGTTGCCGGGGGTATCCGTTTTGGTTATTTTTGGCGCTAGGGACGTCGTTGGGGAGGGGTTCGACTTTGGCTTTCTTCCCGGGCTTGGGGGAGAGGTAGGCTTTGTAGAAGAAGCGGGCAAAGAGGACGAAGTAGGAGAAGTACATGGCCATGGAGAGCTTGATGTTGAACTGGCTGATGCCGCACGAGCCGGCGGCGCTCGTGAGGTAGTTGTGCGCCCATATGTTGATGGCGCAGCCCGTGATCATCTGCGAGAGCTGCAGGAACGTGATCGACATCGCCAGGAACTTGGGCGGGTACTTGCCCATGCTCACCAGGGCGAAGTATGAGTACATCACGCTGGAAAGAGGAGACAATTCATGTTAGCGCAATGATATATTAAAGCTGTTGCTGGTTACTTAGGCTGCGTTGAAATATCAACGCACCTACCTAATAAGGTACTTAATTATTTAAGTAAGATCAACAAACAACAAAAAATTGCCGATCCCTTTCTGAACCTATATAGCCTCTAAAAGGGATCGGCAATTTTCAGAATAAACAATATCAGGATTATGTTCTATAAGCGTATTCCCAGATCATCTCAATATTTTTCGTTTGTAATATGTGAAGCGAGAAACAGCTAACAAAACGGTAGTGATTAACAGAGGACACTGCGACCGCTAATTTCCCACACAACGTACTCGTATTTGCATTGCATTCAAACATTTGCAACGAAACAGACGCATTTCATCCTAGGTACTTATTAAAAGAGAAACATAAACATATATTTGTACTCACGTTCTCGAATTTGGCTCTAACGATTTCGATAAAATTTGCAGTATGGAGGCTTATGGGGGCAATAAATCGATCTAGCTAGGTGTCATATCTGGGAAAATTCGTTTTTTCCACTGGGTTCGTAATTTCGACGCGATCGTCACCGTCTGAATAGACTGATGGTTACAGCGTTGTACTTCTACGCAGAGACTGCGAGTTCAAACTCCAGCTATGGATCGGTTTTTTTTTTGTTTTTGTATAGAAAATAGATGAAAATTCGGTCGACCCGAGCGACAACGCTCGGTCTCCCAGGTACTTATTAATAATACTACGTACTTGTACTTAATCCACACAAACACACAACTTGTCCAGTCTTACTCAGGCGAGCGTTAAAAAATTACATGATACTCACTCAACATAGGAAATGAAAGCGGGTTTACCTGGTAATTCTAAACGTTCTTATTAAGATAATTACATAATTACAGCATAGCGCACAAGTGCACTCCACAGCCCGCCAGACTATTACAAGATCAAGTATTTAACTTAAAGACATTGCGACCTCTAACCGAGGTTTGTGTAAATGAGAAACGAGCAATCAACTCATATTTATAACGGTATTTACTTCTCAGCGGGAAGATTAGCAATCTCAAGACATGCGCAGACTTATAGAGATACGGCTGTTTTAGGCCATCTAAGGTATATCCCCGGACAAACAATTAAATACAGGTATCTACAGGCGTTGTAACGGCATCACAATTGAGACGCATTTTCATGTAGTCACACTGTTGACAGATGCATATCTCTAAACCGCAGGTTAATAAACAAAATGTTACGTGATGTACCTACAGTTGCAGGTTAGAGATGAACGAAGTCGCAACTATTCTTAAACAATAATTATTTTGTAGACTTACTTTAAATTGTATTAAAAGCATGCTTTTTAATTGCTTGTACTGTCTTCTGGCATCCTGGTTCAAGGAATAGAACAAGACTTAAGAAATAACCAAGTTAAAAAAACCCCCGAACAAAATAGGGACCTCTACTTTCAGAGCTGATAACTCTTAAAAGGCTAAACGGATTTTCATGAAACCAAGCTAAGAACACTCTCGATTAAGTCACCTATCTAACGAAAAAACTAAATCAAAACCGGTCCACCAAGGAGCTACGTTGCCACAGGCGGATACACACGTCAAACTTATAACTCCCCTCCTTGTTTTTGCGTCGGGGGTTAATAAAAGAAACATAATTACTGAAGTAATTACATATTGAGTAAATATGATTTTACTTTTTTATATATTTAAATATGATTTTGATGAAGGAAGACAAGAATTACGGCAGAGAAGTAACTACGAGAGTAGAGTAGATGTGCCGTTTGCAACTAAACACACAAATTAAACTACACAACTTAGGGACCTTCTCGGGAAGCTATAAAAGAAGTTAAACACTAATCTAATAAAAATTGTGAAACAAACTAACCTGTGCACACAGTAGTTCATGACGACGAACCAGCGGGCGGAGGCGGTGAACTCGGTGAAGGAGAACCAGGAGTAGAGCAGCACGGTGATGTGGTGATACCAGTGGAGGAAGATAAGCGGCTTTTTGCGTAGCACAATGAACACCGTGTCGCCGAGCTCGGGCACTTTGGACAGCACGAACATCCACGTCCAGAAACCGGACACCTTGTCCGCTTCGATGAAACTGGAATAAAGAAAGTTGATGTTAGTTAGTTGTTAGTTGATTGCAGGACCCAATTTTATTTATGATTAAAACTTTATAGAATTCCCGAAATATCCGTGGTTATGTATGGTTACGATATAAATAATCATTCGGGCTAACGATTCATTAGGACGAATAAAAAATAGGAAGTCCAATGTAGAAGCCATTAAGTCATGCGGCGTAATAAAATTGTATTTCCGTGTCGTCTGTCCCTTTCGCAAAATGAAGCTATAACATAATTTTCAAAACGTGATTGTCAATGTGATATGTAAATATTTTCGTGTGATCATTTTGATGGGGTTAACCGTCCTCAATTATACTATTTATTTTTCCTAAGCAATGTTTGTCTTGTCTTCAGAAGGTGTAATATTTGCAAGTCATGAGGAACTAACACCATTGCAATGTATAGGTAAATTACCTGTGGGTTTGTTGTTATCTAAAGCTGTAGTGGTAAAACCAACATTACAGAACAAAATTACTTGTATGAGATAGAATTTAAGGTGCGATTGTCATTTGTTCGATTACCCACACTTATACACACACGTATGCACGCAAAGCTGTCGCGACATGGCTAAAGGCGAGCTACAGGAGACTAAGTTTTAGGAGGCGTATTACTGGTGTATAATCGATACTGCCCATAAACTCTTTTCCAATATAGTTTTACGTCGCTCGTTTATCGATTGACACGTGCAACCAACGTGGACATGTTACGAACCACCCATATCACCTAAATAAGTACAGTCAAATGTCAAAGCAAATGAATGTTGAATTACGATATAATCTGAATTTTATCGTGTTATCGTGTTTAATGACAATACTGAATTAAGAATCATACCTTTTTTATTATGAGTTTAACAGGTGCGAATGTAAAGCAGATGTTCTAGACAGATAAAGATTGTTTAATTTGCCGTTTTGATATGACACAAATACATTTTGGAAACGTTCTCATCACTACCTTACGACATTATTTTAACTTATGCGCCAATGATGCAACTTTCGACCAATGATAATTATGATACTTTGAAACGAACATTTCAAAATCGCCAGACGCAGACTGAACGCTGCCTACAGCGTAGATAAAGGTCAATCATCCAATTGACTTCCACGATGACTACTAGTGCATCGTATGGAATCTACAAATTACCATATTATTTGCGTGTAAATCGCATGTTCGATAACGCGCATCGCACGATACGCGTCACCGTGTTATGGTGCAATTTATCGTATGATATTTGTTTACTCATGTAAGCATAACGCTTTAATCAGACAATAATTTAATTAGGTACGCTCGCTCAACTTCATGTAGATATTTTTATAAAGGAACTTCCCAAACCTTCGGGATAGGAGATTTCGGGATACTAGTTCTAATTCAAAGCATGTTCTGGTGCCAAATGCTTAGGTACATTCGTTTGCGCACGAATAAATATCAAACATCAAAACTTTTCAGAAACTTTCATATTTATAGAATAACTAGCGACCCGCCCCGCTTCGCTCCGGGACTATTATATTAATTTCCGTGAAAAAATATCTACTTAACTGCGTGGTTTAGGAGGAGTTAGCGGATAAACAGACAGACGCGGAAAGTGATTTTATTTTATACTACCTATATGTAGTAATAGGGGAGGCCTTCGCCCAGCAGTGTATATATATATATATATATATATATATATATATATATATATGTAGTAATGATAAGAGTGTGTTGGTGTAACTAATAAATACGCAGCACAAACCTTACTATTCAAAAAGTAAACACAGCGCATTCCTGAGGTCATAAGTACCTACATAGGTCCAATTCTGATTTTGTAATTTTTCAGTTTTTTTTCATCCAAAATAAATCAATTCGTTTGTTGCACCTGGGTTTTCGTAAACAATGTTTTTTTTTTTACAAAAATGGATATAGGGTATCTCAAACTAGACCGAATCAAGCCTATATTATAAATACATTTTTAACTCCGGAACAGGCTGTTAAAATACTTCGGGTACGTCCCGGGCACCCTGTATAAAGTGGTTTATTTTCTTTAGAAGATACACGCCGTGGAACCTTTAAATTTCAAGAATAACAAAGCGAAGCCACAAAAGGCTACCCTCCCGAGGAATTCTCCTTTTTACGCGCCCTTTAACGCGGTTAAATAATAAAAAGGCTGTTCCTAAACTGAATTATCTTTCGCTCAACGGCACGAGGAATTTTACGTTAGTTATATTAAGGCTGGAATTACACTTGTAACTTTTACTCTTTTACTGAACACTCTTTGTGAGTCAACTTATTGTAATTTGTTTTTGTGAGTAACTTATTGTAAATTACTTACATGTGTAATTCCAGCCTAAAATAATGGCAAAAATTCGGCGCAACGTGCGTAGAAACAATTAGTTTTATCGCATGCGAATACCTCATAGTACACTAGAATAAAAGCTTTTTATTTAGGCAACTACAATTTTTTTTACTCCATAAAAAATTGTTTTCTATACACTTAAACGTATAATATATTTAAGCTAATAGCTTATTCCCATCGTATATTACCGGGCTAAGGACTAGAATTCAGTATCAGCAGGAAAGAGTCCTTGTTAATTTATACAAGGACTCTTTCCTGCTGATACTGAACCTATAAATTCTGAACGTTTCGTTTTATTTTTCCCGTAAAATATAAGTAATTATCTATAAAGTTAGGAATTTTTCAGATTTTTCTGTTCATAAACTTCGGAGATAAGGGGGGAGGCGGAGGAGGTTATTTTTTGAAAACTTTTTGTTATAAATCAAAAATTACGTCATGGAAAATTATAAAACATACCCTACTTGCTATAATCAAATTTCAATTTTTCAAATCAAACTTTAATTTTTCCACCCCCCATTCTAGACCCCTTTTCAATTATTTATAAAATTAATTTCATATTTTTTTTACTAAAAGCAGATGCGGGCGAACAAGTTATACATGCAACTATGCCAAATTTCAAATTTATAGCTTGTATAGTTAGTTGCTGAGAAAAACTGCTGTGACATACAGACAGACAGACAACGAAGTCTAACCATAAGGGTTCCTTTTTTACCATTTTGGTACGGAACCCTAAAAAGACCCGCCTACTAGAGTGTGTCATTAATTATTCCAGGAACTTTTTTATCCGTAAACGAAATTAAATATTAACGATCCTAACTTTCCCAGTACAACATCCTCTACGCTGGGCGTTATAATAATTAAAACTTTGTAACTTGTTGAAAGTAATTCAATGTTAGTCGGTCGATGTAGCAAAATTTTCTAAGAATAGCCACCGATCGGCAGATCTAGAGCACGAAATTTCATAACATTGAGCCTGAGACTACTTGGAACCGCAGCTACACAAAATAGTAAATAAATAAAATAATAAGTAAAATAGTAAGTAAATAAAACTTGTTTTTATTTTATTAGTGGCAGTAGTTAGTATCCTTGGCCCGACTTGTTGCGTCGAAATATTGATACCTACTTATAATTAAGGGCGTACTAAAAACTCAACATTAGGAAATATTTTTGATGCTAACTATATTAAATACGGACTTATATACGGAACCCTCGGTGCGCGAGGGACTCCGACTCGCACTTGACCGGTTTTTCTTCCTTTCTTCGAACAACGTGTACGAGATTGAACTACACTTTGAAAATCTTTCAGAGTTACGTTTCATAAATAGTGCAGCAAGAATAAGTTGTGATAAAACCGATTAACCGGTAAATGGCTACGATCGTTCACGCATCGCTGGGTTTAATTAACACCGTGTTTTTAATTCACACATTGTTTCTGGCGGTTAAATGGCTATTTATTATATATGAAGTTTATTGAGCCAATAACAAAACAGACAGCCTACAGTTCTTCTAGGAAAAATGGGACGGATTTATGAAACGTGAGCCTGAACTCTTCATAAACGTGTTAACTGATGCCATGTTCAAGAGTCATTAAATGTGATTTTGTACTTTTTGAAACGACTCCGGGACACGACATTGACAGTCAGCCACTGCAGCCACACGTGATGTAGGATCAATTTTCAATAACTAGCCACATGTATCTATATATGTATAAAGCAAGAAATGTGGTGGTGTTTATGCGATTGACAACTTTTCATTTTCTCAGTGTAATTTATGAGCCTGTTAGAAACAGCAATAAAAAATAATTCAACACGTTTGTTTTCCTATGGTAAAATGATTTCAAAGAAAAATATCGATTTTAATTAAATAACTGCCTGAATCGAATCAAGCCACATTTTTTGCCTACATGCTCTGTCTTAGTTTAACGAAAAAAGAAGAAAAAAAAACAGTGGTCAATACATTATTTTGAGGTCACTATTAAACCAATTGTAAACAAATCACGCACTATGTTCGACAGCATAGACATTACCTTCTTAAGTAGACCATTTACTAGAAGATGAACAATGGAACATTATCGTTCCGTCGAACTGGTAATCGCAACCATCGCATGCGTTTCTCAGAAAACACAATTTTATGATTGCTTATTAAATTCTTATATTGTTCGTGAAGCATTTGCAACAAACTTATACGCAGGCTTTTACAAATCGACATGGCGTACGTTACATGGTACGTCTCTCACAGGTGCACTGCGAAGTATCTCCCGTTGGTTCCCGAAAAAAGTAAAATACCTTATTTATAACTCTCTAGTCAAACCCCATATTGACTATTTAATTGAGATATGGGGGTCCGCAGCTAAAACTAATCTAAACAAATTACAAGTAGCGCAAAATAAATTAATCAAACGCCTATTTAACTACAATTTTCTCACTTCGACAAAAATAATCTATTCGGATACCAAAATAATGAACGTAACTCAAACCTATATTCTTACTTTACTTGTTTACTTATCCGCAAAATTCTGCAAAAAGATATTCACACAAAAATAACATTTACTAAAAAACATACAGTCCAAAAAAATAAAATTACGTAATGCTGATCATTTAGTTTTGCGTACGCCAAGAACAGGATACGGGAAAAGAAATATACTTTTTGAGGGTGCCCAGTTGTACAATAAACTACCAAGTGATATCAAAGATTCTAAGTCAATATTTAGTTTTAAAAATACCTCAAATTCTATATAATTAACAATATGAAATCCACATAGCATAATTGTAATTATGTATATTGCATAATAAAATGTACTTATGAAATAAAATATGACTCGCAATAAATTAACCTAGTGATTTAATTTTAATTAATGAGTTCAACTATTAAAACAAATTAATCATTTGTAACATGGATTGGTGCATTTTATTGTATTACATACTGAGAATATACATACATACTCGTACAGGTAGATATAATTTACTAGGCACTTGTTTAGATAAAAGGTCATCCCTAATCATAAACCGTGTGTGTCATCACATTATCTTATTATTTATAACACATTAAGAACTATAAATGTAAACTCTCAACTAGTGCCACTTGGCTCATACCGCATCCACTTAGTCGCATACGTCACTGTTACCCCTGAGTCTTATCTTTCCGAGCTACTAATATGCATAGAAACTGAGTCAAATAACAAGTTGAATATGAACTTACCCACTTTTTGTTTTTATATTTGTTTGTTAAGTAGGTAGTTAGCTTAAGCGTTGCATGTTTAATCTTAACTTTTAATACCTAACGTAATCTGACTCTTACTGCCGCACTCAGAGACGTCAATTAAGTTTTAAGTTTCATTAAAGTGGCTACTGTCACTTTCTTTGCTAGAGCAATAGAATAAGACGCAGCAACTTTAATGAAACTTAAACATTAATTGACGTCTCTGAGTGCGGCAGTATAACTTGATCCCAGGCCATTTAAGTTTAGGGTTTCTTGCGTGGGTTACGGTGGTGAAATTATCCACCTTTACTCTTGAGAAACATTTTCCGGGGTGAAAAATTATCTATAACTTACGTTTATAGTCCCGTTATTATCTATACCTACATATATAAGAACATCTGTATCTATCTGCCAAAAAGAAATCTAAATATATTGACAGACGGCAGTTATTAGAGGTAGACAGAGATGAATATTTCTGCATCTAGTGATTGGCATTTATGGTCATTATCACTAAGAGGCGCCGTAAGTATACGAAATTCTGCCGATTTTGCTTATTTTCGTGATTTCACAGACGAGATTTTACAGTTAAAATACTATATTTCTATAAGTTTTAATGCACAACACAACACTGCATTAAAACTTATAGAAATACAGTATTAATACTGTAAAATCACGTAAATCAGCGAAATCGGCAAAATGTTGTATACCTACGGCCTCTTAACTATAAACATTTATAAGGTGCATAGTATTTATTGATTATAATCACCATACTCGGTACTTAACTTGGTACTCGTCACCACGTGTATGGTCAATCAATGACAAAACGTTACAATGTATCAAGAACATGACGTCCTAATTTGTGATAATAACATAGCTTTTCTACGTCTAACTTAAATGAAACGGACCAATCAGGCAGAACCAGCACTTTTTATTTAATGAAGCTACAAAATATTATTGCGATATGCGTTAATAAAATAATAAGGGTACCGCTACTATAACCTCTTAACGGAAATGAATTCAATAACCAATAACCCTGTATATATATAGACAATCTTTCACAAATTGACCTATAGTCCCAAAATCAAGCTCAAGGCTTGTATACCCATAATATAGACAACGATAAACACACTTCAATACCTATATAGAAAACATCCACGACACAGAACAAAATACTCGCGCTCATCACACAAAATATTTGCCCAAACCGGGGTTCGAACCAGAGACCGCTAGCTTCGTAGCCTATATAATGATACGACAATGATAGTACGAAGTCTGCAGTAAAAACTTGTAAAATATAAAAGTATTTGTAAACAAGAATTAATCTAATCTTCTTTCTCTTCTTTCTCTTCTTTCTAATTATTCACATGTACGAGTATTTACTTACTCGATTCGTTCGTTTGATTGGCCGACTAACTCCACCGAGAAGATCTCTAGTGCTCTAGAAAGATTAACTAATTCTATTATAATCGAGTAAACTATAATGAACAGGGCAGTTAAAAGGATTTAATTGGTCGTTGACATTTGACGTGTATCTTCTACGGGAAATATTCGTGACGTATATTATTCGCACCGGATTTCGTGTGTAACGTGTTCACATTTTACTGAGCACCGTTAGTTTATTACCCGTTTACGAAGGAAACTATGGAATTTTCATTTATAAACAAACCACATTAATGTTATAAACTAGCGACCCGCCCCGACTTCGCACTGGTGCAATTATCAAAAAAAAATCTGTCATACAATCCTTGTCCTGACAATTACAACAAAAAAAAATCAGCCAAATCAGTCGAGCCGTTCTCATTTTCTTAAATAATGCCCTTACATACATTCGGCAATTGAATTTTAATTATATAGATGCGGCAGCCTGCCATTTTTTGACACGGTAATCAAAAATAATTATACTCGAAATTTTAAAATATTCCGGTAGGAACAAAAAGATGCGAAAAGAACCTTAACGGTCTATCTAAAGGTTCCTTGACTGCCTGCTCCAAAATATACCTCTCAGTCGCTTATGTTTTGTTTTTTTTTTTTTGCTGGTACATCAAAATATAAATACATATATGTGTACCATATTATTATTTACCATTGTTCCATTTTGTTCTGATACCCAACAATCCCTTCACTTGGCATGCCGCCGGTGGTCGCAGGGTCTTACGGACAAAAATAATTCCATAAATAATTAACCAACGAAGATGCCAAAATTGTAGCCGCGTAAACCGGTGATTAATTTAGCCGCTGTTTACAAACAAGCAGCATCTGCAGCGTGGGTATGCAACGCACCCACGTAACTTTTTACGAGGAAGCACGTAAAACGTGTCGTGGGTGTCCCCTTGTTTTGCACTCACTGAACACTTGACACTCATTTAAAAGAATGTGTCGTTTCATCGAATTTCATTACATCGAAAGCTAATTTTTGCTGAAACCTTATTGTTTTCGGGTTATCTTAAGCATGGGTTACGTCAATTATGGAATACAAGTCAATGATAGTTTGGTTGCATTGCGAACATTTACCTCCTTCTATTAGATGATTACCATTACCACAAAGCATTGAACTCGAAACTTCGGATGCCCCAACCCTATCACAACATAAAACTAACATAACTTTGCACTTAGATTTTCATTATCTCTGGTTCAGATATCAAAATGTATAGGATTGGCATAACCTGTCGAGCGTACATGTTGACAGATTTGTTCGTTGGCGTTTGTAGAATAACTTACCTAGCACTACTTGTACACATGTTATGCGGGTTAACTCGATAAGATGTTCGTGAATGTATCGTTGGCATTATGCAGCGATCCGTTTGCGATATCGATTACTGAATTACTTGTGTGGAAAAAATTTGACGATGGAAATAGGCCGCGTGCAAATGCGGATGATTTGTTTTAAGTGGTTCATTTCATTTACAAAGGTCCTAACAATTATACCTTCTATTTAATCTTCTCACCTTGTTCCTATTACTAGAGTCAGTCAGTGAAAAAAACCAACCGCAGCCACAAACTAATAAAATGACGTCTAAATCGTCACGTCAATAAAAGAGATGTATTTAGATGTTTTGTCTATCATCGACTGCGGCGAATGTTTAACTTCAATATAGGTCTTATTCGACGATGTGATAAAGGTCGCGGGAAACCCTTGGGGAAGGCCTTTGTCCAGCAGTGGACGTCTTGCAGCTGATGATGATGATGACGTCTTATTTGTAATAGTGATATTTAAGTTAATGTAACTCTATTTGTAATTATATAATTAACAATAAAATGTTACTTATTTCTGTTGAACGAATATGGTTTTAAATGTTGAAACGTGTACGGTTTGTTAGCAATATGTTACGTTTATTTTAACATACAAATACGTAACATATTTTGCGTACGTGAGAAGATGAAACAAGCTCTACCTTTGATTACAATTGTACCCTTAAATTGGCAAAAATAAAAAAGTCGGGTGTTCAAACCTCTTTAGAATAAAAAAAAACATGAAAAATTAGTCACAAAAAAAAATGCAAAAAGTGAATGTTATGTTGTGTGCATTATGATACACGTTGCCAATTTAAGTGTTAAAAGAAAAAAGATGAGGCAGCGTTTTTTAATTATTTTCAAAGGGCATAGGGCTAAACTGTGTGCTTAGGCGAGTGGAAACACAGGTATAATTTGAAAATTGCAAGCGTATCTACTCCGACACAGGCGATGAACTGATGAGATAACATTTTAATAACACTTTCTCCGATCGGTCTTCCAGACGCAGGGAGGGCTTCCATCCTCATGTAGTCGAATTTCCACCAGTTCGGACGAAGCGCTTTGCTGCGTCATTTCTTATTCGCACTGTCAAGGAGTGGAATGCTCTCCCTGCGTCTGTATTCCAGGAATCCTATAACCTTGGTGTTTTCAAGGCAAGAGTGAATAGGCATTTTCTGGGTAAGCGTGTACCATCTTCGACCCCGTCGTCACTTAACATCATGTGAGACTGAGGTCAAACGCAAACCCATTTATGATAAAGAAAAAAAAAAACAATTCAAGATATAAGAGATAGGATGAGAGCAGTCATTTTAGACGTAGTCTATCTGTGATTTGGAATATTCCTTGCGTTTATGCCGATCTAAAGAGAAATACTGTAGGAAACAGCGATAAATGATTTATATGCGGACGACAGTCACACGTTGCAAAGTAAGTAGTTACCCAGCAAGTTTTAAAGACAACCTTTTAAAATTCCAATTTGGATTTCTCGCATAGGTAATAAATATTCAATTTTCCGCGTCTTTTCGCGAAGTCAACCCGTGATCGTGACTGCATCGAAATATAGACCGAGAACAGGATATTGTTATTCAAAATAAATTGTAAAAAGGCCTTTACGCTACATTTTTATATGTTTTACCACGTTGAAATTTTTTGGTACCGCATTATTGCACTGTCATTCAGATCTAAGCTAAGCCTCTAACTCATCGAGAAGTAGTTTATAATTGATACCAAATTCGTATGGAATAGACACCCAAACAAACAGACAGACTAGAAAGCGAGCCAATAAAAACTGCGAAATATGATGTTACGATTGATTATAAGGTAAAGTTATACCTATAAGTTAACTAAAAGTCTATTAAATCATCTGAAAAAAAACTGAAAATACTAATAGGTACTGAATGCTAATTTATCTTTGCTCAGAATTAGAGTAATGCCTATATTGATCACAAAATTTGACATAGAAACTACCAATTTCTAACAAAAGAAAATGGTGCATTACCAATATTTCGAATCCCGGTATGGACAAATATTTGTGTGATGAGCGCGAGTATTTGTTTCTGAGTCATGGATGTTTTCTATGTATTTAAGTATGTATTTCTCTATATAAGTATATTTATCGTTGTCTAGTACCCATAGTACAAGCCTAGAGCTTAGTTTGGGACTAGGTCAATTTGTGTGAGATTGTCCCCTGATATTTATTTATTTATTTATTTTATTTATTATATCATATTCCACCAATTTCCCATCCATTGTGAAACAAGGCTACGGTGCTAAGCAAGCAAGTTTTAATCAAATAAAACCTCGTTAAGTAATATGTAAACGACGCTATTATGTCACGTGTCAAGCGCTGCCCAACTGACCGACTGTCAGTTAGAAAGCGGGGCGTGTTACATAATGGAAACAACACCGAAACACCAAATTTCACTGAATTCATCAGACATTTCTTCTCGCACTAGTCTCACTTGCATTAGTGGAATAGTAGCGTTGAGTGAAAGAGATGACGTTCCGAATTCTGTTTCCGCCCGTGCGTTGCGAACGTGTTTCAATTATAGTTCATTATATGGTTTAAACGTGCTAATTGGCTTTTATTAAGAGCTTTTATTATGATCTGTCTTTTAATTGTTCGTTTTAATCGAACCGAAATCAGCCCAAAGCTAGCGACACACGATGTAATTGAAATATTTCAAAGTATTGATCAATGACTTAAAAGTAAAGACGTCAGGATCGGCTAGGTTTGACAGCCCGACCGTGACAGACACCTTCTTAACTAGCAATCTTTTTACAACTTGTGATAAAGCAGGACATTCGTCTTGGAATTAATTAGAAATGCCGTCACACCAATATTTCGTTTAAGTTTGTAGAAACGGACATTGCGGTTAGCTTACGTACTTACACATGATTTAAGGTCAGACTTGGATGAAGTTCATTATCAGATTTATCAGATACTAGGCTAATGGCATAAGTTTCTCGAAAGTAGCACAGAAAAAAACCTGTTAAAAGATTTGTAGGGCCCGAGCGAGAAGTAATTAAGAGTTAACGAAAAATTTCAGCCGAATACGTTACTTTAGTGACTCACTTCAACGGAACGAGCCAAGCACAACTATGATTCGAAGGAGAAAAAATGTAATCATTATTTATAGTCCCATATCTTTCAACAGTTCCAGCTAACTCTTTTTCGGTGCAAGTTGATTACAAAAACGTGTAGTGTTTTCAATCTAAGAAGTTGCGTCCTACAGCTTACTTTTTCGTACATTGAATTGATGCAACAAATTGGAGTGGCGAGGCATTCACGAATTGAAACACTTTATGGAAAAAAACAAAGAAGTTATAAACACAAACAAAAGCAGTAACCAAATCGAATAAGAGAAGCAGGCATGTTGCAGTAGTTCTGATGTAGAATTGCTTCGTTATAACCGTAAGATGACGTAACCGATGCAGGTCAAGATACACTCCGGACCAGAATAGCATGCGCTAGATTGGTACTTGACGGCCATATCGGGTCGACTACTCAGTGGTTTTAAAGACAAAGCTCAGATTTTAAGATCTTAAGCAATCTATGTGCCTACGTACATATACGAATAACAGGGTTAAAACTATATTATTGCGTTCCAAAAGAAAAAGGCAGTATAAAAGTACGAAATCGACCGAAATTGAAAAATCGAATTACTACATGTAACTATCTGACGGGATAATTTAAGCTCGCCGGTTAGTAATTCGTAGACGACTTAAGAGGCGTTGTTTATTTAATAGAATAAACTAACAGCACGTTATTTGCAAAATGAATAAAGCGTAAAAAAACAGCAGTTAAACGTCGTATCTTGCCGAGTGTTATGTTGAATAATTTGAGGCAAAAAAGATGCTAATTTTAGAAAACCATAATCGTTTTTATAAATCAACGTGTTAAATGGGAGAGGGGAAAGCCCAGTACTCTAGACTAAACGTTTATTCATATACCTACAAGTTACAACACCTGTATCAATAGAAAATAGCTCATGAGTTCATGGTCTTGATCCAGCCTAAACAAGTCACTAACTTCTGAGAAAACAAAAGAGATGTTGGTATTGTGTTTTATCTTGAAAATAATAACCATTTTAAACTGAAACAAAAGACCACGAGATCAGCATTTCCTGAACAATGCCAATGACATGATCCAAACAATATCAATTGGTATGTTTTTGTTTTTAGTTAATAAGTATGACGGAAGACGTTTAGAAAAAAAATATTATTTTTTCGTTACATTTGAAATCTGTTAAAAGATGTATAAAAGCCATTTTTAAAACTCATAATATAATATATCTCGCTCTAATATAAAACAGGCCCTTTACATAAAACAATGAACTCCATACATGACATTTTCTCCTAAATTGACTTTTCAGATCTAAATTAAATCTTAGCGCGAAAACGTTTCAGAGCTTCGTGCTCTTGACATCAAAAGACTTCAGCTACATTCCATCGTAACGTCTCGCTTGCTTCACCAAGATAATTACCTACTCAGGAGTACCTATTTACCCAAAATATATTTAAATTACTTATTATTAAGGCAGACATGTCGTCAGTACAAATGTTAACCAACCAATATTACCTATACAGTTTGCTAAATTTGTAAGTTTATGTGTAAATGTGAAAGGAAATCTTGGAACCACTGCACTGATTTGAAAAAATTATTCACCATTCGACAGGTGCAGTCGAACTCATAAGTAGCTTTACATTTTAGTACCATGTCGCAGTTACGTAAATATTATATAAGTTATAAGTGTCAATAGTTTGAATTTAGTATGTCAATACTGCGACAAGGTACTAAAATGTACAGCTACTTATGAGTTCGACTGTACAATGTTCCAGATGGACATAGGCTATATTTTTAACCGACTATAAAAAAAAAGGTAGAGTTTCCATTTTCGGCTGTATGTATCTACGTTTTTAACTTTTAACCAAAGCAAAGCGAGGGCGGGTCGCTACTTAACAATAAAACGTTGTTCAAAATTAAAAGAACATAAAATCATCTCACATCAGTAGGTACCTAACTTGGAATTCTCAGTTAGTAGAGCTGCTCCAGCATCATGAGGATAATAATTGTGTCATATATATACACATAAAGCACGGGTTTCGTATAATTGTCCTGTACCTTACCATAACTAGTATCATAATCATAACAATTAATAACCCTTATTAGTACGCAAGAATGTAAGATAATTCCGTGTACTACTACTGTCATGTTTCACCAAGTAATTTAATATGCTGTTAAACAATAGTAAATAGAGGCCCAAAGTTTTAAATCCCCTATAGTTAATACTTAAGCAATAAATGAGAATTTAATGTGTGCTTAATGTTCTAAATTCGACGGAAAATCAGCAATTAGCCTTCCTAACGAGCTGTTTAGTTTAAGGAGAGGAAAGTTTTTCAACAAAAACATTTTGCGATCAACCGGTATCATTGGAAATATTTCCAATGATTCCGGTATATGCGCGTAATAAATGTACACAAACAAAGTCAATTACTAATTTGTAGCAAAGCAATATCGCAATTACCTGGTGATGCAAGGGCATTTTTAAAAAAAAGTGTAGCTACATAGTTAAAGAGAAAAATTAATAGACGGTAGTTTTTCCGTTGCGTCACGAAAATTTACGATACTAAATGTTTTTTGTTCTTAATTATGTACACTATTTTTGAAAACCGCGACACGAAACACGTAACAATGCTAGTAAGAAATATTATACGCAGTCTTCGCTCATTTGTTATGAATAATATTTCTTAACTTAATAATTGCAAATATTAAAATATACACGTTGTTAAATATGTAAATTTGTTTCCACATGCAAAATATGTTTAATGTTAATGCGAAGTTAAATCTATCTGTATACTGAATATTGGAAACGAGCTTTAATCCGATACTTCTAATGGCCTCTCCCTCTCATCCTGCAGTCAATTTAAAAGTTGTATAGGTAGCTAAAGTTACTTCGAACTTCGATTTTAGGAGTGGAATCTGAATTTCAGTCACGTTTAAGTCTACCGCTACCAAAGCTCACCATTAGAAACGAAGTCATGATTTCCACGGTTTGAAGTAAAATGCTACCTTTCTATTATTACCTATCTATGTAAATGAAGCTTCGACAACTATTTCTTCACACAAATGAAGACGTACGTATCAGCAATTTAATTTAATTTGTTCTAATATGCACCTCAATTCTCACAATTACGGTTGTTACTTATCTTTAAAATCTAGGACAATGGGCCTAGCAAGGCAATGCCTGTTAACAAAGTTACTCCATTACGCACTCAATGTAATTAAATTGTCTAATTAATTAGCACCAGATAGACGCTTCGCTCACATTACGCGTGTGAAAATAAAAGAAATATGACTAAAAAGCTTATCATTGTTTTTAACTTTGTTGCGACGACTTAAGATTCCAAATTAGAACGGAATTTTATTGATACTTAAAGCATTTAACGCATTTTATACCTGAGGAAATAAGATTTTGCGTCTTAATAATAAAATTTACGTAAGTAATTCACAACTTAGCTTCGTGTTAATTTATTATGTACATTTGGGAAAATACTGTGTAATGTTTTTTAACTTACTGTAATCTTATACAGGAAAAATACCACTTACGAGCTAATTTTAACTACCAACAGTTTTAAATGTTTAAGAGACATTAAGAGTTGAGAGAAGTACCAAAAAAATTTATAGATGTCACGTTAACTAACAAGCATAATATAATGCAGGTAGTAACATCTTGTAGTCCGGTATTAAGTAAATGGCTTTAGACGTAGGCCAATATTCAACATAAGCGTGTACATAATGTGCGTGTGATCGTGATCCGAGTGTACCCTGACTCGGATCACACCAGTCGCAAGTGTGGAACTGTGGACTTAACATTAAGTGTGATGTGCGCAAATGCCGCAAAACTTCTTTTGTCGTCATCTGTTGACAAGGCTCTTCAGTGGAACTCGTTCTATAGAACTCGCTGATCATATAATTTCGAGTATCATCGTCGTCATTCGACTTAAACGATGATGTTTGGCGATACACGTGACCAAACACGAGAGGCATGTCACATGAAAAAGTAAAAAAATATATACCTACATACTCTAACGAGGTGCTAGTTCTGCTGCATCAAAATGCTAGCATCAAACAGTTTTTTTACTTCAGAACAACATAGGTATATTCATTTTGACTTTGAATAGACATATCCTTGGAGAATATAATCTTTACATTAGACTTTTTGGAGTCTTTTTAAATAATGTAGAATAAGAAGCAAGCAATATCATGTCAGGAATCTTGGAAACTCCACAATCCTTTGTCGTAGAGTCATGAAAAGAAAAGTCTTGAAATAACCATGATTATACATAGGAGATGACTGATCATATTTACATCATTAACGATATATTTAGATGCTAAGGAAATTCGATCTAGGTACAGAGTTTTATCTGATGTATTTACAATGATCCCGCGTAGCAAGTTTCTGGCGATGAATGGGTTAATGTACAAAATGTCAAAGAACAGGCATATCGTTATCTAAGATAGTGACGCGAGCACGTCTAAGATTAGAGATTGCACGCTACCGATACCTACACGTGCTGGAATGCAATCTGAGACCGGGGCGACACGGGAGGAACCGAGACGGAATTACTTTCATTAGCACGGAAGGACTATCTGAAGACAACGAATCATAATGACATGACACAAACCAGGAAAACATGGCGTTAGTCCGGCTGTAGGACAATAAATTTGAATGTTAGCGTTTAACAAACCAAGAATCCAAATTTACATTTAAATGTATTAACAAAGACCAAATCGTGGCTTTTTATACAATACAAAAAAAAAGAACGACGAGCGTCATACAGCCGATGAAAAAGGATCTTAGTCTCAGATTGCTAACTTTGAGTTGCAAATTAACACCAATTTGGCTAATTAACTTTTGTATTCTTGTCAAATTATTCTTTTAGTTCTTTTACTTGCACCGTCATTTTCATTTTCAAAATTGTTGTATTGGTTGAAGTTCATAAAAAAATAAATTATATCTCATGCGCTTGCACTTTGACTCCACAAACGTGAAGTCACACTAAAAATGGTGGCACTTCACTGACTAGTTGTTGAAATACAGCCTTAAATACCGAATGGCAAAGGCCTAGTCATTACTAGGGCCTGCTGCACTAAATCTGTCCGACATTGGCCGTGACCGCATCCCCGTCTGCAAATACGGCCGAATCGATACTGCCTGAGAGCCTTTGCGAACAATCGAGTGGGCGAGTCGATTTGCCAATACGAACATAAGTAATTCGTTCCGAAAGTTATTAACTGCCGCACTCAGAGACGTCAATTAATTAATATTTAAGTTTGATTAAAGTTGCCGCGTCATATTCTATTGCTAAAGCAAATAAAGTGACAGCAGCAACTTTAATCAAACTTAAAAGTTAATTCGAGTGTCTCCGAGTGCGGCCGTAAATCTCTAAAAGTTTAATAGTTATTAAACTTTTAAAATCTTTGAGAGCGATAACGTTTCAGAAAATTCAATTTCATCAAAAGCTATTTTCCGCTGAATTCATTGTGTTATTTTCTTAATAAAGTAGGTTAGGTAAGACTTATGATATGAGTGACTACCACAAAAGTTTACCTCCTGCGATGGATATTGCCTGAAATGAAAGTGAAATGAAAATTCTGCAAAGTGAGGCGTCCGTAAAGTGAGTGTCGCGTTTAAGACAACAATAAAACAAAAATAAAATAATGTAATAAAAACCAAGCATCTATGAATCAAATCTAGGCCAATGATTTAAATTTGCATTTTAAAGAGCAAGCATCTTCAACCTGCTTTGTTTTTTTTTACTATACTGTTTAAATTCATCAGAATTTTGATATTTGATTTGTTATGAATTCAAAAATCAGATATTGAATTCGAATCCGAAAAATACTTTTGAAGTAAAAACTCGTAAATCTGATACTAACTAACGTAATTTACGTAGGGATCTCTATTACGACGATAGTCATCTTCACAACTATAAGTTATTTGCTCAGCCCATTATTGGCAATGAGCGAAACACGGACATGGGCTATTGACAACGGCAATATTGACGCAACCCGCGCAATATATACATAGCCAATCTTATTCCTAAGTAACAGTTTCTATAAATTATACTAAATTTCTGTTTTTTTTTTACGACGCGTATATAACAACGCTACACGTAAAAAGTATAAGTACCTGTAAGTTAAATGAAGTGAGATTTTTTTTTGTACCAATCACGACAAATTTTAAGAGTTCTGTCGATAAAGTTAAAAGGTAAACAATTTTTATAACCTAAAGTACTAAGAAACTAAGCAGTGTTTTTAAATGTTGGTCAGTATGACCCAACTATAATTATAGTTGGGACAGGCATTGCCTAGTGTGGGGCTGTGGGGGTCAGTTTAAATTGTAATTTGTTAGTTTTTGCTTTTGGAAATAAACTATTTGTATGTAAAATAAAAACACTACCTTAAATATGCGACTTAGCCCAAATTGCATCCCTATGATAAAAAGTTAATGTGCTTAAGATAAGTGAAATAATCTTCATAATATAAATAAATAATAAATAAATAAATATCAGGGACAAACTCACACAAATTGACCTAGTCCCAAACTAAGCTCTAGGCTTGTACTATGGGTACTAGGCAACGATATACATACTTATATAGAGAAATACATACTTAAATATATAGAAAACATCCATGACTCAGGAACAAATACTCGCTCTCATCACACAACTATTTGCCCATACCGGGATTCGAATCCGGGACCGCTAGCTTCGTAGGCAGGGTCACTACCAACTAGGCTAACCGCGTCGTCAATATGATGTGGTGCAAGAGAATACTTCTGACAAACACATTTATTTTTTATTAGTGTAGTTTAGATTATAAATTCGAGTATGCTTGCTTATCGCGCTTTATCGTAAAACGACGCTTTATTACTCACCTAGATGTAACTAAATAGGTATAGTTAGTATTCCTGTATTTGGCATCCTCCGATGTTCTCAAAAATTAATTCATTCATTCTCCTTAAGACAAAGCAGCCAACCAAAACAGAAATACTCTACACTACTTTTTATCGCTCAAGAGTCGTCATGGGACCTGTTATAATCGAATAACAGTCGGACGAATCACTATAATCGAGTCGACATCTACGTATAAAGCAAGGTGGCGGTGTTGCTGGTGTTGTGATCAGTACAAATAAACGTGTACCCTTCGCCCACCGCACCTTGTTGGTTTCACGAATACTTACGTCAATGTTAATTTGCAAGTAATGGAATTAATGTCGAGTGACACGGACGGTCAACTTTGCGGAGCCTCTCACTAATTAAGTAATTAATTAAACAAGGCATATTGAATTTAGTACAAGGCATATTGAATGTGACCACATTATCAGAAAACAAAAAAACTGTAACATAGACAAATAATATATTTGGCATGAAGGCGGCATGCCCGCAGCGCGAAATCTTATGTTTTTCGCTCTCTGTTCAGTGGGTTGTGTCGTGTCTCTTTTTCCTTTTACAAAATAATAAAAAATTATACTGTCATTGAACGAAGAAACCACTTTTTTTACTTAAATATTTTATAAAAGGATTAACAGCTTTCTGCGGGAAATGTAAATCTGGGTCAACTCAAATATTCAGCTGTGTTTGATGCGTTTACTGTCTAGCGAGGGGTTTTTCATTTACCTATACGGCCAACACATCTCGTATGTTCTCGCTTATCGCTCAGTGCGTCTTTAATGTAACAGACTAGTTAAAAAGGGAGATCCGAGTGACAAACAAGCCGCGGGCACGTTGTAGCTCCGGTACCTACAGGAACCTACCCCGAGCGTTCAAAGGTAACTTCGGCGAAAATATTTTTCAAATAGCAATAAATTAAAATTTCATGTTACACTTAAGAATCACCTTGTCTCATAATTGTTAATGGGTAGGTTAATCAAAATAAAATTAGCAATGCAATATTTACGAGATTAACCATAATAGCCATTAATTTCTAATTATTCTAGACCCGAGCTCGTGAAAATAACAATGACGCAAGACGTAATTGTCCAAATTGACCACGAAAGATTCACATAAGTGCCATTTAAATTTACACGACTAACTGCCGCACTCAGAGACGTCAATTAGTTTTTAAGCTTCATTAAAGTTGTTGCTATCACTTTCTTTGCTATAGCAATAGAATAAGACGCAGCTACTTTAATTAAACTTAAAAATTAATTGACGTCTAAGTGCGGCAGTAATTCTTTGTATGAAGCATTTTAACAAAAATAGAAAAATAATAAAATGTTATCTCTTCTCTATAGCTTACTTAACACAAATAAAGCATTTTTTTTTTTCAGAAATATACAGAAATAGTTTAAATTACAAGTGGTATAATATAATTTTCATGGCAAGAATCTCTAAAATATTAAACAATATTTTAAAATCCACTTAGCAATGCATATAAGATGACCATGACCGTATTTATGACCTTACGAAATCCCAAAGACAAGGCCAGAAACCTCATAACAAAACAAACAAACATGTTTAGAATACATGCATAAATCCGAAGATAGCGAAGCGAATATCACTTTTATTATACGTAATTCCACGAAAACCTTCGACGCTAATTAGGGTTAAAAACTCAGGAGAAATCTATATTCGCTTACAAAGGTCAGTTAATCGTTTAGGTTAGGGAAAGGGTTGGTTTCATTAAAAGTTAAACAGCGGAGTGCAGAAACGCAGGTGTGCCAAAAAGATCGTGTGAAATAACACAAAGCGCTAGTAAACTTTTACAGCGTTCGTCTAGGCAATGTTGTCTACATTTTATCCTTATAGGCGATATGAACATGAAAGCGTGTTTCTTCATTTCACGTTCAAGGAGAGTTTGACGTGATTTTCGGCATAGAAAACATTTTATAATCGGACAGTGATATACCTAATAGATATTTTTACCTTAGAAGCCTAAAACCGACAGACAGAACAGGTTAAAGCTAATAAGTTCGAGCAGATAGATATAGAATCCTCAAATCACCGTTTAAAGCCATTCCTACAACGCTAGACCCGCCGCCGCTTTAGCATTTTCACGCCAATATACCTAATAACCTACAAAGTTTTGGCCGGGCGAGTTCCAGTATACGCTCAAATGAAAGTCCCCCTCCCTTCTAAGGGGGGGGGGGGGGGGCTGCCACAGTCAATAACGCTCGTGAATGACCTAGCTCGTTGAATGGGCACCATAGTGCTATTCAGTATCGCAACAACGCTACCATTATAATTCGACCTCCAAACTAAAGCAAGCAGTTGCAATCAGAGATCAAAGTAAGTTAGCACACAGAACCAGCATACTCGTACTCCGCTTTAAAGTAGATGCTACGGGACTGTAGGTCATAGTAGGATGATTCGACGTTGAAATAGACGACTGGTGCGATAGGGAATAAGTAGAACATAAATGCAACTGAATCAATGCCAGAGAGTGTGACGTAGTTTCAGGGAACATGCCAAGCATCAGAGTACTCTTTTGCTTTGCAAGTGACTAGTAAAATGAACTGTGCGTAGTTACAGTAAAAATAACTAGTTCACAGTCATTGGATTTGATCTTTTGGACATGTAAACTTCTACATTAGGTAACTATAACTGCCATGTTAATCAAACTGTTTTTGATCATACACCAATAATACCTATGTAAGAAAGACTTGACGAAAAAAGAACAAACAATTTTACGTTTATCGAATTAATTATCGGCGATGTACGACACCAAACCTAACCTGTATTATTATCAAATCCTGTACCAAAAACAAAACCACCATACTAATTGAATTAGCATACCTACCGTTTACATTCGCGTCTCCAAATAATAAAGATGTCTTTAGAATTCTTACCTACGGTACGTACGTAATAAATAGTTAAAAATATTTTGTAAATTTCCGTTGTCAACTTACAATTAGGTATAGAACCAAATTATGCCTTATGGGGAAAGATGTCATAGGATTCATAGGATGTAGTTGAATCTATTATAGTAGAAAGTATACACTGTTAATGCCCGGTTCCTATATCCAAACCGCGGATAGATAAGGACACCTCGAGTTAAAATTTGACATTTGCCACGTACCTATGTACAGCATGTGTCAAATTTGAATTTGAAGTAAGCTTATCTTATCTGCGGTTTGAATATAGGAACCGGGCATAAGTCTATGTTGCATCTGTCAAACAGTGCCACACAATTGCGACAACATTAAATTTAAATTGCCGAGCAACACAACACTGGCGTCTTTTGTATGCGTTGTATACGTAATCTTTTAAAGCCGTTCGACAAGTTTATCTAGGACGTCACTAATTCTTAAAAACGTGATTCAATCATCATTTTTGATGGAGTTTACCAAATCTATGACTCGCTTAGTGAAGTGGCACAGCAGGATGTTTGGCATCATCATACTGGTCAATGGGACACCCGACCTATCGATATTAGGTTTAGTTTTAGTGGTGAACTTCCGCGCCTCGGGCGATGGAGAAATGTTGGTTTAGAATTTAGATTATTTCCCCATGGCCAATATTAGTTACTTACCTAAGCGATATACATGAAAACGATTTTAAACTTTATCTATACATAATTTGATGTACCAAAATTATGAATCCCGATGGATTAAGAGCGTTTCTTTATTTATATGTACCTAGTTAAGACTAAAATTAAGAAACGGTGGGTAACTTTTTCACTGAGTTAAGAAAATTAGTCATACATTTATATACTGCCCTCATACGCCAATAGGCGGTATCTCAAATTCAATAACCGAAGCAGATTCAATCCTCACCCATATGGTTGCACTCGCTTTCTTTGCTAAATGACAAACAAACCCTGCGGGTACACCCAGTATGGAAAAAAAAACTTAATGTGATTACTAAAAAATTTGGTTAGAAAAATAACGGGCAAATGAGTTTAAAAACTTCGCTGATTCGTAATGAATCAAATAATGTAAGATACCATTGAAAACCTTCTAAAAAAAAAACATTTAATTAAGGATTTTTCGTGACATGGACATAAGGGAAAATTACAAAAATTCCGATTAAAATGATCAATATCTCCGAAACTAGTAAAAATGAACATACATAGGGGTTAAATCGATAGCTTTTTAGCTGCTCTATCAGCCCTTAACGGATTATCGTTGAATTATGGGACACCCTGTATAAATATAAAAAGACCCATAAACAAAGAACAATAGCAGATAACGTTATTTATCACAGCCGAAGCCGCTTGATAAATTAATAAACACAAATCCAACGAATAAACAGAAACATGGTGACTAACCTCAGTTTGGAAAACATCCGAATTGAAAACGAGTTTTAGAGTTAATCATAACTGTGAGTAAAGTTTCAGAGAAAAGTCACATTTGGTGAAATATGCAATATCGTTGGAAGTTTCACAGGACAGGGTTTTAATGAGTTTATCGTATAAGCTTCGTGTTAGTTGCACGAGATTTATAATCGACACATCTCGTGAATTTTTTAAACGTCGCTTTCTTTTCAGATACATTATATTGTGAACTTCCTTGTCTCTCGTCAGAAGTGAAAAATAGGCGCCAAAGAATGCGCTAACGTAACGCTGACCTTCGATTTTCGGCTCACCCTCGTCGTACATTGAAAGTGATATCTAAAATTAAAATGCACCAACATTCGGCCAATACTTTCGCGTGCGTATGTACACCACTTGAATAACATTAGACACACGGCCGGTATAAAGTACGCGAGCATACGTAGCGTACGTACGTGACGAGGCATCGGAAAAGGTTAGCGGGAACGTGATACGGAATGGCGTACGAAACTAATTAACTAAGAGCTTGGTTAACAGTCCCTCCGATGTCATCATAAAATTAACATGAATTGCTAACGTTGTAGCCCCCCATAGTAACAACAGATATAATGAGACAAAGATAACAATTTGACAACGCTTTGGGGTCTACAATTTTTCTTGTTTACTTGTCACAGCATCATATTAATCACATACTCTTTCGCAAGCGTTTTCTCCAGATAAAAATCAGGTGTCAGTATTAACCAAATCAAAGAAACATAAAGAAAACAGTCTGCTCTTGGTCTATTCTTGGAATGGTTACGATGAACCGTAGAAATATTTATAATATAATGTCTAATTTACTAAACGCTAGTTAAAAGCAAAACAAGTAATAATAACGGATTTATCGATCGTTTCTGACTAGATTTCATGTTCATGTAAAACACTACGGCATGCGCTGAACGGTGAACTTTGAAGCCAAGTTATAAGAAGTATGAATACAATGCAATGTAAAAAGTTCGGATACTTTGTAAGAAAATTGTTACCACCAGAAATTACCTTTTTTTTTTCTAGCATAATGGGCCTACCACACGCACAAGCTTCACCACAGTTTTGCCTGCGCAAGCTAAAACTGAACACTTCGTGTCTATACAGTTTTACCAACTACACGCTCCGTGTTCCGTGTACAAACCGGCCTGCGCAGGCAAAACTGTGGTGAAGCTTGTGCGTGTGGTAGGCCCATAAGTGATATCAAGTCAATGTCAATGTACAATGGTCTATTGTATAATCAATCACTGTCTCGTACAGTATCTAATGTAGGTATTTGTGAGACATAGCAAACATGTTTTATTGATATACTATCTAACCTCCTTTTGGGCAAGATAATTACTACCTTGACTGACTCTGTTGTATTACTTTCAAAAATCTTAAAGGCGGGAATTTAGAATAGTTGGTAATCTATGGAATCTTCGCCCATTCTTATTCTTATACAATTGGTGTGCTAAATTGGACGATCGCGCGATCAAGCTAAAGAGAAAGCAGTTAAATGTGTGCCAATATAGTGAGTGACCCGTGATCGAAAAATCGAACTTTTTAACTAGCTTGCCGGTTGTTACTCGCATTAACTTTGTGAGGAACTATTTAGATTACTAGAAAGTTCTAACAGTGTATCATCTGAGAGCATACCTACTTGTGAGATCAACTAACGTAAATATATGCAAAGCGAAGTCATCAAATTCATATTTTCAAAAGTTGGCATAAGAGAAAATATTGCTATCTATAAGAATAGGCTCATTTACTTAGTTGAATGCTAACGACGTTAGCACCGCCGTCTAAAGTTAGAATGTCAATTTCAAGGGATGACATACTTAGATCCCGTCAAAAACATAAAATGTACAAAAATGTCAAGTCTCGCAATGCTTCCACCGTAAAAAGTTGTGAGATCTCATGTAAAGCCAAGCCTATATTTAGTGAATGTAATAATATTAGACATCTTTATTTTTATAATAAGTATAGTGACTTGGCAATCACACTTAGCTATATTTAGCTAGCTATGTAATGCCCTCTTGGTCACTGAAAATTTAGGCTTCTAGTTTATTCCACAAAGTTACAGGGGGGTCGAAAATGGCCCGAATGGCCTCGGAAAAAGAACGGTACGGCCGTGCCTTTTTTTGCTCGACTTGGCGGGGGCACTGCCTTGCCCCCAGATAAAGACAGAGCCAAGACTAAACGTTTTTGATATACCTACTTTGATAATAGGAATACCAAGCCGGTGAGAAGAGTATTTCCATATTGATAAAGTAGTTTTTTAATATGTCTGTATCTATCTCCGCTAGTGTTTTGTTAAAGTCAGAATTTTAATCTAAATTACAACATGAGTCTAATTTTCAAGATAGATTTTGTGTATGACATGGATAAGGCAAACAAAACAGGCCATCTGATGGTTAGTAGTCATAGTCTCGTGTCATACGAGACATTTATTAAAGTAATTTGAATGTTAATTAACTGTTAACTGTTAGCTAACTCGTTTTCCTACGAATCTATGTCCGACCACTAGTAAAACAAATTTTTTAGAAAGAAACAGCTAACGTGACTTACAACGTGTCAATATTGGTATTTATAACTAAATCACTCACATAATACAAGTGTTGTTACAATAATCGTTGTCTTGGGAACCACTGCACCCTAGATCGCATCCCTATCGCGATTTAAGGAACAAACCTATAGTCTCACACAGTATCTCCGTGTAGTAATGTGAAGTATTATTTGTCGTTAAGGCGAAATATTTTAGGTTAAATATACATTCCCATGTTTTCATTTGCCAAAAGGTTATTTCCCGCCGCAGTAGTTGTCATTTTTTGTATTAAAATGTTTTTTTGGGAAATACAAATACATGTAAACAAAACTATTTAGCTGAAACGGATCTCAATGTGCTATACATTGCGGGCTTGTCATTGGTTGGCGTCTTACCTTGGCACGCAGACCGAGTGGTAGATGCCGAAGTTACGCAGCACATGGATGAACTCTGGCAGGGTCCGGCAGGCGCCCATGATGCTGAACGCCGCCAGCGCGCTGTTCCACACGATCAGCGTCCGCCGGAGCTCGAACCTGCCCAACAGAACACATTTATTTATTTATTTCAATCGCATATAAGTTCACAGTATACACCAAACACGTTACAAACATTACATAAAAAAAAAATTACACCAATTAAATATAAGACAATACAAAATCAATAAGTATTAAAATAAAAATGACAATTACATATAAAAGTCTTTGGTGGCTTTTCTTTTTAGTTAATTGCCTATTAAGTCGCTATTGTATGTAACTATGCCTAATTTTGAGATGTCAAATAAAGAATTTGTCTTGTCTTTGTCTATGGATTTATATAGGTCCCTACATATAACGACTAAGTGCTTCTTTTTGACACTTCTATCATGTTAACTGTGATCTGGCAATAAAAGTTGTTTACAAGTTTGACCCTTTATCCTCCTAACCTAAGGTCCAACGTCAAATTTCGCTAGTTCGAAACAGAATCTTATGTCAGCCAACAAAAGTTAAGTCATTTTGACAATTGTCCTATATATAGGACGTTGGGCCTTAGGAGGATATATTTAGAGGTATTTATATTTTACTATTATTACGGCATTGAGACAAAGATACAGGGCTAACGTTACTACGGTTTTTGGGGATATTATTTATTTAACTATAACAATTACTCGTAGCAACGGCTTTCCAGAAACTAAAACTTTACTCAGTTTAGCCGCGTACGAAAAAAAAAATGAGGAATAAAAATGAACGCACGTAAGTTTATCAGAGTTACAATATTATCCTAAATCATCAAGTAAGAACCCAATATTTGATAATTTTTTTGAAACCGAATTGATATGGGCCTGAATTTGTTATACGTTGTGCCTGAAAATAAATCCCTCCCCGCGCCCTGCCGCCGCGAATTCATACTCGGTCGTAAAACGCTTGATTTACTTAAAGAAAGGATCGTGACAAGTTTATTTTCTTTGAAAGTGCATGATGCCTACCTATCATTGTTCTACGAAGAGGTGTTTCTACTGCATTAAACCATTTTAGATAAAATCATAGTGATAAACTAATAGGTGGAAAGATATTAACTTTCATTTACCTATGTGTTTTGTTGTCAAGTCACGAATTAAAAGGTCAAATAACAGGAATGAGTTAGATACGTCAAGGAATCGACGTAGTTATGCGTCATAGGACAGATCGAAAAACACAAACGACGTCAGTTGATAATTTATGGCAAAAAAGTATACTTGTAAATCGGTAAGTTCACGGTTCGGAGCACAAAACCTGTCTTTAGTTCGGGGCCAAGTTAAAACATTTCCATTAATAACATATCAACGAGTAGGTATAGTAGCATGATAAAATTTGTAAGTGTTGTTAAAAAATTAAATCTATTCATAAAACGTTTTATCGAAGATGTACTTATTAGTAATGAAATAATCGATGTACACTAGAAAAAATAAATAATAATAACAACAAATAGAGACAATCTCACACAAATTGACCTAGTCCCAAACTAAGCTTGTACTATGGGTACTAGACAACGACAAACATACTTGTATAGAGAAATACATACTTAAATACATAGAAAACATCAGGTACAAATACTCGCGCTCATCACACAAATATTTGCCCATACCGGGATTCGAACCCGGGACCGCTAGTTTCGTAGGCAGGGTCACTAACAACTAGGCTAAACGCCAACTAACAAAGGTTTTCTCTTAGTTAATCGAAATTTGGTGATAATAATAGCTTTGATCTTAGTTATAATATAACTACAAGTTAAAACAGGAAGTTTTTTGTGATTAAACTTACGTCTTAGCTAATGTAAATATCTAACGTCAAATACCTGTCTAAGAACATAATCGATAATCTACGTTTATCATAATAAATTATCGTACTCAGGCCTTTTTACAGTTTATTACTGCTAAGAGTGTACAAAGAGGTAACGAATAAATTTATCTAATTCCAAGTCTACTTTAAAGTTTACAACCAATTAACAGAACACCACAAAATGCAGAATTATGCTCGGACATTGAAAACATACACCAGGAGATACCTTTCCCAATTCCTAATTTCCTAACACATATAAACCGCTAACACACTTGCTCTTATTCTTACGCACTTACACCACTAAAAAACAAAGACTTACATGAAATCACACACGCAAACAAACAAAATAGGTACGTAATCAACACGTGCGTACATTAATTACAATTGAAAGCCAATAATCTCTCTTCCTCTTTTTCTCTGAACATAAGGGTAAATAGCGGCCAAACCATCGCATATATGACGTATACGTATACCGCATATAAGCCAATAAGTTCATAATATGAACTTATATTATAATCGCATTTAATTATTTTATGTAAATCTAACAACCGACCTTTTCTACAGGTTATCACTGACACAATCCAACTTGGCGAAAGTACTGACTTAAATATACCAATGTTATTATAAATACAATAACTACATGTGTTATCACACATTCAATTGGTGTTGAAACATTTGTATTAGACGATCATTAAATGTGCTGCTATGGTACCCATAATGTAAAAACATCAAGATGCCCTAATGCACACCATTCAGGTGGATTGCATATAGTAGGAAAATGCTTTTCTGAGTGAAAGTAACGCTTTATTTTTTATTTTCCCACCTTTTACAAAGGTCCGCTGACAAATATTGTAAATACAGCGTGACGTCCTAGTCACTGAGGCAACTCGGCAAGCTTCGCTAGGCAGCCGCGTGTCAGCCAAGTATCACGTCACGACAGAAGGCACCACATACACTAAGCCGGTCGAAGTTTCAACAATAATCAAATTTTCTTGTTGCAGGGTTTTGAAAATCTATTTGAAACACCTGACTGCTAATTTAATGAAACAGCACAGTTTGAGAAATACTTTTGTAAGAATAAAGTTGAATCTTTTAATTGCTTTTTTAAAATGTTTGTCATATGAGTGACATGTTTATATTTGATATGCTTCAAGAGTACGATCTTTTATATTTAACTTAAATTACATATAGAGAAGTGAAACTGGTAAATTTGCAACTGTGTTTTGTCATGCCTATAGTATACTCAAACATCGTAATCTAATAACGTATGCATGACATGATGATTTTAAAATTTTTGTGGTAAAATTCTCGACTCAGAATTGTACGTTGTTAATGAATTATTTCATTTTAATCTGAATCTAATTGCATAGTAGGAAGTTAGCTACAATTAAATGGCGTGGATGAAGAAGCTAAAGCCACGATCATGCTTTTAATGATTCAAATGTGGTTAATTCTCTCAAAGATAGAAGTATATATTATGATTCTCATTTATATATTCATGTGATTCATTTTAATGTACTGAATTGCATTTCTGCTGCTATTGGCAATTACATGCTATGCATCCTACTGTGAAGTATAATAATTAATCACTACATAATACGGTGTACCTTTGGACGAACTTATTAAATAAAACAGAGCAAAAGAAGACAACTAATTACGCAATGAGCCTCTTCTTTTTTTATATTACATACTCAGCAAGATGATATGTTTTGATGTTTTTACTTGAATTTGATTTCATATGGTTGTTCCTTTTAATGTCTAAGTCTAATAAGTGTCCTCGAATGCAGCATCTCGCATAATTATGGTTGATATTCACTTAGGTAAGTTCTATTAACCATCAAGAATATCGGTCTCGGTTAAATTGCCGTTAAGTGTACAGCAATATGTCTTACCTAATGAAAGTTAACTCAACTGGAAACAAATTAACTTTTTAATTCCTTATCAACACCTATTATAAACTTGGGACTCGCTTTCGGTCATAAAAACAAACACTTTATTGCTTATTTTTACAACAAACGATTTGATCCTACTTTAGTTACAAAAAAGGTTGAGTATAGGTAATTGTAACATTTACTATAGGGTTAATTTCGGCGAAGTAACCAAAAGGCTATCAAAGTAACAAGGTAAGGTAAACCCCCAAAAATAAAGTCTTCATATTTGCTAAGCGTTAGTAGTAAATAACTATAACCCGTTTCAGTTTAAAGTAATGTATCAGTAGTCAATCAGCAAATTACGTAAAACATTCAAGATGGTTAAGTAGGTATTCTAGACTTTCGGATTCAATATCAGTCATTTTCGTTATCAGCTCAACATATGATATGAATTGTGAACAGTAAAGTCAACATATGATATGAATTGTGAACAGTAAAGTCTTCAGAAAACGAATAAACGGAACACTGGCACAATTAAGGTGTTTAACATCAATCGCGATTTTCGGTGCTTTGCAAGCGTTTTCAGCAGGCTGAAATATCGTTTCAGTCTGTTTCAAGGTAGCTCTATCACATACCAGATTAACAAAATTTCGACCAAGTTGCCGTCGTTTTCAGGCGCCTAGTTGGTAGTGAACCTGCCTACGAAGCTAGCGGTCCCGGGTTCGAATCCCGGTATGGACAAATATTTGTGTGATGAGCGCGAGTATTTGTTCCTGAGTCATGGATGTTTTCTATGTATTTAAGTATATATTTCTCTATATAAGTATGTTTATCGTTGTCTAGTACCCATAGCACAAGCCTAGAGCTTAGTTTGGGACTAGGCCAATTTGTGTGATATTGTCCCCTGATATTTATTTATTTATGTTTTCGGTCCGTTTCAGGCCACCCTCTACTAGATTACGCCATAACCTGAAAACCCGTTTTCAGACGTTTTCAGGACCTCTTGGGCCTTTGAAGTACATCTCAGTATAATGGCGAATTTTCCGAAAACCTTCTGGACTTGTCTTGGACTGGGGTATATAAGGCGACCGGCCGGAGCCGCCGAAATCAGCCTTACTTGGACAGCGATACGAGTGGTACCTCTGTGAATTCGAAGCGATTACGAGTTTATAGTGCAATTATTGTTTGTAACGGTTTAGCGAGTGCGTTAATAAAGTCTACCTCTTAATTATCGGTTTAATTGTGCATTTCTATCAGTTACCTACCCCACGTACCTACGTAACACAAACAAAACCACCTAACCTCTTTTAATTAAGGAAAAAAGGAAGTGATATTCAATAAAAAGTAAAACCTACTAATTCGTTATATTATATCCAACATACAAGTTTAAAGCTGCAAACGCACTGTAAGTGATAGCGGCTTGGAGCCGGAAATAAGCAACCGTTATCTTTGAATGATACCGCACCTTATTCAGCCGGTAAAAAAGTTGGGCCCTTTGGGCAAAACCACCTTCGCGCCTTAAGTTAAGTTTGCAGCTGACTTAAACTTGCGTTTGTAGTGATTTCCAGTTTATCCTATCCCGTTCCGGTACTGTCACCGCTTGATACAGCATAGTTCCTGTTTCTTCCATAACCTGATCAAACTGGTTTTGTCGTGGTGTTTCCCGCTGTATCCACTTGATAATCAATCAGCTCGTGGTATGTAGGTCGTGTACCATGTTCAATAACAACAATAACCTAACATCTCCCCCCTAAAACGGTATACATACAAACATGTTGATCTATGCATATTCTATACAGGCGAAACGAAAGGATAGTAGTAGCTGCTAGGAAACATTTTTGTTAATAAAAAATAACTTCAAGACTAAAGTTAAAAAAAGCTCAATGATTTGATATATTTAATATTTGTGCAGCCAATTTTGAAACAAGCAAAACAGTAACAAGATTTTTATATAAAAAAAAAACAAATACTTAGAGGCATGTAATTTAAAACATATTTTTAATGTAATTTTCTTTTACTTGGCGGTCGTATCGTAAAAAAGCAATTTGATTTCGAAAACAAAACGCGTTAAATCAATAGGAATAGAGGCCCTCGCACAAATCCCCGTTCAAATCTATCGACTTCCTTTATCTATTGCGTTTTATTGCGTTGATAAGAATTAATTCCATCAATAGCGAAAGAGAAATAAGTTTCTGTCAAAAAGTCATTTTTGGGACAAAGATTCGATTGCAGATCGGGACAGGTGAGACTAAATAAAAGCTTGTATAAAAATAAAATCGTTCGCGCGAACATTTTCAAGTTCATTTATAGCCACATGGAAACATACCTAAAAGTGAACGACCGCCAGTGTAACTTGAACTAAAATAAATTAGGGGTATTATATTGTTGGGCGTTGCCCTAACCGCCACAGTCGCGACACCTCAGAATTAGAATACCTACTTTCATTTGGAGTTTGCGGTTACAAGTCACAAGGTCGTTGTTTTGTTGTGAACGTTTTTAACAACGGAAACCCCAGACATCTTCTAATCCAATTTTGCTCAAAATAGTTTTAGAGTTTACTCCTTAGGAATCGCCAAGCACTTAAAGACAAAGACAATCGTACTTAAAGAGTAAACTCCAGTGTCTCCAGTCGTGCGTAGGAGCTGACACACACACACTTTTTTTTGTATTGTATAGAGATTGTGAGCACCATTATTGAAAACAACGAAATGTTACCGTTTCAAAATTTATTAACTTTCCTTCTAATCCTAGTTCCAGCAAATGACTACTTATTCTTATCGTTTTCTTAAAAAAACGAAAGAAGTTTTGTGCAATGGGAATGGTTTTTAAGTAGAAATGAACGGGTGTTCACATTGATCAATAAAATAAAAATTAAAAAATACACGTGGCGCAATTTTTCATAATCCACATTTTTTTTTTTACCCAAAAAAAATCTACCCTAGAAAAATGAAAACGAAAATCACGCAAACCTTTAGAAGGCTTTAGAATTTTGGTCACGAAAATTCACTTAAAGATCTTAACCGCTGCTGAGTATGCGGTTTGGAGGGTGGAAATAAGGTTGATTACATTTTTAGAGAACGTCTCTAGAAAATAAAGTCTAGCTAAGAGACATGTTTTATCCAGTTTTACATAAATGATGTTACATATTAATGTATAATTTTCAGTACTTTTACTATTGTTTAAACACTTTGTGTTAAATGAACAAAAGTAATATAAAAGTGCTGAAAATTGAAAAAAATAACTTTATTATTAATCAGACACCTTTATGTCTAAATATCGAAAGCATTTCCACGTTATTTATATATCGTCTACGTATATATCATATTGTCCATATGGCGTGATATGGCTCAATTTGCTAAGAATAAGTAAGTTTAAAAAGAATGTCAAGCTTTCTTTTTATAATCCTTTCGTTTCGTTCGTATATCCTAACTTGTTGCGAATGTTAATGATCGGGAAAAAATATCCTATTTGTAAATGTCTACGATTTTCAGCAGGCACCTGGTAACAACAGCAAATAACGGACAAGGAACAACCTTAACGTCCATCTATTACGTAAAGACACGTCTCGCGTCTCATGTCCGCTCATTACGCATAAACACAGAGGAAGCGAAAGTCACCCACTGGCAGCAATTAAAAAACCGGCCAAGTGCGACTCGGACTCGCACGCGAAGGGTTCCGTACCTACGTACAAGACAAGAGGATACAGCGATTGTTGGGTAAATCTCCTGGCGTTTCAACCGCCGGTCATTACCGTTTTCAATATATTGACGAAATCAATGACACCTACCAGCAACTTCTGATGTAAACGGAAGCAGAACCGGGGGTAGTTTCTATTAGCATCAGAGGTGTCATTGATTTCGTCAATATATTGAAAACGGTAAAGACCGGCGGTTGAAACGCCGCCATGAGATTTACCCTGTTATTGGCGAGCAAAAAATAAGGAAAAAATCACGTTTCTTGTAGGGGCCCCTTTAAATTGAATTTTATTTAATTTTTAATATTTGTTGTTATAGCGGCAATACACGCCCTGTATTTCAACTGTCTACCTATTACGGTTCATAAGATACAGCCCGCTGACCGACATACGAACGGACTGACTGACGTACGGACAGCGGAACCTTGGTAATAGGGTTCCGTTGGCACTTGGCACTCTTTGGTTACGGAACCTTTACCTTTAAGTTAGTTTACTGTTTAGGAATCAATTTTGTGTTGAATTATTTTACTTTGCACCAAATAAAAGATTTTCTTTCTTTCTTTCTTTCTTTACAATACTTACAATAAAACCTTACACTAATTGTTAAATAACGAGTGATTATCTATACTATATAATATTATAAAGAGGTAAAGTTTGTAAATTTGTTTTTTGTTTTTATTTAAAGGTTAATCTCCGGATATCCGAATAAGGAAAAAACTTATGTCATGAAAATACCAATAGTAAGTACCTGTTTCGTATTTCATTGAAATGTCCATAATTACGTTTCATTACATAAGATGTCAATGTCAACGGGACTTTTTTGAAACTATTATTTTTAACAAAATTATTATGATTTACTTAATATTTCGATTGTTTTTTTTTAAGTCTAACCACCTGCCTGAGCTATTGTTTAAATTAAATTATAGTCGGTCTGCTAACGGTCTCGCAAATTGTGTGTCCATCATTCCGGTTAAACCGGTCGCAGTAACCTATTTTGCGATCCAGTGATTCCTGTTAAGATCTCGAACACATATTATGTCGATTGACATACATTTTAATCTTGATTTATATCCGCCCGTTATGTGGAAGAACGAGGCCCTGAGGTTAACAAAGGCGAACAATAACACAAACAACACCCAATTCAATTTAATTTTAAATTTTAATTCTGAAATCGTATACGTAATCGTAAACAGACGATTAGTGTAAACAGCCGTCAAAATGTATGAACTAACAATCGATTAACATTTAACATCGTATGGTGAAATTGGTACTTAGTCAGTTGTTTAAATACCCGCCCAGTGATATAGGTTAACCTATATCATTTCTACAAAAATCTCCAGGATACGCCTGTTTATAGTAGGTATTATGGAAGATGTGGATATTTAGCACTGGACGCAGATTATGTTGATAACACAAGAAGAGAATAAAGAAGTTTGTATATTTTTTCAACCAAACCCAAATTCACTTTAGCCAACACTCATCTTTGTACACTTGGCCAGCTCTCATCTCGGCACCGGCCCACTGTGGGGCTTACCCCATTAAAAACAGGAAAGCGTGCCAAACGTGTTCGAGTTACGTAACGCTGCAGATCAGATGCGGAGCCCCTTTCACGAGAGCCTCCGCTTTGGGCGAGAGCAAAAAGGCACATATAAATAAAAAAAAAACATTCTGTAAAATTATTTATATTAAGTCATGAATTTTTAAGTACGAGAGCAAAATGTGTTCGAACTTTTGATCAACCCTTTTCTGCCTCATTTGCAAAAGAAATCGTGCTATTGGCTACGATACTCTCTTAAACGGGACCTTCAAAAAACGAATCTATCCTTTACTTAACGGTTGCCGATGTCTCCTCGATTCTTCTGGAGTCGCAGGTGTTCATGGGTCGCGGAACCGCTTGCTCGATTACTTGCACGTAACAAGAATATTGTATCTACATCTACAATATCGTCGGCTATTAACTGATTACGTGTACAAATCAATTGAGCTAGAAAATATGCGAGAAACCGGAATCTCGACCATAACAAGATCTAATCGTTGCCTTCGCGCAGGCAGTGGGGCAAGGCGCCACGACCATCCGCGACCTAATAACTTTATAGGTTTAATGTCAAGTAAAATGTTGTTACAGTCTAATCCTTAGTCCAAACTCGACATATAAACACCCGAGTGGTATTTTTATGGGAAATACTAAATAATATACATAAGCCTTCCGTGAAAAACCGATGGTGAAAACCGCATTAAAATCCGTTACGTAGTTTGAAAGATCTAAACGTACATACAGAGGGACAGACGGCGGGAAGCGACTTTGTTTTATACTATGTAGTGAAGAGAGGTCGCAAACGCTGGAGGTAATTCAGCAGCTTTCTATCACCCTTCGCAGGTTGGAAGCATCTGAAGAAGAGTGGTCGATGGCTCGTGCAATATAAATGAAATTCAAGCTGTTTTTGGTCACGATCTGAGAGAAAAATATAACAAAATCATGTAACAAAGATCGTCGTACTTACTCCCCTATAAGAACGAATCGATATGTAATGCGAAAAAGAAATGCTACGAAATAGGACACACGCCGTGAGCCAATGCTAGTTCCATTATTATGTCTGTCACATTGATGTAACTCAAGAAAGGGAAAGTCGTCACATAAGAATGCATAAAAGCGGTATCGAGTGCGAAGGGGCGAATGATGTGTCAATGTACCAGACTTAGTAGGTAGTTAAAGGTCTTTGGATAAAATAAGAAGACAGTAAGCGAAAACGGATGTATATATGTGTAAATAAATACTGTATACTGTTAAATAAATGAGTTCAATATCTTAATTGGCTGTTTCACAATCGTCAAGTAAAGCATATCTATCAAATAAATGAAGCCCTTTCCCTTTCTTACACTTGGAAATAGACAAGGAGAGGGCTATCTTTATTTGACGTATGAATTTACTTGTCGATTGTGAAACAGATCCTTAAAAAGATTACTTATGTTCCCCGAAGATTACCTATACGAGTAGGTTAGAGCGGGCTGATTTTCCGCAACTCGACGACTTGTTTTATGCCTATTTTGCGTTTCCGTATAAGACATGTCTAGATCTAATAAAATACCTAATAAACTATACGTACAGGTGTTATATTTAAACACCTTTACCTGCCTCTTATTGCTTTTTGATGTGACATCTAAGTAGTTTATGTTCAAAGATATTGTCTTTGGTACAAAAATGTCGGAAAAAAAATCACGAATGCGCAATGTCAACATATTGTTTGCCGAAAACACCGCGTGTAAGCAGCCTTACAACGTAGACTGTTCCTCCGGGATGCCCTCCAAACGAACACTCTCTAAATAAACATATACAATAACCTGATATACCTGATAGGTATCTAGCCACAGGCGAAATATTGACGAGCACCGCTAAACCTGAAGGCTTTCATATCTTCGAAATAGCTCTTACTCTCTTAGATTTTATTTTTCTACAACTCAATCCGTCGACTACAGTAGGATAAACGCCACCCTTGTTAAAGTACTTAATTGGTTACTAGTAACAATTTACTCAATGCTAAGAAAACTAATGTGATAGATTCGTTTTGCCTAATGTTAAACCGGTAATTTCTAGTATTTTCCTTAATGGCGAGTGTTTAGAAGGCACTTTTCTTAGGCATAACTATAGACAAGAATTTGCAATGGAGCCCCCATATAGCAGTACTAGCAGGCAAATTAAGTTCGGCAGCTTATGCCGAAAATTAGACAACTCACCAATGTTGAAACAGGTCGCTTAGTTTATCATAGTTATTTTCTTAGTGTTATGTCTTATGGTATTCTGGTTTGGGGTAGAGCAGCTGACATAAAGACTATATTTGTGTTACAAAAAGGGCCATTCGCTCTAAACTTAATTTGTATTTAAAAAATGACTAACTGTTGAGTTTCTTGCGGCGCTTCATCTCAGCAGTGGTCTCCTCGTGGAAAGCGCTGGTAGACTTTGACGCGTAAAAGTGCCCGTGCGGCCTAGTTACTGAATAAATATCTTTTATCTTTTTTTATCTCACTCTTCTTCATCATAGGTACATGCTAACACATTCGTTTATCTACTCGCATACTATAAACAAACTGCTACTATTTACTATTGATTCTACTAACTCAACATTAAGGGGCTTCATTATATTGTGACAGTTATACCAATCGAATAATTGAAAATCTATAAAGGATAAAAACAAATACCTACCTACAAGCATTCCAGCATTTTTATAAAGGCAAAAACAATACGTTTGTGGTATTTACTGCATTCCTTTAAAATTAATCAATGGCTAATACCTAATAACCTTGCAGATATCTTTATGCAAAGTGTTTTAATCAAACCTTTTTAAATCAATTCACTATAGTCTCTAAGATATAAAAATCAATACTTGTTAGCTTTTTCGAATTTTATGCGCTGCCATACCGTTTATCCGATTGCAATAAACATTTGTCGCGAAGTTTACATGCAGCAACGCGCCAGGTACCAGCTATTAATAATTTAAAGCAGAACATCGAATCAAACTCATTTTTGGAAATCTAGAAAAAATACCACTAATATTATAAATGCGCCAGTCTGTTACTCCTTGTTTGTTACTCCTTCACGCTGCAACGGCTGGACGGATTTGGATGAAACTTGGAATGAAGATAGCTTATATCCTGGATTAACACATAGGCTACTTTTCATACCGGGAAATGAGACAGTACTCGCGGGAAACGCAATAAACGACTACAGGTCAATTCACAAGAGCTGGCACGAATGGAACGAACGAAACTAATGTCATCTATGATTGTTTGCGTGTCATCCCTTTACACGTTGTTCGAATTTCAAAGCGAAAACCTGTATTTATTTTACAAACATGTAAACTTTCATTCACTTGTACGATCCATTCGTGGCAGCTCTTGTGAATCAACCTCTACGCAGACGGAGTCGCGGGCAAAAGCTATCTGCAATAAATTATCATAAACCTTCTAATCTAGTCATAACTATTTACATAACATATATTGGTATCAATTTCCATTTATTTCCAATTAGCGTCATAGCCTCATAGCGCAGTGTCGAAACCCTCGCCCGCCTTGGCAAACGAACTCGGCCGACATTCGATTTAGATAAGATATCGTTGAAATAAAAGAGTTCACGGTTGCATATAATAATTAATATAGGTACCTACAACTCGAAAACAAACTGACCTCGTGGTTAAAGCATGCCGAAAAATCGAGAACACGTGTAGTATCTTAAAATTATAAGTAGGTACGTAACCAGTTATAATCTGAGTTACTAGCCAGTGTTGTTTAAATTTCCTTACTTTTAAGAGGGCGCGTAAGTTATCAATATCGATAAGAGGGTGTGCTAATTAGATACCTGATAGTCAGTTCAACATGTCATGCCGGATAAAGACTTCAGTGGCTGCATATCCTCAACTTGCTGATGCTGATCGAGAGTAAACAATTAAACAATTTCGTGTTTTCGTATTTTAGTTTGGTGTTTTTTTTAACTTCAATTCATAAAATAATTCTGCTTCAACCAGAAATTAAGTGTCAGGCCATCATCGTGGGAAGTCCGCGTCAGCTTGTGAAGTTGGATAGTGACGCTATTGCACCGATCTCCTTTGATGGTGCTGTAATCTCACTGTCTAAGCAGGTTAAGAATCTCGGCCTTATCGTTGACTCCTGTCTCTCGTGGGATGGACAGCTCTCCGAGGTGAGTCGCAAGGTGACTGGTACTCTCCGCGCTCTATATCGGTATAAGAACTTTCTCCCAGTAAGTACCAAGAAATTACTTGTTCAGGCGCTTGTGCTGCCTCTTATCGATTATGCTGATGTGTGCACCACTAACCTCAGCCAGGAGTCCCTTAACAGGTTAGATCGTCTCCTCAACAGTGGCATACGTTTTATTTTTGGTCTTCGTAAATATGACCACATTTCTTCTTTTCGGCGTCAGCTTAACTGGCTTCCCATTCGTCATCGTAGGTCTCTTAGAATTCTGTCCACTCTCTTCTCGATCCTTTTTGAGCCCTCAACCCCCCTTTACCTTAAACGTAAATTTACCTTCGACACTCCCCGTCCAGGGTGTGAACTACGCTCCTCCCGCTCTCTTAAACTCACTATTCCTTTTCACCGTACTGGTTTCATGTCAAATTCTTTCGCCCTTCAGGCAATCCGTCTCTGGAATGCGCTCCCACTCGATATTAGACGAGCCCCTAGCAGGCTTTCTTTCAAGCGAATACTTCGTAAGTATTTGCACGAACAAGACCTTAAGTAAAAGGTATATATAGGTCCCATCATATTCTGTCAGTATCTCTGTTGTTCTATAGTTTTTCTATAGTTTATAGTTCTATAGTATTTTATATTTATTTATAATATGTTATAAGGTAATTATGTTATGTTGTAAGTTTAGTTCTGTTGTACTGTGCACCTACTACCTATATACATTTCCGATTGGACACGTGGTTGACTGGTAGAGAATGCCATTAGGCATTAAGTCCGCCATTTGTACTTGTTTTTGTGCAATAAAGATTAAATAAATAAATAAATAAATAAATTAACAATTTTTTTTTCCTTTTTTAAATAATTTATCAAATCCTTTAATCATAATATTTTGAATATATATTAAGCCATATAATTATAATATCATTATGTAAAAAAATATGTTAGATAACACTTAATCATTAATAATAAAACTATTATCAAATGGGTATTAACACATGATAAGAGTTAAAACCCAATGAGTAATGATGTTCATTTCCTATAAATACATAATAGAACATTGTTTCCCTTGGATACAGACTGATATAACAGTGATAGCCTATTAACACCTAATTAAAGTGATAACCTCATCAGCTGATTGATAATAGTTTGTAAATAATGGGTCTTTCACCAATCTGTATTAATAATTTATAAGGTAATGGTAACAGGCCCTGTTCAATGTCCAGGTTACGTTAAGAGACCCTTTTGAAAATATGTATAATACAGTACCGTTGGGAACTGTTTTTGAAATCAGAGGTAATTTTTCGACAAATTAAGAAAAAATAATCTGTGAATATGGTTTGACCTGCTGACTCTTAAGCAGAGGGTCGTGGGTTTGAACCCGTGCTTGAACCTCTAAGTTTTTCATTTATTTATGTGTGAAATATAATTTGTAAATTTACCATGAGCTTTTTCGGTGAAGGAAAACATGCACACAGCTGCAAAGCAATTTGACTGTGTGTGCAAAGTTCCCAATCCGCACAGAGCCCGCGTGGGAACTATAGCCCAAACCCTCTCATTGTGAGTGGAGACCTGTGCCCAGCAGTGGGATGTACATAGGCTGGATTATTATTATTATGGAAACTATTGCATTAGTTAAGAGAACACCTGTGACATTGTATGCATAATTTTTTTTTTCCGCTATTCCGCTATTGTTTTTGTGAGTGATTGAATTTCAAATAATCCATTTGTAGTGCATCTTATCATTGTCTGTCAGTAACAAAACAGTTTTATAAATATGGATAATATGTTGTTATGTCATAGAGAAGACAAGTATGTAATATAAAATAGATTAAGACATGCTGCGGGACTGTTTTTCGAAATGATAAAAATTAAAATAAAATAAAAAACAAGTTATAATATTCCTATTATTAAAAAATATCCAGATAGCAATGGAACTCAAAATGGGTTTGTATTATTGATTGGATCCTTTTCTAGTGACCAAGTGTGATTTGAAGTTTCTATAATAGGAGTCTAGAAGAGAGGAATAGAAAAATGTGTATTATTGATTTAAGAAACTATTTTATTATTGATGGAATTCATGTACAATTTATTATTTGTAAGAAAAATCATTAATTGAAAAATTTTACAACAATTCTAGTGCAGCCTAAGCATAAAATCGAAAAAGAATAAAATATTTTATAAAATATAGTCGCTTTTAAATTATATTTCAGTAACTATTAGGAAATTATATTTATTTCAGGCTCATGACATCAGTTTTATAATCCACATACATTCATTACAAATACAATATACAAGTACAACACTCACTGATATAATGATAACAAAATGATTAATATGTTCTAATTTATATAAATTCAAATAAAATGTTTAAATATTTTTTCTAACCTTTGTCTATAGAATTTTCCTGGAACTAACTTCCTACATAGTCACAGTAAAGGATAATATTATGTAAACATAACTACAGTATTTGAATTCTAATGTTCAAGTTGTTCACCATTAATAACACTAATTTTTTTTATTAACTATATACTGATTGAAATACCATTTACATATTTTTGGTTGTTGATGAGTAGGTAGCATTTTTTCTTTCTGACTAATGTTTTTAATTTTAATAGGAAATTTTGTAAACTTTGAACATCACCTACATTTTGAGAACTTTATTTAATTTGGAAGGTATACTTTGGGAGCATGGAATGGGTATTTTTATTATCAAAAAATTACAGATAAGACAATAATTACATATATGTATGTGTGTGTACCAATATCAACTTTACAGATTATTTCAATATGAGTGACAATTATGTATTTTATTTAAAAAAAACTCTTATTTAACTTCATGTATACAGTCAAATGTGACAGAACATGATAATAAACACATGATATACGCACTTATGATCACTTAAAATAAACTTTGCAAAATATGTTTATAATGTGGGATAAAAAGATAACAAGAGGCAGTGAGTTTTCAGAACTGCGAGCAGTTGCCATGCGGTTACGCGGCAATTATCTCAAGTGTCGTTGGAAAAAACCTTCCGATTGGAAAGCGCGATTCGACACCATATAGACGATGCAATTTAGCCGCCAGTAGGAAAGTTGAGAACGTACCTGGGTCTCGACTGCATGTAGTACTGGCCGCCGAAAATAAACGCCATATACACCCCGACGTAGTAAAACGCCACAGTCCAATTCTCCATCATCCATTTCCTAGAATTCTGGTGAATAAACTCGCTTTCAAAATCGAAAACGTACGAGTAATTCGGTGTAGTGTGGGTCGCAATCTCCATGGCGAAAGTTTTTATTTCTAATATAATTATAAATAATAAATAATGTCACTGATCACTGTCTCGAACTCAAGCTCATAGCTCACGGTGCACTGACCATCACCGCGCCGGTGTTCGGTTATTATAACCTAAATCGTTTTAGTAATCGTTATATCACAGATGACTAATGTCAATATTTCGTGCGAAGGCGTGTTGCCTTTAAGACACTTAAAACAGCAATGAGCGCTTGATTAAAACAGGTTGACTATTTATTAGCGGCAAGACGTCGGCGGAGCCCGATCTTGTTTTCCAGTTGTGTAGCGGCAAGAGGAAAAAGATGAATGAACTTGCTTTACGCCGCGCCTACTGACGTGACCACCGCGCGCTGCCACTGCCACAGACAGACAGAATTGACAACACTTGACAACAGTATATTCCCCACGGACGGAGACGGACGGGAGAACTGTCACTCGGCTTGTGCTCTATGGTTTTTGAAAGTGCTTTGCTTTGGTTACACTATGGTTACACTAGCGTCACGGCTGGGTTTTTATGAAGATAGGTAAGTAGCGCTATATTTTATTAGTATAGTATATAATATTGATTGTACTTTATATTTTACTGTACTCACTCGGACCGGATCGAATCCGGATGCATATAGTCCGAGCCTTATTTTTGTCAACAACGATTTTGATTTGAAGCGTTTAGGTAATTCTTTTTTAGGCAATTTCTCTTTTTTTGTCTTGCTATGTCGTATTTTAGGAAGTTTACGGATAGTAATATTATGAAAGCGCCCCCTCACCGGGAGCATTCCCTTGAAGTGCAACATTCTAGATTCGAGAATTAGGTAGGGTCAAGGAGGGAACGGCGGCTAGGATTTTTTCAACAGGCTGTTGCATGAAAAATATAAATCCCTGAAATAGTTATTGCAAGCACAAAGCACAGTGCACTATTGAAGTTTCATATGTTGTAAATAGATTTGCTATTTCTTTTAGCAAAAAAGAGATATCCAGTCTTTAAAAAAAAATGGGAATCGAACCACTGTGTACTACGACCTGTACACAGTCACTAGTACCCCCAAGTACACAGTTGTTCTAACAGTGCACAGTGGCTCGAACCTTTGTGTACACTCCCTAGTACACAGTGGTTCTAACAGTACACAGTGGCTACGTTTTGATATTCAATGACCAAATAGGCTCTGATATCTTTAGAAAAACTTAAAAATTGATAAGAATTGGATTTTTTTATTAAAGTTATAATGCTTAGGCATCTACTGCCTACTTAGAAATAATTGTCAAAAAATTAACTCTCTATGTATATGTATGCTCTGGAATAAAAAAACCGTTTATTTCATTTCAATAGACATCATATGAGGCGATTTGGCTTTGTTCCGATAGAGTTGGTTGACAGCAATCAACGTTTTTTGTTAAATAAGACCATTTTTTTATTTATTTTTTTTGTCTGTAAAATTGCACCTAGTTTCATCCCTAGGTATTCGTTTGTGCACTTTATCCAGGGACACACTGTACGTATATAATAAAATCGTGTGTGGTCAAATTACAGAAGATGACATGCTGAAAAATGTAATGACGTTATACAATATAATATTATAAGCAATTAACAGCAAATGAAACTACCTACTCGAAAAACTGCAGAATTTGGCACTTTAAATAAATGTCCAAAAAATAACATCAAATTTCAACATTGAAAGTAGGACAATTATGCAGTAAAAATCAGAATGCTGCATTAAAATCATAAATAAAATTAAAATTAAGTCAATAAGTCAATAAACCATAGTATGACCTTCACCTATTATTTTGTCATAGAACTCATTTACCTACTTACTAATAGATTTTCAATATAATGTAATGTCAAGAGTTGCATGTACACAGTGGTTCGAGAGCGACTGTGTACTTTTCCGAAACGAACTACTGTTGACCCTGTCGCCATTTTGGATTTTAGATCAAACTAGAAGCATACACCAAAGCTGAGGGCCTTGAATTATCAGCCAATACTAAGTCGATTAGACATACTCTTAGACAAAAACATAACTAATTAAAAATCTCGTACGAGTTAAGAAAAAAATTAAGTCAAACTTATCTGAAAATGTAGTTTTGTCAAGGATTAAAACAAAAACGTACGTAACTCGTCCGCATGGCGCCGGAGCGGCTCACTAACTAGTTCGTGCATGATCGGGTACTGAACGCTTCCGATTGATGTAGAGGACAGACATAAAGCTCTTTCCCTTTCGAGTACAGCGCATTCGAGCCACTGTTCCCACCGAGCTACTGTTCCCTCCCTGACCCTACCTACATCAAAATCAAGACCAGCGCTGACTTTAATGCCGGCATTAAGCGCATCACACACGGAGCTATAATATTATACATATATTATAGGTCGGTATATTACGATATAATTTTCCGTACTAGTTGACAGACCACACACGCAGCTATAATATACCTATATTAATATAAATTATAGCTCCGTGTGTGACCAGTAGTTGGAACCATTTCGTGACTACATTCTTTTTGTGTATTTCTCTGTCGTTTGTTGATATTTCTTCTTTCTTCTTTCTTCTTTCTTCTTTCTTCTTTCTTCTTTCTTCTTTCTTCTTTCTTCTTTCTTCTTTCTTCTTTCTTCTTTCTTCTTTCTTCTTTCTTCTTTCTTCTTTCTTCTTTCTTCTTTCTTCTTTTTTCTTTCTTCTTAAAATGGGGCTTAAAATCGAATCTCAGTTTGTTACTTTACAGGCAAATGCTTCCGGTGAGGAGCACCATTAAATGATAAAATCCTGCTGCCTATACCTAAATGTGAAAGTTTGGATGGATGGATGGATGGACGTTTGTTACTCAATCACGCCAGAACAGCTGAACGGATCTGAATGAAATTTGGCACAGATATAAATTATAGTCTGGAATAGCACATAGGCTAAATCTAATCCCGAAACAATGGACAGTTCCCGAGGGAGCAGCGATAAACGACTTCTACGCGGACGGAGTCGCGGGTAAATGCTAGTATAATATAGTTCGTAACTTATGAATGTTTGTAAAGCACTACCATTATTACCAATAAAGAAATAAAGACGTTCCAAGTTGTGCCGCCTAAGTATACCAAAATTAATTAAAGTAATATAATAAAACATTCAAAATATAATATGATAACGTATGAAATCTTGTAATGTTAAACATATATGTATAACAATACGTAAATATAAACACAAATACCTACCTACCTACTGCATATAAGGCATAAACAAATATTTAAAGAATCCAAACTAAAAACAGCGGCAGCTGAAAAAACGATTGATAAATTGCTTGAAATACGATATTAGCAAAAATAATCATATTCCTGAACCTTCTCCCAAGTTCATTAATTACAGGCAATTTTGGTTTTGGCTCCACCTTGGTCTTCTCGTCAACTACTGATGCTGTTGTATTGTAAAAAGTATACATATAAAACGCCTTTTCCTTGCCAATGTTAAGAACTTTGTGAAACATGCCAGGATCTACTTTTATACTATAACCTGTACTTAATTCATATGAATAGCCGTTTTGAAGCGTCGTGATTTCAGGTTCAAATACAACTTTTCCTTGTAAAACTGTCAATGTAATGTTCCTCAGTTCCGGCGGTATGTATTTCTCCAAATAATAACCTGAAAACAAAATAACATATTACACATTTAGTTAAATAGTTTGCAGACCAATTAAACCACTTCCACACGATCGGGCGGTTGGGCCAACCGAGAGAGACTTATATACGTCTCGTTCTTACAGATAGCTGCGTCCCTCTCGGTTGGCGCAACCGCCCGATCGTGTAGAAGGGTTATTACACGTGCCTGGAAAATCCGCAAAGAATATGACGTCGCTGTGCCGGTCCCAAGAATGTACCTCACTTCTAATGCGATCTAAATTGCTTCTCCATTCGGACGCTTCATCCAGAAGGGGCATCAAATAGGGAATTTTCTGAAAAGGACTCCAAGAAGCTTGCAATAGATCTACTTGAGCGTCAAACATTCGTTGAACGAATCTGCCATTCAGGGAGCACCACACATCTATGTAAATAGAAATATTTTGAGATATCATCCCTTTCTTTGACTGCTGGTTAGGCGAGTCTCGTGCAAAATTATTTTTCAGACACTTCGCGTATTGGAGGACCATATCGCCGTGTTTGGACCAACGGTCGTTAGGCGTGAATGCATCAGGGTCAACGTAAAAATACCCATTATTCTCGTTATCAACTACTTTGACTACTACTGATTGTACGTCCCAAGTATGCACCATCATGTCCCAAGAGTATCCATAGAGGCCGTCCGTCCAGTTGTTGTAGCCCTGAAAAATAAAGTCAACTGTTCTAAATACCTACGACCCGGACTCGCGCACTTTACTAAGGGTTCCGTTTTTAAAATAGAAAACTAGAATCAGGTTCGAGGAAATGCTTGAAAGTTTTATGAACTTCATTACTTATACAATAGGGCGCTTTTCGATTTGACTAACTTTTAACAACATTTCATCATCAATTTTGTAATAATCAAAAGTACTTTGCAAAAAATTATAAAAAGTGCAGATTGAGCCCTTTCATATTTTTCAACCCCCCATTTTATACCCCTTATTAAATATCTATAAATTTTATTTCACGCTTTTTTGTCCAATTACCTAGGAAGATGCGGTGAAGCAAATTATGCAACTATGCCAAAGACCGACAGACACCAAGGTCTCACCATAAAGGTTCCTTTTTTACCACTTTAGTACGGAACACTAAATATAACTACATTGTATACCTATTATATTATTAGAGTAATTAAATTCGATAAATGGTTATTTCAGTGATTACCTTCGTAATGAAGTGGGAAAATGGCAAAAACAATTGTATTGTCGTATATATGATAATAAATACTGTTGTCACTTTCTGTCTGCAGTTAACTCGGTCGTGATTACACGTTTTATCTCCATCATTACAGACGTTATTTAGACGCGTTATTTCTTTTTCCTTTAGTGTTTTTTTGTATAACATATCTTTGAATTTAGTTACATCGTGTTTTGTATCAGGAAGTACCGTTTTCGTGTCTTTGTCGCTCGTTTTGTTACATATTTTGCCGCGTTTTTTAGCATTGTTCTCCTTTTTGTCATGTTTTTCAAAAACTTCATCTTCGTCGTTATCTGTATCCTTTTCAACCTTGTAATCAGTTTTAGGAGTACTGTTAGGAGTTTGTTTGATTGCAGTATTTTTTAAAGTCGTGCACAGTGATGTCATATAGTTAACATGTAAACTCGGCCAATCGAATGGATAAAACAATGGCATGGTGGCCAAGCATACCCATGGAAACATACCTATAAACAATTTGAATTTTTATTTACCTTTAGTGGATATTAACGACAAAACGCAGTAAAAAGGAAATGAAAGGATTACTAAATTAACCTATAGTGAAGAGCCTTGAGTTCATAAGATGAAATAATGCGCAAAAAAACATAGCGACGTGGCGACTGCGGGACCACATCATCCAGAACGCCACCGTCAGATCGAACAGGAATATAAACCAGTGCACAATAATGTAGTCAGTCTGCTCAACTGTCAAAAATAACCTGAAAAACATCAGATAAATACACTTTAAAAAATTGCGTCTCAATTAATGACTACATCATTATCAGTACATATTATAAAACAAATTCCCCCGCCGCGTCTGTCTGTCTGAACGCGATGAACTTAAAAAGTTTAAAAACTACGAACGGATTTTAATACGGTTTTCACCAATGGACGGAGTGATTCATGAGGAACGTTTAAAAAAGTATAATTCATTAAGGTTTAGGTGCGTATATGCTCTGCAACCCGTGCGAAGCCGGGGCGGGTCGCTAGTATTAGCTAGCTAGCTTAGCTAGTAGATAATGTAACACCAGATAAAATTTTAAGAATTATCCTTTCAATTAAAAGTCAGGAATAAAAATAATACTATGAGTAAAGAAGGAAGGAAGGATTACGTGAATGGCGTAAACACCCAATGGGTACTTAGATTTTGCACAGAGTACCCAGTTAGCCACTCTGCCGTGCCCTTCTTCACGCCAGCCATGAAATATAGGATGAAAAATTGATACTTCAGAACAAAATAGTTCCAATATGGCACCGTCTTGCTTATTTTTTCTGGCTCGATGAATGCATCAACAGACCTGTTGAATTAAATGATAGGAGTTAATACAGTTCAGATTTACTTCTGCGAACAAATCGAACGTCTAAATCTGGAAAATTCGATGTACAATACTTACCAATAGCAGTGGGCTTCCGTACATGTCAATAGGAGACTCACTAACCCAAATAAATAGCTGTGGTTGTTCCAGAAACTCTTTTCAATAAGAAATAGGTACCAGTAGCATATGGTGAAAAGAGGCGCGGTGATCCGGTATTTATAACCAAGCGCGATGCCTAGCGCCCCTGTTAAATGCATAATATATAGGTACGTATTGTAAAATATATCTGAGAATTACTAAAATCAGTAAACCCTCAGCTATTTAGGCCCAGCCCTATGTTTATATTTTAATTTTAATCCCACGTGGCTCATTTACAAATTAAATTCAATCAATTAATGAATACCCCTTTTTAAATATCTATAAATTTGTTTCATGCGTTTTTTAAAAATAGGTAATAGATGCGGTCAAGCCAGTTACAACTATGCCAATGACCGACATGCTAAATATAACCACATATCTATTAGATTAGAGTGATTAAATAAGCGCTATGTTCAGATTTTTTTTACGTCAGGACATTATAACATTATGCACAAAATAGGTGCAGAAATTTTATTAGCATTTAACTAGGTAACACAAGAGTAAAATTGTTATTTTATTTCCTAAGGCTGGCCATGCACACTAGGGTATGCTTGCGCAGTTTACAGTTGAACTGCACAGGTAAACCGGAGCGTGTATGTGACACAAGTTGCCTGTACAGGCGTGGAAACCTGCACAGTTGGGTTACATACACGCTCCGGTTTACCTGTGCAGTTCAACCTGTACAGGCAAAACTGCGCAAGCATACCCTAGTGTGTATGGCCAGCTTAACAAAAATACATTTTCGATATACGTTGAAATATACCTTGATACATGTCATTCTCGTTTCGAAGAATAGATGTTTTTAACCGACTTCAAAAAAAAAGGAGGTTCTCAGTTTGACCTGTATGTTTGTATGTATGTATGTATGTATGTATGTATGTATGTTTGTCCACGATTATCTCGCGTTTGGCTGAACCGATTTAGATGCGGTTTTCAGCAAAGTATTTGTTACATTCTGGAGAAGGTTTTGGTATACAAGAATAATGGATACCACGTGACGTCATCCGCATGGATCCGTTATTAAGCGATATATTAGTTCAACTCGACCGATTTTGTGTTGACGCGATTTTTTTAGTGATAGTTATACTCGTATCACTAAAAAGCGAAAAAAAAATGTAATAAAATAAAAAAAGACGAAAAATAATTTTAATAAAAAAATAGAACCGTCTTCAAAAAAAACCCACTAAACAAGACTAAATAATGACCGGCTTCCTAGGAATTGCCTATTTGATGGGTGCCTAATAGGTACATGGAATATATCGAAGTCGGTGGCAAGAATCATGTGACATTGCTATTGTGTAAACCTACTTGACACCGGCTTAGATATATCCCATGTACCTATTAGGCACCCATCAAATAGGCAATTCCTAGAAAGTCGGTCATTATTTAGTCTTGTTTAGTGGGTTTTTTTTGAAGACGGTTCTATTTTTTTATTAAAATTATTTTTCGTCTTTTTTATTCCTTTTTAAATTTTAGATTTTACAGTAAATTAATGTTACCTTTATGTATTTCTAAGTATTACATTTACCTACCTATCCATAATGCCGCGTAGACGAGACCCATGTAGGGCATTGGTACAGCTTGAATGAAACTAAAAAGTGGGAAATGACACATTCTGGGGTCTCCCCATCTTTGGTGCATAAAAGCACCACCGCGCTCATCCGGAATATCGAATAACATCGTTAAACCTAGAAAATCAAACAAATTTATTTGTGAAATCAGATTAGGACAAAAATAAACTGCACAAGTTGCTTTGTAGAAAAAACCGGTCAAGTGCGAGTTGGACTCGCGCACCGAGGGTTCCTTATTTAAGTCCGTAGTAGGGGGGGGACGACGGTCGTTTTATGAACATTTTTGGTTATAGTACGTCACGGAACATTATAAAAAGAAATAGTTTTGAAATGTGCACATTGAGCGCTTTCATATGACACTCCATTTGCTATAAGTAACCAAATGACTTTTATTTTTCAACCCCCCATTCTAGACCTTTACAATTGTTTATAATTTTTTTTTACTAAATCAGATGCGGGCTAGCAAGTTATATAACTATGCCAAATTTCAAGTTGATACCTTGTGCAGTTGCTGAGAAATACTGCTGTGACATAAAGACAGACAGACAACGAAGTCTCACCATAAGGGTTCCTTTTTACCATTTTGGTACGGAACCCTAAAAAAGGAGTGTAAACATAGAACAACGATGGCAAGCGTTTATAAACAAAACAGGATATTTTACTGCAACAGGTAAATAATTATTAACATATTTTTTTTTATGTACCTATGTTCACCGATTTCTCCGTCAATTGTGGACCGATTTTGAAAATTATTTTTATGTTTGAAAGGGTATACTCCCGAGGTGTTCCCATTGTCACCAAGTCAGAATCTGATGATGGAATCCATAATGAATCGAGGGAACTCGTCAAAAGTTATAGGCATACATAGAACCTTAAGAATTTGCATTCTAAAAGCACCTCTTGGTGAAGTGGAACAGATGACCACCAGAACTCCTTAGTCGTAAGTGATTGACGCCAGCAATGATATTTCTTTATTAAAAATATGATGCTACTTTTATACTCATTATAATGCATGTGAAGTGCAACTGATGGAGAAGTACCGGGAGAACTCCTCAATGATTAACGGCCCTGGTGCATCTTGAACAGCGACATTTTGTTAAGGGTGATCAGAAATTGGTATTAGGCTATTGTTTCGTAATGTGCTGGTTATGTGTTCAACACATAATAATATTAGGTCTCCGCTTCTATGGAAAGGCAGCCTTAGGAATCGCTTATTTAGTGCCTAATAGGTACATGAAATATATTGAAGTCGGTCTTGATACCGGCTTGGATATATTTCACGTAGGTACAGTCAAAGGCATAAATATCTATACAGTCATTGCGTTCAAATATACGTATACACAACCTAATTTTTAGTAGCATAGAAGTGTGTTGTTATTTATAGCATCTTGGAAATATATATATAGGCAATTCCCAGTCGGTCTTTATTTAACCCTTTTCAGTGGGTTTCTGAAGACGATTTTTTTACAACATGATGTTTTACGTTAGGTACCTACATTCCTATCCATCTGCCCCCTAGTATGCATGCAGAAAATAAAATTTGACAGGTGCTAGGGAAATGTCTCCATATTCTAACGTAAAACTTAACGCTTTAACGGTTTAAAAAGTGAAAATCGCTAAAGTAGCTTAGTAATAAAAGGTAACAAAAGTCAGGACGAGACACTTTTATTTTAAACCTTAAGCGTTTGTCTTACGTTAGAATATGGATTAGATGTAATTTATTCCTAGCACCTGACAAACTTTATCTCGTGCATGTTAAGCCCGCTCCATTGATATAAATCACTCTAATAAATAGGTAACTTTGACTTTGTTGATGTTTATATCAGCATTTTTTTCATACTTAATGCAATTTTAAAATTGCAATAAGCATAGATTTGCTGTCAAGGATTAAAAAAAATATATATTCGAAAGTACATACTCAAAAATTCAATTCAATAAGAAATTCATAACTTTTTTTGTTTTTGTTATTGAAGTTCGCCGAGCCAACTTTTTTTAAATCTTGGTTTGAGCTAATAAAGTAAAAACCACATGGAACATGGTACACTTACCTACTTAAAATATTGTTACATTATTTTATTACTTACCAAATAAAATTCTGGTGATTGCCAAACTAGGTATATATTTCGGCTCGTGCAAATACTTAACGAGTTTCGTAAATGTAGTTTCATTTATTTTAAACCCAAATTGTTCTTTAAATTTATCATCAAATGTCTGATACAAGAACATGAATCTGTCTTTAAATTCCATTATAGAAGAGAATCTTTAGGTCTTATCTTCGGAGCGTCTGAGGTGATAATGTGATATGAAGATGTTCAGTAAATGAGGTAACATTTTCGATTATTTAGTTCAGTGAAATTTCAACGTCGGATTAATTATGTAAAAGAGATGCCCGTGTGCAGAGAAGAGATGTGTTTTCCAGACGAATAAACTAACGGGGGTGACGACTCGATTAAAGATCAGCATAAATTAACCCTTGGGTAGTCCTTATAACCTGGTGAATGTAAAAACACTTCTTTAATCGTAGTCGATGTTTTTGGGTAGGTTCCGATATATTTGATGGCGACTGTACAACAATGCTGAGCGCAGTGAGCAGGTACAGTTATCATAAAAATCATGGCTTGAGTGAGTAACTATTTCATCTTCATATTATTTGCATGTTATATTACAGCAGTAGTGCTTTGGGGTAATTCCGTCTGCGGGCCCTGCGCGGTAATTCTGTAAACAGGCGTTTGTGCCTACTTATAATGGCGTCACGCCGCCATCTCTTTTAAAACCATAGAAATAAAAAAGTCCCCTGCTTTATCGACAGAGTCAACAACGGTGTGCCGTTCTAGAATGGGCACAAAAGACTGTTTACGGAATTGCCCCGCAGACGCAATTACCCCCATGCACTATATCTTAGTAAATATGCAATGCGTTTCATTCCATAATTGCTTATTACTGAAAATACTGAAATGGGGATTTAATAAAACGGTAATTAGTGCTGAAATTTTTATTTGTCCAATATTACAATCGATATTATAATCCACTAAAACAGACATTTAATTATTGTCAATGATATAATTATACGATATAGAAACGTCCATAATTTCAACAACAACTCTTTGATCGCCGTTGTCTGATCACCTGACAACTTATACATAGGTATGTATGCTTCAAGCATTGCGGGTATTTCTACTGATTATAGATTTTCATTCCGGTTAGTATTGTTTTCTCGCTTATTTCGTTATTTGTGTTTCTTGATTTATTAATTAATTTTGTAATAGAAACAAATCAGTAGACATACCCTTTTAAATATGGACGCGGCGATCGAAGGAAGAATAAACTGACTACGACTAGATTTTTCAACATTTAGTAATTCTACTAACCAGACGATGATACTCGTGATAAGCCTGGTAAAAAAAACAATAATATTATTCCAACATATTTAGAACCATATGGTATGTATTTGGAAGTTCGTTGGCCATGGTTTACTTATGTACCCGGACATAGGTCCCTATATCCCAACCGCGGATAGATAAGGATACCCCGAGTTAAAATTAAACATTTGTCTTATACATGTGTCAAAATTTGATTTGAAGTTACCTATCTATCCGCGGTTTGAATACAGGTGAGTCTGGATAAAGTGCACATATTAAAATAAAGACATAAAATTAAATTTTTACGTCAAAAAATGTTTTTTTAATTTTTATTTTTTGTGTTTACATGCGGTAGGTACACAGTTGCGAAATACTTTTTTTCAAGAGGCATAAAAAACATTTTTTCGTCGATAAAATTTAATTTAATGTCCCTCATTTTAATAAGTGCACTTTATCAAGACTCACCCTGTATAGGGCCTGCACGTTAGGCTACAGGAGGTGCAAGTTTTCCATTGCGATCGATTTTTATAATTAAGTATTATACGTCAAGTTTACTTATTGACACAAAAAGGTCATAAAATCGAAACATGACGGAAGTACCTATTCTAAAAGTACTTTAAAATACATAGCTACATTTTCAACCCGTTACAGCTCGATAAATACTTTTGCGAATGTTGTCCGCTTTTCTTACAAGATATAATCGTAGATCTGCTCGCTTTGGCGGCACGTTCACCAATGACACACAAAGGCGTCGTAAATCTAAAGAAATCACTAGGATGGGTTCTGAATGGTCTAGTAAAGTATCAAAACAAACAAAAAACAAGAACCTATATCAATGATCATTACAAAAACACGCTGACCGCTAAAATGAATATGAGATGATGGAATGACGCAACCTCCCTTCAGCCTGATTCATTTGACTTTCATATTTATCTCAACATTACCAAGAGCGACTTTAATTATGGATCAGTTATATTCGATCGAACAAAATGGAGGGCTTGCTTTGAGCTACACCGAAAAGAGCATAGCTCTTAAATAAGAAGAAGATATTGTATTTCAACGTGGAAATGTTTCTTATATCAGTAATTGACACAGACTTTGGTCTAAACTCGAAAACTTTGTACTGAATGGTGGCGTTGTAATGCAAAATTAAACACGCCACGAAGCGTGGAAATTTCCATACATAAAACATGTCGCAGTGTTTTTTTCAGTAGCATACAACGTAGCCGTTGAAAGAAATACGGATAAATTATCGTGTCCTTTGAGGCACTGTAATCGGCGTACAGTGCAATAGCTTTTAAAAGGATCTTCGTGTTTGAACTTCTCCTCTCACTTGCTCGCATGCGCTCTTATGCTATTGTAACCGATTTTACCCAAACCAGAAAGATTTTTAAGAACCATTTCACTTTGGGCGTATTTAGTGTCAACATTAGAGCTTGCTTTTGCACATATTTTTAACTAGTGATTGAATCATTACGTAATGCAACTAGAAATTAATAAAAAAAAAACAAAAAATCAAATAATATGTTTAATCGAAATAAATGATTAACAAATTACGTAAATAAAACCATCTTGCAAACACTACATCACATACTAGAGTTATGCGCTCTGTTAATGAAATTAGTTAAAATATACAAGATCTAAACATTTTAAACTTAAAGCCTAAAAACGTAACTTAAATAATTACGTCTACAGATGGTAAAGCAATTAATAAAAAAAAATATTACTTCTCTCTTTAGTTAGTATGCGTGATTCAAGTAAAGTTGTTAAAATCACACTATTATTCAACAATTTGATGATATAGTTTAAGCTGAAGATACTCGATATTTAATTTCTTACAACATAGGAACTTATTTCAATACATATATGACAAAATAATGTAGACTGCAACATTATTCTTATAAAAACTTACATCACAGGCAAAGTTAAATAATAAATACTAAAACAGCGCATTTTGTGCGCTAACAGATTTCATTATATAATGGCAAAAAAAATCGCAAAACGGTACTTTAAACCTAATATAAATAGTTGTAAAAATCAGAAAGAGCCTATTTGGGCTAATTTGACATTTCAAAATTGTAATGGAAAGTCCGTTATGCGAGTTCGACAACAGTCAAGTTTGCGGTTGGTTCAACTGTTACGGTTGGTACACTGACAGCACGAACAAGCATATATTGAAAACAGAACAATACAAATGAGTGCAATAAACAAGGAAATACATCCAATGACTTATTTTATCACGCTTATAACATACAATCCCGATAAAATGATGCCAACGAAAATTTAGTTTTAAATGTATCACAGTAAAGTGTACATTGGTTTGATAACTAAATACTTTGCCTGGCCGAATACTGAGACTCTATTCCCATTTGTTTTTGTCCATCTTGCTTCTGTATGTTTTCATTAAACTAGCTCGTACTGCAAGTGATTAAGAGCTACCATAACGTCAACAATATGATTAACAAAGAGGAGTACAGGCCTTTTATAAATGTCAAACTCACTTCAGACTAGACCGACAGGAACCTTAAATAAGTTTCTTATCTTAAGGCTTTATGGCCCCTGTACACATTGGGCCACGGTGCTGGGCCAATATTCTGCCCTGCTAAGGTAAAGGGCAGTATTTTACACAAAACTACTGTAATAATTGCAACCTCATTACTGGGCAATAAGGTTGCAATTGCTACAGTAGTTTTGTGTAACTTAGCAGGGCAGTATTCTGGTCCAGCACCTTGGCCCAATGTGTACAGAGGACATTATAAAAATGACTGTCACAAAAAAAAATCCAATCACAAAATGTAGTAAAAATTGGCACCTCATGTCGAGATTAACGACGACAGTTTAATATCGTCAAATAAATTACGCGTATAACAATAGAAACGATAATAATATTAAAAACAATCAAATGTAAACAACAACGGAGCATCACGCTATGACACGGAGATCACAGAGCAAACGGTTTGGTTGTCGCGATTCACATTCGAAATAAACTCAATACAAGCGGAATGTCCTTAAACTTAATGAGCTACGGTTCAAAAATACGTTACCAACTGGAAAAAATCCGTATAACCTCACGCTTCACGTTTAATGTATGTGAGTGAATATAATTTGCAATTCAGCAGGATTCGTTTTTGATTCTGCGACTCGCAGCTCTAAAGTCTAAACATCAGTTAACAATTTGGCTACTCTACGTGCATTTGACAGGGGCGGTTCCAGGATTCTCTATGACCTTCCAACCCAGACCCTGATATCAGGTCTCGCTTCCTTTGTTGAAGGGTTAACGTAGGTCTAATCTCTCCCTGGGTCCCGCCGAGGTGTTGGAAGGTGTTCAGTAGGCGCCTATGACCCCGCCGGGGCCGGGCAGCACGGACGTGCCCGAGAGGAACACGTCGACGGCGCGCGCGGCCTGCCGGCCCTCGGCGATCGCCCACACCACCAGCGACTGGCCGCGACGACAATCTGATAAGGAATTATGTCATTATAGTACCAAACTAAACTTAGGTTTGTAATAAGCGTACTAGACGACGATAAACATAAATAGAGAAATAAACATTTATTTACATAGAAAATTTACGAGACTCCGAATCAAATAAACGCGCTCATCACACAAATATTTGACTTTGCCGGGAATCGAACCCGGGACTGCAAGTTTCGTAGGCAGGGACACTGCCAACTGAGATAACTGAATCATATATATCGCCATATCACTGAATCGAAGAAGATAATAAAAACATTGACTCTATGCATATTGTTCGAAAAAGTTTTGATGATCACATTGATCACGTATACCGCAAGGCCAAATATCGATGACAGTATTGTGCGTAGGTAGATTGACGTAAACTGACTCATTCTATTCTAATCACAATAAGATATATTGGGAAAAGGCATCAGCCATTAAATTTTTCAATGCTAAATTCATTAGTTGTGTTTATACAGGGTGTCCCAGAAATCAACGTCAAGCCGGAAACTGGCAATAGGCCATGTCGTGACAGTTATCAGAAAAATATAAAAAAAAATCTTGGTCATGTACTTTTCAAATTATAAAGATTCAAAAATAAATCTTAAAAACTAACACCCTGTGATGATCTTTCAAGTCCTGTGACTACAAATATTAACTTTTCGTCAGTTTTTTTTCTGTACCGTATCCATGAATAACCCTTCTGTAAATTACAGTTTAAAATTAAATCGTAACTGCCTCACTTTTGAATAAAATGTTAGATTTTTGCCCAACATTGAATTCAAAATAATTACATCACTCAATTTTAACCGACTGTACTGTAAAAAAAATGTACTACACTATTTTGGCAAGTAACTAAACTACTAACTATTTTTTATATTTTTCTGATAACTGTCAGGACATGGCCTATTGCCAGTTTCCGGCTTGACGTTGATTTCTGGGACACCCTGTATAGTAATGTTAAAACATCGTATCGTATATTTTAGTTGGATTGAAAACTTGATACCAAGTCAAACAAAGATTTCCAAATTTAATATAAAAATAAAACATGGAAGATCAATTCTTTTGACCCTTTTAACCTTTTAACCTAAACCAGCAAAACGACAAATTAGGTTCTTTTATACACAATGGATATGTGACTTACGTCACGGCGCTTTGTTAGTGTATCCTTCGATACGCACGCACGCAAATATCAATAACTATATTTTTTACTTAAATTTGACTTGTGAACTTTATGTTTGTGTCACCTCATCACGTGTCAGAGACTGATTTATAAGTTTTTCTAGGCGCGAGAATATTAACTTATTCACCATATGTTGGCGTGGCACATGCGTGGTGCGACGTCAACACATAGCTGTTTATTATTTTTCAAATTTTTATAGCCCGTGGTAGATACAAAGCTCATGGAAATTTTCATATCGAAATGCCTCTGCTAATAACATCCCTGACTGTCTTGCCCTCCACACCAAACCATACCGCTGCTTGTCATAGTATTTAGGCTAGTTTGGTTGGACATAACACGCCCTGGCCCCCGCTTTGGCAGGTATACTTAGGTATTTCCCCCGGGTGAAATTTTAGGGCTCAGTCAAGGCCGAGCGATTTTACATGAAAACTGTAATTTTCCAACTTTGCGGTAATTTTATAAATTTTGTTTTTTAACCAATATCACTTGGGCGTTTTTGACGTTTTCTTGATCGACCTTTGTCTTCGGCTGCCATATTTATTTACATCAATATTTCTGTCTTGCCCACGGCCACTACGCTCTTGTTGAAATCATTCTTCCAAAAGTTGGCTTTCTAAACTTACTGCCGCACTCAAGACACGTCAATTAATTTTTAAGTTTAATTAAAGTTGCTGCATCTTATTTATTTATTTTTAATGAATTTGTACAAAGAAACTTCCTCCTAAGTACAACCCTGTTAGGGCATGGCAATTTTTACAATTTAATACAAAATCCAACATAAAACAAAACATCTGTCGTACAATGTTTTAAACAAAATGAACATCCGCTGTAGGTAGGTATTTTTAGGGCCGGTTTTCATAAAAGCCCGATAGTAAATATGTGAGATCAAATTTTAGTAACTGCATACAATTATTCTATTGCTATAGCAAAGAAAGTGACAGCAGCAACTTAAATCAAACTTAAAAGTTAATTGACGTCTCTGAGTGCGGCCGTTAATCGGTTTATTATTCACAGAGCTATTGCGATTTTTGATTTACCTTAAAAATTTTGTTACATCAAAAATTGTACCTGGCTACCCAACCATACGTTTTTGCAAGGCTAATAACACGGCCTTTATAAAAAAAACCGAGTCGGACTCGCGCACCGAGGGTTCCGCATAAACTTGAAGGCATGTAAACAGTTTGTAAACCACGGAAACACAATATAAACAAATCCAGTATACACTGACACGCAATAAGTATGCACTTTCATACTTAGTGGGTGTCAGATTATACTGGATTTTTTTTTATGGGATGTAACTACAAATTAGGTTTTCGGATTTTTTCCTTTACTTGTGCTATAAGACATTGTTTCTTGCCAAATTTCATGATTCTAAGTCAACGAGAAGTACCCTATAGGTTTTGATTCCCTTGTGATTCCCTTCAATATGCGGCATAAACGGCTATATCTTTTGATTGCGTTGACATAGATGTTTGATTTTTTCACTGATCCAAGGGATTGCAGACTTAAGTATTTGATATAAATTTCAACTTGATACCTCCACGCGTTCCTGAGAAAAAGGGTCTTGACAGACACACAGACAGACAGACGGACAGACAGATGGACAACAAAGTGATCCTATAAGGGTTCCGTTTTTTCTTTGAAGTACGGAACCCTAAAAAAGTATGCTAATTTTGTACTGTTAGTTTTTTGTATAGTTTTTAATAATGCGTATTTGTATTGTATCTTATGAGCGCTAAATGGGCTGACAGAACATTGACATTATTCTCCGTAAGTGTTTCCGTGTTGCGAGGTTAACGCCGAACTCACCTCCGGCGGCGAACACGTTGTTGACAGGCGTTTGGTAGATGTTCTTCTTGTCGGTCTCCACGTTGCTTCGCGCGTCCAAAGGTAGGTCTGCGAATGACGTGGGATGTTACAAATTGTTTAATGTAATATTACAGAGGTCGGAATAGGTAGTTAAGTGCCTATTTGCCTAAACTTGATGCATGTTCGTTCAATAATGTGTTCCCATCTCACTCACGCTGAATGAACTAGCGTCAAGTTTTGGCAAATAGGCACGCTCTGGTATAGTTTTATTTTTACTCAAATTTATTAATACATGCACACTTACGATTTGAACTTGAGATATTTTCGAAAATACAAGAATACTTATTAGTAAATATGATTTTTTAAATATTAAATTTTCACATAAGAGCTTGTGCCGGGACTTCACTTAGCCATATTTACCAAATATTGATCTTGCATCTCACAATTGACACACCAAATGAAAGAGATGCAACTAAAATATTTGACAAATATCAGCCAAGTGAAGTGTCGGCATTACATGCCATGTATTTTCGGATCATTATTAAAATGTTGATTGACCAGGAGTCAATGTCACCTCATGGTAGGTAGGTAGGAAATTGAAATTATTATTAATTAAAAATTATTAATAATCAGATTTGCTTTTGGTTTTGAAAATGTATATGATCTTAGTTTTAAAGAAAGTACATCAGCGCATCCCAACCTTGGCGAAATATTTTCGACGTGTATAATAAATAACATTGAAGTCCAAAACTAATGACGTTAATTAGGTATTTATAATAAAAAAAATCGGCAAACGTAGTGTAGGACGCCCTCAGGCTAGGTGGAGCCACGATCTTCGCAAGGTAGCTGGCAAGGGCTGGATGAGAGTGGCCACGAATCGTGCTCGTTGGAGTGCCATGGGAGAGGCCTATGTCCAGCAGTGGACTAATATAGGTTGATGATGATTGTTACACATTGAAATTCTTTGTGAAAATGATTGTTTGAAATTCTTCGTATGTAAGTATCATTTTTCCAATGACACGGCGAAAGTGGTGCTTACATACGAACAAAACTGGCAACACCGGTGGCAAGATGGCGTCAGTCTGCACAACCTAACTAAAGCGTACGCGTGTGATTTGTGCCTTAAAATTGTTTTATGCAAATAAACGGTGTATTTTCGATATTATACAAGTTTTTGTTACGTGCACAAAATCCATGTACTAAACAATGATGATGATGAATTAAAAAAATACTGGGTTTATTTATCCCAATGTAGGTTTTTTTTTTTTATTGATAATGGGTTTGCTTTTGACTAACTCCCGCCCTTGGAGGACGAAGATTCAGTCCACGATGTAGCGAGCTCACCTAGAAGATGCCTATTCACCCTAGCTTTGAATAGGTTCAGATTGTATGCACTCGGAAATACAGACGCGGGAAGAATAAACGTATATAAGTTTTCAAGTATAATGTGGCATTACCGAGCTGGTTGGCGACGTATCTCTCGGGCCCGAGGAAGCCCATGGCCAGTAGCACCAGGTCGGCGCGGAACACGCGCTCCGTGCCGGGCCGCTCCCGCATCTCCCAGCGCCCGCCCGCCGCGCGCGCCCACTCCACCTCCACCGCCGACACGCCGCACACGTTGCCGGCGCCTGCGCACACACGGATAACATTAACGTCCCGCGCTCCAGAAAACACGCAGGAAGGATAAACTATTACCTAGCAGAGTTAAAAAATACCGGCCAAGTGCGAGTTGGACTCGCGCACAGAGGGTTCCGTATTTAAGCCCGTAATTCAAAAATATACATTTTTATATACTTTAATTGGTACGCAATAAGGTCTATTTTGAGTTGGCTACATTTAACATAAATTTTCAATTTTTTTAGTTATTTCTCATAAACTGTAAATTTTGAATACTTCATTTTATTTTTCCCGTGAAATATAAATAATTAGCTATAAATACAAAAAGTACGTCAAGGAAAATTATAAAAAAAATATATTTTGAAATGTGCACACTAATCCCTTTCATATGGGTCGTTTAAAAAAAATGTACTTACATACATAGTTAAATAAGGCTTTAATTAAACCAAAACTTAATTGATTCCTTTGTGTAACGAAAGTTACCTATATAGTTTGCATGAATAACTTTCGTTACACAAAGGACGCGATCGTGATTTTGTTTTCATTAATACCCCTTCTATACGGTCGGGCGGTTGGGCCAACCGAGAAGGACGCAGCTATCTGTCAGAATGAGATAGTAATATTTACATCTCGTTCCTACAAATAGCTGCATCCCTTTCGGTTGGCCCAACCACCCGACCGTATAGAAGGGGTATAAGCCTTTAACTATGTTTTTTTTTTGAAAACGACCCATATGACACCCCATTTGCTATAATCAAATCACTTTAATTTTTCAACCCCCTATTCTAGACCCCTTTTCAATTACTTATTTATAAAATTAATTTCATTTATTTTTACTAAAACAGATGCGGGCAAGCAAATTACAACATTAAAATAAATAGGTACGAGATACATAACCAAGTGATGCTGTGCGCACGTTCAATTAAATTATAAAACCCAGTTACATTTTCTTTATCAGGGTACGGAATTAAACTCATATCAGACTAACCGTCATCTAGGAACTCTTTGGTGAGCGTTGAGAACCTCCTTGGATCGTTTCCGAACTTGACTTTCACTTCCTCGTGCCCATAGTCCACTCTGCAAGAGAATTAAACTTAACTTCTAATTCTAACTAAAGAGAGTAACATTTTGTCGAGTGCGTCCCCGGCTAATAGACACAGGTCAGTAAATTGGAAACATTTTTAATCCATCTGTTTGTCCGTTAAGCTATCTCGCTTGGAGGGGGAGGGCGGAGGTAAAACTGACAAAAAAATCTTGTTACGTAAATACAAAAAATACAGTATAAAACGTAGTGTACGAGTAGGTATTGCATACCGGAAGACCCTCGGCCACTGCGGCCACGGGTTGTCGCCGGAGCGGCGCGGGCCGGGCTCGGGCAGGATCTCGAACGTCGTGATGGACCGCGCGCCCTGCCGCAACGACGTCGCTATGCAGTCGCATCTGCAAGCGTCACAACACCTCAGGAAACACGTCACATTATTATCAGAGTTTTCAATTCACCCTCTGCATCTCAAATTGTCGTTTAAACAGTGGGGGCGAGACTCCAAGATACCTTACCTACCTTATTATACCTTGATTTATTAAAAACGTGAAATTTCGTATAATAATGAGCGGAAGAAACGTGATACATTACCCTTTTGTAAAATGTAAACTAAACAATTGATAAAATAAAAATACTGTTTTATGTAACGCTGTTATAATGACAGAACGCAACGTGAAGCTATGTTGTCAATGTATAGATTCAATATTGTACACTGTCAACATAATATAACTACTAGTAAACTAAAACATCAAGACAGAGCTAAATGTGGTGTCCTTCATGATTTTGAAATAATCGGAACCTGTGGTACTTGACAACAGAAACTTTGTGATGTCACGTCACAGGGTAGTACTTTATATAAATCTTCATAAAGCTATCTGACACTACAGATCATTGTCCTTGCCTGTACGGCTAGCACAAGTGGTCCGCGACTTGTTTGTCGCTCGAATCTCCCTTTCTACCTTATCCGTAATGATACGCGACGCGAGAAAATACAAGAAGTGCGCTAGGGTTTTTTCAAAGGGTTCCGTCGATATTTTGACCATAGATTTAAACTAACCCGGTGTCACCGCCTCCAATAACCAGCACGTCTTTATCTTTGGCGCTGAGTCCAGGGTTGTCCTTGGCGGGGTGCACGGGCCCCATCTGCTTCTTCTGCCAGGACTCCAGGAACTCCATGGCGAAATGGATGCCGTTTAGCTGCCGGCCTTTGAGCGGCAAGTCGCGCGGCCATGTCGCGCCCATGCAGAGCACTAGCGCGTTGTATCTGGAAGTAATCATACACAGATGTAATGAATAGTTGACAGCTTGTTTTTTGGGTACGTTTGTATTTATCTCGCTTTCTCGGTACCCATTCATAAATTTAAGAACAAACAAGGGATATCCCCGACATCGATACGGAATAAAATGGTGTAAGTCATTTCACATTTTAAGATTTCACGTTCCCCAGGGGAGTATTTTGGGCCCCACTCTCTTTATAATATACATGAACGACTGCTGAGGAGTCTGGGATGGCTGCCATAAATAGTTGGCTGCAAAATAATTTACTTACTTTAAACACTAATAAAACTACCTTTCTTGGCTTCCACAAAACCTCTGCTTTCAAGTGCTTTCGAATTATGTTCTGGCCACTCTTAATAGCATAAACGCTTGTAAATGGTGCTTAAGTAGTTCCTAAAACTTTAAATACATAATATGTTAATCTGTGTCGGTCTCCCAAGATACAGGCTTCGCCTAGTTTGGGGGCCTCTGTTTGCTTTCTCTGTAAGTCAAACTATGCGTGTGTACTTTTTCAGTTAGATTACCAAATAACATGTAACTAAAACGGTGTACACATTTAAATAAACCATTTATTTAAATGTTTGTGGCCTTATGTCTATCTTTTTCTTATGCAGATGATATATTAAGTAAGCATGCGTTTAAGAGCACTCTTTCCCTGTATAAATTTTTCCATGGCTTTTATCTCATTTAAATGGCTTACACTATTCTTTCCGTGTGGTCTACATGTCTCATTGTTCATTTTCAGCAATGTTGACTCTCATTAGCTATGTCCACACCTATGCGCTTTCAAGTTCAACTTGCGCTTTCAACTTTCAAATCGTCTTGCGTTAAGCGCATGCAATACGAGGGTGACACTGAATCTTCAATAAAATCCAATGTTTTGACTTTATCTTCCGCCATTTTATTTGCAAAATGTTGCACGTCAACCCAACGGTGACGGATCAGCGTGCGCTACGGGTATGCGCTTATATCAAACCAGTTTGAGCGCATGCGTTATTGCCTGCGCTGTGGTTGCAGAGGCAGGCGTCACAGGAAAGCGCAAGTTGAACATGAAAGCACACAGGTGTAGACATAGCTATTGATTGGTTGTAATCGTAAAAACGCGTGATTAAAACGTTTCCGTGTTGAACAGTGTGACTAACTCGTTGGCGAGGTCGGAGGCGCCGATGTCCTTGCCGACGTCGACGTTGCACTTGAAGGCGACGCCCTCGGCCTGCAGCAGGCGCGCGCGGCGCTGCACCACGTCCTTGCCGAGCTTCATGGTCGGGATGCCGTACTGCAGCAGCCCGCCCGCGCGGTCGTTCCTCTCGAACACCGTCACGGAGTAACCCGCCTGGAAGTAAACAGGTTTTTACTTGTTTCCAATACGCCCCCATATTTTAGAGGCTTCAAAAACTGACACGGCAAAGTCGCATATTTTGGTTTAAAAAGAAACAATCCAAAAAACTAGGTAAGAAAAAAAAGGATATTTTTTTTTTGTGATTTTTTAATAATTTATTAACATATTTTAATTATGTTGTAAACATTTTTTTATTTATATTCCGGCCTTTACGCAAACGCGTACATCGGCCCAACCTCCACAACACCAATATTTAAAAACAACAATAAAAACCCCTTTAGAAATGTAAGAAAAAAAACACACTATAATAGGTTCTGTTCTTGTACACATTTAAAAACAACATATGTATAGAGTTAACAGATTACATTAAAAAATTGTTGAACCGTCAAATCTACACCAATATTATAAAAAGGAAAAGTTTGTAACTATGTAACTTAGGATATACTCATCCGATTTCAAAAATTCTTTCACCAATATTTAGATAAAGCTTTCAACGACATAGGCTATATTTTAACTTATATTAACGGAAGCGGATCGCTATAGCTAAATTAAATACATAAAATGTAATTGTATCGACGTACCTTGTTCAGCTGGTGCGCGCAGGCCAGGCCGGCCGGGCCCGACCCGACCACCGCCACCGTCTTCCCGTTCCGATATTCAGGTATCTGTGCAAACATTAATTAATTTAACCTGTTTCGAAATGTATACTAATATTATAAACAGGAATGATTTGTATGTTTGTAACGAATAAACTGCAAAACTACTGGACCGATTTCAAAAATTCTTTCACCAATATTTAGAATGGACTTTCAGGCACATAGGCTATATTTTAAATTACGAAAGTACTGAATCACCGCAGACAAAGTCGCGGGCGGAAAGCTAGCAGTAAATAAAGCGATAGTATCAATATGATTCTCGCATTCACACCGGAGCTTTGCTCTTTTTAGGGTTCCGTACCCCAAGGGGTAGCAACAGGACCCCAATTAAGTCTAAGCTGTTGTATCTCCTTAACCGTGTAATAGGTAGTTGAAATTTGCACAGAACATACGCGGCTATCATCATATTTAATCGGGTACTACGCTGTCTTGCTTATTCTATCATGACAAATAAGTTGTACTATGTCTGTTGTGTTGCAAATTTGAAATTTAAAAAGAAACGCTGGCTTCTAATCGGAAAGTTTAAAACCGTTGATATTGTCGTGGTACCTCTGGCTTGATCCAGTCGTTCTCGAAGGCGTGGTCGATGATGGCGCACTCGATGTTCTTGATGGTGACCGGCGGCTCCGAGATGCCGAGCACGCAGGCGCCCTCGCACGGCGCCGGGCACACGCGCCCCGTGAACTCTGACAACGGTCACATATTTAAATTAAGCTAAGCTAAGTAACCGAACGTTTTTGCCAAGTATTTGCAAATCAGGCCGCGAATGCGTTCTGCAATAGTATACGTATATCTGAGTTGATCTAGGATTATACTTCTCGTGTTATTCTTGAAAAACGTCCTTGAAACAAAATTACGCAATTTTAATAGCAACGCATTGCTAAATAAACGAAGTCTCTTCAGAAAATATTACGAATACATTTAAAAAAAAACAACTTGATGCATTACAAAACCGTTCTCGTTAAAGAATAATCATCTTCATCATTACTTAAGAGCTAGGTTCTTGTTATTGGAGTGATCGCCATTTTTCTCTAAAAATAAATAAAACTCAATTTTCTTTGCTGTATACTTAATAATTTGACATGGAATCTTTAGGCGTCGCAAATTAATAATAATATACCAAGGTACATACTGGTTGTTTTTTTATTCGTCTACAAAATTTTGGGGCTTAAATCAGTAAGTCATACTGATCAACTTTCACTATGGTACCAACACCGAAATCGCGAAAAAAAATTTGACCCTCCCATACAAAACATCGTCAACTGACTAGCCAAAATGTATGGGATGGTCAATTTTTTTTCACGATTTCGGGGGTTCCCATAGTGAAAGTTGATCAGTATGACTTACTGATTTAACCCCCAAAATTTTGTAGACGAATAAAAAACACCCAGTGTAACAACTTCATTCACATGGCACAAAAGCACTCACCAGGGAAATTGTTGGTCTGCAAGAGCTGCGCGAGCGCCTGGCGCCAGTCCCCGCGGAACACCAGCTCGTTCCACTTGGGGACGATGTTGCCGAGCGGGCAGCCGTGGCCGGACTGGCAGAACGGCACCCCGCACTCCATGCAGCGCGCCGCCTGCACGCGCAGCCCGCGCCGCACGTGGTTGAAGTTGTAGATCTCGTCCCAGTCGCGGAGTCGCTTCTCCGCCGGACGGTAGATCGACGTCTCGCGGGGATACTTTATGAAGCCCCTGAGGAAGAATAGTTATTTTCACCTCACCAGCTCGAAAAGGCTTTCTTTGTCGGTCAAAATATACGCGCAAAAGTCCACTTTAACCGCTAGCGTGGAAAGTAATGTTGGTGCTGTGCGCAGAGGAACAACTGATGTGACGCTCGTGCAAGTGTTGTCCTTGCTACGGTGAGGTGAAAAACAGCACGGCAGCAAAGTTATATTTGGGTCTTGTGGTCTTGAATCCCTCGTTACGCTTAGGATTCTATTTTAAACTAATCTTGATTAAGATCAAAGTAACTGTCAAGTCTGATAACAGAACTCTCTAACGGCTCTTGTAGCGGGACTCACACTCGAAAATCAGTTTATCAACACAGCCCTTAGTAACAAAGCTGTCAACTCACCTTGTTTTGTCCAGAATCTTCTCCAAGTTCTTCTTATCGATCTCAACGTCGCGCACAGCGTCCTCGATGTCGGCGATCTCGGCTTCGCCCCGGCCGTTGGCCTGCACGGCCGGCGCCTTCTCTATGGCGAGCTGCTTGAGCGCGCGCTGGTACTCGTAGGGGAACACCTTCACAAACTGCTTGGCTGACTCCGGCCACGTGGCCAGGATGTGCTTGCCTATTTCTGACCTGGGTGTGGAAGTTGATCATGTTAGTTTCACGACCAACCGACCCAGAACTTGCATACGGCCGAAGTTCGTAAAACGGTCCGTGTGATCGTCGCAACATTATATATAATAAATAATAATCCAGCCTATATACGTCCCACTGCTGGGCACAGGCCTCCAATCACAATGAGAGGGTTTGGGCTATAGTTCCCACGCGGGCCCAGTGCGGATTGGGAACTTCGCACACACCGTCAAATTGCTTCGCAAGTGTGTGCAGATTTCCTCACGATGTTTTCCTTCACCGAAAAGCTCATGGTAAATTTACAAATTATATTTCGCACATAAATTCCGAAAAACTTAGAGGTGCGAGCCCGGGTTCGAACCCACGACCCTCTGCTTAAGAGTCGGCAGGTCAAACCATTAGGCTACCACGGCTTGTAACATTATATGACTGCTATATAACTCGCGATTATAGTTCGGGAGTGGTTCGAGCATGTTTCGTTTTATTACCATTAATTACATACCTAGTCTCAGTAGTTACATAGAATAAATATAGCTAAAACAGTAAACTACGAACAAACGTTCGAAACGTCACACTCACACAGACGCACGCAGCTCAACGAGACTCCTAAGCGAACATGGCAGTGTTGTGGTGGCGGGGTGGTGGCGTGTGTGAGTGCGACGTTTCCTTCGTAGTTTCTTTACTGCTTTAGCTATATTTATTCTGTGGTTTAAATGAATATTTGGCGTTTGCAATCCACCAAGTTCTTAAATTTATTTACATAAACGCGCAACGTCAAGAGGGATGATGACAAATTTTTTGTCTTCAAGTATTGGACACGTATTTTTTCTTTTTTCGCTTAATCAAAAAATCTCAATACAATTTTTACACAGAAGTAACGTCACTCCCGAACTTTGACGCGCTTTATCTTTGTAATTTTTTGTTTGATTGACAAAAGAAAAAATACGTGTCCATTATTTTTTGATAATCTAACTGACGGACTAAATTGAATTTCGTTTCGTTTACCCAGTAATCATTCCTATTGAGTAGCGGGACGCGCGTTCGTGAATTTGAAACGCTATAGTAATGGCAATATGTTCCGTAAGTTGGTGGAGTGATGGCAACCAGCCCTACTGACCCGGTGTGCGCGACGAACTCTCGCAGGTGGTCAGCGACGGCGGCGAGGTCGGGCGCCAGTTCTAGCGGAAGCAGCTCCACGGTCTCGGCGTTGCACTTGCCGCGCCGGAACGACCCGTCGATGTCGTACACGTACGCGATGCCGCCTGCATCAACAACACCGGTCAACTGCGAGTCGGACAGTCCGGCCGGACAGTCGGATTTTACACCGTACTTCAAAAATATACCTTTTCTCAAACATGCTCAGAAAGGATGGCATTTCTTTTGAAAAACGAAGACGCGAAGGGCCTCATTTTCTTCCTAGGAGTAAAATAAACGTATGAAAACCCATTTTTGTCCGCTGAGATATTTTTTTTAAAGTGCTGTCAAATGCATACAGAATAATAGAAAGGACCAAGAAATAAATCTCATACAGCCAAGGCAACTGCTCGTTTACGTAGCACAGTGCGTGTGTTTTCTTCTTTGTAAATTTCTTTATAATTGTCTATGATTAGAAAAAAAAATTAAAAACAAAAACTTATTGAAATTTAAACGTAGAACTTACTGTTGTTGTGTAAAAGCTACAAACATCAAGTCCTCGGCACTTCCACGGTATTAAATTTGAATTCTATTGCTGTCAATATTATGTCAAATTCTACAAGTGTGAAATAGTTGAATTGGATCCTTTTCCCTAAGTTACGTCCATTTGTTTACCACAAGCCCTGAAATATCAACATCTCAAATTCAACAGACAAACATAAATGTTCCTGGAAAACCCATAACAATTTCGTTTACAAATTGTCCTAATATGATTAACATCACTTTTAATATTAATTTTGCTTTTTACAAATATATTTGTATCATTTCCTCACATGTTTGAGAAAAGCATTATATATGCCTCGGCGGAAACGGGGGGATTGCCTGACTCGTATTTTAGCAGGCCGAGCAATAGCGAGGCCTGCTAAAATACGAGTCAGGCAATCCCTTACTTTCCGCGCCTAGGCAATAATGTACTATTTTATGTACTTTAATTGTATGCAATAGGGTCCATTTTGACTTGCCTAAACTTTAGTACAGATCTTTAAAGTTTTTGGTCAATTTCTGGAAAACAATAAATTTTGAACACTTCGTTTTATTAATTAAGTAAGTAATTATCTATAAGTTACGAATTTTTCAGATTTTTCGGTTCATAAACTTCGGAGAAAAGGTGTGGGGAACTGTGATTTTTTGAAAATTTTTGGTTATAAATCAAAAAATTGACACGGAAAATTATAAAAAAAATTTGAAATGGGCAGATTGAGCACTTTCATATGACACCCCACTTGCTATAATCAAATAACTTTCATTTTTCAACCCCCCATTCTAGACTCCTTTTCAATTACTTATTTATAATAGTACATTTCGATGCTAGTGCGGAAAGTATGTCATTACTTCACGAGTACCGAGATATCTTGCCACGAGCCGTAGGCGAGTGGCAAGACTCGGGACGAGTGAAGAATGACATTTCCGCACGTGTATCGAACGACGTTTTTTAACACAGTTGCGAAAAAATAAATCAATTTCAAACTCTGATTCACTCATTTTATAAGCAATTTTTTGAAAACTTAAGATTGGTAAACAAATTCGTTGTAAGTTCGATCTTTCGCAGTGAACATATTTGACATTATGAAGAGGTTTTTTTTTAGCTTTTATTTGACTAGAACGGATTTTGTTATTATTATTGAACCCACTTCAATGAAAGTTTTTTTTTCAAATGCATGTTCTATAAGACAAACAATTGTAAATATAAAACATTGTACTATTATTACCTAAGTATTGTTATTTACGATTATTTGTGTATAGTATATTTATAAAAACAATATCGAATGTTGCCTTTGGAAACTTAAAAAATGTTTGCAGTAAGAAAAAACGCATGGCTTAAAGGACTTAGCATCCAGGCCATAATCATTAAAAAAAAAAGCCCCTTCATAATGTCAAATTTTTGACAGGCGTTTCGGCAGCTATTCCATTCCATTCAGACAACTTATTAAGAACGGTTTTTCAATATTCAATATTAAAAAATAAACGTGTTATAATGATTAAGAGGTAAAGGTAAGTAATAAAATATGAAATATGTATATTTTTCGTATTCTTACATTAACAGTAGGTTTTTATGTTGATTACGATGTTTAAAGGAAACTAATATTAACACTCATCAATAAGTAGTCATGAATTGGAACAAGTATAAATTTAAAAAAATTGGAAAAGTAAAAAGCACTAGTTCGCGAAAACCAACTTTCCGCACGATATACAGCTACGAAAAGTACCACTTTTTGAGCAACTGTGTTAAAATATATATTTTTTTTTTTACTAAAACAGATGCGGGCAAGCAAGTTATACAACTAACAAAATCATATATGCTTCATGCAGTCGGGTAAAAATGATAAAAACAATAAAAATCGACGTTCAAAGTTACATTAGCTCCTTCCCTTTCTCACGATTGAATCACAGCTGATTAGTGAAAGGGATAGTGCATCGGAACGTTCGAAAGTGTTTCTGCCCTGCTAAGGTAAAAGGCAGTATTTTACACAAAACTACTGTAATAATTGCAACCTCATTACTGGGTAATAAGGTTGCAATTGCTTCAGTAGTTTTGTGTAAAATACTGCCTTATACCTTAGCAGGGCAGGTTTCGCGGTAATGATGGTGGTACGCACCGCTCATGCCGGCGGCGAAGTTCCGGCCGGTGAGGCCGAGCACGACGACGGCGCCGCCCGTCATGTACTCGCAGCCGTGGTCGCCCACGCCCTCCACCACGGCCACGCAGCCCGAGTTGCGCACGCAGAACCGCTCCGACGCGATGCCCCTGACCAACACACACACAGATTCATATAATTCAATAAAAAAATAAAAATAACAGCCTATACCGTAAACACGGATTACTTCAGCACTGGGGGAACAATGCCCAACCAAAAAAAAAACACTTTTTTATTTTTATCAAAATAGATTATACAGACTTTCACTACGTATTCTAAAGAAAGTCATTCTTACTTAAAATTGTAAAATATACAAAGAAAAGCTTGAAATATAGGGGCGAACAATAGGACTTAGTAAAGGTATGATTTTATAAATCGGTTCAGTAGTTCTAAAAATTATTCCCGACATACAAACAAACACAATTTTACTTCTTTTTAATATTAGTATCAATGACGTTCAGATGGTTGCCGTCGGTCAAAAGGTCTATTCCTATCTAGTTCCATCGATTGAACTATTGGGATTTTTTTTCTAACTAGTTCCCTTTTATCAACAACAATAATAATCTCAATCCAATAATGTCTAACTGCCGCACTCAGAGACGTCAATTATTTTTTAAGTTTCATTAAAGTTGCTGCGTCTTATTCTATTGCTATAGCAAAGAAAGTGACAGCAGCTACTTTAATGAAACTTTAAAGTTAATTGACGTCTCCGGCAGTCAGTGTCATAAAGAATATCCCAAGATTCATAAATAAAATGGGAATATAAAGATGTGTAAATACCTCAAGAAAGCTTTTCCAGAGGTAGCTCCGTACAAACACACGTTGCCCACTATCACGTTTAGATGGGACTCAAACGGCGAGCTTTTTGGCGGGTAAATTATCACCGTGCCTCCCGACAGACCCTTGCCTGCAACAAATATTATTACTATAGTACATTTTTATACGACAAGGTATCATAATTTAGGTTTTAGGGTACATTTCCGGACGTTTCAACCGCCGTCAATAGTGTCTTCAATATATGCATTAGGGTGAATCAACTTTTACTTGTTGTTATTCTGTCCCGTGTGTTGTCTCCTGGACAACGGTGCTGAGTTTCTTAGAAAAATAGTTAAATATGTGTATATGAATTCTAATATGCTTGGAAGAAAACCCATAAAATAATGGGCTTGTAACGACTACAAAAAATGATGTTTGGTGGATTTATATACTTTAAAATCATAGTTTTATACAGTTGTCCAAAAAATAGTTGATTGACGCAATACCGAAACCAATGACACCTAGGTGTCATTGGTCTGATGTAAACAGACGCAGAACCGGGGGTGTAGTTTCTATCAGCATCATAAGTTGCTGTTGTGTCATCGATTTCGTCAATATATTGAAGACACTAATGACGGCGGTTGAAATGCCCGGAAATTTACCCTTCAGGACCCTGACAGATTAAGGTGAACTAGGCGTCACGAAAGAGCATGTGTTATACGTCAAAGAGAGAAGGCAAAAAAATATCGGTTCGTAAACAAGCACCGGTTTTGTTAGAGTGATCCTTCTGTACTTTAGTACTTTTATATATTTGATTATTTTTATTTTTATTCTTAATTAATATTTAACATAATTCTATACTTATTTTAAGTTTGAACAACTATTATTTATATTTTTATAAAAAATACTTTCAGTGACAATACGGGGTTGTGTAAAAAATCTTTAGCACTGTATGTAGTGAACACCGAGCGATACATACCGACATAGTCATTGGCGTCTCCCTCGAGGCGCACTGTGACTCCTCGTGACAAGAAAGCGCAGAAGCTCTGTCCCGCAGAGCCCCTCAGCGTAATATTTATGCTGGACCCGTCCGGGAGTCCCGCTTCACCATATTTCCTGAAAATAATAAAGCATTTTAGGGTGTTGCCACGTCATTACATGACGTGAGCTCACTTGCAATTTCAAAAAAAGAACACGATTCCAAGCGTTGCCAACTATGAGATTTTGCTGTTCAATGTTCCATACTATTAAAGGCAAACGAGCAGACGGACCACCTGATGGTAAGCTGTGTCACCGTGGCCCGTAGACCACAGCCAGGGCCGGATTTAGTGGTCTGGAGGCACTGGGGCAACAAACGAGCGGAGGCCCCTAATTATTTTCTAAATAGATTAAACGATTTTTTTAACTTGACTGGAGCCCCTCACTTATGGAGGCTCTCCCCTAAATCCGGCCCTAACCACAGCAATGCTAGGAGCACAGCCAAGTTGCTGCCTGTGTTTTTTAAGCCGCGAGGTGAGTGGCTCACATGGCGATATGATAGGACAGCGTGGAGGTGAAGGCGCGGTCCTCGTTGGTGATGGTGAGGTCGACGTCGGCGCGCGTCTCGCGGCCCGCCAGCACGCCGGCGCAGCGCTCGATCAGCTGATTGTCTAGACGTTTCTCTAGCTGGAAGTCCTGCAAACGACACATTACCATCTGTAACACTGCCCTTCAAAGGCAGAACCCGTCAGATCCCGCTGACACGAATTACTGTCGGATAACGGTACCGCGCGCGGATCGCGGGTCCGTGGCTGGCTGAGATGCCTGTCTCAAACACGTCAAGTCATAAAATATTGTAATTTTCAACGTATATAACGTATATAAGCGGTAATTAAATACGCCTTATAGACGAAGAGAGAAATCTGGCAACGATCTCCGAAGTGGATTATTCTAGGTTGACAGGATAGAGGGCAACTCCCCGATGCCAAATATGTCCGTCTACCAGACATTTTGGAAACGTGTTATCGTTTCCAAAATGAAAACGATAAGGGGAATGGGTGAATGCTGTACATAAAGTAAGTACTAGTTGTATTCATGTCAAATATGCAAAAACTGTCCAAAATTTTGGTTGCATTATGGCGCTATACCCGTTTAAATATGGTTGTTCAAAATTGCCAATTATGTAAAAACGAACCGAAATTTTGGTTGCGTTATATGGCGCTATACCCGTCAGATTTGGGCAAAAATTATCTATTTACGAAAAACCGGGAAGATAACTAAATCATCTTGTATTTGAAGTAACTTAATAATCCGTCATTTGTTATTTTGAATTTATCTAGATCAGTTTCATTTTTATCTAGATAAATTAGTTGGGATTTTAAATAAAAGATGAATGTCATTAGTTCAGTCATGTAGAACTAGAAGAGCTAGAATACGACATTGCAGCGTTTATGTTGCAACAATTATTTTCTGATTATATGAGCAATGTCAGTGTGACGGTTTGACCCTACGTGACATTTGTATACATTTATTATTATAAGCTTACTTCAATAACAAACGAGGTCGGTTATCTTCATCTAGATAATTTATCTAAATAAAAAAGTTGTCAACGCACTATTTGTGATTGAATTTATCTTCGAATAAATTTATTTGAAATAATTACCTAGATAAGAAATTATCTAAATAACGCCCAACTCTGATACCCGTTCAATCAAAGATACTTTTGTGACCAAAAAACGTCAAGTTAAACGGCTGAGAATGTTGTAACCTATGTAAAGTAAGTTGTAGCACAGTATAAGAACAGCCGAGGGGGCTAGCGTATCTAGTATAATTTTCTCGCTTGACGTTTAGAATCTAGATACACAACTATACATACATGGTTGGAACATGTTTGTTATGTTACATATATGGGGGGGACGGCGCGTACGCAGTCCCCACTACCAAAAATTACGCGTCCGAGTTATCCACATTAGGGATAATCGCAAGGGTCAACCCGCCCGCAGTGCAATGGGTAGGCCTCGCCCTGGGGGAACCGCCTATCTGATCACGGTGTCCCCTACGCCAGGTAAGTATGATTTCACAACGGTAGCCCGAGAGCGTCATGTACGCCGGGGAAATCTTAACAGCGCGATGCAGGATTCGCGCTCACCCTAACAGCGACATCTAGCGACAAGCGTTGGAACTAATTTGGCTCTACCTAAGCTTTACGTATGTAGTTATTCTTATATGGTGCATTTAGACCAAATAACTTGTTATGTTTATGTTTACACCCAGAAAACTTAACAGATAATGCGTAGAATGCCCTTTCATTTGGTTGGTCTAAGTTTAGACTCTTAAACGCACCGTTAACAAAATTATGTGCACTGTGGACGGCGATTATAAAACGTTAGGGACATCTTAAGGTTTCATAACCGCAGTGTGGGACAAATACACACCGTACTAAATTTAAATATCATCAATCAACCATAGAAGTACCTGAGTCTTAGATCCGGCGACGATGTTGACCCCTGGCCGCATGTGCAGCGCGTTCTTAAGGATGAGCCCGAGGTTGAGCAGGCGCGCCTTCGGGTTTTCGTTGTTCTCGCGCACCTTCAGCAGGTCCGTGCGCCCGATCAGCTCCTGGAACCGGCGCACGCCCACGTCCGCCATGTGCTGCCGGACCTGGAAACAGAAGGTTAAAGGATTCAATCAACCGATGTGAAATTTGGTACAGGGTTTATAGCCTAGATACGGACGTAGGGTTATTTTTATCCTGGAAAATTGGTCGAGGGAATAACGATAAACGACTTCGATGCGGGCAAAAACTTGTAGGTGAATACTTTCGTGAAACTGTCAGGTAAACCTCGTTTGACCCCCTCTTATAAAAAGCCGGTGAAGTGCGAGTCGGACTCGCGCACCGAGGGTTCCGCACAAACTTGTATGCATGCACACAGTATGCATTCTCGTACTTAGTATCAGTTTATACTGGCTTTTATTTTTTATGTGATGTAACTACAAATTAACGGTTATCGGATTTTTTTCCTTTACTTGTACTATAAGACATTGCTTCTTGCCAAAATTCATGATTCTAACTCAACGGGAAGTACCCTATAGGTATTCCCTTGAATATGCGGCATAAACGGCCGTATCTTTTGATTGCGTTGACTTAGGAGTCTGACTTTTTACAGCGACAAGGGATGGCAGACCTGAGTATTTGATACCTCTACGCGTTCCTGAGAAAAAGGGTCTTGACAGACAGACAGACGGACGGAAAACAAAGTTTATTTATTTATTTATTTAAAGTGATCATATAAGGGTTCCTTTTACCCTTTTGAGGTACGGAACCCTAAAAAAAAGAGTTACTGTGCAGGTTACCTCCTCAGCGAGCATGAAGAGGTAGTTGACGACGTGCTCGGGCTTGCCGGCGAACTTCTCGCGCAGCACCGGGTCCTGCGTCGCGATGCCGACGGGGCACGTGTTCAGGTGGCACTTGCGCATCATCGTGCAGCCTGCCAAGTTGACGGTACAGTTAGACAGAAGCATACTGTTATATGGTAGGAGCAGTTACATTCTAGAGCCAACGATTGTATTTATACCGATTTATCGGTATAAATGTATGGAATTGACTTTGACATAGGTTTTAAAAGCCACGTTGAAACCGCAAAACCATTTCTATAATTCTTGATATGCAAAGCAGTAAGAATAAAATTGAATATTCAAAGTATTTTTCTGCGCAACCGTTCTTGTGATCCCGACTTACTACAAAACGGCATTTTATTTTGAATTTCCATCTGTTTCCTATTGAATTGTCAGAAACCCCTAAAATGGTATTTCGGTCAAACGGGGTTTTTCTTACAAAGTGTAAATAATCCTTGTGTAATCTTAATATGTGTGAGAAATGAAAATTTAAAGAATTTGACGTGCCTTAAGAAGTGTATCTCCCTCGAGATCATTTTATCAGACCGTACCAAGACTGTTATAAGCTATAGTTAACAAGTGTAAAGTTACCAAGAGCAATAAGCGGCGCGGTGCTGAAGCCGAACTCGTCGGCCCCGAGCAGCGCCGCCACCATCACGTCGAACCCGGTGCGGATCTGGCCGTCCGCCTGCACCACCACTCTGCAATCAACCTATTTATTCACTCACCTGAAATGCCCCTGTCACGACACGTCAAAGTAAACGTCAAATTATTGAAATCTGTCAGTTACGACGCTTCTTAGGACGGGAATTTCACTTACGGAAGTCTCACTCAAGATCTATTGGTTATTGATAGCTAAATGATAACTTTACTGGTATATAAACTTAAACTATCCCAACAGTCCCCTTGCGAGTCGAGGGTTATGAAGAATATAACTTTATCGATGATCATTTTATTTGGTCGACATGTAACCAACTGTGAAACGAATAAGCAAAGCTTATATTCAGTGACTGAAGATTACAATAGCTGCAATTGATTGAATTAATGTGACACTGATTTACGTTAAATAATAACGGGTTGTCGCGATGTCACAGACACTGCAGTAGAAACGCACTCAATTTCTACTGCAGTGAACGTGTGTGGACACTGAACATAGCAGGTGGGCGCTAGTGTATCTATGTGTTGTGCGTGTCAGGTGTGTAGTTATGGTGGTTTCACACGGGGGCAGGGCAGTGAGGCAGGATAGTAGATTTCCATGGGTCGGTAGAGTAACGACTCTGTTGCTTTCCTCATCACTCCAAGGAAATCTACTGTCCTGCCTCACTGCCCTGCCCCCGTGTGAAACCAGCTTTACCGGGAGCGCAGGTCGTTGAGCACGAGCACCTGGTGCGTCTCGGCCACTCCCAGCTCCCAGGGCAGGCCGGCGCTCTTGATGCCGGTCCAGGAGCTGGCGCCAGTGCCGCCGTCGTGGCCCGAGATCACGATGTGTTCGGCTTTGCCCTGTAAAGATGCATCTTGTCTACATGGTGTCCCATAAGTCATACGTCACATAGACACCGGAGGTAGACCAGCCTAAGAAGACGCACCGAACCAGCCTAACATGACCTCAGTAAAAGTCGCATGGTTTTCAAGATATGCCAGTTTAAAGTTTAAGTTTTTTTTCCAATTTAAACTTTAAACTGGAAATATGATCCTTGGAAAAATGGTTCTTTTTGCACCGCTCCGCTCGTCTCCACCTCAATGGAAAGGCAGCCTTACAATTCTAACTGTGGACCAAGAGTAGGTGGAGAGATCTTCGCAAGGTAGCTTCGCAAGGCTACCATGTGCTCGATAAAAATAGCCGCGGATGTCAAAGTCCATGTCTATGTCCATCTATACTAGGAGACAGACAGGTACCTTGGCGACGCCGGAGGCGACGACGCCGACGCCGACCTCGGAGACGAGCTTGACGGAGATGCGCGCGCGCGGGTTGGCGGCCTTCAGGTCGTAGATGAGCTCGGCGAGGTCCTCGATGGAGTAGATGTCGTGGTGCGGCGGCGGCGAGATCAGCCCCACGCCCGGCACCGAGCACCGCGTCGCCGCGATGGCCGCTGTCACTTTGTAACCTGGAATTTATTTCATTTGTTACATAAATTCTACCATCCAAAAGAAAAAGACTTACTGCCGCACTCAAGAGACGTCAATTAAGTTTTAAGTTTCATTAAAGTAGCTGCTGTCACTTTCTTTGATATAGCAATAGAATAAGACGCAGCAACTTGAATGACACTTAAAACTTAATTAACGTCTCTGAGTGCGGCAGTTAGAGTATGAAATTCTTAGGCGTATACTGACTTTGCTTTGTATGGCAGAATTTACACAATAAATAAAACCAAGATAATAGAACCGCATTCCATGGCGACGTTTGGCGAGGTAAACGATGCTTTCGATCAAAGCCAAAGCGAAAACAAAAATACAAGAATATATAGCTTCAGTGTAATATAGGTGTAAAAATGTAGATGAAAATTTGCTGACTTTATTTTAAATCCCATAGTAAACTTCGTGTCAAAATTTTAAATTTACTTTTTCCTATCAAAATGTTATAATTATAAGTAAATGTTCTATAAATTACCTGGCAGTTCGCCGCCCTCGCCAGGCTTGGCCCCCTGCGCCATTTTGATCTGCAAATCATCGGCGTGCGCCAGGTACGACGCCGTCACGCCGAACCGCCCCGACGCCACTTGCTTGATGGCTGAGCGCTTGTTGTATTGGGGGTCCTGATCAAACAAATTCTTATAAGTTGTAAGCTTTTCTATGAAGAAAAACAAAATGAAGTTGTTCATAATTTACTCGAATGATATCAAGAGAATATCCAGTCAAAATTGTTGAATTAATATTTAACAATAACAACTTATAGTTTTAAATGCTCATGAATGTACGAGAAAGCATACTCCACTGGGGCTTTATTAGTAGACTTTTGGTTTAGTCCATCTTGCTTCGATATCTTCGTTAAAGTTATGACAGTTTATTCACTTGTCAGTATGTTCTTGCAAATAAAATAATTTCAATTTCAGCTATTATAACGTGAACAGAGTGATATCAAAGCAAGGTACGTTAAACTAGGCGTTAGCATATTCAGAGCCAATAACATAATAGTAACATTTTAACCGTTTATCAGTTATATTTATGTTTTTTTTTTTGTTTTATTAAATTTCGAAATCAGTATTTCTGCCACAGGCCAATTTTATAATTTACCGTTGCATGGCACGTTTTTAACGTCGCGTCCACGGTAACAGCGTGCAAATCTACCGTTTACCACGGACGGATGGTAAAACCGGTATATTGTGTAGGTCTTACCTGATCGAGGTACCGGTCGGCGTTCTCGCCGCCTTCACCCGTGTTGGACTTGCCGCCGACACGATTCATTGCGATGGCCAGCGTCGTGTGCGCTTCTAGAGATATCGAGCCGAACGACATCGCGCCTGCAACACGCAATGAAAAGCAAACATTATGTAATCAATATCATGGGTTTAATAGAATGTCCGTAAGCTTTCCTTTAATGTAAGCCACATATTCACCAGAAACAATGTCCGGATACACTGTTTCTGAGCACAACGTAATGTTTACTGAAACAATGTTTTAGCAGATTTTTTGTTTGTGTGAACGGTCTGAGAAACAACCACCAGCGGGGAGCACAGAAACATTATTTACCGCAACAGTTTCATGTTCCGAAACCGTGTTTATACACAAATGTTTCTTAGTGAAACCTGCAGTTTGGCCCAGCCTTTGTACCTGTCGCGAATCTCTTGACGATCTCCGAGGCCGCTTCGACCTCGCTCAGAGGGATAGGCTCGTCTAGTTTGACCAGCTCCAACTGACCGCGTAAGGTGCACGCGCGGACAGATTCTAACGTGCTCTCCCTGCAACAACAAAATAATTATTATGCGATTGAAATAGAAATCGATGAACCAAAATATTATTAACCTTTTCAACGCCATTGACGGATATATCCGTCATGGTTGACAACGCAAAATAAACCTGAGTATGTATGAATTAAGGTCGACATTAGCTCTAGTTTTTATTTGACATGGCGTTGAAAAGGTTAATAGTATACGAAAAGAGTAAACAACGAATTGGCCACGACCAAAGTATACAGATTGACAACTTTGCTGTACGGAAAACCGTAAAATTTTGTGAAATACACACTAGTAAAGTAGTTGTAAACGCTTCCGCGGTGGGTAAAATATTGCAATGGGTGTTGGTTCAATAGCTGTTTGCGCTATGGTGGAGTATTTGCCAAATATTGATTTTACATCTCTCCCATTTATCATAACTAACTGTTGGCAAACAATGGCCAAGTAAAGGTGCCTCCACTAAGCTCGCCATGGAGTTTCCCAAAAAAATTCAGTAAGTTTTGAATAGCACGTGTACCTGAACTTGTCGTATGCAGAGGAACTGCTGTTGGCGACGGCCTCTTGCAGGTTGGCCACCGACATCGGGTCGTTGATGTGCTTCTCGCCGCCCGCGCGCCAGTGGTACTGTCCAGGATTCCTGAAAATGCAACAACATGCTGAGCTGGGATCATTTCACTTTGGCACTAGGCCAGCCACGTGTTTTAGGTTTCGTTTGTTTTTGTTCATTTGTTAGAGGTGTGATTAAATGTTTTTGTTTCTTCTCAAAACATTATTTCGTCCTGAAATGTGTGTTCCAATATGAATAAATATACCTGAGAACAAGTGCATCTCTGTTTGTCCCGTACGCTAGCTCGTGCCTCTCGAATATCTCCTTTGACATAATCTCGAAGTTCACACCACCTGTGAAGCAAACGTAAACTTTAAGGGTAGCTAGCGCCATCTTTTGGGAAGTCGCATGTTACTGGCTATTCGCCAATAGATGGCGTAAGTAACCCTAGAATAACTAAATATAGTAGGATATTACAACAGGTTATTTTACTAATACATTTTATTTTCAAGAATGTGTCTTAAAGCTCGGTTAATTTGTAAACTTATATATATAAGATGCCGTGGTGCATTTTTGATATTTCCAGTAAGTGTATGATTTCTGTAAAATCCTGTAGGACATCGAGGTAAAAAATATCACATTTCCGTCTCCATGTAACAGATTACACACGTGCCAGTTTTCATGGGAACCTGGCAAGCCGTTCGACCGTGAAAACGGAACAAATGTAAACACTTATTTATTAATATGGATATGCTCACCAATCCTCGACTGCGTGCCTCTAAAGCACTTATCAATGACGTCCTCATTCAGACCGACGGCCTCGAAGATTTGCGCGCTCTTGTACGACTGAAGCGTGCTGATACCCATTTTCGCCATAACTTTAGCCACGCCAGTCTCTATGGCGGTCTGGTACGCTTTGTAGATAGCTTCGTCGGTTAGAGTAGAGTCTATGATGTGATCGTTGCGGAGCGCGAACGCTAGCTCGAAGGCGAGGTAGGGACAGATCGCGTCGGCGCCGTAACCTAAAAACAAGTGAAAAAAAAGGTCTGAGAATCACGCACCCCGTCAAGGAATTATTGAGTTCGTAAATCCATTAGTTCGGCTCAGAGTGTGTTACTAGCGCCATCTGGAAACTGTTAATGATACCATTAAGTGTAGTGTCTCTAGATGGCGCTAGTAACACGGGGCGATTACGATACTTACGAATTACAATATATTTATGTCGGATTTAACAGATACGGTTGTTAGTCAATACATGATTTTATTCGTTTCTGCATTTTCTTTTGTTATTTTAAGATTTAAGAACTGCTTAATACATCCTAAATTAGAAGTGAGAGTGAAGTGGTTAAACAATCCTGGTATTCTATGGAAAAGGAAAATGTAACTTACCCAGCAAGACGCACATATGATGCACTTCCTTGGCTTCGGCAGTTTCCACAATGATTCCCACCTTCATTCGCGTACGCGTCTCAATCAGATGATGATGGACAGCACCTGATTAGAAACACAAACTTTAGATAATTAAACTTAGCTTTAGTGTGAGTGAACGGTAGATTTAATATGAAAATAAGTTGACGCAATTGTAATTTTAATTAAATGATCTCAAAATGGTTTTCCAATCGCATAAATTGATACCACCATCTTATTCTTAACTTGACAACCAGCGGCAATGTTTGAAATGTGTAACTAGCATATAGGTTTTCCTGGAGACGGGGTGGCGTGTTACTCGCGCTAGCGCTAGTCCTGTGCAGCGACTGTACTGACCGAGCGCCAGCAGCGAGCTGACGGGCACGCGCGCGGGCCCGGCGGCGCGGTCGGACAGCACGAGCAGCTGGTAGCCGGCGGCGGCGGCCGCGTGCGCCTCGCCCGCGATGCTCGTCAGCGCCGGCTCCAGCGCCGTCTCGCCGAGCCGGTAGTCGAACGTGCAGTCTATCACTTTTGTCTGGGAACAAACACCTTACTCAGTTAACATTGGCAGCCTCCATCAGAAATATTAGTTTTGTTAATAGGCTATTTGACTAATGTCAAAATAAATTATTTTTACACTACCACTAAATCAAGATTTCGAAAAAACCTAGCTTATTTTCGAAAATTAAATGATTTTTAATTTAACAAAAACTGACTGTATAAAGGAACACTGAAAATGGTGACGTCACAGGTTCCTATTTTCATACTACTGGATGATCGTTTTGACCAATCAGTCAAATAGGCTAACCTCAACATACATTTTTACAGATAAGAACGGGCCATACTGTATAATTAGTAGGTGATATCTTATGCATAACATATTTCTACAACTTCATCCCTCTTAATATAGCCAATGATACAAGAAGGGGACGGCGCGTACGCAGTACCCACTACCAAAAATTACGCGTCCGAGTTATCCACATTAGGGATAATCGCAAGGGTCAACCCGCCCGCAGTGCAATGGGTAGGCCTCGCCCTGGGGGAACCGCCTATCTGATCACGGTGTCCCCTACGCCAGGTAAGTATGATTTCACAACGGTAGCCCGAGACCGTCATGTACGCCGGGGAAATCTTAACAGCGCGATGCAGGATTCGCGCTCACTCTAACAGCGACATCTAGCAGCAAAGGTTGGAACTAATCCCGTGCAAAATAGCTTGACCGTAAACTAGGTTTACGCTAATTCTACGAGTCGCTACTCATTTAGTTTGTAAAATTATTATTTGTTTATTGATCTCAGGGTGGACAGCGTTTTTCGTGAGAGTGAAATATATGAAACTTTAATATTTTTAATGGGTGTATACATATCAGGTAGGCAACATAGCGCTTTTTTTACCTTCCACCCGCGGTGCGTGGTGTGTTTGAGCGCGTACAGATCGGGCAGGGACAGAATCGGCTGCGGCAGGAACAAGCGGTGCACGAAGGAAGCGCTGGGCTCCAGAATGTTCGCCACGGGCCCGATGGGGCACAGTAGTGACATCACTATCTTCTCCCTGCAAAGTTAAAAGTATCATTATATTATTATACAAGTATAATTGTTAAATAATTATTTAATTTAAGGCTGGTTAATGATCCGTTTCAAGCACGTCAAAGTTAGAGAACGAAGTTTTATTATTCTGTCCTGCAACCACTTAGAGAGCAATTAGAGAGCTCTCTACATTTTGGCATAACATTTGTAATTCCAATTCCAATCGACGACGCGGTTAGCCTAGTTGGTAGTGACCCTGCCTACGAAGCTAGCGGTCCCGGGTTCGAATCCCGGTATGGGCAAATATTTGTGTGATGAGCGCGAGTATTTGTTGCTGAGTCTTGGATGTTTTCTATATATTATTATTTAAGTATGTATTTCTCTATATAAGTATGTATATCGTTGCCTGGTACCCATAGTACAAGCCTGGAGCTTAGTTTGGGACTAGGTCAATTTGTGTGAGATTGTCCCTGATTATTTTATTAATTTCTTTGTTTGCAAGTTGTAGACGGTATTGTGTCCGCGGAGGTGTTACCTGAAGGGATCGATGGGCGGGTTGGTGACCTGCGCGAACAGCTGCTTGAAGTACTCGTAGGGCAGCGGCTGGAATTGCGACAGGCACGCCAGCGGCGCGTCGTTGCCCATGCTGCCCAGCGCTTCTTTCCTGAGAACCAATACGTTTATATATTTCGGACGGTATAAAGGGGCGTCAAACATTTCCACTTAGGCTCAGGCCACAGCGGAGTCCGTCTGTGTTCTACTATAATTGTCCAAACTGTGTGATCAGAGCGGTTAGCACATCTTGTATTTTCTGATTTGTCACTCAGTCCGTCTCTATCGTATCAGATTAGTTAGAAAGGGATATCCGAACGGCAAACAAGTCGCAGGCAAGTTGTACTAGCATGGTACTAGCCTTACTGAAGTGTCTGTCTGTACTCCAGACTTTCTACACTGGGTGTTTTTTTAATTCGTCTAAAAAATTTTGGGGCTTAAATCAGTAAGTCATATTGACCAACTTTCACTATAGGACCAACCCCGAAATCGCGAAAAAAAAATTTGACCCTCCCATACAAAACATCGTCAGCTGACTAGCCAAAATGTATGGGATGGTCAATTTTTTTTTCGCGATTTCGGGGTTGGTCCTATAGTGAAAGTTGATCAGTATGACTTACTGATTTAACCCCTAAAATTTTGTAGACGAATAAAAAAACACCCTGTATATGTGGGCGTGTTTGAACTCACTTGTTCTGCATCATCGGCAGTAAGAGCATGTTGATGGTCTCGATGGTGTAGCCATACAGGCTGAGCCGCCGGTCGCACAGCCCAGTGATAACTCCGTTGTGCCCGTTGGGGAGCACCACGCCGTTGCTCGTGTCCACGGACTTGTGGATATCCTCCAGGGTTATCTGGAATACGATAATGATGATGATTATAAAACTTGAACTAGCTTGAGTCATTATTATTAAGTTCTGTGACAAGAAGATCTCGGAGAATATAACACTCTAAATGTTTGAACAACATTTTCAAGAACCGATCACATGTAACCTCAAACTTTGACATTGGCAGAATTGTCCTCATGGACAGACGCCATTTTAACAAAAAATTTAATTGAATTGAGTCATTATTAGGAACAGACGAACATTGGAACGGAACATGTCGGGGCCTTACCTAATACGTGAGTAAACCGTTTCAGTATTCATTTGTTTTTAATGAAGATTTATAGTATGAATATGTCATGGTGTGGGTGGCCCATGTTGGAATGCCCATATTTTTATACTGTGGCTAAGGTAAGTCATATACTCTTTATATTATTAATTAAATAGAAAATAAACAAAGCAAATTAAACATACTAAAATCTATGCGTAAATACAATATGTCTTTCTTGTAATTCGGTTGATCTGCGCTCTTTTAGATCATGTGATGTATCATCATGTGTATTTTAGTAATTTTGTCAATTTTGACTTCACTATACTAATCAACTACCAACACCAAAAAAAAAGCGAATTAGATGAACAATAATGTTCATTAAGCTCCAGTACAAATAAAGCGCGTAGTGTCAGCGCCAAGTTCTAAACTAAAAGCAATTTCGACACCCATGCCAAAAACCAAACACTCACCATCTGGCATATATTTTAAAAATATAATCCCATCGCCATTACGCAGCACAGAGAACAGAAAACATTGTTAATCTTTATAAATGGTTATGTCGCGGTACTTGATTACAATGAAATAAAATGTCGTAGGTGACACTTATGAACGTATGGGTAAAGAAGTCTCTTAGTAGTATATCGTATGTAATTTATCCTACTGGGAACACCTTACATATGCGAAATATTAATTTGTCCAGATTTTAACTTTTTCGACAGCTAAGGTTGATGGATTTGTTTTTTTTTTTACATTGCGTAATACATTTGGTATCTGTAGGTAAGGTTAGAACATTGACCAATATCACTAGTGGCTCTGTGAGCTGTAGACCTCGCGACAAACTTAACTTTGCTGTTGGATAACTGTTATCCCCATACATTGACATAGGTCGCAGTCAGTTCACCAACACCGCAAATACGGTGGTTGAAAAAATCGAAAAAGTAAATCGACAAAAAAGTCCATTATCGAACCTGCTCACTGCGACCTGTGGAGGAAAACAGCCGGTCTCGTACAAAAAATAGATTCTTTGTTCAAAATCTAACACGACGTATATAAAAAAAATATTTGCATTTACCTGATAAAAAATCTAGTGAGACTGAGAGTGGTCACTTCTTAACGCTTATTCTTTGTTAATAAAATGGATGATACGATTAATGTTGAAGGAAAAAAGTGTCATAAATATATATGAAATTTATTTTTGCTTTTTGCTCTGAATCAGCTTCGGCAATGAAGCTTTCTATATTTGTATACCGCAAGGTAAAACATAGTGATACAAATTTAAAAAGCTACACCTGTTTATACCTTTGTTTAACAAATAAAATCATTTGTATTTGTATTTATGGTCAGGGAAGTTTTGCGAAGCTGAAATGATAAGGTGAGTGCAAAAATTGCGCGCATTTTGATACAATAACGAAAGTTAAACAACAACTTAATTATAAACGCTTAACCGTTTCAACGTCATTGACGGAAATATCAGTCATGGTTGACAAAGCAAAATAAACCTGAGTTCGTATGAATTAAGGTTGACATTAGCTCTAGTTTTTATTTGACATGGCATTGAAAAGGTTAATAGGTACACTTAAACAAATGAAAACAGACCAAACGCCGTGGCTCTGTTAAACACCCAATTAAAACTGTTTTGTCGAACTTTGACGTATCAGTGTTCTGCCTCTATTGGCTGACGAACCATATCACGCGTTTTTGTTTGTTTACTAGTTGTGACCGTGTCGACCAAGTTCGGCTTCGCGAGCCACATACGCTCGCACTCTAGGACAGGGGTCGGCAAACTGCGGCTCGCTTCAAGTTCCCCTCAAAAGGTTTTATGTCCTATTAAAATTTGGTATACAGTGTAAAACCTGACACAGAAAACTGCGCCTCTTTGAGCTTTCGAAAAATCTATATTTTTCCGGCATGTTGTCAAAAAAGTTCGACAACCTGGGCTCTAGGACATAGCCGGAATGTCGCCGTTGACGGAAACGGCGGGGAGGACATCATCATCATCAAATACCTAAATATACGGAGTATAGTTTTGTTGAAACAGTCTAACGGGCATTACCAAGAATTTCACCATGCAGTCCAGACTACGACGAATTGTTAGAGTTACATTTACATGGTTCTGTATTTCTTTGGTTGTAAACTGAACTTTCCCTAGCATACACTTGGCAATCTTATAAAAAAATGACAAAACACATTTTAACTTAATGCTAGAAAACCCTATACCTACCTACCACTGATGGTCACTGAAATGTCCCAACGTGGGACAGTGAAATTACTGAACTGACTGAAAACGGTCTGATACAAGTAGTATACGTCGTTCCGCCAGAACTGCCACGAATTGATCGAATGGGTAAATGTATACATGTGGGTAAAATAAATACAGGGAATCATCTTGTGAAATGACGTACACCTACTAGACTTCACGGTAAGTTATTCTTTATCCTTATTAACCAAAACCATAGTTACATAGCAAAGCATCTTACTAATATTATAAGCGTGAAAGTTTTACAAAATGTTGTCAATATATATCTCTTATATCTTCCTCTCAAAATACGCATAAATGACCACGTATGTCTTTACATGTCCCACATAAAATTAGATTCAATTGAGTTGCCTAAATTGAACACAAAGTTTTTTAGTTATTTCTCAAAAACTGTAAATTCTGAACACTTAATTTTTCCCCTAAAATATACATAATTATTAATTAATTAAATATAAATAATCAGGAATTATTCCGATTTTTTGGTTCATAAACTTCAGAGATAAGGGACAGTAATTTTTTATACATTTTTGGCTACAAAATCAAAAAGTAGGTCATGGAAAATTATTAAAAAATTGTTTTGAAATGTACAGATTAAGCCCTTTTATATGACACCCCATTTGCTATAATAATTTTTTACTAAAAGCAGATGCAGGCAAGCAAGTTATACACCTATGCCAAATTTGAAGTTGATAGCATCTGTAGTTGCTGAGAAAATCCGCTGTGGCCATACAGACGGACGGACGGACAGACACAGACAACAAATAAGAATAAGGGTTCCGTTTTAACCATTTTGGTACGGAGCCCTAAAAACGATAAGTGCAAAAGCTATTAAGAATAAAGTCACCTGTTCAGTGAGCCATTGGGAGTGCGGGCGGCTAGCTGCGATCTGCATCTTCAACTCGACGTCTTGGATTATCTTCTGGTCGACCGTGTCTACCAGCAACATACGCCCGGGCTTTAAGCGACTCTGGAAATCAAATATTGCCGTGTACATTTACGTAGAAATGTTATTTCACTCCTGGAAATGTGTAAAGAAAACCGTGTGTTAAATTACGATATTTAACGGAACGAAATAAAAAGTGTTCTAAACAGGGACCGGACAACCCTTTCATCGGGAAAAGCCTTTCAAAGGGCTTCCCTTTGATATAGCTAGCCCCTTGATTTGCTCACCCATTCCAATTGGCAACCCATACGATTGACTTTCCCTTATCGAATGAAGAACCCAACGATAAGGGTAGCCCTTTGAAATAGGTAACTGGTAACTGATTCATCTTGATGTCCCTAAGAAAGGGTTTCCCTAACGATTTAAGCGCTTATTATAAAGCTTTCCCTTTTGTACGAGCCAATCACAAACGTGTGCCATAGGAAATCGAACCGTATTAGATCTTTTGCCGCTCCGCGCGGTAACTTCAAACGATACGCCGTCGGTAACGTATACTAATAAGGGTTTTATAAGGGTATTGGGTTAGCGCTTAGTTGAATGGGCTGTTTACTTGCTTCGAAAGGGACGCAAGGTAACGTGTGTTTTATGAAGTCTACAAGAGGTCTAAAATTGCGTATACACTAGTAACCTTTTTTAAAGGGTTTTGTAAGGGTATTGGTTAGCGCTTAATAGAATGGGCTATCGTTTGGAAAAAGCGCTTTAAAAGCACATTTAAAGGGTTTTGACGAGCAGAGGGTTTGGTAAGTAAATCCTTACGAAAAACCCATACCAAACCCATTGAAAGGGATAGCGGGCCGGTCCCTGGTTCTAAATCAATAAACAGACATTTTTCTTACGTTTATCACCTTTATGGTTATTTACCTTGTGAATAACTTTCTCCGGGCTGACGTCGTACACGCCGACTTCTGACGCCATCACGAGGATGTTCTCGCTGGTCACGTAGAAACGCGACGGACGCAGCCCGTTCCTGTCCAGAATCGCACCTGAAATTTAAACGAGTCGTGAGAACTTGGCTTGTTCAACTTCCAAGTCAGTCGATCGAGGTAGTATTTATTTATTATAAATCAATGAAATAATACCCGGTGATAAGGACAGAATATCAGATAAATAACATTGCCAACTGAACAGGTGGTGTGGGTAACTAAGAACTAATAACCTTTGATCCGAAGGAAGCTGGCGAGGTGGCTGGCAAGATGGCGCTAACAGCCATATCGTCACACACACACCAAGATCTTCTTGAAACAAACAAGGATCGTCGTAGCTTACCAATGAAGACTGACGCACTTTCGTCGCCTCGAGCACCATGGTCACGTCTGCTTCGGGGAGAGAGCTACTCACCGATGTACCGTCCGTCAGTGAAGGAGATGAGCGCGGGCCCGTCCCAGGGCTCCATTGCGCAGGAGGCCCATTGGTAGTAGTCGCGCTTCTCTTTGGACATGGTGGGGTCGTTCTGCCACGCTTCGGGTACCATGGTCATGACTGCTTCTGGGAGAGAACGGTTGCCGCAGTGCAGTAGGAATTCCAGCACGCAATCGGCAGAGCCGGAGTCGGAAAGATTGGGTTCTACCACTGGGTAGAGTTTCTTCAGATCTGGAAGAGGTAGGAAAAAATATGGCTGGGTAAATATATTTATTTAAACTTAGCAGCTGCTTAGGAGTAAGCCTAATTGAATATGATTAATTAGTCTACATATGTGTAATGAAAAGGCTATTTAATTACTTACCATCTCCAAAGAGATGGCTCTTCATGACTCCCTCGCGAGCCTTCATCAGATTCACGTTGCCGCGCAACGTGTTTATTTCGCCGTTGTGAGCAAGCACTCTGGAAATATACAAAACATATACAATTATAATTTTTAGACAAAGTAATAACTTTATAAGTAGTTTTCGAAAAAAAGGGAGGAATTGCCTCTTCCTACGGCCGATAAGACGGCCGTACAGTAGTCCTGAAGGTAAGGCAGTTAGTGAAATGACGCAGGAACTGTCCTACTGACTACCGAGTCCTGAAGGTAAGGCAATTAGTGAAATGACTAACACTGAGGCCATCTATCTTGCATATTAAGGGTTAGATAATGTGATTGCAAATACTCAATAACATCAGATTAGAACCCATTAACCACCACGGCCTGCGAGTTTTTCTTGCTGTAATAAACAGTGTGTTATCTCTAAATATTTTTTGAAAAAAGTAAGGTACAGACTTGTTAAGACTGGAGATGAGGTAGTTAAGCAACTGACCTGAGAGGGTGTGCTCTCTCCCAGCTGGGGAAGGTGTTGGTGGAGAAGCGCGTGTGCACCAGTGCCAAGTACGTTGTGAACGCCGGGTTCGACAGGTCCTTGAAGTACTCCTACAATAAAGTAATTATGGAATCAAAGTCTGGACCTAATCGTCCTTCTTTTAACAGAAAATACATTCGGCTAACGAATTTATTTTAATAGGTTGCAAAGGGATGCACTTAGCTGGATATTTTGTCAACAGTACTGTCTCTATCCCATAGATAAATAATTACAATTAGCAAAAGTTAAGCCGATTATATCCGTTGGGATCATCTTGGATGCACTTACCCATAGTTGGTTGGATGTGAGCAGTCCCTTGTAGACAACGGTCCTCAGCGACAGACTGCATATATAGAACCGGGCTCCTGGCACGACCAGCTCATGAGATGCACGCTTACGTAGCACGAAAATCTGCGAACACACACGAAACATTCCGAACACATCCGACACAAACAGACAAGGGAATATAGGGTGTCAATTTACGTTCGCTTGTAGCTCGTCCCAGGTCCAGCCAGCCAGGGCTCGGTGATCTGAAAAAAGTCCTCCGAGAGTTTGCCTATACCTTCTAAATTTAAATACTCGAGTTTGAATTCGGATTATAGCGTTCCAAATTCGAATTCATACTTTTTCTTTTGTTTTTTTTTCTCGCTGGCTCGTTTGGTCATTTCTTACCTGCCTGGCGAGTTGATTCTCGTCTTCGATATCCCCGGTAACAAACACTTGGCGCATAAAGGGCTCCGAGTTACGAGCCACCTGACCTGAAAGCCAGTCAAAACAGGCCATTACTTACTGATCCCGGGTCGAGATGAATTGTTTTATGTTATGACATGGTGTTGAATTTCGTAAGTTAACTACATTCGAAGGCTACACTTTGATGGTAGGGTGGTATTTACTTTTCGGTTATTACAATTGTTAGTTTCCAGTTAAGATAAATAATGAAATCCAAACATGTATAAATACTGAAGCAAATGAGTTAAAGATAATTTACCATCTAAGTGTAACACGATTTTACTATTCATGATTCATGATACCCACTAAGAAACTGAAAGGATATTTTAATCGCATGAGTTTAAATGGATCCCCAAAGTTTTACAATGTTCTCAAAATTGTACACATATTAACCGACTTTATATGAAAATGTATCGCTCGACAGGAGATTATTTTTAAGTTCTTAAAGACAGGTTAACTAATTAGTCCACAAATACAAAACAAACATCAAGTCGACCGATACATGTAAATCAAATACACTACTTTATGCATTAAAAATAATATTTTGATGTATTTATTAATTTTGCAATAATAAATGATACTATAAGAAGCAAACTTGCTCGCTTATTAATTAACGAATAAGTTTGTCTCGCAGATGAACATAACGTAAATACCCCGCACTTTAAAATTAAATAGCAATTTTGAAAACAAATGACTACCAATCGATTTGCACGCTCAATAGGCTGTGAAATTAGTACTGTATAAATCATTTAGGGTATAAACGTCATTGTTCCACAATGTCCAAAGTTAAAACGTAACAAACCAGATGGTCACGCGCATGACCTCGTCAGCCGTAACGCGATCGATTGTTACTACGGTACGACCTGCAATGTACGCAAAAAAAATCGCAACACCTGTTCTAAAAGACGCCATGTTAGGAGGGACAGGGTAATGACAGGTGGAAGTGCTCTTGATTGATGAATTCATATATGAAAATATCGATAGACCAAACGCCACGTATTCTATGTCTATTCCGAGTCTACCTCGCTTTTGCCGGCGACTTCGTGCGCGTTCAAATTTTCCTAAACGAAAAGTATCTTATATGCCCTAAAGGACATCGATTGCTTCTGTGCCAATATCAGCCGTTTTACAATTGAGTGACAAACATCGAAACATATCCTCACACATTTTCACATTTATTACTATATAGTATCTAGGATTTATTTATAGGCTTGATGTTTTCAAGTGTTAAACACTCACTCAAACGATCTGCCTCTGTTTAGTTTAGTACCCTTTAAATTTGCGGTTAAAGAGGAAGTCGATTAACCCTCATCCTAAACAGGGTCCAATTTTAAGTCTTTTTATTCAATCAAGAGCATTCCAACAAAGAAACAGATAAACTAAATGTGAGAACATATCATAACAAGTTAACAACATGCGTTTCGCAACATCTAGTTCAAAAGCAATGATTCCAATGAGAACATTCACAAAATCCATTATATATTTCTTTCTTAACTATTATTATTTTCTTTTTTTTTTCTTTTAACGGTTATATTCAGAAAGATTCCTTTGAACACATATTATAATTAGTTCTGCATCGGACAGAACAACTACAAATCTAGGGAAGTAACAGAGGCAATACAATGAGCCGCCTTTACGGACATGAAAAAACTGCACTGACGGAAGCTATCCTCGGGGAAAAGCTTCTATAATTTCTCTTCTTGAACGAAAAATTAGAGAATTATTGAATAACGTTGATAACTGAGTGTTAAAAGGAAACTTTCTGAATACACCAAAAATAATATATATACTCATTAAATATAGTTCCTACTCACCGATGGTAGAGTTGTTGGTAGGTACCGTCCTCCAACAAATGACGCGGAGACCCAAGCCTTCTGCGAGCTGAGAGAACTTTTTCTCTATATCCTCGTGGTGGTGTTTGTCCAGGAAGAATATGCCAGTGGCATATTTGCCGAACGGCGGCAGATCTAGCTGGTGGGTGTCTCTGTAACAATGGAGATTTGTCGGTTGTTATATTTGTTATTAATTAAAGCAGGACTTCCCAAATAGTGAAACGCGCCATTCTTTGGCTACCGCTCCTTCCCGTAGTTAGATTACAAGTGCGTAAGTGTTTTCAGAAGAAAATACATTCGATGTTTTTTTTTTAATTTAAATCTCAATTTCACTCGGTCTTTAATTTGACGCAAACGCCAAATAAGACCACGCACGCTCTTATTTCACTAAGAAATAAGAGCGTGCGTTGCCCGTGCATTTACGCCGGCTTAAAAATATTGCATATTATAACAGTTATAAGTGTTACAACCCTAGAAAGACTCGCTGAAAAGGTTGAAAAACCCTGAAATAGAGAATAATGCTTTTCCACAGCTTATGTACAGTTAAAAACTAAGAAACATATTTGTACCATAGCCGTACCCTTATTATTTAAACTCAAATGTCACAGGACTAAAACAAGCAGCGTCTTTAAAACAAAATTGTATTACTACGTAATTAAAGTATCGGTATTTTGAATATTGTAGGTATGTAAAAAGCGTTATAACCGTTGTCGCCATAATCATACAGCATGATCTATCCTTTTTCTTTACATAACATGCCATGTAACTGACTTAGCGGCGACGCCAACAAGCACTTATAAATTACTGTAATACAATATCTAATACTGCTAGTATTTCATTATCAGGATAACTGTCTGCCATAAATCTCTTAAGATAATTAAATCTCATAACAGCTCAAACACCTGACGGTTCAGGTTGTAATTGAAGCAAGCTGTAAAGGTCAGATGGCGAGGAGTAACAGCGCATGCGCCAAGCGTGACGTCACACGGCGGCTATTGACCAAACAAACTGCCCTCGATCAAACGCAACCAAGGCAAAGTGTCGACACAGAACTGCTTTGCGAAGAATACTAGTTGGAGACTGTGTCTTTTCGGTGTTGCTGGAAAGACGGTCTCTCGGGAACGTCTAGACGTTAAATTACGGGGGATTGTCACGCATTACGGAATCGTTCAACATTTAGGTGACACAGTGACTTATTTTGGTTGTTATTTCACGGATCTATTGGATTTGGCTTAGATTAGAAAGCATGAAGCGTGACCAACGTCACTATTAATTCCAACTTTTGAAGTTTTAAGGAGCGATTGATGAAGCTTATTTAAAATGAAGCCCAAGTTTAAAACTTTATTGGCCAAAGACTTAAAAATAAATCAGGCAAATTCTGATAATAATAACATTATACTGTAAGCGCAGTCAGGTAGATCTGCTTAGCTGCTGCTTGCTGCTACACGTTTTTCAATATTAGATAAGAGATAAGCTGGTAGGCATGTTAATCGGCTTGACTTTTCTAAACGAATGAGGCGGAGACATTAAAATTAAGACTCCAATGTCAACTCATATGCCTGATGTAGCGGTTAAATTGTTCATCCATTGGTGAGGGTTTACGGGAATAGTCGGGATGGCGTCTAAGTGATTCGACATTCCATCCATTTAAACTCCCTCGTCTCATGAACCTCTATGTATTCTATACGCGTGCCTACAAGTATTTAGATACGCCCGCCTCTAGTCTGAGTATTGATGAATACCGTAACAGACTCTTGTCACGCGATTTCAGTATTTCACGAATTAGAAATGTCCTCCGTCTATAGTATCTAGTCGATTTATATCGGCGGCATATTTGGACTTTGAAGAGCTTTGCAAACCTACAAGTGGTTGATGACAAATACTACTTAGCAGGTCGTCAAGATGTTTATTTTTTCTTGTCTATAGTTGTCAAACGAATTGAATATTGATGTATAATATACACGCTGGTGTCGGTATACATTTACTATTACGTGCCTTATCGCAAAATACGTGATTCTTCTCCCGATTCTCTCAGATGCATTCCTTTCGAAATACGAGTATATATTTCGGTAGCACAGTCGATTCGGTAATCAACTTTTCATAAGTATAACTTGGGGTGTTCCTACCGTCGTTTCCCATCATTATCAAGTGATAACAGGCGAATTTGACAGCCGCTTGAATTAACAAATCGTTCACAATTCGGTTCCCTGAGCTATATTGAATGCGTTTTTCAAGATCTGTGTGGGGTGTGGGCCGCATTCAATCGTCGATTCACAGAAATCTCGATGCAGCGTTATCAGTTACGCGTTATTAATGTTATCAACAAACGGTATGCGCTGTTAATGCAAGTCAACATCCGACGATGTCTATGCATATTAACTGATAAAGGATTGCTTATCTTTTAGTTCCTTCGTGTTTTGTTAGGTACCTATGCTAATTTCTGGGTTGTCGTGATAATTTCTGGGTTTTTAAAGAGATGTTAGCGAAACTTTAATACGGACCTTGCACACAAATCCAGTGTATATAATCAACGTATATGCACCGTTGATTGTTGTATAGGCACCGACTTGCTATCACTTGGATCATGCGTTTGCAAGTGTATTGTTAAAAAACCGGGCAAGTGCGAGTCGGACTCGCGCACTGAGGGTTACGTACATAATTGGCCAGTTTTTAGTATTTGTTGTTATTCTATAGGGTTCGTTCTATAACTATACCAAATTTGACGTTTGTATGTTTTACCGTTTTAACGATACAACAAAAATAAAACTTAAAAAAAAAAAAAAACGTTTCGTGTATGGGGACTCCCTCATTCTTTAATTTTTTAATTTGTTAGGAAATCCGCCGTAATAACACATATTCTGAAAATAAATCAACCAGAAAAGTTACAGCTCTTTAAAGTTAGGACAGAAAACCGGACGGTCGGACGGACAGCGTAGGATTAGTAATAAGGTCCCGTTGTTGGCACCCTTTGAGTACGGAACCCTAAAAAGATGACAGTCGCAATTGATGTTCAACCTTATCCAGGACCGTACGTGTTTACCTGAATTTTTATTCCCACGGAAAAAAGGTGAACCAAGTTACGTCAATGTCAAAGTGACATTTCAGGGGATCTCAAAGTATGGGCCAGCAATAAATGTAATATAATATAGGTGTATCGAGACAGTGATACCAGTGCAATAAATCTATACGAAATCAGTATTCTCTCTTTAAACGAATATAATAAAGAATTTATGTCAAAATGGAGTTTACTATCAACGAATTTTTTATTAAATTTATTATATTTATTATAGAAGTTCGATTTCTTATAAATGTGCAAAGTATAAATAACTTGAATGCTTTAATTTTTTTTTCATACATTGATATCACTACACCCTAGACCCTAACCCGCAAGAAATATGCTACACTTAGGATACATGTAACTTTATTATAGTTAATATGTATATTGATACAGTAGTAGCCTCGTTCGACCAAATCGTTTAGTTATCTCGTAGTGCAAGCACTATTTAAAATAAAATAAATAAATGAATAAATATCAGGGACAATCTCACATATATTGACCTAGTCCCAAACTAAGCTCTAGGCTTGTACTATGGGTACCAGGCAACGATATACTTACTTATATAAAGAAATACATACTTAAATATATAGAAAACATCCATAACTCAGGAACAAATGTTCGCACTCATCACACACATATTTGCCCATACCGGGATTCGAACCCGGGACCGCTAGCTTAAATATGTAACTAGCTGGTAAAGCTAACCGCAAAAATGCGGTTTTAACCGCGAAACATTATTTTATTTTGTCCTACTCTAATGTACCTACGTATGCAGTTATCGCTGTGATTTTCCTTATCATATAACTTATGCAATAGACATCAATGTTTTAAAGGTGTTGGAGGAAACTGCTGCGAGCAAGAATTCAGTCGCCATGGCAAAGACATTAAAATGCAAGACCCAAAGGGACGCGTCTCCCAACAAAATATAACCTGTAACTCCTAAGAGGAATGACGCCAAGGAGGTTAGGAAACATTCTCCTTATTCCATTTAAACGTTGCACAGATTATAAACCGCGTTTTGTTTGACTCTCAAGCACTATCGTTTACCGTAATGGTGACACTTCACTGAGCTATTATTTTGTCAGACATTTTCGTTGCATCTCTTTCATTCGTTATGTCAAGTGAGAGAGATGTAAGTTCAGTGTAATTAAGCAAATACAGCCAAATGTAATGATATTTAATTCGGGTGAGCGAAACGATAACCTGATAATTTAGCCATCGTCACATAGAGTAGTTCCATTCCATGTCACTAGTAGACTCTCTCAGTAGTTATTTAATATATTGTAGTGCGTAAAACGCGACGTCTACCATCCCATCCAAAATTTTCAGTACATATCTTCCTATGTCAGCTACGATTTTTCGCATTTTTTTTTTTGGAGAGTCTCCAAAGAAATTTGGCGTGCGTGTGTACGCCCATTCACTAGCTTGCGGTAGTCAACTGCGGAGTTCACCATACACGATGGATCCCAGTTTCTCGGAGGGTACAGTCAAGGTCATAAATATGTGTACACTTTAGTACCTTGTCACTTTAATCGCTGTGACGTTCATATATGTATGGCAGTTTAAACATGACATTAAATAGACAAGGTACCTACTAAAATGTACACATATTGCGGGTTTACGTCTTGATCCATACCATGACACGCTTTTAACGTAAAAATGCATCCTTTCTCAAACGCTAGCAAGCATTTCACCTTATACGAATATATAAACTGAAATATAACAACTAAAGTCAAAACCATAATTCGAGAGACAACTTTGACAGATAAGACAAAGGGTTCTACCATAGGGATAACTTCAAAGCAATAAAACACTAGTAATTTATTAACGCGAAGTGAGGAATGAGTTGTCAAAGTTGTCTCTCGAATTATGGTTTCGACTTTACCTATTATCTTTCGAATGAAGCTGAGCTTGAGCTCAATTTGAAAAATTGAATCCTCTCGTTTATTTTTGGGCTGCAGTACGTATTTTCATTTTATTTATAAAGTATCTGTTTGACATAAACTTTTATGTCTAGACTCCAGACTTCGGTGTATACTACAAAAAAATAGAGATGAATCGATTGGGACACCGGTATAACCACATTAATCAAGTCGACATAAAACCGGTCCGAATTGCACAAACAGTACAAAATACTGTCACATGGCGGGAGCACATGGCGTGATCGCGGCGCCGACGCTAAAACGAACGACGGAATGCAACGAGCTCCTGGCCCTGGGCCAGCGCATATTTACGATGCCTACTTAGCTTTAGCTTAGTTTATTGTTAATGTTGTTTTTTAGTGGCCACGAAGAATTGTGACGTTCTCAATATAAAGGGACCTTATGGACGAAGGCAGTAACGCTCTTCTTATTCATGTAACTATACGAATACTATGGTAACAGTTCTAAAAAACGGCGTAACCACCTGCCTCCATAAGGTCCCTTTATATTGAGAACGTCACTTGATTAAGAAAGGTGGTGCAATATGATTTTAATGGCGTGTAGAAGGCAAACCTGATTGTTTCAAGACTGAAGTTGTGATGTCAAACCTGAGGACAGATATTTTTCTAATAAGTACTTCGTATATCGTATCATCCTGAATTTTGTCAACAAACTAACTACAGTGGCATAGCAACCCACTGAATCGGAACTCAATCGAATCGGAAGTAACTAACAAGAGAACGCTTCTCTTCCTCATTCTGCGGCCTTATGAATCATATAACACCCCATTTATAAAAATCGGTCTAATAGATTACCAGCTAGAGTGGAACATCCGATTTTCGCTTACATACATACATACATAGACTGTTAAATACATTACCCTTATTTTTACTTCGCTCAGTCGGATATAAAAAATGATACGGTCATATTAGGTAACATAACTTTTTAAATGTTACTGTGCAAATAATATGACAAAGGCAATTTCAATTGAAATGTTCTTACATTCAACCCATGGCATCATTGATCCTTTCAGACAATATCGCCCGATTTGCGTGAATACCTTCCAGATTTTGTAATAAAATCACGTACAATCTTGAACTTAAAATGCAGTATGTACCACAATTTAGATAAGAATAAATAAATACATGTTTTTTTTTCACTATCATCAATATAAGTAGGATGATTCAAACTTATGAAAATTATCAACATAATTCCATACGTTTCCATGCGTTATCAAAATTTTGAACGCGATGTTTGTAATAGTTTTACACACTTCTCAACAGGCTCCCTACGCAGTCCAATGGGTCAATTATGGCAAATGCGTCATTACGTTACATAAAACAAGGTTAAATGATGTGATCCACAATATATAACGAACATGGACATAAATAAATCTGTCAATGATGAAATGATAAGGCAAGTGTTAAATTAAAACAGATTTTAGTCATGATTTTATCGAAAAAGAACAAAACATAGCACAACATAAAACCACTTATTTTTAATTTGCATAATAAAAATATATTTGAAAAACGCTTAATTAATTTAATCATTAAATAAAAAATAAAAAAAATCATCATCATAAAAATAGGTTTAAATCTAAAATGGAAAGAAATTAAATTTGTTACCATTCAGAATATAAATAGAACATAGATGCTCTTATTCTTGCTTACATTATGACATAGGTATTACCGTCGACGATCGATTGACCCAAATACTAGGCAATCAATACAACAGGCTACCATTATATTTGAATGACACTACCGACGTGTCATAATCGATTTTTTTATAGTTTATATTACCCGTTATAAATAGTCTAACTGATAAGGACACCTAACGAGATCTTATTGAACTCGAAACTCCAAAAATGTCTAATGAATTATTTTATCCAAGAAACATCCAAGAAAGGTAGGTATAGCTATTATCTACCACATTTAATTTAAAGAAAAAATGCGTATTAAAAAAACATTTTCCATGTTATGCTTGAAAACGGACAAGACAATGGAATATTTATAAAAACTTAAACTATTTATTTAAAATTAAATATAATGATATAACATGGCTATCAATGTTACATGAAATGAAATATGTATATTTTTCGTATTCTTACATTAAAGTAAGTAAAGTAAAGTAAAGATTTATTTACCAAAATAATTACAGTACAATAACAAAAGTAACTTTGACTCCACACTAGGCTAGGCCTGTATCGTGGCAGCCAAAAACAATACAAAGAATTACCGAGGGAATTGCGGTCTGTATTCTAGGAAGTAGGTACGAGTATATAATATAAATTTAAAGAGGGTATTCTAATGCTTACATGAATTGGTTTGAAAGAAGAATAACCAGCTGCAGAACTAAATTGGTAAGTAGTAAAAATGTGCGCAGGTACTTTGTAATGTACTTTGTAATTATTTTGTAAATGATATCTATTCTGTCACATTCCTATAATATAAATAGCATAACTGACTGTTGACTTTCTAGAATATTTTGCTTTGAACGAGCTCATTTCAACGATCAAAGTTTAATTAAATAACTTGGTCCACTTCACAGCTTCCATATAACTTTGTTAGTAACTCGATTAGATACCTACCTGTCGACAGTCGTATTAGAAAAGGAAAACCGCAAAGGACAAATCGATAAAATTGCAGATGCACATTCATTTGATAGCGAATATACACAACAATAAAAACTAGAAGTGACATGTCTATGGCTCGATCAATCTATCTATTACTTAGTTCATGGGTATAACCTATTAGCAAGCGGAAAGTACTGTATTCTTCTGAGCGAATATCACTAGAAGGAAACATTGAGAATGTAGGCCACTTTAGTATAAACGGCATTTATATGGTCCGTATAGAGCTATAAAAGCTTTTACGATACTAAGTTGGGTCTTCAGGTAGAGGCTTGCTCGACGTATTTCGTTAATTCGAGCATCTTTGAACGTAAAAGTGCTCGATAAAACTTGTTCCTCGAGCATTTATCTACGTTCAGTTCTAACAAGTATAACTTTCTTAATACACGAACTCAGAAACTAGGAATCCTTATAGTTTCTCCATGTCCGTCCGTCTGTCTGTATGTCACACACACTTTGTCTCAGAAACTATAAGTGTCACAAAGTTGAAATTTTGTATAAGTGTAGAAATTTTATCGCGCACAAAGATCAATAATAAAATTTGTAAGAAAAACATATTTTTGGGCACCTCCCACACATGTAAAGCAAAGGTAAAATTATTTTTATTACCTTATAACACCGAATGGGGTATCATTGGATAGCTCTTAAAAAAAGATTATAATGTATGTCATTAACAATTTTTAGATTAAGGGGACCGTTTAGGTACTGAACTCGAAAAGTGTCATTTTCGCTAGAGTTGCGTGTTCCCACCCCCTACACAACAAAACACAACCACACAACAGCAACAGTACTACAAGTACTCTGGAAAATATCTTAAATGAAAGTGTATATAACAAATTTAAAAGGAAAACTATCACGACTAGATAGATTTTATTGGTTCTTGAGTTACAGACGACTTAAATGTTTATACCTATCGAAAATTGGCTAAGATAACTTTGACCAGAAAATTAGCTAATATTTATGGGTTTTCCAGATTGTTTTTTGTATTTGTAGTCATGGCAACGGAACCCTACACTGAGCAGGGCCCGATATGCTCTTGCCCGGTATTTTCAACATAGTTCACGCGTGTAAATTCACATGATGACATTGTTATGAAATGATATAACTGTAATCATATTTTTATCAAAGTACAACGACCCGATTTAATTTACGCAATTCGAGTAAATGGCGAAATATTCCGACCGATACTATTAACATGATAAAACCTTTCAGAAACCGGTATGATGCAGTTTTTGATAAGCTTGTTAAAACATATAAACGTAAAATAAGTTTACATTACCGCCACTGGCTGAATTACTTTTGTTTCTTAGGGTGAAGCCACAAGAGCGTAATTTTGTCAGTTGTGAGTCGCGTAAATATAGAAATTCAGTATACCGTCGTGTTGATACTATTGATTGAACCGGACTTTTGTGTTAAAAACTCACAAAATTACGCTCGTGTGGCTTAACCCTTAATATAGGTATTTTAAACACAAAAACATGATAATATCTATATAAATCTACACACAACATAAGAAGCCTTCGTGAAGATATTACAAAAACTACAACAATAGTTGTTATTTATGAAATATCTGGCTTTACTTCATATTTATTAAACCAACCATTACCACCAGGACATTACCTAGACAAAACATTTACTAGATGTTCTTTCCAGGAAATCTGAAATGATTTAGACAGCACGATCCCCCAAATAAACTTACAACTGTAAAAATCGGAAATTCAGAAACCGTTCTTCGGTCACTCCAATTGACCCCACTCTTTATTTGATAATAAAATATATAACATCACGCTAGACGCCCGTGATACTAGATAAGAAAGAAGCCATAGGGGATAACGATTGTACAGCTTAACTTACTACGACAATGAAAAATATGTCAGTAATAAATTAATCAAAAAAACGTAGTTATTTAATTATTACTATTGATCGGATAATGATAATCGTCTATTACAACGTTAAAAGCAAATCTGATTCTTTAAAATCAAACTGAACTGAAATCTAGACATTGTGCATCTACACAACTTTATATACAAATACCACAAAACATTTTAAAAGAGAAGAACGCTCAGAGAACTTAATTTTATTTAATCTATATTATCTTCCAATCGTGTTTTATACATTTATTAAGTTTGTTTACATTAACAAATTCGAGAGGTAACTAAGGGCCTGGTAACACGTTCTGGGGCGCCCTTGAAGGGCTCGCGTATGTAGGCCAAGGCGGAGTCTATTGGAGATTCATATCAATCTTATTTAAATTTCTATATTCATCATCCGCATTTATTGAAGACTACGCAGTCGAATAAAGTAAGTCCAAAAGAAGTTTATACGATTTCTGTACATGGTTCACTAATTACTTTTATAGTGAATGATGGCGAATGGGCCCAACAAGTGTCGTGTATGTCTATAAATATAGATATTCTCCGCCATTTAAATTTCTTGTGTATATGATACGCAATATCAATTTGGACAATAATTTTTTTATTGAAGAAGGGGTAATTACGGAGATGGTTTTATATGTTTTTACCGAATGTAGTTACTTTTTCCAGAACACGCTTAAACCGACCGAATAACTAGACATTCATAATTTTCATCAAGCACATTTTCAAAGGAAATCTATTACAGTAGTTGCGTGGGTTAGAAAAACAATCCATCTTTTGCCAACGGCGCTTGGCTCTGTATGAATGGGATAAATCAGAAGCGGCCGTTATGATGAACTACAGCGACAACTGTAATTAGAAATAAACATGTTATTTATATGTACAAGTCGCTGGCTATTTTTATACGCTGAAGGGAAAAGACAAAGATGTCAATGTGTTATGGAAAAGGTGATCCCCCGTGGAGCGGCATCGCAGAATTGACATTGTCCTAAAATAAACCGGATTCTTTTTTCAAGATTGTACACTGAAAAAAATGAGAGGCAACCAAAAGAGATTTCGTTTAAGTTTTGAATTAAACACCTATATTTTAACTAAAGCTGGTTGTAACATTTAACAGCAAGTTATTTTGTTACTTAGAACTTAGTTGATCGTCTTCCCTGCGAGGGTAACAATACGTTAGATATATCGTCATGATATGATAGGACAGGCGACGTCCAGTGCGGGGACTAGTGTAAACTCATTATGTAAATGTTTTAAGTAGATGAGTGTCATCTTCCTAGTTCCTAATTTAACAAAATAATGCTGCCTCTGTGTACTCCTACTGAACTTGTTATGAATGTTCATGTGCAATAAAAAATATTTGTATTTGTACCTTCGTACGGAAGACGCTTATTAATAACAGTCACAATATCGTAAGGAGTAACAATTTTTTCCGATTATTTAATAATGCTATTATTGAGGATAGATGATCAACACAACCGTTGGTGTGTAGCTGACTTGACATAGTACCTAAGTAATGTACGCAGTTTAGGACCCAACACTTCCAACATCTTTAAAATTTTAATGTGAAAGATTAACACTACATGTGAGATCGGTCATTCAACTTACGAATGGATTTGGGAGGTCATTGATATTTAACACAATACCTGTTCGAACCAATGGCTCTACAATTCCTATTTCTTATATTTTAGAGACAACATTTCTTTAATTGGATACACTTACCTAACACTTGTATTCAGTTAAGGACGGCCAAAAATATGTTACTCGTATTGGCAATATTACCAAACCAAAACATGAATATTCTTACTGATTAAAAACTATAGCAATTCTTTATTCGGCTCTACTTTAAATTTATCAAATCACATAGACGTGGAGTATTTGTGTGAGTGTTTTGGTGTGAAAATGTTATCAGTTATTATCAGGATATTGTCAATGATCCCGCCGCGACCACACGGTGGGCTGATGATTATCATCACTAACACGCCGAAATGATTAGCAACTGGCAACTCTTTGATGACGTTTAGGCACATACATAGCTATTACGATAAGATCTCTGTTAATAGATAAACAAGACCAGATTAATAAATAATTTGAAGAGTGTACAGTCTATCCTAGCTGGGTCTATATCGGGTGGCATAATCATTGTTTGACCTAATGTATCGTTTGATCGGAAATCATTTCATCAAAAACGTTGTTTTTCAATTGAAAGAATTTTTTTTCAGAATTATTATAAAACTAACCTAACCTAACTAATCTACACAACAGATATTTATTAAATCCTGAAATTTCAGCCTAATATGGTGTTTGGAAAAAAGATTTTCGACCAGACAATACATTAGGGCAAACAATTTTGTGCGTGTGCTTCCATCCTAGCTACATGATAGAAGTATCCGTAAGCAATATTGTCTTCTTCTTCTTCTTCTTCTTAAAGTGCCTCTCCAACTAGTGAAGGTTGGCTATCAGTTGCCGGAATCTGTCCCTATCCTTTGCGAGACGGAATAGCTCGGACGCGCTCGTAATTCCAGTCCACTCCCGGATGTTGCGAAGCCACGACTTCTTTCTTCGCCCAACTCTTCTCTTGCCAGCAACTTTGCCCATCATTATCAATTGCAAAAGTTGGTATCTATCATGCCTGAGCACGTGCCCGAGATATGAGGTTTGAATATTGTCTAAACGTTTTCAATTTTACAAAGGTAATGAAACCTCAAGATCGATTTTGAGACGATCATTTAGCTTTATTACCAATTATCATCTTTTTTACAATCCACTGCAAATTTGACAAAAACTGCGACCTTGCAAGGTCACATTTAAAAAAAAGAACCTGACAAGGTCATAGTCACTGTACCTGAGAACTGAGCTCAATTAAAGGCTTAATACGTGTAAACTATAAAGATATAGATAAAAGCTGGCACGGGCCATTCACGTGCTAGCGGTATGGTGACACTGCATCAAGGCCGGTAACTTAATCCTTTACCCACGTCAAATCATCGGCCGCTGAGTTTTGTACCCTATTTTAGCCGATATCATGATAATGATGATGATTGCATTATGGCTAGGATTATAGTACCAAGTACCAACAAAACAGTATGCAACATTCACATCATAAATGATGAAGCGAATGGAAAACACAATAACAGCACTCCAAACAGACAATTAAGTAGATAGTAATGTAAGTAGTGTTATCGACAAATATTTTCAGTAAACAATCCAGATAAATGTTGCACTAAGATTAAAAAATGGTTAATTTAAAAAAAATATTCATTTGGTCTGCACTTAATACTGCATTTTTTTCTGCAATACCTTAATGATTAGATATTCAGGAAGGCACGCCATTTAGCTTAAAAATATTGTCAGCTTTTCTTATTATCTAATGAGGGCTTGATAGTTTACTTTCGATTTTTATTCTAAGATAATTTATTGGGTCATCTGTGAAAATCTTTACAAAACATGTTACTCATCCCAAACGGGTACTTTTTTACTACCAACCAAGAGATGGCTACGAAACAAGTACTTAACTATATAATGCCAGGAAAACCACAAAATCATGTCAATTGAAGTAACTAATAATAATTGTCATTTTGTAAACTCTTAGAATACTTTTACTAAGCTAATTATATAACTTAAACCGAAGAAAATCTTGCTGATTTAACAATGGTAACATTAAACTTAGTTTACATCGCTTTTTACATAATTCAGTCAAGCTAATCGATTCAAATATACACTAGACGAGTAATATCATTAACTGCCGCACTCAGAGACGTCAATTAAGTTTCAAGTTTCATTAAAGTAGCTGCTGTCACTTTCTTTTCTATAGCAATAGAATAAGACGCAGAAACTTTAATGAAACTTAAAACTTAATTGACGTCTCTGAGTGCGGCAGTTAGACGTTTGTTTTCATCTTCACTTCAGGCAATTAAGTTTTCTACTAATCGTTCCAGTTGATCACAATCATAAGCAAACTCACAATTGACAATGATCGGAACCCGGCGCTCGTTACGCAGCAACTTCACAATCGACTCTATGATTATTTTCAAACATGGCATGTGTTTTCCCACAGCAGGCATATTTTTCTATATAAATCGGAGTGAACATTAGTATTGTATGGACTAAAATAAATTAATACAGCAAATACAGAAACAGGCGATCCGACTAATAATTTTAATCGGAAAAGAAGCACGAATGAACTAACAGAGCAGAAAAATGAATTAGTATATATTTTGTGAAACACGACTTTAGCATTTAAGGAACTTAATCGCAATTTAAATCTCCTGTTAATCCTAGAAAATAGAGTAAGCTATAGACGGAAAAATATTTCTTTGGATAATCATCATAAAAACGTTAAAATTCAGTAACGTTATTTATTTACGAACGAGGCAAACGAATTCCCAGCGAAAACGTTTTCATTGTCCAAAATTATATTTTAACTATAAACTTCAATGATCATCTTCACTAGACCTCTTCACGTCATTGTCAGGGCTACAGTGAAAATCGAAGTTACGTGAACTTGGCTTTATCTCGAATAAGATACAAAATGATGAATACAAGGGACGGAGCAGGCAAAGTTTCAAATTATGCTTCGTTTAGTTACCGTCTAGAAATTCATTTTTCAGCAGCGTAGGTATATGCTGAATTGTGTCGGACTATACCGGTACTAATTGAACACTAATTCTATTACAGTCTCAGTACCACCTGACTACTATGGTAATTCAGTCTGGTCACGCACGTCCATGCAGTAATGTAATGACATACTAGTAGCAATGAATAGCATGCAGTAATAACGTAAAAAGCCAATAACTACGTGTAGGTAGTTTAGCTATTTTAATAAACAAAACGCAAGCAACATTAAAATCTTCGATAGCAGATTTATTCACAAGTTTAACTATCAGTTTGATGTTATCGAATAAAGTTCAATTATAGTTTCAATAAGTGTTCCATCTATTGTTTGTAATAATTTAAGTACATCCGATATTATGCACTTGTGGAAAATTGATAAATATCTATAGATAAAGAACATGTTATACTCGTAGCTGATCTGATAAGAAAGAAAGATTGCGGTAGGTAAACTTATTATGTGTAACCATTAGCTGATAAGCCAAGCGCTAAGGGCGATTCCAAACGCAACAGAATTTTTCATCATGGGATTTACGTACCAACTTGAATGCATAGCAGTCCTATTGTTTTCCCTATTTTGAAGTTTTACGCAGAAATATTTAATCGTCGGGGAGGGATATATCTGACATAAGCTACCCTTTTCACTTCAAATAATTTAACTGGAAAATTCACGAGAAAACAGCGATAAAAAATCATATACGCAGAAGTTCCGCAGCAGAAGAGAAGAGAAAACCAATAAAAATACGTAAGGTAAAAAAGCATAGGGATTCATATTACCTATTACCTCTATTTTAACCTATAAAATACAGTTATTCAACCTAAATGAATAGCTATTTTTAGGAAATCCGATCTTACAAATCGTTAGTGAGAAACAAATTCTTTAATGATCCACATGTGTCATTTAAAAGACGATTTGATCGCCTAACCTACTCTAATATAGAAATTAAACAGCTATAATTAAACTCTTACAACTCGTAAGTAAGTTATAAGTTACTACCTACAGTCAAAAACATCCTTCTCCAACCTATCACTAGCATAATGGAACTAAATATCCAACCTTGGTAAGTGTTAATCAATGCTAAAGACGCGACGATTCCATAATGAATGTGCAAAAGATTCATGCTTTACAGGTTAGGTACATATTTTTATATAACCAATCTTAGTAGAACCTTCAGGTTAACATTCACCGAGCTCAGGATCGAGCAGCCCGCAGCGGTGGTGAAACGCGCTCACAATAGTCACGTCCCTCACCCATGAGGATACGACGAAGAAGAAAAGTAGAACCTTCGTAGAACCCTGTGCAGGGTCCGTCTAGATCGCAATCACCATCTTATATGTGCTTTGATTTAAAATATTTTCCAGGTTTTTAGTTAGTACCTACTTGCAGGTTTGGCAGTAGGGGGTGGGGGCAACTCTAGCGAAAATGACACTTTTCGAGTTCAATAATTTCTAAACGGCCCCGCTAATCTAAAAATTTATAATGACAAGGTACATAATAATTATTTTTAAGAGATATCCAATGGGACCTAATTCGATGATATGTTACGGGGTAAAAAAAATATTTTTACCTTTGCTTTGACATGTTTTGGTGGTACCCTTAAATATATTTCATTTACAAATTTTATTGTGCGCGGTAAGAATATGTACCTATACGTATACAAAGTTTCAACTGTGTGACACTTATAGTTTCTGAGAAAAAGTGAGCGTGACATACAGACAGACGGACGGACATTGCGAAACTATAAGGGTTCCTAGTTTGACTACGGAACCCTAAAAAAAGAAGAAGCACATGCAAGTTTTAAATGTTTTAGCGTCATACCCATTAACTAGCACAAACCGTACGTGATGGGCTGATAGCTCATAATCATTTAGAAAAGATCAGTCTTAAACACCTGTCAGATCAAGTGCATCTAAGAATAACCATCAATCTGCGTTGTTTGTTGTGTTTGAATAAAATTCTGCTATGTACTTTTTTCAAGACGTGATCGCAGACAGCGATAAGATATCACCACATACTAGGCAAACTTATCCTTTTAAGAGATCTCCACAGCTCACCATTTTAAATATCTTTACATTTTACCATAATACAACATAACTGCTTTATTAAGCGTCGATTTTCTCAATCCCAAGATAAAATTTTCTAAAAGTTACAGTTATCGCTTTACTTTTCTTTGCTATATGAAAGAAAAATACAGTAATAAAAAAATCTGACCGATAGTGTTATCTGGAGGGTGAAAAATGAGACCTAAATGAAACAAAAATATCGAAACCAAATACTTATTCAAAATTTAACAGAAAATAAACAAGCAAGTTCGGCATTCTGGAATCATAAACGGATAAACCCGTGGAAAAGAAATTCTCAAGGTGAAATTGTCGTCGTTTTCCGTAGACTCACTTCACTTGAGTAGGTGGGTACTTTAAAGATATCAGATCCTTACAATGTTGGCTTAAAATGTTGATCGATCTTAAATAATATAAAAACAGTCTAAGAGCAAGGATTCGTCCTTGACATAATTCACAGTTCATGACGTCTCGTACCAGAGCGACATGGGACAAAATAATGAAATCACGACCAAGGTAATTTCATTAGCATATGTATGCAACATGCACGCTCTTTGCACTCTACACAAACATAGTAGAACCGTACAGGTGGCTATTTAATTAAGAGGATACAACGCGTTCAAAGCACTAATGGTGCAGAATAAATGCAATAGTATCTACATAATTGCTGAGATTCTCCAAGAACTTCTTTTTAAATTACTTTCCAATCACAAATACAATGGGGTTAATATCTAGTTAATGACGATGTAATTTAATCTACGAAAGAACACTGTTAATTTTGATTTTACTTATACAATATACAAGCCCGAAATAAAAATCTGACCAACAATACCTCAGTCTCAGATAAAAACTAACCAATGCATAGAAGGAAAAAATCAACAAGAGCAACTGCGTAGTTCAGAGTTCAGACGCGCAATAGACATAGCATAGCTGCATAGCAACGAGCAAGGATATCAATATCCATTAGGTATTTGTGCGCACTCGGCCCGCTCTGGTTGGGATAGGGTCACGATTTGAAATTAGGATGTGAGCAGTAGACAAGTGGGAAGATGTGTTTTGAATGAATTATGATTACGAATTGTTATGTAAAAGGCGCCGTGGTTAGAAACAAATCAGGTCAACAGGACTGTTGACGTGAAACATAGACTTGTCAATTGGCCAAATGAGAAATATCGGTTTGATGAAAAAATAAACGGGAATCGTTGGAAATCCTACTATACTACTATAATATTAGTATTATCCTATTATCCTACACGTAACAACTACACGGATTTGGATGAAATTTGGCGCACAGATAGTCCTCATCACACGGACACTTTTTATCCTAGAAAATTTGATAGTTCCTACGGGATTACCGATAGACGGTTTCTATGCGGGCGGAGTCGCAGGCAAATACCAGTGTTAAATGATTTCAAGTGCCTAGTCGTTACCTTACATTCATGCTTTTATTATTTACTAGAGGTAGTGTCTTTATCCAGGTTACGTAAAGCATATTTTAAAATCCAGGTCAATAACTATAATAGTGGCAAAATTTCAAGGTTAACCACAACCGATGTCGCCTTGCCCTTAGACCGGCTGAGCGAAACCCCTCGCCGTCCAGCCACCGCCATCGATTTCTCCCGAAGCCCTGGCACCGCGCCAAGTGTAAGGTTACGTCCGATTGTGCCTGTAACTGGCAGGACGCCAAGTGGCACGACAAGAAATTTTGTGGAACTTGCTCATGCCCATCGATACGCGTTGGGTATAATTTGTACTGTTATTCCTGGACGTAGTTAAGTTCCATGAGTATGTAATCCTTAACACAATGTGTCATGGTTTCATTTTGTCTCCCGCGAATGCTTTACAATCCTGACTTTTAAGGTGGGTCGGACTTGACCCCCAATTATTATTCTCTTCGCAATCGACATGAATGTTCATTCGATATTAAATTTCAAGTGACATAGGTATATATTTTTAAATTCTATCTGTAGTTCAACTAAAATTTGTGAGTAAATTTCGAACCGGGTACATTACATAACTCCGAAGAGTCATAATTCCGAATTGATTGAAATCCCGAATTTTTATAATACCGAATGCAATTTTTTTAATGAAGGTATAACTGTAACTGTATACACTCTAGTCTAGTGAACGTATATTCAATGCAGGGTAGGTGGTCAATGAAAGTCCGAATAATGTTCTAGAAAATACTTATTTGACATTAAACAATATGCACCAACACGTGAGTTAACTGGGCAAGCGACGGGGGAAGACTGGCGACTTGCCAGTCCGCTGCCGTACGTGCCGATTCAGCATTATGTTACATTGTGTCCCTACAAAGGCTTTATTTTTTGATATCGCACATAAATCAAACCTAACCTAACCTACTTATAGCAATACAAATATGTTTTTAATTTTAAATAGCTCCAGCACAACATAGATTTCGGAAAAATCAAAATTCGGACAAATGAATTGGTTTAGTTTGGGACTAGGTCAATTTGTGTGAGATTGTCCCCTGATATTTATTTATTTATTTATTTATTATGAATATTCGGAAAAAAAATTATTTCGGAGTATTTGGGTGTTCCAGCTTCCTTTAGATATATATTTTTGTAGACGACGGAAGTATTACAAAGCTGCAATGTCACGCACTATTATTTCGAGAAGTAGCAGTATGTAGATAGGCGTAAGCTCATGTACGACCAAATATGAAATCTTTAGGAAGAAGCTACCTATATTTCATTTGCATCACCAGTATGTAAAACGGTACAGAATGTTTCATTCATTAGGTAGGTATGTTATGTAAGATAACAGTTGATCGAGTTTTGTCAGTCTTTTCGGACCAAAGGGTTTATTCTTAAAAATACGCATAGATAGGTATAAATTCCTCATTACTTTTCGATCTGACTCGAGAACTTAATATCAAAACTCGACTAGTGTAGGTATTCAGTAGTCTTATCGTTTTATAAAAAAAAAGCAAATAAAAAAAGGAAAGTCTCAATCCAGCGTAATAGAAGCTTACTGTGCCCATCACGCGCTTAGTTAGACAATATTGAACATAAATGCAGTGGAAAATCAATCGTGACCATATTGCGGTTGTGTCTGTCCAGTTTGTAAGTTGCGAGAGTGACGGATGGTTTATCCACATTTATCCACCGGGATAAAGGGGACTGCCTAAAAGCTCCCTAAACAAACCGGCTAGAGTTCAGTACCTTAGCTGTGCGCAGTAGTACTGGTGTGGTATGGCGGTGAGCACTCCCGCGCCGTCGCCCGTGTCGTTGTCGCAGGCGCATGCGCCGCGGTGCTCCATGCGCTTCGCCAGCACCTCGGCATCTCGGACGATCTGCGACATGTTGCAAAGTGAGGGAATTTGTTTTTAAGGGCACATAATATGCTATAAGTCGGTACCTAGTGTTTGACAATCTGAATCTCAATAAACATGGCGATTATTACTTATATCTGTTCTTTGGATAGGTACTAGTGGCTCCTTTGGATAACTGATATCCCTTTACATCGACTTAGGTCACGGTCAGTTCACCAACACCTCAAATAAGTTGGTAATCGCAAATCCCCCATATCTCCGCCATTTTGAAACAATTGAAATGCTGAATCGTCAAAAAATTTCATATAATTATTGATCCTGCTCGCAAAATTTCACGAGAATCGGTTGAGAAATGCGACCTGTAGAGGAGAACAGCAGGACAAACGAAAGCATTTTTGCGCAAGCTAAAACGGAGACGCTTCGCTCGCTCGGTCAATTAAACTTGATAATTTTTTCTTGAAACTGTTAAACGTGAAAACACGATTATAACAAAAACCTTGATACTTTTCTTTTTTTTAAACATGTCGCCTTTTGCGCATATTTTTGGTTGAATCTTAGGAATTCTATGGGCTTTGACGATAATTTTTGGTTTATAGCACCATTTAAGAGATTTTATTTAATTGAATCCATTATTTGGTCCAATAATTCAGAAGTTAAAGTGGAAAATCTGATTTTTGCTTCGCATAGATGGGTTTAGGCTTGTTTATTCAGAACAATAACCAGCGACCCGCGCCTGCGCTCTGTGTGTTTTACTCCTAAAAGACTTGTCTAGACAACTCGCGTAAAAGCAAATAGGTATGCTGCCAAATATGAAACTACATTATTATGGCAGAAGTCAACAAAATGCCAAAACCGGAACTGGTTTTTCTCACAACGAGAGCACCTAATGTCTGCTTACGTAATATTTGGCTAGATTTTACATTTTTTTCGGGTGAAGTGTAGTAGGTAACTTCGCTTATGGAAAATAGAGCCGTCAAATCGTGAAAGTGGTAGACATCAACAGTTACATTAATGGGTGAATTTCGAAAATGTTATCCCTACTTTGATATGTACACACGTAATTGAGAATCAATAAGCAGAAAAATAAAAATCTTACGGTGCTAAAGCGCCTTTCTCGTTCAACCATTTATTGGTAGTTCTACAAGCGTTTCAACCGCTCTTTCAGTTCCCAGGTCGCATTATTAACCGTTTCCCTGTAGGTTCGGATTACCATTTTCGGTTGTTTTGAAGAATGCCTCACTTTGTACTCACTTTATAGGAATGTTAATAACAGTTTTCCCAATCATTAGAATCACTATCTCTCTCAGAAGAACATTCAATCACATGAAGCAAAGTTTTCTCTTTCATAAGAATCACATCTCAGACCAACAGTCAAAAGTCATTATTATAATAGGTACTCACTTTATGGGAACGTTTTCCGTCGATAGCAACTACAAAACCGACGCCACAGGCCTCGTGCTCGTTCTGAGGGTCGTACAAGCCTTGCTTGGGCGGCCCTTCCCACTCCATACCTGGAACAAAATTGTTATTTGTAACGCAGCCGCATTCGTATGAATAAGGTATTACAAACACGACTACACCGTAGACATTCGAAGACTGTCTGTATTGCGATGGGCTTCGTACAACATATTTTTAAATATAAAAACGACACTCAACGGTTTACTTACGTTTTAGCCGGGTCGTTACCTGACTAAATTTAACTCTAGTTTAAATTTAATATAACATATTTTTAACAACATCGACTGCAGTACAACCAATACTGCTCTGTGTTACAGCCTGATGGATGATGTACGACAAAGTTGATGGAGCTCCGCTGGGCGGAGCTCCTATTCCGCGTAGTTAGGGCGCTTCGCGTCTTGACACAACTCTAACCTAACCTATCAAGTTGAAATTGACCTGATTTATCAAATTAGTTTACCGATCTACCGATCTGCCATACAGTGGCGTTCGTTTAATGTAAGGCGTACGCATCAGTGATTATTTGCTACATTAGGTCAATTTCAATTTATAAATCAGGTTAGTTGTGTCAAGGCGCGAAGCGCTTTAACCACGCGAAATGGGAGCTCCGCACAGCGAAGCTCCGTCGACTTTTTCGTACATTTCTTATATTTATTAACCATTACGCTCTCCATACTAGTCCGTGCAGCACAGACTAAGGGTGCCTGTGTTTTTCAGTGATAGACCACACACACACAGTCAGACAAACATTCGAAAAGGAACTGAATAGGTATAACATTGACTTATATTGTGCATTCATCGACTACAATAAAGCGTTTGACTTGCTAGTTCACAGCAAGATATAGGAAGCACTGGATAGCCGAGGAGTTGACAGTAAGTACGTAAGAGTAATAAAAAACATCAATAAAAACGGCACTGCAAAGGTGAAACTGGAGAGAGAAGGGAAACCCCTGCAAATACAAATAGGAGTACGCCTGATGATGATGATGGATGAGGACGCCCGACCGGAGCAGGCGGGCGGTCGGCGGTTCACGGTCATTCCTCCCTATTCCCCTTGAGGAGTACGCCTGACCCACTGTCTCCAAAACTATTCTCTGCAGTGTTGGAGCAGGTATTCAGGCAACTCAACTGGGATAAGCAAGGTATTAGGATTAATGGAATCAATTTGAAACACTTAATCTTACACGGACGACATAATAATATTTGCCAAAACATCAGAAGAGCTAGAAACTATGATATCAGAGTTGGCAACAGAAAGCGGGAAGGTAGGATTAGGAATGAATGCATGAAAAACAAAAGTAATGTCAAATAGATACAAGAAACCCATCAGAGTAAGCCAGAAAGATATTGAATATGTAGACCAATATATTTACCTGGGCCAAATAATATCATTTGAGGAGCCTAAAGATATTTCTTTCACAGGAGGATTTCAAATTTATAAACAATTATCCATTAGCAATGTAATTTAAATAGAAGGATATGTAATGTGAAATGCAACTAATTAGTTATTTATAAGTTTCTGCTAAGATGTATGTCTGAAATAAAGAGGCTTTGATAAAATAATAAAATAAAATAAATGACTATAGGATTTTCTATTACAAGAAATTCTTATCAAGCAACAAATCAGCATGAGAATGAGTATGGTAGTAAAAGACGGGTGGCGTGCTACTCATGTCCATTAAAGGAAACCCCATTAAGCCCAGCAGTTTTTATTTAACATTAAATTGTTCCTATGTTGATTGAAATGAAACCAAAAAAAAAACAGCCATACTAATGTTTACAAGACTGAAGACTTACTAGGTATCAAAGTTTAATTAACTTTGTTCCTTTGCATTGACCTACTAATATGTAAAAAGCTTATCAAAAGTTCATTGGTAACAATTGATAAATATTGCACAACTCCACTACATAATTAGCTGAGAACTGAAATATTAGTAAATATTGTAATTATTATCAATGGAAGATTTAGAACCAATTTCACCATACGATGTTAAATGTTAATCGACTGTTAGTTGATACATTCAGCTGTCAAAATGTCGGAACTAACAGTCGATTAACATTTAACATCGTATGGTGAAATTGGTACTTAAGATCATTTGTGTCATAATTCTTAATTAATTGAATGTTTCCAAATCGATGAATGAAAAAAATTGTTTTTACTATATCCACCAGGGACGGTGGATATAATAAAAACAATTTTTTTGATGTGTGAAACAATTTCAAAGATGTGTGAAACTTTCAAATAGAGATAAGTTTAAAAAATATAAGAAAATACCTATATATGACTTTGAATTCATACTTATCTAGTCCCAAACTGGGATGCCCAGTACTCTGGGTACAGCATAATGAATGACACCAATCATACAGAGATTTAAGCAGAGATTTATCTCAATATCATATATTTCAATTAATTGAATATTCGCACTAGTGCCTAGTAGATGTATCTCAGACTGCAGCCTTCTTCCCTAAGAAATAGACACTGTGATTATAGATACATAAAATAGACACTGAGAGTATTAATTAACTTGAATTGGCTTCAACATACCAACTTCGGGAATTGCCTTTTGCAACAATTTCACAGTAATCAAAGCAAATTTTGTAACAATCCCCCATGAGGTGATAGGTACAATTTGAAAGAATTGATTAAGCTAAAGCAATGCACTTTGTAAGTTTTGGATCGGCATCATGATAGTCTCTTTATTTATTTATACCAAAATGCATACCAACAGTTTATTTATTTATCATTGTCAGAAATTATTAATACCTATAGTATGAAGGTGAAGGCTTCATTATCTTCTCAACATCGTTATATGAAACTTTCCATCCTTTGCTAAAAATAGCACCCCTAACATCTGTAACAATATTGGCCTCTATCTACCTTGATTTAGTTCTTATGTCCTAATATTGACGACGCGGTTAGCCTAGTTGGTAGTGACCCTGCCTACGAAGCTAGTGGTCCCGGGTTCGAATCCCGGTATGAACAGATATTTGTGTGATGAGCGCGAGTATTTGTTCCTGAGTCATGGATGTTTTCTATGTATTTAAGTATGTATTTCTCTATATAAATATGTATATCGTTGCCTGGTACCCATAGTACAAGCCTTGAGCTTAGTTTGGGACTAGGTCAATTTGTGTGAGATTGTCCCTGATATTTATTTTTATTTATTTATTTATTTAATATTGAGTTTATTACAAATGGTCCTAATTCAAGTGACTTTCTAGCTAGGATAACAGATTTAGTGCAAATTGGTTGCGCTAAACGGAGTCCCAGTATCTTAAATTCAAATTTACTTACATATGTGTCAGATATTGTAGCAAGGATTTTAAAGATGCAATTATTATTGAACTCTCTCGGATAATGTCAAATCTAAATATTCAATGAGAATGGTTAAACAAGAATATGAATAACATTAACAGCTGAAAATACAAAAATAAATATCAGACACCTAGACTGTATATTTGATCAGATTCATAAATTAAATTTATGACTGGTAAATTTGATAACCATTCAAATAAATATCTTGAATTAAGAATCAATGCAACCCTCAACTCCAGGGCGTGATCCCAAACAGGTAAGAAAATGTAGTTAAAGAAAACTAGTTAAAAGTAGTGATTATATTTTTTTAAAGAATAGACTACAAAAGTGCCATATCTAGCATACAACACCGATCCCAAGAGCTAGTTATTATGAAAAGATCCTATTCACATACTCCACAAAAGGACTGCGTCACAGCTGGAACGCACCGCAAGATTGTAAGCAAAGTAAACAATAATACTGATAATGGGTGCACTTCAGGCCTGTAACACGTATGCATTCACACACGTGGCTAAAACGCAGGCCAGAGCCGCAGAGCTCATCAGAAAATTTACCTACATCCAAAATAAGATACCTCACCTCAGAAAAGTTCAATAAACTTGTAAGACTGCCTTGTACCAACACTTCCTAACGTTCACTATTTCACTGCCAAATAGTATGTAACCACAAATAATATATGTTTATTCGTTATATTTAACTGGAACACTGAAAGCCGGCGATGTGTAGTGACCTTTCTAACGTCGACTACAGCGGCCGGTGGAGCGCGAATGACTGAAAGAAAAAAAAAGATAAACGTCAGATTGAAGATTGAAACCACAGAATAAGCACTTGCGTAGAAACCGGACTAGAAGAAACAAAAAAGACGTATGATTGTACGAGTTATATCATAACGAGTTAGAAAGAAATGTCCTTATTCCAATATTTTTTTTGGTTATCCTTCATGTTGTCACAATGTTTTAAGATGTCAAATGGCCCGCGATATGTCGATGTCAGCGAAGGTGTGGCGTCCACACGTCACACGAACTTCCAGCACCACAAAATTAAAAAGTCGGTAGGTATTGCGAATTGTAAATTTTATGTCAGGGTGACTTATCCTTCATGTTGTCACAAGATTTTGACATCTTAAAACCTTATGACAACATGAAGGATAAGGTCATCTCTTTCTAAAGGCTTCGTCAAATAGCCGGCTTGGCGCGGCGCGACAGTAGCGTGGCGCATTCTTAGCGTGACGCAAGCGCAGCGCCGCAGTCACGCTGTAGGCAGCAGAAAACGCCGCGCAGCATGGTGTGTTCTTAGCGCGACGCGTTCTCTCGCAATCTCGATCCAGGTTAACACATTTTTGTAGTTTTTATAGTCCAAATCATATAGAACTGGACTTTCAAACACAAACTATAAATTTTCTACATCCGTTGTCACATATATACTGTAAATTTGTAAACAAATACAACGTAGCACGTTCTTAGCGTGACGCGTTACAAAGAGTAAAGTAACTGTAGAGGGAAAGAGTGGCAACTCTATGGTCAAGCTTGCATGTATGACAAATGCTGCCATCTAAAAAGTGCTGGTTGAACTAAAGCTATTTTCAAATGGCAACCACCACAGGTTAGAGTAAACCTTGGATCATGTTGCCAATTTCATTCCGAACAGCGCCCTCATTTTTTTGCTTGACTTCTTTGCCAGGCTAAAACGCACGCTTAGTAATAAACAGACGCAAGTCGAAACAAAGCAGTTTGATTTCAAATCTTAAGAGCTTCAAATTATGGTTGAAAATGGACTAAAGGTTTATTTTGACTTGAGCCGGTTTATTACTAAGCGTGAAATATTATGACGTGTCCCGCAACGCTTAGCGTGACGCGATCACGCTGCGCTCTCTATGTGACGACTGTCTGGCGACAGCACACGCGTCACGCCGCACCCAGCAGAAAAATCAGCGTGGTGTGATCGCACCCAAGTTGACCCGCGCGGCGCGACATTAGCGTGGTGCGGAGCGACGTGATTATGTGTGACGGCCTGCATACAACTCCTTGTTAATTTCCACGCTTAGAACGTGCCACGCTACTGTCACGCCGCGCCAAGCCAGCTGTTTGACGAAGCCTTAACTCGTTATAATTGCCTTAACTAGTAAAAGTTGTTTATTATAGTCTGGTTCCTATGCAAGTACTTATTCTGTGATTGATGCTTTGGTTGTTAGTGTTGCCAACAAAATTTCTCAAAACTACCATGCAACTTGTTTACTGACCCTTCCTAAGCCGCGAGATAGATTCAAGCTGGATGGATCAACCTACATTGACCGAATTATACCTAGTAAGATATATTATTCGGGCAATGTAGGGTGATCCATGTGAGCCGTATTTCGTAACATTATTACACTTACTATACTCGCAAATAAGGTAACTATATATAAAAAGGAAGAGGTGAATAATCTAATTACTGAGCGTGTCATTACATATTTACATCAATATAATTATTTATAAAAGTCAAGAAAACAAGATTAATATGTGATTATATGAGATGTTAGAGGGATCATCCCAAATAGACTCAATTATTAATACATTTTTTGTAATTATGTGGTTTAAAAGAGAATATAGACAGATTGGAACTTGTTTTTTTGACTTGGGTCTCCGTGGTGTACCTACTATATGAGAAAAACCGGAACCACCACACCACATCAATCATGAGATTTTTAGTAAAATTTGGATCATATTGCCAATATCACTAAAAATAGCGCTATTAGTGTACTATTTTTTTTGTTTAGATCTTCACTTTAATGTCAGGTCAAGTCTTGCAATTGGATTTTGAACCAGTTCCTATTACCGAAATAAATTTGATAGTGATGTGGAAATGTAAATTTTTGGTATCCCAAGCCGTAAACTCTTTAAATACGATATTAATGATCTGTCAAACTGATCAGTTGAATTATAGATTTTGTTATCGGCATTTCTAATCAGATAAAAGTTACTATACGCGTAAATAATATATTTACTGGCAGCATCGTTTTTGAGATCAGTCACTTAAAAAAATCACATTCATTCTTTCGTCACTTCCACCTTGACGTAGTACCTCTTAGTCGTCTGTGACCTTGACTAAGGATATGTTCATGCTGTGTTTTTTTAATGATACGGTAAGTATTTTACTTTAGTATCAGGCGTTTCATCCACGGGTGGGAGTTGCTCACCTACTTAACTACTCTGTTACTTTGCGTTATGTCCATCTTTCTCCCGATTTAGTCTCGATCTTGATCTCAACGATGCATTCACAGTTTTGAATTTCGAAACTTTACTAGACAAAGTGACCAAGGATTTATGCCGACCACAATATAAGAAGGTACTTATGGGCCTTATGGCCTGGCAAAAAAGTCGAGCCCAAAAACGAGGGCGATGTTCGGAATGAAATTGGCAAAATGATCCAAGGGTTACAAGGTTGTTAAGAGTAGAAAACAATAGTTTTGTGTGGCAACTCGCAAGGTTTAAAAACACGACTCTAAGGCAAAAAAAAATTCGAACAAACAATACATTAGGTCAAACAATTTTATAATTACCTATGTGTCAACGGGCTCCCATTTTTGTACTTAAACCAAAGTGCTCATGGAGCTAAGATAAATCTAACGCCACCTCGTTTGTCAAAATTGGACCACTCACAGCCTCTAGAAGGGAACTAAGGACATACATACAATATACATATAGGTCCAAAAGCATTACCCTCCTTATTCGGCTGTCGGGTAAATATAATTTTGGTTTCGATTCTAAACTACTACACTTTTTGATCGCGCTTTACTCGGTAATATGTGACGTCGCTTTAGGTACTTCAAGGTACAGCATGACAAAATTCAAACGTGGTTGGTTGTATTGGCCGTCTCCTGAAATAAAATCAAAACAATTAGATCCTTTTAAGGTTTTAACACGAATAATAAAGGTTTTTCATTTTTTTATTGATTTTAGTGTAATTTTGATGAATTTATTTAAATTCCGGTAACGTCCCATAACCCTTTTTAATAAACTCTTGGTAGCGATAACGCCACCCTTACCCTAACGAGAGGGACGCCGCAATACGTTAGATACGTATGGAGATATCTCCATCTCATTCCAAAGTGCCTAATTTAGGGTGGTGTAATCGGGTATATACGTACACAATAAACAGCATTCGTACATCAATTTCCATAAGAAAAAAATAGCTAATATCATTTCTACCAACGAGTTCTAAGTGGTTCTGCTGCAGAGTATGCTCCCCAGCAGAGCCACTTTCAATGCCCATTATTTCGTTCCCTAGTACAGGTACAGCCATAAACAACATAAGTACATTATGTACGTTCAACGTACATCATTTTACCATATAATTAATTGATTTTCATTATAGTGGCACGGCTGCGACCACACGTAATCGGCGCCTTAAGTACTTGTTAAAATAAATCACATCACGGCATAATGAACGGCGCTTAACGTTTGCGCACAACCTTACGTTCACTTGCCTGATTACAAATAACATCTTACGTGGCGCCACTATCTACGTAGACTGTCAAAATATCTTGCCACATGCCATAGTTTTGAATTTTACCGCTGTATTTTTAACTTTGCCGTATAACTTTACACGAATCATTCAATATCGTTCTCCATTCACTCACCTGTCTCAGGTTCCGGTAATACGGTCGGTCAACAAGTTAGTTTGTGATTTTCGCGCGAAAGTAGTGGACAAGTTTGGGTCCGCATCCGCGACTTCGCTCGTAACTCGTAACTATTTACGAAAGATTTTCTCGTTTATGCAACAGTTGCATAAACGCTTGAATTCTCCTACAAAAAGTACTGTGTAACGTTACTAGTCTGTTCAAGCTGTTTGAAGTGTTTTTATTGTTATTAAAAAAAGTTTCTGTTACAAGTTTAAATCTAAACTTTATTTTTTTAATTTGCAAAAATGAGTTTAAGTCGTTTGAGGTGCGTCGTTAGGGCTGATTTAGTGAAAGTTTTGTCGGCGAGCGCGGTGTCGAAATTCCGGGGACCTTGTTCTGAAAGGGAACTGAGCACAGCTGAGGCTAATCGTGCGCCTATTGCCCAACAGACTTCAAAGCCTGATTGGAACCGCGCAGTTAGCGAAGCTGAGAAAATCGTGGGATATCCAACCTCTTTCCTGAGTTTAAGATGGGTTTTGAGTGACGAAATCGCGAATGTGGCACTGCATTTGCGTAAATTGGTCGGGAGCAATCATCCTTTATTAAAAACTGCTAAGTAAGTTATGTAATAATATCATTGAGTTTATTAATCGTAATTACCTACCTACTTAAATATTATTAATACGAAAGTGTCCTTGTTCGTGTGGCCTTCTTTGCCGTCTAAGGCCTGTTAGGCCTGAATCACATCTATCAGTACCAGATTATTGCACGAAACACCTAATCTCTTTTAAACATTTATAAAGATTGAGTTTTTCCAAAAAGAACAGCCAAAAGCAAATGTTAAGTAGATGCGCGATGTTTGGAGTAAAGATTAGCAGAGAAGTCTTCAAAAGTTAAGGAACAAGGTACTAGGTAGACGTTATCGTTAAGTAATAATTATTATATTTTTTTGCTCCTACAACACATCCTGTATTTTTTGTTCTGACTGCATAATAATAATAATAATAATAATAATAATAATAATTATTATTATTATTATTATTATTATTATTATTATTATTATTTATCAGGCAGGCAGTTGTGACAACTGATAGACGCCTGTATCCGGCTATTCGTTGGTCAAGTATTCTTTGTACTTCTAATGTGATGATCTAGTCGGTTTTTAAACTGATTGACATTCAGTGCTGATACTACATGTTCCGGTAGTTTGTTCCATGGTTTGGACATTCTGTTACATAAGAAATGTCTGCGAGGATTGTTGTGGGAAAGCTCACTTAGAAGTTTGAATTGGTGGCCTCGGAGACGAGTATTGTTATTACGCTTGTACAGGTTATGGAACTCCTGTAAATTACATGGGATAATCAGTTGCATTGGAGGTTTGTCCGATTGTTTACAAGTTAAAGTCAAAATTCAAATCAATGCGTTCAATTAACATTTATTTTCGAGTTACATATTTCGATGTTACATGAGACCGTTCAGATAAAGACGCACCAAGCGACGTGCGTGAAAATAAAAGATTTCCTAGCCGCTCTGAAAAAAAATTTAATGAACATCGAATTCAGCCAGTCTTTCTGTTTTGCATATAACCACTGACTGTTTTTATTATTCGATAAATTCAACATTTCGGAACCGATGCTAAATGAAAACCTGCGCGTCTTGCACCTAATCGTTTTGCTCGCATGAGTGTGCTTAGTTTCGTAATGCTCGTGTACAACACGCAGTTGTAGTGGTTGGGCATTGGTTATTTGTAATGCGTTTTAGTTTATTGTTGGACCTACCTTGGTCTTAATCACAGAACAAAGGTCACGCAATTTACTTTGAACTTAATTTAAAGTAATTAAGTAGTTAGTAACTGAGATATTTTACATTAGATTATACTCGTGACTGTGATTAGAGCAATATGGTAATTTGTAATTCAGCAATTCTAATTTTAAAATTGCTTTCGACAGACGTAGGCTTGAGGAGTAGGTAGATTCGTGATCATCCAAGGTACCGGGTTCGATCCAGTAGAAGAACTGTATCACATGCGGCCACTATTAGTCCTTCTGACTTTAAGTACCTACACTTCCTGAGTGCTTTCTGTGGTAACCGATGCTCCTACGGCGAAGGAAAAACATCGCGAGGAAAGCTGCACATTCTGCTAACGTTCCAGTAATAGTGTATCCGAGAGAGCCCATCTGGATTAAATAAGATGGCCTCTACGGTGTATGGATATAATCGTCACCACTGCTACGACAACTGGGTCCTAGTGAAAAAGGGTATAAGTTGATTTAACTCGCAATAAAAAAGGTATAAATAATTTACGGAGTACACTAGACTTAAGGTTCGGCACGCGTTGATGTCTTATGTATAAAAACCTAATACATTTCAAAGTAAAAAAAAATTACTGTGAATAAAATACCATATGTGATGTGACACAGGGACACTTAAGACGAAGATAATGACATCTCAATCATCAAAATGTAATGAATATTCTTGTACCTCTTTTCACATGAATTTTAGGAGATTTATACCCTTTTTCACTAGACCCATTCTCTTATCAATATTTCAGTAACATTTTTCTTCTACGTTGTATCAGAAGATAAATATTAAAACACCACCAATTAAACTTTAAGCTTAAGGGTAAAGTTAGGTGGATAAATCACATAGCAGTAATCTGATCTGACAGATTTTAAGCTCTACATTTCTCTTTCATATTACAAAAAAAGAATAATATACAAAGAAAAGAAAGAGTAAAAAATTTAACTGACAGATATTTTTTGGGGATTGGATAAATCGGCCCTAAGTAGGTAGTTACGGTATATTTTTACAAGACGGTTTTCAGTCTCTGATATTCTTTGCAATTGGTCTTAGGGCACTATAAAACCGCAAGTTAGCGTTCTAGTTTCTGCAGTAGAATAGGTATTAAGTTCTCGAACCTTACATTGTTACAAAAATGTGTGATATCAAAGTCATCAGTATCAAAGTCAGCTCGCATTCGGCTAACAGTCGACTCTCCCCACAGGAACCTGATCTACAATGGCAACGGCAACATGCAGGCGTGGGGGCTGATCGTGCTGCTCGTAGCCAAGGCAGCCGGCCACAGCCCCGAGATACCAGACATGGAGCAGGACAAGGCTGCCGGGGTGCTGCACAGGTAAACCAGAACACAGAACGCGAAGACCCAAGTAGCAAAACAGCTGTATAAGAGCTTATACAGTCAATATCTCTAGTTTTAGCATTTAAAGGGCTGAATAAGCTCTTATACAGCTTGTATGCTACTTGGGGAGTGGGGGCTGATCGTGCTGCTAGTGCACTAGCAGCCAAGGTAGCCGGCCAAGTACCGGAGATACCACACCTAAAGCAGGACAAGGCTGCCGCGTTGCAGCACAGGTAAACCTAAACACAACAACCATGGAGCACAGGGTTGATAGAGCTGCTAGTGGACTAAGCGAAGCAGCTGTCCACTGACCCGAGATACCAGACCTGGAGCAGGTCAATGCTGCCGGAGTGCTGCTCAGGTACACCTGAATACAGAATAATATGAAGCTTAGGGGCTGATCGTGCTGCTAGTGGAGTCATAGTCAAAGCAGCCGGCCACGACCCGAGAAGGAGCAACTGTACTTTAGTTTTGTCAGTACTGACTGACAAAACTAAATGCCGTCACTGGCTTGTGTAGCGGCCTCCGGCAGCAAGTGTATGTCAATAAAGGATAAGAATCTTTCTCGTTTGTGCTATAATATAACTAATACCCTTCTTTTTTGGGCAGTGTTAACCTTTTCAACGCCAATGACAGCTAAAAATTAGAGGTAATGTCAACCTTATCTCATAGTCTCTCAGGTCTATTTTTAACTGTCAACCATGACGGAAATATCCGTCGTTGGCGTTGAAAAGGTTAAATCGCATAGTTAATTTCCAGTGAGAAATCATTATCGTTGTCACCAGTTTCTGCTTTCCTCTCATCTATCTCGGATTTTATTGTGTTTCACAAATGTATCTCCGTCTACATACCTACCTACAACATAATAGTGAAATTTGCAAAAGAAAGCGCGTGCGCAACAAAACGTTATAGCAATCCTTACATGTCACGACTTTGTCACAGCTTTGTGATCATGTAGCTCACAGACGCGTCACTTAGTAACTTAGTATTCGAGTAGGTCACACTTAAGTATGGAGTAACTCTGCACTCAGTTTCCTATAAATCTACATTAATGGCCATTACTTTGTCTACTTATACAATGCAATGTCTCATTTTGTTGGTTACAGACGATCGTTGCTACATGACATTAGTTGCCTGGTTGTAGTTAATCAAATCCGCTGAATTAACTATAGTATAATTTTAGAGTTAGAAAAAATAGGAGCAAATACCAATTACGGAAACGTGGCTGAATAATTGCCTTATTACCTAGGTCAACCTAGGATGATCAATGTGCCAGCTCATAAACACGAATGAGGGCTAATGGCTATCGTTTTAGTGCTCACCACTTGGCGCCACTGTAGAGTAAGGTCCTGAACAGCTTACATTTAAATCATATTTAATACCTTAAATATACCTAAGTATATATATACCTAACACAGTAAACAAACTAACTTCTGAATTAGCTTTTCTTTCGGCCCGCTTAATTTTGCGCCTCTTTTTCTTAGCTCCGCTTTTAAAGCACTCATTCATTGACCCGTAACTCAAATTTGCCATAATTAATCTGAGGCGTTGCAAAATATTCACAAAATTATTCTAATTAGAAATAAACCCGCGTAGCCCACCTACAAATAGTGAAATTTGACATAAATTTTGATCATATAACATAGTTTTTGGATCAGTTTTGATCAGCCCGTTGTCCACAGCCAGCGCGCCCTGGCGGAGGTGACCGAAATGATCCGAACCTCACACCTCGTCCACAAGGGGCTGGTGAACATGAACACCCGGCAGCTCTCCGTCGCGGAGCCAGACGACATGACCTTCGGGAACAAGATCGCTCTGCTAAGCGGGGACTACTTACTGGCCAACTCTTGCTCAGAGTTGGCTAATTTGAGGTAAATATTTGGACTATATTTTCTCTCGAAGACAGTGTTAATTTAAATTTCTACTTTAAAAGTTCCGCGTGATATATTAGGGGTTTGTCTCAAGCCATAGGAGAAACACGTTCTCAGAAAATAATATATCGAGAAAATTAAATTTTACAAACCTGCCATTCGTTGTATTGTTTTTAGTGTGGGTTAAAGTTTCTCGTATGTGTATGTTCTGTCGGTCGGTAAGTCAGTTACGCAATATCTATAAAACTGTGAAAGTTGACGTGTGTAAACTGCGCGGCTAGGTAAACATGTTTAAATATTACCTACATTTGTTTCTGTAAGTACTACGTTTCCCACTTTTGTACAATACTTGGTTTACAGTTTTTCGCAGCTTTCAAAAATTTTTACCCATTCATTTGAACGGTTTAAATCTTTCGCTGATGAAAAATACGTGCCCGAATAAATTCTATTTTAGACGACCTTTTGCCGACTCTACTTTTTTACAGCCGAGAACCCGTTCCTTCCGATTCTGACATCAGATCAGCTCTTAGAGACCAAAATATTTTTATAGCATTGTCATCATCCGTCTACATGATTCCGAATCATTTTCTCTGATGGTACGGAACCTTACAAAATTAAAAAAGTAAACATACCTATAGCACCACAAAACATACAAATGTATCGCCACCGTGGGAAGAGCATGATGTGCTCGTGCTCGCTTACACATTGCAAATATGTTTTAGTTAAGTATAAATTATCTAAAGTATAAAAAAGCCGGTCAAGTACGAACTTGTAGGTATGTAAATAGTTCGTAAATCACGGGAATACAATATAAACAAATTCCGGTATAAACTGAAACGCATTGATTCGAGTATGCACTCTCGAATTTAGTGAGTATCAGTTTATACTGGCCTTTATTTTTTATGTGATGTAACTACAAATTAACAATTTTCGGATTTTTTTCCTTTACTTTTGCTTCTTGCCAGATTTCAAATTCAAAATTCAAATTCAAAATCATTTATTTGTCCAACATAGGTTCATTTCATGATTCTAACTTAACGGGACACTACCCCTACCCCCTACCGGTACCCTATAGGTTTTGATTCCCTAGAGATTCCCTTGAACATGCGGCATAAACGGCCGTATCTTTTGATTGCGTTGGAGTCTGACGTTTTTACAGCGCTAAGGGATTGCAGACTTGAGTATTTGATATGAATTTCAACTAGATATCTCTACGCGTTCCTGAGAAAAAGGGTCTTGACAGACACACAGACAGACGGACAACAAAGTGATCCTACAAGGGTTTCTTTTTTCCTTTTGAACCCTAAAAATGAAATGAAGAAGTTTTATTCTGGAAACTAGTTCCAACTAGAAACACAAATACACTAGTAGAAACACAAATATACAAAAACGCCAATCAAAACTAAATATAAGCCACTATATCGGCTACAAATATCGAAGTCAAGTTAAAGTTAATTAAAAGTTACTATAAAATCCTTTTATTCGTACGAGTAGAAGTCATAGTAGCCTGTGTAGTCACGCTTCCTGATAGAAAGCAATAGAAAGCGAAAGCGCGCTTTGTGCGTAAGGAACACGACCGCATTAGAAAGCCTGATCCCTATTATGTTTGTGAAGCTGACAAATTGTCACGAAACTGTACCTTCGTGATTCTAATTATTTACCGCTAGATGTCACTGACACAATGAATAATGTGATTCCTGACCCATAGGACCCATTCATTCGGTCTAAAGGTTTAGGTTAGGACCATCCGATTTTCGCGTAGACTAACACTCATTAATTACAAATGACGCATAACCGCTGGACCTAAAAACTTGAAAGGAGAAAATATTTCTTGGGTACGGGCGATGCACTAAGAAGGGATTTTTCGAGAAAACCTTCTATCAGGAAGGAATCAGGGATAACGGGAAACGAATTCTGTGTACATGACGCTGACCGGTATGCTTTACAAATACAAATTTATTTATTTTCAGGCCCATAGATAAATACTTTACTGACTAAAATGCATATATTTATATACTTAACAATAACTTACATTATTAGCAAAATTAGTTTTAGTTTTAGCAAAATTAATATGACCTTCTGCAAACTTGAATCTGTTCATCTACTGCTAATCATGCCAATCATACCATCCTGTGGCTAACCGACTCAGTGACCTACAATGCAAATTGCGTAATATCTAATAGTCGGTCAATTAGAAGAATTTGTGTCAAAATCGGCTTTCACATCGCATTATGGCGCTGATTACATAAGTATTAGATTCGCATATTTCAAATAGTTAACGCTTGTTATGGCTTGTGTCCGAAAAAGAAAACACGCATTTAAATCGATTATTAGTCGATATCAAGGCCAGTGAGTTTAGACGAGTATCAAGTGAGCGTTAACAACCGCGGAAATCAAGAATTTGTATAAAATTGAATTTGCTACCGTCGTGGCCGGTGGCTTATCCTCGATGATACTTCAATACCGCGTAACTAACAAATTCAAGAAAGGGCAATATGCACCTTACAAAGAAAGTCAGTAAGGAGCATTTTATAACCTATTAAATATAATAGTTGGGCGTTTTAAAAAAAAGTGTACATCGTTAAGGCCAAAGATTAAGAAATTTAATTTTTTTCCGGTTTGTCATGAAAATTAACGATACTAAATGTTTGACCTGCCGACTGTTAAGCAGAGGGTCGTGGTTCGAACCTCTAAGTTTATGGTCGAAATTTATGTGCGATATAAATACCCACCACCACAGACCACAACATTTGTGAGATCTTACCGAGAGACAAAATTTACCTTTTGGCGCGGCGTGTGCTGTAATCAATTTCAATTAGTGTCTTACGATTTAATTTTATTTAGGAACCAAGAGTTGGTGGAGCTCATGTCTTCAGCCGTGCGGGACCTGGCCGAGGCGGAGTTCCTGGGGGAGAGGGATGAGCAGAACAACCCCCTGCCTTCCCGGCCTGTCGCCGACGCCTCTGACGACGGACTTCCTGGTGAGTATCATTCTGAGTCACTGAGATTCAGGCGTTGGAAGAAAGATCCTGCTGTCACAATTTATTTTGCTACATAAATAAGGCCAATGTCTGCAATATGCAGAATTTGGCACTATTAGGAACTGCGATATGCCTACAAAATTTAGGTGTGGTGACGGGTCCGGGCCTAAAGCGGTTTTAAAATTAACCTCTAACGCGGAAGTTTTGAATAAATTTAAAACAATGGCCAACTTGATCTCTTCTACTACAAAACAAACGTATAGCCAACTACGGATAAAAGTGGAACTAACCTCACCGCGTACTGTTTCTCCTTTTACCGTTAGACAGCAGCGGCATAGTTCACGGCAAATATAACGTTGTATTATACTTGTGAATTACGTGCCAGAATGCCCGCAAACGTATATGGTCTGTGGTCAAATACAAATACTTTTCGAGTTTCTCAGCTGAGCATATTTGCCTAGTTAATGAGCAAACTCGTACATCCGCGTGTGACGGAGACTTAATTCGCGCGGCCTCGCAAAGGTTTTACTTTTTGCGTGACTTTGTGGCACAGGGACCCAATTTTTGAGTTCGATTGACTCGTCAGTTAGAAAGTGACGTTTGCAAACGTATTTTTTTTCCAAGCGACAGAAAGGCGGACTACCCCTGGATAAAATACTCGCTTATATTTTACCCATTTTTCCTATTTACCTATTTAGATAAAAACCCTCACCTCATCAAATCAAACAAAGACTAAGAACCCTAATGGGACCCTATTAGGTACTAAGGCTCGCTGTCCGTTCTTCCGTCCGTCCGTCCTTCCATCCGTCCGTCCGTCTTTCCGTCCATCCTCACATTAAAGAGCTGTTTTACACCGTGAAAGATAGCTCGTTGATTCTTTTTGCAGAATATATGATATAACGGCGATTTCCTAACAAATAAAAAAAAAGTCAAAAAGTAAAATAATAAGGGGAGTCCCCATACAAGAAACGTTTTTTTCAATGCTTTTTTGTATTTTTTTATTGTAAAAGCGGTAATACATACAAGAGCGTCTTTGGTATGATTATAGAACTAACCCTATAGAAAAACAACAAATACTAAAAACCGGCTAAATATGTACGGAACCCTCAGTGCGCGAGTCTGACTCGCACTTGACCGATTTTTTTTATTACGGGACGATTTATTACGGGAAATCCATAATTACCTCGGATTCGAATTCGTTTTCTTCTGGGACTCGATCAATGCGCTTACGCAGAGCGTTAAAGTAAATGCATTGATCGAGAGCCTCGAGTCGGTGAGTAACGATATATTTTCGAAAGGTCTCTTAACATTAAAGCTAGCCTTGACTCCGTCGGCTACTAAAGCAATATTCTACGTTTAATCTTAACAATATGTATGTTATTGTTACGAACTTAAGTGATAAAGAAAATAAAGAAGTAAATAAATATCAGGGGATAATCACACAAATTGAACGAGTCCAAATGCAGTTAGCCTTAGCAGTTAGTTGGTGCCTGCCTTCCCGCTGCGGTAAAATATTTGTGTAAAGACCACGAATATTTTTTTACTTAGGGGACCATCTTATACAAATTAAACTACTTACAGGATTTTTCTACCCGCACAAATATTACATATAATACTGGCCGATTTTCCAATCCCAATAAAATTATCTGACAGTTAAATTCGTCAATAATAATAATCAAGGACAGAGCTAAAATTTATGTGACATAAAACGGCCCTACCTAGGGTGATGGCACCAGTAATGGACAAGGACCAATGATGGACACATATTCTTATTTTGAATAAGATAAGGGATATTCAATTATTTTGCAACCATCAATTTATTACCATATGATCTTTGAATTAAGGCTTAAGTGTCAATTTTTGGTGCCTGTCAGCTTAAAGTGTCCAACACTGGTACCATCACCCTAAGTATGTACATCTTTGTCAGGTTAGTACAGTCGTAAAGTTCAATTTGTGTAAGATTGTCCTGTGATAAAAGAAGAACCTTTTTATAAAGGTCAGTCTTTGCTGCCACAGCTTTGTCCCTCTACTCGTATTTGTGTATCAATTCCGCAACTCAGCCTCAAGCTTACTTAATATGCAGCACACGGAGGACATTCAGGCCGCCTGCGCATGCTATAGAATCGCATGCGCTCGCCATGAATACACGACACGTTACGAATAGGCAGTACCACTTTTATTTAGGTCTATTGACAAGTCAAAGAATTTAAGGTCTAAATGAAAGAAAAAACACTGGTTTTACCTGTCCGGACCCACCATACATAAACCAAGCATAAAAATTACGTTTTTTTTTTAATAGCCTATTTGGGTGTCCCACTGCTGGGCAAAGGCCTCTCCTCTTGATCTCCACGAGCCCCTATTCAGTGCTTCTTCCGGTTAAAAAAATAATTTATAAAATGAAAAAACCCGACTGCTTTAAAAAAAATCAACTGAAAAACTAAAAACAAGCCCTATATAATCTAAACAATATAACTTCAATGTTAGGAAAGGTATTGCAGGGGCGGAGACGAGCAAATAGTCCAAGTGGTGCTCTTTAAGTGAAAATATTTAAATTTGTAAAAAAATGAGTACAAAAGAATAAGGTAAATGTAAAAATGAAATTGTTAGATTTGGGCCCGTTGGCTAACGCATTTTAAATGACCATTAGTTTACACTAACTGAATGTGCGTACTAATTGGTCATTAAATTTGCTATATCAAGCACGGTTTCCGCCCCACAATGTTTGCATGCAGCCGTCGTTTGCGGAAGACTTTATTGCGCGCACTAACGCGAGCACGCCAATGACAAACAAACATAAATTACTAGTCGATTTGACACCCAAACTCATTGCACGCGCATGCGTTTCTCCAATAATTTCAGTTTGGACGCGGAAGCTTTTGTCGATGTGTATTACCAGGGCCATACCGGTTATAACAATCGACTGCAAAGGTTAAACTTTTCTTTACGTTCATTGCATAGTTGTCATTTATGCCGGCACTCTTTCACATACGGATACATCTCCATAAGTAAAGGTCATAGGTTCGATGTTCGGAGCCGGTTCGATGTCCATTAAAGGGAAAACTTGTAGTGATGTGAAGTACAAAATAGGTTTAATGGAAATTGTTGTTGGTCATTTCTTATAATTCCTTTATGATTGGTTTTGATATCGACGCTTCAATGAAGCAGATGCAACGAAAATATTTATAAAGTATTTTTCAAGTGGTTTTTTTGAAAAAGAAACCAAAAGAACACACAAATGAGTCCATTCTTGATATTTTTGTGTATTTGTAAAATCTGAATCTGAAATTCGTTTAACTATAAATAAGTGTAGGAACTTAGAATAGAAGAAGAAGAAGCAGAAAAATTTATTCACAACAATGAACACAGTGAGAAATTAAAAGAACATAAAGGTACACAGCAAAGTTGTCGCGAAACGGTCCCAACTCAGCTTGTGCTGGTTGTAAAGCCAACGCTGGTCTTCCATTGAGACCGCATACGGTTTTGGGGTTTCTATTTAGAGATTGTAAACGTGGCTCAGACCCCAGTTACCATCAGGTGGCGGCATGTCGTTAGCCTTCTCCTAGCATAAAGCAGCCGTGTTCCTCGTGGTTGCAGAGTGGGGGTGCCTGACGGAGCCGCTGCCGCTGAGCGGCGTGCTGGGCCGCGCGCGGCGCGAGTGGGCGGCGCGGCACGTGCTGGCGGCCGGCGCGCTGCTGGGCAAGAGCTGCTCCGCCGCGCTCAAGCTGGCCGGCCACCACCAGCCGCTGCAGACGCAGGTGGCTGTTGCACCCCAGCTCTTCCGGCGGGAGTGTCAGATTTTTTTCTATTCCGAGGATGAACCATGAAATACAGAGATGTCCACCGAAATTCGAAGTGATATATTATATCCGATTGCGGAATCGTTTAAGATACAATCTTTTGCCGCAATTCCATCTGCACGAACTGTTCTATTTTCTGGGATAAAAAGTACCCCTATATCCTTCGCCAGGATACGATCTATCTCTTTGCCCATTTTTTTGTGAAAAGGTGACAAACAAATACACAGAGTATGAAACGCATTTATAAGAATTATCACTAAAAGTCTACATTTCGCATGATTAATCGATACTGTTAGTATCTGTTAATGACTGACATCGCCATCTAGAGTTTCCTATGTAAACTGGATGGATTGAGTAGGTTCTTATTTATTTATGATGACCAACAGATGTCACTGTTGATATAAAATATTAGTAGGATAGTAGGGAGTCTATTAGGGAGTATGATTACTTGGTAGGGTTTTTCGCAACGGGGATCATCGGTTTTGTAGGTATGTGTTAAAGGTTGATAAATAAGCTTTCATGTTTCATCTTTTGGAAAACACGTAAGAGACCACGCTGCCAGTTTAGGTATTGATTCTCTGCATCTATCTTTAAGGTTAAAAAATGTACTTAGCTACAATACGTAACACCGCTAAATTACGTAGGATTTTTTTTCTAAAAGCATTTTGTCATGATTCCAGGGTTACCTGTTCGGCTGCCACCTAGCCCTGGCGTGGCAGGCGTTCCTGGACCTGGAGGCGTTCTCGGGCCCCGAGCCGGCGCGCTTCTCGCTGGTGGGCGCGCCGCTGGCCTTCACGCTGCAGGCGCGGCCGGCGCTGTACGCGCTCGTGGAGCCCGGCCGCCGCAGCGTCGCCGACGTCGACTACCACGCGGTCCGTGCCACCCCTGGGCCTGTCCTGTTCACGCCCACCCTATTCTAAATATACCTACTGTACGCAGTACGGTACAGTCAGGAGTTGGAAACTACTAGTCGTACAGAAAGATAACGTAGGTTAGACTGTCAGTCAGCTGTGAAAAGAATACAAGTAGTGAAGGTCTGCCTGTAGTGTAGTGTAGTGTAGTAGTGTGTAGTGCGTAGTGTGTGTGTGTGTGTGTGTGTGAGACAGAGAGAGAGAGAGCGCGTACGCGCGCGCATGTGTGGGTGTGTTGTGGATGTGTGAGTGTGTGTGTGTGTGTGCTGTGACTCCAGTCCATGCGGTCTGTAATATCGGTCTAGGCAGACTTCAGGCAAAGTGTAGGGATCACCAGGGGTAGGAGGTTCTAGTTTGGAGTCCAATTACAACATCATCATTGTTGTAAGTACAACATCATATTATGAACGAGATGTTGACCGCGATTACCTTTCTTTAATATGTCTATTGTTCTCTAATTGTTCTTTAGAGCTTCAGTAATTTGCTTCCTGTTTCAAAATAACCATATACACCACAGCGTGCCTACGATTGCCAATTTCCAAAAACATGTATCTAATGATCAATATTTCCTCCCAGCTGTACAAAGCGGTGGTCGACGGCGACGGCATCGAGAAGACCAAGCAGTTGCAGCGCGAGCACATCGCCACGGCCTGCGACGTGCTCGACAGCTTCCCCAACTGCGAGGCGCGCACGGCGCTCACCAACATCATCGTTGCCATGCACCACGACCACCTGTAACATTGTATGATCACCTGTTACATTGTATGACCACCTGTTACATTGTATGACCACCTGTTACATTGTATGACCATCTATAACATTGTATGACTACCTGTTACATTGTATGACCACCTGTAACATTATATGACCACCTGCAACATTGTATGACCACCTGTAACATTGTATGACGCCCTGTTGCATGGTATGACCACTTGTTACATTGTATGACCACCTGTAACATTATATGACCATCTGTAACATTGTATGATCACCTGTTACATTGTATGACCACATGTAACATTGTATGACCACTTGTTACAATATATGACCACCTGTAACATTATATGACCATCTGTAACATTGTATGACCACCTGTTACATTGTATGACCACCTGTTACATTGCACGACCACTTGTAATATTAACCACCTGTAACAGCTACTGCTGCTTGCATGTTCGCGATTGTCGTTCAGTGCGTCTCTACCGTAGACGAAAGGGATAAATATCCAAACGACAAACAAGTCGCGGGCAAGTTGTACACATAGTTGGAATCGTAGGTTTCTGTTAAAGTAACTGGCATTACCTTGGCCTCTCGCTTATGTGGCTCACCCAACAGCATCACGCTGTACACCGCGTCAGAATGCCATTCACACCGAAACCTGCATTTTCCTAGTAATCCCGATCTTTGAAAGTCTTTTTTTCGCTCAGCGCTGTTTTTCGCAGCATTCAGCACTTGGCCCACCGCCGGCGAGGAAGCGGTTAGCTATCCTATCGACAATTTTCTCGCTCAAGAAACGAACAAAAGATATTGATCCCGTGGTGATCGCTGGCTGTTCACACTGGCCGGCGAGAACTCTCCCTCCTTGCTGGCTGTTCACACTGGCCGGCGAGAACTCCCTATTCGCTGGCTGTTCACGCTGGCCGGCGAGAACTCCCTATTCGCTGGCTGTTCACACTGGCCGGCGAGAACTCCCTATTCGCTGGCTGTTCACACTGGCCGGCGAGAACTCTCCCTCCTTGCTGGCTGTTCACACTGGCCGGCGAGAACTCCCTATTCGCTGGCTGTTCACGCTGGCCGGCGAGAACTCCCTATTCGCTGGCTGTTCACGCTGGCCGGCGAGAACTCCCTATTCGCTGGCTGTTCACGCTGGCCGGCGAGAACTCCCTATTCGCTGGCTGTTCACACTGGCCGACGAGAACTCCCTATTCGCTGGCTGTTCACACTGGCCGGCGAGAACTCCCTATTCGCTGGCTGTTCACACTGGCCGGCGAGAACTCCCTATTCGCTGGCTGTTCACACTGGCCGGTGAGAACTCCCTATTCGCTGGCTGTTCACACTGGCCGACGAGAACTCCCTATTCGCTGGCTGTTCACACTGGCCGACGAGAACTCCCTATTCGCTGGCTGTTCACACTGGCCGACGAGAACTCCCTATTCGCTGGCTGTTCACACTGGCCGGCGAGAACTCCCTATTCGCTGGCTGTTCACGCTGGCCGGCGAGAACTCCCTATTCGCTGGCTGTTCACACTGGCCGACGAGAACTCCCTATTCGCTGGCTGTTCACACTGGCCGACGAGAACTCCCTATTCGCTGGCTGTTCACACTGGCCGGCGAGAACTCCCTATTCGCTGGCTGTTCACGCTGGCCGGCGAGAACTCCCTATTCGCTGGCTGTTCACACTGGCCGACGAGAACTCCCTATTCGCTGGCTGTTCACACTGGCCGACGAGAACTCCCTATTCGCTGGCTGTTCACACTGGCCGGCGAGAACTCCCTATTCGCTGGCTGTTCACACTGGCCGGCGAGAACTCCCTATTCGCTGGCTGTTCACGCTGGCCGGCGAGAACTCCCTATTCGCTGGCTGTTCACACTGGCCGACGAGAACTCCCTATTCGCTGGCTGTTCACACTGGCCGACGAGAACTCCCTATTCGCTGGCTGTTCACACTGGCCGACGAGAACTCCCTATTCGCTGGCTGTTCACACTGGCCGGCGAGAACTCCCTATTCGCTGGCTGTTCACGCTGGCCGGCGAGAACTCCCTATTCGCTGGCTGTTCACACTGGCCGACGAGAACTCCCTATTCGCTGGCTACTCACACTGGCCGGTGAGAACTCTCCCTACTTGCTGGCTGTTCACACTGCTGGCGAGAACTCTCTCTCCACTAATTACACACTGGCTTCTCGCTGCTCGCCAACTCTTATCTAGTTTCTAGCTCTACTCTTCTCGCTCATCCTCGGCGGTGGGACAAGTGCCTTCTAGTGGCTTCTTACATAAGAAAGGCCGAACTGCGCTCCAGGAATTGCCGACGTGGGAAGGACTGTCGACATGTCTGTCGAAAGCATCCGGATCGATGGACCTGGGTGGACCAATACTACAGACTGAGTTCCAAGTGAAGGCAGCCGGGGTAGACTAAAATGATGATGGCGGGGCAATTTAGATAAATACAATCCAGCCAGGCTGGCAAGGATTGGCAAAATATAGAGATTAGTGGAGAAGTGAGAGAGCCTTTGCCCAGCAGCGGGACGTTAAATTGACTACCTATTTTGATGTAGGTAGAAAGATTCGTAGTAGTTGATAGAATAATCAAACAGATTTTAATTCATGAAACCAAAATGTTATTACTCTTGGCTAATTGACATAATAAGCATAAATACTTATGTACATCCTTGCTTTACTTGAATATTGTGAAACATATAAATAAATTTAGCCATTTAACTTTGAAAAAAACCAAGGAGAGGGGCGAACTTTAACTGGCAGATAAGTTTACTTCTCGATTCTGAAACAGGCCCTTATAGTGTGTCAGGGTAGTCTACTTTAGATTTCCGAAACGTTGAATTATTTTATTTTACTCAATACATATACAATTATAATTGTAGTTACGTAGGTATAAGTTAGTTAGTGTAAGAAAAAAAAGAAAATTGTTACCAAAAAAGTAATCTGCAATTATAAGTTACCTGTAAGTCAACAGCAATGCCTTGGATATTGTGGACAAAGTGATCAATTAGCCATTGTTGTAATATGAAGGCACATTGATAGGGTTAACTAAGTATTTACCGCGTCGACCTTTTTGTGATAGAAAACATTGTTTGGAACAAGGGCCTGTATTCCTTTTTGGTTTAGCCTATTGTTTCTACCTATTACTTAATAATAATAAGTCTATATGTAGTAGGTATCAGATCTGTATCTTATGTTCTGTTATTTTATACACCAAATAAACGATATTCTTCTATAACGTAATTTAAATGCAATTTTCTGTGTCGATCGGTCGATTCCGTAAAATTATCATCTGTCGTTTAATCGTCGTATAATATTGTAAAGCGATGTGCATGTTTGTAACTTTGTATTTTTATATGAAATAATAAATGAAAATAATTATATTGCCAAATTATTTTTTATAATAATAATATGTAGCGTGTCAACCTTTAGGGATCAATAACTGAAAGTAACCTCGAATCGTATCGAACTATTTTGAGCCACTTTGAGCCACTTCGAGCGAAGATATGGAAAATTTATAAGGCGGTTGCGTAGTGTCCGTCGTTTCAACTCTAGCGGCCGCCATTTTGTATTCGACGACATGTGCTCAAATAAAGAAAAGGAAGACTTAGTATTCGCATCTTATTAGAGACATCATCATCATTTCAGACGAAAGACGTTCACTGCTGGACATAGGTAGGCCTCCCCCAAGGTTTGCCACAATTACGCAGCCAGCACGAGCGGAGCCGCTGTGCGCTTCGTCGTTCTTAATGTTCGAGGCTCGTAAGTCGGTCCATCTACACGAGTTCTTGCTCCTCTTGTACTCGGCTCGTCTACACGGAGAAAAAAATATTTTACAATATTACCAGATTGTATACTACACACAATTTGTTTCCTATTATTACGATACTAGGTAAATGGTAATAGGTACTAGAAATTATGTTGCAGGGCTATGTTAGAGGGCTTTTCTCTTAATTGTACCTACCTAAGTACTGCTTGACTCGGGTCTTCCTCTTCTTTTCTTCTAATATGAATAGATGCGACTACTAAAGTCACAGCATTAGCTGCTGTTTGTGGTTTAGAAAATATAGGTGCCATGATACTTCCAACTCTCTCCGCGTTCACGTTCCGACTGTTTAAGGGGCCGATTTTCAGTGCAGTGTAATAATCAACGCCCTTGCAAGGAGTCACGCCCCCCCTAAATACCGAGCCCTAAGTAACGCGTAGTGTTCTGCCCTGCTAATTTAAAATGCAGTATTTTACACAAACCTATTATTACAATAATTGCAACTTCATTACTGGGGAATAAGATTGCAATTTCTACAGCAGTTTTGTGTAAAATACTGCCTTTTACCTTAGCAGGGCAGTGTTATAGGCCTGTTCTTTCTATCCGTCCGCTCCGGCCGGCCTGCCGCATAAGCCAATATTTCCAATATGGCGCTTGCCGCCCGAGGGATTAGAAGGGCTGTTACAACGTAGAGCCTGGCAAAATAGAGTTTGACGGGGTGACATGGGTGAAACTACATTTTTTTCATGTAGCAACCACCACATTACTAAGCATCAGATTAATCTTACGCCGCATCCACATGCGCCATTGAAAAATGAAGAAGCAGCAATCTTCTATAAAAGGGTCGTCCCCTTGCAGACACTCATTTCATCGAATGTGTCGTTTCACCGAATTTCATTTCATAGAAAGATTCTGCTGAAACCTTTTTGTTTTTAGGTTATCTTAAAGCATGGGTCACGTAGGTTAGGTTAGGTTAGACCTGTGACCATCAAAAAATTATAACTCCTGCACGTGGAAATGCCTGTCGATGAAATAAAAATTCGGCGAAGTAAAACATTCTATGAAATGAGTGTTGGTGCTTCAAGGGTAAACCCTTTTATTCTTTATGTTAAAGAAAGAGACGCCAAAACCTTTGCCGAAGCCCACATTGTCCACATTGCATTGTGAAAGCGATAAGGTAAGTTGACAATTTTTTTGCAATAAATATTAGCAGAATAAAACTAGGTATTTCTTTTTTAAATTATTGTATTAATAAATAATGGTAGGTCTATTTACATGACACATTCTTTTGTTTTGGCAGAAGACAATAAAAATATTGTTACACAATAGGTTTGTCGTAACTTAACTACCGCACGTACGTAAACCTAAATTGTAAAAACCACTTAGTAATCCACATCCCAACGACTACGCGTGGCGAAATAAAACAACAAAACATGCTTTTTGGTTACAACATTTTGACAATACTGGTCGATTTTGGTTGAGTTGAATTCCCCACGAATACTGTATCCCATGCACACGGAAGAAGCGTCGCAAGCGACTCCAAACACTCGAGTTAATGGGTATATCACAGGTTTCTAGTGTGACCTAATGATACGATTCTTACAAAAGACCGATGATACATGATTTCTTTACATAACACTACAAATTTCATTTTTACAATTTTGGTGTCAAAATTTTGCCTGTGCAAAATGTGTATAAAATTATAAAGATTCAGGTTTTGGCGGGTAAGGTTGCCGCGTGACGACCAATCGGCGCAAATTGACTTGAGGATAATTTGCAGCTTGCGCTTGTTGTCCGCGACGCGGCGCCGCCCGGGCAGAGGGTAGTGACACGTAGCTATGATTATAAATATTGCGATCGCTTGATATGTGCAGTCATTGACGCGGACTATGCGCACACGCACGTTGGCAACTGGCTGGCAAGACTCGAGTTCACCACGCCTACACAATTAATATCAGAATACAATGTTAGGCAATTATTGGTAAGTTTCGAAACATTAAGCATTTCCATAAGATCGACGACAATTCGCACCATTCGTTATTTTAATTCACTCCTACCTTACAATGTAACATAGACTCCGGTGTCTATTATTGCTTATTTTTATAAGTTCTGTTCCTCAAAACTTTTAACCTATAAATAATTTCACGTTCGTCCAATAAATTTACCATTCAATAAATACGTACAAGTAAAAAATATAAACTATATCAATAGTTTAATCTTTAAAACAAACTTTTTCTTACCCTAATTATATATTAATAACTATTAATCAGTATGTTTTCATTCATTTTCAATAATATGCCTACTTTATAATCTTTCCAAGCGCCTGAGAATTGTTTTTTCTGCAAATATTCTATCTTATATAAATGTATGTAATTTATTACTCATCTTTATTGTATGTACCTAATTTATAAAATTTTATCGTCTACTTTAGATGATTAAGTGAGTAGACGCGTCGCGAGCGGCGCGCAGGCACTAGTGAGGAGGAAAGAAGGCTTGAACATGCGGCGGGCAACTGCACCCACTGCTGTGATGGACTGACGTAAAGGAAATATATTAAAGTCTACAGTAACACTAAACCGTTACAAAGGAAATGATCTGACAATGGTTCACGTAATACAATATAAATAAGTTAAATATTCTAAAAAGTTAAAAATACACACATCCTAACCTAATAGAAAAGCACTCATATCTTTGTGGTAGCGTGTCGCGGTTCACCGTCGATCGGTAATAAATAAGCCTAAACGAATCAGTGATACGGAGGAATGGTAATTAAAATACGATTAAAACAACTTAATACACGAACAAAGGTACAAAAATATCAATGGTTGCGCTGAGCGGCGCGGGCGCGGCTCGCGAGACGTTTTGTACTTCTGCGTGTTACGGTTAGTAGCTGAGATCATTGCCGCCGGCGCCCTGGCCCGACACGAGCAGAACTACGCTAACGTACTAGTATACTATGCAGAATGTAAAACAATAAAAACTACAAAAGGTCAATATCGGTAAACTAAAATAAGACAAGAATATACAAAAAAACAAATCTACACTACGGTCATCGACGATACACGATTCGATACTAACATAGTAACGTAAGACTAGCTGAAATGCGATAAACACTATTAAAAAATATAACTTAAAATTACATCTTTGATAGAAAACTCACTCGGGTCACGTTCAATGCGGAGTAGCGTCGGACCGTCCGACGAATCTTACAAGTAAATTTTATAAATCGAGGAACTACAAAAATCGGAAAGCGCGACTGATTATCGTTCAGTTTCTAGGAGCGGAAGGCGAGTTAGAGGTCGGGCGGGGCGGGGCGGGCGCGCCGCGCGGGCCGTCAGGTGGCCGACTCCTGGTAGGGGCCCGTGACCGTGCACGGCGTCATGGGGAACAGCGTCGTCCACGACATGGTGGTGTGCGTGTCCGTGCGCAGCATGAGCTGGCCGCTCTTCCGCGCCGCGCTGGTCGCCTCCACGAGCGCCGCCAGCGAGCTGAACCCGCCCGGGAGCGCGCTCTCGCTCTTCCACTTGTCCGGCGGCTTGTGGTCGGGCCCCGGCGGCGCCGGCGACGGGCCTGCGAGCGCCGCGCCGCCGCCCGGGCTCAGCCCCAGCTTCTTCAGTCTCATCTTCTCCTCCCACTCCTCGAGCCCGTGCTTCGGCCGGTTGAGGTTCCGGTGCTGGTAGAACACCAGCGAGATGCGCGTGGGGTTCATCCGGTTGGGTGTCTTGACCGACGTCGTGGAGTGCATCTCGTGCTTGGCGCACTCGAAGAGCACGCTGCCGTGGCCGAGCGCGATGGCCACGCCGCCCATCTGCGCGTCGCGGAAGCACTCCAGGTTGTCCGTGACTTCGGTGACCTCGCCCAGCGGCTCGGCCTTCGGCGGTTCGGCCGGGAACGGGATCGAGAACGGCGGGGGGTACAGACACCAGTTCGGCGAAGACTGGCACCAGTTCGGGCTAGGATTTTGGTAAAAATTTGGCGCAAAATTAGGATTGTATTGGTACCCGTACGAGTTGTAGCAGTGTGAGTTTCTGAGCAGCTCCTCCCGCTTGTATTTCTCGGCGTTATAGTACGCCAGGCTGTTGTACTCGTTGTACGAGTTCTCGTAGGGGTTGAAGGCCCCGTACGGATTCGGCGGGAAGGCATATGCGTTAGCGACTTGTGGGTAGTTGCCGTAGCCCTGGATCGGAGCTTGATTCCCGTAGTTTTGGTTGACGGCTTGAAAGTTGTTTCCGGTGAATTCTGCCGGTTTGTTGGGCGCGGCCGCAGTTTGGTTGACCTCTTCGTGGTCGATCGTGTAGTTGGCCTGCGCGGCGGGCGGCGCGGCGCCCGCTAACCTACTGTCGTAAGGACTTCGGTGCTCGTAGCCCTGCACTAGCGCGGGCCTCTCTGAAGGCGGATACGGTTTCAGGAACGTGCTGTTTTCCATCCCCTCCGGCGGGTTGGTGTGCAGCGAGCGAGACGGCGGCCGCGCCTTCGGCACTCGGAACAATGAGTTCTCATTCTCTGGCGTCGTAGGTTCTTTCCCTTTGGTGGGATCCCAAGTTTTAGATTCTGGCGATTTCCACACGCTCTTACGCGTGTCTAAGGAAGTATTTAATTCTGTGTTATTGTTTGGCGATTTTAAATCTGGAACTTGTGACGGGGCCGGCGAGGCCGGGGTGCTCTGCGACTTTTGCGAGATCTCGGTCAGTCTCGGCGAGCTCGGCATGTCAAAGTCTGGAAGTTTCTGTGCGAGATCCGCGATAAGAGAGTTCTTTTCAAGCGAGTTCGTCTCCGTGGGGTTCTTTTGTGACATCGGATCGGAGTTTGTCTCGCTTCTGTTGGAATCCGGACTATAATTATTCGGGGGGACGTTGAGATGCGCCGTGGTGGAGTCGGGGTCTTCTTTGACCGCGTTACTAAACATTTCGGCGTTGGCGAAGTCCGGCCACTGGTTCTGGGGCGCGTTCATTTGAGTGTTCGGGGGCTCGGCGAAGGGGTCTCTTTTTTGCAGACCGGAAGCAAAACTCGGAAGCTGGTTGGGATCGGGGTTCGGGCAGTTTTCGACCAGCGGGGCGTCGGCGACGCGGGCGGGGTACAGCGCGCCCTGGTGGTGCAGGTTGTAGCTCTGCTCGTACGAGTTGTAGGGCGAGTCAAGCACGGTGCTGGAGATCTGGTTGCTCTGTAGCTGCGCGTCCGTGAAGTTGTCGATCATGGACGCCATGTCGAGCAGCGCCGGATTGCTGAGGTTGGGGTTCATCAGGCCCGCGGAGCCGTGCATGGGGTTGAAGGCGGAGGGGAAGCTGTTGGTGAAGGCGGGTGGGTTGGGCTGGGCGGGCGCGGGGCCCAGCGCCGGCGTGAGCGAGGGCGTCAGCGCGCGCGGCGAGGCGCTGCTCTGGCTGCGCGGACTGGGATTGTTCCTCGGGTCGGGCTGAGGTGTCCGCGGCGCGGGTGGCGGCTTCTTCTGGCTGTTAGGGCTCTGCTGGCTCCCGTTGGAGGAGTTCTCCGAGGTGTCTTCATCTTTCCGTTTCTTCCCGTGGCGTCGACAGGGTTGTAGGGGGACCGAGCGCACGCGAACTTCCATTGTGTACCTGAAATGTTGAAACGTTCTGATTTGAGCCAAATAGATACTAAAAAATATTCTTTGACTGTTTCTCTACAATCATCAATACATCGATACCAATTTAGCATATTCAAGCACGGTGCGTCTACGTTAAGTACGCGTTCCAACTCTATCATCAGATCGATTCTTAGACACCATTATATATTATTGCATTGCCACCGGGTTGACATGTATACCAAATTTCAGCCCTTTCCAATTACGTTTTAGTGACTTGAAATATTTTAACTAAATTAAACAAACATGGCACTGACAAACAAACAAACTTTTTTTAATATGTGTACCAGCTTTAATAGTTTTATCCCCATAAACCATAATCAAAACCAAAAACACTGAAAATATAATCAATATACATCACCACTCACTTGTCCAGGACCTCCAGCGCGCCGCTCTTGATCTTCTCGTCCTGTCCCTCCTTGGAGCCGAACTCGTCGGTGGTGTCGAGGACGTAGAGCGGCAGCACGTGCAGCTGCTCGTCGGGCGGGCGCGCCAGCGCGCGGTGCCGCGCCAGCGTCACCACGGCCGTGCAGCCGTTGTTCATATTGTGGAGGTCTCGATGTGCATGCGCGCAGAAATCTATGCATGCCGTCACGCCTGGGGAATTAACGGTTTTATGAACATAAGCATCAATCACGTCTGATAGAGTACTAGTAGTTCAGAAGCAGTATCAAAAAGATACAATACTTACCAGAAAACGGTCTTCCAGGCTTAAACCCCAGCCTACAATCCGACGCTTCTTTTTCAAACTGGCACTGGTTCTCAAAACTTTTAGGGGCCAGGTTCATATACAACGGACTGAGGAGAGTTGCCAGCACGTGCATGCGTTCTTCTATCTCTGACTCCTCGGTCTTCACGGAGAGCCGGAACTTGCGCACAGTTTTGGAGCGCGCGTACTTGCAGCCGTTGTAGTACATCGACCAGGAACAGCCGAAGGAGTATGACGCACCACAAGCCTCCGGGTCCAGTCCTGGAATAACGAGTCCATTTGACGTCATGACAAAACGTAACCCTTAAAAAGGGAAAAGCGTTTAAGAGAGGAGGTTCATAAGCAAATTAGCAGTGCAGGATTGTCTAACTGCTAAGCACAACTCAATCTCAATAATTATACTCGTACGAGTATGTGTGTGTGATTGACTTCAAAAACGAACTTGAAAAATACGGTAAAAAAGGATGCTTTGTAACTGTGGAAATATCGCGGACTTAAAACAATACCAGAAGGTAATTGCAAACAACATCTTGTAGCAAATATGCGACTGACATCCAAAAATATCAAAAAGAGGGGGTAGGAAGGTCTTTCTGTCTCCTATGAGTTAATTTAATCTGGATGGTTCTAAGCTAGGTTTGATGGAACTCGGTCGGCTTTTTAACAGTTATCAGCTCTGAAAGTAAAGTTATATTCAAATATGACTCACGAGTTTCAATTTAAAAAGCATACCTTGGCAAGCACACGTCCTATTCTCGTTGGTAGCGCACCGTCGCGTGGTGGGCAGTCCGTAGCGGTTGAGCTTGTGTGCCAGCAGGGTGTAGTCCAGATCGGCCTCGGACTGCGGGATCCCCTCCCAGGCCACCAGGCACACGACGATCCAGGCCGTGGCACAGGCGTGCCCCGCCCGGCTCTTCACCACCACCAGAACCTTCTCCGTGTAGCTGGAGCGCCGGATTATCTGGAAATTACTTGGTAATTATTATTCGTAATTTATGCAAACGGAACTTAAATGTTCATAAAATGGCCACGGAATTTGGCGGGATAAAAAAATGACACATGATTGTCTGTGAATATGGCGAAAAACGGCGTTTTATTGGTAATATTATTTAGGGTACTACTTAATGAAGACTTGCAACTACTGAACTTCTGGGGCCCATTTTACGAAAGCTTGCAACTTGCAACTTGCAACAACAAGCGGAAATCTCTTTCCAACAATATGCACTAAAAAGAGACTTTCACTTGTAAAACAAGTTACAAGCTTTCGTGAAATGGGTTCCTGGTAATTTAGACCATAAAACAAAGTCTCACAATTTTTCTTAGAAAATAGGGTGACTACCACACTGCCGTCCAAATAAAAAAGGCAGTATGTACATATGGAATTCCATACTATCTAAACTGTCATGGTCTTCTGGTAGGCAGCATAGGTGTTATTTTTATTATTAACCAGCCAACATCAGTATTAGGTACTCAAGACTTTACTGTTAAAAACAGTTATGTACTAAGTTGACTAGTTATAGTTGGGATCCATACACTCACCCACTTGGCCATGGGGCAGCCCTGGGCCGACTTCCCTTCCTTCCCGGTGTAGCACACCTTCTCGATGCGCAGTTCTTTGCCTGACAGCCCAGTACGCGCCTCTAGGTCCTTGCGGAGCTCTGCTAGGGACGACGCTGCCCCTAAAATAATAAAAAAAACTTTTGAGTTGTAAACATTTTGAAAGTGGAAATTGTTTTCCGAATTCATTAACAAACGCTAAACGATAAAACTCTTCCTTAAACAGAATGATCGAAGCATCATTCTTATGATGGTTTCCCGAAAGTTTATATTTTCTACTAGTTGATAAAAATCATGGATTAAAAAAAAATCTTGAAGGTCTAAGCGATTGGTAAAGTTATTTCAATGCTTAGCAGATTAGCAATAAGATAGTTACTAACCTAAATGTGTGTAATAGCTCCCCGGCTCCGGAGGATTTTTGTCAGCGGGGAAGCAGTTGCAGTCCGGCACTTCGGTCCTCGAGTTGGTTCGTAAGCGCTCCAGGTTCTCCAAGTACTCCTTAGAATAGTTAAACTGATTCTCCTTCATTTTTGGTATTTCAGGAACTGGCGTCGTCGGTTTCTTTGGGTCTTTCTCCTCCGGCTCGTCTTCGAGAATCTCGTCTTTGGTCTGAAGACCGGGACAAGCGCCATCCCTTAGATGTTCTGGCGGCGGTTTTTTAGTAGACCCTTGGCGACAACAGGCATAGCCGATCTCATTCCTAATTGACATCGGTCCACCATCTCCAGGAAACATGTAAGGCTCTTGACTCCTTGGGATATTATAACTAACATTCTTATAAATCTTGTGCCCTGGAGGAGAATGCTCAGACTTTATCTGCTCTATATAAAAAGGCGGTTTAGGTTCCAAAGCTCTTTCGGAGTTCACCCTTTTCTCTAAATCCTTATCAAGTTTTTGTTGTTCATTGTAATTCCGATGGTACTTTTGAAATCCCATGTTCTCTTGAAACCGATTGGAATACACTTCAGCTTCTTGTTGTCGCTCGTACGGGTAATTCTGAAAATTCTGGTAATTTTGCGCATTTTGACTAAAATTTTCCTGTTTTATTGTAGAAATAGGTGGCAGCACTGTGCTCTGCGACCTTGCGATACCGTTTGGGTATTCTCTGTAAGAATTATCACTTTGTTTGGAATATGCTGGGCTTATGTTTTGCATCAGTCTCTGGTTTTTCATTGGTCTGTCGTCTTTGGGATATTGATAGGTGTCCGGGGTTTCTAGTTTTGGTATTAATGGCGCTGTTGGGTGCCTGAACTTGGGGTCGAACGTTTCTCTAGCATCGTAGTTCCTCGTTTGTGCGTTGGTGTCGCGCCCTGGCGCGCAGGTCTGCTGATTCGTCTCGGATACCGGTCCGATAAGCATCTTAGATTGGAAATCTTTACTGTCCGCTTGATTGTAACCTAAACTATCACTACCATACATTTCTGTATATTTTTGCGCTTCATACGGTACAGCCGGGTAGCTATACTGTCCTCTCACGTCCGCGTAGGACGGCAGCTTCTGCGTGGTCTTCGCTGCACTCTTCGCGTGTTTATCGTAACCTCTCGGCATTTCCGTGCCCCCCTCCCATACGTGGTGGCCACCACCTCCGAACTCGCCCGCGCTATAAGCGTGGGCGGTCTGTGAATAATTACCAGCGGCATGGTATTGCTCGCCTAAGCGGTAATTATCTCGGAGATGGTGGCTATACGATAAAAAATGACCGGTGGTATTCCTGTCATCGCCGGCGGAGATAGATGCGCCCTTTCGATCGTCACGTGGGGGGCCTTCCCCGGGGTCACCTTTGTCAGGCGGTGTGCCCGAGCCGTCGCGTGCGTGGCTCTGCTTGTTGAGGATCATGGTCTTGAGCCGCGAGTTGAGGTTAACGCGCTCGGCCTGCGAGAACAGCTGCTGCTCCGCCTCGTGCTGGCCCTGCATCTGTTGCTGATTTTGTAGCTGTTGATTTTGCATTTGCTGCTGTTGGTTCTGTATTTGCTGCTGCTGATTTTGCATCTGTTGACTTTGCATCTGCTGGTTTTGAAGTTGCTGCTGTTGTTGTTGCTGTTGTTGTTGTTGTTGTTGTTGCTGTTGTTGTTGCTGTTGTTGTTGCTGTTGTTGTTGCTGTTGTTGTTGCTGCTGCTGCTGTTGGTTCTGCATCTGTTGGTTGATTCTTTGGTTGTGCTGCCACTGGCGCTGTTGCCAGTCCTGACTCTGGCTGTTCTCCCTGTACTGTCCGCCGCCATAGTTGCCCGGATACCCGTTACAATCGAGTGAAGCTCGCGGACCGTTGCTCCCCTGCAGGTACCCAGGCTCGGCGTTTCCCGAATGCTGTCCATTGGGCGTGTTTTCTTGCCTTTCCGTGTCGTTGCTAGATTCTCCGGTGCCGTTCTCGCCGTTGTACTCTTCGGTGTGGTCGGAGTACTCGGTGCGCTCGTAGGTCGGCTGGACGGTCTGGTAGGAGGCGGCGGAGGCGGGCCGGGATTCGCTGCCGCTGGTGACTCCAGGCGTGGAGGCTTGCTGCGCGTACTGCTGCTGGTACTCGGGGTAATGCGGCGCGCGGGGGGACGGCACGGGCGTGTAGGCGCGGTTGGACGGCGGCCGCTGCGCCGGCACCGCCTGTACTCCCGCCTGGTAATACGTGTTGTTAGCCACATCGAAGGTCGCGGCGACGTTCTGGACAGTGTAGGTGGTGTTGGCCTGATAGTGCGGCGACGTGGCATACGCTGTATGGTTGCCCTGGTAGTCCAGCGTCGTCTGCCCCGTCTGTGTCGGAAGTTGCTGGATGAACTGGTTCTGCCAACCTGGAGTCGTAAACACAACATTCACTGTAGAATCAAATGAGATATTGTTCACTTGAATACATAGAAATAAGGCAAACTAAATTGTCGATTGGTGTATTGATTTTGATGTTAACCTTATCTTGACCCGCTGGTAATCGGTCGTCACTCCCTGATTGGTTAAATAGGTATCCTAAAGTACTTCTAGTATTATTGACTGGTACGTACTTTACACCGTTGACATTTAGTTTGCCAATGAAATGTAGTATACAATTACCTTGTGAGGGGTCGGTCTGCCAAGTCGTCGGGAACCTGTTGGGGTCACCGGCGTAAAACGGCATCGGGGCCTGCAACAACACAAACAATGCTCAAGGACTATTGCGAAAAACACGCATTTCGAAATGTTCGTGAGGCGTCACGGTCTTAAATCATTATTGAAAGAAGGGACTCCGCACCAAAATGTTTCCATAACACGTAATGCCCAGAACACTGAATCGGGTCATGTTTTAACAGAAATTAGGAAACCTTGGCTTTGAATGCGGTTAAGATCTTGAGGTAACGCTTTGTTGGTAATGAGTCAGTTAGTTTTGTTTATTTTAGGTTGTTTCGTAAGTCTAACCGTGTTTTATTGACATGTTCTACTTATTTTTATACTGCTTTTCGAGATCTTATACGAAAACAATTCCAATTCGAAACGAAAAATGTTACTTAATATAGAATCAGGCAAAATATTCACAAGAACCACATAACCATACCTTCCAGATGATCACACTAATATCAAAGTACTGGTTCGTGTCGCAAAAATGTTTGATTCAAGTAACTAGTGGATGTTTACAGTCATTAGCATGAAAATGTACTGAATTTAGTCATCTACTCTTGACCTACAGTGAGTTAGAGATCTCTCCACACGACACAATAGTAAGGCGGTCGAGGCCGCCCGGGGACCTCGCATATTGTTCACGTGTGTTGTGTGAACACGCGTTTAGGAGTTACGTTATGCAATTAGAGTAAACGCATGTTTGTCTATTGTTTATTAAATGCCCGTTCCATTTTATTTGCTAATATAATGCTTGCTGACCCAATGTTTTCTCATATCCCGATATTACATAATTTATTTTCTATATAAGTATTGTGATGCATTCGAAATGAAAACCTCCAAATGATACAATGCGTTCCCGAGAGGTTTTAGTATGTTTGAACACTTGACTAATGTGTGTATTGTCACGGACCCAAGCTGTACAAATATAGATATTTCTGGGCAAGGATATATCCTTGAAGCCAGACAATAATATCAAAACTTGCTACATAGCAGGAGAATCTTGCACTCTTTAAGGGAGTTTTTCGCCCTAGAGAAAAATCTAGAGACATTTTTAACAAGATCTATCCGCCATCTTAATTAATTGAAGACGTAATTGTTCGCTTCTAGTTTCTACTTTTATACTTGTTTACGTAAAACTTCAGTTAACAAGACCTACTTAGTTTAAGAAAAAAGAAAGCCAACCGAAGCACAATTAAACAGTACTTTAAGAGACTTTTGCATAATGTAATTTATTCCAGAAGTAACAAAAATATTCGTAAATATTCTTACAAAACTCCTTCATATTCATATTCATAAGATTTACGATTTCTTGTAAAATTAAAGTTTATTATTTTGTATGATTGTTCTTTCTTCTTTTTTTAGTAAGATACAATAATGAGGAGTAAAAAACGGTGCTCTATGGTTTTCACAAAAGTCAGGTATGAAATTAATTTAAATAAAACGGGCAACAATATTAAATTACTAAACTTGAACGCAGCATCGCCCGACACGTGCCAGAACAAATTACTCGAGTAAGTATTTTATTTCTACTCAACCTCGTGTTTGAAGTTTGAAATATTTTAAATTAAGAACACGTCGCATGTGTTCATTTTATTTAGAAATCGAATAAATTATTTGAAACTCGTGTTCGCTAAAAATCTTATAACAGACTTTGAACTTCATTAGAGGTCACCAAGTGTCGCTTTTCCGACTTTACTCATAAGCAAATTTTGTAAAGTAAATTATTCGAAATGCTGGCTGTAATTAAATGTAAAGTTGGTAACGAACGAGGTTGGATAACAATGGCTTGTGTGTAATGAGGAATCGTCAGGAATGTTCTACTAACTGGTTTTATTCAAGCGAGACGCCCCAATAAAATAGATAGTGCTTTTTTAACTGCATTCTTTTTATGTGCTCGACAGATTTTCATGGGCACTTTTTGCGGTAGGTAGTCTAACTAAAGGGTAAAAGCCAAATAATTTACAATAGGTTAACCTCATCATTAAGTAACGTTTGGGTTGGTGTTGGCCACGTCGTCATTATTGGTAACCGTGAAATTAATTATAAAATACTTTATAAAATCTCAACGTCACTGTAATTCCTACTTTTCCATTTCATCGCACTTGGCTAAAACGCATTTACATTGATCATTTTACCCGTTTGGGATTGGGAGCTACGAACACATAGAAACACAGACAGACCGACCCATCTATCTATAACCCTCCTTGCTTTTTGGTTCGAGATTATCCTCTATAATGTACTCCTATATATGTAGTAACAAATGATAGTGTAGGACAGAGACAAAAATATTTTTCCTCCACATTTATTTCACACCAACGGAATAATGAATGAATGATTAGAGTTTGCTTTTATCCCCAACCAATATTGTTTCGACATTCCGTAGTTCGTGAACAAATATTATTTTGGTACCTACAGTCAGCGAAAAAAGGGAAACAAAAAAGTTTACGTGCGGTGTCGGGCTTCGCTTGTAAATAAAAAAGCCGGTCAAGTGCGAGTCGGACTCGCGCACCGAGGGTTTCGCACTAACTTGTAGGTGTAAACAGTTCGTAAATCACGGGAACCGAATCTCGAAGATTTTCCCCCTTTTTTCGAGTTTTCCCTTGGAGCTATTAAAAAATTAAACTTCTAAGCTAACGCAATCAAAAGATACGGCCGTTTATTCTGCATATTTAAGGGATCTTGTGCTTTAAGAAATTGCTCCTGGCTAAATTTCATGATTCTAAGTCAATGGAAAGTAGGTACCCTATAGGTTTTGATTCCCTTGAGATTCGCGGATTGGTTTATGCGGCATAAACGACCGTATCTTTTGATTACGTTGACTTAGATGTTTGGTTTTTTATTGATCCAAGGGATTGCAGACCTAAGTATTTGATATTAATTTTAACTTGACACCGTCACGCGTTCCTGAGAAAAAGGGTCTTGACAGACACACAGACGGACAACAATGTGATCCCATAAGGGATCCGTTTTTTTTTATTTGCGGTACCTACGGAACCCTATAAAACAGTTTAACTACACAAAGTACACTAGGGCTAGTGTCTGCTGTGACTTTGCGGTATGGTTCAAATTGTAATGATCCAAGAATGCTGAACTTTTTTCATTGCTTCACGAACGTTTGCGGACGAATGCTCTTTGTGAAGACGCATTTACGGATAACTGACACATCCGAAGCTTCAAGAGAATTATTAGTAAACTAATGTATATATCAGCGTAAAGTTAATTTAACCCTTAAACTCCGGTGTTAAGGTGTGTTATGTTATGAATTTTCGCGCGGAACTCCGCACTGCATGCTCGCAAATTGACAAAGTTGAGAAAAATTAAAAATTTCCAACTCACGCCGCGCGGGGGTAGTTTTAAACTTTCGACCCGCGGCGACTGCCCCGGGACTGTAATGGATGTAATGCTACTAGTTAATGCCCAAAGTAAGCGCATAACCATTTCGTTAGTCAAATATACAATTATAAATCTAATAAATGTAATCCTTAAGGGCGACTTTCCCGGTCCCCCATAAAATTATATGACAGTTAAATTAAAATATAGTGTCATTTGATAGGACAGAGCTAAGTTTTATGTGATAGATAGGGTTATTTGGAGATTAAAGAGTAGAGAACTAGAGACTAACAATGTTATAACAAAAACTTAAACAACCATTGAACTCTTAATTAAAACTGTCATTTTAGACTTGTATAAGGCTAGTCTAACTTTTTTATAATAAGACCGTTTAATAGTTAGTAAGTTAAGTAAGTTATCATTATTTATTATTACACTCGCACTCATATCGCCGTATCTGACAGTTTATTTGTCGCTTGTGTTTCAAAGAAACACGAAGAAAGCCGTTTAATACAACTGCTTTTATAACTAAATCCTAATAAAAATTATTGCAATTTCGTTTTAGTTCCTTTATTGATCTTAATCCGAAAACTTGAATCCTAAACAAATAGTTTATATCAAGACTATGCTAGTCTGGATTTTTATGATAAGCACCTGCTTTGATGACATAGATAACTCATAATTAATATCAACACATAATTATGCCAAGTGAATTTATGAGAGCAGCGTAGCGTGAACCTCTCGGGCGCTTCCTATACGGACTAATTTAGATGAAACAAATGCCAAATGACGCGGAAGAGATATCGGTTCACATAACTCATCGGAGTGGTGTAAACTTTATATCGCTTATTGGTTCCAGTTACGAGTAGGTAAGACTGGAGTTAAATGAAGTATATGTTTCACAAATGTGACTGTAGATGAACATATTAAATGTCAGTCTTTTTGAACCGTATAAATCTACATGTGATATTTTGTTATATTTGTTTTTTTAATCTTCATAACTATTCTGTGAGTTGATTTTTAGGGTTCCGTACCCGAAGAGCGCCCAACAGGACGCTATTAATATGCCTACTCTGTCCGTCCGGTCGTCTGTCTGTCTGTCTGTCCTAACTATAAGAGCTGTATCTTATAAACCGTAATAGATAGCGGGTTGATTTTTTTTCAGAATATGTGTTATTACGGCGGATTTATTAAGAAATAAAAAATAAAATAAAGCGAAATAATAAAGGGGGCCCCATACAAGAAACGTTTTTATTCAACGTATTTTTATTTTTGTTGTATCGTAAAAACGGTAAAACATACAAGCATCAATTTTTTTATGATTATAGAACAAACCCTGGTGAACACCGGAACCGGAAGCGATCTTACTAACCTGACCTAACCGAGTTAAAAAACCCCCTACAAAATCGGGACCTCTACTTTTAGAGCTCATTTAACTCTTAAACGGCTTAACGGATTTTCACCAAACCAAGCTAAGAATACTCTCGATTAATTCACCTTTGTAACAAAAAAAACATCAACATTTACAGAGGTTAGATGCCGCACACAGATATACAATTTACACAGACATACACGCTAAACTTGTAACACCCCTTTTTTGCGTCGGCAGTTTAAAAACAAACGCTGCAGCAAAGTACCATGCATCTGACAGAACACGGCACATTGCCTGCTAGCCAACAAGAATTTCAACCATCGGTAAGTAAATAGATCACTTTTTTGCTGACTCCGCAGATTAGCTAACGAAGCGCGTAACGAGTGTTCTAATGAGAACACTTATAATGACAGACCGGCTTAAAGTAAGCCTGGGTGTCGATTCTCTTGTAATAAGTCATCTGAGGTTAAAATGAAAAAGGTTATATGATTTATGCCCTTTTTTATAACGAGCTACGTCGAATTTTATACTGAAGTATTAACTGGCGAGCGACAATAGTCCCGCGTGCTTGAACGCATAAGGATAGTTAGGTGCTTATTAAAATTGGCCGAGTTATTTTGACGACGCAGTATGCAACTAAAGCCGAAAAGTACACAACTTTTCCTTATCTACGAGCACGAGGGACACATAAGCTAGCGGGTTAATAATTCACAGATGGATTTGTCATCGAGATGTTAGAATCGCTGTCCTGTCAGTAATTCATGCGCGCGATTGGTCATTATTGAATCATTGATTAGTCACCCTTGTCTTTTAATTGGATAATAGGCTTTAATCAGTTTAATATGTACTGTGTTGTTTAGTTTTTCTTAAAAAAAACGTCATTAGTAAACGGCAATGGAAACAGCTAAGCCAAGATGTAAAGTTATTTATTTCACATCTTAATACAAATATCTACATACTTAATAAAATTGAAAATGTTGACTAGAGTACACCTCGACAATAACACCCGATTCGTCGAACTCGTATTGTAAAAAATAACATTGACATTTACCTGTCAAACAAAACAACGACTAGACGAAAGACGTTATAATTAGTGTTAAATTACAAATGGCATAATTGCGGTGTCATTAGTATAATGACGGCATTAACATAAACGTCATAATGGGCCATTAAAGTATTACTGGCTCTTAACTCGTTGAATGCCGTTAACTTAATAATGGTTTTTATTTTCTCAGGTGATATCATTGGTGTTAATTAAAAGTGAAGCACAGCGAAGAATTTGGTTAATAGGATGCTTAAGTTTTTATGATTTTTACAGTTGATTCTGGACGACTAGCACAACTTGCCCGCGACGTGATTGTCACTCGGATATCCCATTCTAACTAGTCTGTAACGACAGAGACGCACTGAGCGACAAACGAGAAAATACAAGATGTGCTAAGCGCTCAGAGGGCGTAGCCAAGATGCATTACGCTAACGACTTTCGAAAGAAAACTCTCAAATTTTATTGAATTGACCTAATTGTGCTTCCACACTAGCTGTTATAAATGTTATATAACATTTTGTAACATGATAAATATGATAATAAATAAAATAAAATAAAAACAAAATGTCCTTTGAGAAGGAAAATATGCCGAACCTTTTTTAAGACATGTTTTCCTTCACATAGGACATTTTGTTTTCATTTTATTTCATTTATTATCATGTTACAAAATATTATATAACATTTATAACAGCTAGTGTGGGAGCACCATAAGCGGCTGATAAGCGGCTGACGCAATAGATCACCAGCGTACTTCAATTCTATACACTTTCTTTTATTTCGAAAATTGTTAAGATAGTGTTAAGCATTTTATCTAGGCCCCCAGGTGTATAAAATTTGGCAAATTATAGTCAGCTAGTTGATTCATACATTGGATAGACTCAAATGCTTTTTGTTTCAACTGGCGAATTTATGTCTTAAAACACTCCCAAACACACACTCACAACAATAGCTATACTGACTAAAGAAACAGTTTCTTGACCCCAGAGGGGTGGCGACCAACAGTTTAAATAAAACGCTATCTAGACGAAAACAGAATCAGAGTTATCTAATACCTGTACCTATCTGTAGCCTCTATTAGGGTCTAGAGAGTTGAGAGAAAGAAGTTTTAAAAGTCTCTGGCATAAAAGATTTCAGATTTTTAAACGGCGAACGAACTGCAACGGTATTTATTGTCTCGGAGGCGATTTTAAAAGGGTGAATATAAGATGTTAGTTTATTTTATTGCGGCGGTGTCCTTCCATTTGGGCGAAAAACGTTTGGCAAATTGTTTCATTTCGCAACCGTTTCATTTGGCCAAACGCTTTTTATTCCGAAACTGTAAATATTTCAGGATTTATTTCAGGAACATCGTGTAGAACCCTATAGGTTAGGTTAGGTTAGGTTAGTTTTATAAAAATATTTACAGTTTCAGAAAAAAAAGGGTTTGACCAAATGACATGGCTGCGAAATGAAACAGTTTGCAAAACGTGCGGTTGCGAATCATTGTGCGGTTGAAACCCATTGTGGCATAGTATCTAAGTTTAAAGGTTTCATGGCCGAGGTGAATGAGGTCCTTTAATTGATAGAGAGGAAGTCTTCTACACGAAAGCCTGCGTCTTGGTAAGTGGGATCTTTATCTGTGCCACGCTTACGAGTAAAAAAATCGGAGACATGTTAAACTGAACTTTACAAAGTTATTCGTTATTGCCTGCCAGTTAGTTGAGCGTTCCGGGATTTTTGAGGCACCAGAATACGAAGATTGAGTTCCTAAAGCTGGACTCACCATGGGTTGACTAGGGTGCTCCTGCTTCATTCCGGGAGTGGTGGCGGGCGCGGGGCTGGGCGCGGCGGGGGCCTGCGGCGCGGGGCTCGGGGAGGCCGCCGCGGGCACGCCGGGGCTGAGGCCGGGGACGCCGGGGACACCGGCGGGGACGGAGCCGACCAGCGGCTTGCGGCCTCGGTAGCTCTGCAACAATAACAAGTTTATGTGTGAACACCTGGGTACGGTGGGAAGATCTAAATATGCTGGACGGCTAGCACCAGATGTCCGCGATTTGTTTGTCGCTCGGGTCTCCCTTTTTAACTTGTATGTAATGATAAAGACGCACTGAGCGACAAGTGAGAAAATACAAGATGAGCTATCCGCTCGAGTTAGATTAGCCAGGAACTGCAGAAGAGTTGGGTCCAGTAGCGGGCATTCACCAGGAGTTATGAAAGAATGCGCACACGTTTCCTAAGGTTTTTCTAAGACGACAATAACAGACACCTGGGGTTATTAGTTAGTAAAAGTGACAGGATCTTCAGGACTAAAAAAGAAATATGTTCGTCAGGAACAGAGTTGGTCGGGGTTGCGATGTCAGTAGCTCTGCAACAATGGGACTTTTCGTTTTTAAATACTAGTACCTATCTAGCTAGTTGTAAGAACCTAAATGTGCTGAGGCCCCACTTTGAAAATGTGAGTTCGGAGTTGCGTTAACTCCATTCCTTTCTCTCGATTTAGTCCCGAATGGCGAGTGAACGGGAAAGGGGCACCCGAAGTTTGGAATCGAGTGCGCTTCGTGGTAGCCATCCCGATTAGCGCTTTGCTTTTGGTGAACCAGGGACGCAGTTCTCGGGCCTTTGACCTCGGGAGTTCTGCATTACGGTGTAAATATGGTGAATAATTTAAAATTTCATGCTTCCGGGTGTTCACTTAAATATAATGTGTCCGTGTAGGATTTTTTAAATAAGTAAGTATATCGGATTCGAGAAATTTTCAGTTGCGAATACATTTCAAAAATATCACATGCAAGAAGATAATCGTAAACACAATATTCACAAATTACAATTATTATGTAACGTCGTTACGTCAAGCCGCATATTAAAATTGTCTATTAAACCAATATGATACTGGCCGGTAATAACGAACGGCCATTCTTTGGTTTTAACGGTAATACGGCCCATCTATCTCAATGGCCTCTTCCTTTTATGAATCCTGTGCGCTGATTGGCGGAAGCCGACCAGCCAGCGACTCAGAGCCTTGCACGATCGCATCGTTATTTGAAATTGAAAATAGATTTTTAAAGGAATTGAAATTATGGTTGGTGATTGGATTAGGTACCTACAGGAAATTATTATGGAATGAAAGTTGTTTTCTATTTTTGCTTTTTAATATAGAACAGTGTCTATGTTAAGGAATTTCTAGTTCTAGCTTCAGTCCGTAAAAAGCGTATTGTATAGTTAAAAATATGGTTTTGACCTTACTTGTTTTTTGAAGCAGACTTGTAATCTATTTAATAGACAGTTATATTAAAATTAAATCCCCATTGATCTAATGACCCAACAGGACGAGGTACATACGTGCTCAGGTACCGTGAGATCATTATCCGCGGTTGGATGCGGATGAAATTAGAAATTATTAAATGACACGGCATATATCGTAATATGTACTTGGAATATTAATATAACTCCTTTTACGTGATTCAAACAATGTTATTTTAAAAAGCAATAATTTTTTCATTTTTTTTGTAATCACAAAATCATAACAAAACATGTGATATCTCCTATTAACTTTACAAGGAAACCTGTGTCAGGAGATCCCGCTTGTCCATTAGGTGCTCAAGAATTGTGTTTATTAGACAGGTTATAAGCTTAAAAAAAAATAAGGCATGGGAAAGGTAAACAAGCCCACGTTCCACCTGATGGTGCAAAGGTACGTTTTTTATCCAATTGCATCAGAACCAGCCTCTACGAAACCACTGCATTAAAAGATATTTGCCGATCATGTTTGCGCTTCACTGCACTTCACAAAAAGAAATAAGCTAAACCCATATAATATTACCTTTTATGAAATAATCACTCATAACAAGATAAAGTAAAGAAAGGCGATGCCATTCAAACTATTTTACGCTTGATTGAGTTCCTGAGATTAACAGGCAGATGTTATAAGCTTATAAGTTCTTGCGACTAGATGTTATGTGCCTTTATACAATTACCGTAGAAATGTAGTTAGAAATATACACTGATGTTATGATAACAAAATTCAATATATTCAGTTATTTTTTAAAATGTGTTTTCAAGTTTAGAAATACTATATAAATATTATATAATATAAATAAACGGTGAAATTGCATCCCAGTTTAACTGCCGCACTCAGAGACGTCAATTATTTTTTAAGTTTCATTAAAGTTGCTGCGTCTTATTCTATTGCTATAGCAAAGAAAGTGACAGCAGCAACTTTAATGACACTTAAACATTAATTGACGTATCTGAGTGCGGCAGTAAGCCTAAGCTTATGCTGAGACGCAAGCGACGCAGTTCCATGCAGCTCAGCGCAGAATAGAAACCTGTCCCCGTCTACGACGAGCTGCAGAGCAGGACAGACACAGTATATATACCAATGCCTGCGCCAACTGCTTTGTCTGCTTCTCAACACACGCCTAGGCTACATTCGCCAAATATATTTCTGCATAATATGACTTCTGCAATTCTTCAATTTAGTAGGATTGCAAAGAGTAAAAATTTCATCTTTTTTTTTTACTTATTTTGGGACTAAACTATTTCCGGCACAGATTTCCGTTTCCTAGTGCTAGAATTATACCCGCAACCCTAGGGGCTGCCTGGATCAAGACTAAATAAGTTCTGTTGGTTGGCCCATAAGTCAAAATTTAGTCGACAAAGGCCGTCTATTTACTAACAAAGGCTTTGTGCCGCCTTTGTTCCCGGTCTTCCGGATTTGTTCAACATAATATATAGGCCGCTACAAATTATATCCAGTAATTTAGGAAGCGGGGAATGACACTGTTATTATGAAATACTGTCAAGTATTTTGAATGGGGTATTTCATAATTAGATAGAATTTAATGTGTTGGTCCTGTTTGGATGACTTTTTGATATTTACAGTACAAAGCTTAAAACAGGTAAGTTCACAAAGACAGGTTATGTTCACAAAGTCAGCAGAATCACCGCAATATTCCTATTCATTGCACCAGGTGCTAGAGGTACCTTCGCCAAAAACAAAGAGGATTTGGCAACTGAGGGGATTTAAGTGAACGAGACGTTTTAATTGAGGTAAATGAATATTAATATTAATATATACTATGCTAACCCTACTATTTTTATAAAGGTGAAAGTTTGTATGGATGTTTGGATGTCTGTTTCAATCACGCGTAAACGGCTAAACGGATCTGGATGAAATTTGGCATACACAGTCTATATTGACACATAGAATACTTTTTATCCTGTAAAATTGGATAGCTCTCGAGGGAAAAGCTATAAACGACTTCTGTGCGGACGGAGTCGCGGGCAAACCTAGTAAACCATATTTAAAACTATCATATTTCCTGTTTATCAGATGCATACTTGATCTAAAGACGTACAATCGTACATGATGTAACATTTAGTACAGCAGGACACAATATGGCGCGCGGATTAAGCAATAATAGACTTTCGGTCAACGGTGTAAGCGCTTCGATGCGCGCCTTATTAATTGTGTCATGCTGTACGATCCTTTATCTCATAAGATCTTATTTACCTACATAGATAAGCGTAAAAAAAAGCCGGTGGTAATGCCTCAATGTTTTATACGTTTTGTTCTGTATCTTGATAGATAACATATAAAATCGTACAAACATTACATAATAATTCTGATGTCTGGAAACGGACAAACACAAATATTCTCAAATAGTGTTAGTAAAAAATAAACTGGAAGCGATCACGCATTATTCGCGGAGTGATTGCGCGGTCAGATTAAGTTCTGCTAGTTGACACAAGAGGCCTTTGTCACGCGAAAGTTGTCTTCTACTCGACACTGGATGTCGTTAGTGTCGCAGTTATACCCTATCTGGAGGCACGGTAGTGCCCCCGCCAAGACGAACAAAAAAGAAGACGGGGCACTAGGTACCTACCTTTTGTCGAACCGTTTAGTCTCATTTTCATGGCTTGACGGTTTCATAGATTTATTTGGATTTTCATAACATTGAAGACCTAATTTTCTACCGTAAATAAGTCCATGGGACCGTCTGCCCGTGAAACCGCCAAGCCATACTTTTTAAACCGAGGTGTAGGGTTAGTAGAGTCAGGGCTTAGGGGCTTGGCTTTTCCTGGGATCTGATGACTTTTTTACAGCGAAAGCGTTATGAGTTTTGTAAGTCTTAGCCGCCAATTTTACGTGAAATGTTTTTGGTGGGATACATCATTCGTCTCCTACCTAGCCTAGAGCTATCCACGTGTGCTTTTCCAGCAGTTTAACAGCGGTTTTATAAAGGCCCGTTAGTAATATGTCAGAACTTTTAGTAACTTCATACAATTTTTAACATTCCTGACTGAAATCTGATCTTTGTAAAACCCAGCCTTACAAAACCCACTGATGCCTCAAACTGTCAAGCGGATAAAACCGAAATTACTTTCGCTTTTGCTATTTCGACTTTATCCAAACATCATTACATAGCGATAACCAATGCCCATGGCAACACGTATTAGCTGTTTTTCGGCCAAGGCCGCGGTATCTTTGATCTTTTTGGCTCGGCGTCAAAACGTATATTCACGAGTTTTGAGAGTCAAACGTGAAACGTAGATGCGGTCAACCGTGATTTAGGATACCCGAACTAGGTACAGTCAAGGTTATAAACATAAATACGTTCAGAGTGTCAAAAATATGTAACCACGACCTTATTACGGCGACATAAGATAGTGGTTACATATTTTTGAGGCGTTGGACGTATCTATGTTTTTAACTTTGACTGTACATGACGACGCGTTGAGCCTAGTTAGTAGTGACCAGGGGCGCAATTTTAGACTTTCGAACGCTCGTAAGTTTCACTCGAAAGTGAGCAAAAACACCGTATTTTTTAAATACGAGCGATAGAAAATTTAAAAACGGTGGTCCACCCCATTCGTTTTCATTTCTATCATTAAAAAGTTTTGACATTTGTCTGTCAGAGCAATCAATACGTCTTTATTATATTCTCTTTGGACAGAACTTGACGGAACAAACCTCAAATATCATAGACAAAAAACCATCTAAACGTTTCATTTATTAGTTTTCATAGTAAACATTTTTGGTAAACAGTATTAAAACGCTGAAATTGCATATAAATAATAATATTCTCGCCACAATTACAACTTCTATTTATGTCGTATGTTTTTTTAAATAATTATTTAAAATATGATTAAAAAACCGGTAATCATCGACTTTCTGCGTACAACGAAACACGTGAAAATATTAAGTCAATCAGTAGCTCTCGAGTGAAGGCTTTAAAAATACGGATAATGGGTTCATGAGAAAATAATCGTGACATATTTTCGTGTGCTATTATTTTTTATCACTCGACCTTTATTTCGAGCACTTGAAAGTCAAAAATCGCCCCCCATTTTTTGTAGTTCTGATCATCTTTTAAAAAATCCGTTCTAATGTCCGTTTGAAAACTAATGCTTTAATAAAAATAAACCGTTTCTCATAAAAACACTTTTACAATACAACTGTTCCATATAACATTCATGTACCTAATTCCCAAACAAACCCCGAACTGCGATTAAAACATTTAACGGCAATAATTCTGACAGAATAACGACATGCTTTATAAATGGACTCGTAACAATAACAGAAGTTATTCGCGAAATTCATTCGTTTTAGAGATGAGCTCGAGTCACCAGCGATTCGGGTTAACTCATCGAGTACTCGAGTCGCTCTGGTTGGTTTGAGACAAAACCGAATCTAATCGAGTCTCTGCTGAGTAGTTTTAGTCAAGGGATACGTTTACAACCGCATGCTTGATCATAATATTGATATTATCAAAGAACTCTTGCACAAAAGTATCCAAATGTATACTTTTGTTGCAATTAGAATAGATTGCGTTTATTCCTTTAGGTTTGGGATTATCGCAAAATTAAGGAAGATTTTAGGGTTTGATATAAGGAGCTTTAATTTTTTTTTAATCTCTTCTGTCTTACAAAAGTGAATTCAGCTCTACTAAATTGAACTATGCACCCTCTTTTTAATACTTCGCAATTCCTCGCGCTTAACTCATAACATAAACATTCAGTTTATGAGGAAAAAAATAAATAATTATAATGACATTGGATGACCTAAAAATGTTCTCCAGTTTACAACAAAACCGTAGATGGTTTTAGGTTAATTTTAAACTAGTTAAGATAAAGAAAATGAAGGCCTCATTAGATAGCGCTATCGGATAGGGGGCGGTCGACTAATTAATCAACCGATATAGGGCGCGATAAAATAACAAACAGGCCGTAAACACGGTGTCTATGGTGAAAAGTTTTATTATCTATACTTACCTACTGGCTGAAAACACGACGATATCGCAACGTGCGTGGCGTTAGTTTCAAAATTGGAACACGCTGGTTTTGTTACTGACTGCTAATTATCACATTTTATTTATTCTTGGGAATTTGGCGGGAAATTTTGATATTGCACAGATATTGCTGTAAGGTTTACATTAATTTGATTTGTCTCATCACTTATTTTTAAATCTATCTAATAATGTTAGCTTTTTATATTAATTATGGAATTTTAAGAGTTATTTCCACTTACTTATCTTATTACTGTTTATATTAAGTAGGTGCGAGTATAAGAATAAATGTAGACATAGCTTTTATTGTCCAAAATAGTAAAGCAGCTCATACGTCTTCGAGGTCGCCAATAAAATACATCGCAATAAAAACTCCGCCAGTAAAAGATATGTAAATATGCCAGTAATATCGACCGCTACGATATACTCTCTAAAAACATCATATCTTACACAATCATGTTAGTGTAAACACAACCTTAGGAACGCTGCACAAAGTTTAAATAAAATACATTGCAAGAACCACATACGAGCTTCGGATAGCAAGTATAACAACGCAGCCGCGAAGGTCGCAAAATGCTTATTACGTGATTTTTCAGCCGTTATTCGAAAAATTCTATATTTAAAAGCAAATATTTATCACCTTTGTACAAATGTGCTTGCTTTTTCGGTGAGATTTAAACTTTTATGTGCGATGACACTGTTGAGTCCGATGACCCTTTCAGTGGAATGGAATATTAACGAAGATGACTTGCTTATTACTTAAATTACCTATTTATTTAGTACTAGCATTTCCCCGCGACTGCGTCCGTGTAGAAGTCGTTTATCGCTGCTCCCCCGGGAACTGTCAAATTTTCCGGGATAAAAAGTATGTCCTTCCCCAGAACTCAGGCTATATCCATACCAAATTATACGACATTAGTTTAGCGGTTTAAGCGTGAAGAGGTAACAGACAGATAGGACGCTTGCAGCAGTGAACAATCAAACGACATTGTATTTTGTCGTATTAGGTAGTATTTATCTAACTTTCTCAGTTAACTTAAGGACCCATTGATAAGCTTACTGAGAGAGCAATATAAAGTACCTATTCGATAACATACGATGTATGTAGTTTGATTATTTAATACTGGATTTTCCAGTGCCTTCGTCCGCATAGAAACCCGTAGAAACTATCGTAAAATTCCGGGATAAAAAGTATCCTATGTGTTAATCCAGGTAATAAACTATTTGTATCCCATATTTCATCAATATCCGTTGAGCCGTTTTTGCGTGATTGAGTAACAAACATCCGAACACACTTGCTCGTAAAGTGGCCCTTATTCCAACGTCGCGCGTGTCGTCGAAAGACGCGTGCTTTTTATAAGGGTTCCGTAGTCAAACTAGAAAAGGAACACTTATAGTATCGCATATGTATGTCTGTCCGTTATTTTGTATGAACATACATATTAGTTACGCCGACAAAGTGGTAAAATAAAATGTTGAAAAAAATTGTTTTTAGGGTTATCTTTTTTTTCTCTCGTCTACCCCATAGTGTGGGGTGTAGTTGGATAGGTCTTTCAAAAATATTGTGGGTTTAAGAAAACAATTTTGAAGAAGAAGAAGAGATCCGTTTGTGAAATATCAAGTTTTAAAGTGCTAAATTTTGTTAGAGTCAAGTGTCTGTCTTTTTTTTCATGAAATTATTTGGTTTTATCAACAAATTAATATTACCTAGTTTTTTTTAATAAATACATAAACATTAAGTTTATCATATTTTTAATAATTGTCTGTTTGGCGGATTCTTCAGTGCCTCTATTTCCACCAACGCGCGCATAATCTAACCACCAAACGCGCGCGCGCACTACGGCGCGCGAAAAAACAAAACGTCCGCCGCCATATTTCACGGATAAGTGTTTATTATGAGATTTTATTACTGTTTCCTAACAATTGTGAACGTCGGCGTCGTATGAAACGCGTGAGCATTGGTCATTATACTCTCGGCTCCATTACGCCCTCGCTTACAGCTCGGGCTGCAATCCCGCCTCGACTTTAATGACCGACTTAGCACACTCGTATCATAATGTACTATTGCTGTAGTAATTAACATTTACTAGAAAGCGTTATGGCACGGTATGCAAAAAGATTAATTATAAACAATTCATCTCCTGTCTCGCTTTAACCCCTATAAAACCTTACCCTAACCTAACCGTGGACCTAATGCAACTAAGTAATTCAGCAGAAAATTGACTGAAATAGCAGATTCCTCGCGATAACCGATGTGACTGACGTGGGCTCGTGACGTAGCGGGGTGCAGCCGCGTGCGCCGCGGTGGCCGCTATTTCGGGACGAAGCGGGTGGGACGTCACACTAATACTTGAGATAAGCTTGAGATTTATAGCTTATATTGCCTTCAAAAAAAGGCAGTATGGGTATATGGCACTCATGATATTATACTGCCTTTTTCTTTTGGACAGCGAATTAAACAGAAGTATCTAATCAATTTGACATAAACGACTCCAAAAATGTGAGGTTTCTCAATATTCTGTTTTTAATGTATGTTCACATAACACAACTTACTTATCTTTAAGTTTAGTTTATCGAACTTGATAAAAATAAGTCAATGCTTTAGTATTACAATAAAACGACTGAAAATCATTCTCTTTAGACGCCTTAAAATGATACTTTAAAACAGCACTAATTTGCATAGATTATTGAATGTCATTAAGATCGAAGTAAAGGTCAAATTAAATTCAAAACGTAACCACAAAACCTAATGGCTTAGGGACGATTTCCACCGAGCGGACGGCACGGCAACGGATTTTACAATCTTTAAACGAAATTGAACTGTCTGCATAGTAATTAAAATCTATATTACAAAGTCGCGTACAGTATGTTGACAGCGGGCAGATTCCGCATCACGCTATCAAGCGGGCTTGGTAATATAGACTTTAATTACTGTGTAGATAGTTTAATTTCGTTTAAAGATTGTAAAATCCGTTGCCGTGCCATCCGGTCGGTGTAAATCGTCCCTTACAAAAACCATAATGTCGTCATAAATATATAATGTCCTTTTAAAGCTCGTAACGGGCCGACAGTTGATTTAAAGTATAAACCGTACAAGACGCTCTAATGACCGCCATTACACTAAACGATACCTTCTGTACTCTTAATAGAAAAATATACTGAATGCAAGACAAATTGCTTCAAATTTAACTGACACATAGATTCACACAAACGAAATAGATCCATAACACAAGGTCCAAAGCCACTATTTACTTTGGCACACGACCTAAAATGTCCGCTTCAAATTCCACTCAGAGGATTTATTGTCCATTTTGTATTTTTTATAATAACAAAAGTCAAATGAATCATGAGTTTTTTTAAGCAAATGTTTTGATCGTTTTAGCCGTTTGGCCGTTATATTATACATTCAAATATTTAATCACGACAAAGTTGGTGTTACATCTCGCTTTAATAAAGTTCCTACATCACCTAGACTGATTTCACATATTATAGGTGAAAAACTTAAAGGACCTGTTGTATGTAGTAGTGTACAAAACTTATATTAAACTTACGTCATTTTTCAAATTTGGAACGTATTTACTTAAGTTTTTCACATATACCTTATTGGTAATTTCTTACTATCAGAGCATACTATCTGCTCGTAGGTTAGCTTCGAAATCGTCTGTCTTCCAGGAATATCTAGGTACCGATTATAACAAAATAGGTTTTAAGGACTTTAACAAACGCGTAAAAAACAAATTGACCATAGAGTTAAGCTCAAGACGGCCAGTTGTATTGCTACAATTACTGCCATTAGATCGAGTGACGCGAAGGCCATCCATTGTGGACGAATAAACTCAAGACCTTTGCCTTCCTGGTTTGATCTATTGCGTTGGAATGGATTGCTTCCGCGACTCTTACAGCACAAACTTATATCAAACTGTAGTTATACATTGAAACTAATATGGCCACATACTATTTCTCTGAGGATTAGGAGATGACATCGCTTTTTCAACGGCACAAATAAGTTTGTAGGTTATGTTTTAGTAGTTGATGTGGTGGTTTTTTGTAACACTTTGGATTTGGTTACTTCGGGTTTAAATTTAATAATTGCCACATATAAAATGTGGTCGTCCATATCGAAAGGGACCTTATCGCGGCAGGCGGTTACGCCTTTTTTCACACGGCTGTTATACTAATGACAAGGCAATGAAAACTGTAACAGCGTAGGTGCCCGCTGCCATAAGTGCCCTTTCGATTTGGACAAGCACAAATGTTAACCTGCACCCGTATTATGGTCGCCTTTATCGCGGTGGATAAGTGTGGATAAAGCATCCATCAGAACAAGACAGATGTTTTATCTGCGTTCATCCACATGATAAACACGACCATGCATGGTCGAGATAAAATTTTACAGGTGCTAGGGAAATGAATACATCTATTCCATATTCTACCGTAAGATTTAACGCTTAAGGTTTAAAATAAAAGTATCTCATCCTGACTTTTATTACCTATTACTACTAAGCGACTATAGCGATTTTCACTTTTTTATAGCGATTTTATCAAGACGGATTTTATTTTAAAACTCAAGCCTTAAGTATTACGTTAGAATATGGAATAGATGTATTCATTCCCCTAGTACAGTCGTGGCCACAAAGATGTATACACTTTTGGACCTTATTACAATGGAATAAAGTGAAAAAGTGTATACATCTTTCTGACCTGTCAAATTTTATCTCGTGTATGCATGCTAAGCCTGCTGTATTAGTTAAATATATCCCTGGTTTCAATGTTGGGCTTGAGCTAGTGAGAATAATACCTCCGACTTCAATTGGATTTGGATTTGTTTAAGATATCAAAAATTAAATAAGCTATTATGTTTGGAAATATTATCGAAGTCATGCTGGCAAAGATAAATAAAAGCGTAGACTAGACCGGGCCTAGACGAAACGTTCTGGATCAACATTACTTTCGTACGGTCTATTATGTTATGTTACACAATGACAATAGAAGTTAATGTTTATAAAATAGTGGCCATTACAGCAACACCGCTAATAATTTGCGTGGACATTTCTCAAACATCCGTTGCGGTGTCCAAACATCGTGACGTCATTTTGGTACTTAATTATGAAATCGGACACCATTATGCGTCATATAGGAAAGTTTCCTAATTGTCGAAACTGCCTTCCTGCACAGATAAAAAAATACCGATGAAGTTACCAAGCAAAATACGCTCTTGTCGGGCGATACAGAGTGTGGTGCTTGAAACTAAAGAAAATTTAACAAATGTGAATTGAAAACCGCACTTTAAAAACTTGAGAATTCGGAAGTTCCTTTTACAGAAGAAATCGATCTTATAACCATTATCATGGAAAGTCGGCATAATCTTAATGCCAAGAACCTCCTAGAACACTGCAATTCTAAGGTAAATTCCTTTTAAACATTTTATGAAATCCTGAAATGGTTCAGCATAGCAAAACAAAAAGTGTCACTGAAAAGCTTCACTGGCAATACCTACTGGCATCGTATTGGAGTGCTCTCCTTTTACCGTTGTTTAAAACCGTGTAGACTGATTTTAAACCAACAACGCCCTTGGCAGATAGGCGTGCGCTTCAACCAAATGGGCTTGTTTGATGCCGTGTAGCAGCTCGCTTCTACCAAGGTCACCTTGATAGAAACTGGTTTTAAACCGTAAACTCACGCTTTACACGATCTTAATGTATCTTACTGTACCTTGACATGACATGCAATGTATATGTAAATTTACTTTAAGAAATAAATACAATACAATACAATACAATACAATACCAAAAGACGGCATCTCAAATTAATAGGTAAAGCAAAATCGATTCTTTTCTATTAGTAATGCGGTTGAATTGCACAAATCATAGATGTTTTATGGAAGATGCCGTCATTGCCCTTAGCAGAGTTGCGTTTAGGACTGTTTAACTTCGTATAGTTTCTTTCGTTGAGTTTCTTGCGGCGCTTCTTCTCAGCAGTGGTCTCCTCTTGGGAAGCGCTGGTAGATTTTGACGTGTAAAAGTGCCCGTGCGGCCTACTTACTGAATAAATATCTTTTATCTTTGTTATATGAATTACATTACAGTGCAAGAGATCTTGAAAAGTATTTAGGGGGATAAAGTCTTTAGATCCGCATAAGAGCTTATGGAAGCGAGTGAGAGAGAAGTACAAACCCGAATACTTTTACGAGCACTGTAGATACTTATTTTATTTTGGATCCATATAAATACGGGTGTCCTTCTTTTTGGGCGAAAAACGTTTCGCAAACTGTTTCATTTCGCAACCGTTTCATTTGGCCAAACGCTTTTTTTCGAAACTGTTAAGATTTCAGGATTTATTTCAGGACATATTCGTGTAGAACCCTATAGGTTAGGTTAGTTTTATAAAAAACGTGAAATATTTACAGTTCTTTTCAGAAAAAAAAGCGTTTGGCCAAATGAAACAGTTTGTGAACCGTGCGGTTGCGAATCATTAGTAAACCATTTATATGCCTTTACTCTGCTTGTAGTTGTGATCGAATGGATTTGGATTTGAGTACTCCCGATACGTCACGGGTTGTTTAGTCATACAAAAATACAGTAAATCATTGATTTTTTTCGTGTTTCTAAAAACACGGCTGATAAATGCACAGACATGTGAGGGCGAGTGTGAAAGGTGGCGTTGCAGTGCCGGTGATCTGGAAACTTCGATTCTGTCGGCTCACTTACATAACGGTTAACTTTGTTTCACATTGTAGCAGGTCTTCGGATGTTTGTTGTATTTTTTTAAAGAGTGGATAGATAACGAGAATATTCAACTTTCAAATCTAAAGCTGTGTCGTTGTTGTTACAAAAAACAACTTTTTTTTACTACATTCGATAGATACCTAGATCAAAGTACACCAAAATGCGAATACATTAAATAATCAAGCAACATCTCCATTAAATTGGGTATTATTTGTATGTAAACGTAGCTGCCGTCGATTCCAAACATAAGCTAATTTACATTTTAAACTCATAACTTTTCGTGTGTCGTCCTTCGTTAAACGTAGTCTGGAAAATGACCTCTGCGTAGAAAGAGACGTGTAGAGAGAGACGAGGACAGTGACGTCACCGACTCCCGCGCAGCGCGGCAACGTCGCTTCGAATGTTTTGTAAATAGAATCCCCGTTGGCGATTGTTGTATGAGCGAAGCAGCTAGTGTGAGAGTAGGAGAGCCAAATTGAAAAACATTGTCAATTTGGACTCTATTTCGTCGAACTACGGATTTTGAGATTTTTGTTAGTAGGTATATTGTTTGTATGAGTTATATGATTTCCGATATTACATTTGCAGTCGGTCTGTTATGGAAGGAATGACGGAACTGCAAAATGCTGTTGATAAATTAAGCTTTTGATAGGCAAATTGTTACTAAACAACACTTTCCTACAATGGTGTGTTTAGACGAGTTAAGCTATTGTCATTAACTTGTCGCTCGCATGTATACTTGAAACCTGTGTGAGGATTATTACATTTGTCAAGTGTAAGTGAATAGAAGACGACTGTTTAACTAAGCAACTTGAGCAAGCCCATTCCGTCTTACTCGTAACTAAGCACTTGTCTCTTGTCGAGTAGTTTTAAACAAAGTGCTTAGTGTCAAAATATTATTATGTAGTGTTGATTTATTATACCGTCGTATTTTAAATGTTGTTAGTTTCTACAAGGAGTTTTGCTAATTCGCCTAATTTAATTATGTGTACCTATAGCGTGTAAACCATTTCTTGTTACTAAGCAGCTTAGCACTAAGGGTAAGCACTAACAGCAAGAACTAAGCCCGTGTAAACTGCATAACGAGTTTTGTTACTGCAGTAAATCTAATTTGGAGTTGGAGACTTACAGGACGTAACGAAGTATGAAATTCGCAAGAAATGAATCGCAGAGCAATTTGCGCGTTTTTTCAACTTTTGACAGTACACTGAACGAATAATAAAACCACTTTTAATTTGAATAATGTCCCTGAATAGCTTAATTTAATTTTGATCAAAACAATAGTAATATCTAACATATCTTGTTTCTCCGCTTCGTATACTAAAGTGCTTCCCCGAATGTTCTCATTTGCTTTCTTCACTTTGGAAAACCAATCCGAGAGAGCGATGAAAACTGGCCACTAAAAATTCAGTACCTACTCGTACGTACTGAATTTTTAGTATCTTTACAATTTCCTACAGATTCTTTTTTTTTATGACAGAAAAATGAAATGAATGATGATTTTTTTTATATTATAAGAAATCCCTCCGCTTTTTACGACGATATTCATGCTGGGGTTTCGTAGTTTTTGGTACTATTTATTAGTTGATTTAAAATTTCCTGAAGGTTTAATATTGTGTTCTCCGGTGCGAAGCATATAAGATGTGGATGGCTACGTGTCAGGGCTTGATTTAACGTTAAAAAGTTGCTAACGTTACCCGCTGAACGACAGTTAACGTTAGCAAAATATATCGTTAACATTTTGTTAATATATTTTAGCGTTATTTTTACCGGTAAATTGAGGTAACGTTAAAGCAAAGTATTGTTAATATTAATGTTATTTTACGAACGTTATCCGCGTCTGTCATCGGCTTGATTTAACATTATTTTTAATGGTATTTAACTTTAATTTAACGGTAGTTAATAGTATTTTTATGAAATTACCGTTAAGTAACGTTATTTCTATCATCACCATCTTATTGTTATCATCTAGTAATTAAAAAGCCTCGGGCTATTGTTAAAATTAACGGTAAAATTAACGTTAGTTATAATAAAATTACTGTAAATAATATTAAAATGTATACCGTTACCAAAAATATTTTTATGAAATGACCGTTAAGTAATGCTATTTATTATGTTATCTAGTAACATTAACAAGCCCTGCTACGTGTAAAAGCGTTCCGTCCAAGTGACAACCTTATTAAGAAACAGTCGAATACTAGGTACAGTCGAGGACAGGAAGATGTTTACACTTTTGGACCTTATTACAATAGAATAAGGTGAAAAAGTGTATACATCTTTCTGTCCTCGACTGTACACTAAAGTTGATGATGTAATTAGTACCGGAAAAACACGATAATTGATTCTCGTTTTTGTCTCTGCAGGTATCTCATTTTCTGCCAAGCCTTTCATTTTTAGCCAATGTAAATTAATAAAAATAAAATTAATAATCTATTACGTCAATAGCTACGGAAATGACTGATCTAGAATTGTTGTCACTAGTCACGTAAGGAAATATCTGTGGTCGTCCAAATCGAAAGGGACCTTATCGCGGCAGACGGTTACGCCTTTTTTCAGACGGCTGTTATACCTAATGACAAGGCAATGAAAACTATAACAGCGTAAGCGCCCGCTGCCATAAGGGCCCTTTCGATTTGGAGGAGCACATCTTATAATGTTTGGAAAGCATAAAGATAACCAGAATTAGATCCTTCCTTTCTATCGCACTATTATAAATGGGTCATATTATTTTAAATAAATACCTACCTACAGTTACACTCCTATAGTTGAGTTCAATGTTGCATTTACGAAGCTTCAAATAAAAGTAAAAACAACAAAATACATCATCCTTTATAGCGTCTAAAGTTTCCAGAATTAATAATTAAAATTAATGAAACAATAGGAAATTTAATAAATAAAATGCGGAGGGCGGATTGGGCGGGGCGCCTCCCACCGACCCGCTGCCGCCCGTCGGCCGCCGTATCGAACCTCGGGTGCTCCACACGTACACAGGTTTTTTTAATGCATTAATATACAGCACAGCAGCAGGACAGCAGAGTAACTATATTCGAAGTTGTAAAGTTTTTTCAAATATATTTTTCGATTAACTGAGCAGTGCGCTGGTTAGTTTGTTGAAAGGATTTGGGTGTAGTAAACGCCGTTTAAGTTAAATTTAGGCTTAGGCAAAAGTTAATTTTGTGTTGGTGTACTCTAAGAAGTTTTTTCGCAACGATGTGGTAATTAACGGAACTACAATACAATCTTCTGACACGCGAATTAACGGGGTACCTATCCTAGATTTTCTTGTTGTAGACGTACTAAAGCTATAAATACAGAAACGAATATTCAACCCAGAATGCGTTGTCTTTTACAGAGCCGTTTTTATGCATCTGACTTTTCACAAAATCTAAAATCTAAACTTACCACAGCTCCCGCTGCTCTCCACGTAGTTAAAGCGAAAGACAAAACATAATAAATAAAGAAAACAGTTCGAAGCAATCGCTCCGATTGAAAACTTAAAGAACCAACTCAAAAGAACGAAAGTAAATTGGAAAATGCAAGAGCGCAAAAGAACAGTAAAGTAGCGAAGCACGGCAGGACATATTTACCTTGATGTCTTGTAAGACCTGTAAACAATAATTAAAATAGAATTAGTCATTTTGTTCAAAGAAGACTTAATAACTTTTAGGGAAACAACAAAAACTGTTATACTTGAGAACATAACTAGTACCAACGACGACTGCGTAATTGAAAAAAAAGCGTAATTGCAGATATAGATTTGAATGTTTATTGAAAGCAAATTTATTAGAAACGAAGTAAAGGGCTCGATAAATTAGTCAAATTCTTGGAACTTGTTTTAGAAATAGCAAGATAAGCCTTATAGAAATAGCAATTAAGATAATTTAAATATAATCCTTTTGCCTCTTGACGATGTTACCACGTGGTATAACGATCCGATGTTTGGGTAAAATGTTTTTAAACTTAGGATTTTTTATTACAGACAAACACTGTTTTAACGATGATGCCTCTAGCACGGTTTTAAGCCTACGAATGATTTAGTATATCATTGAATCTTGCTCAAATGACAGGGCTAGCGGCTAGGCAATGGTAAAACAATTTTAAAATGAGATAAACTGTTGAGTTTAATCAGTGCTCGGTCCTGTATTTATTGTGACGGTTGCTCATTGATAAGCGGCAATCAACACGTTATACGGCACCCGAATTCGTTCGAACGTTTCAACGTGATTTTTAAGGGCAGGTAACTTAGGAGTTGAATCACGAGGCGTGATACAGTACTTCCAGTTTCTTATAGCTATCGGTAATCTTCGTTTTTCTATGACACACGAGTGACAAATATACTGTCAGTAGCGAGTGCAAGCGTGATAACGATAGCCACCAGAACGTTATTTAAGAAGCTGGTAGTGTTGTACATCCGAACATCACATGAGTGATTGATGCGATATGTTTTGCATTTTTCACAGAATCCATTTAAAGATATGTCAAAAGAAAGCCTGACGATGAAAACAAACATTCATGTACCAATATGGAGTAATCTAAGTCTTAAGTCATTGACAAAACAACACATTTAGATTTGAAATAGAATAGACTGATTAAACGACCGATAAAATAAATCTATAGAGAAAAAAACAGACGCTATTTCTCTGGAGTGAACCTCAATCTTCGGGGTGATCGACCGGACTGACCCGGGCACCGGCCAGTCCCGGGTACCCGGGTAACGAGCGGTAGGTCAGGGATGTTTACTATCCGTCATCCGGATTACGATCTGGTTCGATTGCTTTAATAAGATCCGGTGAAGACGCGATTGAGAGGTTTTAATTGGCCCGGGGGTTAATGATGTAATGTTTCTGTTCGTTGTAGAACTCAATAGGTTTTGGATGGTTTTGTTATTCTTTGCTTCTGTGAAAATAAATTTAGAGAATTGGGTTGTTTTTATTTATTTTCTATTTTTTCGATAAAATTTACAATCCCAAACTTTGCATCCATTCCTTAATAATATTGTTAGTCGGAAAGCTGCAAAGAAGCTTTTACTTCGTGCGCTAGCGAGGAGATTTTCGGCTTACCAGAGCTTTACCACTGCAAAGGAAATCTGTATCTAACAATATCCATTGTTCGCTTTAGAGGTTTTTCTTTGCTTGATTTGTTTTCCATTGAATTGCGGTATTTTTACTAACAAGTCGCACCCCCAGTACAACACTGTATTATGTCGAAAAATTTCAAAATCTACTTTTTATGTTGCAATCACTTTGATATAACATGAGATAACGATTTTCGTCGATTCTGAAAACATGAAATATTTTGACTTAGTGCAGTGTTGTACTGGGGGTGCGAAGTATTTAGCGTAGTTACTTGTACGGCGGTTTCACTTCACTTGTTAGGCTATAGAACCCTTCTATGGTGAGGTAAAAGTTCTTTAAATATTTCTGATCATTGTATGATTTCCCAAATTTTCATTAATCAAAAAGGTAAGTATTTTCCGAACACTTTTTTACATTTTCTTGTAGTCACAAGTTTAACCTAATGAACCTAATCTATTTAACTAACGTTATACGCTGATATGGTGTTCTGGAAACAAAACCACATTACACACCAGAAATTACACATAGGTAACATTGATGATGATGATGATGAATCTTTCTAAGCACCTACTTAAAATCTCGTAAGAATGTATCAAACCTCTTTTAAAGGCAATATTAACTACCTTTCAATAGTATATATTTGATATTTCAACGAGACCATCTCGATCGTCTTATCGTCTAGTAACACGACCACTTCAATCTATTATAGAAGATCATCTTTCAATTTCCTCCACTCAATGTCTAATGGGACAGACCCGAAGTGATTTTATACTTTTACTGAAAGACATAAGGCACAAAATCTTTATACTAGGCAAATAAAGTAGCCTATTGACGAGGCAATGTAGTCGGGCAGTGCGTACCCGCTAGAGATCACGATCTCGCGTACGCACGCAAATTTCCTCTTCACACGTTCACGCGAGCCAACCAGTCGGCGGTTGTGTCTAGTCACTGTCTAGTGTAGGGTTGCCTCGTGGGGTATACAAGTGCATTCGATATGATTGAATTTTTGGTGGTGCCGTATTGCCGAGTGGGTAAACAAGCAAACAAGACGATTCGCCTAATCCTCCGTTTGAATAATCCTTGCGAATGACCACATTTTTCGTACCATTATACCGGTTTCGATAACATTTAGCAAACTTTACAATGAAAACATTGCGATAAACAAATTGGAACGATGTCCGAGCAAAGTATGTTCGCTTACAAATATAATCATAATCACTTGAAAAATTTGGCACCACGGCAGACCAAAGCGACGTTGGCAAGATAACAGATGTACTAAATGCCTTTGAGATTGGTGGTGGTGGGAGATTGTCCGAGATACGTGGAAGAAAGGGAGGGAGGCCTTATCCAGCAATGGGACATTGAGGCTGTTAAATAAATGAAATGCAAATTGAAATTGACTAGTGAAAAGTAGTTAGGTATGAACAGCTTGAAGAAAATAATAGTCAGGATTGGAAAACTCTTAAAAATTAATTACGAACTGGCGACATACAGCGACATTTAAAATGTTATCTGTGCACCTTGGAAAAATCTTTCTAGCACTGAAAATGACCTACTTACTTACCTATTATGTAGTTTAAGAAACGTAAAGTGTCCCCGCTCGTTTGCCACAACCGAATTAGCGAACGTCAATCGAACGTTCACCCCGGTGTTTACAAACAGTCCATTCACGCCACTTCCCGGGGGATCGCAAGATACCCGGATCGCCCTTGAACCCGTCACGCAGGGCTTACCTTAATCAATGTTCGCCCTCCTAAATTCGGAACGGAATTTCTGGATCTGTGGTACATTACAAAATAACTGATCTGTGGCTTCTTTGAATTCGCTTTTCATTCATGGAATTGTCCTGCTCACCATCAGGATGGCTAGCACAAGTGGTCTGGGAATTGTTTGTGTTAGCTTCTCAGGTGCAGGTCGAGTTATATGTCATCCAATAAAATAAATGCCACAGTTGTCTCCAAGGGCGAAATAACATGAGTGAGCATTACTAAATTAAAACCGTAGCTTAATAAAAATCCACGCATCAGTCCGTCCGTCCGGACAAGTTGTGAATTTACATTTCAATTGATCTGCCGCCATATCAAAATCTCTGAAGTTTCAACTAACAGCAATCCACCTGGTATCAGTCGCATACACTAATACTCCGTAAAATTTAAACTGAATCCCCGGGAACGCCAGCGTTATATGTAAGTGCTGAAGAAGCCGTATATCGCGTTACCTACACTATGTATAACGTACGATTAAAGTATTAAATGCCGTACGACAGCGTTTCATAATTAACACTAATATATTGCTAGAAATTCTTACCATAAATCATATCTTGCCTTCTATATCTGCTTGCTTATGTTCAGTAGTAAAGCAAGAACAATGTTTTTGTACGGAATGGCATGAGTAAGGCAAATGAGTACAAATGTCACCTATTGGTAAGTTTGGAGGCCCTTGGCCATTTGTGTTGCCTGCCCTAATGACCGATATGCCTCTAGGCACCGACTGTATGGCTCCCACACTGGAGCACTACAATGCGAACACTGCGGCTTAGCGACAGGTTAGGGGATAAGATGGTTGACCGGCGCTCCCGACAGACATTCCCAAGATCCTTACAATACGATAACTACATGGTATGACACCATTTATTTTGTATAGGACGACGTCTGTGCCACTTTGTATGTCATTGTGGTTAAATCGCTTCTTTAGAAATGATTCACAGTCAAACGTAGCTCATTCAGCGCCAGTGACTCCATATCAAGTCTATTTTAATTGAAATTCAGAGAGGCTGGCCTTGAAAACATCAAAGCGAGCTAAATCCTTCCCCGCGGCGGAGTGTATCTCAGCCTAACCCAACATTTCCCAGTTCATCTGCTAATGCAGTAATAACGTCACGTTGCCCTTGCGAGCGAGACGCGGGCGTGACGGCGTGACAGCGTGACGGCTGCAGACGGCACGCCGCCCACGCCACGCCATTCACAGCACCACGTGCGTATTTGTTTACTTTTGCTTGTATAGTATTTTCATAATAAAACTTTATTGTGACAAGAACTTTGAACCTGGTCATTTTTGGAGAATCCGAAGGGTTTGGCAATGTTGATGGATTTATGTCTATTGTGCCATTCAACTCTGTTCAGATCGAGTTTGTCGTTTAAACATTTGAGATCTATCTGAATTAAGAGTGTCTTCAATAGCTTCTATTTCTATTGCATTTTTTTGAGGACAAAACAGTTAGCGTATTAACGATTTCTAAGAAAATTATCTTGAATCATGAGTTCATCGCCAAATTTAATTAAACCTGCGTCGTGTTAAGTAATTTCTAAGTAAATATAGCGTTATTGTCTCTGTCGAAACTTAAACGTGCGTTATTAGAAAGCGGCGAAAGCACTCCGGCCTACATACACGCCCTTGTGTGCCAGGCGATCCGAGTGATAAATTGCTTCGGAAATGACTTCTTTTACTAGTGATTTATGGCTCTTTTAGTATGTTAAGTAATTGCCGTTCGGTGCTATATTATAACTGGAAAGCTACCTACATATTACCAAAGAAACGATCGTGTGAGTTTTTTCTTTCATAGAATAAACAAAGAACCGAGCAGGCACTTGAAAAGTTTAATGAATTGATCCTAAATGCCTGATTTTGAAGTTGTGAAAAAGCCAACAAAATTCCGCTAATGCTGATCCAGTCACGTCAATTAGGGTCTCGTGAAACGCGGACGATTCACTTTGCGGTGGATTTATCTCACTTGACGTCTATTAATGCAGTAGATTCTGTGCTGTTTTAATAAAACCTACACAAAAACTGTCTAAAAGCCATTCCTTTACATCAAAAGTTATTTTAGTACATGTTGAAGAGAATCAGGATTTCATATGCACAGATGATTATTGAGGAGAATACTTGTCTTTAGGTAGGTAGGAGAATATGAACTTTTTATTTTGGTGGCACTGCAAGAGAAGGCAAAGAGAGCGTGAGAGCTCACAGACTGCCTGGTGGTTGGCTTTAAGACTCATGGTTATCTGTAATATGCCGATTATCATGATCACAAATTTAATGTAACCCTAAGACGTAATGCCCCTAAGTAATTTCACCAGAGCTAACTTAATATCTACACCGTTACGCAAAAGTCAGAACATTCTTGCTTGGCTGCGTGTTCCTATGGTTTTCTTTAAAATCACAAATATAATTCTAACAAAAGACAAAGGGGGGCTGCGCGCTGCCGAAGGTAAAGACAACACAATCTTTCTGATTGAGCGTTTACATCAGGCTCTCTGGCTTTTAGCAGCCAGAGGGTTCCTGAAACTAAGTACATATATAATTTTGACATGTTACATTTCTATTTGCAGTTTGCTCCAAGTTGTTCTAAAACAGATAATACAGCTTTGGTATTCAATCAATCTGTCACACAATTATACAATTTGAGCGTGTATAACACCATTACACAACCAAATCAACACCATAATGCACACTTACGATGATAAATCATGTTAAACAAATGTGTATTTTCCCGCTGCACAGCGAAATGCAGGGAAAGTGAAAATTTATAGCTTTCATCGTACATTTTCCAATTACGGTGTCGGCGGACCATATTGATTTTCGCTTTTTGCCAGCAGACGGCCTTTACAGGGCTTACATTAAAAATTCCGACGCGAATTCATTGCCGATCGTTGATACAGGCAATCATATTTTGATGGCGAATTTTAAATTCTGTTTTTAAAATGAAACGGCCTCGATGTTGATGGCTTTTTGTCTGTCTATAGGTGCTATATATAGTGAGTTTGTAATTCGAATACTGCTCAAAATTGAAAAGTTTGATTGGTACTTCTTTCTAGTTCCTGCAAAGTTTCTTCTTGGCCTCGAATAAACTAAATCTTATAGAGGATCTTATCTAAATATGTTTGTTATGATTTAAATTGAAAGTAGCTACCTAAGCAGTCGTTTTGGATTATAAAAGGTTATGTCAGCTGAGTTGGTACTGGGCACCGTGTTTTTTTCTATTTACAAAATCAACCTGGATTTTGTGTTTTACATCAACAGCGTATTCACCAAATAAATGTACTCGTATTTCTATGTGCGGCATAATATCATTGAAACTTATACATATAGCTACCAAAGTAGAAGCTATTGCAGCCTTCAAGCCTGTACTAGATAGAGTTCGAATGAAAAGCACGAGACAGCAATCCTTCTCTATCTAACTGCATAGAGCGACGTCCGTATTCATATAGACGCGAGACGGACATAGCTTAAGACGTGCTAGGGACAGGGACGGCACGAAATCGAAACACCGAGGTAGGCAGGGTCTAAATCTCGTTAAGGTTTACGAGGTTAACCTAACATAATTTAGGGAGTATTTTGACAAACTTTTGTTAGGCGTATTTCGGTAATGGCCTTGGGCCTTTTGCTAAGAAAACGCAATTAGATCGCTTGAGGCCAGATGTTGGTTTTACGGATCTTGCGGTGAGATACTGGAGTGAGTGAGAAGTGTTTAATGTGATTATTATATCCGTCAATAGTTGTTTACTTATCTTTAACATTGGAGCGAAGGGTGTAACTGGTTTTATTATTTTAAAACAATGTATTACCTACCGGTACGTTGATTTTGTTTATTTATTTATTTAGTCATTATTGCAAAAAAATACAAATTTGAGTACAAAAGGTGAACTTAATGCCTAATGGTATTCTCTACCAGTCGACCTTTGGGCAAACAGAAAATTGTTGTAGGCGGTTGGGTTTGTTGGTAAGTATTTCTTCATAGCTCTAATATCTATCAGCGTAGAGCCACCTCATTTTGTGGGGTCATTGACCGGGAACAGGGCAGGCGGGGGCGGTACGGTTCTTCTAGTTTTCTATTACCGCTCGACTACTATAAATCTAGGTAAAAAAGCGGAGCCAAATTTGCTATTATCACGAAAGTGCTAGTTTAGGAGAGCGAGCGAAGCGAGCAATGAAATCTGAGTAGCAAGTAAGCGTTCTAAAAGAAGCTGGACGAGACATAGGTACCTGCTATACAGTCTGTTAGATTTAAGTTATTTAAAAAGGTATTAAAATGTAAGAATACTAGCATTTAAAAGGTAAGTATGCAGTTAGCGAAGCAATCTAGAACTAGAAAGATGAAAAATGCATAAAACATGCGGTCACCTACAGAGGAATCATTTTTGGTTGTAGAAGGCCAAACGGTTCGTCCGTTGCTTACTGGAAGGTGGGAAACCGGGTAGATACAAACTAATCAAGAACCCAGGTGTGACGTGATCATCAATCAAAACCGATATTTGGCATTAGCATGTATCATGGTGTTTAGTGACGTCGCCGGCTAACAATCCTGTTGCTCGCCACGTGTTTTTATTTACACTACTATCACGACGCATCGCACTCAATGAATCGGCGTGACCTACATTTTTACGCACCACGTTGCCAACTGGCCGCACTGGCCGGCGATAAGCGAACGCTACGTTTCTATTTTAAATTTGGAACGTAGGAGTTTTAAAAGTGCCTGATTATGTATACGAGAGGGATGCATTTCTAAGATAGAGTGAGAAGGGTCCTAGTAAATACTGTAACGTAGTTGTACTGGTTGCATCATCCTCATCTTATTCATCGTCTGAGGCAAAATAAAACTGGACGGACAAGTCATCAGCGTCATCAGGTATGGCCCTCCACGCGAAGGATCAGAGCTAATGGTTAAGTCAAAATTAATCTATATTTGATTCTTAACTATCCGAATACGATTACCGCCGCCATTAGGATAGTTAAATAGGAAAATAGATAACTAAATTATAAACATACTAGAGCCGCTTCTTAAATTAAACAAGGAAACTCGATTAGTACAGAAACCATCAAAACAATTTCCTCATTACACAGTAAACACGCTCAAGGCCTAAATAATAAGTTCTAACAACTTCGGAGGTTAACAAAAGGAGCGCAGCGTTCTTAAAATAACAAATTCGAATCAAAAACGAGGACGTCAGATAAGCTTTATCTTGGTGTACTCATATCTGTGTAAACTTGCGATAACGAGGAGGAATGATTCAAAAATGGAATGCTTTTCACGCTCTTTTTAGAGGAATGGAGATGTAAAGAATTTATATTTATCACTTCTCCTATTAGAAAAAAAGGCTTTCTAGCCCGTTTAGAGGGAGCAAAACTTGTTTTTGCTCTATGTTCTACACACCAGAGACCACAGAGTCCACAGAACACTTATACATTTTTAACTTTTTGTTTATATTACGTAATTATATGTTTTTCTTAATTAAATGTATGATTGATTAACTACTGGTATTTTACTTACTTATTGGATGAATAGTTTTTCTCATAGGAGAAGTGAAAAGAAGAGTGTATTACACGGTTGCAAAATTATTTCTATCTCAGGCGTGGCGGTTTGAATCCTTCACTATGCTTAGGATTCCATATTAGAATCCCTCGCTACGTTCGGGATTCTATTCCGGATTCCATGGCTTTGTTCGGGATTCAACACGCTAACCTTCGATGAAATAGGTATTGCATTTTGCTTCCTGTAATACAATCTACCATTTAGGGAGAGACAAAATACTTATGTAGGTAATACCTACTATAGGTATAGTCGTAATTCAAAACCGAATTTTCATCGACTTCTATAAAAAAAAAACAAAAATCTACACAAAAAAAGAACAAAACGAAAACAAAAAAAACCTGTCCATAGCTGGGGTTTGAACCTGCAGCTTTCGGCGTAGTAGGCCAACGCGTTCAAATACAAATACAAATAAATTTATTTGCTAGGTATAAAATATGGTACAATTAGGTGTTACGATTATTTTGTTATTATTCCTGTACGATGACATATTTTGCTAGAAACTAGCAAAAACGCTTTAATCATTAGACAATTCAGACAGCGGCGGCGGCGCGAAATTACGAACCATATTGCGCGGGAAAATCTTTTGCGTATACGGAGAAAACAATTTTTCCCAGATATGAGACCTAGATTTATTATATTTATTTTATCCCCATTTGATAAATTTATGTACTTTTAATAAAAATGTAAAGTTTTCAGGAAAGTTATAAAACTGAACTATCGTACTTAACCTACTCGAGCCCATGCGATAGACTTATGTTATCTCGAAAAATAATGGCATAAGCTGATATTATAGGTAGAAAATACGCACTAGGTAGGTACCAACTTAATTAATTCTAAAATTGGGACTAATAAAGCGATTTCCTTATCAGGTCAGAAACCTATTTGTTTACCTAGTACCTAATTGGAATGAATTAGGTAATCTTAATCATCTGTTTAATAATTAAATATTTACCTACAATGATATTTTGGTATCTTTATCAGCATAATCTTTAAAATTACGCCATAGAGCCGTAATACATGTTAATATACAATCAAGAAACTCTTTAGATTAAAAAAAAAAAGTAAGGTTTTCGTGCACTTTTTAGGACACTGTTACAGAACAGCGAAACGTTTTGAGTCCAAACTTTTTAATTTTCAGAGCACTGCTCCGCACGTCAGTCAGCCGGCTGCAGCACGTGCAACGCTCCACATCCATCGATTCTATCGCGTGCCTTGCGGAGTATTGACCTTTTCACTTGCCTAGATGCGATTTAGTACCAAACCGGTTTCATTTTCCTTAAAAAAAAAACAAACCTTACACCTGATGTTGTGAAATCCAACGCAATATTATGGCCAGTCGGTGACACAAAAAAAAATCACAACACACGCGTTCGGAAACTTTGTTTAAAAACAAATTTTCGCGGCAAACCGAGTGGCGATTTGCATCGAGCGATCGATAGGTGCAGCTGAATCGATATTACGTAAGCGCGTTGATGCGGCGTCGCACGTGACTGAAGACTGGCGCTGGCGGAGCGCGCCGGCCCCCGCCCGCGCCTTCCCCGCCACAGTTACGATACTCGCATACTGTACACATATTATGTATAGACGTTTGATAAACAAATTACAAATTTGAGAGCTACCGTGAGAGCTTTAATAGATTTTCTTACAAGTCTTTTGTAGCGTATAAACACGTTTGTTTTTGTTCTTTAAGTTTTAATATTGAGAGTAAAGTTTTTTAATACCCAGCATTTTCAAGAATTTGATTAGGGTAACTTTTACTTTAGCGTTACGAAAAATAGCTTTTTATGACCCGTTAATTTTAATTCGTTTTTATTATTTACTTCAGGTTACCGAAAAAGTTAAGGAGAAACACATATTTCAGGTGCTTTCAGCTTCAGTTGTATGTCATTGTGAGCTTGTGTGTATGTATTGTCCAAACTTCCTAACTACAACTAAGGTCTAAGGCCTGGAGGTCGGTGTTAAGTTTATAATTTCTACATAGGTATGTAATTAAATTACCTACTTGTGATGCGGGGACACGTACAGTCGGTAGTTAATTCCGGCGTCTTTTCTATCTCGCGACTACATACAGTGGTGCAGTTTTATTTTGACGTAAGCACCTAAGTAATTCCGCAAGTCCGTCATAAATAAAAGTCATAGTTCCGGCGTCAAATTCAGTACGACCCTATTTCACCAAGTTCACATTGACTGGTGACATGTGACAATTAGGGGTAGGTACATTGCGATTTATTATGGAAACCACTGCTGTAGAAACTCGTCGAATTTGCAATGTCACATGTCACCTGTCAACGTCAACTTGGTGTAATACGGGGCAGGTTTTAGTGCAAAGTGCGATTCAATTGTAATTCAACTTTCGTATATTCTGTTTTAGGGCCACTTACATTTACACTATGTTTTAATCATATACCTACCTAACCAGATTTATATGACTGACAGCTTCATAAGTTTTACAGGAAACTAAACTAAAGTTAAGCCTACTCAATTAATATTCATACTACATACCTATAATATAAGTTACCTTCTTACTAATTAGATTTTGCAGAACAAAATTTCAAGATTATTTTGAGAAAATATGGAGTTTAATAACGAAGAACATTTTTTTAAATAGAAAACTAGCACAAGACTGCCTAAGTATATAGGTAGGTACCTCCCAAAAGGAGGCGATGACCTCGTAGAGCCACGCGGTGCCAGGCAACTTTTAAGAATGTAATATGAAAATTTTAACCGCGTAGGTAATTGAACTAAATTAAAACAAGCAACTAGTACTGCGCAAAATATATGAATTAGGTATTTTTGCAACGATACTCACTAACGTATTGAAATTATTTATTTATCTGGTCAGGCTATGATAGGCTATCTATTGATGAGTTATCCACAAAACAATTGACAATACGACAAAAAATGTTTTTGGCAACGAGGAGAATGAGGTCGACATAATAAACGCAATAATCAATGAATTAATTTAAGTATTTCTGAATTAAACCTTGGTTAGTAATGATTAAACTCCGCCCCAGAGAAATAAAAGCAATGTAAACCTAAAATCTTACTACAAACGAATATATTTTACATTAACATCAACCTACGAATATTAAAGTAATAAATAACAAGGCATTATTAAAATTCACCGTAGTTAGAAAATTATTAGCAAATAGGTGAACTGCACGCGACCCGCGATGGCAATGGCTGATAACTACAGGTATTTAAATAGATTTGCATTAGTTTTACATATAAACGTAAAAACTATGCGGTATATGACGTTATTGAGGTAGATAGAGACAACACGGGTTTTCTAGAAAACAATCCATCTTGCTTATACCTCCTCACTATCATATAAATAGCTATAGTATCAGTATATATAGGCGTTGTTTGCGTACACTATACAGGGTGTCCCAAAAATGGTACGTCACATTGACACCGGAGGTAGACCGCCCTAAGAAGGAAGGACCGAATCAGCCATTTTTTTTATTTTTTTGATGGAGTGGAAATGCGTTACGCAACATTTCCACACCGAATCAGCCTAACATGACCTCAGTAAAAGTCGCATGGTTGTCAAGATATTTCCACTTCAAAGTTTAAACTGGCAAAAAACTTGAACTTTAAACTGGCAAATCTTAAAAACCATGCGGCTTTTACTGAGGTCATGTTAGGCTGGTTTGGTCTGTCTTATGCGCGTGCTTCATGGTTTTAAACCATTGTTTTTAAACAAGTGAACTTGGTAGAAGCGAGCTGCTACAAGATTTCAAACAAACCCATTTGTTTGATATATGCCAAGGGCGTTTAAGGTTAACCGAATTCTGGTTTAAAACCACTGTCTACACGGTTTTAAACCACATGTTTTAAACCGTGGTTTGAAGCCGTGTAGCACGCGCTTTAGGCTGGTCTACCTCCGGTCAATGGTACCTACGTCACATGACGTAGGTACCATTTTTGGGACATCCTGTATAGTATAAATATTTCAAACTAGTATAGCCCATAGATAAATACCTTACTATTACTACTAAATACGTACATTTTACAAAACAAATACCATATCACTATTGTTATGACCTGTACTCATAAAGATCGTATCCCTCAAATCGCATCGCATAAGGCAATAAGCTCAAATGTAAAGGTACAAAAGAAAAAGAATCCGCCTTTAATTCGGTAAAAAAAAAGTACAAAACTTCCCTGCTATTAGAAAACCAATAAATTAAATTACAAGAATATTTTTACTATTACTTAGCCAAAACCATAATAATTACAGCATCCATTTTAATCCTTGACACACAGCAAGTTTGTTCTCTTTACCGTTTCCTTCCGCTAATGAGCAATTAAGTTGCCACGAGTTCCGTAGCGAGCGTCGCTACGAGATCGTACTTATGCAAAGCAGGCCAATATTTCATCGCTCCTGCGTCTATTGCAGCTCATATTATCATAACAACCGCCTATGTAATGGCTGCATAATATCAATATTACATGTTTTTTTAACATATCAGCCGACCGATGCAATAAATAATCTAGACTAACCCTCTTTTTCATAATCGCACAATAACTAAAGTATGCTTGAAGTATTCTGTGGCCTTATCTTTCATTGTGACATTTGAATCTGACAAATCATACTTTTACTAAAATATAATAGGTTTGTTATGCGTTTATGAATAAGGGGGTTAGTCTGAAGATTCCACGGCACGAACGCCCTGTATATTAGGCAAATAGATCGGTTCGGTTATCGATTGTGCAAGTGACGGACCTCACGGACCCGATGGCTCAGTCGATGCAACGTGGAGACGGCGCGATGCGCGACCCGCGGGAGAGAGTATTCGAACATTCCAAACACACCAAAAAGAACCAAGAGGAACGGGTTCCTTTTTTGAAATTTGAATTGTTAACTTTTTCTGTCTCTCCAAGTGGCCAGCCAGTTTGTTTCTGTTTCAAGGGCAATGTTGTGAGTGCATCGGCATTAATATGAAATGCCGCCGTGTATGCCGTTATGTGGCAGACGTGAGGAGACGGGCATGGCCGTGGGCAACATTATACAGCTGAATATGCAATTAAACGAGGGCAGTTTCAGCGCGAGCGAGCGAGACAGACGACTCCCACCACTCGATATTTATTGAACAAGTTTATAACTACGTGTATTAGACGAACGAGTTCGTACAACGTTTTCTCATTTCCCCGGGCGAAACTTTTCTAATATTATAGTTTCATTCATATTGTCGGTAGTTCCGCAGAGTTTTCTTTCGTGGAAAATGAAAGACTATTTCCATAACTATTATTTCGCTTTTATTGCTTTGTTAGTTTCTTTTGCTTCAAATAGATTTGTTGAAGTTGGAAGTTTTGTACTTTATCGCTTGGAAATAATGTTAGTTGTTGGAAAGTGTTAGGCTACGTTTCTTATTTCCTAAGACTTGCGTTATCGGAGTATCGGCCACGATAATATCTGTATTAATAAAAGGCGTACACCACAAAACGTGCCACTGACATTTGAAATTCAAATTTGGAGTGCAGTTTACTTTTCTATTCGGTATTAATAATGGAACAGTCGCTCTCGCTCGCAGTCTGGCTGAAAGCAGCCTTGACCGCGACAGAAAAAATAGAGAACAAACCCTTTCGGCCAATAGCTTGAACGCTGAAAATAGCTCCTATTATGAAAATTACTGTCGTGATACTCCTCTAAATCATAGTCATCATAGATAAGTTTATAACAAAAACATACTTACGTGAGTTTAAGATATGCATGAAACATCGTCCAATTTATTTAATTTAATTTTGGACAAGTTTGTGTTTTTGAGTAAAAAGCCAATAAACATTTTAACCTTTTCAGAGACTTTAATGTTTTGTATAAATCAAAAATAACGTTTGAGTAGTATATATCCGTTAATTTTGAGTTTTCGATAATTAGCGGAATTTTGTTTATAATACAATTATTTGCTTCACATCACGAAACACGTCTAAGTTAATAATAAATAACTAAATAGAGATGCTTTACATCTTTGATTAAATAATAACAGAGTAGCGAGTTTATGATTGGAATACAAGCAAGAAAAAACATTACATAATGTAGACTCGATCGTATTTAACGTAAATGTTGATTTTTAATTATGTGAGCCTTGCAATTTATGCGGGGAAGCGCCTCAGTTTTCTGAGTAAACATTATGGATGTCTATGGAACGTAGAGCTAGAGAGGACCTAGTCTATGTCTATGAATTGTAAATTTACGCCATTTTTAACGTGAGTAAATAAAGCTACACAGATTTTTATGTAAGTATTTTTATTTTTACTAAATATAAGCATCTGTTAAAATCAGTCAGTTTTAACGTCTCATAATTAGTAAAATTATTCAACGACATTAATGTTTTATGGAAATTAAACTTATCTTATTTATAAAAGAGGAAAAATAAAAAAGGTAGAATTTCTAGGATTTGCACATTTAATTTTATATTTGCATTAACAATGTGCAACTTCGTCAAACATTTAAAACTACAAACGCAGCTGTTTTGCGATTGTAAAAAGCACTTAGTTTCTCCAGCCTAGTCAATTTTCAGCATACCGCTGAGTAATAGCTGCGCAAAAGTTTCATTAGAAAAACTTCTTTGTCGTGAGTTTTTCTCACAATGGCCGTAATTAAAAGTTTGCGCTTTGTCGAGAGAGGGCGCTCGGCGATAACTCGGGCTTGCATAGTCTGTAGTCTCCTGTTTTTGGCTTGATCCTGCACCCGGTTATAATACCTAAGTATTTTCAATCTCCAGATAACAAGAAAATAATCTGCTAAATAAATAGCTCTCTCCTTCTCTATCACATGACAAAGAAAAGGAAAGTGATACTTAACATTCTGATACTGATACTTAACAGTCAGAATTTTTTTTTGGGGATTGGAAAAAGGGTCATTATACGTTGTAATATCTAGAAATTTGAGACCGAATACCGAATGTATACGCAAGTTTTGCGATAAAGTTTGTGGAGAAACAAAAATACTGTTGACTTTTGTTTGTAGGGTTGCTAAGAAGGCTGTCGGTTGAGTTTCTCGTGGCGCTTCTTCTTAACACTGATCTCCCTTTGAAAAGCGCTGGTAGACTCAAATACTGCCCTGCTAAGGTGAAAGGCAGTATTTTACACAAAACTACTGTAATAATTGCAACCTCATTACTGGGTAACAAGGTTGCAATTGCTACAGTAGTTTTGTATAAAATACTGCCTTTTACCTTAGCAGGGCAGAATAGCGCATTATTTTGGGACCAAATAGTTTGACTTTACGCTTCGCAGTTAAACAAAGTAGCACCTGGGAGACCGAGCGTCGTCGCTCGGGTCGAAACCGAATTTTGATCGATTTCTACACAAAAAAAAATCAAAAGATTTTCCCAACAAAAACCGGTCCGTAGCTGGGGTTCGAACCCGCAGTCTTGGCGTAGTAGGCCAACGCTCTAACCATTAGTCTAATCAGACGGCGGCAGCCGCATCGAAGTTACGAAACTAGTTACTCTCGTACTTAGTGAGTATCAGTTCAAACTGGACTCTATTTTTTATGTGATGTAACTACAAATTAACGGTGTTCAGATTTAATCCCTTACTTGTGCTATAAGACATTGATTATTGCCCGTTTTCATGATTCTAAGTCAACGAGAAGTACGAGAGGTTTTGATTTCCTTGAATATGGGCATAAACGGCCGTAGGTATCTTTTGATTACGTTGACTTAGAAGTTTGATTTTTTCACAGCTTCAAGGGATTGCAGACCTGAGTATTTGATATGAACTTTATATGTAGATAGGTACAGGTTTGAAATCAAATCAAACCAATTCAATAAAGGAGAGTGCAAATTTAAGTCGCATGGCGTCCAATCAGCTCTATTTCCTCCCTCGCTGCTGAATGTTAATCTTTGAACTGCTCGATAGTTCAGAAATGTACACTTGTATATCGCCATTATTATTTAAGCAAACTGTATAATGCCCGCACCACACTATTGTAGAATCATACCGTTATCAGGGGGGCTAGTCTCTTAAAAAACTCACCGTTCAATTAATTCGTTGACTAAATACGAATACATAGGTATAGTTTCTGGATAAAAATTGGATCATGTTGTCAATTTCAGCCAACTTTTTTTTGCCAATACAGCTTTCTTTCCGCCTAAATCAAACTTTATAATCAGACTTTAAATAGACTAAATGCATATAATATCGCCTGCCAAATATCTTCCACATTATGGCGATACGGAAATTAAGCGCTGGGGGGAGGGGGGTAGACTCACCCGCCAGGGAGGGCAATCTAGCAGGCCGGCCTGAAATATCTGGGCGTGCATTAGGCCTGCAGATTGCCTAACATTGCACAAATTGCAGAATTCCGACGGCTATTGATTGTTTTACGTTGTTAGATGTATGTGGTCCGAGGAGACGTTTCGGAGCAGACGGGTAGACGGCTAGACGGTAATGTAAGTCCATAATTTAAGGATTATATTAACTGCTTAATTTAACAAACAAACAAAATACCTCGCCGTATAAAATACTCTCTTATGTCTCCGTTCTGTAGTGGGTAAAAATGGAGTCAACGTTATTCAACCCTAAGTTAAGTATAATTTAATAGTGTTTTTGTGGTCTTACTGCCGCACTCAGAGACGTCAATTATGTTTTAAGTTTCATTAAAGTTGCTGCGTCTTATTCTATTCTATAGGAAAGAAAGTGACAGCAGCTAATTTAATGAAACTTAAAACTTAATTGACGTCTCTGAGTGCGGCAGTTAGACTTGCTTCTTGTATTGGTTGATACCTAAGGGTAAGTATAAGTACTTATATTCTATCTGACCGAAACCCCGTCTTGTTCTTAGTTTATAATTTTTCTCAAAATACTTATTTAAAAAAAAGGAACTCTTCTATTGTTCAACTACTTATATTTGCAATCCTTTGCTTTATACAACGCAAAAGAGTGACTTACATTTTTACGTTTTTCTAACATTGTTGGGTACCCTTTTTATCTTAATAAACTTTATTAACATTACTTTGTAATTTTATTAATTAACAATTATATCCAAGAATTCAACCGACTCTCGCTTCATTACTTCAGCAAGTATGCAAACGGTTCCATGATTCTATTATTACCCGTGATATATCACCAAGTTTAAATTAATTTCGCTATCGCCTGATATATTGAGGATGTTTAATTAAAATATCTTTAAGTGATTTAGAGGCGATCGATAATTGCCGGTTCAAGGCTAATTTATCGGTTTTGTTCGCGATAAGGATGATTTATATGGATTTTGTTTACTGATAGTGACATTGTTGTCACGGGGTAAATACTCTCTGCGTGAAATATTCTAAACGACGTAGGAATAAAGAAAATAAAATTTTGGTAATCATGTTTGATTGAGCTATAGCAACTGTGGTGTTCGTCGATGACTTCTGTGACAAACTAGTCTAATTGGAGCTCAGAACACATGATCAAGGCGTAGCGATACGTGATTCCAGGTAGGCCACCATTTGATATGAGTTCTGACTCGGTTGTACAGCGCCCGTACTATGGCGGTGGTTGAGTGTGGATAAAGCATCCGTCACTCTCGCACTTTTATACAGAGCCCTTAGCCAAGATGCCCATCGCTAACTAGCGTTTCTATTCGTTTAGTTTTTAAACCAATCGCGTCACTGGTAGATCACGTGATACGGAGGGTCACGTGATCTACCAGTGACGCTATTGGTTTAAAAACGTCAGACGTCTACGTGGTCAGAACGCGACAGATGTCACTTTCGCTGCTCCTATCTATTTGATGCTGACTGTACAAGCATAGATTTTAATTAGGAGCTAAGTTAATTTGTGTGAGAAGCTAAACAATCGCAATTAAAATATCTTTTCGTTCTATAGCGTTCCATTAACCTCCCAGGCGCCAGCAAATAGCTACTTAAGGTTTTTATCAGCTAAACTCGATTCATTGCAGCGTTCGACGTGCTCCGGGATACCAATTTCCAAAGAAAATTAAATTTACCGTTCACCCGGAAAAAGTTAAAATGACGGCGTGTGTCTTAGAGCTCCGAGTCTGTCAGAGAATTCAATAACTAGACAAAATACTTGCGCTTGCTACTTTTTTATTCGAACGAATAGGCAATTTTTAGAAATCTATTTTTTCTAGTTTTAGCACGTATTTTACTGATGACCTATTTTAGATTTGAATGAATGAATTCTAATGAACAATAAAATGCGATCTTATGATAATATAATAAGGGAGTGATATAGACTTAAGTCAATGTCTATCCTTGTAACTTACCTTATTACCTTTTTTTGTGTATGGAAATGTATAATTTAATGATCCAACCGACGTTCCAGCTGTTTAGGAAAACCTTGCATGGTTTATGTTACAGCTGCTGTTATTATTTCTAAATGTGTATGTCAAATAAATAAATAATAAATAATTTACGGTCAAGGTTAGGAGAGATCCCTGAAAGGGGCAGGTCAAATTAAAAGTTAACCATCTAAGTCTCAAAAGGAGCTGGTTTACTGGACTTGCCGATTTAGGGGTTCAGGTGAACGCCTCGTGGCTTCGACATGATCACTACCTAAGCATGACCAATCTCTCACCTAACACGTCAGCAACCAGGTTAGCGCACATACTCCTCCACCTTCCATTGTAAAGCAATAAAATCCATGACCTGAAAGATTTGTTGCGGAATTTCAGCACAATTTGGTAACATAAATATTGGAGGAGCAGTAAAACGGAGGGTTTTACGCAGGCAGGAAGTAATCCGGCCATAAAACAGATTTGGAGCGCTCGGGTAATCCGAGATATATTAAAAGTCGACTGCTAAGCCTCTTAAGCGTACGTACGGAGGGTTATGTGCCTTAATAGGGTTGCAATTAGCGAGACTTTGGAGAACTTAGGAGCGTTTTAAGTTTTGTTGAGCTGCAGTTGTTCTCGACGACGGCACATCTTATCAAAATGGTCCAAAAACAACAGAGCTAGAGTTAGGTCATTAAATACGAGTACGTATTTTTATCTACATAATTTTTCATTATGGGCACCTAGGTAAATTCCATTGCAGGACTGAAATATACCTGGAGAATACTTTTTAATTATTCTACAATGGAATGGAAAGAATATTCTGCAATTGAATTCAACTTGGTGCCAATAATAAAAAAATAAGTAGGTAGATAAAAATATTTAATATTTAATGACCAACTCTCAGCTCAGGTTTTTAGACCACGCTATTCTTACAAAGTTGCCCATGGTCTTTTCGTATGATGAGTTTTCGTGAGAAAACTGAAAATCAGCCAACTTAACATTATGCCACCTTTTTATTGTTGGATTCATGTCCATAGTTTAAGATGGACTTCTTTATTTTTAATTTTGTGTAAGTAGGTACCTTTTCATTTTGGCGTAGCAAACATATTTTTACCTCATTAGCTTGGAAAGCCCTTTTTTATTCTTTAAAAACAGATAGCAAAACTGCAGTTTATCCACAAGAGTGCAAAGAATATTTGAAATCCGAACGTGTTATTAGTTACTTTTTCACTTCTCATGCTCTAAAAGTCGTCTTTATGTCGTGCGTAGGCGACATAAAGTCGCTTCTTATGCTCTAGTGCATAAAGTAAAATCTTCGTCGAAGACCTAGGCAATCGGTCCAACAGCCACACGAACAACTTTAACTTCAAAGAATAACCTCTATATTTTATTTCGTTTCGTTAGTATTCTAAGACCAAGGCAAGGATACCAACAGCCAAAGTACACAATACAGCTTCATGAAATAAACTTATAATTTTTATTTCGTCGCATTTTATTATTATTATTATTTTTACCATGTTGCTGTTTCATTTCCTCGCAATCGAAGTGAAAAGTAGAGTGTACAACTCGTCCATAAAACTCATTTAACACTCGTCATTTTTGAACCACTAGCTTCGCTCGTGGTTCAACCCTAGAATCCATTCGCTGGCTCGTGTTTCAATCCCACACTTGGGGTTAAAATACAACTTTGCACCCTTGTATAACAAATAAAATAATTCTTTCTATCTCATTCTTTGAGGAAACCAAAAGTAATTTTAATATTATTAAACGTACGTAATTTCCTATAGACACGCTTTATCTGTTAGTCTATTGTAAAATACAAATACCGAATGTAATATAGTTTTAAATTATTTCAGGGGCCCAAACCACACATTAAAACAAAAAGTAGTTTTCGTAACGTACTAGATAACATGTAAATGTTGTCGTAAAAGTCTTGAAATTGACATTGGCTATGTTTTATTCATGCGCCCTACATTGTGGGCATAACCGTTTTATGCCATGTTTTATGCATCGCCTAGTTGCCTTATATATTTATTTTGGGCACTGATTTGAACAATCTGAGGAATTATGCAATCGCAAATAAAACAAGGCTGGTTGACAGATACCAACGCAACGCTCTGAATGCATATTGAATTTAATGTAGTTATTTCTTCTGATGGATATGGAAGTAGTATAGGACCGATCATGGTGGAGATGGTTAAAAAAGTATGATTTCGTCTTATGGTGTCATCTCATCAGATGGTATAGCGCTTTAATAGTTAGTTGCTGCACGGAATGTGCACTGAAGACAAATGTGGTACATTTCCAAAGTCTCAAATTTTTGGGCCAGGTTTTCTACGCTGTAGATTTTAGAGTTATTTGCCTTGGATTATGAGTATTAGACTATGAAAATTAAAAATTAATTGAATAAATTGAGATCTCTACCCGGAAAAAGCACCCTTATTTACCCAGATTTTTTGGGCAATTTCTCAATTTTTTATCGTTGTACTAAAAGATCCTTAAGACTCCTTTGCACGTTGACTACCTGCTATCAAAGTCTATAAAGCCCACCGAGAAATTAAAAAAAAAAACTTACGTTCGAAATTAGAAAATTATGGTGCGATTATTTTCACCGTACGACGACCAAAGTATTAGTCAAGCGGCGGTCGTTCAGTTCGCGGGAAAATTCACCGCGTTGACACCGGCACGTGTAAGCCAGACACGCCACAGACAAGATAGAGCACTAATGCCACTTAAAAGTGTTTTGAAATTGTTTCCTGGAGAAAGAGATGCAAGAGATCCGTGACGTCATTCAAGGTAATTTTTACTAGCTTCAATTAATTAGCTCTGCCGTGTCCATGGGTTATGTTTCTCTGTAGACCCACTGCCACGTAACCTACAAATGCATGCAATTTCGATACCTACTCTTAATGGGTCAACGGCGCTTAACGTGTCAACCCTTCATTTCTTGAATGTTTTTGGTGGGTTATCTTGAAAAGTTCACTTTCAAGGATACATTTTTTGAATTTTGCCTGACAGCGTAGATTTTCTACTTAGGTAAATATATTTTTCAACATCTGTTCAAAATGTATTTACTTTAAAAATATTTGTTTGTTTCTTTCTATAAAAGGACTCCGCTGTCTAAGTGCGGTGTCGCGCGGTATTGGGTGTGACCAATTTATGTGTGGTCCACTTGTTGCACCGTCCTGACGCTGGGACAGTCTTATTTTTACGCTGGCCATACTTTCCAGGCTCATCCATGAAAGCGCAATGACACTGGCCACTTTTGATAGCCTATCCTTAGAAAGAAATTGTCTTAGGCACTCTTGGGGCGTTTTTTTTGTGGTCGGTGTAAAGCATAGGCGTTTTTTAAACTAATTGCATCTTTTTATTTTTCTTTTGTTTTAACTGGTATCCTACCGAAAACATTTTGGACATTTGCCATGGACATTTTACCCGAAGTATTAAATTTACTTAAATCTACCCGCGGTTGGAATATTGGGAACAGACATAAATAATTCAATTAAACAGCATAGTGAAATTATGGAAATCCTCCCAGGATATTAAACATGATTTAAAATGTTTTGCTGGATTAAAATTGTAAGAAATTTCTTTAAAGATCATGATAATTTAAAATTAGTGATAATTGATCCTTACATTGTACATTGTATATTGTCTTTAAAGATGCTATGTAAATTCGTAAGTCAAATGGACTTCGTTGTTTCTTATATAGTTTCTAAAATAAAACTTTTCCTAAAGAGTTCGCAATAAACGAATACTGACGTGAAATTTAATTCAAACGAGAAATATTACCATACCACGCGCGAGACGTGCACTCAATAAATTGTTTAAGTACTTCATTTTGCGTTATTTTAACCGTTTCATTTGATATTCTACTATTAATGCAAGTAAAATACTAGTTAGGAATATACACTTCAATACATTACTAGGGAATTTTACGGATTCGACAGCGCAACGTTTGCAAGGAAAAAAGTACCTACTTGCCTTTTTTTTGTTAAGTATAACGGGTCTAAAATGGAAATAAAGCGCTAAATTTTAAATTTAAATCGGAATAAAACGGCACTGGCACGATACTACGCCTTGGTTATAGTCCTAAACTCGTACTCGTATAGTAGATACATTATGTACATGTTTGAGGCATTAACAGATTTAAGTAACCACTGAGCAATCACAAGTTGTTACAAGAGAATCATTTGATTGACGTCAACGAATTAAAATACCGTGCAAGATTCCGTAAGCCATCCGTATTCCAACGGCAACCACTAAGCCACGTGATAAAAAGCAATTAATTAACAAAGGAAAATCCACATTCCATTTGAATTTCGAATATCGTACAAATATTGCCAATCTCTCTGAAGATTGCAAAGCAAATTCCTTTGGAGATTGCGCGGCTATAAAATTGTAACATCGTTGGATTTTTCCGATTCAAAGGTCTTTTAGATACCTATTGGTTGTGACCGTTAGAAAGGCTCGTTAGTTGGAAATGCACAGATATGCATGTGTGCAGATAAGGGAGGGTGCGTGTATGTGTGAGAGCAGACAGCCGGTACAATAGAGCATTGTTGTGAGTACTATTTTGTCTTGTGTATTGGCAGCCTTGAGTTAAGGCGACTTTGGAAAGTTTGCCTTCCGCTTTTCAGCTTAGTGCATCTACTTTTGTTTTATTTAATCAAAGTCTGGCCCATTACGGGAACCAATTTACTTTTGAATCTTCTATAAAAAAGATTTCGAACAAAGCGAAATCTTAACGTTATTACGTATTTACAGTTTCAATTGTAGCCCCCATTTGTTTCAGTAAAGCAATTCCCTCGCATCTGCGAGCGAATAAAATATTAACGACTGGAACATTGTGAAAAGTTATTAAGTTCTCAAATCTACAGGAAATTACGACTTGCGTATGATCCCTTTGTAAAATTTTAATAAAGCCGTTTAGAAGATAATAAAGCTTCAGTATTGTTTTTCAACTATTCAGAATTCGAATTCCAAATTTGAGCGTCTAGAAATGCACAAACGGGTATAATACATTAATGTAAGTTCCGAGCGATAGTTTGAAGTTACTATCCAATAGCGGCGGGCGGCCTCCCACCTCCCACTTTGATATTGCGTTCGAAAATTAAATTAAATTCCGTCCGATTTCTTCCAAAGAAAACTTTTAATTACGCGACGTGAACAAAATTTTTCATTCGTATTTTGGCGCGCAAAGTGATGAAAAAACAATAATAAAGTTGGTATTGATCGCCGCGGGGCGCATGCGCGAATTGGGAAAATTTGCAATTACAAAGTGCCGTAGAAATTTCGCCCGAGCTGGCGTAATTTGGAAAGCAGTAGGGGCGAGATTCGCGTGTGCCCCGTCCGCCATCTTGGAGAATAAATTTAAGTTAGCGCCATTTTCGAAATTTTCGCCGTTTTTATGCCCGTTACTGTAAGCCGTGGATAAATAAATATCAATAAAGGATAAGTTTAAGGGAAATGCTTTTTAAAAAGATAATATTTACTCGTACTTCACTTCAGCTTCTTTTTATTATCATTATCACGTAATAACGTCGTCAAAATAACACAGTATAGCAATATTTACAAAAGTTTCGTTTTAAAAGTAAACGACTCCATATCACCAAATATATTTAATACGAAACCCATAGCATTCTATAACGTAGTATAATTCCACTAAAACTGCTAATCAGTGCACCGCGTCCCAGGAAGTGCATCGGGTGGGGGAAAGGGGGCAGTCTGTTGCCATGGCAACCGCAAGATGGCTGCGATTAGTTCGTCTGCAGCTTTATGCGTCTTCATTATGCTAGATTTCAATTTATGAACCAAAACTAGACGTATATTTGAATATTGTGATCAGATATTAAAATGAGGTTTAGGTTTCAAACTGGTTTTAGTTTTTGTGCGAAACTGCAAGGATATTTCGATAATCGAGAGATATTTTAGTTTACAGTTGCACGAGTCAAGTTTTAGGGGTGGCAAGGGGAGAGCGGAATACTTTTAAGGGTCTAATAAGATATAAAATTTAATAACGCAGGTGGGCACCTATCAGGTGAAGAAAAGGTGAAGAAGTGGATTTACAAAATAAGGAAATAGACGTCTTAGATCGTCGTCGTAGTCATCATTAGAGCTTATACTCAAGCAGGATCGAATCTGCACTGAAAATAATGCGAGCCAGTCAAGAAAGATTTTCACTTAGTTGATTTTTTTAATTAAATTTGCATAATATTAGTTCCAACAATCAAAGCTGGTAGTCACAACAGCGAGGTCTTTTGTGATTCAACTTACATCTTAGTTGCTGTATCTAACGTACTGTCAGGCTCGAATGGAATCAAGACCCTTATTTAGGTACAAAAATCGCAATCTTAACAAGAAGTAACTAATTATTTTTTTCAGTGTGTATGTCTTCAGACGTCTTAACATTTTCGTGAAATGAAATGGTACCTGGAATGGTACCACAAGATTAATTTACATAATAGCCTTAACCTTAGAATTTTCTCTTCTTATAGGATTTTTTAATTGTTATATGACCTCAAAACCACTTTTACCTCTATCAGACTGAGCTTAGCACCAAGAAGCACACTGTCATGTGACGGCTTGTTAGATTTCATGTAATTTTTACCGATACGGCACGCTATTTTAAGGTGTTAAATCCTGCCAAGTCCCCGGTACTGAAAGGTCTCTGGTTGGGATAAGTTAAGTACAAGAACCACTTTCTCTAGTGGTGGTAGGTTGTGCAGGGCCCTGCCGAACTCCGACCACCATGTTCCTTCTTTTTGGTTAGCGCAGTCGGGTGACTGCGCGAAGCAAAAAGAATTAAATCATTGCAGTCTATGTATGTAATGCATTGGACCAATTTTTATAAATGGGGTGTCATATGATTTGTTAAAAATGTGCGACTGTCATAGGCTATATAAAAATTATAAGGGTGCTTCATACTAGTCACCAGACGGGTTTTGAGGTTAGGTTAGGTTCTGTTGCTGTCAAAATATGATCTAGTATTGCTTAATTCAGGAACCGTCCGCTCATTTCGAACTATCGGTCAGTGCGCGGCGTTGCTTGTGAGTCTCACTGCTTGCATTCTAAAAAGGATGAGTTCGGTACAGGACTAGCAATTTACTGTACGGTGTTGACGGTTCGATTATATTTAGTCATTGTGTAGCCGAAACAAAGAATAGAACGTCAAGTTAAACTGCGGTTGTTACTGGAGAGCCTGTCTTAAAGATCAAGGTAGTTACGTAATGCTATACAGTACGTAAACCCCTGTCCAACCTCCGCTGCTTCATTTATCCTCCTCGACAGTAACTGTAACAACTAACTCTAAGTTAGTTAAATAAAAGTAGTATACTCAAGAATACTTTTTATTGAGAAAACCCTAAAGAAGAAGACTTCATTCTACGAGCTCTGACCTGGCAATTCCCGCAGCCCTGGGCTCACGAACTTCACTAGGTCGTGTTTACATCTGAATAAACGTCTTATTATTATTTATTACACCGACTAACTCGGAACAATATCTAAGTGCAAACTATCTTTCGATATTTTCTTTACATGTATTAAATAAGTATGAGAGTGGAGATGGAAGAGCTAATATTTTCTAATTCATCCAATTTATGTTAATGGCCGAGTCCAATTTCATTTACCTATCGCAACTATCATAGTAAACGGGCAAAACCAATTTGTCTTTAAATCACGACCTTTCAATGGCCTTTCAGCAAGCAACTGCAATTTCTCGTTAGAACCGACTCCCCTTTGTATTACGACTCCAGACGGACGAACTATAAGCCTTTATATGTAGTACATGCTCGAGTATGTGCCGAGTGTACGCTACGGAGCGTTGGCCGTTTTAGTTCCGAGTTTCCTTGATAGGTGGCGTTGTTTATTAATTGTGAATCGCACCGTAATATTTTAATTATATTTTTTAAAATAATTTTCTCTTTTCTAAAGACTACTCGTAACGATTTCGGTGTTAATGTTAATCCTTCATGCAGATTTTTCCTATTTGGCTTATTTTAATAATTTTTACATATTGCGCTTGTTAGTCGTAAAAATATCCTACTTATTATAATATCAACCATATTTCATTGTTTAGACAATAATTGCCATCTATCGGTAAGTTTATACAAAATGCGAACAAATGCGTAGAGGAAATACGCGAGCATTGCTTTGCTACGAATGGTATCGTAGAGTGCTACGACGAGCGTTACGCGAAACCTACAATTTAATGTATAAGAGCAATTTTTTCGTACGGATGTAATTTATACTTATCGACGGTGGAAATTTCAAATGTTGTAAGGGACAAAGGCTTACCTGTCCCTTACGACATTTGAAATTTCCACCGTCGTTATATTATGAAGAGGTAAAATTGTTCGTAAGTTCGATAAAATAAAAATGTTTATCAAGAAATTAATTTATAAACGTCTAAACTGCTTGAATTATTGGTTTGTAATATCAGCGAGAGAATAAAATATGTGAGGGAGCTGTCAAACCGATATTTGTCTATCCCACTCGCACCCGAATGCATGCAGAAACGGGATGCATGTCTAGACTTCTATTAAATTCTACTATCAGTAAGTATTTTTACCAGAAATTAGAAAACTATGACTTACAAAGTGCCGTTACATCAGAATTAAAGTATTATATAGTAATGAAGTAAAGGTCAGGTAGTCATGTCATAAAGGTTAAACATGATTTCTTACAGATAGACTCAATCAATGTTTTGAGCATTCATATTGAGAGTCATATCATAATATGCCACTATTCCTAAGGCTGGAATTACACTTGTAAGTTTTATTCACGTAAGTAACTTACAGTAAGTTACTCACAAAGACAAATTACAATAAGTTACTCACAAAGAGACATTTGCAAAGTAATCGTAAGTTGATTACTTACGTGAGTAAAATTTACAAGCGTAATTCCAGCCCAGGGCACAATGATAAAGATAAAGATAAAAGATATTTATTCAGTAAGTAGGCCGCACGGGCACTTTTACACGTCGAAATCTACCAGCGCTTCCCAAGAGGAGACCACTGCTGAGAAGAAGCGCCGCAAGAAACTCAACAGTTAGTCATTTTTTAAATAAAAATATAACAATGTCACTACTTATTCTAGCATTATATAAAACTGTAAAAATAATATTAAATATCTGCGTAGTTTTGCAGGAAAACGTGTCAGAATTATTATCTAAATCATGTTACGCCGGAGAGGTTAGGTTATAAGTTGGAGATTTATTTTGGTATCTTTGTCACAATGTCACAAATATTATTATATCGAGATTCCAGTATAAACTGCATTTTAAATGAAAAAGAAACTATTAGTGAATGAAGAGGTGCGCGTATAAACGTTACAGCACACAATCCTTACACTATAACGTAAAAATTATCTAAAAAATATATATGTAGTCGCTCACTAAGTCTTTAATTTCGCCTTAAATTAAGCTCGGGGCTAATTAGGCTAGATGAAATTAGTTTTATAATTATCCTGTAAACCTGGTCCGGTAATATCCTAAGATCGTTACGGATGTAGAAAACAGAAAAGATACATAGATTTGTCATTAACAGGATGCAGTTATGCAAAAAAACCACAACGATGGTTACCTAACTGTGTTAACATTGTCATTATATGACTAAATAACTAACTGTAGTAACCCAATTGTCTCTCTATGTGACAGAATATTATTATTTTTAATTTTAAGGTCCGTCCCTGGTTCGAATCCCGGTATGGGCAAATATTTGTGTGATGAGCGCGAGTATTAGTTCCCAAGTCATGGATATTTTCTGTTTTTAAGTATGTATTTATTTATTCATATATAAATATGTCCATCGTTGCCTAGTACCCATAATAAAAGCCTTGTGTGCCTTGATATTTGTTTAAATCAGATACAAAAGAACAGATGTGACCATCCAATGCGGCGAATGTTTTACAGCCTCCACTGACCGCGTTATCTGACCGAGCGATGAACACAAATTAGCGTATTTGCCGTTGTGAATGACCTTTATCCGCTGAAAGGGAGAGCGGCCTATTTGTACGTTTTCGTTTGACACGTCATCGCGGTGGCAAATGAAATAAAAGTGACTGCGTTTGTGCACACACGTGGTGCAGCGCAGGCGGTTGGAATACACAATGTTTGAATTAGCAGAGTAGGAAGTGTTAAACACCATGTAGATTTAAGTCAAGAGCGTTAACTGCATTTCAATATTTACAGTTGTCACTGTCACTATATAAAAAACGCATTTTATACCTCATTGTTAAATGGTTCTCCGTGATACAGGCGAATCCTAGTGCGACCCCTGGGTATTTTCTGTAACTTTTCTCTGAGTAATAAACGAATTTTTATTTTATTAAATTTTTATTTTCTATAACCCGACTGTGTAAGATCAAATTACCTAAATAAATATTAGATAGTATAAATACAGCGTAACTAATACAGAAAAAAAGGTAGAATCATCAGCCCATAGCAGTCCACTGCTGGACATAGGCCTCCAACATGGCTCGCCAACTGGCTCGATCCTGGGCCTCCCTCATCCAACCACTCCCAGCAAACCTTACGTCGTCCGTCCATCTAGCTGGCAGCATACCTACACTGTGTTTGCCCGTGCGTGATCTCCACTTCAGCACCAATCTGGTCCATCGATCATCAGTTCTTCGACAAATGTGACCTGCCCACTGCCACTTCAGCATGCTTACAAGGTGTCATCATCACCATCAAACCATGATCTTATTAGAAAAGTTCTTATTTTTGCACATTATTGAATGTATTAGTCACGCGGTATTTACGAATATTTAACCTTAAAGGTTTGACTCTCAAAATGCTAAAGAAGGATGTTCTGCCCATTTAATACGTGGGGTTCAAGGATTTTAATTTCGTGTTGAATATTATTATTATGCAATGACTTTCTATTAAATTTTAAGTTTTAAATCATCAATCCTGAATTCCCAATGTTGCAGTGGTACCTAGTCAACTTGCTTTTCGTTAAGCTTGTTTCGATACGAGTTCTAATTTAGTCATTGATTTTGTAGATGCACTATTAATGGAAACTCAAAATCCACGCTAATAATTGTTCAAGCTATCGTGACGCAGGATTTTTTAATTCCAATACCTACCATCCATACTGTGGGTGGAGCGAAAAAATCTCTTATTTTACGATTAATAGTACTCGAAAATAAGTAGCCACAAAAAAAACTCGAATATTTCGTAAATTTTCAATATCAAGACAACACAATCTGCTAGGTAAATTTTAGCTCTGTCCTTTTCTGTAATATATGTCATGTCCTTTTCTATAATCTTTGCACGTGAAACATTAAAGACTGAAAATGTGTTAAATAATTAGTAATTAGTCACAAAGGCATGAAATGAAAATGAGGGTAGAAAGAAATAAAGGTGAGTACTCACGGGCGTGGTTGCGGTGCGACCTCTCCCTCGGCCTCGGCGCGACTCGCTCTTGACTGTCTGCAACGTCCCGTCCGGCCCCAAAATAAGCTAAAACAACGACACACCACGGACTTAACATAAAGCAAAATAAAGAACACAAAAGAAATGAACAGACATAACATGCAATGGATAGGGTTAGATGGCGACAGATTAGTTATTTTAGTATTAGATGTTAATTAATGATTAAAGTAGATCACGAAAATAGATGTTAAACAAATACGTGTTTAGCGCCATCTGTGGAGGACGCGCAGAACTTTGTTGACTGGCGTGAAGCGAAACATGGCCACACTCTTGTACGTTTCTAACTCAAACGTTCCGCTATTCACCGCTAGGTGGCGTTTTAAGTCACACATGTTTACGATTCGTTAAAAAAGTTGTTTTATTTTATCCTACGTTTCCGTTTAAAGTTGTAATCCTCATTCAAACTATTGTAAATAAATTTTACGTAGTAATTTATCATTATTTAAGTTAGAATTTGCACGTTATTCTTACAATATTATTAGTATTATTACGAAATCTACTACTATAATGTAAAATTTTGCCAAATAAACCAAAGCCAGCTGATTTTATTGATTATTTTAAAAGAAATAAATATGGACATCATTTATTGTAAACATTTTTTTTACTAATCTTTAACGTTAATTCATCCATGTACTTAAACGCCAAAGTTGATATTTGTGGCATTATACAAAATTACGTACTTTAGCCAACTGTCAATTCTATTGACAGCTGTCATGTGCTGGAGTTCAGCAACCTAACGAGCATTTTAGCTACTAATTAAATTGGAGAGAGATAGAAATAAATATAGTTTCTGTTACGGCACATGGCACGCACACCTGGTGCACGTTCCTGTTTTTGTGTTAGAACGCGACATTTGTTCCATCGCTGGCTCTTTCTATCATGCCGTCCTTATCTACCTATTCTTATTCAAATTGTAAGTTTTGTAATTATAATAAAGAGATACGGTTTTAATTTAGAATGTAAAGAATTGAATATTAATGTGTGAAACAGTGACATGGTCTTTACAATTTTTAAAATTTAACTTGGTCAAAAAACGCAACGACGACGTACGATTTAATTTTTGATCATAAAGACGAGTTATGTAAAAAAAATTAAATTTCTTTTATATTAATGCATGCAATGAATTGTAAATTAAATTTTATTAATCGCAGCTACTAGGTATGTACAAAGATCACATGTAATTCTATTTTAATAAAATCTATATAGATTTATTGTTAGCACAGAACTAATACAGCTAGCGAGCTAGCCATTGTGCTTAATTAACCGAATCGCTGCAGAAATAGCAAAACAGATCAAAAGGTTGTTCATCAAATAAATTGTAAAAACTCAGTTGTTTCCGAACAGTTCTGTGAGATTTAATTATTTTAAGTTCTTGATTAAGTTCGTAATACTTAATGATGTTGACTTCTACTTTGGACCTCCTTCGTTAGTGTATTGAATTAGTAGTTTTGTGTATCCAAGTCAAACTTTAAGTAATCTTATACTTGGCTTCTCCGTGATTTAGTTTCGCGTTCCAAAGTAAATACTTAGCATTATAACTAGACATCCAGATACCAGTGTCCTTCTCCCTCCAATGCGTGTTTCAATAAAATTAACTTTTAAATTGAAATAATTATTGCTATTTTTTTGCGTTGTTTAATCTTGTTGTCTTGGGCATGTATTTTCGTCATGAATTTAAAAGTTTGGTACTAACGTGTAAATGAAGGTGAGAACTGATAATTCAGACATCTTTCGTCCTTTTTTTTACGGCGCCAGACATAAACTGGATTGACAATCGCGAGTAAAATAGTAAACATAAAATAACACCGACAAGCTGCCCGTAAACTATTTTACGGGCAATTACTGCAGCTCCCACGCCGTTGGGGCAGGTCGCGCACGCGAGGTCCCGAGTTCACCGCTACCGAACGAAATTTGACAGTTAAACAATGGCACATTTGATTTGATGGAAAATTGCTTCATAATATATCAGGTATTTTAAGTATAGTCGATGAAAACAATGTTGTACCACTTAATTTAAAAGATGTAAGGATCCCAAAGTATAAAGATACTTATATCATTTGTCTATTACACAAAGATTATCTTTGGTAAGACGCTTTAGCAAGAATAGATAGGTTGTTTTGCGGAAATGTATCTTATTTTGATAATATCTAGCCTGATTGGAAATGTGAATCTCATCAAGATATTAGGAACAAAGGCGAAGCGGTTAAAAATTACTAATCATGCTTCCCGCCTTTTGTCGGTATATACCTATGCGTTGTTGTAAATTGAGCGTCTCAAAAAAACTATGAAATGAGTAAATTAAGACTTGCTTCTCCGTATCATATGCACGTGATAATAATGAATACCTTATGTTGCCGTTTAAGTTAATTCCATCATATAAACATGACAATAAAGAGCCGGTTTATCTTCCTGGAGCCATCGAATCGTTGGAATTAAGCTATCTTTCTCATGTTAACTTATACACTAACACTATAACACTATAAGTAGTATTGTTATAAGTTTTAAATACAAAAATTACTAACTGTTGAGTTTCTTGCGACGCTTCTTCTCAGCAGTTGTCTCCTCTTGGGAAGTACTGGTAGATTGACAGTTCAGAATAAGTAGTTCATTCATCACTATATTTGACATGGGTACTTTCGATAGTTTTTCCGATGATTTAAAACACTATACTTTGGTTTCACTGTATTAATGTTTACTAATGACGTTTTAATGAGCGCCATCTACATTTTAAGTTCGATAGCTTAACAAGTGTTGAAACTGAACACATTGAACATGATGGATGTAGTAAATGGTAAGTAGTTTAAAATCGGTTAAGGCAGGTGCGTGGCGATAATAAATTTATAATAATCTCTACCGTTAATCTGCACGATATAAATAATGAGGTTACCTAATTGTTGTTTTGTTTCTGGACACACGGTTTTTTGCCGTTGTTGTACCTTGCGTTTAGGGCCGCTACCCGGCGACAGATGGCGTGCGGAGTAATTTGCGGAACTACGGTTGCTTTGAGTTTTTAGTTGTTTGTGGTAACAATTTGTTAATTATATGTCGTAAGTTTTTTTAATGACGTAAAAAATAATGCTACATACATTCGACAGACATTACAAGATAAATGCAAGAGTCTATTTTTTTAAACCTGACGCAGACAGTGTTATATAAGTTTAAAAGTGTGTGTGCCTGTGTATCTGTTGGTGGCACTTTAGCTTCCAAACGGATGAACCGATGTTTTTCTTTTTGTTTAAAAGGTGACTTGATCAAGAATGTTCTTAGCTATTTTTGATTACAATCCGTTGGGCCAGTTAAGACCTGAAAGCTTTGAAAGTTAACGGTACTAAGTATTGTGGGATAGGGCTTACCTCAGCGAGCCTAACATGCATTACAAGAATAAAGTGACAACACGAATAAAAAGTTGCTAGAGTAATTAATTATCATGCTTAGCTTGAAGCCTGTGCACACTAGCGTTTTTAGCCCTCAGACCCCCGGTCAAAAACGCTAAGTGTGCACAGGCTCGTAATAGATTTAAACGATTTATTTCATTACTCTAGCAATACCTGATAAAATCGCTTAGTAATTAAAGGTAATAAAAGTCTGGACGAGATATCTTATTTCAAACCTTAAGCGTTAAGTCTTACGTTAGATTATGGAATAGATGTATTAATAGTCAATGCATTCAGTTTTATAATAAATTACCCGACGTAGTTTTAGAGTTACCCCTTCCAGCACTTAAAAATTACTTGAAAAAGTCGTTGATGTCAAAGGCGTACTATAGGGTCGAGGACTATCTAACGGACAAAAATGCTTGACCTAGACCAGAAAATTAACTAATGTTTAATGTTCAATAGGTTATCTACTACTCGTACATACCTCATAAAAATCATGTAAACGCTGTATCTTGTCTAGGGGACACGGTTTATGTAGGAAGACATGTCGAAACTGTTTTGTGTATATATATTTATATATATATATATATATTTATTTATTTATTTTCTCGTAGTCATTCTGACATGTTTTCCTGCAAAACTACGCAGATATTTAATATTATTTTTACAGTTATATATAATGCTAGAATAAGTAGTATCATTGTTATATTTTTATTTAAAAAATGACTAACTGTTGAGTTTCTTGCGGCGCTTCTTCTCAGCAGTGGTCTCCTCTTGGGAAGCGCTGGTAGATTTTGACGTGTAAAAGTGCCCGTGCGGCCTACTTACTGAATAAATACCTTTTATCTTTTTTTTTTTAATTTCCATAGCACCTGTCAAATTTTATCTCGTGCATGCATGCTAATCCCGCGGGACCTTTTCTAATAATCGAAAGTAAAAATACGTTATATTAATGAAACACTACGGTTAATCACAATATTTGGCAACCTAAACTTGTCAAGAGGTAAAATGTCTTCCAAATTCAGTTACTAGCCTGTAGTGCGGGGAAGCCACGCGTGAGAAGCAATCGTGTCGCGATAAATATCGCGTCAGCAGTTTCAAATGCGATTTGTCGCGACGCCACCTCGGGCCTTTTACGCGACACTAGTTTATGTCGTGTCTATGTTCGCCTAAATTTATACTGTGCATGTGGTTTTTGGCCTTTTTTAGTGAAATTTCATAGGGTTGAGTAGTTTGATGGTACGAGTACCTACCTACATTGTTGCACTATGCTATAGGGATCGATCAGATATTGAAGGTGATTTCTGTGATAAAATGCAACATGACGTGCGCGTTTAAAACAAACAGTAGGTAAACAATGACGATATAGTAACAGTAATAACGAAGTTGAAATAATATATACATTATTGATTGTTGCCCGGTCAAATAAGTATTTTATTCTTTAAGCATGATTCTATATTTATGAACGAACGGTTGGCAATACTTATCGACCGTAATTGCACTTGGAGGCAATAAAAGTGCATTTTAAACGGAGATCGCAATTATTGTATTATGTAGATGCTTATACAACAGAAAGATGTATGAAAGATGTATGGAATTGTTTGAAGCTAATGATTTAATACTCTGTCGTACGTCAATGCCTTACACCTTTGTTTTTTTCTACATTTACGAGCGATGGAATGCGACTTGTCTAGGCTTGCTCAAATGAAGAAAGCTATTTTAATCATGATGATTGGTTAACCAGTAGCAGTAGAAAATAACGAAGAAAAGGTAATTTATCGCCCAACTTGATATCTTCAACAAAACAAAGTACCTAAATATTGTGGATTCCATACAAAATAAACTCGTTGAGCTTTTGTTGCAAACTTTACGAACGAAATAAAAGCTCCGTTGAACTTTTAAGGAATATTCTGTTAGAATGTTGAAAACTCTACCTTCATTTGTTAAAGGTAAATTCGTTTTGTCAAGTTTTTTTGGCTTTTTTATTTATTTGATTCTTTTGTACGAAAAAGAAAGTTTTCTTTTTGAAGCATGAAAAGGCCAACAAGCACATAGGGCATCTGACGGTAATTGATCTTTAGACTTCTAACTAAATTCATCCATGTACCACACGTGATATTTACCATCCCAACATAATAATACTTACATTTCTTTTCACCGCTAATACTTAATACCCAACCCCATTTCTTTATACAAAGAAATCTCTACAATTTGTAAAACTTAAGTACTAAACTAACATGTTAGTTCGGCTATTCGGCGCTAGAAGCCGCTCATTCAGCCGAGCGCGTGTTGTGATTGCGATGAATTGAGCTTCCGTCGGCAACAGGATAAAAATTGTCCTCGCCGCATTAAACAATAGACTTTCGTTCGATCTGATTGGCCGGCCAATTGGCGTTCGAGATTTGAAAAGATAACATAATATTTCTGTTGTTGGTACGTTGCCACAAATTACTACGTTATAAACAAATTATATTCATGCGATTTATATTAAGTGGTAAAAGGTTATTTGATGTCGACACATTTATTAATATCTATTTAAGCCTGCCGGTCGAAGTAGGTGCCTATTATTACAAACTCCTTTTCAAATGTCAACTGTAGGTACCTACATTGTTTTAATAATATCTTGTGACTTCATCTCGATGGGTTTCGTCGACGACTCATACAAGACGAGTGTGTGATTCTCGGTGTAGCCAGCCTGTCTCTACGGGAGCCGTCAAAGCTATTGGTAGATCACTTGAACAAGCGTTCTTTGAGTGTAGTGGTAAATACACAGCAAACGCAAGACTGTAACGATTTAAATATGCAAGTCAATATCACGTCATATATATTTTTTTAATATGTATGTATGTATGTATGTCTATTTCTTTGGCACGCTCTGCAGCCTAAACGGATAGACGGATTTTAACATATGAGGTGTTATTCGATTTGTTTTAATTGTCGAAGTGACATAGGGTATATAATATTACAAAATGGCGCCCGCGAAAAAAAATAGAGGAGGAATAAAAAAAATCATTTTTTATTTTAACAATATGGGTATCAAATGAAAGCTAATAAATATCTCATTCCAAATATATATACATTATAACACTTTAATGCTACCATTTTAATAAAAACTAAAAATGTATGAAAAAAATAAATAAATTTCGAAAATAAAAAAACCCGACTGCTTTAAAAAATATCAACTGAAAAGGTAAAAACAAGCCATAATCTAAAGAGAATAACTTGAATGTCGGAAAAGGTATTGCAGTATTGCGGGGACAAGCAAATTTTGTTGTAAAAACTTAAATATTTTCACTTAAAGAGCACCACTTGGACTTGTCCCCGCCTGCAATACCTTTTTAAACATTTAAGTTACATTCTTTAAACTATTTTTAGCTTTTCAGTTGATATTTTTTAAAGCAGTCGGGTTTATTGATTTTTTAAATTATCATTTTTATTTATAATGGGTTTGTTCAGGTTTGTATCTTTTTGTGGCATCGTAGCTCCTAAACGGATGGACCGATTTGATTTAATTTTTATTAGAAAGATAAGTTAATCGAGAGTGTTCTTACCTTGGTTTCATACAAATCCGTTAAGCCATTTAAGAGTTATCAGCTCTGAAAGTAGAGGGCCCGATTTTGTCGGGTTTTTTTAACTCCGTTAGGTAAGGTTAAATTATTTGATTAGTTTTATTTTAAGTTATAAGTTATTAGCTTTATATATTTTAGGTCAGGCCGAACTGTCTACCATTTTAAAGGTGCTTTTCCACCGGCGAGGCGAGACGAGACGATGTGGGACGAGAATTGAAATGTATATAGCAAAATTTATATTCTCTTCTAGGGCATCTTCGGTGGAAACAGTAGATTGGCGAGGATGTGCGATACGAGAATTGAATTTTTTGTTATTATTACCGAACCGTATTGCTGCGTACATAAAGTGTTTATTTACATCTGCAACGGAAACACGATTCTCGCGTGTCATCGTGCCGGCCCGCGCGTTGTCGCGCGTGCTCGCGCTGGCCTGCGCGGGCTCGCGCCGACCCGCACTGGCTCGCGAGGGCTCGCGATGGCCATTTTTGGTGGAAATAGGTCGGCACGATTTCAATTCTCATCTCATCTCGTCTCGCCTCGCCTCGCCGGTGGAAAAGCACCTTAAAGCCGGCGGTCAGCCATTTATGGCAAAATTTGTTGTTGCGTTTTAAATTATATCAGAATCTGAATTGGCAATTGCGTGGATACGCCTAAATTAAGTTACACAACCGCTCGGGTAACTAGGTTTACCCTCTGGAGGCTGATCGGGAGCCAATCGGCCAGAAAAAATGATTATACAGGGCGGAACAGAAGTGAGACCCAATTGGACGTGAAGCACGTGGCGAATTTTAATCCTCATAATATTTCTGACAATGGGCAATAAGCATTTTGTGGACTCGATTACTGTCAGTGTTAACACGAACTGAACTTTAATTCCACTGTGTTTTGTCTCAGCTTGCTTCTACACATACCTGTAGATAGTAAATACGAATAAATTGTTAACGTTGTAATAGCTCTTATTCACTTGACAGTTAAATCTACTTTTACGTCAGCAATTCGATTACGATGTAGGAGAGAGATGGGCTAAACAACTTGAAACAGAGCCACTCTCATCTATGTGTCTTTGTGCCTTATTGACGGGAGCCCTGTACATACAGGATGCTAATTTAGCGGGTGCGTCAAACGTAACTTAGTCATGTCAAAAGTAACTTCAAGTTATCAAATTAATTCGCAGCAGGCAAAACTGTAAAATCTGCGATTCCTCTCCCGGGGGGCGATTTTTGACTTTCGAGCGCTCGAAAGTTTAACTCAAAATGAGCAAATACGGTGAAGCTGTATTTTTAAAATACGAGCGATAGAAAATTTAAAAACAAGTGGTCCACACCATTCGTTTTCATTTATATCATTAGAAATTTGTTTTGACATTTGTCTGTCAAATCAATCAAAACGTCTTTATTATATTCTCTTTGGACGGCAGTTGAAGGAATAAACCTCAAAAATCATAGACAAAGAACCATCTAAACATTTCATTTATTAGTTTTCATAGTAAAAGTTTTTGGTTTGTAAACAGTATTAAAAATAACAGCAATAAGTATAAATAATAATATTTTCGGCACAATTACAACTTCTTATTATGTCGTACGTTTACTTATATTTAAAATATGATTAAAAAAAAACGGTAATCATCGACTTTCTGCGTACAACTAAACACTTTCGAGTAAAGGCTTTAAAAATACGGATAATGGGTTCATGCTAAAGTATCATGGTAAAGTAACATGACATATTTTCATGTGCTATTATTTTCTCGTTTGCCTCCTTTAGCATGAAAAAAACGCTAAAACAATTATCCGAAGGTTAAAAGGCTTAATACTCTTCTACAAATACTCTTCAATATTTGTCTATGCGTTGATCATGACATTTAGGCGCCATTAAAGTTCAGCAAGCCGAGGTCTCGCAGGCGATTAGTATTGTTGCCTTAGTAAATGTTACCTAAAAACGCGAAATGTATTAAGCGCCAAATTCAGTTCAAGGACGTTCAGTTTTTGAATAATTTGAATAAAGATATTTATGGGAAAGGGTCAATATGATTTTTTAATGCTTAGTGTGATTGTGAACTTAGAGTTTTGATATACTTACTTAATTCTTCATAAGCGTTCTTAAGCTTTACAGATGATAAAGTTCTAGCTTGAAATATCGACAAATTACAAACTAAAGTGCGTAAAGCAGATCATGAATGAATCCGCCATTTTTGATAGGTGCCCCATTCACCGGCCGACACGTTTTCAGTGCAGTAAATCTGTGCATCGCTTAACTCGACAAATTGGCCGTCATCCGCCGCGCCCGGATACGCCGTGACGCACGCACACAATTACGGCAAAAACAACGCGCGTGTGTGTCGTCCTTACTATTACTATATACTAGTAAATACGAAAATGCAGTTGATTTTTTCTCAAGTCAAAAATTCTCAGCTGATTTTGATGCAAATACTTCATAGTGCCCTACTTGGACATTTTGTTACTTTAACAGGATAACGCAAAACTCACTTAAAACAGCCATACAACGTCAAAGATAAAAACAAAATGACAACATCCACATGTCCTTAACTCCTTTGACATTTACACATTAATTGAATCATATATTCTAAACGCACAAAGAAACGTCAATCTTGGTGTTCGAATTATTTAAATTTGGAATTCGTGTGAACTGAAAAGCCGATTGGTGAGTCAGTCATTGTCCTAACTTCAGCGCTGAGTCACACCGCCGAGCTCCACAAAGACGTATGTCCTTGAAAACTGACGTGAACTTAAGCGCTTTTTGATTAACGAAAGTGACGGAATGGCGTTCTTTTATCGATTTGTTACTTTTGCAAACTCGTTTAATGTTTTGACGTCTACATTTTATTTAAACCTTAGTTCCATTAGTCAAAGTTGTTTTTGCAACTCCATGATTAAATAAGTTACAAGTTTGATTCGATTTAAGTGCATCAAGATCGCGAACAATAAAATTATCGTGTTCAAGGAACAATGAACAAAATTGCACCAGTGTCAATTAAGTTGATGTTTAAAGCGTAAATCGCCTTTAAAATTTCAAATTACTACTTTAAACGGTTAATTTCAGTTGACACTCTTTGATTCTTTTTGATCCTGAACTGAATTGCACTGTCTTTCGAAGGATACTGGCCAAATATAATACAATTCGAAGGATGCGTTTTCAAGTTATTTACGCGTACAGTTATTTCAGTTTACCTCAATTCCCGAGCCTAAAGTAAACACGTTCGCAAATGGATATAAACAAGCAAATTCAAGGGCCGTCGACCCGCTGTCCCTCCGGCCCAGGACCTCCGAGAGGCTTCACGGCCAAGGATCGGATTTACATACTCGTCTGATACGGACACGCACTTGTGGCATTACTGAAATTCCTCTGGGATAGTGGGAAAAAGGATAGGTAGATAATAGGCTTCATGAAAACTGGGAATAGTATCTTTTTAGTTTCATTTTTGCGTCTAGCATTTTTATTATAGTGTTTTGGTATTATACTGCGCATTGTTGGATCTAACTACTGGTTAAGTTTCTAAAGAAATATGTGCCCAAATAGTAAAAAAAATATATTTTATTTTGTATAAAAGTAGGTATTGGTTCAACGCTTCTTTAAGAAAATAAATTAGACTCCTTTTTTGGGCTGTCGTGTAAACGTAACAGTTTGGCGAGTATTTAGTTTGTTTAGGTTTGTAAAAAATTCGAAATAAATGAAAAAAAAAAAAAAAGATTTTTAAAATCCTTTACAAAAAAATCTGCATTATGTTTCAGTCATACGTCTCAAAATCTGCAATTCCATACGAGTATGTTTCAGCGCAACAGAGAAAGTAAACAAGAAGTGAACAGCCATTACAATATTTCTGTTTTAATCACCGAAACTTGCGCCGTTGATTAAACCGCCATTTTGAAAATCCGAATATTCTAGAGCTTTCGCGAAGAATGGTGTGCAAGTGCGAGTAATAGTTAAAAGCTCTCGTGGGAATGAAAGGATATTTTCCCCGAAAGCGTCGCGGTCGTGAAACTGTACTTGTTTTTTTTTTTTGTGTAGCAACTTTCATTTGTATTTTTTCGTTTTAAGACCGCGGAAACCATTTTCCTGGTCGCGTGAAGCCATAATGAGGTTGTTTTTTGGGAAAAAGTTTGAAAGGGTTGGGGAAATTAACTGTATGTCTAAGTAATACCAGACTACGAACCACGCCTCATTGAAGTTATACAAAATATGAATATTAAATAGTGAATTAAATAGTGTGTATTCGAACATCGAATTGGAAGGAACAGTTTTAAGAAGCAAATCACGTCTGGAAATCCTTGAAAATGTTTCGAGTAAAAAATTAATGTTTAAAGCATTGAGGTCTAAAGCCTAAAGTTGTCGGTTTCAATCAAAGTAAGGAGTAATATTTCCGTACCCATCACCGGTCCCATCAAACTGCGGTGACAGCAATTGACGCTTTTATCCTATCTCAGGATTTGCTACCTTTTATAAGCGGATTGATTCGAATTTAAAGTAGCAGAAGTATCTTAAGACTTTTCTTGAGTATTTAAATAACATGAGTTATTCAAGAATTACCTGATAACATTCAAAGAATATTATTATATACCTGTAACAAAAATTTGGACACGAAAATAAGGAATGAGTTAACACACTATTTTGCCAAGTATGAGCTCTCGCCACTGAGTTACTGGTACTACTGTCCTCACAAAGACAAAACAAGGACTTCAGATAGACTGCAACCTTGTGTAAAACAAAGATAAATCTTATTCTTATATTCAGTACAACAAGCAGACTCCTCTTATAAGGTGTTGGTATTAATTTAGTGTTAGCAAGTCTTGATGGAAACTTTTATATTTGTATAATCGTAGTTATAATTTTATATATGACTACAGCTATTGCAAAATCGCCTACACGTCTAAGAAGGTATGAAGATTGCAAAATAATATTACAAGTTTGTGTTTAGGTTGGATATTTTCAATCCAGTGGGCCTATTATGGCCACGTTTATCGACGCGATAAACCATTTTTATCACGAGATCATCGACAAATTATCATTGTCGACGTATGCTAACATGGTGGCATCGGTTAAACTGTATTATCCATTTCTGACAGCGGTAAATGATAAAACGATAATTATATCGATTTACCTAACATGGACGCCACTTTTAACCTACTTTTGACATCTCAATTCGATAAATTTATACAAGTTCCGTGTTGGTGACGATAAACATCTCGCAGTAATTAAAACTTAAAAATACATACATTTAAGCGTAAGTATTGGTTTTTTAATAGTTCTACTTATCAAAAACAACTCAGTTGCCTACAAAAATGGCGTTACTCGTATTATAATTTGTAAACATTATTTGTAGGATGTCAATATCGTCTCACGATGCAAGCTGAAAAAGAACGAAGAAAACTACAGCGGAGGAGAATAAGGGATGCCTCAAATCGTTTCGAACTTCCGGAGGCCGAATTTCGGCACTTATACCTACCTATAGAGTGGGTAAGGATATATTATGGCACTCTATTTATGTACCGAACTGGATTCAAAACTCCAGCCGCACAACGGTGATGGATTACATTCTACATAACGGTAAGGTACCTAGGTAAAATTTTATTATTTATCTTATAAGTAAGTCGGTAGGACTTACATAACGTTAGTATAGGCTCTGTGAGGGCTTAGTAAAACAACTGGCAAATCAACTCGTTCAAGTGCACTCTTTCACAGGTTCTAGCTCCGTTGCACTTTTTGGTGTATGGAAGTTACCAACGTGGAATAGGGCAGGAATATTGGTTATGCATTCCTCAGTCCACCCACCGTCAGTAACTATCTGGCACAGTTTAGTTAAGCCAGGGCTACGCTATGCCCACGCCGCGTGTCGCCACACGCTGGTTTCATACATTTAGCCGTCACGCGGGGCGCAATATAATCAGTCAGCAATATAAATGTATGAAACCGATTTGCGTGCGACACGCGGCGAGGTCATAGTGGGGATCCTTTTGAGAGCTACGAAGCCACAGACAAACACACAGACATAGGCGTCAAACTTTTATAATTAACATCCCTCTATTTTGGTTAGTTATTATGTTTTAGTTTAATAAATAATTTCCAGATAGCTGATGTAAACTGCCGCATATTAGCGGTACCTACTATCCAGATTCCTCGGCAGAGCGCGTGACTCCTTTATATTCCTTCATGACCCGGGCATTAAAACAAGAACTCATAAAGCTGTACAACTCGCACATTGTGGAGTTATTTCCTTCTGGGTATGTAAAAACTCTACCAGTCAAAGTGACTCAAGTCTATGCTAAATAAAATTGACTTTGATTGTTCTGGTTGGTTCTGGATAGAAATATGTTTTTAATGACATTGAAAGATCTTATTGTAGTTGTAATTTTTAATGTTAATGCAAGTTATATATTAATTAGCTTTTGCCCGCAACTCCGTCCGCGTAGAAGTCGTTTATCGGTTTTCCCTTGGGAACTACCAAATTGTCCGGGATAAAAATGATCATTTATGTTAATCCAGGGTATAAGCTATCTCCATTCCAAATTTCATTCAAATCCATCCAGCCGTTGCAGCGTGAAAGAGTAACAAACTAACACACACACACACACACACACACAGGCAGACACACAGTCAGCCAGACAGACACATACACACGCACACACATAAACTTTCACATTTATAATTAGTAGGATAGTAGGATTGTTTATGTATGTTTGTTTGTTTGAGGCCATGCAATAAAATATAGCCTGACTGTTACTTCTGAATAATGTAGCCTTCTAATGGTGAAAGAATTATTAAAATTGAGTTATTATAATTGATTACAAACAAACAAATTTTTCCTCTTTATAGTATTATACATTAAATTGCGATTAAAAACTAAACATATATATATAAAACTAGTACCCTAAAAATAAAATTAAAATAGTTTTCTATGTCCTCCTTGGTGCTGACTTGCGTGACCTCGAGCCTGAAAAAAAAGAGTATAATTTATCCATGATGTAATTAGTTGTTTGTTGTTGACTCGGGGGTAGGCTTGTAAACTGTTGCTCATGATGTTTATTTTGAATGTGCTGCCCCAAATAGTCCAGAAGAAATACACCCACTGGCACTGTCGGGTTCGCAACACCATTGAGCAAACAAATGGGTACCTCAAATTTGTTTGAGAAATCTGAAATAATTAACACCTGTTGTATACTGTATAATATGATGCATTATTATAGGTTATTATGATTACAAATCCCTAACTTAAGTATGATAATCTGCTATAACAGAATGTTATGTTATTTTTCAGAACACTTGGCACATAGCTGGACACTGCCGCAGATAGCAATCCAGTCATTGCCACCCAGCAGCTCCCAGCAAATGGCCTCCTATTAAGAGTGGCTCAAGAGAAAAGGGCAGCCATAATAAATAATTATTTTACATACTATAGCATTTCATTTCATTTTCATACTAGAAGTAGACACATTGAACAGTGTTATTTTTAAAAACATTAAAAGTCAAACTGACTTTTTTCTATATAATAAATAGCCTAGACTCAAGCTACCTCCTTACCCAATCAAATTTTGCAAAAGTGCAACAGACAAACTGTTTTAGTATGGGTAATTAAAACTTACTGGTTTTTCTGTTCCCTCAATCTCTCCATATTTATACTTAGAATGAAGCTATCCATATTCATACTTGCAACTCTTACAATATAATAACCTGTATGTTTTACCAGACTGTAATTTGACTGACTGGTGTGACTCCATCCGATGATAGCCAAAAATGTCAATGGGGGAAAGAGTTCAATGAATCTATTATTATATTGTTAAAAATATTGTGATAAAATATTTTACGAATAATATTCCTGAGTAAATATATATGGATTTTTTTTTATATACTTACGAGTTTCCAAACAGCCACAGGTTTGTCTGGCCCAAGCTGCCGCAAGATTGTGCCACTCGGACCGACTTGTGTCCGAAGAGTGGCCCACTAAATTCTCCGTTTGCGAAGAGTGGTGGCTAGCCATATATTCAACGAACTTCCTTTTTTGCATTGCCGTACAGTACAGCGGCTGGAACACAACATAAGTAATTGTTTTAACGACGCACAATAAGGAATCGACTAAATAAGACTCATAAACAGTTTACTATGTTAAACTTACACTTTTCTACCTTGCTTGGTTCATGTTTCAACTGTATTTCTTCGTTGTGTTTCTTCTTAAAAGTCTCCATCCAATCTCATTTTTAATATAATATTTTAAAAAATAAACAAAACTTTTTTCCCGTTCTTATGTAAACAAAACTTCAATATAATATTATAGATAATAAAACTGATTGAGTTGTCAAGCAAGATAACCCATACATTTAGAAAAGTACCCCGAGTCCGCTCCGTTCAGTGACTGATTTTAAACAACCCATTTCGGAAGCATTACATAAAGTCCGCCATTCAATATCAAACAATAGGCAAAAATGGATTGATTTCATAACACTGGCAACCTTTTTGTAAAATAGTGGTAATCTAGCGTAATTCTTGTCACACTGGTTTATACACATTAGATATCGCGTTATCGACGCGATATCTTTATCCACGTTGTCAACCATGTTAGAGTTTTCGATAAATTTAACGAATATGATAAAGTTTTATACATATCCACACGATAAAGCTGTGTCATGCATAATAGGCCCACAGGACGACCCGCGTTTATAAATTGACGCAACCGTGGAACATCATCTTGACTATACTTATGTAACAACTTCTGTAACGCTCTAGCCAAGTAGCCAATAAATCTCACAAGGAACTGTTCTAACACTGTAATAGGTACAAGTACTTTGTAAAACAATCTTTTCCCTTCTATACTTCTGTCTTGTTTCTCCAATACAACTTTTATACGTGAAATGCTGGATGTTGATTCTCGTACGCAATTCGCTTGTGTTCCCGTCGACATTAACCGAAGAGCATAAGTTCGGTAGATAGAACATGCAACTAAAATCGGTAGGTACCCATCTCTCTCTAATGCTTACGAGCACGTGGAACAACTGTGGCTCACCGGTTAATCCGCAGACAAGTACCTCACCAAGATGTTTTCAAGGGAATCCAGCCACCTAATTACCTAATTATGGTCGCCTTTATCGCGGGGGATAAATGTGGATAAAACATCCGTCACTCTCGCACTGACATATTGGTCAGAAAGTGGCAGAAGTGGTATCCACGTTTATCGACATCGATAAACACGACCAAGCAATTGAGGTTGTTTGGATTTTAATAGTAGGTAACCATCGCAGCGAGATGTCAGATTGCGCCGCGGCGGGGGCTCGCCCCGGGGCGACTCCGCACTTAACTCCGCGACAAGCCTGTTACGACACGCCACTGGCCGACGACATACGACAACCTCATTATTACCCCAAGTGCTTCTCAGACGTCATAAATAAGTGATCACTTTTGTACCTTGTTGCTTTAACGTTATAGAAAATGTTGTTGTTGTAACGTTATAGAAAAACGTTCAAATGTTATAGAAAATAGGCATGATGACTGGGTAAAGAAAACGAAATTCTATTTTGTCCGTATTTTTTATTTTGTCGATCAAACAAAAAATGACAAAGATAAAGCGTGACAAAGATAAAACGTGTCAAAACACGGTAGTGGGGGCTCATGACGTCACTTCTGTGTAAAAATTGTACCAAGACGTGAAGTTTTGCGACATTTCAACTCAATATATCTCTGTAATTTTTTGATTATGTGTAAGAATAAAAAATACGTGTCCAATACTTTTTGATAATCTACCTGATCGACAAAGAAAAAAAATAGTCATCATCCCTATTTATCCAGTGGTAAGGTTGAAGTGTTCATTAACTATCACGTATTATGTTCAATCTGTATATCCTTTAGTACGTCTCCGTCATTAAAGATGAACGATATAGTCAGGTTGTGTGGTAGTTGCGCTAGTCTTAAGGACATACATTCCTTATTTGATCTAAATATATTACTATATTTAGATCAAATAAAGAATGTATGTTGAGTTTCTATTTCTACAATCTTTCGTTGTTTTTTCGTTAATATTAAAATTTGGCAAATAAAGACCAAACGTATCATTAGAGAAACCAATCGACTAATATATCGAATATAAAAAGTTCAAAAAAAATCGGGTGTATATTAAAATGTCCTTGAAAACGCCAGACTTCAAATTCAATACGTTCTTCAGGACACTTTCAACCGATGTTTCCAAATAGCTCCACATTATAAAGATCCCGGAACGGTCTGGGTCGGGTCCGGCCTTTAATCCCGGGTTCCAGACGCGAGGCAGACGTGTGGGCCCCAAATTGCCCGGGGTCCGGGGACGTTGAAGGCCAATGTTGTTATGGTGAAAGGGGAAATTCGTGGTGATATAGATTACAACGTTTATAGGCCAAGACAAGCTGCAGTTTATCGATCGTAAAGATTTCAGAAAAAAATCCTTTTCACATAACAAAACAATGTTATTTTATTGAATCTTTAGATTTATTTGAATAAATAATTGGTTTTGGGAATTGTCGTAACAGAGGCACAATGAGACACTTGGAATTTAAATTACTGCTGCATCCCAATCGCTTGAAACATGCTAGTTAGCATGCTAGAACGTTAATTGAATAATTATAGTTTTATTTCATGGCTGAACCACGATATATCTTATTTGACCCACACATTGTAACGTATCGAAAGCTTCCCTATGGAAATTAGCGATGTATTAGTCTCTTAATTAAGGAAAAAAAGACAAAATTTAGTGGCATACTCAGCCGATTTCCATGCGTTTTGTTTATATAAATCTTGCGGCACAGGTCTTCACGACCCTCCGGTGTCGTCATCCCTCCGGGTCCTCGGAGGGGACCGTCTGGCGGGTGTCTGCCGGTTATCGGGATTAATGCCTTATCTGTGCCCGTATATTGTACCGTTACAAGGTCAAGCGGTGTTCTGAATTTGAATTTCGATTCTGTTTTTGGTCATTGTTTGTTTTTTTATCCAGCCAGTATTCCAGTTTGTGTTATCTATGCTCGTATTTAAAGGTGAACTTCAATTAGTGTTCGTTATTTAAATTTTTGTTTAGTTTATGAGGTTTTTTCGGCCAGTATTTTTCTGTTATCTGTTTTGTGCCGGCATTTTGCGTAGCTCGGTAACGATTTACGATATAATGTTAATGGAGCTTAATTTGAATATCCCGTTTTGTTTTATTCATCTCCATAAAATACAAATAAAGATGAAACGTGTTTTTTCTAGTCTCTGTTAATCTTTCTTCATTAATATAGAAAAAATACTTACAGAAGTCGAAAGCTAGGCGCTCCGAACATAAATAACTTTCATTTTGATTATAAAGTTCAAGCGGAATAGTATGAATGGCTTAAACTTGAGCGTTGCAAAAAAAACGCTACCAACTTGTTTAATAAAACAAGTTATTTTTAGAGATAATTAATACTATTCTTCATTTTGGATAATCTTTCTAACGAATAAGCATTTAACTATCGACTTAAATTTTTTAAACATAATACCTGAATGCATAACGAGAGGAAGCAAATTTTTTCAAGATCTGTTTTCGTTCTAAAATGTATAAATATTTAATAGAAAAATGCATATTTGTTTAAAAGTAATATATGTATGTATAAACAAAATCTAGTTTGTGTGTGACTTGTTTTATGACCTGTTATTTTACGCAATTATTATATGTACTCGTATTTAGGAACTAATCTTAAGTGAAAACTTTTCTATAACTTGATATTTGAGGTTCTAGAAACGAGCATCTCACTCCGGATCCCTTTTATATTAATCTCGCCTGTAAAACAGAATGAATGGAACATTATAAAATTAATTAATACCAATCATAGAGAGCGCGTAGCACGGCTACGCGCCTACGTCGTAGCACTTCTATTGCGTTCGTAGGAAGTTTAGGTTATTTAAGCACCTAGCAATAAACTAGGTTTTTTCAGATTGAATTTAACAAAAATATAATTATTTGACAAAAATTCTATGCTATTTTTATCGCAAATTCACAAGAAATTAACAACAATTCAATTAAAATACCTGGTTTCTATGATATAATTACAAGATGGCTCCTTTTATATAACTAGTATCACGTAGTTTTAAAAAATACTGTTATATTTTAAAAATCAAAGCGAAATGCTCTTACTTAAAACATAATCTTAAAATGCAGTTAACAAACTTATTATCAGCAAAAGATACCTCTTTCGGCCATTCCCATCTGGCCATTTGAATTTGGAACACATTCCAACCATCTTCAAGCCCAAAGAACTGCAATAAATTCTAATTTCGAACCCGCATAGACTACGTTGATCGAAATGGTAGGCAAGACCTCCAAATAGCGGAAGGCACGTGTCGGGGGGACTTTCACCCTCGACCAAGGTCACGCGGACTTGCAGCGCGGTGTGCGTGTTAGTGTATCTGTATTGGTGATTAGGGCCGTGTTCATTTCGAGTTAGGAATCATTTGTAGGTGGACAATGTATTGGGTACTGGCTGAAAATAATTTATGACTGTCTATCATAAAGAGTTATAAGTAAAGAACTTGGGAAATGGAACTGTTTCATGTTGTAACATGACTAAAGCGACAGTTTAACATTTATTATATGAAATTTCTTCTAGAAAATGTTAATTTTTTGGAATAATGTATGCAAAAAACCGATTGCTTTTGTTGGCGGTATGTGCTAAACATTCTGAAGAGTAATACATAACAACAATATCACGATTTGTGTGATGAGTGAGCCAATATGAACGTACAGAAAATGATATCTACTCAGCAAGTGCCGAAGTAAATAGTTAGGTATTTGACCATAATCTCACTTGGAGGTAAGTGCCCATGGGGTCAAAGATGATTTAGGTATAATATTGTACTCACCTTAACTACAAGATAGATATTTTACACTACTTCGCCAGATGAGGATTTGTGGAGAAAGTTTCGAAGGAAGATAGTTGTTATAGTGCTTATTTAGTGTGACAATGATTTATTTTTATTATGTTTAGCGAATATACAAATTCAAACAAGTATAATATTGTAAATTCTAAAAGCCGCCGTTACAAGAACAAACTATAAGCCGGGTTCACCGCGATTACAATCTCTAAATTGCAATATTCGTATACCCCGAAGCGCGATATCGCCTTCTCGCTCGCACCTCCTTTAATGGCATAAAAAATCAATTTCCCGCCCAAATTACGCCAGGCCGACAAATTGCGAGCGTCTAGCCTATAATCGAGTATTTGCTTTCTTACACGAAATTGTTTTTTGGATATAAAAAGTATTTGTTGAGTAATGCGAGGTTAAAGTTTGGATAGATGGATGGATTTTATACATAATTTGTGTTCGTGGTGTTTTTTTATTTGTCTTTGTTTCTTGTGTTTCGTCTAAATAAAGTATAGATGCCACCCAGTATTGTTTAGTTAAGCAATTGAGTTAAGGATTTTTTTTTTAGCCATGACCAAATTGCTTGATGTCCTTTCAATAACCAAGTAAATTATTTTTTAAACTAAAATAAAATTAATTAGATACATACTTAGGTACAGTCGAGTTCATAAATATGTGTACACGGTTACTACCTTGTCACTTTAATCGCTGTGACAATTCATATATGGCAGTTTAAACATGACATTAAAGAGATAAGGTACTGAAATGTACACATATTTATGAACTCGACAGTACATACAGGCATTTTGCAAAAAATAAATAAAACGAGCAACACTCACGACAAGAGCTTAGGTATAATCGTTAGCTAGGCCTTAATTTTTATTAAATCTTAATGGCAAAATAAGTTAATCCCAAAATTAAATCTTAATGAAAAAGGCATGTAAGTACTAGTATTCGTGACGTATAAATAGATAAACGTTGTAAGTAAGAGTAGAATTAGAAAGACATTAAATGTAATAATTTCGACTCCACTCTTACTTACATTTACTTACGTTTTCATTTTTGGAGACAACTTGTATTAAAATAAAATTTTATTATTTTAAATTAAAGATTGCTTCATACCCCCGAGAGCTTTTGCATCTTTTTTATGGCTTGTGAATTTACCACAAATTGGAAACGTTTAAAAATGGAAATAATAGTTCGGTAGAAATCTTTTACGATCACGACGGCGGTTTCAATTGAACGAACGTAATTTTGGGGGAGAAGTTTTTAAGAAACTACTCAAACTTGACACAAAATCCGGATATTGAGACTGTAAAAAATATTGGAGATACATATATATTATATTAAACTAAGTATGTTGTTTTATTAGGTTTAATAAACAAGAAAGTAATTGAGAATTTGAGAGATAGAAATAAGCATAGTAGTATATTTTTGCTTAAAAATGTGCAGAATTAAAACAGCAAAAACATTGTACTATGACAAAGATGTTTTATTTCTTAAGCGTCCACAAACATGCATTAGAAGCTGTCTGTGTCTTCAAGGTTTTTTTGAGTAAGTAGTTGTTCTCAAAAGAACCGTCGCTTAATAACTTTAATTGTCCGCCGCGACGGCCGCGTCTGCGAAGTCGATCGAACGCGGAAGCAAACGTACCTATACATTGCAACGCTCCACAAATTCCACCCACACCACCGTCTTATTTCCATCAAAACAAACGCACACACCCCAAAACTGTCTGCCGAAATACATTCACACAGACACAACGCACCCACAACGAACTATCCTGCGCGTGTATTGGTGTGTGTGAATGAGAGGGAGAGTGTGACGAAATTTCACTTTCCGTTTTGGCAACGTCGCACCTCCCCGTTCGTCGACATTTGAAAGGGGGTGCACGCTAGTGAGTGCCGAAGCTGACATTTTCATTTTTAATGTTGGCACCCGTGATTCGTTTTGTTTTCAGTTTCTTAACCAAAGTTGCCAGTGCACGACAGCATAATCATTAACATTCTGGACAAAAACTACTAAGGCATTAAATTCTAAATTAAAAAAAAACTCAGAAGTCGTGTAAACTGCGATGCGACGCATTGCATTGAAAGTGAATTTTGAACTGTCTATTTTGTACTTATACAATAAGCGAATTAAAACATTTTCTCGCAAATTCGTATCATAACAAGAGGGGTGGTATAATAACAGAAGGAAAAAAAACGAAATCGAGTTGTAAAGTAACGGTATCGTGTGTGGGGTTACTTGGAAGCCCAGACGCTTCTCGGAAGTGTCATCCAAGGGAGACAGTATCTTGCATCTCACTCTGCACTATCGACTGAATGGCACGCGGGCCGAATATTTTTCCTTCATTTAAGAATTTTAAATTTGGCCTGTGTTAAATAGAAACTTATGGGATTGAGAAAGCAATTAAACATCAGCAGATAAAAAGGCTTTAGGAGAAAGGAGAACAGGTAGGTCTACGTTGGTAAAATTTTGTAATAAATACTATATACCGCTCGGTTTCTGTTCAACAGTGTCTTATATTAAATCTTATCGATGCTAATGTGAATAGATAATTAATGTATCGTTATTTCAACCCTTTTTTGTCAAGGCAAAATAATTATTGCATTTGGTCGTATCATTTGGTTACTGGTTAGATTTAAAACCAGCAAAAAGAAGGAATCTTTCGGCTGACAGATACGAATTGATTTGGTGATGCGACAGTGTGGTAAAGGAATGGGGTGTAGTTTATTATTAGGTGTCAAAAATAAATAAACACATATTTATATACATTCTATTCATATATTTGTTATTTACCAAAGGTAAAGTGGAAATTAGGTTTTGTCAATCTCCACATTGTGACTATATTATTTCAATGGCTGTGGTCACGATAAGAATGATTCAAAATCACAAATTAAAGATATAAAAACATCACAACTGGTTCAAAAATTGCGCTAAATGTATGCCTTCATTTAATTTAAGTTTTTATTAAACATTTCCTACACAAAGTACATAAATGGAATAATTAAAATACCCGGTTCGTTGTCAACATTACTGGTTCGCTAGACAATGCCTAGACTCTTTGTTGTCGTGAATCTATTAAGATAATGCCAAGGCCTTATTTTCCGAGGAAAATGCGACACTTCCTAAAAAGCAATTCCGTTGCTTATAATTAAAAATGTAGAAGTTGAACTGGCAAACATTTTAAGCCTCATTTAGGTGTTCAAATATCTTCTATCTAAAAAGAAAAAGGTTTTAGGTAAGAACCTAAATGCGTACAGGTCTCTAGCACAATTTTGATGCCTCAGTCGTTAACAAGCTTAGAGAGAGACTAAACAAATTTCTATCTGCCTTTTGTGTTCTTTTGTTTAATTTTGAAGAAAACTCAAAGTATAATGATTACTATTCATAGCGGGGTGCTCTCAGCCCATGTGTAATGTTTTTTTTTGGGTTGAATTACTGAATATAATTATTGTGCTTTATTTTGCACTTATAGCTTTATTTCCAGAGGTTTGATTCGCCTTCTGTATGCGATGGGGAAGATAACATTATAACCTATTTAATTATGTGTTGTGGGTATCGTAATTCCCAAAAAAGATAAACAAATTACATTTATTAGGAAAAAAATCGATTTTCTCTGTTATAATTGTGTTTTTTATTTTTTTACTTATGTATATATCGATATAATGGCGAGTTGTAAGCGGTCACACTGGTAATCGATCGGCGCAGGTTGCGCAGGAGTCGGGTGTCGGCGGATGTGGGCGCGGAAGCGGCGCGCGCGCCGGACGCGCGCCATCTTGCTACGCTTTGTTCTGCGGCGATCGAAACGAGAGCATTTTTTTTGTTAATAAGTTAGCGTTTAGCCAACGTTTTTAAGTGAGTTTACCTTAGCTTTATTTTGGGTAATCAACTATCGCGTTGACTCTATTAAACGTTGGCAAGAAAACGCGAAAACCAAAGATATTTTGAGGACGAATTTTAGAAATTTTTAGCTGTAGACAAATATTTTATGAAGTCGCATAAATTACGATATATTATTTCATTTAAATAAAGATTATAATGATGTTAAGTTGCATTGTATTAAAATTATGTTTATCGACCATCTTAAAATGTAATAAATATTTTGGTAAAAAACCGTTTATACGGCGTTTGTACCTTTGCATTACGTCACCAAACCAAACAGAACTGTAAATTATTTCAATATTATTATTCTCGACATGATACATTTTTCTCAGCCTCGGCAGAGGTAATAATTCTTATCTGCGCCATTGCGTCTATCGCGTTAAAATTCACAGCAAACAGAAAATAGGCTTCATTTATATACACGTAAGCGCCGTTTTTGTCTAAATAAACTTTATCAAAATGACATTTGACAGCATTCAGGTAGCGCATTCACTGCTCGTATTGTTTGTAAAAATACAAAAGGTTCAGGTAAAAGTGCGTGGAACGGAGCGTTTGAGATTTGCGCAACAAAAGCGGCCATTTCGATGCGTGAGCGCACAATGCCTGATAAATTATTTGCTAATTTGCGAACACCTGGCGATGGCGATGGGAGATATATGTAGTAGCGGTCAAGTTAAAATAATACTGTTAATTCATATAAAGTAAACATTTAATTTTCTAGTTAAAGGTCTAAATTGTAAAATTTAATAATAATGAATTTTACGATTTTCATATAAGTACCTATTTTTTTTTATTTGAGCGAGTTGAGTATTTTTTTCTTCGACTTTCCGATTTTTCATTATTGCAACTATGATAGTTTTTGTCGTGTATTTGCTACGAAATCAATCCAGATTTTAAAGTATTTTAAATCATTGGCAACTTTTTACAGCTACTAAATTATATTATAATGAAAGTGACTCACATGTTCTAATTTTAAAATAATCACCGCGAAAATATTCCAAAAACGAATTCGCACGAAACAGGCATAACGAAAACCGTAAGTCAATGTTCAAACTAATCACCACGTTGTTTTGAAGTGAATAGAGTTTAGTTTAGATTGTATAGAGGGAAAATGCAACATCGCATTTTCACCCTCGGTTTTCCGTGACCGATGACTCATTCGGCCTTTTAGTATGCCTACTTGGGTTTGTCGTTCGCCGTACACAAATTTAAACCGTATTATAATGAGTCTAAGTTTAATTTTGTTTGTTAAGATATTTTGAGACATTTAATTAAAAACCATTTTTTCAGTAAGTAATGTTTTTAAGTTCCATCTTTTCCAAAAAATAAAAGTGGCAATCTAAGAGCAAATTAAAAAAGGAACTAATCTGTTTTAAATCTAGCTAAGTTACCTCTTTGTTGGTCGCCATCCCGCACCCATGTCAGTTGTTTCTGAAATGACTGGACACTTACCTGAAAAAAAAGAAACAAGTTTTAAAAATGTGTGGTTGTTAATAAATAGGTATGTTATTCTAACTAAAATGTTGAATAAAGCACAGTTTTATTAAATAAAAAACAAAAAATAAAATCATCCAATTAAACCAAGTACTATCTGACATTTTCAAGAAACAAAAAACTCGTATATTTTAAACGTTACGTCATTAATCGCGTATAATGGAACAATGCAGTAAATCCGTTGCCAGCTGTCGCGCATGTTAAAAATGAACAAGAAAAACATGACTTCAGTCAAGCTATAATAAACCTTATTGCAATAGTTTTAAGATCCTTGACGTGTGCCTTTTTGGTGAGCTTTTGGTGTGCAGGCGCAGCTGCGCTGATAAAAGGTTACGACGAAAGACGTGTTAGGTAAGGTCAAATAGATAAAACTTTTTTTTAACTATGACTGGTGATATGATGAGTACGGGGAAAATAGTTCTTATTTGCTTATTACTCGTAGTTACGGAAAATATTGTAACTTTTTGGGTTTTGGAAAAGATTGAATAGCCACAAAGTAAAGGTAGTATGACTGAAGGATAGAAGTCACGCGAGTGTATAGGTCTCAAACCGTCATCTCCACTGACTTCTTATCCGGGTGGACGTAGTTCGGAATCTACATTGCTTATTATTTATCTAATAAGTTTCGCTTATATAACGCAAGAGTATTTTTTTTCACACTGAAAATATCTTGGATAAGAACAGTCTCGTTATTTGAAAGGGTAGATGGGTACTCAGTTGTCCCGAGAATGACAAAAGTGACATGACGGTAATGTCTGTGGTAATGTATTCTTACTTAGTAATAACGGGTTCAAGATTACTGGAGCCCGCATATAATGTAGGTATGGCGTTGCAACACATACAACGGATGTAAACTACTTTTAAATATCTTCACTTTTTATTATTAAAAAAATCTAGAAGACTATAGTAGTCTTCTCATAAGATCATAAGATCTTTATGGAAACTATTTAATTGTCCTTATCATAACAATAATTTGAATCAAAATATATTTGATTTTTAAATCGATCGATGCTTTAAAAATCTCACATCCAAATAGCATTAAAAAGCAACTTATTCACTATGGTATGTGACGTCATCAATTTGTTTTGTTTTTTTAAGACGCTCCCCTCCCGTAACGGTAAGTAGTCAGCCCGCCCATAGACACGTGTCGCTAATGTGTTGCCAACTGTGTTCTTAAAAAATATCTATTGCTTAGTATTCAAGTAGCAAAAAGGTGGAATAGCAGAATTTATAACAAGGGCAGGGAGTTGTAACTCAGGTTTTCACTTCGATTGCTTGCGTATACCTTCGTGAATTTCATTAAGCAAATAAATTAAGTAAGAGTAAAACAACAATTAAATAACCTAACCTAACCCAACCAGAGAACATAAATAATATAAGCGTATAGTATAATTGTTTGTGTTTTTCTGTAGGGATACTTAATAAAGGAGTTGCATTTTGATGGCCATATAGAAATTTAAAAAATACACAATAAGTTTGACGACGGCTGTTAGCCTAGTTGGTAGTGACCCTGCCTACGAAGCTAGCGGTCCCGGGTTCGAATCCCGGTATGGGTTGTTCCTGAGTCATGGAGGTTTTCTATGTATTTAAGTATGTATTTCTCTTTATAAGTGTTTATATCGTTGCCTGGTACCCATAGTACTAGATTTATTTTATATTTGATATAACTAAAAATTAACGGTTTTCGGATTTTTTGCTTTACTTATGCTATAAGACATTGCTTCTTGCCAAATTTCATGATTTCATGATTCAAGGGGAAGTACCCTATAGGTTTCGATTCCGTTGAGATTCCCTTCAATATGAGGCATAAGCACCACTGGGGACATCCTTTATAAAAATGCAACGATTTGTTAATGAAATCTATTGGTAACACTTGACATAAATATTGTTATTTAATTGCATTTGGAATCTTCTGACTTTTGACGTTTTGACACTTGAATTTGATTATAAAATAATTTTATTAGAATATATTGCATGTTAATTTATTATTAGTACTATTTACTGCAAGTTTTGACATTGGTATAAAAAATCTACTCGTTTTACTGTTTTTAATTAAATTTTTCGTCATGCTATATTAATATTACCATATAAGTGACATGGCAAATGCTGTAAACTTTCATGTGACCTTTTAAATAAATAAATAAACGGCCGTATATTTTCATTGCGTTGACTCAGAATTTAGATTTTTCTACAGCGCCAAGAGATTGCAGACTTAAATATTCGATATTAATTTCAACTGGATACTTAGTCTTGATACCTCCACGCGTTCCTGAGAAAAAGGGTCTTGACAGACAGACAGAGGAACAACAAAGTGATCCTATATGGGTTCCATTTTTTTCATTTGAGGTACGGAACCCTAAAAATGTGTTGGTATTCCGCCCGATGAGATGTCTTTTAAAAATTGAGCTTAAATTGTCAGACTTTATTAGCAATATTTTACAGTTTTCTGAGATTCAATTACTGGCATTTGTTAATGACTAGTATAATACAAAATCCTGTCTAGATGAATTATTATATTTAGTTTGCAACAATAGTAGAAAAAATATGACGTCATTCTGAATAATATTGTTGGCTTAAAAGTTTGGCTTTACTATATACAAGCAGTAAATCAGCAAACGTCGCACTATTTTATTTTATGATAAACATTATGTCAAAATCAAATTATATGGATAAGTTTTATCGATTTTCCGAACATACAGTGAAACTAAATTTGTTGTAATTTGACACACATCTGTCGCGTCGTTATTGTCTACGCGTCATCTGCGCCGGCGGCGGCGCTGGCATCCTGTGGACTATTCAGCTGCCGCGCGACAAACGCACACGACTAGACAGTCGCAATACTGGTTTAAAAAAATAAGTGTATATTATATAATACATTTTATCGCTATCGCTAAAAATAAAGCAAAAAGACGATTTTTTTTATATATATTTAAATAAAAATGAAACTGTGTCCGTTGGTAATACCGCACTTGAAAACAGCTGGACAGATTTGGCTATAGTTTCGAAATGTTTGTAATAATCCGATTAAGGTTTTTAGGTGAAACATTTCGAAGAATAACCCCGAAAAAAGTTTGTACGAATACCGTCGGGTTAGCTAGTTTTTTTTATAAAAAAAATAAATTAGGCATGTACATATTTTTGCAAATAATTTTAACATTATATCAGACTTGTGACAATTATAAAACGATATCTAAATAACAAACCTACGATTTAATTACTCATTCTAATTGACAACGCTGTATAAAATAGTAATAAATTCACGTCAAATTTTCATCGTCGATAAATGTTTTATTTTAATTTAACTAAAATGATTTATAACCAGCCGGTTTACAAAACGAGCAGCCAAGTAAATCGGTCCCAATGCATCCATCACAACCCGCTTGCATTTATTAATTTTTGACATTAAAAAGTCGGCCATTTTGAATTGGAGCAGCTGTTGGGGTTGATGACCTCTTTTTTATGGCACGCTCAGGTAGTCTCTATGGCCACTATAGAATTGGGACGTCTTTTTGTGCATGTATTTCGTGTATTATTACACGAAAGATTTGGTAACAAAAAACGAGATTTAAATCCCCGTGGTATATTGTATTAAATTATAAAGACAAAATAAAGTCCTTTACTTTCATTTAGTTACGTGCATTTTGTTTGATATTTGCTTAATCAATTTAATTACTGCATTTTGATTAAGCATATGCTGATGCTAACTGAAATGGTTAAACAATTTAAAATGTTAAAGTATACTTACCTATTAAGTATGTTGTTTCGGTTTTGAACATAAAAATTATAAATTTAATGAGACCGACAAGTCATTTGCACTTAAAATTTCCTAACAAGATTTCTAATAAATGGCTAATAATAGTACAGACAATATTTTTCAAGGCATACCTACTACTTTTTGAGTCATACTTTCCATGTACATGTATGTATGTATGTATGTATTTGGACTTTCCACGTTACTGTTTTCAAAATACTGTATTGTATCGTAATAAGTAAGTAAGATTAAGTAAGGGAAAACCATGACATAATATGATAAAGTAACTGCAGCCATTCACAGAAATGATAATGGCTAATGATTCACTTTTATCACGCTGTGATAAGAGTGATCAGTGGCACGCGAATTTCCAACTGACATAGTGTAAAACAGCTGCTCGAACCCCCAATACAACACTGTATTAAATCAAAAAATCTCAAAATCGACATTTTAAATTGCAATAACTTTGATATAAGGTTTTTCGTCGATTCTGAAAAATGAGCTATTTTGACTTAGTGCAGTGTTCGACTGGGGGTACAAAATTCTCTAAGACGTGTCCTAGGGCAACCTACACAAACTTAGATACATACTTGTCAGAGTCATTGTCAAACTATAATATTTTATTATAATTCAAATCGTATCTCATAAATGCAAGTCTTATTTTACTTAGATAATTAAAATAAGATCCGCTCGGTTGTTTATTGTTCTGTGACCGGTTATCTAGTTGAGTATTGTTGATCGTTACAATCATTCGTTAAAGGAGGTTGTCATCAAGCAAGGCAGGAAAGTCGTTAAAAATACTTCTTTTATTTCATTCATGTCTTTCCAGCCAGTGTTACATAAAAAGCCGGGCGTAAATCAAATAAAGGTGTATCCGTATGAGCGCGACGGAAACCGAAAACCGATGCCGAATCGTAAATTATGAGTTACCGTTCCCGCGGGCTCGCGTTACTGCAGTTGTCACTTAATTACGATTGCCGTGAGAATATCGGTTTTTGGATAATGCGGTTATTAGGAGCGCTCGGGATTAGGTTCGTTTGGTTTGGTAACGTTTCTGAACGGTTTTTGTTTGTTTAGTTGCCCATATACTGTTTAAATAATTGGGTAGCCTTTTTGAGGTTACGGTTGCTTCTAAAACTAATGTTGGTGTAAAAATATCAACACATAGATACAATGTCTCGTCCATCATTAGGTACTTACATCTGTTTAAAGAAAAAAAACATTTTGTGATAGTAAATTAGCCATCAATATCAATCAAGCTAGAAATCAGTTACATTTATAATCAATCAACAAATCTTTAACTATATTTCTCTACTAGCTTTTGTCCGCGACTCCGTCCGCGTAGAAATTGTTTATCACTATTCCCTCGGAAACTGTTCTATTTTACGGGATAAAAAGTAGTATATAAACTGTTCAGCACTAAATTTCAAATCGATCCGTTGTCGGTACGATCGTGATAAATCAACAAACACTTGTATTTACGCGTAGAAGTCGTTTATCCCTGCTTCCTCGGGGACTACAATTTTCCGGAATAAAAAGTATCCTGTCCTTCCCCGGGACTCAAACTATTTCCATACTAAATTGTATTGTATTGTATTGTACCTTACTTAAGAAATGATTGATTTCCCATACAAAGTTCCACCCCCCTTTTCACTCCCTTAAGGAATGATTTCCGGGATAAAAGTATCCTATGTATTAGACCAGGACTCAAACTATCTCCATACCAAATTTCATCTAAATTGGTTCAGCGGTTTAAGCGTGAAAAGGTACCAGACAAACAGACACAGACAGAGAGACAGACAGAGTTACTTTCGCATCATCAATACATTATTATAAAATGAAGTCGCCCTCCGCGTCTGTCTGCCCCTATGTATGCTTAGATCTCTAAAACTACGCAACGGATTTTGGTGCAGTTTTCACCATCAGTTAGATAATTATTCACGGGAGGTTTATGTATATAATAGAACCCGGAGCGAAGCGAGGGCGGGTCGCTATAGGCTATATTTTAACTTATGTAACCGAAGCGAAGCGGGGCGGGTCGCTAGTTCATAATATTAGTAGGGATATTATAAATGTCAAAGTTTGTATGTTTGGATGTTTGTTACTCAATCACGCAAAAACGGATTTCGATGAAATTTGGCACACAGATAGTTTATTACCTGGATTAACTCATAGGATACTTTTATCCCGAAAAATTCCATAGTCCCTACGGGATTAGCGATAAACAGTTTCTATGCGGACGAAGTCGCGGGCAAAAGCTAGTAACATAATATTAGTAAGGGTTACTCGGTATAATTGCACGCATCAAAAGCCCACGCATTTATTTGCCTCGTTTACGGTATCTCCCTCTTACCCTACATCGGTGCATAAAAAACTGCAATTTGCCTATCAGTACTTGGGCCACAATAACCAACTTGGCCGACCCTCCCCAGCGTATGTTGCTCTACCCTCCTCCCTATGTACTGAAGTATGGAGAATCGTTTTTTTTCTTTCATGAGAGCTAAAGTGAGTTATGTGACCTATTTTATGTATGGGCCAAGTTTTTATTTAATTATGGTCCTGTTTAGTATTTTGGATATTTTTATATTTAGATACTAGCTTCTTTGTCCGCGTTCCATCCCACGGGAATAGTGACTATTTTCGGGTTGAAAGGTAGCCTATGTGTTAATACAGAGTAAAAGATATCTCTATTTCTCATTTTATCCAAACCCGTTTAGCCGTTTCGGCGTGCAGGAGTCTCAAACATAATATGAATAACTTACACACTTACAATCTATCGCATTTATATTAGTGTTATACTTTTTGCAATTACTTAACAATTGCATCTTTTCATGTTCCGACTATTTTTTTACAGTCTTCATAGGTATTTAAAATTAAAACACTTCAATTTTTTTATAATTTTTACAGTTATCAATATAGTAAAAGTTCATTTCCAAAAAAAAAAAACATTATGACCTATTTTTTGTATCGCCACACTGCGGTGTTGTTTGATGTGCCAGGGCTCCAGCGAGGCTGGCGGAGGCAGGGCGGCAGGTCGTTAGCCTGCGCTTGATTGTTCGATGAGAGCAATGGCTCACTTGGAGGAAAATAAACGGGAAATATGGGGATGATCGGGATATGCGGGACTGTATCGGGATGAGCGATGCTGCCTTGAAGCGGCTGCTATCTTGTGAGTCATTATATTAATAAAATCACATATATCACGATTTCACCCATTTATATGGTACATTAAGACTAGTTTTTGTCCTGCGACTTGGCCAGCATTGATTTTACGGGATCAAACTTACAGTATTCTATGTACATACATTCTTATAATAATGCAGCTTTTGTTCAGTGAAAGATTTTTCAGGACCAGGGGGCGATTTTTGACTTTTGAGCGCTCGAAAGTTTCACTCGAAAGTGAGCAAAAACGGTGAAATCGTATTTTTGAAATACGAGCGATAGAAAATACCACTACACAGTTACGCACCTACGCAATTAGCCTAGTTGGTAGTGACCCTGCCTACGAAGCTAGCGGTCCTGGGTTCGAATCCCGGTATGGACAAATATTTGTGTGATGAGCGCGAGTATTTGTTCCTGAGTCATGGATGTTTTCTATATATTTAAGTATGTATTTCTCTATATAAGTATGTTTATCGTTGTCTAGTACCCATAGTACAAGCCTAGAGCTTAGTTTGGGACTAGGTCAATTGGTGTGAGATTGTCCCCTGATATTTACCTTTTTATTTATTTAAAAACGAGTGGTTTTCACCATTTGTTTTCATTTTTATCTTTAGAAATTTGTTTTGACATTTGTCTGTCATATCAATCAAAATTATATTCTCTTTGGACGGAAGTTGACGGAACAAATCTCAATTATCATAGACAAAGAACCATCTAAGTAAACGTTTCATTTATTATTTTTCATAGTAAATATTTTTGGTAAACAGTATTAAAAACGCTGAAAGTCATATAATAATACTCTCGCTACAATTACAACTTCTAATTATGTCGTACGTTTATTTACTTTCTGCGTACAACGAAACACGTGAATATATTAAGTCAATCACTAGCTTTCGAGTGATAGCTTTCAAGAATACAGATAATGGGTTCATGCGAAAATAATCGTGACATATTTTCGTGTGCTATTATTTTCTATTACTCGACTCACTTGATTTCGCGCACTCGAAAGTCAAACATCGCCCCCAGATCAGTAGTTTCAGCGATTACCTTCTAAAATTCACCATCAAACTTACAAACAATTTTACCTCAAGTAAATAAAGCGTAGACATAATTTATTAAAAAAAAACATTATCATTACCAAATAAATCAGCTGGAGATTAATCCAATAATATCATTGCTACGTTTGGTTGTTAGGCTATCAGTTGTAAACAAAAATCTAATGCTGTTAACAGGAAATAAATAAAAGTTTAATTCTTTTTTTTTAAGTCAATTTAAATTACCTAACTTTACACATCAGTAAAGATTTACCAAACAAAAGACGACAGTTATAAACACGTAAACAATTTGAGTTCAAATTCAAAATTCGAATTCGTAAAACCAATTCGTAAAACCACAGACGCAGATTCTTTTACAGATCACAATGGCCTAGAGCGGATTTGTAGGTTACGCGTGCCTCGCACGGCCCTTAGGCTGCACTAGGGGCGAACACATAGATGCGTGCTAATTGAGCCAGGTAAATAAGGTCGAGGAAACATAAGGAACGCGTGCGCTTAGCTTTTGTTTTGCTAGGGATGAACCCGGTTAGAAAGGTTTAGTTTTAAATAAAATACGTAGCCGCATGACTGATATTGAAATGCAATATTTGCTTAATTTTTTTCTTACCGTACTTTTTAGTTGATACGTGTGGAATACGGATAGTAACTACGTCGTGTTATGTTGAAATATATGTAAAAGTTACGTTTAAAAATATATAATCTCTAAATTACAAAGTCTTTATTTTCTATTAATTATCTGTTTGTCCGTTTTTAGGGTTCCGTACCAAATACTGAAAAACGGAATCCTTATAAGATGATTTTGTTGTTTAATCTACCTACGCCATACATTTTGATGCATTTTTTACCATCATTAAAATAATATGTAGTCCGAAAGGCTTACGTGTATACAGGATGTCCTTAAAACCAACGCCAAAACTAAGAGGGCTGATAGAGCAGCTCATAAGCTATAAGATTAAGTGAATTTGACCTTAATGAAACAGTTTTCGAGATATTGGCACTTATATAAAACTCGTGATTTTTGATATCTTGAAGCAGTTTTTCGGGGGCTATCGCTGCAAATATTTTGTAAATCTGTTTTTTGCAGGATGTTACCAAAGAAATGTGCTACCGAATATCGGGCTAGTTCATAAATATTCATAATAATTAATTTATATGTAAAAAACATGTCTCTAAACAAACTTTTAAAATTGTCAACTCGTGCGAAAAAAATGTTGCCTACTACAATTAAAAATCTACCACCTTCAAACGTAAACTGAACCTCACGCTGCGCAAGCAAGGCACCGAGGCGTGTGCTTGCGTGGCGTCCATTTATAGAGGGCAAGTGAGCCACGCATTCTAGGCGATTTAGTTTTGAAACCTATTTTGTTTCCTGGCAACCGTAAACTGACTAACTAGGGCACCCTAATTGATTCCAGGTGGTTTAGTTTCGAAACCTGTTTTTTTGCGTGATTGGCGTTTACAGGTGTATTACCTAGTAGAGGTTTTTCAGACATAATTTATTGTGGTAGTTAATTTAATATTTAATGGTTGAAATTTATTGTAAATATTGTAATTACAACCCTTATAGATCAGTTTACTTCAGCAGGCAATAATTGTGCTGAATTGACGTGATTATTTCTGGCAACACTTCCTGTAAACAACACTTCAGTGATTGATCCGGACAAGTTTGCTAAGTTTATTAGATATACGTTAACTAGGCATTTCTAACTTGGCTTTTTTATTGCTTTGCGTATGTACCAGGGACCCGACCGCCCATTCCCCGATAAAAGCTTTTGAAAGACTTAACCTCTCAATAATATAATCCACTAAAATAATGACCTTTTGGGAAGAAATATATGACTAAGTTATTTGTTAAACTAACCATTTACATAAGTTCCCTTATGTAAACCTAAACAGCTAAAGCACAGATCGTCAGCAACAAATTGATATCCCTCTTTTTACATATCCAAATATAAGGATAACCCTTTTGTTTAAGCGCTATTTCTTTAAAAACTTTCGCGATACACACACGGGAGAAAAATAGATGGAAACACATTAATAAAATAGCCTTCCTTAATTCTTATAAAAACCTATTCGAAGCCCCTTGAATGGGATAGTCCCTGTTATGTACACATCTTATGACCACAGGCCCCAAAGTATCCTGAATAGTCTTCACTTATAAAACTGTTTAGTTACCCGACTAACATTGCCCAGTCTGAACTACTGCGGACCTGTTATAGTCGTGTTTATCGATGTGGATAAACGACGTCACTTTCTGACCAGTATGTAAGTGTGAGAGTGACGGGTGCTTTATTCACGTTTATAGATCGCGATAAAGGCAACCATAGTACGGGGGCTGAACATAAAAAACTGAAATTAAGAGTACTCTATTCCTATACTGCCCTGCTAAAGTAAAAGGCAGTATTTTACACAAAACTACTGTGATAATTACAACCTCATTACTGGGTAGTAAGTTTGCAATTGCTACAGTAGTTTTGTGTAAAATACTGCCTTTTACCTTGGGCAGTATATACGCCTATACTATTATCCGCAGTAGAGAAGGTCCTAAAAATCCGCCCCTAAGGGAAAGAAATAGCGGGTATTGAATCCTACGCGGATATCCACTATTATTACATTATAAGAATGTTTTAATATCATTTTCAGACAGAAATACGAATATTTAAAACACTTGTATGTCTGTTGTGATCCTGAAATGCAACCTGTCACGTCGTTGGATCGATCCCTCCCGCAAGGGAATTGAAGATTTGAAACGAGGGAAATGTCAAGGGAGCTGTTAAAGTGATACATGATTACCCGATGTAATGGGAAGTGCACATTCGTTTTTATTTCGTTAGTACTATTACGTTGTCTATTATTCTTATTATTTGAGGTTGTAGGGCCGAGTGTAAGCGACTTACTATAAGCATGCAATGTAGGTCTTGGGTGCCTATCGTTTCGTAGAAAGTCAATACCTCGAATTTCGGTTCTCCGACCACGTTTGTCAGAATTTTCAGTTGTTCGAATCACGATAGTTAGAATTTCATTGCTTTGTAATTTCATTTACTCGAAGTCATCTGTTGTCCGAAACTACAGTTCTCCTAATTTCACTTGCTGCTTTTTCAATACATCGAATATTAATAGGCAAAATTTTCTGTTTCTCGAAAACGTTTCACCGAAAACGGTTGATTCTGATAGTTGGAAATCCTAATTAATACTTTTCGAATGGGTTTCGACTTCGAATGTTAGACACACTTTAGGAAGGCGGAGTGGGATAGCTAGGCGGAGGGGGGTGGGGGCGTAGCCCCCACAATGGGGGCTCGGGGGGCGCAGCCCCCCGCCATAAAAAAAACAAATACCCCCCCTCACTAGGTTGGGTTAGGTTAGAACTGTGACCACAACAGCACGCGAGCCGAGCGAGCGAAGCGAGCGTGCCGCGGCAGCGGCCGGCGAAGCGCCCGAAACATAAATAAGAAATCATAAAATCTTTATATTCCGACTTTGTGTGAAACCGCGTATTAAACAATCGTTTAACTGAACAATCGGGGAAAACCTATTCTGTGAAAAGTGCATTCGGGATATTAAAACTTCGTAGATTTGAACATATTTTCAATTAAAAATCGGAAATTTAATAATCGAAGTAATGAAATTCGGAGAAACGAAAATTCGAAGAAGTAAAAATTCGCGTTACTGAGAATCGAAGTATCGTGTTCGGGCAAAAGAAAATCGAGCTATTAATTTTCTACGAAACAATACCTACCCGTAGGTCTTTCTTAGAAAACTTTGTCATTCTATCATCGACAAGCGCAACTTGATGATTTGGGCATGATTAAATTGAAAATGACAGCGAAGAGGTCATTGTTTACAATACCGCTGTGTTGGCATTATTCAAGAAACGAGCTCGTTTTGGAGACATTGATAAAAACGACGGATAAACTCGCCCTACAATAAAAATTGAGGACGATTTATGCTCTTGGAATCTCACGGTCGCAATTATTTTACCGCGGAAGTAATGCGGCAGATATATCGAATAATACGAAACAATATCCTATCCACGTGTGCTATTTTCGAGATACGTGGAAATAGAGTTTATACTCGTATGATACCAAAACCCACTACTCAATTGTTTTTTGTGCAATGTACTGTATTCACACATCATCGGTGTGGTGTGTTCAGTTTTTGTTTGATGTTACTGAATTAATTCGTTATTTCGGGTTGCTAAATATATTAAAAAATACCACGAGTGCGGTTTGCACCTCATGGTGTGGCTACATTAGTATAACACTGTGTCGTTATTCCAATTAGGGCATATAAATCTCCGGATAACACTATCTGTCAAATTTTAGCTCTATGCTTATCTATCATTATGACAAAGAAATGGAAAGTGATAACTATAACTGTAAGATATTTTTTCTGAGGATTCGAAAAATCGGCGCTCAATGTCTTTTAACAAGGGCTGATTTATCCAAAGCCTAGATAAAAATAACTGTCACTTAAAATGATCACTCTCTTTTTCTCTGTCATACGAAACAAAAAGATAGAGTAAAATTTATCCGTCAAATACTCTTATTTGAAGATGGAAAAATCAGCCCTAAATACCTACATTTAAAATTAAAAAAAACACGCACAAAACAAAACAATTTCCCTGGCAACCCAACATCTAAGCTAAAGTTTACCCCTTTAAAAAAATGTGTTAAAACCTCTTGAAGGCAGTAATTAGAGATGCGTTCAGCGCGCGGGGCCCAGCGCTGAATGCGTGGGCACGCGCGATTTCCCGCCGCATTGCTCCTGAACGCACCCCTACCCACGCACACTAGCACACCATTACTAGTGCTATGTGCAGTTTGAATTTAGAATAGACATTATGTGGAATAATTATTTCGCGTGATGTTTTTAAACGCGAATCTTGGGTCTTATTTCTTGTATCCTTATTTACTTGAACTCTTTTTTTATAATGTCCTTTACTGTTAACAAGAACTAGGTAGGTATATACGTGATTCTTGCCACCGACTTCGATTTATTTCATGTACCTATTAGGCGCTAAATAGGCTATTCCTAGAGAGCCGGTCTTTATTTAACCCTTTTCAGCGGGTTTTTAGATGACGGTTTTTTTTTAGCTTTTTTATGATACACCACAATATTATTATGTGAAAAAAATTATTAATAATAATAAAAAAAAACTTTATCAACAAAATAGGTCGAGTTGATCTAATATATCGCGTAATAACGAATCCATAAGGACGACGTCACGGGGTATCCATTTCCAAAACCATTACCAAAACCTCCTCCAGAATGTAACAAATACTTGTATTAAAACCGCATCAAAATCGGTTCCGCCAAACGCAAGATAATCACGGTCAAACATACGGGTCAAACTGAGAACCTCCTTTTTTTTGAAGGCGGGTAATTAAAACAATTGAAATAAAGGCATTAGCAATTCATTAAATACACTTCTAGTCAGGGACCAATTAACTTTAAGAAAGTACCTAAAATATTTTTGTTTAGAATGATTTAAGTGTTTTTTACTGCGAAACTGCTATACTAATATTAGTGAACTCATACATATTTTTATTTAATGGTTGAGCTCATATTTGGATTTGAATGAAAAGTTCTAATCTACCCTATGAAACGGTATGCAGTTTCATACATTTTAGAATAAGTAGTACATCCATAAGTCCGAACACGGGTTGGCGCAGCTTCTAAATTTATCTAACACTGTCATGACCACTGTTGCGTGACAGTCGTATATCTATATCACCCTAACGCATGACTGCGTCTCTCTCGGTTGATCAGCAAATTGGTACGTCACTAGCGACCATATACTGTTTATATATTCTAAGAGGAACCTTGACTAGGGTGGAATGACTCAACTTTAACATTCACATACTTACTTAGTAAACGTACTTATGTATTTATTTAAATATTTTGGAATTTAGTCGCTCGTGTGTGAAGTTTAAAAGGGACTAAAATGTGTACGACCAGAAACTAAAAATCAATATCAAATGATATTGCATCAGCATAGCAGTCTATTCAAATAAATGCCAATTCTTTTTCTTTGAAAATTATTAAAAGCGCAAAAATTGTAGAGTAGGATTCATTAACAGAATAAAAGTAAACGAATAAAAAAATCTCATTTATTGAATTGCGTTAGTCCCGAGAGCTAAGAGTTTACAAAAAAACAATAATAGTTCACCCATATCGGAATAAAATTCGCTCTGTCAATAATTTTATAGCACACCATAAATTACTTCAAGACACAGGGGAAAAATAATATAATAAAATCGTGGGTGCGAAAGCTAGAAAATAAAACGCATCGCCTTCGAGTCCGTGTCGTCATACTAAGGGGTGCATCGACGCACCCCTTACGCACTTACGCACACTTGCACACACTTCACATGCACTGCGAAACTGGGACGCCATTGGTCGGTCCGTTGCACGCGTGTGCGTTTCGCTGTAGAAAAGAGGTCGGTAAATGTGTGTAGATAGAGTTATTTATACCACGCTCTAGCCAGTATGAATTAGTTGCGTGCATTGGGGTAGTCTTTGCTAGGAAAAAGTATTGATTTGTTCACCCGCCGCTCCGAGTTTGCAACTGGCTAGCAAGATGAATATTCAGACGTTTTAAAAAGTTACGCTATTCGAAATAGGAACGTTCGAATTAATGCAGATGCTGAGAACCGGTCTTCATCAACGGTCTTTTAACGAACAGCTTTAATTCTCTATTTAAACTTTTATTATCAACCAACAATGGTCCTTTTGATGCAGGCAGCCAACTTGTTTTTAACAGGTATAGCATATTTACATTGAGCGTTGAATATATTTCCTTTTTTCAGAATATAAACTATTTGTTTGGTTAATTATAATTCTTATTTGGCTTTTTGCTTTTTAAGTACTTAAGTTAGAGAAAAAACGAGGAAAGGAAAAAAGTCGGTTACGCAGCTGCTCTCCTAATCCGGTGTGAAATAACTTCGAGCAAGTATTACTTACTTCCACACGCCTATTTATAAGAGCACTTCAGAACGGATAAAGCCATTTTAATGATTACTCATTAGTATTGTCAATTGCTTAATGTACACATTGTGGAATGCTTCTATGTATTAAAACGCAATGAACAAAAAATATGTATTCACTTGAGTTACATCTAGGATGATTTCACTCCAAATACTACCAGTACGCAGTACGCGAATAATATTTGCTACGCTCCTTGTATTGCTATAAAATGCACACTTTAACAATGGATAAAAACTAAAAGCCATTTTTACAATCGCAAACTAAAACTAAACAACAGACTGCACTGCGGCGACGCGCAACAGAAACATGAAAAAAATGGCGGACGGCTAAAATCTAATACAACTTGAAAATAAAAATCTAATGCGCGGTTTACAAAGCATTATTTAAATGAATGCAGAATTTTAGTCGCGTTTTATTTTTATTAAAGGCAGATAGAGGTAAAACCAAACAAACAATACGCATTTAGGTATCTATCATATTTTATTAGTACATATATCACACGTTTCAAGTAGTCTTTTGATTGTGAAGTTTTATCAACATATTCGTAAAAAGATCGACGTGTTAACACATTGGAGTGGACTATTTTATCAAGGAATTTACCTAAGGTACTTAAATGTTCACGTAAATTTATTAGTTTACATCAAACCCGACATAAAAAGGTAGTTATGCAATAAATTTGGATAAAAAAGCTGCGCGTAATGACTTCAAACCGGAGGCAAAAAATCAATTACAAAATTCCAGTTACGTGTAATAGTTGGTAGTCATGCATGCAAGATGCATCATTAATGGCCGATACCCGTTACGTTACATCAGCTGATAGCACAAAAACCAACGAGAACCGGTAACATCTGCCGGCTGAATCACCGGCCCTCGGCACGTGCGGGAAAAAAGAAAAAATCAAAAGTGTAAACTCCTGCCGACCGTTATAATCGCCCGACCCACTGGGTGGACTCACGTGGTTCCACGCTCAATTTTTTGCGACCTGACAGTGATATATCGGTCAACCGGCCAGGATTTGATTCCGTTTTCGAATTGTTTAAAAATAGAACACAATTTTGGAATTGTATGGTGATGGCTTTGTTTCGAACGTGATCACATTTCAAACATTTAATTCGTCTCTGCTCTTAATGTAAATGTAGGCACATAGAGCAATAAAATGGTTTATCAATAAAATAGTAACTACTGTCAACTATAAATAACTAAGGCGAAAAAAAAATTAAGAGCTCCCAATTCACCGAAACAGTATTACAAGGTAAAAAACGGAATAATAAAAGTCGTAAACCATAATCAAATTGCAATCACAACGATAAATTCGCTTTAATTTCAAGATGGCGACATATTTCTGTGTCATAAATTGGTGCCGAAAAAGAATGTCGATTAAAGTGTAGGTACGCGAAATATTCGAGAAAACAAAAAAGCAATTAAAATGGACGATAAACGTAGATTTATGAGAAAGTTTGTTAGTAATGTTTATTGCTAGATTGTTTGCACGGCGAAGGAAAACATTATTTCTTCGGGAGACGCTTTTTGGCATCGTTTTCTCATGTTGGCTTGGCGACAATTATCGCTATACAATAAATAGCATCGTTTCTGAAAGGCGGGATAGTGACTCTGAGCCTATCACGTATATTATTCAAAAATAAGTATCACTTCTAGATCAAATTTGCTAAACAAATACGTACCTAATAATATTTATGTACATTATCGCCACCTTATCTAGGAAGATTAAGAATACAGTCTCAAGGATTACCTCACCACACTAGACTATATAAAATCATGCTAATCTGATCCAGATTATCTGATATTTTAACGTCAAAATCTAAACTACTACAGCTACTAAACGTGTCTCTATATATATCAAAGAACTCAATTTAGCTAAGCTGTGAACTATCGTAAGGTACCTACTAGGTACTTAGTTTATCTGTTCATTTGGTGACTCTTTCCAGTTAATTTCTAAGAAATACCGACCCTTTTAGCTGAAACTACTTTGCTAAACGCTTTTCTCGCAATGCTAACGTAAATAACAATTTAGACTTTATTGCTGAGGCAATTCATCGTAGTGCGAGTCAGGGCCTATATTCGTCATTTTTAACGATATTGTAATCGATCGGTTTCTTCATCGCTATGCTCTTTCCTTTCCTCTTTAAAATAAATTAACAGACTACGGATACAAAATGAAAAAACAAAAACAATTCCGAACACAGATTTTTGAAAAATAAATTAAATTTTATATCAATGGTATCTAAAAAGATTATTTTTACCCGATTGAGCGTAGCCAAAAAAAGAGTAACGACTTTAACAGTCTATGTATGTAACATGTAATGTAAGTATATATGTGAGTATTTATATATATATGTCATCACAAATCGGATGTTCCACTCTAGCTCCTAAACTATTGAACCGGTTTTAATAAATGGAATGTTATATGATTCGTCAAAAACGTGCGATACAGGCTCTACAAAAATTATAAGTGTGCGTCAAACTAGCCGTCAGTCGGGTTTTAGTTAGAAAATTTCAATTTTTTTTAATTCTGATGGATTAAAAGCTATGATTAGAATCAGTACTAAGAATTCTATAATTTAATGTAACCTATTATTATTGAAATGTAATACCTAACATTAAACTAAAAACACCTTTGCCCAACAATAGGTACAATTTTGATCGATAAAATCCTAAAGGCGTTCCATTTTCGAACGAAGCGCTCTGATTGGAGGACGGGGCAGCTGCGTGGCGCGTGCGCCGATGTGGGCGACATGTGATAGGTACATTGTAAGGAAAAAAGGTTTTTTTATCACGGAGCATGTGTCAATTGTAATCTTGGGCGATAGCTCAGCTGTCGTTAACCTTAGGTTTGAAGTTGAACTGCTTTGGACAATGTGCCAAGGAGCAGAAAGGTCGTTTACATCAAGACTACAAGTACATATGAGGCGGTTTGCGGACTGAGCGAAGCAAAAAAGAGGATAATGTGGATAACAGTCTATGTATGCATGTATGTATGTATGTGACCGAAAATCGGATGTTCCACTCTAGCTCCTAAAGTATTGGACAGATTTTAATAAATGGGGTATCATAATTATGATTCGTCAAAAACGTGCGACTGTCATAGGCTTGATGAAAATTATATGGGTGCGTCAGTCGGGTTTTAGTTTTTGAGGTTAGGTTATTTACTAATAAGAAGCCAAATTATTCCTGACTAAACGTATGCTATTTTATATTTTGTTTAAACCGGAGCAAAGCGAGGGCGGGTCGCTAGTGTTAAATATAAATAAACCTACCAAATACATTGAACAAACGCTGGAAGAGAAGCGACAGAAGTTCGAACATTATTCTTCGGCTATAGATAGACAACTGAAATACTAAACCAGGGTTGCCAACTGTAGATTTTTGTCCCTCATACACAGACATCAAAAAATCTCGAATATTTGCATTCAAACCTCGTACATTCATTATGCATCTTAAATGTGATAAAACCAAAAATATGGCATATTAAATTATTGAATTTAGACTGCTTACATAATGAGATTAACTATTGCACGTTTCTAATGGGGCTTTTAGACTGGTCTCATTTTTCTGCAATTTATAACCGGCAATTATTGCTGTCTTCCTCTTACTTCATATGGTAAAATAACACCGAATAAGACCTACATAATTATATGGTCGGCTATAAATTGCAGAAAAATGTGACCAAAATGTTGACTACGATAAAAAACATATTATAAAATTCGCTATGACAATCTCGTACATATTTGTACGAGGATGACTGTGTCCTCGTACGGTTGGCAACCCTGTACTAAACTTGTTTGGTAACCGTGTTTATGTACTTGTAATGAATATAACGCCACAGATAACGCAAGATAACGCGCCAGGTGTCAAAGATCATAGAGTTAAGCACCCGGCTTTTCGAGTAACGGATTAAATGACTTGTATCTAAGGCAGCAACTTTCAGATGTTTTCTAATTAAATTAGTCATTAGTCATAACTTTTTTTATAACTTGATTTGAAGGCCATATAAACATGTGGCTTTTTGTTCCACTAACATTATTTTCATGTCGCTCTTAAAGTTAGACAGATGTTTAAAATTTGCAGTAAACTAAATTAGACATATTAACACATGTGAGGATACCCTCCAAATCAGAATTTTTAGTATAACAAGATAATTTTATATTCGTTATCTGTGGTCGCCTCTGATTGGCCTCGGCCTCAAAATCCACTTTACCCTTTATCAATTACCTCCACATTTTCGGATTAACTTGATACAATTCTCGTTCGCAAGATGATTTGTAATTAGGTGAGCTGAGTAAAGGTGTTACGGAAGCCTCCCTCCCCCTCTAAGCTTTACGGTGCTTGTTTTAAAACTAATTTGCTAAACTTCCTTCGTAGCCGTTAAGTTATAATCGTAAATTAAGTGGAGCCCATGGCCATGGCTTTTTACTCGGTATAAAACTTCCTTACAAAACTGGAAACACTGGCCGATTTTTCGGGCGTTCGAATTGTGAATTTCAAATAACGAATGGCATTCCTTTCTTCTCTACTTCCAGCCTGCTATTTACTAAACGTACATTACTTTCTACCAAAACAATAAACAGAGACAGATAATAGAGCTGGTTTGAAAGAGCAGTAACAACGATCTTTTCACGGACTATTAACTCAGCGGTTATGTTTTTTATTACGATTTTATGGTAACGAGTGTCTTTGTTTTGAATTTCGATTTCGTATTTATTAAAGCCGGCAACATTTTCGCCTAGTTCCCAAGCAAAATGTGTATTTTTTACGTTTAGGAGTAAATTTATACGCCTCATTATGTCCTGAACTCAATGGCAGGTAGATCCGTCTTGCCAAGACTATTGAATAATATGACCTTTGGTTTTATTCTGAATAAAACGAATATTTTTTTACAAATAAATATCCTCAATTGCTATTGTATTGCTATGGTGGTTTTAGTCGACTATGTAAAATTTGGCAAGCTTGTTAAAACGCGAATACCATATCAAGCAAAAGACTATCATCACGCTTTTGTTTTCCCTTTAGTACTTGAAAGCTTTTAAAAATTACAAGTATAAAATAAGATTATCTTACATGTTTAATGTACTATTTGCTTAGTTTTAAAACACATAAATTGATGTAAATAGCTCCTGAATAAGGCATAAGTTACTTGCGTCATTGACGTTTTAACTTCAAGATATACATTGAATGAAACATGATCGGGAAACGGCCGTAACTGCTCGTGGATGAATTCCAACACCAAGGTCTTGTATCTAAAGAAGAATATTTTTGCAATCCAGATAAAATTCCTGTAAATCTACAATTCGTTTATTTGATGTTTTTAAAAATCTACTAAAAATCGCAATTGAAGCAATAGTATTGAAGCAATAGTAGTTGATGGTATCTGTAGACCTGAGTCAATGTTTGGGCAAACAAATCGATCATCTATAATAACTAACGGAGCAACAGCAGCTAGATGCGAAATTTTAAAAGTCAATGCTGTTCCTGAAAAGTACTGCCCAGCAAAATCACGGTGGAGTCATAAGAAAAGAATAGCTGAAGTACAAAAAAACGGTGTTGGATTCTGAATTTAATTTATTTTCCATTTATATTCAGAACGGTTACCGTATGATTTCTAAATTGGTCCACTTCAGTTTTCTAGGTTTTGTTAACGGCCAGCATTATACGAGTTGTAATACATTGGAGTATTTAACATTGCTACAGTTGTAAAGCAGTCAATGCGCTTCAATGTACTTCAAAACAAATCTGTATATTGCTGATTTAAAGAGGGGTAATCAATTGAGTTAGACCGCTGGTACGCCAATGAGTCAGTGTGCACCTAAACGGACCGCGGTCTTTAATATCCACCCAGTCTACCTCACAGGCTCGTTGTGCATGTTAAAAATCTATGACTGAGGTACAAAAAACCGTCAATGGTTCACGCTATTCAGATGAAAAATAAAGGTAGCCACTCACCTTCTTCTCGGTGAGTTTCTCGCAGCGTCGCTGCTTGCAGATCTGGTGAGATTTGTCGTTGCGGCATGGTGCGCAGTCGCCACAGTTGTCTTTGCGCTGACAGCCGATGCATTCGCCGCATCGCTTGCGCTTCTTTTTAGTCTGTGGGAGATGGCGACAGTTAAGTAAGAAAGTCAGGGTTGGATGGAAGCGGCCAGTGTCTTTGTCTAGTCTGACAATGTTTATGACTGAACTTATACGGGAGTTAGAACATATTTTCAATCCACAAAGGCGCGCTCTGTCACTCAATTGGCAATATTGGAGTTGCACGGTATAAAAAATTAAGGTGTATATTGAAAACAAAATAGCTGCTTTATTCTAAAACAAATTATATATCAATGTACTAATTAGAACTCCGATCGACATATCATATTTTTAATTTATGTATACCTATCTATAAATGAAATATTTATTTACATAGTAAAAATCTACGAAAATATTGCGATTATCAGTGCCAATTGAACATTACCATTATGACGTATCCCGTAACTGATAGGTTATCCCCTAAAAATTTCAACTGTCATTGACGCGTAAGGTAGTAGTACGCTGGCGAGTTGCGTTTGGTCCGTCACGCGCCGACGGATATCAAAGTTATAGAGGTGCTTTTTTTTTTAAAAACTCCCATAGATACATAAATAAATAAATGAATAAAATGTTATTTTATGTATATGTATGGAATCCACGACATAAAAGCGCACGACGAACGCGGTCTAGATAAGTAGCCGGTACGCTTGATACCTACGGTCGTTTCATCTTCCATCTCTATTAGCTTTTATTTATCAAACCATCCTTAATTGAATGTGGTTTACAATTATTGCCTAGTAGAACAATCATTCGTTAAGTATGTCGCTAAGGTCATGTGCTGTCACCACATGTTTTTGTAAGACATTATTCATTAACCTAGCCTTGACACCCGCGGTAATTAAGTATATAGATTCCAACGATACTGCAAAATGCAAATTCTTAACGCCTGACTCGCACTTAGGAACAGCCCGGTTCAGGCGTTAAAAAGTTATGGTGGAATTAAGAATCTCACAAAAACTTACATACCTACCCTGAAAACATTAAATACTCTTTATTTTGGGCGGTCGTGTAAAAAGGGTCATCGTTTAAGTTACTAAAAAGTGTCACCGTTTTTGTTTGAAATTTTGAAGCAGCATCTCAACAGATTTGCAAGTGGGCGTATGTTGTTGTTCAGCAAAAACAGTCATAATAGGTATTAATAAGTGTCTATTATAACAGATCAGTAAGGGACTTAACATTGGTGGGCGGATAACCATAAACATAATAACATACTGTTTGAAATTCGGGTGGTATTCCGCATAATGTAATATAATGATCAAATTAATTCAACTATCATAAAAAATACACACAACAGCTGTGAGGCGTGCGCCGCCATTTTCTGGTGCAATTTCATTCGTTCAATGACTCGGCTATCTTCGGGTGGAATCGGATCGGCCGATTGTAACGCCGTCAAACAGCTGACGAGGAATACCGTTTGTTTTAAATTTGAAACAAGAATGTTCGCAAAGTTTTTCTGCAGATCAAGTGATAAGAATTATAATGCGTACTGTTTTTCAAAGTGTAACAAAAAACGAGACGAGTTGGTTTTGTTGTATTGTATGTAATTACAAATAATTGAAAAGTGTTTGATGGCTTCATGTTCACAATGAGCTGTGCGATATTTTTTACATTGATGACGCGGTTAGTCTAGTTGAAGACCCTCACGCCAGTAGTACACCTCCGCCGCGAAACCGCGAAACTGTGGCGGAATCGTGATATTTAATACGAAATTGTACTTTATTTCGTTGCCAGAGTTTCGCTACTACAGTTCCGCGGCGGAGGTGTGCTACCGGCGTCACAAATAACACACAAGCCTACAGCTCAGTTTGGGACTTGGGACTATGTCAATTCGTGTGAGATTGACCCCTGATTTTAGATGGAGTAATATTTTTTATTCAGGTGACATTAACAAGCAATTGCAGAGCACTCTTAATCGTGATTAAGAAATTGCCCCGGCTAGGTTGGATGTATCATCGTGTATTCACACATCGCAAGGGGATGAGAAGCTCGGCATTCACGCGATTACACATATTTTTTGTAGGTATATCTTTGGATGTCACCAGTCATTCTCATCGATATTTTATATAACATGAACAGAGCAATCGCCGATTAAAATTGTCTTATCTGAACGGCGATTATCTGCGCGCCGTCTATTTTAAATTGCATAATTTCTATTTTCTGACAGGTATGACATATGGAACTGGTATGACATACTCCATGGTTAAAGCAAGTGTTCGACTCCAATACGTATTATTAAGGGCACATCCATTAGAGCACAGACAGCTCAGCCGGCAGATGGCGTTTTTTACAATGTTAATTAGACAAATGTCATTAACAAGCTGTGTTTTAATTAATTATAACTAACCCGAGTCCGTTCTCTGCTTAGCTACGCTTAAAAAAGACTGCGGTCGTGTGTTCATTCCTAATCAAATATATTTTTAATTTTTTTTTTAATGTCTTTAAAAGGCTTTAAGATACTACGTCGCAATTAAAAGTAAAGTAAAACCAAAAACAGGCCCGTTTTATTTAAACAGTAAATTTTCATACCTATATCGTGAGATATATTTTGTCAGTGTTGCTGTTTCAGGCAGACTCCATGTTTGCTAGTAGTTTTACAGAGATAGTATAAGTGTCACGTTAATTTAATCGGTTTTAACTTACCCTTAAATTGGCAACGTCCATCATAGTGGACACCATAACGTTCACTTTTTGTTTTTTTTTGTGACTAATTTTTTATGTTTTTTTTTTATTCTAAAGAGGTTTGAACACCCGACTTTTTTTATTTTTGCCAATTTAAGGGTTAAGAGGATTGTGAGTTGACGGCTTTCAATATAAACGGCGATAACGAAACGTACGGACATATTTTCTGTTCCGACTGACCACATATCAAAAATTGGTCGAAATCGGTTAACATTTAGGTGGTGGAAATCGCCGTTTGTGTGGAAAGCCGTCAACTGAAACGTCAACGTTCAATGAAATAATCACATTTTAGGAAATTCCCATTTCGAAACACGTGTTTTCACGGGGAAATTCTAACCGATATTTGCCTATGAGTAACAAACACGAAAAAAATTCAGGAAAGCCCGTTGGTGTTAAAAAATAAAATAATCGATCATAAAAGCTACAGGATAAGCTCGCTGAAATCAGTAATCGATTACAAGAAACGTTGGGCTTTCCCGCGTTTGAGTCATTCACGAGTAGATAATAAATTAACTAGGCGTGTGGGTTCCGGACTGCACGTTGAACGTAGAGATTGTTAGTCATTTCTATTAGCTGTGACATGTACAATATTGGTTTGTAGTAAGAATTTCTACAATGGAATGATGAGATGACAAATATTTTAGTATAATAGGTTTTGAGAAAATAATTTGTGGAGTTGATGCATATATACCTTAGAAAATTAAATGAACTTTTGCATATAGTTCAGGACATATTAACTAAAATGGTATTTACATAAAATTTAAAATTTCTTGAACAAAGTGTTAATTATTGTTTTCAACGTTATTATTTAATTCTCAATTTCTTACTCTAAAGTTTTAGTTTAAGGTTAGAATCCACAAAAGCGCAAAGCATGCAAAATGCTGTATTGGAAATTCGGAAGAACATGAATAAGCCCGAAAGGTCGACCGCTAATGATTACATTTCGTCGGAGACACGAAAGCTTTTAAAAACCCTAATTATCATGTTAAGCCAAATTGGCTTGATTAAGTGCTTTTAAACGTACAATAATTATAGTTATATCTGACTGATGTTGCATGACTAAGGACTTTTTAACCAAATTCGACTTTTCAGAATTTGCGTGTCAGTAATTGTGGCGAATGTCAAATAGTTAAATTTTCTTTGTTATCGAGTCATTTAAACGCCATGTTCATAAAGTGAATGACCTCAGGTAAAATAGATATACCTGCGGTATAACAAGATCCTGTACATTTTTAAGCTTTAATTAAATATCTGCTTAATTATTAATATCAATCGTCTGTTAGCGGTAATATCGCCTATTATCATATTTTTTAAATATTTTTTTTTTGTTTTTGATCATGTGATTACGGTGAACCATTAGGCCCCACGCATACTATCGACTATTTAGTCGGCCGATTGTGTTTTGTCTCCACAAACTTTGTAAAAATGGATAAGGACAACCGTATAATCGGCCGATAGAAAGTCGATAGTATGCGCGGGGCCTTAGAAACGGATACCCGTCCTCTTATTTAAATTCAACACCAACATTACTTTATTAAGGTAATAAAAAACCGGTCAAGTGCGTGTCGGACTCGCGAACTGAGGGTTCCGTACACATTTGGCCGATTTTAGTATTTGTTGTTTTTCTATATACGAGCATAGGGTTTGTTCTAAAATCATACCAAATTTGACTCAAAATAACGTTGAAATAAGACGTTTCTTGTATGGGGACTCCCTTTATTATTTTAATTTTTGACTTTTTTATTATTTGTTAGGAAATTTGCCGTTATATCACATATTCTGCAAAAATTAACCAACGAGCTATCTTTTACGGTTCAAAAGATACAGCTCTATAAAGTTAGGACCGACGGACGGACGGACGGACAGCGTAGGCTTAGTAATAGGGTCCTGTTAAGCACCTTTCGGGTACGGAACCCTGAAAGAGTACACTTTATTAAAGTATCAAATAACAATTAATTTGAAAGTGTTCTCGTTTGCACCCCCATCGCACACCCCTTTAACAAGTCATCGCGTATAATTAAGTCGGTATTAAAATTTAAAATTATTTCTCGTTTTGTATCTATCATATGTGATCTAGCCAATTGAGTGCGCAAGAGTGGATTGAGCGCCGTATCACACGTAATATCGCATCTACTCTGCCACTCAAGTTTCTTATAGATCATTGTTTCTTTTTATATTGATTGCTAGCTTCTCACCGTGACTAGGAATGCGCAATTTCGAAAATTTTATAATTTACACCTGTCCAAATCTCGGGATAGACCGTAGTCTTTATTACGCTTATTCATTGCTGCTTGCATAAAATAAAGACAACAAGAAGTAAAAGTAAAATATTACAATATACTCTTTTAAATACATTTTCAAGCAACTTGCTCTTCAAATTCAGTATTTACATCAATATACATGTCATGCATACATTGAATAATTATTAACAAAATGTATCAAATGCGTTTTATTACATTTTATTTAACTGAAATAGTTTTGGATACGGATGGATTGAGAAAAGCGTCTATAAAATAGCACAGCCATTAACAAACTTCCCTTCCCTTCGTTCCCTCTCTACGTATTCAGTACGAGTATCGTATAACTTCGCTCAACACGAGTATACGGCTCTTAAAACTAAGTTCATCAAGTTCACTAACCGAACCTAACATCTGAAATAGAAGCAAAAAGCTGGCTAGTGATAATAAGCGCTATTGTGCTAGCAGCTGCCTCAAGGTGTTCTTTACTAGACTAGGAAACGCTGACATTTCAGCGGAATGCCGTCTCTGCAACACTTAGAATACGCCTGCTGTTTTATCGCATCAAATATGATAAAAATGCGGTTTCATTATGAAATTCGTGTTAGTTGGAGTAATTACCATGCTAAGATTATCTCGCTTTAAAAGCTAGATGATATAAATAGAATGTCACAGATCCGTTATTTCAAATAAGATTTTAAATCGGGAATTCTGCGGAGCCTAGTTTCAGAGTGTAGCTGCCCTGCAAATGTCCGACGCGTAGCGGGACATAGCCTACTTGGTAATATAATTAAAGCCAGGACGGCCCTCTCTTCAAAACTGCTGCCTAATTGCACTCTCTGTTGAATGGAACTCATAAAATGTTCTAAGCAGGACACGCGTAAATCGCCCCACTTTAATTTGTGTTTTAAACGAGAGAAGAAGTTAATTTATTGGCGGAGCAGCCGAATCGGCTAACTATTAAATTTATAGCCGCGAAGACAGAGAGTTCGGCCATTCCGAAACTCGGAACAGAGAATAAAAACTGCTCCCCGAATAATAAAAGGTGGAATTACGGCAAAACTTTCTCTTTTTCGGGATCTCTCGAATATCCACTTTCAACGCCGTGTAGTCGGATGAAATTCAGAGAATTCTAATATCTTTCGTCGAATATTCAGTCAGCTTTTCGCTATTCCCCGGCGACTTGTTTACGCAATTCGCCGATTTGCGGAAAAAGACATTAGTTGTCGAGCCTGATTTTTCCCTTGTACATGCAAAGTGCTTTGAACTATTTATTATTAGAAAATGCATAGGTACTTCTCGTTTTGAAGACGTACAATCTGTTGAGATGGTGTATGTCGATCGGATTTCAGTTACTTTAACAAATTAAATATTAAGAGTTGATTAATTTACCTGTTTCTCGGAGGAGATGTCGTCGAGCTCCATGGGCCCGGTGTGCATGGGCGGCGCGCCGTGCAGCGGCGACTTGAACCCGGCCGTGGAGGAGACAGCCGCCACCTGCCCGCTGCTCTCCGAGCCCATCTCCATGTTCGATCCGTCCGACTCAGAACTGTTCGCTCGCATTTTCCGCCTCTCCTTTTTCCTAAAATCCGATCTCGTGGGCGACGAGCCACTCCCAAACCCATTCTTCTTATCGTACCCGCTTTCAATCAACATCGGATTCTGGAAATTATTGTGATGCATCCCGTTCGGCGTGTACTTCTCCTGTAGCGACTTGATGTCAAACGGCTCGTTTTTGAGCACGTGCACCACAGTCGGGCTCTGAATGTTCTGGAGTAAGCTCCCGTTTTGGTGGAGGATCGTTCCGTTTTGGTGTAAAATGCCATTTTGTGCGGGAAAGGTGTTTATGGTAGCGATATTTGGTTGGTACAGCTGTATGTGTCGGTCGTCGATGTAGGCTTGAGCTGCGGGGAGCTCTCGAGCCTGTAACGGCGCGGGTACTATGGGGTAACTCCTGGCGTTCACCGCCGTCAGAGTGTGGAATGTGGTAGCATTGACCGGCGACAGCGTGGTCAGGGTTGTAGAGAGAGGGGTAACCTGCGCTAAAGTTGTAAGGTGCGCCGGTGACGCTGGCGTTGTGAGCTGCGTGAGTTGCGTCAGGTGACTCGGACTAGCGCTAGGCGTAGAACTAGCCGTAACCGGCACAGGTGTCACGCTCGGCAGACCCGTCTCTGGTATAACAGTTGTTTCTGGAAACGTCTGGAATTGGCTCTGGAATGACGGCAGCTTGTTGATGGGCTGTAGCGTCACGGATTGGTAGTCGAGCGGGGAGGCGAAGCCGGCGCGAAGGATGGCATCTTTTGCCCCGACGGTGATAGGCATGGACTCCCAGGGGCGGTACTGCGCCTGGCTGGCGATGACGGAGAGCTCGCCGGGTCGGTCCGAGTAGTAGTCCCAGCCGGGGTCGAGCAGGCGCGCATCCAGCAGGCGCTGCTCGTTCTCGGCCATTTCGCCCACGAACGTGGAGAAGGGCGGCAAGTGCGCCTCCGCGCCGCCCTCACCGGGCAGAGCCTCGCTCATGCCTCGCCTAACCACCGCATCATCCTCCTTCCTCTAACACGTAAACCTCTTACAAAAATAAGCTCTAAGTCTATCCCTATGAACACGCCGCACTGGAACTTGATTTGTACTCTCAGCTAAAGTTAATTGGTTAAAGTCCGACTAAGCACTTATATTACGGTTATACGGCACACTGGTTTACACTACACTAATCACAATCTTTCGTTAATCACTAACAAATATAAAAATCCTCGGGAGGCAGTTACACGAGTCTTATTGCTACGGATTTTTTGTTATAAAATCTTTGGCTGTTTGTTTTTAGAAAATGCTGCTCGACTGTTAACGGTCGATAAATATTTTGTGCACTCGTTTAACGATTTCTATTATTTTGGAACGTTTTAAATACTGGTCGTTGATAGATTTTTGTTTCTTTCGCTCGTTCGAAGGCTTTTTATTGTAAATACCGATTACTTCAGACTTAAATTAATTTGTACTGTGGGAGTTAGCGTATACTATTTACGGTTTATCGTTAAAAGGTTTAAAAAATAGTGCTTATATTTAGATTTTAAATGAAAGATATGACTGGAGGCTTTGGTTTGTGAATCGTTGGCGCGGCGCTAGCCCGGCGGCCTGCACCAGTCTGGAACAATAAAAAAAATACATTAGATGATCACCTAAGAAGATTAGACACAAATATTGTGTAGAATTCTACAAAATACGCAGTCTCATTGACAACAATAATCAAAGCAATGATATACATAAACGAATATTACTTAACAATATGCATTTGACAGTTTTACTTTTTAAAACAACAAACGATAGACCTCTACAATTCCTGCGAGATTATGAAACCAAAACACTTCCAACGGCAAGACATTGAATTCCATAAATTCCATTAAGGAAAGAAACAAAAGCGAATCAAAATTGTAGAAAAAGGAACGGAATTAAATTTGGCTTATTTTACGCGGCGTTCCAAATTTGAAATAAGAATGGAGGGAAATTCGCAAGTTATGGGTTGGCGCGGACATGTTTACTGCGCGCCGCGCGCATGCGTGCACGGTGTTTTGGCGCGCAATCGATGGTGCGAATGAGGACCGAATCTTCGATTGTTATTACCTTTTAGGAATATGTAAACATTAGGTAAAATTTTAATATGCAGTGAATAACGAAGACATTTCAGAAAATTTCTGAGATGTTGAAGACATCTTGCAACCTAGGTAAAAAATTGAAACGGTAATATTTGTAATTTTAATTAAAATTACCTATATGGAGTTCTTTTAATGCTATTAGTTCCAGGTAATTTAGTATATTTACATTTGAAACTGCCTGGATGCCATAAACAAAAATTAGTTTATTTTATAATCAAAAAAATGATTTAAAAAAATTTATCGCGTAAACTTACGAACTTTAAGATTTCATAATATACCTAACGCGATCCCTGTAGTAAGAGGATGGAAAAAGATTTAGACAATAGTAAATTTTAAGGGTAAAGATTTTAATGAAATCTCGAAATACGGTAAACAGTTATAGTTGAGATCATCGTAGCTGGCCGAAACTTATCTCGTAGACCCATCATCAGTTAAACAAAGTCATTGTATTCATTGTTATGTCCACGTGCTACAAGTGATTTGAAATGAAAGTGGCTAACTGTAGCCGATATTTTACTATAATTGCGACTTTTTTTTAAAGTATTAAGGTTCAATTGAAAACGAAGGCCATAACGGTTTTGAAAACTTTATATTTTAAATCACAGTTTAGACACATTATGAAGTAAATGATGATTAACATGGTTTGATACACCAGTATTTCCAGCCCTATTTTTGCGACCACAATTAACAATAGATGACAATGGCTTTGTTTACGAGGTAAGCCCTTAAGTGGATTCGCCAGCTGCGATGATTCCAACTATACTTAACACTAATCATTCATTCTGAAATACTGACAGCTCATTTATTGATAATATTATAAAATATTATATTATATATATTTTTTATAATTCAGATGCCATTTTCAGTAAATTCTACATACAGCATTGAGCGCTTCTTCATTGACCGACATCGTGATTCGTGTCGGCGCGACGGGACGCAGTTAAAGGTTCGAGCGAGCTCGATGTACTTCTATCTTACTGTCACCTACGAGTATAACTGCGTCCCATTCTCAACTTCCGTTCTTAGTTTTTGATATTTTAGTTTAAATCTGATCACGATTATTACTTTACACGCGACTTTTTATGAAATAAGGATCCTCCGTCTAATTGCCATTGTGGTGTTATGCCAAAAAGGGGTAAAAAAGCCTGCTCACTTATTGAACGGAGTCCAACAATCGCCATTATTGTGACTATTCGAGCTTATTTAAAAACATCCGGCAAGATCGAGCTGGATTCACGAGTCCACCCCAAAAGGCAAGCATCCGTGACGTCACATTTGGTCAATTATCCTGACCATGTACAAAACCACAGATTAAAAAGGCTATTTGGTGCGTAAGAATCGAACTTAGTCGTTACAAAAAGGCGTAGAGGCGGAAAATCGTTAACGCTGCGTCGAGGTCACCCCGTGACGTCACGGGTTTATCTAGTAATGGCGGGGAGCATTTGTGATACGCCGATCTGTTTGGGGTGCATGTCGTTATCGTTACGGGAACGCAGGTGTGGGAAAAAAATTAGGCCACGTGATCACATTGAGAAGTACATAAATATTATTAAGGGCAGCGTCGCATTAAGTAAATCTATCAAACAAGCTATAAATTATAAAATTATGATTGGCTTAAAATCTTATATAACGTGGTTTAAACTTGAATGCCTCTACTACTGCTAGGAGAAAGAGTGTGTGAACCACTTATAATAGCACCAAGATTGTTCTGCACCTTAAATTTACATATGACTAGAAGTTATTAGATGGTAGATGATGTAGGAGATCAAAGGAGATGCAAGATACAAGCCATTGCTCATTGGATAGGCGCATGAAGAAGTTGAAGAAGTAGAACAAGACGAAGGAGAAATCGCTTATGGCGTAGACTAGAATTTAGTGGAAGAAGTGCTTACAGGTATTTTGGTAAACTGAAGAGGTAAAGATCTGAACAGCTTTCGTACGAGAGCATTTATTTGTAACCTTCGATACATTCATATGGAACGTTACGCTATTACATTTAGGGAAGTAGAGGCTGTCCACTTCTTTGCACTATTATTTGCATTATGCTTCTCCTGCCAATTGAAAGTACCAAGGCCCTAACTCTACTTAACTTAGGCACACCAAATAAAGTCGTTTAGTAAACCGTCAATCAAAACTAACTAAAACTAAAACCCAACTAGATTAACGACTGTATTAAATTCACAAGTCTTTAATGAAATTGGCCAACAACAGAAACAACCCGCGGGGCGTGTGTGGCCAAACCGGCAGAATTCAGAAGTCGCAATTATGACAGAATGCCAAACATTCCCCGGATTCTACATGCGGCCGGTTAGTAGAAGGTAAACAAGCTATTTTTAGAGCTCGTAGCTTCATAGTAAAGCTTCACTATTTCGGCTCTACTATTTTAAGTCTACTATTTTTGGGATACCAACTAAAATTATGCTTGATTGAGATGATAAACGATAGCTACAATCAATTACTTATTTAGTAAAATGAAAATGTCGTTTATAACGTAAAGTGTCGTTATACCGTTTAATGTAACTAAAGCAAGAATCAGTGTCCAAATATGAATGTTAATATTTCAAAGCGCTCGTTCTTGAAGTAATGTTACTTTTCGAAATACCGGCCAAGGAAATTCCTAAACCGTTCCAATTTTAAATCGTCCGTTCTATAAAGCGTTACGTTCTAAATTTAAATTATCTATTACTGGAGTTCCATTGGTTATTTTCAGCCAATCAGATCTATTCACGTTTTTCTAAATTTAAACGACGAATGTAAGCTTACATTGATAGCCTGTGGTTGACATTGCTGACGTGGTTGGAACAAATTCTATAAATAAATAAAAGTAACGTCAGTCTAATAAGTGTGCATTAAAAATGTTTTGTATTTATGCGTTTTTTAATGGTTCAGATTGATATTTACTGCCTCCCGCGGCGAGAGATCAAAAGAAATGTCCTTGTTTACTCCAAAGAGGTAAATTGCTTCCTTCTTGTTTCTTTTACATCCGTAAAATATTTTTTGGAAATCTCTGTTACCTTTAAAATTGTAAAGAAGACAAGCCCTTAATGCTAAGTTAGTAAGCACCAAGTAGTAAAATATCACTGGTCTTTTCTCGCAATCGCGTTAGTAAAGTTTATTCAGACGCTGGCGTCTTATTTATGCAAATTCTAAGCAGCCAGCTCTGAATGGAACCAAAATGATTCCAAAAAGTTAAAGAAAATATTCACCGAGCGATTGCGTCGTCAAACTGCGATCAAAACGCTCCGTCTAGTAATCACAAGGCAAAACTCTTTGTAGATGCGCACAAAGAGCGAACGAGAAAAAAAGATTAAAAGCTCACTCCAAACCAAACGGAACGCAGCTCCAAATCCATGTGTGAGCATGTGCTTACTTTGTAAATTCATGAGTGTGTGCATAAGGATTCGTCTGAGGCGTCCGCGTGTGAGTGGGGTGGAGGTGTGTGCGTGGACCACGATAGTATCTGGGTCTCGGTTGTCAAGGGCGACCGTACAACCGCTTGCAGCGAAAGCAATGCGCTTTCAGCTTTGCGTTGTAATTATACGGCTTATTTTTAGCTCGGATGTTGTCGCTTTTTTGTGCTGTTCGCCACGGCGCTGTTTAGGTGTTTGGAAATCCTGGTAAACTTGAAATCGCGCCCTTGATTTTAGTTTATGAGGCTGATTCTAATTTCAAATAGAGTTTATCGGGCGATCACAAAATTATTTTATATCTGTGGTCTATTCTATTACACCAAAAACATTTATTATTTTGGATTACAAAGAATACCTACACTAGTAAAGACGATATCGAACTTGAAGACTCAAAGAAAGACTGGTAAACTGCTGAAATCAGGGACGCTTGGAAAAACGTTTCTTTTCAGCAGTGGTCTCCTCTTCGAAAGCACTGCTAGATTTTAAAAGTGTAAAAGTGCCCATACGTCCTACTTACTGAATATACATCTTTATCTTTAGGCGGAAAATTGACGACGCGGTTAGCCTAGTTGGTAGTGAACCTGCCTACGAAGCTAGCGGTCCCAGGTTCGAATCCTGGTATGGGCAAATATTTGTGTCATGAGCGCGAGTATTTGTTCCTGAGTCATGGATATTTTCTATATATTTAAGTATGTATTTCTCTATATAAGTAATGTGTATCGTTGCCAGGTACCCATAATACAAGCCTAGAGCTTAGTTTGGGACTAGATCAATTTGTGTGCGACTGTCCCTGATATTTCTTTATTTACTAGCGACACGCCCTCGCTTTGGTTAAAGTTTCCCCTTCCATTTCCCTCTCTTAAAGTTGAAATATCCTATTTCTGTCTTCTTAAGAACCTTCCTCGGCCTTCAAGGAATATTTGAAAAAAAAATTGCCAAATTGGCCAAGCCGTTCTCAAGTTATGGGAAATAGGTATTTATTCATATTGGGCCTGAAACGACTTCACGATGGTATTGTTTTCATTAGGCTGGGTAAAGACTTTTAAATCTATATATATAAAAAAAAATATTATTTATTTATCTAACTCGCTGACTACTCATAGGGCACTGTGGCTTTTGTGGTCTTTAAATTTGAAACTCTGCGAATGTTTTTATAAGATTTGGATCTTTAATAAATAAATAAATAATATTTTTTATACATAGATTTAAAGGTCTTTACCCGGGTTAATGAAAACAATACCATCGTGAAGTCGTTTCAGGCCCAATATGTAGCTGCACCAGTATATCATCCTCACAATGCCAACTTGACGATACATAATTACATCGCGCGTAATTCGAAGCTCCCATGCATTGAGCGACACTAAACTGAGGGCAGCCGATCGATATTGTTTAGTTGTATTTTCGACCCATGTGCCATTCACGACGACCATTTTGACAAGGATTTTGTAGTTCCAATCATTATATTGAACGAGAATCTCTTTTTGTAGGTGGTACTGTTATGTGGCGATTCAAAAAACAGTTACCTATTTCAAAAGAATTTGATTTATGTAGATTGGATTTAATTTTATTAGCGTTTTAGGATCTTCTTAGTTTCTTTTGAAAATAAATTAGATATCCAAAAAAGTAGATGTGTATCTATAATTAAGCACCTTAAAAATCTTAGCTATCTGTCTTGTATTGGATCTTATATCTTTATATCTTGTATTGGATATTAATCGTATATATGGCAGTTAAACACCTACGTGTATCTAAGTGTATCTTTACATGTCTATTGTTATTAAAGACAGGTATAAATTCTATAGACTCAATTCAATTTAATTTAAAAGCTTTTAAACTTTTAATATCAGGGAACTATCAAACTTCACAAAGCGACATATCCGGTACAGGCGCACCGGAAACTGATATATTATTATATCCGTTGATCATGCGCTGATAATCACTGATAAGGTGCAATCTTGTGATGATTCCGTATCGAGTAAGGAGGTATTTTGCTCAATTCAAGCTAGTATCCGTGTTCAAAAGGTTTTGTGACGTGAGATCGGTGAATATTGAAAAAAAAAACAGAGAAATAAAGCAGATAGTAAATAGACAGAAGGATACCGCAAAGTTGAAACTTTTTCTGATGAAAGTTTCACACCTTTTGTTACAAGAGGTTTTCAACCCTTAGTTAAAGACTCTAAAGTATCGAGAAACTTTTAAGAAAAGAGAACCTGAAAAACTTTCTTCGGAGTTTTGATGGAGGAAGTATTTAATTTAGAAAAAAGGAACGCTAATTGTGCTTATTAACCATCGGCCAGGGCAAAAACAAAATCGATATGCACTTGTTTCTTTTTATCAACATCTGTACTCGACTGTAAAAATCTATTCTATTCTATTGTGGAGGTCTCGAAACACGATAGCATCAAAAAATCTTAAGGTATATCGCAAGAAACATTTTGGTAAATAAGATATTCCGCAACCTTATGATGACACCCTTATCTCAAATTTTAGAAATCGAATTGTGTTATGGGTATATCAATTTTATTCAGAAAATCACTTCGCTCATAAGGTTTCAAATTCAACTTGCGACTATCGCTTCGGGTTTCAAAGAGACTTTTGAATAGCAAAATTGATTTGATCCAAAATACAAGTTGCTATATAGTTAGTCTTGGAAACAATTTAAATTTCTATACTTTATTGATTTCAATTCTTCCCAAAGGTATTCCTTGTTTTCTATATGCTTGTATTTAACATATTCAGGATCTCTATTTCCTTTATTTCCACATAAATTGAATTGGATATCGAGTTCTTCTTATCAGATATTGATTGATTCTGCCAAAATGCGTCTCCAAGTTCTGTCATCTTGCACTAAACATTTCTTCTTTCTCTCTCTCTCACTCTGTCAGTTCTTTCATCTCTGTTAGCTCTTTCATCTTTCTATACGTTACTACATACACTTCCTATTTAATTTAAACTAAGAAACTTCTCATCGGTCTACCTCTTGCCATTACAACACTATTATTTTGTACAGATGTACTACGTCGTAAATCGTAAAAGAACCAAACATTTATATTATATCTCTTTTACATAACAAAAGGCAACTTTCTCACCGCTATAGCTACAGCTATATACTCTGCTTAATCACACAGGATACGCACATCAGCCTGATTGCCGGCCCAGTGCCAATTCAGTGTCTAGAGTGTCATTTTCTACCGATGCGACACGTATTAACGACACTTAGAATAAAATACTGCAATATTAGTGTTTTTAGTTAACGTTCCCAGGGATAAAAATAGTTTTGGTTTCTTTCATTCTTCACAACTAAACAAGGTAGTAAAAACCAATTTTATGGCATACTTTTCCATAAACAGGCATAAAATGTATCTCTACTTCTCATGCGCGTTACCTTACTCTTAATTTTAAACTATAATTGAAAAGACAAAAATGTCATGATCTTTAAGAATCGCGAAATTATGAACCCACCCTTCAACAACTTTAATAACGCATGAAGCGACGAATTCAAAATCGTGACGCAACTTTCCAGAAACAATAGAAACAAAAGGACGACATAATGTACCTCAAGGTAAGTCCACAATTTGATAAGCCGCGATTCACTCGATATAGAGTTACGTCGCATCCCATTCAGCCGCGGGTTGAATAGCGCCGCAGATGTGGCGTTTTTTCACCACCATCTTTCCCACACTACCACTTTTTCTGATGCCTCAAAACTATCACAACCTTCCCCCTGCGTATCCCTAACTTTGTGCCAACCAATTCTCATCTCTTGCGTTTAAGACACAAGCGTTTCACACTCATGATTCAGCAGCAAAGTTATGTGAGTGAAACGCACTTTTGTAAACATTTTTTGTACGCACGTCTGTCTCTGCTATCGGATGCGACATCGGAAATTGAGCGTTTTTTGTACTTACACCTATGAAATAGAATTGTTTGAAGGAAGTCGCATATTACAGCGACTGTATGATTTAGTATTGTTTCCTTTCGAAACTGTAGCACCATCCACTTTTCGATGGGAATTATTGGTTTCTATTAAGAATAATGAAGTTATACTGTTGCCTAACAGTAATCCAATTGCAAATGTCTTGGAAGAAATTTAGAAATAATATGAAACTATCTCATACTCTTCTCGTAGTTTTTAGACATTCTGCAAAATTCAATTAGATGTTGGCAATCTGTTGCTAAGGCGGTCGTCTAAAAACACTCATCATCATCAGCCGCAAGACGTCCACTGCTGGACAAAGGCCTTCCCCAAGGTTTTCCACAACGACCGGTCCTCTGCTGCTGTCATCCAGCTAAAAACACTGATATAACGCAACTAGATTTCATCAAATGCATCGAAATTAAGACAAATCGCGATTGGTTGGTGATTGGTGATGTGATCTTTGGTGTTGTCCTACACATAAATTACAATCAACGTTCCTTTACCACTTAACAGTTCTCCTGGCAATAATTTTTGGATATTCTCCACATATTCCTAAGTTCAATATTTGCCAATAGCCCGATATCGTCGAGCGTTCACCGGCGCGTCTCCCCCGCTCGCTAAAATATTCTCCACAATTACATTTCCACCAAAACTTTTTCCTGCAGCTACGTTTGAACTTTCCCTAGACAAAAAAGCAAAAGTATAGGTACTTTTACAAGTATTGGTACTTTTACATCCACTGACGTTATGAAAACTGAAAGCGTCTTTTCAGTTTGCTCTCAAGCAATAAGAAGAGGATTATCCTTCAAGAAAGTATGAATTAACTTAAGATATTACTTGTGGCAATATAGAATACCCCAGTGCGGTGAAAGGCGCTTGAGACTTTGATACAACAACGATGAAAATGCGTAGTCTACCTAATTGAGCGGTGAGTTTGCCTTTTTGGTTAATAGTTGCGAGGAACTTTTGATTCCAATTTATTTCTTGGTCTTCCCTTCGCCATTAGATTTATAAGGACATTCTAGATGGCACGTGACCGAATTAATCGTTTTGTTACATTTCGTTAGCAATTTCATTAGCAATGTCCGCAAAGAACGTTGATGTTTTTCCACAATCTAAAGAAATCAGCAACAAGGTAAAATTCCCGAATCTAGGACTCCAGAGGAAACATAACTCGCTTCAACTAAAAAGGAAGCATGTGGCATTGCACAATCCTGCGCCGCTCGCATGTACCAACAGTTAGCTCGGGCGAAATTGGCCAATTTGTTTATTTGTTTTCATTGGCCTCACTGAACTTGACTCCCCATTATCGCATTCACGGGAGGAAGGCGTATTATTTATTCGATTATTCCGTGGGACCGGGATCTTCGCAACTTGAGCGGGATCGATCGCGCCGACATGCAAATTTTGAACTGTCTTTACTTCATTCTAAGTGAAAGATTCCTTTTTTCAAATAGCTTGATGTTCTCCTGCTTTGATTCTTTCTTTGAAAACTAAGTATACCTTTTAATGTGCTCAATCACCTGCAAATGCAGATTTGTGTCTGAACCTCTATTTAATAAAACCATTGGATAAAACTCATAATGTGGAGAAGTATCGAAATACTTATATAATCGTTTTTGGAGCAAATGCTCGATTCGATCGATTTGTGTCGAAGACACAAATGTGTCTGGAATTTTTAAACATACCAATAAAAATTATTTATGTCTGAAAGTTTCAGAGGCTTACAAGATTTTGAAAATTCTTAACCGTTAGGTATGTTGTCTTAAACCCTGCGCCTGTTACCGACGGCTTCTTCAAAGCTGTCTAAAAAGCACCGTTAAGATATATTATCATTGCTACTAAAAATCAATCGTATCAGGTAACCGGATGAATATTTATTACTTCCTTTTTTTAAGGTTCTATTGTATTTCATTCCACTCTCGTTTTCACATGGCTGCATTCACAGCTCCATATGACTCCCTAAAAAGTTTTCTAAAACTGATTCTAAGGGTTAAAATGGACCTATTGGATCTAGGTTCCAATTTCCAATCCAGTATCCAGCGGTATATGGGCATAAAATAAAACCGAGTATACTAGTAGGTATAGTTACTTAACCCGCATTTAGTTGAGCGTACAAAACAGATTGTGCGTAAACTTGCATGGCACGTTGAAGCTTGTTCATGCATAGTTCGGTCTTGAAATAGAGTGGGAAAAATTTACTAATCCTTAATAGTTTCTCGACCTTTCCGTTATTGCTTGGTTGAATACTAAGCTCCTTATTAGCTCATTGGAATGTTTTGCGAGCGTTATTTGGTTTTTGGAATTGTTTCAAAGATAATGAGGTGCTATGTTTTTCTTGGGTTTTTTGGGCGCCATTATAGCCAAATCGCAACCCTTAAGGCTAAGTTTTTGATTCTATCGTTCAGGATTTGCCTTCGACATTCGAAATTACGGAAGATATTTGAAGGCAAATTTCTCTGTAGCTTGTAGATTTAGATAGGCATAAAAGAAAAAGTTGTTAAAAGGCATTAGTGGAAAAGACAATGTAATGTAACATAAACCCTAGCTATGTTTTAATTACGTGAATTATGCTAGTCGAGACACCATTTGTAATTCGCGTAAAAGTTTAGCTTTGCAGACTATAAAGTTATGTAGGTACCTATCTGAATACAGAAACGTAGGCACGGAGGAACGGGAGAATGAGGCCAGATAATGCGTAGAATGAGCGGGACGTTACAAGGTTCTACCGATACACCTATAGGTAGGAAGGTACAAGTGTGCTTATAGGAGCTGAAGTCGTGACCGAAAGGAGATGAGCGAAGGGGGGTACAATAGGTATTTACAACTGTATTAAAGGAAGTGTAATGTACATCGATAAAAATCGACATTCTTCCCACTTTAAACGGCGGCGCGCAATTAAGGGCTAAATGACTGACATCATGCAGCATCAGCCGATGCGTCATGCGACTGCTTCGCGATCGATTCGCGAAAGCACACAACGAAAGCTCCAGCGGAAGCACGCGAACGCGCACGGCCGCTTCACGCTCCAGCGCCGCCGAGCTGCCACCGACTAAAACGCACAAAAAACCAGAAGCTTCCTCCACGGAAACTACACTTCCACTTCGAAAGCTCGCACAAACTTTTCAACTCAACTACCTTTTCTTGTAGGTCGATCCATCCGCGTCCTTTTTTCTTGGTACGCCGCTCGGGTAACACAAAACGAAGGACGCGAGAAATAAACAAAAAGGGAATCGGAGTTCGCGATCTGTCGCGCGTGTGGTTTCGCGCGGTAGTCGAGCGCGCGTGGTTGCGCGGCGCGGGCGAGCGGCGGACTGAGGGCCGCGGCGCGCGCGGCGCGGAGCCGACGCAGCTGCCGCGGCGACCAATGGCGCGCGGTCACGTGACGCCGCACGCACCCCGCGCCGCACACGCTTGTTTACAAATAATAATAATAGGCGCCGCTACAGCTACGCGCTACGAGCTACGCACAGCTGTCGTTGCATTTGGCGGGATTCGATTCGGTGCCGACTTCGATCTGTTTACTTGGAGCTTTCGCGTCCTATCGATCCGTACGAGTTTAAGCGCGCGCTGCTTTCGTACCGCCGTTACGGGCAAGCTTTTTGGATTTCCTTGGGCAAAAAGGGTTGTGTAATAAAATTATTGTGCGATTTTAGGGTGATCTCCGTATTGGCGTCAGGTTGATGTTTCCGATTGTTTCGCCCAGGAAGTAAGGTGCGAGGAGGGTGCGTCCCCTCGCATCTCCTGGTGGTGGTCCACTTGACGAGCTTTAATTGACACACTGGCCCTAGCTCAGCACAGGTGGGCGCCCCTCACACCTTTCTCGGACTTCACGAGAAGATAAGACGAGAAGCTATTTTGTTAAACACATCCATATAGCCTCTCTCCTCACCAAGAACATAAATAGGGCAGATCTGTCTTTGGTCATTTACAAAAAGTGTTAAATGTACTTACTTGTATGTTTATAATCTGTTAGTCTTCATACGATAAGTATCCAAAGCCTTACCTTTGCCCGTGAATTGAATTTGAATTAATTTCAATATCCTCTCGGACATAACATCATTTTTTAACAAAGAAGACTGACTTCACGCTTCGAGCTTACATCTATAGAATAGAATAGAATAGAATAGAATCATTTATTCGGCTATATACAAAACTAACCTATTTAAATAACTAAAGCTAATGAGTATAATAAGAAACAGCCGAAACGGTGCACCAGCTCAGCGTGATGCTGTGGCACGGAGCCGCAGCGCTGATTTTCAGCTGGACCCGTAGATATGAGGTAGATGACCAAACAAAGAAACACAAAAATTAACAAAACACTGCATTAAAGTTACTGTAGAGAAAAAAAAAAAATTATACCTACTACCCAAACTAACTAACGGTTATAAAATTCTAAACATCACAACAAAGTGAGATCTCGCGCATTGCTAAAATACATATTATATAATCTACGTTAAAACTTAGTAACAAACTGTTCACACACAATAAAAAACACAACAATAAATAAATAATAAAAATTGAACTAAACAGCACATATAAGTACAGTCAAACCATTATAAAAAGTGATCCAAACAACCGTCCACTTGCAGCGACAAAGTTAACTCCTTCAACTTGTTCTTAAAACTACAAATATTTGTATCTACTTGTATATAAAAGTTATTGTCGAATTTATTGTTTTAGGATTTTGTGCAGTTACCCACACAAAGTTCTACAACTTTATTGTCTTTATTGTATTAGATTTCTCTATACCCAGTAGGAATAAAATATAAATATTAAAACCAATTCACACCCGAATCTTTCCGAGATGGGACTCTAGTATCCATAGCATATTTAATCATATAACTTAATAATATACATTTATTATTTCTGTACAATTCGGAAACGTCAGAAGCAATTGATGGCGGCAGTGGCACGGACGTGTCATTTTTCATCGAAACTTTGGGGTGCTTGACTAATACACTTTGGTGGACTGATGCAATCCTAGCTCTGCAACAAAGTGTTTTGTTATACTGGGGGTTGCCATGTCAAACTACAAAATCCGATCCGAATCCGATTTTGTTGCGGTACTTATCTGAATGTGCGAAGTGCCTTATTACCCGACTGCCGAAGAAGAGTAATGTTTGAAGCCTGTTTGTGTGTATAGGTCTTTGTTCCCTCGTAGAGGCTAACGTTACATTGCTCGTAGAACCGTTGGCCGTTGGAGCGGAAAGGTTCTAGAGTGGCGACCGCGAACCGGGAAACGATGGCAGGCCTTCCAAAAGGATCGACGATCTGATAAAGGTCGCGGGAAACCGCTGGATGACAGCAGCTGAGGACCGATCGTTGTGGAAAACCCTGGAGAAGGCCTTTTTCCAGCAGTGGACGTCTTGTGGCTGATGATGATGATGAGAGGCTAAACGGTTGGCCATATTTCGATAAACGAGGTGTCATATTACCTTATAGATTTGTCTTAGCGAATGCCACTGGGTACCTTAAAATTTTAAATGGCGGATTTAATAACAAGTCGTTTTTAACAGTAAATCCGAGATTTCGTACTGTCTGAAAATTCTGACGCGATGCGATAAAGCCAATGTAGTATATTTTTATTTATGTAGTTTATTATTTGTAAGTGCCTCTTTTTTGTACAGTCATCAAAGTAAAGTTGTCCAGGTGTCTTCACTTCAGGGATTTAACGGCTTTTATACGATTATCGATAAAGATTGAGTCCTTGTTAAATATCGATACGACATATCGAATAAAAAGCCAGATCGCAAGGGAATAGACAAGGCGGCTTAGGTTTAATAGACACGCGGTCATCACCTGCCGGCCAAAAAATGGTATCTAACCGTTTTGTCTTTGGTTTTGGCTTTTTTGTCTGTTTATGTTTAAACCCATCTTTCGGAAGTTTAGAAAATGTTTAGGTGGAAGTTCTGTTTTTAAAATACCGACTTTAATGGATTTAGTTAAGTATATACAAAATATTGTGTGCGTGCTAATTTATTCGTTTTCTGAACTTAATAAGTGATGCGTGACCCAAGGGATAAGACTGTCTTAAATGTCCAAGGCAAATCTCCCAAATTGCGTCTTTGATATGTATATGAGTCAGCATTGCTAGGGCTTATAATTTACTAAGGCGCGCCACGTTAGGTACTTAAAAGTAGACGTTGAACTTTTGAGTCAATGTACGAGTATGTACGTAAAATTAAGAAGAAGAGCGGGACTTCGTGAATAAACACCTTAGCTTACATTATTATGTACATTATTTTTGTTTAGGTGTTAGGTTGAGCTAACTTTTATTTTGTACTTATGACTAAACGGATCCACAGATAGACGAGCCGAGAGACATTTGGATGGAGGGACACACACATGATGACAACTTAAGCCGCGTGATTTTAACTTGGGTAAACCTTCATACAAGGTGGGCCAAAAGAAATCACCCTATTGGAAGATGCTCTCAATTTTGCAAATGGTCGCCAATGTCAAATCTGTTTTGACATTTGTGGACTTGACAGATGCAAAATACAAGTGAACAAGCCATGGAGCGATACACTCCCCAAGAACGCGGAATAATCGTGTCTATTTTTTTGCGTAACAATTCGTCTGTGGTGTTGGCGCAGCGCGAATTCCGTCGCCGATTCCCCGGCCGTCAGACACCGACTGCGCAAACACTGCGCCGTTTGGCCACCAACCTTGAAGAGTATGGGACCACACGAGACGTTGCCAAGAGTGGCCGGCCCCGGAGCGCCCGTTCTGCCGAGAATATCGCCGCTGTTGCCGAGGATGTCGAGCTGTCGGCGGAAACATCAACCAGACGCCGTGCCACGCAATTAGCCATCAGACGGACGTCCCTAAGGCGAATTTTGGTCAAAGACCTGCGCATGTTCCCATACAAAGTCCAGTCCGTGCATCAGCAGCTGCCTGCCGACCGCCAAACGCGCGTAACCTACGCCCAAGCCATTCTCAATCTCGAGGAAGAAGTGGACGATTTTTCGACCAAAATCATAATGAGCGATGAGGCTCATTTCCACCTCAGCGGGTACGTGAACAAGCAAAACTATCGCTTCTGGGGCACCGAAAATCCACGAGTGATGCACGAGGAGCCATTACACCCGCTCAAAGTGACTGCATGGTGCGCTGTTCACGCTGGAGGAGTCATTGGGCCATTTTTTTTCGAGAATGCCGCTGGCCATACGACAACAGTGGACGGTGCGCGCTATAGGGCCATGTTGACCGAGTTTTTTCTGCCGCAATTGGACGAATTAGGACCGAACGACATGTGGTTCCAACAGGACGGAGCAACGGCACACACTGCGCGAGCCACAACCGATATTCTGAAGGCGGCGTTCCCGGGTCGCCTCATCTCTCGTTTTGGCGATTTGCACTGGCCCGCAAGATCACCCGATTTAAGCGTTCCAGACTTTTTTTTGTGGGGTTTTTTGAAGTCCCGTGTTTACGTGAACAAGCCCGAGACTCTGGAAGCCCTCAAGGACAACATTCGACACGAGTGCGAGAATCTGTCGCCCGAAGTTCTCGCCAAAGTGATGAAAAATGCCATAAAACGAGCCCGTATGACAATCAATTGTGACGGCGCCCATTTGGCCGATATAATCTTCTCGACTTGACCAATAAAATTCTAAACGTTTAAATTAATATAATAAAAAAACAGAATCCAAGTTTTTCATTTAGAAAAAAAAAGAGAGTCAAACAACATCGGATGACTTCTTTTGGCCCACCTTGTATGTAATGCCAAATTCTAATATGATGTATTTCTGTTTGATTCTTTTTTTTTGATAATGGGTTTGTTCTTGACTATCTCTTGCCCTTGGAGGACGAAGATTCAGTCTATGATGTAGCGAGCTCACCCAGAAGATGCCTATTGACCCTAGCTTTAAATAGGTTCAAATTGTATGCATTCGGAAATACAGACGCCGGAAGCGCATTCCACTCTTTTGTATTACCTACGCATTATTAAATTATTAACCTATAAGTGTCTTTCGAAATAAATGTGTGGGATGGCAAAATTACTAAGAAATTACTAGAAATTGCGGGCAAAAACAATTTTCCTTAAATGAATAAATAAGTGCCTGACCGCACCGCGTCTAGTTCATATTGGGAAAATGTAGTATGACAACAAATAGTAGACCACACATACAAATAATAACCTGCTATCTCAGCGTCTTGGATACTCTGTGTACGGATCTTTTATGTGTATAATAAATATCTTGTTATCTCAAAAATGCGACTGGAGTTAACAGCTTTCCGCATAAAAATACCAAATTTTTCTCACAATCTTAATCAGCCACAATAGACCCGTACATTTACCGATTGAATGGATTCGTCATATTTTGTGACACGCGAACATTCGCGGGTCCCCGCGCCCCCTGCGCCAGTGACTCATGAGAATTTCACCTCCCACGTACACTGTGTCATTTCCTACACTCATTGTGAAGCTCATCACTACGCCATCTGTCGGCCGCCACATTAATTATATTTTTTCTATGAACGCGCCTGTAGCGGGTTATAATATGCACGGTAATTATCCACAGCAATCAACCCATATTTATAATAAAAAAACATCATTGTTATTATTATACCTTGCTTAATGAATATCCAAACCATATTGATCTTGGTACACGATTGCAGACATTGCAGTTCATTGGATAGTAATAATAAATAGATATTCATTCAGTTCATTTCTATCAAATTTCCAGTAAAATGAATTAAAACCTATCTTATAAGAATTTAGGGATACTTTACAAGTATACAGAGAACTTTCTTTTGCGTCTGAAAGTTAAGAGTCAAAAAACGTTACTCTAATAAAGTATACCTACTATTTCTAATATGATAAATGCGAAAGTGTGTTTGTTTGTTTGTTCCACGGTTCATCACCTCAACCTACCGACGGATGATAAAAATATCTTTATAGTAAGTAACGAACGGCTTCCACGTGGGAGGAGTCGGGGGCAAAAGATACTCGTAGTTGTGTATAATTGTTATAACATTGAACTGTGTCTTTCACTCACAAACACCAACACATGTTGTTTACAATCATTTTATAAATAGTATTGCTTCGTGCTATTATAAAAAAGAACACATGCTCTTTATAATATCGTAAAGTTGGACTACTTACATTTTAAAACAAGATTGCAACGCAACGTGCAAACATTCTTGCATCGCGGCGCGCCAATTTCATTGCTACAAAAGTGCGTAATATCGATCACCGGCTCCCTTACCCTACCTTCCATCTCTCTCTAACGACGCACACTTCCAACTGTCAAAACAAGGATGGCTTAAGCGTGAACGCAGCGGTAGTCGTGGACTTTACGCGGGAAACTTAAGCGTCATTATGTTGCTTCCTTACGTCACTTAAGCCGTTTTTTCCCGCCAAATGTTTCCCCCGTCGTGGTAGCCATGACGACCGATCTGTCACACGCACAGAACATAAAATGCAAGCATTGATTTTTTTCCCTTCCTCTTGTACTTTTATACGTAGGTAGCTACGATTTGTTTTTTTTTTAAGTTGAGTTTTAGCAATCTTGTAATGTTGTTTCTTATTATGACTGGAATCATTGCAATGCTTTGAAGTATCCAATTGGAAAATTTTGTTATTGCAACTAAGAAAAAAAAACAAATTAGTTTAATTTTGGGTTGCTAGCGATAAAAAAATTAAGGCGTCTTACTGCCGCACTCAGACACGTCAATTAATTTTTAAGTTGGATTAAAGTTGCTGCGTCTCATTCTACTTGCTATAGCAAAGAAAGTGACAGCATCAACTTTGATCAAACTTAAAAGTTAATGGACTCTCTGAGTGCGGCCGGCAATCTCAAATTAGATAAGAAACTTATTTACTTACACTAATTAAGCCGTCAGCACTGAACATCAAAGAGTATCAAGTGAATTGGTAAATTCTGAACATGTTTGCAGCTTAAGGGAAAATTTGTTAAGGTAGGCTCGGCCCTGGGGTGCGCCAAGGGTTGGATGTTCATCCCTTGCAGATGGGGACCGCTAACTCAATTGAAGAAAAATATGTTGCCTTGAGAAAGGTTTTCGAATATATCAATATTAAATAGTGGGTTAGTATAAATAACTTGTTATAATGTTTTTTTATTTGTTTCAGGTATATTAATCTACGATAAAAAATAAATGTTCTGTGTTTATTATATTTTCGAAGGATTCTCTACGAGAAAATAAATTACTAAAAATTATGAAAGCATTATAAGCAGTGATCGGAATAGGCAGAGTTATATTTACCTAAACTTGATGCATGTTCATTCAATAATGTGTTCCCATCTCACTCACGCATTAATGAACAAGCGTCAAGTTTAGGTAAATATACTCTACCTATTCCGATCACTGATTATAAGTTTAACTAGAATCTGTTTAATTATAATTAGAACTAACGTAAAATAAGACATCCCGTCCTTGTTTTCAGTTTTATTGCTGTTATCGACGCATTTTTTTATCGGCCATTTTACCATTATTGACAACTGCTACTGTCAACGGTCGGAACAGGAAAAACTTATGTCAAAGTCGAATCGGCATAAGTTTTGTCGTGCCACATATTCCCGCTGATTGTGTATTTAGTATGTCGGAGATTGACATTAGTATAGGAGCTCAACGGAACAACTGTGCCACCGGAAGGCGACACCAACGCCCTCTACAACCTTTTTGGCGCGCTCGACAGAGCCTGGGTGGTCGCTCCAGTGCGACGGCAACACACTGCTACTTGAGAGTCCGTCCAGTGAGGACGTCTGCTTTGGAACCATCCAAGAAACACTTCTACTTGGGAAACCGTCCAGTAAACACCTCTGGATGGAACTGCTCTTCGTTTCAAGTTACGTTTGTAGGGAGTGAAGAAAGTGCGCGTGAGAAAGAGCCTAAGCAAGTATTGCGCGCATCTCCCGAGATTCGGTCTGTTATGCCGCGAGGCAGGAAGAACCATGGGTTGGTGGTGGGACTGGTAGGGCTACACTGTTATTACGTTAACCTTGACGTGTTACTGTAAATTAAAGTCAGTGAAGATCAAAATGTATCGAGTTTAATGTCCGTCAAGGAAATAAACCTACCTACGTCTATTTTGTGTTCTCTTTGCTTCGACCCTCACTCAACTAGAGACCAAGATATCCGGCCATATCCTGAAGATTCCTGACACATCTAGCCGCCAACCAGCTGCCCCCCTGTCCCCGACAAGTATATACTAAATCAATGGAAATCAGCGATAAAATCAACTCTAAAATCAACTATAACGAACGAAAATACGTAGGAACACTTCCCAGGAAACGGCGAATTTGATTAGATAGAATCGTTGGTATATCATAACATTCATAACTGTAAATAGAATTATGTAAGAGCTAACCTGAGTCGGAATGAGGCAACAGGATCTTTGTTACACGGTACCTAAATCGACAGTTTGGACTCGTTGGTGGTGTCACCAAACGGTTCCGGCGTAAGACCAGCTCTGGCCTCAAAACTAGTACCACGCTGAGCCGGAACCGTTTTGCGTCATCTGGCATTAGTGCAGTTTTTATTATTTTTGTCCATTTGTTTATTTATGTTCTGTACTTTTGTTAGACGTATGTAAATAAACGTTTTTTCTTTCTTTCTTTCTTTCTTGGTAAGCTTTAGTTTGGTGTTATTAAGTTTCTCGCATTTAACTGTCCATACTCTAAAAAAAATGCCAGTTAATATAATTACCACATCACACTAATATATAAGTGCGAAAGTTTGTGTGTTTGTAACTTCTTCACGCATAAACGGCTTAACAGATTTGGATGAAATTTGCAATGGAGATAGCTCATACGGTAGAATAACACATAGATTACCTTTTATTCCGAAAAAAACTGTTTCTGCGGGATGACAAAATTACTGTTTCTATGCGGACGAAGTCTAATCCATAAAAGATAAAAACCAACCTTTTCCTTCACGGTACCGAACTTTGTAACCAACTAGACCATTTGGGCACAGCTTCAGTATCGAAATCTTATCTTAACCTCGTGTTTGTTTATTCAGCGTCGGTGTGGCTTACATGGTCATTAGCGCCCTCTAGCGAGTGGCGACTACATTACTATGTCCTGAACTATACGTTTAACATTGGATTACAATCGAGATTCTCGTTGTGACATCATATTTTTTCTTATTTACTTGGTATAATTTGTTTGTTTCATGCTGCCAGGTACGTGCTACTATGCTGTCGTAAGGTAAAATTTATGCTACTTAGGTAAAATTTAGCTGGTTAAGAATGGTAAGATGGATAAGGAGAAAAGGAACACAAAAAAAGAAATAGATCTAAGACTGTACATGTTTATTTTCCTTACAAAAACATAAATATATCTTATATTTCGAACATGTTTCTTATTCTTAATCCATTCAAACTTAAACACAGACATATGAAATTGTTATATAATTGGCCTGTAAAGTTATGAATACTTTGGAATTTTTTTTTTTATTTTTCCTTGCGATTAAACGTTTGTTTGACATACACATACTAAACTACATACACTTAATGCCGTACTTATTTTAATGTTATAAATTAATATAAATATGTAATTTGCTTTCACAACGAGAATGACAACTGCGCGTACTGCAGTCGATCGGTATTCTCCCTCTAGCAGGTGATGTTTTTGAACTAAAAAAAGAAGACAGAGATATACTATAAAGTGTAATTCTCAGTGTCGATAAGTTTGTGGAATCCCTAACACTTGACGTACCTGAATTTTGCGTACTTACATCTATTTGAAATAACAATGAGAAGTCAAAGATTACACACACTAAATTTGCATTATAAGGTACACATTAAATAATAAAATAATGTATTCAAGCAAAGACAAAATACAAAAAAAGCAGAACAAAAAACGAAGCAATACGAAAGTTACGGGGTTTATCGAATAATTAAAAACTTTAGGGCCAGGTATACCTACTGATAATTGTACTTAAATGTTCCTCCTTTTACTTACTCTTAATATTTTAAAAACAGTTTTCTTATGCGCATACTCAAGTGCTTGGACACAAGGGTTCCGTTGTTAAAAAAAAGAAGCAGCCTGTTTGGAAAACCTAAGTAGAAATGATTATATAAGGATTTAATCTTTTGGTATTTAGATAAAAAAAAAAAAAAATTTCGTTAGGAACAGAGAACAGAGACAGACGAACGAAATGACAAACACGAGTGAATGGTCGTAACATTTAAGTTCTATAGAAAACTCTAAAGTACCTACACAAATCACAAAGGAATTAATTCTAAGAACATACCGAACTACTATTTACAGGTACATTACTAAATTTTATAATACTTGGTTAAATCATACCTAAGCATTTACGCATTTACATTTATAATACTTGTCTGTAGGACAAAAGTGATCACACTAACACTTAATTATAAAAAAAATCATCAATTGACAAAAAAGAGTTTGGGAAAATGGCGGCGCTGTTCGGAGTGAAAATATTGTTGTTCCACGTCACCACGTCTAACTGTTTTTTGCTAATCTATACGTGATTAAAAAAAAAAACTAAAGCGAGTAGTTACGCCAGTGGTACTTATAGACAGTGCTGACTACGCAAATGGGTAAGGCCACGGAGCGTTAGAACCGCCCCGCTTTTATGCCATGAAAAAAATTACGTGTATTATAATCAGTGATCGGAATGGGTAGAGTATATTTACCTAAACTTGACGCTTGTTCATTCATGCGTGAGTGAGATGGGAACACATTATTGAATGAACATGCATCAAGTTTAGGTAAATATACTCTACCTATTCCGATCACTGATTATAATAAAGGGGTTTACTTTCAATGAAAATAGGTAGTCGTGCTTAGGATCTAACATAAAACCTCGAAAGTAAAAGCTGTTTGTAATGATACACGTCATTTTTTTCGTGACAAAAGCGGGGCGGTTCCAAGTCCAACGCTCCGTGGCCTTACCCATAAGTGGCAACCACCACATTAAGCAGCTATTTTGGGTAAAAATTGGATCGTGTTGCCCTAATTTTTCTGAAACTTTTTTTTGCCTAGCCTTATTACATAAAATATAATAGAAAATAATTGATCAGAACAAAATTTAGTGACGTGACGCGTCATTATGTCAGGCAAAATTTAATGTTGACTATACGCGCACCGTGATGTGTACGCGACACACACGGTGCTCGTATAGTTAACTTAAAATTTTGTCATATAATGACGCGTCACGTCACTAAAAATAAATCACGTCAAAATTGTCAAAATTAAGCACAGGCATTCTACGACACGGTTCTGTAGTTGCTTAATAATTAAAGTCTTAGCTGTACGAGATTAAAAATGGCAGTTGCGATTGTCATCTATTTGTGCAGACGGCCTGTTATGGTGTGTTTATCGATGCGGATATACGTGGATCAAACATCTGTCACTTTCTGACCCAGTATGTAAGTGCGAGAGTGACGGATGATTTATCCACGGCTGGGCACAATTAATATGGCGCGCGTCAAAGCGCTTACGCCGTTAACCAAGAACCTATACATATTATGTATTATGTACATGCTTAGATTATGAAAACATACTACTGAAGCGATTTATGTATTTATTTGTAGCTTCGCAGTGCCGGATTGTGCCGCTTTACAATTCTATTTTGACACAAAAAAACCAAAGTACTTATTCATAAATACATTAAATAAACGTTTATTCACGAAACAAGTTTTTTATTGTAGTTTCAGAAAAGTTATAAATTATAAGCTACATAACCTTGACAATTAAAAATTCCTGACATAAAAGTATAAAGCATAGCAACATTATATTGATAAATATTGTGGCTGTTATTTTAGAACTCATAACTTTTGAATTGAACGGTCCAACTTATTCATATCAAACCCAGCTATGAACCACCTTGACAACACTAGTATCTATTAAAAAAAACCGCATTAAAATCCTTTCTTTTGTTCCGGCATTGCGAAGCTACAGACAGACGGTTAGAGGGGTCAAATCGGGGAATAAAATCGAAACTCAAACGCTCGCAGCGCCTCTGGTGTTGTAAAATTGAATTACATTAGTATGGCGTTTATCACGTTGTTGAGATTGAACGTAAAAGCGGCGCTAGTGGAAAGTTCTCTTTTATGAACTCCAGCAGATGTTATTGGACAATGTGATTTGGACACGCGACATCTACTGAGCTTCAAGAACGTTAGAGTGAGGTGATTGATTGTCTACAATGAAAAACGAGAGATGTCACTTGTTCAATCACGAAATTATAGTATTAATATGAACCTTCCACTGTAGATAACAGTAATGGTCATGCCATTAGGTCGTTTATTGCTCTATTTAGACAATAATAGAAATGTAGAAAAATAACATAGCGACCAATGAGTCGTAAGCATGGCATGCGTGTCATTGTGCTTATATAAGTACTGAAGTGCCATGTAGCGACACGATTGTACCTTAACCCTGTTAAATACTAAAGGTGTCCAAATTATAAGTTACCTTTACAGGACTTAAAACTACAATTATTCAAAACGCTGACATGATTTTCAATTAGTCCACGCACTCTCAACATACTATCGTATAGGCAGTGATAGTAAAACAAAATGCTTAAATTTTTAATTCGCGCGCCATCTACCGGCGAGTAGCAGCAACAAGCAAATGCGACTTCTAAACTACAATAAAACACGTTTAATAGTTTTAATTTGTTGTTTTAAGTGTTATTGGCTACTATAGAACATTGACAACAGCTAGGAAACCAAAATACGTCCGTGTATAGGTTTTGTCCGCTGGCGTCGAGGGCGACTAGGCGCTTTTGTATAAATTTCTGTTCGCACCGGGAGCTATAGCCGACGGGCACCGAACATAAATTACTGCATTCTGTAGCCCTGTAAAAAAAAATATAACGTCAATATCGTCTTCTTGGTAATTTGGTTTTAGCTGCGTTATGTTGTAGGTACAGAGATGGCGTGTGTACATTACCAGCGAAATGTTTCCATGCGTTTTTTATAGATGGCGCTGTATTCACAACTTTTCTAAAATAACATTGTACTGTACTGTGCGGACGTGGTAGGTACGTATAGCACGTAAATTATTGCAGGAGAGTATTTAGTTTTTCAAAAGCTTTTTCTGAATATATGTATATATTAATCTGAACCTTATGGATACTGTCTAAAAACACTGTTGTTATTTTACGCACCGCATCACTCTATGGTATCGAAGGACTCTCAAGTGGTAAAGACATGTTTTAGTTAAACAGCTTAGGGCTATAATGAGCTGATTTCGGGAGAGAACGTGAGGTGCCCGTCTTAAAGACTTAAACATTAGAAATGCTAAACTTTTCGATGCTGTTACTTTTACTTTCAACGAGCATCACCTTCAGGATCGATTCTTTGACGGGCATCTTTCAAGATCGATTTAACGCGGCCTTTAGGACCGTATCGTTAAACTGATCTTATCTGAAACATCCGTCTCAAGATACGTCAAAGTAAGCATCAGGTCATACCGAGACGGGCATCTCAACCAAAATCAGTTTATTAACACGGCTCTTACCCACACCGCACACTGCCGACTTTCTATCGGCCGATGATAGGCTGTCTTTCCATAGAAGCGGAGACGAGCGGGGCGGAGAGGAGCTGTGTAGGAATCGACCAATCACATTGGTTGTAATCCACATCTCGTCTCCGCTTGACCGTTCTCCGCTTCTATGGAAAGGCAGCCATACGGTTGCCCTTATCATTTTTTACGAAGTTTGTGGAGACAAAACGCGATCGGCTGACTTTAGTTTGCACTGCGCGGGACCTGAGACTTACATGCAAATCTCGACGCGCACGAGCTGCGTCATGTTGTCGCGCATGTTGGGCACGAAGCGCCACGAGCCGCGGATGTTGAGCGCGGCGCGCGGCATGATGTAGTCGGTGCGCGCGCGGCACAGCTCCTCCGTGCCCGGCGCTTGCCGGCGCGAGCGCTCGGCCGACGTCTCCGCGCTGGAGAACAAAAAATTTGCAAATGATGGCTCTATTGGAAGCATATTTTCCACACTTCCTTCCATCCAGCTAGGTCAACCTAAATGCCTACCAAGGCCAGCCCAAGGAATCCCAAAGGAAAGCGCAATCGTGACCGGAGGACCTTGCGGAGGACAATCACTGCGGAAGCGAAGGCTATTGGGAACACTTGGATCGAATTGAAGCGCAAAGCTCAAGACTGTCCGGGATGGCGGCGCACTGTGGACGCCCTGTGCCCCATCGAGCGGACATGGGAACAGAAGTCAAGTGTCTCACCTGGCTAGCCCCAGCGCTATCCTCAAGGCCTCGGCGCCGGTGAGCGTCCTCTGGGCGGCGGCGCGCACGAGCTCGGCGCTGCGGCGGCGGCGCGCGCGCAGCTCGCTCGGCCTCCGCGTCGGAAACGTCACGGAGCGCTGCACCGTCACGTCCGCGCGGGACGGGGACATGTACCTGGAAGATGGGATGTTTTGGTTGAAGGTGAACCAGCAAGGAAAATACAACAGTTATTTTCTGTGATGAACTTCCAAACTATTAGGTTCTAAGTAAAAGACTGGTCGGAACTATGAAAAAAGAAAATATGTATTCTATCGATTTCTGTTATTATTATTTGTCCTATACTTGCTTTGCGAAGAAAGATAATAGAGACAAGAAACAATAGAGACAAGGACAATAGAGACAAGGAACTATTGGAAAGGACCCAGGGCGAAATTTCCTATTCAAGGAATGCACCTACAAAATATCATCCGTCCCTCTCGCACTGACATACTGGTCAGAAAGTGATAAATGTTTATCCACATCGATAAACTTGACCATAATTATGTAGTTGTATTATTGAAAGAGTCGACCAAAATCGTATTAGCTCGCTTAGCGGCAGTAACAGCACACAAAAGTAATTATCATCAAAGAAAGGTTAGTAAAGAGTTGCTTATTACAATGAATGTTCCTTACTTCCACCACTCGTTGGGGTTGTACTGCGTCACCCCACTAGCCGCCTGCCGAAACCAATCCGCACTATCGTACTGATTCGACGGAGTGTTGTAATAATTCTGGTTGAACAAGTTGTTCTGACGGTACACTTTCTTCTCGTAGTCGAAGTTTGGTGACCAATAATTGGGATTACTGAAGCCAGACTTGGAGAAGTTCTGGAAGGCGTTGATGTTGTATGGAGAAGGGTCTACTGGCGATGGCGGCTGAAGAGGTGTCTTTTGGGAGAAGATCTCTGAAAAAAATAATGATATATAAAGTTTAGGCCTGAATCACATCTATCAGCACCGATTCGCGTGCTGAAGCAGAATTGATGCGTACGCATCTTCATTAAAAAAAATATCTATACAAAATGCGAATCGATGCTGATAGATGTGAAATCAGGCCTTATTCTGCATCAAGTTCTTGGGTAGTCGTGTACGTGATGTCATTATTTGTTTGTTTGTATTTTTTTACACTTAGATGTAGAGATATCAATGATTTTTTTAAACGCGGTAAGTTCAAGGTCAATTGCAAGTTTTTGAGTCAGTAAGATAGTTCCCCAGGTATCTACGAATCCCACACGTCCAATATAAGATAAAAGCTAGTTTTTCAAATAACAGGTATGCGAGAAAAGCAAGATAGGTACGTTTTCATTTACCGTTGCACTTAATTATGTTGCAAATATATCGTGATTCATAATACAAAACAGCGATAACATACCATGATTAAATCTCGAATGGAATTTAGTATTATAATTCTTCGGTTCGTTGACAATAGATATCTGATCCACATGAGGCAGTGAGTTCGGTCCGTAGTTGTAAGGATAGTCCACTTTCTTGTTCGAGCTGAAGTCGTCGCGGGACTCGTCGGAGAGCAGCGTGTTGATGTCGTACTGTCCCGCTTCAATCAGCCGCCGGATTACTTGTCTGCAAAAAATCCAGTGACATCTATCTGAGCAGTTATCGATACGGTTTAGGCAGCCTCGAATTAAGCCATAGACATGGCAAGCAGAATGCAAAGTACACCGCCCACCTGTTGTTAGGTAAGGGGGCGCTGAGGCCCGTGGGCCGGTGAAACAAGTTTCTTATCAAGAGCGTTAACGGAATACTTGGTAAAAGTCTAGGCAACAAGTTAAATCATGTTCGTAAGTCTTTGAGCCCACTAATGCCACCACTATATATTCCAGGCAGTGAACAGGACGAATATATGTTTCTGCTATAGCGTTGTCCCTTGCACGGTCTTGAACTTAGCAGGTAATTCGCCCCGATACTTATACTTGATGATGATGAGGTGGGGAGCACCTGCTCCAGGCGGGCAGTCGGGCGTCGCTTCGGTCATCCCGACCTGTCTGGTTGAGCCTTAGGTTACTGGCCCGATGCTACTTACTCTGGGTATGGTTCAGGGTGTATGCAGTAGGTGAGGCCAGGCTGCGCGCAGGGCGGCGCGCGACCCGGCGGTGACGGTTCGTAGGCGCATTGCTGTCCATATGGACAGCTGTAACCATCCCCGCGGGCCAGCCAGGCTATCTGGAACAAACAAGAAAACTGAGTAAGTTATGTATAAAGTATCTTATCTTCTCATCTTGCACAGGTAAGCCCTTTCGGGTGGGTATACCCTGTAGGATCTTTTGTGCAATTGTCCTTTTACACACTCAGCAGTCATTGCACTCAGCTGTTAGAATGTGCAGGTTTTCTCACGATGTTTACCTTCATCGTAAGAGCATCAATTAATTTGCTTAAGTTATAAAAACTCATTGGTACATGGCAACCGTTGGGGTTCGAACTCTGTATCTTGCGATCACAAGTCCTAAGACACTACCACCACCCACCACCCACGCTCCACCCACGCTCTTATGTATGAAGTATAACGTAATTTTTATATAAGCTCTATCCCTTTTGGTAGCTCTGAAATTTCACCCCCTGGGTTGCCGGCAAGAAATGCGGAAGGTCGACACGTGCCACGCGCCGAATATACCTACGCTTTAGCGATAAGTCAAGTTACGCTGGTAGGTACATATCTAGAGGCTCGTAGACGTAATGAAGAAAAGAACCGTTACTGTCCCATTGATGCGAAATATCTCCAATATTAAATAAGCTGAATCTTCGTCCTCCAAGGGCGGGAGTTGGTCAAGAGCAAACCCATTATCAATAAAAAAAAATGAAAAAAAATAAGCGTACTACGGTTCACCCGACTTCATAAAAGGAAGAGGTACCTAAGCAGCACGCAAGCTGTATAAGAGCTTATACAGCCATTATAACTCTAGTTTTAGCTGCATAAGGGCTGTATAAGCTCTTATACAGCTTGCGTGCTGCTTGGGTAGGTACTCAATTCGACTGTACGTTTTCTTTTTTTGTGTATGTTACGCAATATCTTCGCCAATTGATGACAGACTATATTATAATTATTTTTTAATGAATAGCTTATATATCTCAGGAGGGGTTCCATTTAATTTGTTTAAGATCCGGTCAAAAAATCAACGGAATTCCTTAATAATTTGGAGTCGTACCATTGTATTTGAAACATTTATCGTTTGGCCATTTCTTAAACCTATCTTAAAATAAGTACTTGTACAGCCGAAACGACTTAGCTCTGCTTACACAAGACAAATACAAACAACATCCTGTACAATAATGTCAAGTACCTAACCTTTCATTTAACCTTCTCCTAAGTGAGTTCTTGACACAAAACTGTATTAGTATTGCCTTCACACCTGATCCGAAAACCTATTGTCAGCTAAACTATACTTATAGCCCGCCCTCGTTTTTTAATAGCTGATAGCTAATGTGTCAATTATGCCACCATTGTGTCAGAAAGTCAGAAGGTTGAGTGCGCGTTGACATTAATTGACATTATAATTCGAAACTTAAAGCTATGTTAGGATTATAATCATAACTAGCTTTTGCCCGCGATTTCGTGTGTGTAGAACTCGTTTATCGCTTTTTATTTGGAAACTATGTTCCAGGATAAAAAGTATACGTACATACATATATTATATTCACGCCTGTCACCCAGTGGGTAAGGCAGAGACTATAGAACGCCAGGTGCATCGGTCCAAACATACCTCTTTCACTTCCTCTATATTAGGTGCTTTAAATTTAGCCCTTTTTCAGCATATATTCTGTGATTATTCAGGGTGCGTTTCAATGACTCTAAAAACTTTTCGCATAATTTCATTTAACTACTAAAAAAATGGGTAGTAACTAAAATTATAAAAAAAAAATGGTTTTGAAATGTGCAGATTAAGCGCTTTCATATGACACCCCATTTACTATAATCAAATCACTTTCATTTTTCAACCCTACAATTTTTTACAAAATTAATTTCATTTTATTTACTAAAAATTGATGCGGGTAAGCAAGTTATATTATACAACTAACTATGCCAAATTTCAAGTTGATAGCATCTGTAGTTGCTGGGAAAAATTGCTGTGACATACAGACGGACGGACGGACAGACAGACAACGAAGTCTCACGGTTCCTTTTTTACCATTTTGGTACGGAACCCTAAAAATGAATAAGAAAACTTTCCCAAAGTATATCTTCCGTCTCAAGTGAAAATTCTACACCTGCATTTACCTAAGCTAATCACTTCATAATCACTTGGGGCTTTCCACTCTTGCGCACCGTGTACTTACAGCTCCTGCGCATACAGTTCGAATAGATTATTCTCATAACGTAAATCCGCGATCACTTTCAACTGTGTGACTAGAATATGAAATTAATCGGTGTAATTTTAGCTGCGAAGAACATCAAACTGACACATTTTAAGGTTATAGGTACACACGGAGTTTATTTACATATTTAATATAATTAGACAATACGAGTAAGTACTTATATTCTTATGAGCAAAAAAAAATAAACAGCATGCAGCAGCAAATTATTATTACGGATAAGTTCGTATTTATCTTAATTTCTTAGTCAGCTACAGAACCAATCGGTTTTGTTATTAAGAACATACAGGTGTCCCATAAGTCAGCCAACCGAACCAACTAGGCATATCTTGACCCCGGTAGCACACTTCGAAATCACAAAACAAGCGGAATCGTGATATATAATACGAATTTGAACTTTATTTCGTTGCCAGAGTTTCGCTAAAGTTTCGCGGCGGAGGTGTGCTACAGCCGTGGAATCCATGCGACTTTTACTGAGGTCATGTTAGTCTGGTTCGGTACGTCTTAGGCTAGTCTATCTCCGGTGTCACCCTGTATGTAAGATAAAAACGAAAATAGGCGCTGAGCTGATGTCAAGTTGCGGAAACCAGCCCGCTATGAAACATAAAAATAAATACGAACTTATCCGACAAAATACGATGTCGTACGATTATTCACTACATTTTCAAAATGGTAAAAAATACTGTAGTATATTTGTTTACTTTAAGAATGAATACTGAGTTATACATTCGATTAAATAAAACTCTTGCATACCCGTACTCTGTATGTATAGGTATGACATCCTATTCTTTGAACTTAGAGACATCCTTTCATCTCTTCGAGGCCATAGCAGAACAGTTTTGGCCGATGCAATTAGCCAAAATGCGGACAAAATCTGAGTCATGCACCGAATGAGTAACATCGGCAATGACATTTCTGCTCTGCAATGGTACTAAGAGTTACGGCTGACGTGTATGGACTATAATGTTAGTTAACCAAACCTAAGTATAGTATTGTTATTTCGACGTGGGGGTGAGGCTGATAGTGAAATGAACAGCGTTATATCTAACTGCCGCACTCAGAGACGTCAATTAAGATTTAAGTTTCATTAAAGTTGCTGCGTCTTATTCTATTGCTATAGCAAAGAAAGTGATAGCAGCTACTTTAATGAAACTTAAAACTTAATTGACGTCTCTGAGTGCGACCGTTAGTCCTTTGATTCTAGTTTGGGACTAGGTCAATGTGTGTGAGATTGTCCCCTATTTTTTTTATTCTAAACGGTTTTAACTGTCCTACATTCAACAATCGAATATTTTCAAGAATATTTATTTGTTTTCAAAGTAATAAATACTTTTGTCACATTCGCCGCCGCCTAACCTCTAAATGTATGTAATTTTGACACACCAGGTGTGACACAGAACGTGTTAAAAATATTAATTCCAGTTTTTATTAGAAAATAGTTTAAGAGCATTTCTATAAAATTATTTCGTCTATTTGACATTACAATGAGTTTCGTTATTCCGTTCACAATACGCACGCCAAGTGCCCGTTGATGTCGTTTGGTTCTAAAACTGGTCAACCAAACGCCAAATGCGAAAACACTAATAACCTCACAAAAACTTCGTATAAATTATTATTATTATTATACATTTATAAATATAAAATGTACTCGTATTATAATTCCAGTCCCAATTGCTATCCCGAAATGTTTAATTTGATAACGAAATTACAGTAGTACCTACGAGTACTATATAATACAAGTAATCCTCTGGATGGATTGTTAGATGTTTGTTACTCCATCACGTCAGAACGGCTGAACGGATCTGGATGAAATTTGGCACAAAGATAGGTTATAATTTGGAATAGCACATAGGCTTCTTTTTATCTCGAAAAAAATTACAGTTCCCGAGAGAGCAGCGATAAACGACTTCTACGACGAAGTCGCGGGCAAAAGCTAATGAATTTAGATTAGAATAATAATTATTTTCTAGACCCACATCGGCCCTAATATACTACTCCAGAATTGCCCTACTCAGTACATATAAACCAGCAATTATAAGTATCCCAGGCAACTGTCGTCGTAATAAGTTATGTCACCGCGCCGTAACACTTGCGTTGCTTCCGATTCTGCCGCCATTCTAACAGGTAATGTGGGATCCTTCCTCAGTTTTTGCTGATTTGACTGAAACTAGGCTTTCTAAGTTATGATATAATAATGTTATTGTTCATTGTTTTGCCAAAGTTTTACATACGTTCATTGGAGACCCCTAACTTATCACTATAATTGAAATTAGTATTATCATAAGTAATTCATTGTTTGTTTCTGTTTTATCTCCAATAAATAAATAAATAGAATGAGAGTTAATAGTATAATAAATGCGTCTAAAGGAGCGTCCTCACTGAGAGCATTCGCGTGTAATGAGCATTCGGCGTCGAATATTCGAGTGGTGTGGACGTTGAGCCGAGCGTACAAAGCTTACAAATTATTGAAATTATAGCTCTTTTACAATTGCTCGGTAAGATGTGTGTAGTATGCAAGTGAAATTCAAATCAAAACAAGTATTACGCTGAGTCCTCTAAAATTACGACACTAACCAATTCGTAACAGGTAACTCGTACGCAAAATTACTGCTGAAGTGCTGACTACTAGGTTACATAACACACATCTTATATATAGTTTCCCTAGTAAACTAGATTTGTTAGAAAGTTGACAGATAACATCGGGTTATCTCCTGAATTACAAGTACATTTTGGCAGAAAACACATGTGACGAAATTGCAAACGTGAACGCGATGACGGTAAATCAATGGAAACGCCGACGCCTGCGCATGTCCCAACACTGCGCTTTCCATTTGCCGGGATGTAACACTCACCCGATGTCACCCGAGTCGGTATGACAGTATGAGGTTAGGGGTTAAACGTTAGTACACGCTTGCATCATGAGTTTCAGTTTCGAAGTCGGATATTCCTTGCACGTACGCAAACCACTAGGCGTTTGTGCAAATTATTTTTGCTCATTTTACAAATGGGGTGGGGGGAAGCTGACGTCACTTGGCTGATTGAAGATCTGCGGCAAATGTCAATGTCAAGTGTGACCTTGTCGTGACAAACGTTCAACTAAATGACATCAATTTAAAAAATAATAAGTTTACAAATGGGATTTTATTTTTAAATTTAGAGCCTTGTATAGAAATAAGTAAGTATGTGTAAGAATAAAATAATGTTTTGCCTTCCGAACCAATCAAGTTGATTTGTTATAAAAAATATTCATCTTGGGAATTTAAATAGAGACATAACTTTGCTTGAAATGTCCCAATGAACCAATGTGACATGAATGATTTAATATAAATAATAATAAATAATAAAATCGAAAAAATATGTTACTGTCGAAACCTCAGCTGCCAAGTTAGTTATTTGTTGACTACCGAATACTTTCGATTTTATATTGTTTGTTTGACAACGCGGTTAGCCTATAACGCGGCGCGCGCGGTTCCTGAGTCATGGATTTTTTCTATATATTTAAGAATGTATTTCTCTATATAAGTATGTATATCGTTGCCTGGTATCCATGGTACAGTCAAGGTCATAAATACATGTGCACATGTTTAGTACTTTGTCACTTTAATCGCTGTGACATTAATATATGGCAGTTTAAAAATGACATTAAATAGACAAGGTATTAAATGTACACATTATTTATAGAGCTTAGTTTGGGACTAGGTAAATTTGTGTGAGATTGTTCCTGATATTTATTATTTAGTTTAGATCACTAGAACTCTATCAACTCACGCGTCGAAGTAGGTAATTAGTCATGTAAATTTTTTGTCTGTGCATGAAAGGTAACTTGTCCGTGTTGACACAGTAATCCGTATCGTATCTAATCTGTTGTTACGGCTTCCTAACCCAACAGAGCTTAACCAATCAGTTACAAATCTTATTGTTGTACTAGTCCGCGTTTTTTTGTCAGGGTATTCTCGGAAACTTGATTTTGCGGGATGAGTAGTACTCTATAAATTAATCCCGGACTTAACTATGATGGTTGTTGACAACCTTTTGGTAGTGTATGGCAGAAGACGGTATTTCTATCTCTACTAAACTGCTTCAAATTCAAATTAATTTATTTTCATGCTACTAGATTAGCATGATCAAGTTATAGTAGGTATGTGATTCTGATAAACTCATCCTCATTTCAGTTATGGCTATTGGAAAATTTTATATTTACTAATGTAAATAATTCTTTTCTGTTTGGGTCTTAATAGACCCAAACAGAAAAGAATCCAAATTAGTCTCTTATTACAAATAGTCACGAAAAATTAGAAAAGAAAGGTAAATTAAATTGTTTTGCTACTCAGACTCGCAATGTCAAAGCACAACACGACAAAATCATAAATAGTTTGGAAGTGTGTATATGTGGGAGATCATCCCACGGGAAAAGTGATTTTTTGGGATAAAGAGGCAACATATACAGGGTGTCCGGGAGATAGTGGCCAACCTTACAGGGCTGGATAGCTCAACTCAGGAGTGTCCAAAATATGATAAATCATGTTTCGTAAAAGTCGCACCGAAAACGAGATATCTCAACTTTTCAAAATTTTGAAAATGCATTTGTTAGACAGTTATTAGAATTTTTTAGTTTCGTTTGCTGTGAAAGAAAGCTGATTAAATTTGCTTTATGACCCATAAAGTATACTAACTCACACACACGCACACGCTCACAATTTTTTGCATTTGAAGGGTACAGGGAAAAGACATGTCCATTTCCATGTTATTCTAATGTACTTAAACATGTTCTTTCCCAGTACCCTTCATTTATAAAAGTAGTGTGATAGACAGGGTTCGTAAAATGCGAGCAAAATTCATTGAAGTGCTAGGTTGTCATACGTTTGTCATACGTCATTTCAATCGATTTTGCTCGCATTTTACGATCCTTGGTGATAGAATACTGTTAAATACAATGCGTAACTTAACTGTAGAACATTTGGGTCAGTCTAGATCCGGTTACTAAACGCTCTGGTACTTATATTTGGGCGTTTTTGACGAGCAGGATTAGGTAAGGCGCACGCAGCCTCGCTCCACTTGCATCCATTACGGTATTGTCGGAATATTAATTGTTTGTACAGCACACGGCGATATTTGCGACGCAAGCGCTTCTGTTTTTAAACGCTTTTACTGTTTATAAAAATGTCTATAGCTATAGCCAATGTGAAGGACGAACCAACAAACACACGTTTAATGTAGTCCACATTAAACGTGGGTGTTTATTAGTTGGTTCGTCCTTTATATTGTAATGGAGAAAGATAATTGTTACCTGAGTCTGTATGAAAATTATATCAGTTGTCCAATGGCATTCCCTAATCCCATAGACATATTATTCATCAATAAATTTCTTTAGAAGAGTCATAAACAAAGTTCTATTGAAAAAGGTCACAATTCTCTTACAGGTTATATTCAAAGCACTGAATAGAAGGTTTGTAAATGTGTCACTGTGTTTGTAACAGGTACAGTGGCTAGTTTAAATTGCTTGTATCCTTATATTACTAGATACATAATATAAAAGTATCTACGTTTGTTATTACGTGTGCCGCGTACTAAAAAAACAATGTGTAATCAATCACTTTTCATTTCGGTAACATTTAATTTTAATATTTTATTTCATGTTTATGTTTTATTGTATACTTAATTATTTTTTAATTTTTATCTGTATTTGGACGTGTGCAAGTTACGCAAGTAAATTATTTGAATATATTAAAGTGAAAATAGTGACTAATTAATAAAGAAACAAGGTAATTTAATCATGAACGCGCAATATATGTTTTATTACCTTCGATACATTATGTAATCAATTAAAACACGATGACATAAAATGATTGGCATCGATTGGCACCGTCGGTAACATGTGTGTAGTCGCTTAAAGAATAAAGGATATGCAAATGACAATAAAAGTGTGAATAAATATGAAATGCTGATTTAAAACCTCATCAGGAAATACAGAAGCTTTGTTTATTTATATAATACAATAAATTAAACTAAATGAAACCTTAAATAAATGTATTTTAAATCATTAATTTTCATAAAAAATTTGCCCACAATTTTTGTGTAGGTACCCATAAAAAGTACATTATTCGATTATACAAATGCGCTATTAAGTAACATTTTTTAATTAAATTTTTATACTGTCGCTACATCATCATAGATTCATAGGTGACGCTTATAATAGGTTCTATTGTTTGTTCTATTGTAATCCGGGTGTCAACATGATATGATAATTAACAAGGTTGACAGCTGAGAGGTTATTGGTTATTGGTTCGTAATTGTTTTTATAAGATCGATAACATCGATCGATCAACATTTATTACTTAATCATGCCACGCCTTTGTTATTTTGTCGAGTTATTTAAGTCAATGGTTTGCTCTTACTGTTCTATTGATTCTTGAGTTGGACTACAACTTGATGATACGTCTCAAACACACATTAACTTTCGATGGTTCAAAAATATAAATAACAGTTGTAAAAATATAAATAACAGTTGTAAAAATATAAATAACAGTTGTAAAAATATAAATAACAGTTGTAAAAATATAAATAACAGTTGTAAAAATATAAATAACAGTTGTAAAAAGAGGCGAACGTGTTGTTGGCATTTAAAGGGGGCGACAAAAAACAAGTTACATTGGCCAGATTAATCCAACTCCAAGATAAAAATATCAGTCAAAGTAAACGCCCTCTTTGTTATCCTGTAATCTGTAGATCAGCCCTTAATATTTTTTATCGCCGCAAAATCTTTATTTTTAAATGTCAAGTTCGTATTGATAACACCCTGGAAAACCCTCTTTTACTTGAACTAGCCTATATTTAGTGGTATTTTGAGCTAATGGACCACTTCTTGACCTTCAATACCTAATTACGAAAACGGTCTTCAAAATAAACTGAATGAAAATGACCTTTTAATCAAGATGTTCAAGAGACTCAGTACGAGCACTTGCGATGTCGCCACCATTTTAAAGAATGTGAATAAATTACTAGTAAAATGTGAAATGTGTACATAATCTGAGTTTGGAGTGTATTCTCTGTAACAAATGTTTTTTCAGCTCTCTCAATAGTTAAGCGACAAGCAGAACGGCTAGCACATCTTGTATTTTCTCGCTTGTCGCTCGGTGCATCTCTGTCGTAACGGACTAGTTAGAAGGGATTTCCGAGCAACAAACTTGTCGCGGACAACTTGTGCTAGCTGTCCTGAACTGAAGTTGCCGCCCTTCGCGCTCGAAGACATTCAAGACAGAGTTACCACACACTTCGGCTGAGCTCTTCGTTGACGAACCGTCCCAAGTCAGGATACACGCACTAAAATGTTATTGGCGTTAAGGAGACAACTGACCCAAATGAATAACAAATATTTATTTATAAATATCAGGGACAATCCGTCGTACATAAATAGAAAAAATTCATAACAGCAACAAATACTCGCGCTCACCAAATATTTGCCCATACCGGGATTCGAACCCGGATCGCTACTAATTAGGCTAACTGCCGCACTCAGAGACGTCAATTATTTTTTAAGTTTCATTAAAGTTGCTGCGTCTTATTCTATTGCCATAGCAAAGAAAGTGACAGCAGCTACTTTAATGAAACTTTAAAGTTAATTGATGTCTCTGAGTGCGGCAGTAATTGCGTCGTCAAAGCTAGTAATAATTACTTAAACTTACGCGTTCACAACTCGCTGACAAATTTTGAGGCGAACGTTTTAACCTAAATAATAATTAATTAGTGACATAACATAAATGTCAGCTTAAAAGCGACAAAGTTCAAAATCAATTACATATGTCGTTGAATACAGTCACTGTCGAATTATACCTAGAACCTTAAACCAGTCCGGGAAAGGCTCGTTACGCAAGGGCCGTTGACCCGGACCTACCGGTCACTTTTCTTCGAGCTTGACTGATTATTCCAATGCCAGGACCAAATTTAGTGTAGGTATTTAAGTGTATGTATATTTTATTGATTTGAAGGTCAAATTAAAGCGTGTCAATAAAACGCTAAGCGATAATTTGCGATCGCATGGGGTACCACTTTGTCGTGTGTTGTGCTTTCCGTGGCAACCGATGCTCTTTCAGTTGAAACTTGCATCTTGATCAAGTTAATGTATAAGAAGAGTAATTATTTGCACAAAGTATCATTTATAAAGACAGCAGTAATACAATAAATAGAAAGAGCTTTGCTAGACGTTGATCCCTTGAACTATGCGCTGAGCTCGACGACGAAACCTAAAACGCGGGAAAACTTTAGCTCGAAAACTTGCTGAGCAAGATACGGGCGAGTTGTTTTGTGAGACGACGCGCTGTACTGCCATAGAAAATTGTATGAAAATTAAATTGCGGTGTGATTTTTTTCTTTGTAGTATGATTTTTGAAAAAAAATACTACCTATAAATAACATGAAACCACGACCTCTGTCTAAATTGGTTTTAGCCTATTAGCTTCTATATACTGATCATATTTTTGACATTATGGTAGTTCCTGACGCTTGACGGAAGGAGCTTCCGACGTTACCGATATGATAACGTTAAAGAAGCGAGAAGGGCTACACCAATATTAAGCCGCTATCTAGTATTTGTATACCTATACGAATATATGTCAACTGTGATTTTTTAACCAATAAGTTAGTACTTACATACATTATAATGGAGTCACTGTAGGTTTAAATTAATTTCGAATTTGATTACAATAACAGATAGCGAGTCATAAAATGACATGACAAGTAGGAAATCCGCGTAATCAATGTCGTTGGATCTGGGCCGAGATCGGACTGGCTTGGCATTGGCGATTTTGCATCTAGCAGCTTTAGAATATTATCTATTTAGATTAATAAACATTATTAAATATTGCTAATGGTCCAATTTTATTAAGATTTAGGTATGTCACGACACCAATATCTATTAACTATACCTACCTTAATAATTAAAACAGACCTACCTACAAAATAATTGAACTCCATTTTATTAAACGGAGAACAGATTAAGTATAAAAAAAAAACAAAATGCGTTATCACCAATATTAAGAGCATAGACACAACATTGTTTATTTAAATAGCGACTGGTACAAATTCACAGAATGTAGTCAAGCAGCTTTTATCTTTCATCCATTCCATACATTAATCTATCCGAACCACTCGCTCTTCCTACCGTCACCCAACCTTGAAATATGACCTTGGTGTTCTTTCTAGCAACATATTTGCCAATAACCCTTAAGTTACATAATAAAATGACATAATATTGAGACCTGCCACATTCGAAGTTTATGAGTATAAGAGTTTTTCGTACTTATAAGAAGTAAAAAGCTGATGTATTTAGGTGTAATGGATGCTTGGATGTATGGATGGATAGATTTGGCATACATATAGGATTAAATACACAGATAGATAGATAAACATCTTTATTCTTCACAAACATACATGGCCTTTAAGGTCAACATGTACAAAAGTATAAAAGGGTCGATCAACTTTTTCTTGTTTGTTATTCTGTCCCGTTGTCCAAGAGACAACAGTGACCGAGTTTCTCAAAGAAAACTGTTATAATATATGCTACTAATGTGCTTAGGAAATAGTCCATAAAATAATGGGCTTATAACTACGACAAAAATGTACGTTTGATGAACTATAACCACAGAAAACGTATAGAGAATCATGGTGTTAAAGAGTTGTCCAGCGAACGTAACCATGACAACGAGGTACAAGAAAAAGTTGATCAACCCAAAACACACGATAATGCAATTTAAACATCTAGGTTTTTATCCAGGAAAATTCAATAGTTTCAATTCAATACTTTCTCTCTAGAAAATTCTCAACCATTAATGCGTAAAATTCATCTTTTTGTTTAAACCAACGGCTTTAGTCCGAGTAACAAAGATATGCAAAGTCGAAAATGTACTTTATTTTGTATAAAAAATTTATTTGCAAAGCTTATATCACGTCCAACGATGACCTTCGCTTAACCTTGACCCTTAAAAACGTGACCCAAAACCCTTGCGTTTGCAACCTTTAGCCATTGTTTGCGAAAGGTTATGTTTCTTAGAAACAGCACACTACAAGTTAGTATTTAAATTTATGTGTAAGTTAAAGGAAAATCTGAAGAAGTATTACTTAGGCAATATTCTCCACTTTGTAAAATTGTATGGACCGACTACATTGACTTTTGCGCCTTCATTTCAAGTATGCCATAATGTCACGTACTGTGAACTTCTGGCGCCACTAAAGCAAAGGCCAATCGGAAACGATTATTCATAGACCGTTGACCAATCAGAATGACATAATTAATAGCTTACTAAGCTGGCGCCATCTAGTTAGATTTACGTAAGTTATCTAGGTATTCTAACGTAATAAATAAACCAGCGAGTTTTTCTTGTCTGTAAGTAGCTTTATGTGTCAAATTAAAATAATTTCGTGGTCTAATCACTGGTTTAGTCGTAAAGGTACATTTACAACTATAACGATTTACTACTTGTTTAAAACTGTCCAGAATTAAGACTTAAGTCGCATATTTCATAGTCTAATTACCCAAGCCAGTTATTAGACACTTTTGTCCTTTTGACCACGCAGTAGTAGGGTAACATATTCCAACAGAGCAATAGAAGCAACAGAAGATTCAAATTAAGGTCACTAACTAAAGCTGTCATCATGTTTTGAATACCGTGCTATTTTGAGTTGCCATCATTCATCATGTTCATCATTTGACAAAAAGGCTTTTTTTCTGAAACCGTATAATTTTCAGGATTGTTATAAAATTAACCTAACCTAACCTAATGGATTCTATGCAATGATCTTTTAAATAATCTTGAAGTGTTAAAGTTTTTAGAAAAAAAAATCTTCGGGAAAATGAAAATTATGGCAAATAGAACGATTATGACAAACGAAGTTATGGAAAAAGAAGGGATCTCCTCGAGCGGAACAGTACCAATAAAACTTTTACTTCAACCAGTAACTGGCTCAGGTGTTCTGTTATTCTATCACTTAAAAGTAATCAGTACATAGTCACTGAACAAACGGAAACGTATCATAATATAACCTTGTATTGTCTGCAGGCCGTCTCGATTCAACAATAACATGAAAGTAATGTCTAGGTCACACGATACGAGTTGGTGTGGTCACTGCGGCACAGCTACTTGCAACTTGTGCCTGTATAAGACGTGTGTCATATACTAATCGCACTTAACTCCAATCAGAGTTATTTTTTTTATCTCCCATAATGGCAAAAGAAGTTCAGCAGTCTTTCTCTGATACAACAAAAATGAGATTGTCGACGGGTTGTACATCGAGGATTTGCGCATTTTGAAGCTTAATCTCAACGATCATAATTATTATTATTATTGTTTCATCAACAGGTCCGCATGCATAAGCAAAATATATTGATATGCTACAAGTTAGGCCAGTAAGTTGTAGAGCTCGTCAACTCACCTTTTCTGTATTAATATTACCCGCATTCTCGTGTGACTACTGATTACGAGCATACAAAGTTACTAACATGCAGTACTGTATCAGTATCTCTCCACTCTTAAAGACTGCAGCTGGCATCGTGTATCCTAAGCTCAACTCAGAAAACAAGTTTAATATTTTGTCTGCGTCGGCGAATCATAAACGTGCATTTTAAATTAAAACAGGTATAGCACTGATTAGAGCCGTTTGGAATTCTGCGTACGGGAAAGTTGTGCATATAATATTAACGTGATGGAATACGTCGATTATAAAATTTATGCCGGCAATTTATCAAATCCGTAACACTGGGGAAACGAAAGTTTACATCTTGGATGACGGTTTTGAGACTGGCGATAAATTTAATATTTTAACAGTAACTGCGAAGTTTACCAACATTAAAAAAACGTTTGAGCGTGAAACCGTTGGTTACTTAGAGTACCTATATTTGTATTTTTTTATTTAAAAACATTACCCCTTTTGTGAGTAGTCAGGTAAAAATATAATTGAGAGCATCTGATAGGATCCCCAAGTATTCAATTCATTTTTCTTTGTACCTGAATGATCCTACCAGGTGATCTCACATCCATGCACCCAAATTAACAACTGTACCTAACTGTCACTCGATGGTAACTTGCAATTTAACATCAGCTACTTAGGTCGGAGTTCACCAACAGTTAAACAGGCGATTAGAGGTCTGACGGCTGTCAAAATGTATTGATTAACAGCCGATTAGGATTTAACAGTCCGTTAAATTGGTTGGTGAACTCCGACCTTAGATGTGTTAGGGCCTGCGCAAACCGGCGGAGCGCAGCGCAGATCACTTTAAATTTATCAATGTATATTCTTTTCTATTTTAATTACAATAAGGTATAAATTTAGAGCCGCAGCCGCAGAGTAGAAATCCCCCGTGATGCTCCAAGGTCGGTCTCAGAGCATTCAAATTTATACCTTTTTGTAATTAAAATAGAAAAGAATATACATTGATAAATTTAAAGTGATCTGCGCTGCGCTCCCCCGGTTTGCGCAGGCCCTTACTGGTTGTTAAACAAATATTAGTAAAAATACAGAGGGCGCGTGGAAACTGTAAAAAGACTGCATGTGAAGAGGAACCCAGTTTTTTTTAGGTTTGCTGCTGCTGATACTGTCTCTGTAACACTACAGTAACATTCTTAAAGTTGTCGGCAATGTGACGTGAATAAATCTCGAAATAAAAAAAGTATTATATTATTAAACGCTTGTTCCTTCACAAACACGCGATTTACTTAGTTCTTATATCGTAACATTTAACGAAAGGAATTAAACTTGACCGATTTCTCTAATCTCTACAATTTGTAACCGCCAAGGTCAACGATGTCACTTATAGACACACGAAAGCACTTGTCATCTCCGTACACCACTATAAACCTGCTGATTTGAACTTTGTATCAATACAAATAAGACCGTTGCTTTAATAAGTAATAAGTGAGTACTCTTAGCACTCCTAAGAGTACTCACTTATTGACAAGGTCTATGATTTTTATTAAAAACTGACTCCTTATGGTGTAGCTGGCTCTGAATGTGTTAATGTTGATTTTATTGCAGTTAACCTTTGTTAAACTGTCGCCGTAGAGCCTTGGAAGGAGTACGAAAGTATTGTTTGTTCACGACTGTTAGGCAAGACAAGACTAATGTAGACTGTGCAGCAAGCACATCTTATATTTTCTCGCGTGTTGCTCAGTGTGTCTCTGTCGTAACAGACTAGTAAGAAAAGGATATCCGAGCGACTTAAGTCGCGGGCTAGTTGTACTAGCCCCCCTGACGTTAGATGCCGAATTGTTAGACAGTGATTTAGTAAATACTTGTACTATAAGGAGGGAGTTCTAGTTGTAAGGATGTTGTAGAAGATGTTTTTTAAAATAAATAGTATTCTTATTCTTTGGACCTTGTCAAAACTCAACCGCAAACTTAAATACCTACTCGTAAATGTGATTCCCATTAATTCGTAAGTAGTTCTCAAAACAAACCAAACAACGCAAACCCATATATGATAAAAAAAAAAAAAACATAAGATTCGTAAATTTACAGTTAAACATCTAGATAAAATACTTCTGAATCGATGATATAGTAGTAATAAATTTAAAAAAAGTACAACGTTAACGTTTCTATACCTATAAACATGTGCACAAGTAGGCGACAAATGCATATGTGTACGACGACGTATGTGTGTTACAAGTCAAAGAACGAAAGGAAAGTGCTAAAAGCAAGGTCAAGGTTCCGTAGTACTTGTAGAAAGAAAGGTGATAATTGAATTATTCAGAATACCATTCGCTAATACGTCACGGCAAATTTTAAGTGTCTGTTTATGATTGACTGTATTACATTAACATGTTATCGAGGTAGATATTATTGCTATTTCGGTTAGTCAGAAATTTATGATGCTGTAACTGTGGACGAATTAATGGCTGTAATTTTTGGAATATCTTTTCGATTGACATTTATTATTGCAAAGATGCCGTAGGGTAATAAAAATGTATGAATCTACAAGATGTTTTAACTTACACGATATTCACACATATTAATATAATATGAGCTATAGTCTCGCGCCCACGGTTGTTGCAATGCAGTCGAAGCCGGGATAAATATAACTTATTAATCACGCAGTTATAGTATTACTTTAAATCTCTAAAGCCTAATATAAATTTAGCGAGACTACGGAGCGACACCGGCGTGGTAAGGACACGTAATGCGTTGCGCAAGCGGCGATTTAGACAAGCATAGGCGCCGCGGGCGGATGCGCCGATTGTCTTGTATCGGTATTTAGGACAGACGGATTAACGGTCATATCGTTTGATATATATTGGTATTTAGATTCCTTATTAAAAAACAGGTTCCTTAGGTTGACAGGTGAAACTATATATATTAGATCATTCAGATCACATGTCTGGTTCCTTTATTCAGCGGATGGATATAATAATATATAATAAAAAATTATAATATAATATATTTGACACATGTTGTACGTGGTAAATGTCAAATTTTAACTCGAGGTATTTTTATGTATCCGCGGGTTGAATGTAGGAACTGGATAATAGTCAGCTGGATATCTTTCATCCTGTGTCTCTCTCTCTCTTGCACGCTACGCATCTCTCTCTACACTCAGATATACGTAAAGCCCTAGAAAGTAAAACAAACAAACAGTATAATTGCTGAATAATTATTAACATTACATAACAATTTTCAAATAATTATGAATTTTAATTAAAACCACATTATTATTAAAATGTAAACTGCAAAACTAATAGACATATTGAAAACCGTTATAAAGTATCTTACGCTGTCATAAGCCTACCTTAGTTTGGGACTAGATTGTCCCCTGATATTTATTTATTTATTTTTACGTTGACATGCTAAGGACATCCTAATCAAACTTGAGGTAGGTTTAGATCTAGATCAAGTTCCCAAACATAGACAAAACGATGTGTTCACACATCACCGACGAGTCAACACCGCGTGTCAAGTGCGCGCGCGCCGGCGTGGCGCAACCAGTGGGGAAAGAATTGCACGTGTCACCAACATTGCCGGAGTATTGCACGTCTCTAGAGCGAAAGCATACGGCTAACTTACAATGATCATTGCTATTTGTGACAAAACCATGGTGTTTTAATTAATATAGTACGTTAAAGAGTCAACTGCGATTTCTACCTTAACTGTCTCAGACATCATTTAGACAATGAGCTCTTAGAAACTGTTCTAATCTTCTTATAGTTAACTAGCGGCACGCCCTCGCTTCACTCCGGATACTATTATTTACACAAACCTTCCGTAAAAAAATATCTAACTGATGGAGAAAACCGCATTAAAATCCGTTGCGTAGTTTGAAAGATCTAAGCGTACATACAAAGGGACAGACGGCGGGAAGCGACTTTGTTTTATACTATGTAGTGATACTATTCCGTTAAGGGCAACAAACAGGGCCTATATTGGCCGGTCAGTTCATCGTATAATAACACGAGATTATCAGCTCTCTTACGATTTGATAGAAGCTGGCAGGCCTCCTCACAAACTTTAGACTTTTTGACTACCGGCGGACTGTTAGGCTGTACTGACTTAATAATCCAGCCTATATACGTCCCACTGCTGGGCACAGGCCTCCACTCACAACGAGAGGGTTTTTGGGCCCAGTGCGGATTGGGAACTCTGCACACACCGTCAAATTGCTTTGCAGGTGTGTGCAGGTTTCCTCACGATGTTTTCCTTCACCGAAAAGCTCATGGTAAATTTACAAATTATATTTCGCACATAAATTCCAAAAACTTAGAGGTGCGAGCCCTGGTTCGAACCCACGACCCTCTGCTTAAGAGTCGACAGGTCAAACCATCAGGCTTTACCGACTTACTTACTGACAAACAACACAGTTGATATTTGACTTCAATAAATATTAAACAAATGCTATCTCATAAAACCGATTGGTCATACAAATCACCACTGGCCACTGTAAAACCGCCCTAAATTCTTGATACTAAGGATCCTTAAGCACTATGCCTAAGCTAAGCACAAAACCTATTTCAAAGATATGTTGCACGCGGTCATAGACCTCAAGCATTCGATTTGATATGTAATTACTAATAAGTACTTGTTTGAACATCCTGTTATAAGTTTTTGTCTAAGACATTACATTATCTATGAGTAAGTTATGACACAGTATGCTTAATATAGTTTAAATGACTAATAAATGAGAGCAGTTTCGTTTCCAACGAATAATTAACCAAATCATAAAAAAACTCATTATCAGGGACTCGATATACCTGAAATGCGTCTAGTTTTTGTGTTTGAAGCCTAGTTTCGGTTTATGTGTCAGACTATTATCTCTTACTGGCCAGGATGGCCCTAGCCCTATTTTAATGTCGTTTATATGTAAATTTCACAAAATCAGTCATCTCTTTTAAGGTCTGAAGCGAGTTCATGCGATTGGAATTTTTATAGTAAACTCATCGAATTCCGTGACTCGCTCAATTCCGTGGTAGCGATCTATAATCCGCCATAGGAACCATGCACGTTGAATCTGAGACCTAATACACCCTTTATTTAATTGCCTATTTAAAAGTCTAAGGTCGTATTCAGTTCAGATTCTATTAGCAGGGTTCTATGGCAGATTATCTGTTACCACGGAATTGAGCGAGTCACGGAATTTGATAAGTTTACCTATTATAAAAAATAACCTGTCGGAGCCCCTGCCACTTGACATAAGTCTCGCGCAAATGGCCGCGCCACTTTACTAGAAATTGGCAATGGGTGACATGAAGGGATATGTGTCGTTTTCAAGCAAAAGATACCACTTTGTCGGTTTCCAATAAGAGCCTTGTACATGGCCACTGGTATCGAGATACAAATAAAAATCAAATTTATTGACAACCGACAAAGTAACTTTTACCTACTTGAAAATGACACATATTATCATCATCATCAGGTCAGAAGACGGCCACTGCTCTATCCATCGGCTTCCTGCTATATTTAATCAAACAGCGGCCAAGCCATAAAAGTATTAAGTGGGTGGAGTTGACATTGTTAAAATCATATAATTGTTAAATTATTATAGTTTAAACGTCAGCTATATTGATAATACATAAAATACTAGCACTTACCAAGAGAAATGTCCGTAAATGTAAGCCGAGGCGTTTCATAATGAACAACGATTCTGTAACAAAAATATAAATTCGTTCAAAAAAACAGATCAATAACTAAAATACAAATAAAATAAGTAATGAAAGGACTGGGAGGGAAAGCTGGTCTGTTTCCATTTAACAGCTCATCCATCTGTATGACTCGACTGCCGAACCTCGTAGTCCAAATTCCGATAAAGTTTTACAAAGTTTCGAACGCGCGTTGATGTCTTTTGTATTGGCATTTATTAAACTAAGAAATACCGGTCAAAATCATAATCCTCCTTTTTGCTTCGCCGTAGTCGGGTAAATAGAACAGAATCAGTGTCAAAATTAACCCTCTTATTCATAATCGCACAATAACTAAAGTATGCTTGAAGTATTCTGTAGCCTTATCTTTCATTGTGACATTTGAATCTGACAGAAAGTGACAAAGCATACTTTTACTAAAATAGGTTTGTTGTGCGTTTATGAATAAGGGGGTTTACTTTAACGGTATTAGTACCAATTTCACCACTTATTAAATAAATGTTAATAGACTGTTAGTTCATACATTTCCACAGCTAATAACACTCTAATCGCCTGTTAAGTGGTCGGTGAAATACAAAAAACTTAGACATGCCATAGACAAGTCTAAACAGTTTTCTATGAAATAACACTTACTAAACAAGTGTTCAACAGTTGTTTTAAGTTTTTGTAATAACACTGTTATTACAAAACAAGTAGTTAGTTTATTGTATAACCAAATTTAAAAATGTAAATTGACATTGAACACAATCTAGAACCCGACTAGGATTATCTGTAAGTTGTGTACAATCGGGAAGGTACATTACATAATTTAAGCGGTTTGCTATATTGGTAGTATAATTTTGTGACCTTTTATTGGCCGAGTTCACTGAACTTGACCTCCGCCTTGACCTTTCACTGTTCGAGGCATAAAAAAGTGGCAAAATCGCAAACAATGCAGGAAGAGGCCACAAACAACGAGTCTGTAATTAATTAAGCAAAATTGGTTGTTTACGGGAAGTCCGTAAAAGGATGAAAGATTTTTAAAACGTTTCGAGTTTCCTTGTTTAAAAGCTTAAGCAATTTTATACAATTAAATAAAAAAATTATGTAGTAAACAAGCGGAGTGAAATTAAATTAATTGCTGGATATTTTTAAAATACAGTTGAAACTTGGTGCTCGTTTGCCTCCCTCTCTTATAAAAAAAAACTTTGTAGGTATAAATAGATAATAAAAACTATATCTTGGATTGACATATACAGCGATTTAAACATGTATTTTTTTAAATCATTTTAGTTTATTGTATAGGAATTATAATGAGTTCGTATATTTTAAGGAAAGAAAGTGGCAAAAGGGATAACGGGACATTAGTTCTAAGAACGTTTGTGCAACTGGGTGTCAGTAAGGAAGTTTATTTCAATCTTAAAATTTAAAGCTTCAAATCCATACTACTATAAATGGGAAAGTAACTCTGTCTGTCTGTTACCTCTTCACGCTTAAACCGCTGAACCGTTTTAGATGAAATTTGGTATGGAGATAGTTTGAGTGCCGGGAAAGGACATAGAAATATTTTTATCCTGAAAATTTTGATAGTTCCCGTGGGATACAGGATAAACGACTTTACCCGGAGGGAGCCGCGGGCCAAAGCTAGTGAGTAATAAATCTAACATAATCTCAAGAGCGTTGTCGCCGCAGATCATATCTATTGTAAAGACGCGTTCACACTGTCATAAAACGCAACAATACTCGTCCCAGACGACTATAGTTCTCACTGTAATTATCTATGTTAAGTAATTTTATTGACCTGTGTAATAACAATTTAGGTGATGCCATAAGGTTAGTAACGCTATTTATGTATATTAACTCTTTTTTATAACTTTAGACTCAAAAACGGAATATAAGTACTATATTTAACAGCAAGCTTCGGTTAAAAAAAGTTCAGCTGTGTATTTTTTTTTTGCTTAACATCTAATCTTAATTAAAAAAATATTTTAGTGCGTCGAGGTTACATTCCATTGCAATTTTATAATGATTTTTTAATCTTTAATATTATCACGTGTGTTACAGCTAAAAATAATAATATAAATTGCAAGGCCGAACCACATTTAAAAAAATTATATAAACAACTCACGGTTGACTACACGGTTTCCCTAAAATACGGATCTGGTATTATTTTGGAATTTTCCATACTGTTCCCGTACAAGTTAACATACAATGTACTAAATAATAACAAAGTACTCGAAAGCTTTGCAACTTGCAATGATGTATATGAGAAATTTCTAATCTGCATTGGACGTACAAGGTACTGCGCCTTGATCCGCCTCACGATGGAGGTTTATTCAACAATGGGACATAAACAGAGGTTGGAATAGATTATATATATAGCTAGCATGATATAGCTTATTAACTTAGCTTAGCTTAGCTTGTTTTTTGTACGCCGCAAGGCAGAGCATAGAGGTCGCTTAACATAATTTAAGAACTATTATGTATACTTACCCATGTTTCACAAAATAAATTACTTACTTACTTACTAACCTAAACTTGATGCGTGTTCATTTGAAAAATGTATTCTTATCTTTTACGCCTGAATGCGTCAAGTTTAGCTAAATTATCATAATTGTGGATAAAATACCTACACGTAAATAATCACTTCATAAGATATGGTATCCCCAGGCAATAACGACTGCCTTACACCATATATCCACCATATCCCTATTTCCAAATATGGTGTAAGTCAAATCAAATATCACACGGAGAACCGCCATCGAAATCTAAAGACAGTATGATTGTATGGGGTTAATACACGTATTCTCCCTTTTGGTTCTGGGAGGTGGAAATGTGAAGAGATCATGCGGATCGTGCGCAGTTCGCGGCTCGTTATCCAGTATCGACTGCTTGGATGGATCTAATAGTTAACCCATGTTAACCCTACAGAGAGAATTAAAGAGGAACCCTTAGCAATAAAAAACGTTTTTGGTGACGTTATACAATTTTTGTTTTCAGGCTTCATGTACAGTAATGCTGCATTTGGCAATAGTCAATATAAATAGGTTAGGTAGAAATAGGTTTATCCGGTGGATAGAGCTGCGAAAATATATTTAGCCGTTCAAATAAAATTTAAAATTTATAATGTCCCTCATTTGAAATGTGCACTTTACTAAGACTCATCCTGTATTTTTGGTACATCAATATAACAAGAACCGTATTTCTTGCTTATTTCGGTCATCTAATCACTATCATTTTAATTACGTAAACTAACTATCTATACTGACCAAGAATCTCTTTCAAAAAGAACCAAATACAAATTGACTAATAGGCCCTATGTTATGAATCAAGATCGTTTAATTTCTAAGAGCGAACTCCTCCTGAGGATTCGTAAACAGTTCATTCCACCTCAAAACGTTGTAATAACTACACATTACCATATTTTATTACACTTGTGCACACACATACGCCAAGACACGGATGCTAAACCCAAAATTCCATTTTAATTGCCGTGAGATCCATATCGCCGTAAAAACCCGAAGACAACAAAAGAAATTGAATATTATATATTATGATCGTAATCTCAAGATCATTGAGTCAAGTCAACGCGAAAAATCATATTTGGGTTGTTAGCTGTGTTTATACAACATGTAACAAAATTCTCATTTAACCGCAAAACCATTTCAAGGGTTGCTAAAATTTTATTTTAACTAAAATATATTTTTTTGGTTTTCTGGCAGATACTAAAATATGCATTTTTGGTTTTCTGGCAGATTTTTGAGTGTAAAAGTGTACGTGCGGCCTACGTATTATTAAACACTTTAATATTTATCTTTTCAATGAGCGTTTTTGAGATCCTGGCTCCATACTAAACTGTATCTTTGTCGTATTTCAATACTTTTCCTATTGCAACGTATTTATTTATTTATTTAATCTTTTTTGCACAAAAATACAAATTTGAGTACAAAAGGTGAACTTAATGCCTAATGGCATTCTCTACCACTTGTCCTTTGGGCACGCAGAAAATTGTTGTAGGTGGTGCAATATTGTACGAACAAAAGCATTAAGAGAAAATAGGAAACATATAATGTGATTAAAATACATAAACATACATTATAAATAAAACATAATAATAATAACGTAATAATATAACGTAAAACGTAACGTATCGTATAACGTAATATTAGTAACGTAATAATTATAATAACGTATTAGTTATTAGAAGCATTAGATATGGTTTTGGGGCTGAACGGGGATTGTGTTACATGCTGCATACAAAAACAGTAAAACAAATATATTTTCTGTCAGTAATTAATAAGTACCTTTAAAAAAATAGGTCATTGACGAACAGCTGTTTAAACGCACCTCTTGCACTGTCGGTTACTGGAAAATTCAAGTGGCTGTCATTTCATTGCGATAGTGATCGATGCGTCGTTTGTTGCACCTCTGGCAACTTGCGTGCATCTTAATGAGTTTGCCACAGTTAACTTGAATATGACTGTGCAAGACCTTATAATTAAAGGTATTTACCATTTAATGATTTATATCGGATTTTATCACAAATTAACAGGCAAATCCTAATTGGTTATTACTAAATACATTTTGATTAAAATAATAATTTTGTTAACGTGCATAAGTTGATTTAAGTCACGTAGGTGTGACCTTTACTTAATGTGTCAGGTTTTATGATAGTTCAGCAATCGGAGCTTGAGACAAGCTTTTTGCTGCAGCTGTACCTTTTTTTGGACAGTCATCATCTTCTTATCGAAACTAAGGTTCACGTTACACCGGGCCGGGGCCCCGCCGCCCCGAGATTGTCATAATTTGAGAGTAGATATGTATATTTATTTTGTCATTAGATATACTTACGATGTTCGCAAGATTTACGAAACTACGGCCGTATAAATGATGTATCTGCCTACTAAAAAGCATCTTCAAGAATCGTCAACTAATGTATTCAAATTAGTGAGTATTTTACGACAGGCGCGTTAACGATAATAGTTAATAAGTAACCTGTTATCAGAAATGCAGAATATCGGCATTCCCATGGAAATTTCGGTACTTACTTTTCGCCATTGGCTTTGCACTTGGCCATTGGCTACATGTAGGTACCGAATTTTTTTTGTGACTTGAAGACCCTACCTGATACTCGTATTATTTAAAGTAATTTTACTTTTTATCTTCAGGAATTGAATGCTCTTTCGGGATCACTTAAAAAACCTTCCTATCCTTGGGATTTAAGTTAGGGCTGGTTAATTAATTTAAACTATTGTATCAGTTGAAACCAAATCGGAACGGACGGATGTTCGCTAAAATGAGATTAACTGCAAAATTTGGAATCACAAATATCGAACACCGTTCTGAACTAGATCTACTCTGTTTACGTATTTATGTTAGCAAACTAAATGTTATACGAAAATACCGATCAAATAATAAAAATATACAACGTACCCTCAAATACACGCACTTAAAAAACACAAACTTATTTCAATAGATAAAACAAATAACTAAGCAACACAGTTTCAAAAATCCACAGTCACAATTTTCCTAAAAATACATCGCAAGTTCCCGCGCTTTTCATTTGACGTTTCTGACGCGTTCAGGAACGTGTATTCGGCACGACGCCTCGTTCGGTACTGGCAGTCAGCTGGCCGGTCCGAAGTGTGCTAATCGCAAACACGCATAATGAAATGAGAGGAAATGTATGGCGCTATTAAAATGATTCGTTTACGTTGTTTAGAATGATAGTACCTATTGTGTGCAAAATTGGGTCGGGTTGCGCAAATAGAGATACCTATGTTTTGCAAAAACGCACTTAATAAAATAACTTGAAACAATAGCAGATAAATGGGTAATAAAAGTCTAAGGGGGTGTGTATGATTTGCTCTCAGGCAGAACGTAGTGTGACACCCTTAGATTTTTATTGGTAGGCAGATACAAAGTGGATCGAAAGTTATCAGTTCCAATCACTATCACTACATATTATAATACCCCTTCTATACGGTCGGGCGGTTGGGCCAACCGAGAGGGATGCAGCTATCTGTAGGAACGAGATGTAAATATTACTATCTCATTCTGACAGATAGCTGCGTCCCTCTCGGTTGGCCCAACCGCCCGATCATGTCGAAGGGGTTTCCTGCCGCGCCGAGTTTGTGTTTGTTCGGAGTAATCTCAGAAACTACTGTAGGAATTTTCATACGGTTTTCGCCAACAGAAAGAGGAATCATCTAGGAAGGTAATTAGGTATATAATTAATGCTACCCGTGCGAAGCCGGGGCGGGTCGCTAGTATATCAAAATTGCAAAACAAAATTGAGCCCTGTTAAAAATTCGCCTTTATGGGACATCTACATGAATTGAATTGAAATATTACCAATGATTAATTGTTTAAGTAATTATTTAGTGTCAATTAGACCTCAAACCAGTATTTAAGTAAATAACTGTTGTTAATGATTCCGCTCAAGATGACTCCTAAACACTAAAACTGAAGAGATATTCAAAAGTATTAAGGTCACGGTCACTTAGTGGTGAGGTGTCAGCTGTTTTACATGTTTGGTAAGATATGGTTGCCACTTTAACTGTTTTAAAATTATCAACAACTCAATAATAGTTTTATAAATTAAATAGGTACTAAGGGCCTGTCTCACGATTGATAAGTAAATTTATCTGCACATAAAGTTAGCCCTCTCCTTGTATATTTTCAAGTGTACGAAGAGGAAAGGGCTTAATTTTGGCGACAGATAGGCCTTACTTGACAATTGTGAGACTGGCGGTATGACTAGTCTGTGCGTGTGTGTGTGTGTGTGTGTGTGTGTGTGTGTGTGTGTGTTAGCTTGTTCTTTCACGCTGACTAGACGGATTTGGAATGGAGATAGCTTATGCCCAGTATTAACATATAGGATACTTTTTATCCCGGAAAATTTGGTGGTTCCCAAGGAAAATATAAACCGATAAACGACTTCTACGCGGACGGAAACTGTAATATTTACGCAAATTTATAGGATACCATGTTTATTTAAATATGTATAGGAAGTTTATCGTGGTAAATTTTGAGTTCAAAAATAATAAGTAAATAAATAAGGTGTTAATGTTGCGCCGTTAACAGTTAATCAACAATTAATACCGTACACTCGACGTGCGAAATACGGTTGTAAATATAACACCTCTATGATAAGATCTACTTTGAATTGTGTAGCTGTTTCAATATTGAACAAAATAAATAGATCCACAAATAATTTAAATACGTTTTAATTTTCATTTCCATTATTATTATTTAAAAAAAAGTCCAGATTGCAGGAAACCTTATGAAGTGGGTTTATCTAACTGAGTATGTAGAATCAAATTATCAAATTTATATTTCTGTCTTTTTTTACTCCGTCCACGAGGAAGGTATCTATAGCTATTCCTTCGAGAACTGTACGTTTTTTCAGGATACATCCGTTGTTGGGCAAAAAACGGACCAAATCAACTCACTTTTACATTTTATAATGATTGGATATTGATTAGACAGTAAGATAAGTAAGGATATCACACAATTGTAATTTCCATACACATACTTACTAAACTTTTTAAACCTTTGTCACACCAAAATAACACAAGTCACATTCGGTAACAGCTCGATTCGTGCCTGCACCTGACACAACATAACCGAAGCTGTGACCGAAGCAACCTACTTACAATCAATGAAAGTAATACACGTCATAATTTGTTGTGTCCAACGTGGTCGCACCTCCCGTGTCCCATTCACACGACTGACCACACACGTAACAAAAAGAGACGGATAAAGACAGGAAAATGTGGTCAAATTTTTGGTAATCGCCTAGACGCCTAATAAATCGCACGATGATCGCCATATGGTATCATAGAATTCGTAGACAACCGATGTCTTTCTTCTAAATGTTTTGAATATTTTTTTTTAAACTTTCAACTACTAGTTTTAAAGTTGAAATTTAACCAACTGTATGTTACAAAAAAAATGGTCGTAGACTGTTAAAATTGCAGAGAGAAGACTTACCTGCTATAGTTAGCTTTGTTAAGTTTCGCAAGGTTTGGCATATGTGGATGATATTTGAGTTATCTTCGTTTATTTTAGGAACCTGGTTTTTGGACACGTAATACGGCATGTCGAGTATTCGTTTTAAATAAGGAATTAGGGTAAACGTGATTCTCTAAAAAAGTTGTTTACAATAATCCTTTAAAAAGTTTGTTTGTTTTTTTCCCCATTATAAACTAAAGCATGACGTTTTTTGCACATTGATTACATTAAGTATAAGGATGATAATAATTTCGCAGTCGCAAGCAACGGCTCACTCAAATTGGTCACAAAAATCGTCGGGCGACTTCGAAAATCACCTTTAATATTATGTCTCTGGCGGGAATCGAACCTGCTGTCTCTTCAATTTTCAAGAACAGTTTAACATACCACGGTGAGAATTTTTTACAGCCGCGAAATTATATGAAATGAATGCGGGTTTTTTATCCGTAGATAATTCAACTAATAATTAATAAGTTCCTGCTAAAAATGTAATTTTTGAGACTAGCTTCTGTTACTGACTGTACATACGCTCAGTACCTACTTGTAGCGAAGACACTTTTCTCACCACCCGACTCCATGATCAGATCAACTGGATCAGCTCCTTACGATACACATACTTGCTTAAACAAATACTATATCACGCGCTTATTACACAAATATTTGCCCTTACAGGGAATCAAACCCGTCCCGGGTTAGTTATGTAGTCACTGTCACTAACAACTAGGCTAACCGCGTCGCCAAGTTAACTACGGATCAAGAAACCTTCCCTAAAGGCCGATTAAAATTTAACTTATTTGGTCAATTCAGACTTCAGTTTCGGAACCCATGTGCCAATTATTTACAAAATCGCTAGCTAATACGAGCCAGTGTTAAATGGACACAGTGCATCCCGGAAAATGGCGAACCAGTGCATTGTTGACTAGCTTGTTACTATCTGAAGCTATTTGTAGAAACGCGGCTGAAAACCGCAAGCTATTTGCTTGCCCTGGTTACTAGGTTTCCTTGAAGAGATAAGAGAGCTAGGTTACTACTTTGTCTGTTTAAATCTTACTTGTGGAACTACAACAATATTCGCAAATGACAATGGTTTTAAAGCAGAATTCTATTAGATTGCGCCCTAATTTTTACAAACGCTAGGTATTTTGCTAAACTATACCAAAGTGACTCCCACGAGATTTATTGACAAGCTATTTGTATTAATTCTCTTGTTTGGACCTTTTAGTTCTAAGGACTCTACTAGCAGTCTACTTAGAAAATAAAGTCGGTAAGTAACTATCATTAATTTTTTCATTTAAAAACATAAAAAATAACTTCGCAGTATCCTTTTCGTAATTTCAGGAGAGCCCTGTAGGAAGACTCAGTCGCGATCGTCATTTATTTTACACGGTTGTACACATACAAACGCCCCGACGCGATTTAACTATAAGCGGAAATTATTAATGATTCTCATTCTGCCGCCATACTCTTGCAACACGAGTTTCTTTTATCCTGTAATAAAAGCGTATGGAGGAATCAAATGGCTTTCCCTTCTCACCGACTCCGCAGACGTACGCGTCGCGACGTGAATAAATATGATCTTTGCAATACTCTTGTTAGTGCGGGTTTCCATTGTATCTTTTCTGCTACTAAGGGAAGACAAAAGAAGGGTTATGAGTTCAATTAAATTTAATTACTTATTAATTAAAATGTCTACGCAGGCGATAAAAATCGGATGTTTCTTTGTATTACCTGAACTATTGAACCCATTTAAATAAAGTTAGCTTTGAGATTTATAGGTGCCTGTGGATCTGACGTAGGTAGCTTTTTTTAGGGTTCCGTACCCAAAGGGCGCCCAAAGGGGACCCTATTATTTGGGTTCCAAACCCGCAGGGCGCCCAACGGGACCCTGGTAATATGCCGTCCGTCCGTCCGTCTGTCTGTCTGTCCTAACTATAAAGAGCTGGATTTGTTTACCCCTCGTTTACCCAGCTCTACAATAATTGTTACCTACTTATTGACTACCTGCAGGCGCCCTAGCATGCATACACGAGATAAAATTTGAGAGGTGCTAGGGAAATGAATACATCTATATCATATTCTAACGTAAGACTTAACGCTTAAGGTTTAAAATAAAAGTGTGCCGTCTTGATAACATCGCAATACCAATGTGAAAATCGCAATAGTCGCTTAGTAATAAAAGGTAATAAGAGTTAGGGCGAAGGAAACATAATTAGAATTACCGTACCGTATCTCACAATGTGCACACGCAGCGATATAAATCAAGATCTCAACGTTGCGCAAACGGCGTGGGAACGCCCGCGCACGCTCCTAGCGCAAAAAGTAGCGGAACTCGCTTCCGATGGCACTGATAAAGTTCCTGACGTCTAGTGGGTTACATCCTTTATTTGATAAAAGAGTTACCCAAACATGAGGCATCGATTTTCTCCTCAGAAAAACCCCCAAAAGCTCTACCACGGCATTGCGTCTATGGGGCTTCTAAGAAATTTTTAAAAGATACATTTGCCTCATAGACAACTTTTTTGAGACCTAACTCTCTGCGATTCCTTTTCTTGGGTTGTTGGGTGTCCATTGGCGGCGGTCAAATACTTCTATGTATACCATACATAGAAAGTCTTTAGCGGCTGTAATCACTCTCGGCTATTCCCAGTTGTCCGCACCCCTTTGTCTACACTGCGTACAACTGGGATTTTTTTCCCAGTTGTCCGCAGTATGTCAAATAAGAGAGTGGACAACTGGGAAAAAAAATCTCAGTTGTCCGCAGTCTGGACAAGGGGGTGCGGACAACTGGGAATAGCCCATCACTTTCAATCATAACCCGCTGGCTCGTTTACCTCCTTGAAATTAATTCGAGAAAAAAACAAAATGGCGCAATAACCGAGCTTAATCCTACAGCCTACTTTAGATTTTATAGAATTCGAGATGTTGCTTGCTGACTATAGGTACTCTTTTTTTCCACTTGTCCGAGGAGTTTGTGTCAATACGTTTTCCTGAGTTATCTGTTTTAAGCCAGGTATTTCCCTTGTCGTGAGTAAGTATTAGGTTCTAGCTGAATTGTTTTTGTAAATTGTTCTTCTGTCGGTTTCTGAGCTGCTGGAAACTTACAGAATCAGTTCTCTTTTTCACGCTCGACGCGATATTTGCTGTCTGATATTTTCAAGACTTTGTAATATCTAGTATGAACAGATTTGATGTACCTACTACTTAGTACCTACATATTTTAATGAAATTTCTATACACCTGTCTACACCACGTCTAATTTTTTTTTCATCCACGAAATCGCGGTCCACAACATAATTTTACGTAGCCAATCGTGCAACAGAAAATTGAGTAGCGGGGCACGCTTTCGTAATTAAAAAAACAATTATTCACAGAGATGTCTTGTTGGCTGAAGGCTGACTGTATCTACACCATCTCAAAACAACATCTACTGTCGTTACTTTATCAAATTATCTCCGCTGAGCCGGCAGTCAATTAAATGGACCTTCCCGATCAAGCGCATCACCGGGGAAGTCGATTTTCAATCAGAGGAAACAGCTCTTTTGGAACTCCTTGTTTGATGCGTAGTTCCTTTCGTCTGGGTTTTTTTACTGTCGTTTTAACTCTTGCTGAATCATGTTGTCTGATTGCCTAACCCTTGCTGAATCATGTTGTCTGAATGCCTAACCAGAGGCTCTATTACATAAGTTTCGTAAATAATCTTAATCATATTGTTGACGTTATGACAGTTTTTATTAATTTGAAGGTACTATAACATCAACAAAATAATTACGATATTATCGAAATGTAGAAGAAATATGGGCAAATTTCTTGCACCATCTAGGTTTCACGCTGTCATTGAATTACCACTTTAACACAAAATAATACACGGTTTTTTACCAAAATACTGTACTATTTCAACGCATTAGGAGCTCAGTTCGACTTAGGTCTATGTGATATTGACTGATATTGAAGATCTAACTCAGCAAGCAAGCTGTAAAGTTCAAAACTGTATGGGGTTTGACATTCGACAGTGACACCTTGTTAAAAATGTTACCCTCTGGATTTAAAAATCACAGAACAAAAACGCCTTGTACCATTTCTTTTTTTTACGTTCTGAAATAGTACAACACATTGAGTCTGCTTATGAGTGTAAACCTGCTAAATCCATTTTAAGAAAATAAGTAATTTTGCACTTCGTTCAGTCTAGTTACAGTGAAAAGCTGCAAAATCCTAATAATGCATCTTTACACTCTAAGCCGACGATTGGTGATTTTGGCTAATTGCTATTTTTTCATGTATGGGTCTAAAATAAACAAACAAACTTCAGGAATTAATTTATTTGCATCTCATTACAATAATAAATACATAAACAATAAATAATTTAACGTCTAAACTACACACAGACACCAATTACATCAGTATAATTAATGTTTGCAATAGACTTACATTCAATGGTCTTAACACTTAATAAATTTTACTTTACAGAACTTTAATTCGTATAAGATCTTTTCGTAAACCTTAAAATTTAACATAAAATAGTTAAATCTGTTGTAAACAGCATTTTATCTTACCTTTAAATTTTTTTTTGTGGACAACTCAATATAGGGGCACAGTAGTGCTCAAGCCAAGAACGAGGCAAAACAAAATTAAACTTTAGCGCGACAAATGTGACAATACATATTGACTACGCTGCAAGCGATGAAACGAATTACCCTTCCGAATGCACAGCCAGATTCATATAACATAATGAATTCAATCAGCGTCTATTCCGTTAGTTCTTGATCATAATCTAAACTCCATGCCTTTATTTAAAGAATCTACTTATCAAGATCATCCCGCTTCATAAATTTGATGTATTTAAATGCATATTACTATATAATTCAAAATATCTTCCGAGTTAATCGGTTGGAACTGGAACACAAGAAGCTCTAAATTGATAAATATCTAAATAGGAATGAACGGCAAAAAAATAATTGAAAATCAAATAGGCACAACGTGGATATTATTACGATTTTTTTATATACGAATGTTTCTTATACTTTGCAAGTCGGTTCGAATAATTGCTTATAGAATTATCGAATAATCGAAGTTTAAATATTAATTCGTACCCGTATGGAAACACCCAAAACTTAATAATACATTTTATACCAACTACAAACGTTACACACCACGAAGTCACAACTACCACACGTTTCGGATGCATAGTATAATAAGTCGTAATTACAGAATTAAATAAAAAAAAAACAGAAATACGTGAAAAAAACTATATTATAATTTGAGAAAATAAAGTATTTATTCATTTTTAATGAAACTGCATAAAGATCTACAGACTAAAAAAACCCGTCTTAATGCAACGTGTTTGTTACAGCGGATACGTTATAAATGGCCCTTAGATGTTTTAGCTCGCAAGCCGCATTAATGGAACTCGGGCCTAACAAACACGTCGAGTGACCCACGCACGTTACACGTTATTATAACGCTATAACCGTTGAACTAACTCACACTACACTAGTTTTTGAGAAACAACATAAAAAGCCCACCCTCATAAACATTTTGAAACACGACCATATGTTTGGCCTTGATGTCATGAGTCCTATTTGCAAAGTCATAATTAAAAAATTGCTTTAAACAATCTTGAATGTTTGTTTGGCAAGTAATTTTCAATACAAAAACGCCCTACACATTCATATAGAAAGTTAATACTGATACTGAAGACCAATAATAATTATTGTATTGTAAAATAAGCTGGTTTCCACAATAATTGGTGAACAATACTAAAATTCTTGTATATTCCTATAAAGGTTAGCCTTCACATTCAATATCATGAGCATATTCAGTTTCGTTTGGACAATACACGCAATACTCGCACGATATTCGCAGTGGACAGATCTTACACTGCGAATACAAATCCAAGACTCTTTACCGTATCACGTCGTCGTAGCATACGCTTCTTTTACGCCCCGGCTTTCTGTTAATTTTTTACAGCTATAAACCGTTCACGAAATGTTCCTGCGGTAACCGTGTGTGAATTAAGGTTCTAATTCAATCCGTGTTGCGAACGCGGAATACACTCGTAAACAACAGTCAACTAATCAGCTAGCGAGAGTAAAGCAAAACACAACGTAACGTAAAATCACAAAATAATCACCAAACTTAACAGCAACTGTCAGCTAGCAAACACAATGTAATAGCTAATTACCAAAGCCTTATTAAGCATTTTTATTATTTTAAATTACTTATTTATCGGGCTTGTTCGACTATCATTCTAGCTCACATGTACGTTCTCAAATTAAAACTTTTAAATAAGACAAAAATGTCAGAATGTACTTACTATAAAATATAAAAAATTATCGTAAAATAGAGCTAGCAATTTTCTTCAAGATATCTTTTACATCTTTTAAAACATTATTATCGTTTCCAAGTAAAATTAGACTAACGTTGCCTTTTTTCTAAACTTGGCTGATACACTGCCTTATTTTTTAACTAAAATTGTTGACCGTCTGACAAATCGAATAAGCCCGATAAACAATAAATAACGGTTTCATCCCAATTTACTGTTTTGAGACAATTCTAATTATTTTATAACGAATTAAAATCAAAGTACTTACAATTATAAGAACAATTAAATATCTATTTGAGAAGGATGAGTGATGGATTTTGAAAATCATTAAAAAATCCTAGGAAACGTAGGTAATTTAATTTATACATACACCAAAACCTTTATCTAATCCACCCGTAACCTAATACAGATACCGTTCGATAATATAATTATACAATAAAGTATGTATTCAGAAATTTACTAATATATATAATAATTGTTATAAATTTAAACATAGGTAACATGCTAGTGATTACTGTGGTCTAGCTGTTTCTTTCGCATTACATAAGTGCGAAAGAGACCACAATAAGCCTCAACATGCTCCTCAAGTAAAGGTTCAAAAACTTTAGCACATAAGCAGTCATTCGTTTTCAGTCGTAAAAAGAAATGCACAGCGTCCCTGTCTTATCCAAAAATCAACTAAAAAAAATTACCAATGAAAACTAGTATAAGAACGAAGTAACCAATCACAAACAAGTATTTGTAAAGTCATCGCTCTGGTTGGTCAACTATTTCATTCTTGGAGGAAGCCAACCTTGTGTTTTAATAAATGGAATACCGTGTACACCGGTAAAAAAGCATTTCAATTAATTTATTTTTACACATAATTCTTCCTCCATGTAAGTCCATAGAGGGGAGGAATTATGTGTAAAAATAAATTAATTTAAATACTGAAAAGTCTTTCAGAACAATCCCTTTATTTCGCAAATATGTATGTAAATTATCATAAGATTTTAAAATAAAATAATACATAAGTATTTTACTAAATAACTACCCATTAATTTATACCAGTATACCTTATAAATTATATTTCGAGAAATAACATTAAAGTGATATTTGCTATAGGATATTATATTTATTAGCGTTTAACTATATCGACGGTGGAAATTTCAAATGTCGTAAGGGACAGGTAAGCCTGAATCCCTTACGACATTTGAAATTTCCACCGTCGATATGATGTTGCCACCAGTAACATCTTTGGGTAGGTAATCCTATAAAAACAATATTATGAGCTTATCTCCATAACACTACTTCAGAAAGCATGAAGTTCATTATAAGAGTTAAGCAATTATATTATTAATTTTATGGTCTGATTGGTCAGTCGTCACCCCTTTGACAACCCTGGTTGAATAGTCGTTCCAGAATGCCGGTAGGTATTTAAGCGCGTACCTGAAGCGCATGGTATGTACACACATACCATGCGCTTTACTTATTCATTATTTTTATAGAATCACCATAATAATACTGTAGCGTTAAACAAACAAAACTACTGTTTCGTTAAATTCGAACGCTTAAGCGAGATGCAAGATGCTCTTTTAACTTACAATTCACTGTTTTGAGTATTTTTTTTACATTTCAAGTACATCGGTCAAATAAACTATAGCATCAAACTACTACTGGGCAAAATGGTTCGACATAGTAGTTGAAACGGTAGATTTCAATAGTGATCTTAAAGCACTTTCCACACTCTTGAACATGGATAGGACGGTGTGAAAACGGCTTAATTTCTCTATTAAATCTAATATTAATGCTATATTTTTTTTATAATTTTTAATTTATTTTAGGAGTCAATATTAAACTATTTATACTAATTGCATGTTTCGTTTGCCTTGACATGCTTATGGTCGTTTTAATATAAACCGTTGTTTTAACATTTTAACCGCTTTACGTAACACAACGTGACTCGAAATGAACCTTATGTGAATGCGTTTATATCCCTATTTCAATGTAGGCTATGCTACAGCCCGGTGTGGGACGATGGCAGTTAAAAAGTTAAGAGCGTTTTTAATATTTAGACTAAATCTGTTTAGTTCAAGGCAAAGGATTCTACAATAACGAGACTAGAACAAAATGTATGCTTTCCTTTCAAGGTACATAGCGGGATATGTTCCACCTTCAAAAATGACGCACTTTAGAAAAAACGCCGTGATTTAATATCTACTGAAACCTTACACAAAAGGTCATAAACGAAAAATCCTTCAATATAATATTTGTTTTTGATGACAGACATTTTGCCAAAACTCTCACACTATTTGTAAGAAAAAGACTTTGTCATCGTGTCAAATCACGAAGTTAATAAACGCTAATATAATCACGGCGTTTTACAGCAAATGCAAAAGCGCTGACACTATGATGTTGATAAATAATTTATATTCGGGATACCTTGTTGTAGCGGCGACGTCTAGGGCACCAAGTTCAGGATGTTCCGGTTCTCCAGCGACTCTTTCAGAGCGTAGAACAGTTGCAACTGTTGCTCCGGTTTCAGATTGTACACCTGTAAACAAAGTAGATCATTACACGTTTTATTTGTATAGGTATCGATAAGCAATAAGCGCATGAGAACTGTAAAAAAAAGGACAGTTTCACCTGTCTTCTCGTCAATCTCCATATTAGCCAAGTCATATGGATTGTTTCGAGAGCTTTTGTGTAAATGTCTTTATACAGGGGTCGTTTTATTTTGTAATAATAATTATGGCTAATAACAGTTTAGGGAAAAGGATCCAATTCAACCATTTCACACTTGTAGAATTTGACATAATATTGACAGCAATAGAATTCAAATTAAAATACATTTACTTTGTGGGTTGGATCCTTTTCCCTAAGCTACGTCCAATTATGTTTTAGATGTTACACTTATTTTTATCAAAAGTGTAGGTATAAAGTTCATTATTCATAGGGGACCTTAATTCAATGCTTATTTTACCGGCTAGTTGTTACATCATTTTTTTTATTGCGTATTTTAAACCGTTAAAGCCGCCCTAATTTTTTGTTAAGCTATATTTCGTCAACCCATATTTTATTATAAGCTCTGTTTCAATCCAATTTGTTAATAATGTAAACAAACCGATTATGTTAATATTTCAACACGATCATTCACTTAATAGAATTAGAAACACATGCACACGTAGTTCGAAGGTTTCAACTTGATATCTCATCTCTTTTCCCAGTAATGTTCGTTAGATTAATATAAAATTTGATTTAAAAAAAACTAAGTCGAGAAGTGAGGTTATTTTTTAGGTCTGAAAGACATCTTGTAATTTATGGATTATGAATGATAAAAACAATTTAATAGTAATCAACTATTTTTTTGTATTATATTTTTAGTAGTGATGACAAATCAAAGAGCTAATCAATTATTTTTTTAATTACTTGATTCATTAAATTGTTTTTATCATTAATAATCCATAAATTATAAGATGTATTTCTAACTTAAAAAATAACCTCACTTCTCGACTTAGATTTTTTTAAATCAAATTAATCGACGATCGAGTTGATAACACGTTTGTTTACATTATTAACAAATTGGATTGAAACAGACTATAGCATAGAGAAGCAAAACTACCCAAAGACCACCAGATGAAGTCTGTTCTGGGGCCATTGATTATTTGCCAGCTCGGGACTGTAAATGCGTTGCCAACCCTGAGGACTAAGATTGAATGACTATCGTCGCGACCAGCCATAGATGGCGTACCTGTTGCAGCAGTTTCTGCGGCGTGGCGGTGCGGATGAAGCTGGTGATGTAGACGTTAACGAACGTGGCCATGAGGAACTGGCAGTCGAAGCGGTCCATGATGCCGCCGTGCCCGGGGATCACATCGCCGAAATCCTGCGGACAAGGACGCTCAGACTATATAGTAGGTATATATTACTTTACTTTCAAGGAAGAAGGCATTTATACATTACATCTGCGAATGAAAGTGCGAATACACATTTCATTATATATTATAGACGCAAATGTGAGTTTGTTTTGTATGTTTGTCTGTGTGCGTCTTACACCTTCGCGACTATCTTTATAAACAGCTAATTTATCTATTTACCACAGATTTGATCTTTTCGCTGATGCTTTATTGCTGTAAACTGCATGAATTCCTATATTTTTATTGAAATAATTATTACAAAACATTCCGTGTACCAACTAGCATAACGTATGTATGTATATGTGTACCTTGATCTTGAAAGCGCGCTTGAAGCCGGACGCGAAGAATCCTCCAAAGGGCCCGATGACGGAACTGAATATACTCAGAGCCAGCGAGTGGATCATGAACGGGTACATGTTCAGCTTCTCCATGCCCAACTGGAAATAAAATAATAATCTACTTACTTTTCAAAATAAACACCCGAAATTAAGGATAATTGGTGGAATAAAATCGACAGCCCAAGGCATTTCCAAATAAACGAAGTATTTTTGGACAATCAAAAGCTAAAAGTGGTCTTTAACTTTTGACATAACAACCTAGCAATTTTTAAATAACGTTTTTTCAATGCAATGCGACAACAACTTGAATAGCGAGGCGCTTCGATGATATAAAACTGACATGCACAATATTATTATTTTATGTGCTTTGCATATGAAATCCAACCTTAGGGCGGCAGACCACTTTTGATCGCCTGCATGCTTCGCAGATCATAACGAGCCGCTCAACTAACTGACCCATATCCCAGAGAATCTGTCGAAGTATCTCTAAAGATAGAATCGCGGTGGAGCGTAGATTTTTTCCTGGCGAATTAACGCCATCTTACTCCTACTTTAGCCATAATATGGTTTTATCGCGCACCCTGGAGAGCGGTGGCGAAACGCATTCACGATAGTTACGTCCCTCAGCAATGAGAGTGGTAGGAAATTTTCCTAGACTGTATGCTAGCCCGAGTACTCGCGCGTCACAAGGCACGGGTGCTACGACGTGTACTCACGATCTTCACGAGCGGCTGCGCGAACTGCGGCGGCGTGTACTCGTGCAGGCGGAACAGCAGCGACGGCTCGCAGTCCATCGTCATGCGGCCGAGCGAGTCCGAGTACTCGATCGGGCACACCAGGTAAGGGTACTGCGACATCATGTACGAGATCTGGAAAGAGGTTAAGGTATAGATAATGTATGGTAAAATCAACTTTGTGAAATCCGTCCCAAGATTTCCTAGAACATTGGCACTAGTACATCAACAGGCGTAACAAGAACCACACAAGATATATTATCCCATCAGTTTCTCTCCAACTAATATAAAATAATGTACTAACAGATAAAACAGACGCATGAACTTATAAAATGCCTATTTTGGCCCCTCATAGTCATCTAGTATCTACTCACCACGAGTCCAAACACGACGGTCGAGAAGCCGCCCCCGATGAAGCCCTCCCAGGTCTTCTTAGGGCTCAGCTTGATGAGCGGCGTCTTTCCGAAGAAGAACCCGAACACGTACGCCATCACGTCGTTACAGATGATCATGGACACGGGTACTATGAACCAGATTAGACCTGGAAAGATAACAATTGGTGTGAACACTATTCTGCAATCACGGGACGAGTGCGTTTACGAGTTAACTCGTACGAACGTGGTACTTTTCTCGTCTTCGATGTCTCACGAATGTTAAGCTTTTGCCCTTGAGATTCTTATGGGTGTCCTTCCATTTGGGCGAAAAATGTTTGGCAAACTGTTTCATTTCGTAACCGTTTCATTTGGCCAAACGCTTTTTTTTTCCGAAACTGTAAATATTTCAGGATTTATTTCAGGATCATCGTGTAGAACCCTATAGGTTAGGTTAGTTTTATAAAAATCCTGAAATATTTACAGTTTCAGAAAAAAAAAGAGTTTGGCCAAATTAAATGGTTGCGAAATGAAACAGTTTGCGAAACGTGCGGTTGCGAATCATTAGTAAACCTTCTTATGGTATACCAAAATTGTATTCGTCGCAAATTAATCGGTTGTTCTTTTCGCATTATTCGCTGCGAATTCGCTTGGACTTCAAGTAATATTCTGACAACAATTTAATGAATAGGTACTTTCTGGGTAAGCTCGTTCCATCGTCGAGTTTGCCAACTTTGGTCTCGACTAAGGTCAAGGGGTTTCCTTGTTGGTTTCCGTTAGATTAAAAAAAAACTGTTGCTGTCCTGTCCCATATCATGCGAGTAAGACCTATTTTATACTCGCAGTTAGCTCAGTTCATTCGTCTAACGTAGGGGGCAATACACTTCATTGCGAATGTTACAACGGACAATCAATTTAAATGTCTCCGGCCGTCAACCTACTTGCGCTTATTGCCTAGTTTTCACTACAATAAGCCCACTATTTATGTGGATTGTAGACTGTTAAGAAATATCTATCCATGTGTAACAGACGTAAGGAAACGCTTACAACACGCGCTCCGCGCTATTTGTCTATGATCGTCTTTTGTTTCGTATGTAAATTTACCCAAGATTGTTCGCTTTAAAGTAAAAGTGCCGCATCTCGAAACGTTGATAGTTGAGGAATAACCGGTATACCGTATACCCTCTCATTGTGAGTGGAGGCCTGTGCCCAGCCCAGCAGTGGGACGTATATAGGCTGGATTATTATATTATTATTATTATAACCGGTATAAACAAGTTGTAGGTGGATAAATTACAACTGTTTCGAGTCCCAAAAACTATGACATTGAACTAAAACTGAATCGATTTTAGCACAAGAATAACTTAGAAACACGATTGATACATAAATATATTCACGCTACATGGAATTTGTAGCAGTATTTCATTTTCATATTACAGGAATAGCAGCTGTCAGCTAAAAATACCCTAGTGTTTATTAAACTATAGTTTACCGCGCATTGTTCACACGCGTTGAGGCAGTCCTTGGAAATTAGTAATAGAGAGAGATACAGCGCTATAATAATAAAGACGATATTGAACTAGTGGAAATGTTACTTTTGAAACCAAATTGTCGATGCTTCTTTAGGAAACTTTACAAAACTTCTTTACAAAACTTTAGCTGACAAACGCGGGTTTGTAAAAATACGCGAACGCGAGTAAAAATTGTGAACTTTTTACTTTTCTTGGTTATTGAACCTATAATTAAGTAAAATTTCAAATGTAGTTTAATTATTAACACTGTGCATATTTTGTCAACACAATGTGCAGTCGTAGCCGTAAATTTTAACAACTTGGGCCTATATCTGCCTGGTTTATTCACAAAAAACCGGCTAAGTGTCACGAGTTTAATAATTGAATAATAAAATTGTAGTTTATAAAACTTTTTCTTACACTCCCTTATCATGTACCTATTACGCTTTGATTTTGTCACTTTAAGACAATTACATACTTGTTTTTATAGGCTTTTTATCACTTGTAAAAAAAACAAGGTATGTACCTACCTACTAACTAAAAAGGTAAGGTAAGGGGGGGTTTTCTCATGTATAATACAGAACAAAAAATTAACATGACGATTGAGTAGTTAAAATGCAATCAAAACAACAGCTGATGCATGCATAATGTATCAGGAGCAAGAATATCCAGGTCGCTGCTGAGCCCAGCAAAACACAGGCATTTAAAGTTTAAACAGATAAAACTTATAGAGATAGCAGAATTAGTTTTATAAAATTAGTATGACTCGGAATTACAACATCGGCTTTAACATAGAAATAAAATTTCGAAGAGCAAGTATTAAAAATAAGACATTAAAATGACAAATTATGACAATGATTAGCAATTGAAAATCATTGGATACATCTACGATGTAAATTAAATCACAATAGTACCTAACTACTTGCTGCTGTTACCTTGAGCTTTGATAATAACAGTAATAACATATAAGCCTATAAATGCGTGTTCAAAACCATCTCCAAGAAACTGGTGAACATAGGACATCAAATGATAATTAATTTATTTTAAAATTTTCTAATCAGTATACTCATCGCCACGCAGCCTCATCAGCGTTAAAAACAATTGAAATCCAATAGAAACCTGGGTGAACAGACCGCCCTACATTTGACCACCCTCTAAGCTGGCCTACTTAAGTCCATGAAAGGCTTCCCGGCCGTGACAATGTAGCGCACGTACGTAAATAACCGACAGACGCTATCTAGCGCGCCGAGACGTGTATAGACGTGTTTAGACAACCCATTTGAAAGGAAATAAGGCCACGTTTGAGTATTTTGAAGCAAACGTTAGATGTATTGTCAGATTGTACTAGGTATATCAACAGACGAGGACGAACAAAGTTTGCTGCTTCGAGGCTATTTTTGTTTGTTGTATTTGAATTGGTTAATCACGCGGATACCTTAAGCGTTTTTTAAACTACACATATTTAATTTGTCATAATCGTCAAGGGCTATAACGTTCATTTACCATAATTTCCGATCCCATATATTTTGTAAGACAATGGTCATATGCTATAATGGCCTTTATCCATATACATATTACCAGGTATAATATCAGTGACTATAAAACCAATTTCCCACAATCCTCAAAATCCATTATTTTGATGACATTATATTATTTGGCATAATCGAATGAAATGTGGTATCAGTAGGGTAAGCTTGTCTATTATTTTGTGATCTTTTTTTTAACTTAAGAATGTAGATCGAATACCTACCTAAAAGTTAGGTACGAAGAGCGAAGCGAGGAGTGTAAGGTTAAATTGTGACAAAAACATTCCAGAACCGAAATTCCATGCAATTATAATTAACTTTTGGTGTTGCCGCCTCAACGTTTTAGTGAAAATAATAATTATGGCATTAAAACGTTCGGGTTAACAAACTTACGGCAAATAAAGGTATGGAAAACAAAAGTTATGGCATACCTACATATCATTATGTCACCAAAAAATCGGAAATATAAAATTAAGTATGCTCAGTAACCAATAAGGAAAATGAAACGTAATAGATTACTTTTAAAATTATGCCATATGAATTTCTTACATGTGAAATTGATTGAATGAACTTCTGGCAAACATTAGACAAACATTAATGCCTTCAAATATTTACAAACGAGCTAATAACGTACTTTTAAAGAGAACTAAAACTAAAAAAACCTAAAAAGGTTATTTTGTTCAAAATAGCTGACGCCAACGACAACGCTGATTGTTAAAACACAATTTAGTATATGCGTTGTACTCTTCAAATACAAATAACGAGATCGGATTTTATAACATACTTTCTCAATTTGTCGTAATTTCGTCGTTCTAAAATATAAATAATAGGTTATGGTATAATATTTATGTTTTTGGTTGACCGCATCTTAACAACAAAATGATAAAATCAATATTTAAATAACCGAAAGCCAAATAATTCAATAATAGGTCAATTTCAGAGCACACTTCGGTAATATGCGCATTCATCGACCCTTAACTAATCGATTCGGCAATCGAGAGTCATTCGATAACATTGCTGACCGATAACAACATTACCTAAATACATTGTCGATATTATGTCAAACAAGCCCGACATTACGTTAGTTGTTTAATAATAAGTATATTATGTACATTTTACGTAGGTATTATTTGAGCGAGTTCGGTTAAGCGCGTGTTTCACTGCACGCACCTGCGATTATAACACTTATATGTAATGTAACTAATGTAGCACTTTTAATTATCTACCACAAAAGCTAACCAGAACAAAATATATAAAAACATGAATTTATTTACAAATATTTTGTATTGAAATCGACAGGTTAATCGGATACTACTTCATTGTCTGCCAAATATTAAGGACCAGTAAACTAATATTTTATCATCATATGTATAATCAAAGGTTTAGCTGGATTGTACAACTATAAAATGCTAGAAAAACAACAGAACAGCAAACAATCAATCACGAACAGCGGAGCCTACAAAAACCAAGGTCACCGGAGGCGTTAAAATAGTTAATTCTGTAGTAACACTACTGAAAGTAATCCTATTACCCACTTCCTAATATTATAAACGCGCAGGTTTGTGGGAATGTGTGAATGTTTGTTACTCTTTTACGCAAAAACAAATGAACGGATTTAAATGAAATTTGACACAGTCCTCCTGGATTGACACATAGAATACTTTTTAGAAAAGTTTGATAGTCCCTACGGGATGCGAGACGGAATCGCGGACAAAATCTAGCACATAAATTAGTCTTGTTCATTAAAATAGATAAAACAATCTATTTATAAATGTATTTTTTATTATATTCTGAATTCACCGTTGTATTTTTCGCCCTTACGTCGCTACGCGATATATCCCTCGAACAACCGACCCGATTTAAAGTTCCCAACAAACTCCGATAAGGTAAAGATCAATGAACGATTACTATCAGTACGTTTGCGGAATCAATGACTCATGAAGACATCCAGTAACCTGACCTATTGTGTGGGGTGACGCTATTGTGTTGTACTGTTACCTGTTACTATACGCGCGTTTAAATGAAAATGTATCTAACTTTATTTACTGTTCGCATACGTTTTTGTAATTCACTTATGTTTGGCTACCTACGAGACAGGCGGAAACTAGTGTAGGGGCCGGTGTGTTATTTTCAATTCTCTTTATTTATTTATTTATTTAATCTTTATTGCACAAAAATACAAATTTGAGTACAAAAGGTGAACTCTCTCAATCTACTCAGTCTCAGTCTCAGTCTAGTATATCTCAGTCTACTCTTTCAATCGAACTACTTGGTGTTCTTGGTTAGGCAAGATTTTTGTAATGTAATTGAAGCTAAGGAATAAAGTTATTCTTATTCTTAGTGAATGAAACAGTTTTGACTGTTTACTAATCTTCTTTTATCAGAGGTAATTAATTGAAGACGATATTTGTAAAGCTATTCAGTTCAGTGCAGTTCTAGGGACATGTGGCCCAAGTATCTTGATTATTCCACCAATGTCAAATTTGGATAGTATACAGCGGTATAGAAGTTTTACTGTGTTATCATCAGATCAGTTGATTTTGACGTGTCGCTAGGTCGCTCCTGTCACTTAAACTAACAATGGACGTTGTTAATTCCTACGGGTTATTTTAGGTATTTTTAAACTAACCATGACTCCTGGAATAATGTTAATCGAACATAACTAACGATAAAATGCGCTTTGTACTGCGGAAATAGATAAAGCTCGTCATATTGTGAAATAGGAACAATTAAAATGGACGCGTTTCGAGTTTATTGCGAGGAAACACTAAACGCCTCTGTATGCTATCAGTTACTTATTTCCAAGCCATTTTACAATACGACAGTGATACACCTAACACTTAAATATACAAATCGAATCTGAAGTACTTAAGTAACGACTGACCATTTGCATTCTATCGGTAATTCGAGTCACTCGCACTTATTGTTACCGACGCGTTTCTATTTATTACCCTACGGTCACACTTCGGCGATTTGGCGAAGGTTCGCGTTAGCCTCTCTTTCATTATCATAGAGAAAGAAAGACCAACACGAACCTTCGCCCAAATCGCCGAAGTGTGGCCGTAGGGTAACAGATCCATCGTCCGGTCCGCGTGTGAAAAAACTTACAGCTTTTTCACGTAACATGGATAAGAGTATGTATTGATTGGATAGATTATCTGGGCATAAAATTGACATCGGCGATATAAGTCATAGGAACATAATTATTTGATAGATTTGCTTCCATTAAACTATTAATAGCGTTTTTCTGGTATGTATCCCTGGTCAAAAAATATTCCTTTATCTCAGGGAATTACCCAATTTTCCAGAACCGGCAACCTATAGAACTCCACCACCAACCGACAACCGTCAACCGTCAACTGGTAGAGAATGTAATTAGGCATTATTTTTGTGCAATAAAGATTAAATAAATAAATAAACCCAACCACCGTCTTTCAATCCATTCATCCATCCATCTTTCTTGGTCCAGTCTTGACACTGAAAACTCGACATATACCAATGACCCTCACAGCCTAGTGACCACCGTCGGGTGGTTGTTTGCTCGTTTGCCGTCTGTATACAAAAAAAAATCATTCACTCACCTTCAAATATGTTCTGTATGATGAGGTAGCTCTGGGTGACGACAATAAGCAAAGCCACATGCGTCCACGCGAACAGACTGAACTGCCGCATGTAGTAGCGCTTCACCAGGGACAGCACGAACCAGACGAAGCCCACGCAGTACAGGCTGAACGAGATGAAGCGATGGTACGTCACCAGGAAGTGAAGGTAGTCCTGTTGACAAACAGACATTCATAATGTTTAATTTTTTATGGACCTTAGAGCCACTAGTCTAAAACTGAGCATGGAAGACTACACTGCGAGATCTATTTACTTACTTGTAATGCACAAACAGCTCAAGCTTATGCGTGCATATCTTTGTCCACTTGTGTCATTGTATGATTTTAAATATTTGTTTAGTAGTATATTTTCAAAAGAGTTCACCGAGTTCAGTTCTATGTTTCGGAACTTTCGGATGAGACCACGAGGCGACATCATAATCATCAAATATGAATTTGTCATTGTAATTGACTTGATAACGATGAGATCAAAAGGTAGGCTGACATCTAACGCAAGCACCTGTTTTAGCTCTAACCTTGAAATAACATACGGATTCCCAGTTCCTCGATTCCACAGGATTTCGTTAGCAAGAAGGATTAAAACAAAGTAGATATAATATAGGCCCTGATTTTGAACTCTTTGAGTCTGTGTAGTACATGTAATCTTATACGCGACCATAAAATATACAAATCCATTTAAAATTAGGGGAGCGACGAAATAGGCCACCAAACGCAAAGTAATCTAGCAAATTGCTTTTAAACGACCGAGCGGGTCCCATGAGCATTTCACATGATTGCCCAAGTACTTAAAGAATTAAATTAGACAAGAATATATCGGATACTACTTTGAATAAACAATATTTAAACGTATTTTTCTTGGCTTACAATATTATGCTCTGATAGTCATAGTCATAGTCATATATTTTATTGCCTTATGTTGTTGTTACAAAGATCTTAAATTCTATTACATGGATCAACATAAACCCTGTAAGGGCACTGCAATTACTCAGCTTAATTAAATTGCCTAATTAACTTACTATAATATGTTTTAATATGATATTATGGTTTTGACAACTTTTAAGATAAGTCAAGTCAAATTTTGTACTTGGCATGCTAACTTACTATGATTTAAACTTATTATGATGACAAATATCAACACTTGAGTGATAGGTACTTAGGTTTCAAAACTGTATTTTAGAGGATCGTACATTTAAAATGGATAAGGCAAATCCAGATGCCAAAGTCGCCAAAAAAAATTTAGCACTTGTTTACATTCGTCTATATTTCGGGTTACTTGACATCATAGATAAACTAAATGCGGACATAATCAAGCGAGACCCAAACATTTACCAGAATAAACTTGTGTAGGTACTACGACAACGCGATAAGCTTATGATCGGTTGAATCACTACACTTCATAAGGAATTATTTGATAAGACAATCAATCAAAGTAAGTTGATTAACTCTGACGTGGTATGAAATATTCATAAAATATTTCACGCACATCTCAGAGACAGCTGCAATATTTCCGCTATGTATCTTATAGTATATCGACCAACAAAAATATAAGGAAAACCTACCTTGAATGTATTGGCGGATATAACAATAAGCATAACGTTATATATTTTTCCTCATAGGCTAACATGCCCTTAAATTTTAATGTATTACATTTGCATTTTAGAGTTCTGATTGTCTGGAATAAAAATGACTACTCTTACTATTAATCAAAGGTAATCAAAGTAAAGGGAATTAAAGTCTCACACCATTCGATGCGTGATCGTGACCTTGTGAAAACGTCACAATAAATAATGGTCCGTAAATAATGCATCATACGACTGATACCTTATCTACAACAATGATGACTAGCCCTGAGCAGGGAATATATCTACCTCGCCAAAGGGGCTTAAGTTTGCCCGAATTGTAATAAAGATAGACCTTAAAGACTCGGCAAATGTTGATTTGAGATAATCATACAGTAATTATGCCAGTAATAGGTTGGCCTGAATCATTCACGGATAAATAAAGTAAATAGGTGCATTACTAAATTAACTCGGAACAGTTAAAATTCTTATAAAATGTGTAAACTAGTATGTCTTTTTCTTAATTCGATGGGCTGACCCAAGCTTCCCCTGACTTTTTTTTATCGCTCAGTGCGTCTTGGGTTTCTGTAACGATAAAGTCCCACTGCGCGACGTGGGATAGGCATGTTGTGGTTACTTTATACATTCTCCTTTCATTCCTGCACTTTGGTTATCTAGAATAAAATGCCCTATTCCCATTGTTTGTTTATCACCTATTTGACCTGCCGCAGCGACTGAATATTTATGGAACACACGAACGACGCAATCATATAGGTACAATAGATTCCATATGGCATATTTTTCACGTTAATAATGATAAATTACTATAAATAAGGATAATTACTAACAAAAAACTTGATCTAGTCATACAACTATGTACAAAAGATTTGCACCAAGTATTACAATTATTTTCCGTAAGCAGTAGCAGTACAATATCAATGTCATAGGCAGTAGCCCGGGACGGACGCGGGTAATTGTGCAAACGCATTGGTGTACCTACACAAACTCGCAGAATTTAAATAGCAGTAAGTGTAAATCGGCCACTTTAGATTGATCTCCAACTTTGAACAACTGGCAATCTGTATGAGATCAAGATATGGTGGCCGTTGTGCACTTACTTCGTTTTAAATCCTGCAGGACAGAACTGGTGTTTAGAGCCTTTAATGTACTTAATGGCGGATGAAGAAGTACCACTTAAGTGGGTATTAAAGTCTATTGAATACTTAGAATGGTAAACAGATTGTTCCATTAACTTAAATGCCCAATTATCAGTTCCATAAATAATACACGATAATTTTGTTATAATCAATGGTGCCTAATTAACAGTGAGAACAAGTTTAGCCTAAGCCCTAAGAGCCATTCTGGATCACGGAACTCTTCAAGTTCTCCCTAGCTAGAATGTTTAAAGTGCAAAGCTGGCGCTCTATTTGGCTTGGTAATAGATGCATGGCCCCATAAATCTTAAGCAGTTTGACATTTTCAAAGAATATAGGTATAAAAGACATCGCGAGACCGAAACATATCTAGCCGTGAACATTAATGTACTGGACTGATTGACAGTAGCGAATCTTGAGTGCCAACCTCCAGTGTTAAGTAAGAGGAATTTGCAGAAAAAGCAATATTTGCGTCCGTTATAGTAATGTAAAATAACTAAAACACTCACCGTCCGATTAATAACAACGCCGAAGTAGTCAATCAGGTTCTCTCCATAGAAGAAGTAGTTGGACGTGAGCAGGAAGTACCAGGAGAGCGATCTGAACCACGGCAGGCCGTGGACGCGGTACACGGCGTAGCCAATGTTGATGATCTCTTCGAAGCATTTCACTTGCACGCACAGGACCTGTGCAAGGAGATCTTGGTAAGCTGGTTTGATAGAGCACGTGTGTGTTATTGGCTAAAATAATATACAGTCTGCGACTTCCGCGAGACGTTTCGAGACTAGAGATGTGCCGCTCTCGATATTTCTCGAGAAAATTCTGCTTGAAAATTCTGCTGCGAGAAAGGTCTTAGCGAATTCTGTTGTTGTTCAATAAATTTATTAACTACGAAAAGAACGAGCAGTGTATTGCGATGTGAACACGGCTTTACTGGTTTTATTTTGTTATCATACGAAAACCACAAGCGGAACTGCAAATGCCTATACATTATGATATTCAAATAATTGAACAATGTATTTAGCTTAACTTATTTTTGTTATGACATTGTTGTCTCTATTGGTGTACTGTTATGAAGGTATTTTAAATATTTAACTTTAATTGAAAAACGAAAAACTATTTGATTGGCATAGACACTTTTTGACATCTAAAGAGAAACATGTTACTTTGTATTACCTACGTTCTGCTATACAATGTATACAATATAGCAATATACCTAGCATTGTCTTGAGCTTACGTTCATGAAGTAAACATGATTCTGTTACAAATTAGACTCAAGAGGAGTTAATATATTACCTCCATTCTGATCAATAATGTATTAAGATGATTAGTTACCTCAAACTGTGATATAAACTAATAAGCCAAGCCAAAGCAGACTTGAATCTCTCTTGTTTGCACATATTATGACAAAATTTAGCCGTACAATTGTAAAGATACTTTTCATCGCACAACGGAACTTTTTTCACCTTGGTTGTTTGTATGGTTAACTATGCTATTTGCTAATTGGACATAAACTAAATGATATTTACATAATGCCTCGATTTACACTCTCAGAATACTTGTATCTCCATATCCATTAGTAAGACTCACAAGATTTTGATTATTAAAATAGATACATACCGTAATCATGAGAGCAAGTGGGCCTCCATAAATGAGGAGGCAGAATGCTCCAATCATCAGCCAGGTAAAGATGCCTCGGATCACCCAGTTCCTCCATCTAAATACAATAAAAGTTTTTAACTTTTTTTGTATACCTAATCATACTAACACATTTGCCGCCATCTAACCTTCTAATGAATGTAATTTTGATGTCACCGGCACCAAATGTGTTACTTAAAAGTTCAACCAGTTTGTACTGTTTAAGCCTTTAGCGATACAGACAAAGACCACATTTATTTATCAGAAAACAGGCCTCACTTGCAGTATCTCCATGACTACAGTGGAATAATAACTTGATGCCAGTAAATGGTATTAATTCACCAAGGTTAACCTTTAGTCTCCCGCTGACATGAAATCGTTTCAGACCATTATTTAAAATTTTGATCTTTAGTTTGGATTGACAAAAGACAAAAATATGAATTTGAATGTTTGAATTAAATTTATAATGGAGAACCAAAGGTTAAATAGATTACTATAGTGGCCTTGGAGTGCTCGAAACATTTGACACATTTTTCTACCCAAATTACAGCAAATGTTTAGGTAATTATAGATTTGCTACTCATGTTTTATACACACAATAAATTCAGTATCTCTGGAATTTAGCCCTGCAGCTCATTGACAAAGAAAACAAGTCTTAATTGTAGTGTTAATAAGAAAAACTTGTCATTAAAATCTGCTAATTTTTAATTATTGGTTTGTTTCATGGCACAGAATACCTTTGGGTTCATTGGCTTGTTTTGTTACACAATACATTCCATATTACTTTGCCTAACTATAGTTCACATCAGCTACACTAAGTCTAACCTTAGCAAAAGGTTACGAAATAAACGGTTACGAAATCTTATAACATATTAACCCAAATCATGCATGTAATTAAGATAATTTACCAGTGACTGCATACCTATTATTACCAAACTCAAATATAAATGAGGCAAAAGTTTTAATTAAAAATTATAATTAAGTAAATAAAACAGAAAATTATACTAACTAGGTAGGTACTCAACTTTGGTTTAGGCATTCCATGACTTTTAAAATTAACTCCAGGACTAAAACGATTTATTTGGTTTATATACGGCTAAGAAACTATTTAATTTGAATATAATAACCATAACACATTTAATTAGCATACCTCGAAGAGAGCCCTGAAAGAGCAGAGTCAAGGATCTCTGGCGTTTTGTCCGTGCCTTGAGGCAGGTTCTTCGCCATAATGTCCACATACTTGTCTTCTAATGCCTTCTCCTCTTCCGAATCCACCTAAACAAACGCCGACATCAACAACAGGCACCAAACAGGTTTTAAATTTAGAAAGAAACATTTCATAGTTACATGGTCAGACTCCCCGGCCGTCTCCGCTTTGTCGTTACCATCACCGTCTCCACCTCGGTGTCGTAATTCACTCATTTTGACTTTCAAACACAACTGGAGATCTCGTCTCAAAATTCTCAAAGAACGAGATATTACTTTAATCCATTTACGAATGGAAAACAGCCGATGTTTTCCACCGACTTGTCAAACGAAAAATCAATACTACTTTTTTATCAGTGCTGCCAGGGTAATAAATGTGGGTTGTTTAGTAGATAATAAAGATTATTTTTCAGCAAGAGCCGTAACGTAACACAAGAAAAAAAAATGTTATTTTTATTTACTGAAACTACCAATGCACCGGTTGTCTGATGATTAATATAACAACTTTTTGTTTATTTGCCATTTGAATTTGTCTAAAATCACTATTTTCATACTAACTTCATACTACAAGGTGGGCCAAAAGAAGTCATCCGATGTTGTTTGACTCTCTTTTTTTTTCTAAATGAAAAACTTGGATTCTGTTTTTTATTATATTAATTTAAACCTTTAGAATTTTATTGGTCAAGTCGAGAAGATTATATCGGCCAAATGGGCGCCGTCACAATTGATTGTCATACGGGCTCGTTTTATGGCATTTTTCATCACTTCGGCGAGAACTTCGGGCGACAGATTCTCGCACTCGTGTCGAATGTTGCCCTTGAGGGCTTCCAGAGTCTCGGGCTTGTTCACGTAAACACGGGACTTCAAAAAACCCCACAAAAAAAAAGTCTGGAACGCTTAAATCGGGTGATCTTGCGGGCCAGTGCAAATCGCCAAAACGAGAGATGAGGCGACCCGGGAACGCCGCCTTCAGAATATCGGTTGTGGCTCGCGCAGTGTGTGCCGTTGCTCCGTCCTGTTGGAACCACATGTCGTTCGGTCCTAATTCGTCCAATTGCGGCAGAAAAAACTCGGTCAACATGGCCCTATAGCGCGCACCGTCCACTGTTGTCGTATGGCCAGCGGCATTCTCGAAAAAAAATGGCCCAATGACTCCTCCAGCGTGAACAGCGCACCATGCAGTCACTTTGAGCGGGTGTAATGGCTCCTCGTGCATCACTCGTGGATTTTCGGTGCCCCAGAAGCGATAGTTTTGCTTGTTCACGTACCCGCTGAGGTGGAAATGAGCCTCATCGCTCATTATGATTTTGGTCGAAAAATCGTCCACTTCTTCCTCGAGATTGGATTGGATTGGGCGTAGGTTACGCGCGTTTGGCGGTCGGCAGGCAGCTGCTGATGCACGGACTGGACTTTGTATGGGAACATGCGCAGGTCTTTGACCAAAATTCGCCTTAGGGACGTCCGTCTGATGGCTAATTGCGTGGCACGGCGTCTGGTTGATGTTTCCGCCGACAGCTCAACATCCTCGGCAACAGCGGCGATATTCTCGGCAGAACGGGCGCTCCGGGGCCGGCCACTCTTGGCAACGTCTCGTGTGGTCCCATACTCTTCAAGGTTGGTGGCCAAACGGCGCAGTGTTTGCGCAGTCGGTGTCTGACGGCCGGGGAATCGGCGACGGAATTCGCGCTGCGCCAACACCACAGACGAATTGTTACGCAAAAAAATAGACACGATTATTCCGCGTTCTTGGGGAGTGTATCGCTCCATGGCTTGTTCACTTGTATTTTGCATCTGTCAAGTCCACAAATGTCAAAACAGATTTGACATTGGCGACCATTTGCAAAAATGAGAGCATCTTCCAATAGGGTGATTTCTTTTGGCCCACCTTGTACTACCAGATCGTTTTGATGTTTCAATAAAAGTTGCTGATTTAACCAGTCAGTCAAAAAGCCAATCACGTAAATTAGGTACTTATACAAAATGGAAAAAACGAACTCCACGTGGAAGGCAACTATCTTAAATATTGGAAATAGCAAATTCTACGCAAAGGCGACTTACTTTTATTTTTGAAAACAATAAATACTGCATTTATGGAGTTTTGAAAATTCATCTGCCTTAACTGGGAATTGAACTGGTTGAATATGGCAAAACAATGAAGTCGTATTTTATGATACAGATCGATAGGGTCATTCATAGTGATCATTTACTCGTATATCTACAAACATATTTAAGGTAGTTGTATGTAAGTATTATTTCCACCCTGTATAATTTCGGTTGATCTAATTTTTATTTCGCATTAGATCAGTTGCTATAATACTCATAATATTGTCTAATCGTCTATTTGTCTAGGTGCGTCTGTATAATATTGTTTGAAAGCTTTCAAGTTATTTATAAAAATGCAAAGAATTCGGCTCTAGCTTGAGGTGGTCAAAATTAAAACTAACGTTCCTACTCGCTACGTTTGTCACCACATTTTACTTTTAATTTCCGTTGATTAAGACTATATCTACTGGAAATAATTTTGGAGAGTTATCATTATAAATAAAATAAATAAATAAATATCAGGGACAATCTCACACAAATTGACCTAGTCCCAAACTAAGCTCTAGGCTTGTACTATGGGTACTAAACAACGATATACGAGTACATACTCAGGAACAAATATTCGTACTTATCACACAATTATTTGCCTATACCGGGATTTGAACCCGGGACCCCTAGCTTCGTAGGCAGGGTCGCTACCAACTAGGCTAACCGCGGCGTTAATCTTCATAGTTATGAAGCTTGGTAAAAAAAATTACGGATACAAAGTTGGAAGGCATAATGTCACTAATTTCACTCCAAGCAGCGTACTGATTTTTCCAAACTCTTTTTTGTCAAGCTATTTATTGGTCCAGTCACTTGACTTCAGACATATCGAAGAACATTGGTGTTTACTCGTTCCCCTCCCACTCTTTCTTTTATTTTGGTGTCAAATTCAAAGTGTCTAGCAGGCTAAGGTATGAGTGGCCCCCACGATATCAGCGTTCGATCTTCTTTTGTTTCAGATTTATTTACGAAAATGTAAAAAAATCAAACAAAATTTTTAAACTGTTATTTAAGCTAAACCAAGCAAGCAAGGGTAACAAAATCAGAATTGAGGAGAATAGAGTGGGGTTTAGTAATGAATATTTTTACAGGCATTCATATCCTTAAACATAAATGAAAAAAAAAAACGCTTCATTTTTTGGCCATTCACTTTGAATTGAGCAGATATTTTGATACGAAAAAGCACAGAATAAGTACTTTAATAGAAACTGGACTATAAGAAAGAGCAAAAGACAATATATATATATATATATGTTAATCTGTGTCGGTCTCCCAAGATACAGGCTTCGCCTAGTTTGGGGGCCTCTGTTTGTTTTCTCTGTAAGTCAAACTATGTGTGTGTACTTTTCAAGTTAGATTACCAAATAACATGTAACCAAAACGGTGTACACATTTAAATAAACAATTTTTATTTATTTATTTATTTACGTATATTTGACCTTTTTCTACTTATGTTATTCATAACGACTTAGAAAGAGATGACCTTATAGGTATTCTTTCGTTTTCCTTCGTGATGCCAAAAGGTTTTAGACGTCAAATTTGAATGGACCGCTATGGGCCCGCCATTGGACCCCTACACGAACCTCCAGTACTACCAAATTAAAAAGTCCAGTGCCACCTTCCGGTTCTATCATCAGATCTGTCCATTGACACAATAATATTACATTGTCATCGGGTTTACATAAGTATTCCAAACTTCAGTTGAATTAAACACCGGAAAGTAGATGAAAAATTGTCTGCAAATTTTGAAATGGACAAGTTCCTTATTATTATGAACATTGGAACATTGCAAGTTACTAAATGAAAGTTTGTAAAAAAAGGAAAGTGATAACTTTCACTGCCACTTGCTTTTATTTGACAATTAGAAAAATCAGCCCTTAAATCATTAGAACAAATTACAATTGCGAAATTGAATCGATATCGATATTATTGTCGACTCAGCAACAACACTCGCGTTCACAAATCGTTGTGACAACACGAAGGAAAACGAAAGAATACCTATAAGGACATCTCTTTCTAACTCTTTATGAATATCAAAAGTAGAAAATGGTCAAATATACGTCTTTTGCTCTTTCTAATAGTCCGGTTTCTATTAAAGTACTTATTCTGTGCGAAAAAGTGCGTCTTCCTGAACTTCATTAGTAGATTAGTAGAAAGTATTTTTATAGCAGTTATTAACATAGTCACTGGTATCACTAATAAAAAAAAAACAAAACAAAACATGGCGAGTGAGTCGGATGATTTTGATCAAAATATTGAAAATGTAAATATCTTGAATATAATACTGATTTGTTTTGTAATTTAGTTAATATACTGAAATAATTATTGTTTCAGTTAAAAACCACAGTGAGACAGTCATTCGCGCGCATTTATGCTTCAATAAAGGCAAGGGAACTGAAGACGCTGAGACAGCTCGAAGCTATACGTAAACAATGCCAAAACGACAAAGATCTAAAACAGAATCGTGTTCAAAATATCCATATTTCTTATGATAACGAGTCCACACTACTAGAAAATGTAAGTAATTACGGTAAAATCGATTTAGAAAAGCTTAATTTTGATAGTAGCACATTTACATTAGAGGAGTACGTAAATCCGAAAGACGATCACATGTACTCTTACAAGACTATAGAGGAATTGAGTCAAGAGAAAGACGAGAATTTAGCTATAGAAGAGGCAGCGTTGAAGCAAATAACCAGTACAAACTGTGTGTGCTTTGTTAACATTAAGCCTGATGCAGTTTCTAAGCAATTCAGAGAAGTTTTATGTCAAACTGCTCCGTTAAAGCTTCCAGAAGTTCCTAGCAGTGAAGAAGCTATAGAAACAATAAGTGAAAATATTACAGAAGATGAAAAAAGTGATAGCTCAGATCCTGAAGTTGTTAAAATTGATCCGACAGACGATTGGTTGAATTCTATAAAGGGTCAGACAGAGACGGAGCCTTCGCAAGCAAGTGATGTCATGGAACACAGCACAATCACGTGCCCTTAGATAGTAATAAGCAAAAATTTACTTAAATTTTGTTACTAAACTTAAAAATTTTAATAAAGTTTTATATTTTTATGTAAAGATCATACAATTGTTGTAACTTTTTACCATCATAAAACATATTTTCAATGTTTTAGTTAATCTTTTAACAGTTGGCAAGTTACGTCAATGGATTGTTGTCTAATGGATGTCCAAGGGTCAGTAAGTTATTCTAAGTTTCATACAATGTCCGTCACCATATGATGTCTTGACATCTAGGACATGTAAAATTGCAGTGGATCATAGCATTCAAAGGGTTCTCAAGTAGCTTTCTCAAATGGTACACTTGATTTCATTTATTTGTGACTAAGAGTGTCAAAACCCTAAATATACCTCGATGAGGGCTATCATTTTAGTGCTCACCAATTGGTACCACTGTAGAGTAAGGTAGCTTTCAAAGTTTCTTATTACGGGCGCGTAAACAGTTTACATTTAAATAATTTAATACCTTAAATATACCTAAAAACAGTAAACTAACTTCTGATTTAGTTTTTTTTTCAGCCCGCTTAATATCGCACCTCTTTTTCTTAGCTCTGCTTTTAAAGCGCTGACATTTATTGACCCGTAACTCATAGCTCAGGTATTGCAAAATATTCACAACATTATTCTAATCGGAAATAAACCCGCGTAGCCCACTCGCAAACTGAAATTTGACATTTCGGAGACCTCACGCTAAGTACACTAGCGCCTCTAGCGGCGTGTTCACACGCGATAGCAGAAAGTTTGCACGTTAGTAGTGCGGACTGGCAACGAACCCTGTGACAGCTCATATAAACAGATAAAACCGCATTATGCGTGGGCTACCCGGTTTAAAACAGGTGGTTTGAAACCGTGTAGACAGTGGTTTTAAACCAAATTTCGCATGACCTTAAACGCCCTTGGCAGATGTCAAACAAATGGGCTTGTTTGAAACCGTGTAGCCGCTCGCTTCTGCCAAGGTCACTTGGTTTAAAACCGTGTAGCACGGGCATTAGTTTGACTTTTGACTATTCATAAATAAGTAGGGGAGGGTGGGGCACGGTGGATCGGTGGGGAACAGTGTTTTTAGGGAAATAATAAACTTATTTATATCTATGGCATCTAGATCAGCTGTTGTAGGTAGGTATGCCTAATATGTTATCAAATGGCGAACGAGATGAACATTTACTATCTACTGTTCACCACCGATCCACTGTGCCCCATCCTCCTATACTTACTATACCGTCCTATACGTTCAGTGATTGAAATAAATTAGGTAGGTACTTATTGTCTCGCTTACGAGTTTAGTAGGTAAGATTCGAAATTACGATATACGGCTCTTACAGCGAAATCCTTCATCTATCTTCGCAGTTTACTACGAACCAGCAGAAACTCCTATAAGGTCGAATAGGTTATAGGTAAGCTATTCTATAGAAATCATCATCATCATCGTCAAACTTGCATCAAACAATTTTTAGGGTTCCGTACCTAAAAGGAAAAAAGGAACCCTTATAGGATCACTTTGTTGTCCGTCTGTCTGTCTGTGTCTGTCAAGACCCTTTTTCTCAAGAACTATGACGTGATGTAACTACCTACAAATTAACGGTTTTCGGATTTTTTCCTTTTCTTGTGCTCTGAGACATTGCTTCTTGCCAAATTTCATGATTCTAAGTCAACGGGAAGTACCCTATAGGTTTTGATTCCCTTGAATATGCGGCATAAACGGCCGTATCTTTTGAGTTTTTGACTTTTTCACAGCTCCTAGGGAAAACTTGGAAAAAGAGAGAAAAATCTTCGAAACTCGATTCCCGTGATTTACGAACTATTTGCATACCTACTACAAGTTTGTGCGGAACCCTCGGTGCGCGAGTCCGACTCGCACTTGACCGGATTTTTTGTTTAGCTCTAAATAGTTTAGGCTTTTTAGAGTTTTTAGGTGAAAGTGCACGGAACTATCAGACTTAACGAAGAGCGCCGGCAGTCTAATGGCCTACCGTAAAGTAAGGTAGGTACTGAGTTTTTCTAACTTAAGTAGACGTTATCTACCCGATGCTCTTACGTTAGGTAGGTATAGGAAAACATCGTGAGGAAAACTGCACAATCGTGCACAGTGTGTAAGGTTATTGCAGAGGAAGTGTATCCGAAAAAGCCCATGTTTACTAGATCAGGCTTGACGGACCTTACGCATATACTTACTAAGATATATTTCGCGTTGTTTATCGTGACGAATGTTCCCGTCGTTAGCGTAGAATAGCGTAGTAGGTACCTTAGATACCTAACTGCCGCACTCAGAGACGTCAATTAAGTTTTAAGTTCCATTAAAGTAGCTGCTGTCACTTTCTATGCTATAGCAATAGAATAAGACGCAGCAACTTTAATGAAACTTAAAACTTAATTGACGTCTCTTGAGTGCGGCAGTCAACCTACATCCTTTTATGGTTGAAAAGGTTAAGCTACATTTTGGGCTTGGTGCAAGCTGACCTTACCTTTTGTTGGAGAAGTAAGTATCAGTCTTGTTTGGGAGTTTCACGTTTCTCTATATTGTTTTACAAGAGGGAGAGAACTGATGTTTCTCTGATATAAAATGAAACAGAATGTTTAAAGCATCAACTTTAATTGTTAATACATTTTTACAAATGGCGTTATGGAACACTTACGCTAGGATCTATTCATTGACTTCCGATTACATTCCCTAATTAATAAATTACCCTTTATTGATTTATTTAGTGCTTGCAATATGCTCCACAAAGTCAACCTCATTAATATTCTTCATAAACGAAACTTTGGTTTTGGAATGTTACCGGTTCAAATTTATTGTTTTATGCGTAAAGAAAATATTTGCCGGACCAAAACTATAATAAATGTACCTAATTACAACTTTAAATCGAAATTTTGTGACTTTGTGACTCAGCTTGCCCGCACATCGAATGTCAACAGATACCAATTTTCAACACCAATCCTTGCCGGCTACCCATGCGTTCTACTATGATTTTATTTATGGCACTTAAACATGACATTTGTTTATTTAAATTCTTATAAAATCCCATTGGTGGATGGAATCTGGTTCACGGAACGGTGACAGGTATTCTAGTTTGTACTCAACTTTTTCACTGGATATATCTCGTGATGGCACAAAAAGAAGTGCTGATGTTGGGATAGTAGGTACCTAATTATAGGATAGGTATGATAAATATTATGTGCAAGAGGCTAGAGAATGGAAATTAGTGTGTACTATTGTTTTAGGAAATTCGATCTTATCGCTACATTATTATAGGCACTAATTTTCTGTGTTTAATTTTAGGCCACCTTTTCTCATGGTGTGAGGTTTATTGTCCCATTACTTAAGTGAGCTACAAACTAAGAATTTACTGATTATGTTTTAGATATACGTGTCTCGTATGCATATTGTTACAATAATGTCTACGTTTTGATGACGAGTTAGTAATTCAAAACAATTTTTATTAGGAGGATATAAAGGTAGGTATTAAAAGATATTCAAAAAGTTGGGAGTACAAATTCATAAAATGAGTACAGGTTTTGAACTAAATTATATGTAACTAGTGCGTATCTATAAAGCTTGTTAAGTAGAATAGTTATAGATAAGTTACGTGACTAACTTAATTGTATTTGTGTTAAAACTACTATTTTACATTTTTAACAAAATAAACAAGTGTTACGCGTACTATACAAGGCCGAAGTCGGTGCACACTGCGGCGACCTCGCGGTTGTTCTGCTTCTCCGTGCTGGCGGCCATGTTCAGCTCTACCAGCGTGTCCACCGAATTTATGCTGACCCCCTTCAATATCTTTTGCGCCGCTAAACTAGTGAAATTAAAGCTCAAGTCACTTAAGCTAGGGAAATTGTAAAAATCCTGATTCTCCTTCTTACTGTCTTGGCTGAGGCTGTATCTCTTTTGTTTGTTTTCTTGACAGTTTATTTTCTCCGTCGAAGTGTTGATATCTTTGATCAGCTCTTGGTTTTTGAGAGCCAGATTTGGTTCAGAACCTAGTACTGTTGGTTTGTCAACGCCTTTGGAAAGCAGGTTAGCAATCGAGTCTGAACTCATGCGGTTATTTACATTAGGAAGCCCGTTCAACATTTGCAGCGCAGCTGCTTTTTTTAACAGGTCGACGCTCTTCAATTCGCTGTTTGAATTTATATTCGCCTGAAGTCCACCGTTGGCTGATGTTAGGGAGTTCTTCTGATACCTAAGGCTACCGAGAGACCCTATTATATTATCGTAGCTTTTAGTAGGTGTTGAGGGAATGCTGTTGGCAGTGTTGTCAAGATTGTTGATGTTGTTATGTATTGCCGGAGACGCTGGGTTGGAAGCAACCTCATTCGAATTGTTCAGTTGATTCTTGTAGATGAAGCTGTTGTTGTTTGTGGATCCGATTTGCAAAGACAACTTTCGGTTGTTATTCATGCCAGTATCGTTAATCGAATTCTTGTTGAATTTGTTTTCTTGAACTTTAATCGGCTCTGATTCCTGGTACATTTGATTGTTTTTCTCAACGCAAGCTTCGAACGAGGTTTCCGTCGGGTTTTTTGCCGTCTGATTCCCAACTCCGTTTTGCGAGACTGAAACCACTTGTCTGTCGTCATTTATTATGTAAATGTTGCTCCCATTGGTGGTCTCAGTAACTTTACCATTTTCGAATGTAATGACAGATCGCACGGGCGAATTTTGTACGTAAACTTTCGTATTGGTTCCACCACCGTTTTGGGAAATCGTGTTCGTGGTAACCTTCAGAGTGATGGAGTTGTTGGAATTAGGCGTCGACATCATTGTCGGAGATGGGCTTTCAACCTTCGACCCTATGGTTTTGGTTTGCAGCGGGGTGGCAGTTTTCTTGGGAGTGCTGGGGCAGTTTTTTGGAGAAGTTTTACCGTTTTTTGTCTCGCCACCTATTATCGGCGGCTTGTTTCTGTACTTGTGAAGGCTTTTAGGGGAGCTCTGTAAGCTCTGGACCTTGACGAGCGACTGCGCTCGACTCAGACCCGGGGCGTTGCTATGACTAGGGGACGGCTTCAGCGTGCGGTCTGATATGTGCGACTCTAAACTGGAGTGACCACTGCTTCCGCTAGTGTGATAGTTCCTTTTCATAGGCGAGTTCTGTTCGGAACCGCTTTTGGATTCTTTTCTTGGAGTTCGATGCGTGGTCGTGCTTTCTAAGCTAGACGGGCCGCTAGTTGACATGATATGGTCTGAATGCGAGTAGTCCCCTCGTCGCAGGCTTCCACTGCTGTCCCTTAGTTTTGGGTCACTGTTTCGCTGCGGGGACCCGAAGTGATCAAGCATTGTTTTATTGGTGGAGCTCCTGCTGAGTGTGGAGCGGGGAAGGCTGCCGGAGCTAGGGCTTGAATGACGGACTGGCGAGTGGTCGTAGTGCGCTGAGCCGGCCAGGCCTGACTCTGTCGACAAGTGCCGCTTGTGCCGCCGCGGCAGCGTCGACGACCGATTGCTGATCTCCGAACCATCGTAATACGATGACACGTAGGATGTTTGGCTCTGCAGTGACTCCTGGAAATGTGAAATCGCGTATTATTTAATATCTTGAAATAGTAGGTACCTACGATTATAGCGACTCTATCGATTGGTTTTTAACCCTTTTCTTGACAACGTATCTTGTAAGATACAGTTAACTTAAAAAAATATTTTTGTATAATTGTTTTTACTAAAACTGATCGCTTCCATAAAATTCTATTTTGTACGTATTTCTGAACGTGTAGACTGTAATTTGCGTGAAGTTGGCAACACTGTTGAGACGTCAAAACAGATTAATTCACCGGTTCCGACATGATCACGCGCAAGAAGGTAAGAAAATTGGATTTTTACTTTGTTCACGGGTAAAACTTGATTAAATGTGGGTGTTTCTATTAGCATAATTATATGTTTGTTATGCGTGAGTAAATTATAAAGAAGATAATTTATATCTTACTTGACTAACCAACCTTCAAATTGTATGTATCTCAAAAGGCACATTGCCTAGTTCGTGTTGCATTGTCGCTTTTATACTTTGTATCCTGTGGTATACATTGCCTGCTTAATGGTGATTTCTGGTTTTCTTGAAGCGTATCTTGAAGTTTACATTACACGGTTCGTGGAGTTTATGGCTTATCACATTTATGTATCTTATGGTGTATATTGCCTAAACGGGACTTCAAAATTATCTTATTTAATACATGAATTTGCTTTCTGCTTTGCATGTTGTGTGTTTTTTATGCTTTTTATAGGGAGGTGCACGGCCAAATTTCTATCATCATCATCATCAGCCTATATTAGTCCACTGCTGGACATAGGCCTCCCCCAATGAGTGCCATAGCGCCCTGTCTTCAGCTGGCCGCATCCAGCATCTGCCTGCAGTCTTTAGCAGATCGTCATCCCACCTGGCCTGAGGGCGTCTTACACTACGTTTGCCGAATCGCGGTCTCCACTCAAGAACACGTTTACCCCAGCGGTTGTCGGTTCTTCGCGAGATATGGCCGGCCCAATGCCACTTCAGCTTGCTGATTCTTTGAGCTATGTCGATAACTTTGGTTCTCTGTCGGATGTATTCGTTACGAATCCTATCCTTCAGAGAAACTCCGAGCATAGCTCTTTCCATGGCTCGCTGAGCGACTTTGAAATGGTGGACCAGCCCTACTGTGAGTGACCGCGTCTCAGCTCCGTAGGTCATAACGGGTAGGACGTTTTCAAGCATTGCGGTATGGATGACTAGAAGACTCGACGTGGTTTCCCAAACGCTGCCCAGCCTAGCTGGATCCTCCTCCTGACCTCCTTCTCGAAACTTTTTTTTACCTAACTGCAGAATCTGCCCAATGTACTCGGAAACAATTTCGAGAAGGTAACCATGTACGACGACCGGTCCCGGATCAATGTGGCCCTTGACCATGACTTTGGTTCTATCCAAATTGCCAAGACCGATGCATCGCGAGGCCGAGGCTAGGCCATCCAGCATCTGGTTCAGCTTCTCTAGCGACTCCGCCATTAAGACTATGTCATCAGCGAATCGCAGGTGTGAGATGTACTCGCCGTTTATGTTAATGCCCTTCCCTTTACAGTCCAGCGTCTTAAACATATCTTCCAACGCGCTCGTGAACAGTTTCGGGGATATGACATCCCCCTGTCTCACTCCTCTGCGCAATTCGATGGGTTTAGACTGCTGGCCCTGTACTTGGACATTCATGGAGGCGGCCTCGTAGAGACATCTCAGCACCTCGATATAACGATAGTCTACTTGACAACGCTATAAGGATTCCAGAACTATAATATATGCGATATAACGAAGATGCAAAGCAAAAAACTGCAATACCGTGTCCCGAAATTATTAAGCAGTATAATGCTCATATGGGTGGCGTTGACCTCACCGATATGTTCATCGCACGTAACAGGACAGAAATCAACGGGCAACGCTGGTACTTGCCTTTAGTATTTATCTCAAATACTGGACATGTGTTTAATCAACAGCTGGATTTTGTATCGCAGGCAGAGCGTTGATAAAAATATCCGGACATTTTCATTAAAACAGTTTCGTTACAGCATTGTGCAAGGCCTTTTAAAATGCGATCGACAAGTGTTGACATCAACAACTGTACACTGCTCTAAATGTTTGTTAAACTTATGCCTTACGCCGAAGCGTAATTGTTTTGTTATATTTCACACCAAGTAGGTGATATAAAGCCAAATTTCATGCATCTGTTAAGCTTTTAACAAAAATATACATATAATTCTTTTTTTGTGTTTTATTTCCACATTATTGGCAATGTATTTTTTGAGATACATTGAATCCCGTACAAAAATTATCTTGTTCCTAGTAACGTATCCTATAAGATACATGTCATATTTCCAAAAAACCAAGACCCATATTTTTTTTTCTATTTTTTCTTAATCATTGTTTCCATTATTTATCAAAATATTTAAATTATTTAACAATATATATATTTATTTATTTTGCCAAGAAAAGGGTTAAGCTAACATCCCGCTATTAAATAAAAATTGTAAATAATTCCCCCCTTTTATAATTGGTCCTTGGACAAAAATTGTACACTCGGAAGCAAATATTAACTCTAAACTACCTACTATAAATGTAAATACATATATGCAAGTGTTACTCTCATTCTTTCAGTTCAACCACAGGTTCAACCTGATTTAAATTAACAAGGTGATTTAAATGATTTCTAACTTAATTAAGAGATTGTTTCGAATGTTGAGAGCTTGGACGAGACATTAAATTACGGTTCAAAAACTGGAAGGCTAGCATAACTTATCCCGCTCTAACTTATCCGTTACAAAAGAGTACTTATAAAAAGTATGTGATACCTTGGAATTGGTCTGCGTGGCGACGCAGTGGAGATGCACCGCCTTGGAGTTGAACCACTCGGTGGGCGGGAACTGCGCAGAGAACGTGCTCATCGTGCGCGCCTGCTTGCTGCGGCCGCTTCGTCTGAATAAGCGGGACAGCAGGGACGCTTTCTCTGTAACACGGAGGTGTTTATGTACAAATAATTTTCAAAATCGGTCCACAATTGACGGAGTAATCGTGTAACAAACATAAAAAAAAACACAGTCGAATTCAGAACCCCCTCCTTTTTTTTGAAGTTAGTTAAAAAGGTGGATAACTACTGAAACTTTCTGTCTGAAGGATATTTATATACTTACCCTTATCTTTTTAAGGGAAGTTTTCAGAACGAGGATTATTTGGAGTGAGTTCCGCACCAGCTCGCTTTGGTGGTATCGAAATAAACATGTACAAGCCTAACCAAGCTGCTGGTCTCGTAACGTAAGCAACTCGGTGATTTGTATCAAGTAGGTACCTACCTATTTTTGATCGCCTTTGTGCTTATAATATTGAAAGAATCAGTGTATCAGATAAAAGTACCGATGAACTTCTGCTGGTTTGTCCTTTTAGGTGAAAAGTTACTCCCCATTTTTAGAAATCTTTCACAAATTATATTTTTTTAGAAAAACTATTTATTTGCTAACGTCGTGGCTCACACGTTTATAAAATCAGACAAATAGGCTAACATAAAAAAAATGTTCTAAAATAGTACAATTTTAAATTAACTTTTAAAAAAGTTTCTAACGCAGAAGATGATGTCCCCAGGTTTTGTATGAAAAATGTGCACGAGTTATACTATAGGGTTTTTCGAAAATGAATAAATATTTGAGGTGTCTAACATGTGGGATCTGTAAATTTGAAGGTCTGATTTTAATATTCATAAAATATTATTAATGATAAGTCACCAGGGAAGTTTTAGTGCCGCAAAAGAAAAGGAGTACCTTAAAAGTTGATTCATCCTTTTTACGAAGCATTGAACTGACGTAATTTGGTAGCTACTAAAAAAAATCAACAGCAGCAGAAAGTGACCATTTAGACCAGGTAACCAAAATATCTAGACAAGGTTTATCCTTTCAGCTAGGTACATAGAGATATTAACCCTAAAATATAAGGGAACCTCGTGTTTCACCCGCTAGTGTAAAACTAAAACTACTGTAAAACCTGCTGCACCTTCTCAGAATGTAGGTACTTACTAGGCGAGGCAGATTCTACGCTCGGCGGGTAGTCAGTCGACGAGGAGCTGTCGGTCGTGTTGGCGTGCTTGTGGTGCAAACTGCGGGTAGACGCGCAGCGCTGCAGGTATTTGCTGGAGGAGCCGAATATTCGCAGCGAATGGCGGCGGTCGAGCGAGCGCGGCGCGGGGAACGACGCGCTTCGCCGCTTCGGGCGGCCGTAGAGGATCTTGTCGTTGGGGTTACCTGGAACCGAGGGGTTTAGTTGGTAGTTAAAGACATAAATCTGCTTTTCTGTCTCATATGAAACAAAAGGATATAGCTGCTATCTGTCGGATACTTTTATATGGGGATGGAATAACCAGCCCTAAGTCTTCGTCTCTAGCGCATCACTACCCTACCGCCAAGAAGCTGTGTTGTGCAACAGGCCCTCCTGTATAGACAGCCGGTGAATTACTCGCAAAGAGGTGTTCCTCTCTCTTTTTTGCGCATTCGGGCGATCTCTGTCTAGCCGCTACCCATTCAATTGTTAGGTAGTGCAATAATAAGTCGAAAAACTTGCGCGTAGAGATTAAAACCGTATGATTAAGTTTAAAAAGGGTAACAGATGTTAGGGTATTAGGGTTGGTTTAGCGCTTAGTCGAATTAACTGTATCGTTTGGTTGCCCTTGCATTTAACTAAGTCGGCGATAGGCTTAGCGCATCCTTGGGGTTTGTAAAAACAAGTCTTAAGCCCTATCGAAAACCCATTTAATGGTAAGCGGTTCCGGTCCCTGGTATCAAGTGACAGATGATATTTAATATTAGTTATTAACTTACTATAGGATTTATATTCACTTGTTTTTATGGTTCACTGATTCACAAAATGTGTGTTCACATTAAGCCTGAGCGCTTTATTAAGATAGAATAGGATAGGATTGGGCACTAAGTCAGTGTATGTACTCTCTGATAGCACCAATCAAAAATGGCGTGGCAGGAGTGGCAGCATAGCATAAACCTTAAGCTTGGTATTTAAGGCAGGTTTAAAATGTAGAATTATTGCCCTAAATTAAATTTTAGAGCAGGCATTGGTACCCAGTAGCATACTATTGTAGTAAAATGTTGTGTTATGTTTAATACACCCCAGTAATAAGTTTTAATCCTAAAGAAAGCTATCTAACTGTTACATAAAACCAGCTGTAGCATTATAAACAACAGTCAATGTGTCTCCGCTAACCCCACACATTGTCCGAGTTTATTCGTCCAATTTGCTTGGAAGCATTCAGGCTTATTAACTCCAGACTTAATGTTGCCAACTATTGGCTAAATTTATTCCATCAGCAGAAACTGGCAACACTGTTACATACAACTTTTGCAACTGTGTAAGGCCGGCTTTATACATGCCGTTGCGAAATATATATATATACAAGGTGGGCCAAAAGAAGTCATCCGATGTTGTTTGACTCTCTTTTTTTGAATTGTTACGCAAAAAAATAGACACGATTATTCCGCGTTCTTGGGGAGTGTATCGCTCCATGGCTTGTTCACTTGTATTTTGCATCTGTCAAGTCCACAAATGTCAAAACAGATTTGACATTGGCGAATTTGCAAAAATGAGAGCATCTTCCAATAGGGTGATTTCTTTTGGCCCACCTTGTATATATATAATGTTATAAACTTACATTGAAGTGTTATAATTTTGGTGCTCTTTAAAGAACAGTTGTTATGCTTCAATCAAATAAAACAAATACTCGTATATTTTAAAGTAAAACTACCTTTTCCCCGTCCGCGTGGTTTATATATAGTATTACCCTCGGGAGCTATCGAGTCTTCCAAGATAAAACTATGTGTCAATTTAAGATAACGTCTATTTTGTGTGCCAAATTTCATTCAAATCAGCCTAGCCATTTAGGCTGCCTTTCCATTGAGCGGAGCAAAAAGGACCAATCAGATTCCTCTAGTTTCTGTGTGCTATGCGTTAGCGTGGGTACTGTACAAAGTGATTGGTCCTTTTCGCACCGCTCCGCTCGTCTCCGCCTCAATGGAAAGGCAGCCTTAGGCGTGTTCTCATAATTAACTTGAAACTAATAAACACAGAATGACAAGTACGATTAAATCAATGACATTTATGACGACAATTTTCAAGCATGCTCAACATATTTATTAGTTGACTGTACCTTGCGGCTATAGAGTCAGTCGCGATAACTGTAACAAGTTGGTACAGTCAATAAGTTAGTTAAGTAACCGTGATCGGGTCGTTACAGATCGTTACTAAAGTAACGGATTAAGACCAACGCCGATCGTGTTTACCTTGTTAATTCAGTAATTTTATAACGGTTGTTAGTTTGAAACTGCGATGAATGGAAAGCTTTGAGTCATTTTAACCGACCCATTGGCATAACACTTGTGGATATAAATATGAGTATACAGGGTGTCCCGCAATAAAGTGCAAAAACGAATAAGGGTGAAACTACACGTGATTTTATCACGGAAAAAAAATTTGTCTGGGATTTACAATAATAATTATTATAAACTCTATGCAAAATTAAAAAAAATGTGTTTAATTTATTTTTTATTTTTTTCCCGTAATAAAATCACATGTAGTTTCACCCTTATTCGTTTGTACACATTATCGCGGGACACCCTGTATATCTTACACCAATTGCTCTAAGCTTCGGCGTAGGAACTTAGCAAGTTGAGCTCATAATGTTTTATTTTCGTGTTCATAAGGACTTTGTTTTCGTGTATTATTTAAGCACTTAGCTCAAACTTGATACTTGTATAAATATTCATTATTCAAGGATCATCCCGTTAATGAGTCCTGACACAAGTGACGCACAAAGAGCGCACGCGCACTTGTTTGGCCAGATAAATCAGTCACACTGACAGGCAATCCTGAACACGCGATGATTCAATTTAGTTTTTTTTTTAATAAAGCTGGTATATCGGAGAATGCAAGCAAGTTCAGAGGATACTTATGAAGTATTGGCTTGCGAGTTACGACTTTGTCCGCGTAGAACTCATTTAAGTATCTAAGTTTCCACGACCATGATTTTCCTTTCCCCTATTAATATAAATGCGAAGGTATGTTTGTTTGTTTCGTGTTCACGGTATCAATGTCTCAACCGATCGATGTGACATTTGGTACATAGGTATATGTAATTTTATAGCCCAAGACGGAACTAGAGCAGATTTTCATCTTTTGTTAAATGCGAGAAAAAAATCATGCATATTTCCAAGGAAATAGCGATAATCGACTACTACGCGTACGAAGTCGCGGGCGAAATCTAGTTATATGACATGCTTCGAACATATTTACCTTTTAATCACACATTACATTTGGCACACGGAAACGTAATTAACGTAATGAAGTTCAGCCTCAAAAAATCAGCAATTTTCGAGTCATTAGACATAAACTAATTCAACGCGAGCGAAAGCTAACTTCGTAAATAATGAAAATCCTAGATAACGTTCCTGGCATTAGGCATTTTCAAATTCAGACCAGATTATAATCCAGTCGCTGCAAATGCTTGCAAAATGTTAACATTCTACTGAAAATTTACTGCGCAAAATAAGTACCTACAGTTGCAAGCGCACGGTCCAGTTCACAAATAACCTGGAATGTGACACGTCATTATAACAGTTGGCAGTATGAGCATGAGATCTTCGCCTTCCCGGAAAAAAATATTCCTGAAAAGGAAATGCTCTGACAAACTTATCCCAACAGTTATCTGCGTCGCTGCAATCGAAGTTGGCCTTGGGATTTCTATATGATGATGTTAGTTTATACACTTGTCCACCGACTTAGATAACTTTGTATCGGTGGATGTAGGTGGTCTGGTTCGGTTGCCAGGAATCTGGTGGAGTAAAAAGAAGGTTTAGCGCTAATGAGGGGTTCCGTGAGATGTATTTGGTTTGGATTCACAAATGTTGGAGAATGTTTTTTGCTAACTATAATTGGGGGAGATGCGATGGGAACATTGCGCGTGATCGGCGTGATATAACTTCTTCATTTCGTAAATAAATAAGGAGGCAGATAAGTATACTCAATATCCGAAACGGCCGAACTCAGAGACGTCAATTAACTTTTAAGTTTGATTAAAGTTGCTGCTGTCAGTTTTTTGCAATAGCAATAGAATAAGACGCAGAAACTTTAATCAAACTTAAAAATTAATTGACGTCTCTGAGTGCGTAAGTGGACTTCTTTAACAAAGTCATAAAATATCGTCCTCACAGTTCTTCTTCACATTGGTATGAGTTCATTAACTTAAAAGTGTTGGAATCAGATACCAGGTACTATATACACAAATAAACATACTTACCTAAGTAGTTGCCAATCTATAGTCCAAGAAAATTGCCAGGTAAATCAAGACATCCAAATTCGAATTTCAAACTGAGACGTACTACATTTAAAGTCTTATTACTCGTATCATGCGTAAAATATCAAACTAATCTACATTGCTCCCGAGTACTCGTAAATCAACACAATCTTGGAATTGTAAGCAAAAGGAGATATAAACTGTATTAACTTTGATAAAAAACGGAGGGGTTTACTGCCTGCTGAAGCATAGATTAGTTACGAGTGGTACTGTGTACTCGAACATTACTGTCGGACATTGTAAAATGTCGTAAAGGGACGTAGGAAATGTAGATTCGATGGCAGCAACACTTTTTCTCTAGAATGCTGACACCTTATTGGACGTCATGTCGACGCGATTAGCCTAATTGGTAGTGACCTTGCCTACAAAGCTAGCGGTTCCGAGTTCGAATCCCGGTATGTGCAAATATTTGTGTGATGAGCGCGAGTATTTGTTTCTGAGTCATGGATGTTTTCTACGTATTTAAGTATGTATTTCTCTATACATTTATGTATGTTTATAGTTGTCTAGTACCCATAGTACAAGCCTAGAGTTTAGTTTGGGACTAGGTCAATTTGTGTGAGATTGTCCCCTAATATATATACATTTAAATGATAGGCGTAATGGTTGGCGTGATTGGTGGTGATTGAGGTTGATTTCTAAAATTCACACGCTTTTTTACCGACTGTACTTACTGATGAATAACTCATTATTGAAACGGACTTAAACACAGCGGGATCACTAGCCAATGAGGAGCTCTCCATTATCATACCTACCAGCTGGAAGATCAACCGACTTATTGGGTTTCGTTACTTTGGCCTTGATAAGAAGATGATGACTGTGTAAAAAAGGACAGTACAGTCGTAAAAGTACAGTCGGCAACAAAAGCTTGACCTAAAATGGATCAGTACAGAAATTTATTCGACCACAGACATAACAGAAGCTGAAACAGCTGATACCTATTTAATGTTTAAAGCCCTAATCGCCATATCATACATACATATGGTCACATGTCATTTTTATTTTATAAATTACTTGACAGATATAGATGATGCCCACTGCCTAACAAAGCGGGTATATTATTATACCAAATTTAGAAAGCCGGAAACGTTTCTCATAAATCTAATGCGGAAAAACTTGTCCTATCAATTATAATGGCCGTGGTAATACATAATGAAGCATACTAACGAGGAAGACACTTAAATATGTAGAATATAGGCACAGCGAGTTCAGGAATGCTGGCTTTCTTGGGTAACATCATCCCGATCTATCCCTAAAAGGTTAAGGTAAATAAGGTTGGAATATACTGGGTAAGTTAACGAACGAGTGTAATCTTTGAAATATCAATTCAAATTTAAGCTGCAGTTTGTAATTATGACGCAGTAGGTAAACCAAAAAGGCGACTTCAAGCATGCGGGGGCAAAAGCAAAGTGTTTTTAAATTGACACACAGATTCAGGGAGAGAAAAGTAGGTAATTCAGCTTTAGAGTTCCACCACGGTACCGCACCCTCAGGAAGTCCAAATTCGATCAACATCACTTTGAATATTATTTTAATGAAACATCTTTTCACCGTGCAACCATCGCGTGCAACGCACTAGGCACTTTTTGCCTCGTGCGGTGTGAAACTGTCGAACCAACTTTTGCGATGTGTCAGTTATGACATGGAGGCCTTCAAGACAAGAGTTATAATTTCTCTAAAAAATTGGAAGGAACCGACTACTCCTCCTGAGTTGCCGGTGGTTAGGGCGGTGTCTGTCTAAACGTGTTTTTTTAATGTTTATTATTTTTATGAAGATACAGTCAATAAATCCCTCCTCTGTGCCGGTAGTGAACCTCTGTGGGTGTCCACTGAATAGGGTGAAGAGGTTTAAGTACTTGGGCCATTGGGTCACTGAAGGACTCCAAGATGACGTCGACATGGAGAGGGAGCGTAGGGCGTTGGCAGTGCGTTGTAATATGCTGGCACGCAGGTTCGCACGCTGTGACAGGAATGTCAAAGTGACTCTGTTCAGAGCATATTGTCAGACCTTTTACACGTGTAGCCTGTGGACTAGATATACGCAGAGGACTGTCAACGCCTTACGAGTCCAGTATAACAACGGGTTTAGGATGTTGTTGGGATTGCCGCGTTACTGCAGCGCATCGGCAATGTTTGCTGAGGCACACACCGATGGCTTCAAGGCCATTGTACGGAAGAGAGTTGCCTCCCTGATGCGCCGAGTGCGTGACAGTCCGAACAGTCTCCTGGCCGCTGTGATGTCCGACCCGGCCAGTAGAATGTCAGTGCACTGGAACTCCGTTCACCTGGAGTCCAGATGCAACATTTACAAGGTATTTTAATAATTGGTTGTCTTACTAACATAGTTGTAAGTTTCTGTAATACTAACACTATGGACAATGTCTGAAATAAATGAATAATAATAAATTAGATCCATGTACCTACCACAGGAATAGTACCCTATCGCAATGAAGGACCAAATCACTCGATCCTTCTATTGCGGCAGGGTTCTACGGTGCTACACGAATTTTGTTGACAGTAACTCGCCTGAGGCCCTAAATCGCATGTAAGCTGCATCTCTTGCTCTCGATTTAGTTTTGATTTACTGAAAAGGATGGGGCACTGATACAACAATAAAGGAGAAAATAATCTCTGTCTTACAAAAATAAGTAGTCAAGTCATCACGTCACTTTGGTATCTATCCATGGGTCAAGAAAATAAACAAGTCCAGACGATAAGTACCTACATGGAGTTCCGAGGAACGTATGCAACATCAATCAAAGCCACGTCTTATCCAGTGATCCTTATGCACATTTCTAGTTCTTACAGGCAATCGTCCTAAGTGTCTCCCTATCGCAATCAGTACTAAAGTACAAGTCCTGCCAAAGAAAGCGAGTCACGACCAGCTATGCTGCGCGGAATGCAGCCACATTTACATGCCAGCAAGTGTATATACTGATGCTCTGAGTAAAATAAGCGTCGCGATCATCTGAGCGGTTATCAAGGGGTTTGTTGGCTTAATGCGTTGCATTACGATGCATTTTGCATTTTTGCATAGTTCTCGATGTAAGTACAGGCATAATAATTTCGCGATCGCCGGCTGTGATAAGACATGAAATGATACCGCGCTGGAGTCGGAACACTTCGCCGCAGTTATGATTATCTTTCGAGCCGAAGTGCAACGTTTAATAATGCAAATATCTTACGATAGCAGATTGAAATATTTTTATTATTTTTACGGTTGGATTTTTTAATGAAATACATGGTTACAGAACCGGTTTAAAAGTTAAGTATGTTGAGGTTTAGTTTCAATGGAATATACTGTTAAAAGCTATGCTAGTAAACTAGTAAGTAACTTTAAATTTGTTTCTATTTGATCCATTGGTACATTTGGGATGTGTAGATGATGTTTTAAGGGATACATTCTGCCATTTGTACCTAATTTGAGTTTTAGCCAAAGAAGAATATAACAAATAATATTCTTGCACTATAAAACTCAGGCAACTGGGATCCAACATATTTAAACAATGTGTGGTCATTCAAAAACCATTTTGAGGCTTCCTCACCCAATTTCAGTTGTCAGATTTTTATGTATAGGGGGTATTTTGTATACCTACTACGTGCTTTTGTCATTCAAATTTGTTTGACCTCTACTTAGAGGACCTACTTAGGATTGGTACCAAAAGACATCAACGGGCAAAATCGCCGCAAAATATTTAAAGAGAATGCAAAATGGACGTAATCAGTTTGTTAAAATGGTCTAAGTATTATGAAGTATTTTCAATAAACTGGAGTTTTTTTTAATCTATCCCAATTAAGTAAGCTCTTTTTCGCAAACACTTCAACGAAACTTTGAAACCAAACATCGTCATAAACTGCAAAAAAAACCCTCCACACTTCCGTTTTGGCTTTCCATAATGCCGTAAGAAAATCTTTACTGAACAGGGTGAGTATAAACTTTCTCTACCGGACACCTAGACTCATTTAAGTCCTAACTAGGTCAAGTTAAATTAATATAATCTAATCTAATAAATGATTAATTACTAACTTAGTTTATTTAAATTAGCAGTAATTCGATTAAGATTACATGCCGGGTGAAATCTATAAAGGTACTAACCGCGGCCTTGTTCAATACAGCGGTAATTCACTGGCTCCTACATATCGGACGCTAAACTACCTTTTTAATGGCATTTAACGCTATAACATCAGTGAAGGCTACGAAAGCCTTCCATTAGCTACTTGACAGGCTGAATATTATCTAAAGTAAATTACTATGGTAAATTAGGTTGGTAAAATGACAATATAACATTAAGGGTAACACAGATTAAGAGGACTGTGAACCAACTGCAAAGTCTAGCCTTTTCATACAAACGGCGATAACGTTTTCCACCCCCTAAACGTTAACCGAATTCGACCAATTTTTGATATGTGGTCAGTCGGAACAAAAACTATGTCCGTACGTTTCGTTTTTTTTAATATTGATTAGTTATAAAGAGATTATGGCCCAAATTAATTTTGTATGAAAACAATAAAACGGGAATAAATCGGAATTTATTAATAATATTGAAAAAACGAAACGTACGGACATAGTTTTGTTCCAACTGACACCGTATCAAAAATTGGTCAAAATCGGTTAACATTTAGGGGGTGGTCGTTTGGGGGGGGGGGGGGTTATCGCCGTTTGTATGGAAAGCCGTCACCTCACAATCGTCTTAACAGTCTGCCGGCAGTCCCTTGTCTGTCAGGCGGCCTGCCAGCCAACATATATGCAGAATTTGTATGAAATTCAACGAGAAACTGATAGTCTGTGTTCTAATTCGATGAACTAAAATTAATAATCATGAATTCATTGTAATGTTTTCTATTAATACCTTTTAATACTTAAACCCAACGCAAGTCGCATGCGCATAAAATAATTACGAGAAGCACTTCCGATTCACATATGAAGTGCGGTTTCTTCATAATATATCTAGCTCTCATTAAGACAGTACATTTATTTGGAAGCTGGGTCAAGTGGAATCTTGCTTTTAGACACGGAACTGTGAGACGGAATTATAAATAAACCAAAATAAGTATTTCAACTTCCGTTTAAGAAGTCCATACCTATGTAACTCATAGTTCGTACATCACTTCATAAATTTTAAAGAACAACATAGATAGGTACCGGAGTTTGCTGCATTACGAGATTTTTCTTTCCTGAATCTTCAATGATGGTTTTGCACGGGTGAACAGCGATTAAATTAGTTGTTGGTGAAGATCAAAGGTGAAAATTCAAAATAAATCTCATAGGTCCGAGATTAACGCAAACATCGACACATTACTGCTACAGGCAAACGCGACAAGGACTTAATATAATAAATGTATAATTTGTACTGAAGATGCGGAAATCATCCTTAGATTAATCAATCAACTAAGGAGCTTTGCAGCATTTTTTACATGGTTTACATATTGAGTATAGTACTTGCACAAACCAAAATCCAAATTGCTGACAGATCATAAAATGTAAGTAAAACACGCCGTTACATTCCGCAGAACGAAAATAAAACAGATAAAAAAATATAAAACAGATAATAAAAACACCGTAATCAGATTTTTTAACTCAAATTTTTATGTATGTGTAAGTGCATCATGCGAATGAAATTCGTGGTTCATCGCCCTAAGGTTTAGCGGTTAAAAATAAAATAAAACTCCACACGCACTGGCTGCAGGAATCGGATCCGAGTGCCGGTAGAATTAAAAAAAAACGTATCGCTCATGGTTCAGACCATCGTTACTAATGCGTTTTATTGACTTGGAGATAAGGGTTGCAATGGCGTGTCAAGATTGAGTGAGTCATCAAAATTCATCGCCATCGTTAATTTCGATGAGCGCAAAATTGATCGCATTCTTGCAATTATCATCAAGTACAAAACGTTATTTTAACGATAAAATTACCGGAAATTGTAACGCGTTCAAGTCGAATAAAAAAAAACTTTCTTTGTACTTATTATCCTATTAAAATCTCGCTTCAGTCTGTCCATTCATATACCTATCTGAAATAACATTATCAATGTCCACGATATTAACGACATTAAACGTAACATCTCCTTCCTCTTCCTTTGTCACTGTGGAATGGATCTAACTGTTCCTAAATAAGGTTTGGTTTAGAAGCATAAACGGTAATTTAAGAATAGTATAATTTTGTCTAGGTATTACGAAAGGAAATCGGGATTGGTGTCTTCCTGCTCTTTGATCCCATTTAATCTTGCTACCGAACCATAAAATGCGGTTAAGAGATTAATTGAGTTAAATTTCAGATGCTTGTTTCTTGGACGTTTTTAAATAACAAAGACATGGCGACAAATCAATTTGATCTGGTTTAGTGGTCATTGTGGTTTCTTTTATCTGCTTTAGGAAGCAAATGAGTCATGTGTGAATAAAATAACGATCATTAATGTTTCTTGGCGCCAAATGAGTGTCCATTGCAAACGGCCGCACTCAGAGACGTCAATTAACATTTAAGTTTCATTAAAGTTACTGCTGTCACTTTCTTTGTTATAGCAATAGAATAAGACGCGGCAACTTTAATGAAACTTAAAAATTAATTGACGTCTCTGAGTGCGGCAGAAAGTGTGTAAAAGTTAGTTTTAATAGAGAAGATAAGGCTCAATCACCGGAGCTTCTTTTATTGCATACGCGGGACTTTCGCGAAATAACCAACAGATTTAGATTATGTTGGATAATTTCCCGGCGAGATTGCTTTGTTTTGCGAAAATTCTATACATCAATTAACATACCTTTAGTACATTAAATTGCTATACCAGACAATGCATTGTGCAGAATGCTTAGAGAATGAATAGACCATTCTGGTGATGTTCAAATGATGTTTAATTTGTGAATTTTTTAGTAGGTAGGTACTTACCACTTTTTTGACTGATTACAGTTACCAACTAATAAGCCCTAAGTGTTATCGTTTCCGGATCTATTGCGACCTTGGCTGTAAACCTCAACATTCGTCAAATTATCTGCCAGTTTTTACCCAACCCTCAACACTTCCTAAATCGGCGTGGTTGTGGTCACTCGAAAAAATATCATCACGCTAAATAGCGGAACATAATTATAATGAAGACATTAGTGGTTAAAACAATGTATATCGCATGTCATTAGGATTACGCGGATTGCAAAGTCAGCGTCCGATTTGAAGGTTAAGGTCGTGAAGTTCAAGGGATGTAATGATTAGGTAGTAACATAGAATGCCGAGCATCCTACATTAGAGCAAAGAGGTATAAGAGCTTGTGCAGCCATTATAACTCTAGTTTCAGCAGTATAAGGGCTGCATAAGCTCTTATACAACTTGTGTGCTGCTTGGGTAGGTACTACCAAATAAGTGGTCTTACAGTTTTGACACACCTTCATATGGAATAAAGAAGTCGCTAAAGCGACCCTTAAAAATCGTTACCAGCACACCAGAGACTTTGGTATCAATTTAATCTTCTTCGTTGAAAGAGATTGGTCCAATGTAGTCTAAACTAAGATAAGAAAGGTGACATAAAAAATCACGATTGGTTGTACATTAGACATATACTTACTCTGAAATAGGAAAGTAGATAGTTGGAAAGCGAACAAACAACAATTTTATAATTTACAACGATGACTGAGTGATTTTATGAATGGTCGATCAGGTCAGCACAATATCCGAGCAAAATGATCTTTTATTTCAAAAATAATAAGACTCATATTCACCATTTTAATTTATCTTAAGTTTCATTGAGAGTGGTTAATGGAGCACGCAGAAGTAAATGAATGAGAATGTATCTTAGGTTATTAATATATCAAGGAGTTCAGGGCCTCTGTTCCACTTGGATTTAGCTCTTGCCTATATCGTTAACATACTTTTGTCGTCGTGGTAGCTCATATTCAATTGACAGTAAGATAAGTTGGTTGTGGGTTAATATAAATGGAAATAGAGCGCCGATATGGTTTTGTTTTAATTGATTTTGATAACATTATGCTTGATTGTATTTCTTTTCTTTAATATTTTTGTCTTTGAGAGTGCATGCTATATTAATTTTAGCTGTGTTATTTTATCAATTTCATGTACGCGATAAATCTTATTGATTTTCCGCATGTCCTAGGATAATTGACGTCTTGTCACGATAAATCAAACAAGGAAGTAATTCTGGCAAAAATACGTAAAGTTAATAATAATGTCGTCGCGCGATTTGTTGATTACAATGAGTTTGGTGCTGAGAACCGCTGTTTCAAAACATTATTCAACACATGAATGAAAAACTAAATACCATTTACATTACTAACCTCGGAAGACATCCACAGCTCGACAGACTCCCTAATCCATTCAGTTGGTTTGTAACCATGAATGAATTTGATTGGAATTTCTTAAGACAATTGTAAGAAAAAGGAGTAAAAAGAGGTGTTTCTAATCGGAGCAAAAACAGCTTCGATTTGTTTGGTTGGTCAGACAGACAAGAATCATCTAAAGATAATTGTAAAAATACATGGAGTAAGAAGGTTTTTGGGGGATGTCACCTAATGGACAAGTGATAGTATTCTGAAAAACCTAAGTTAACAGACTACGGTGGTATAAATCACCATCGCATTGTTGATTCTGACCAATTCTGACAGCTTAGATTTGTTTATATATGACATTAGTAAAAACAGATAAAGTGTTGCAATTTTTCAAGTTGTGCCCTAGAGTCCATAGGACAGGGTTCATCTAGTTAGTGTTTAAGTCCTAAGAATTTTGTAAATGTAATGTGTTTCATTTTCATTTTTCAAAGTGGTTGTCGGTTTCGAGGAAATTTTAATACCTTCTTCCGTTCTCTTCTCTCCTAACCAAGTGTTGCCAAGTGTTGTACTTATACAAGGAAATGAGTAAGTACGTAAGTACTTTACTGTTGCGGTTAAACCTTCATCTTTTTTGCTGTTCCACTGTTTTGTTTATAGACCCACGCCTCTTTGAACAGTCATCACGTCCCAAATGGTTCCAAAGATGACAGTCATTAGCTCCTTCTGTTTCTCGAGATCTTGTTTGCCGCATTAGGCGCGCGTTCATCTGTGAAATTACACTTACGGCATCATTGTTTTGCCTCAACCTTGTCAATTGTGTCATTTCTGCTAAGTGCCTGCGTGTTTGGCAATGAACCTCTCAGGTGACGATGAATTGATGAGATCTATTTATGGTTACCCTGGCTACCTTTGAACATCTGCAACACCAGAGGAATCGCAAGGTGCTAGCTTCCTATTATTATTATAAATTTTAAAGTCTGTGAGGAATCATAATATAGATTTGTACTTACATTGATGTTAGCGTTTCCATCCTTCGTACATATGGTAGTAAGTCACATGCTGCTAACATCAATTGCCTAGAACTGGGCTAATCATATTCACGTTTTGGCGTCGCAGCCCTCAGTTTAGCGTTTCCGTGTAGACCTAGTTTCATGCACTTTGTTGCACGAATAAAAATTTATATGCCGTGGTAATTTCTCTTAAGCTATAATATATTTCTTTTTATGGTGGTATCGATTTTGTAAATCACCGGAATGCTTTTAGAATAGCTCTATTCCAAATAGAAAGTTACCTAAGGTGCAAAAATGTTTTGTTATCATTTTGATCTTTTATTTAATTTTTGCCAGCCAGTTATAGCCGAATTAAGGCACAGAAGAGTAAAGTTCTCTTTCTATTTCATTGCATAATCCTTAAATACAGAGTGTAAATGGAATATGAGCAAATATTTTAACAACTGTTAAATATGCATCCTAATTAACATAAAAACATGTGTATCGTTAACATACGGTATTTATTTTTTCATACTATTTAATTCGGCACGCAATGTATCACAATTACGTAGCTCAATTAACTTACAATTGCGACTTAAGTCTTCGTTTCAACATACATTGTTGCTCGATGGGAGCTTTAAAAATTAATTACGCTCTGAGTTAGAGTTGTTACGAAGATAGAGTTGATCGTATTCCATTTACACACTGTATACTCTATTATAAAGTACTGCTCGTCTCGTGAAACAAAAAGTAGCAATATTAATTATTATTAATAATAATATACATTTTTAACGCATACTTTCCCCTTAGAGGTGGAATTGAGACGAGTATACAAATATAGTAACATCAAATTAGCAACGAATCATCATTTTATTTTTAGTTCTTTTAAACCAGACCTTACCATTAAAACAACATACTTTGTCTCGGTCCTTCGCAATTTGTAAGCACATGTTACAAAGTAGGAAGAATGCGGTTCACCACATTCAGTAAAGACGTTTTGTGGACTATAAAAATGTAATGGACGAGTCTCTTAGAAAAACCGCAGCAGAGTAAGATGGTTAATACACGGGTTAGTTTAGTAAAAGTTACCGCTTTTGCTTACAGAAAGTTTTTTTGTGAAAGGACTGGCTGCCTAGCTGCTTACATTGTAAGCTGTTAATAAAAATGTTTGTCGTGAAATTGTTTTTCTAAATCGTCCTGGTTCATTTTAAGCAGCGGGCTTATCATGCATGGACGAGATAAAAATTTATAGGTGCTAGGGAAATTAATACATATATTCCATGTTCTAACGTAAGACTTAATGCTTAGGGTTTAAAATAAAAGTGTCCCGTCCTGATCTTTATTTACCTTTTATTACTAATTGACTATTTGTGATTTTCACATTTCTATAGAGATTTTATCAAGACGGGACACTTTTATTTTAAACCTTAAGCGTTAAGTCTTACGTTAGAATATGGAATAGATGTATTCAATTCCCTAGCACCTGTCTTACTCTATACTAGGGAGCCTGGGTGTTCTAGATTTGTATTGTTTTAAAGTCATATTATTATGTTTTTTATTCAAGAATATTTACGGGTAATTGTCGTCATCGCTTCAACTAAAAGCGTCTATCGCATTCGATCTGCTGGTGACTAGCACATTTTGTGGAATAATTAATATGACGAAGAAACTATGAGTAAATTAATAATTCAAAGGGTTGGTGAAGATATCATCGATAGGTTATCACAAGCATACCTAGATAATATCATAGTAATATAATAATAATCCAGCCTATATACGTCCCACTGCTGGGAACAGGCCTCCACTCACAATGAGAGGGTCTGGGCTATAGTTCCCACGCGGGCCCAGTGCGGATTGGGAACTTCGTACACACCGGTCAAATTGCTTTGCACAATTGAAATATCATAGACTTAACATACAACTGCTTACCTTTTAAGAGGATGTCTTTATTTTGATCTCTCTTGTTACAATTATTTGTTAAACGGTTTCAAGGGAAACTAGCACATTTTATTTTGATCACCACTTTCACACTGTTCATACGAGCCTAAAGGTCAAAATAGACCTCATCAGTAGACCTCATAGCTGATGTTGCGCAAGAGACCAGCAGAAAGCTCATTTCGCCCGAAAGGTTACCACTGACAAAAAACAGTTTAAGCCTTCCATCTTTTCCTGATTAACTGTAGTTTTCTCCCGATGGAAAGTATTGTGGACAGGAAAGAGCGAGATGGCACTTTCCCGCCTTTAATTTGACAGTAATGACCAACCATTAGCACGTTGACTGCCAATAACTACAATTTGTATGTAATTTGAGTATACCAGGTGTGTCGTGGGCCTGAATGTCACGCGCAAGCGCTTGCGGTCGGCCTACACGTGAATGGGAATTGATTATGATCCGAGTATGTTTGGTTTTCATTCATAATCATAGTGGTAACGCGAGCGGTGATTAATCTTTGCTTTAGTATTGAGGTCAAACTGCGGCGAGTGTTTTCACAAGCTTTAATTTAACTTCACCTGTTGGTTTAGGTGCTCAGCTGTCGTCCCAATTTTGCGATTTAATTTTAAACCTTATGTGAAGGAGTCAGAAGTGCATCAGTGCGGCCTACAATATTCGCTGAAAGTAAATGCGTCTTTTAGTTTGAAGGTAAAACACCACATACATTTTCGATTTACGTATTAATTAAATGGAAATAAACCGTTAATGCTCATGTTTTTAATTCGACCGATCGTGTAAGAGGCTAATGTCAAAATAAATTATTTTTACGCTACCACTAAATCAAGCTTTCGAAAATAACACGAAAAAACCTAGCTATCGCTTATTTTTGGAATTTAAACGATTTTTAATTCAACAAAAACTTTATAAAGGAAGGAATACTAAAAATTGTGACGTCACAGGTTCTTATTGTGATTCTAACTTCATACTACCGGATCGTTTTGACGTTTCAATAATAGTACATTATTGCCTAGACGTGGAAAGTAAGGGATTGCCTGACGAGGTGGTTAGCAGGCCGAGCAATAGCGAGGCCTGCTAAAATACGAGTCAGGCAATCCCCCCGTTTCCGCCGAGGCATATATAATGCTTTTCTCAAACATGTGAGGAAATGATACAAATATATTTGTAAAAAGTAAAATTAATATTAAAAGTGATGTTAATCATATTAGGACAATTTGTAAACGAAATTGTTATGGGTTTTCCAGGAACATTTATGTTTGTCTGTTGAATTTGAGATGTTGATATTTCAGGGCTTGTGGTAGACAAATGGACGTAACTTAGGGAAAAGGATCCAATTCAATCATTTCACACTTGTAGAATTTGACATAATATTGACAGCAATAGAATTCAAATTTAATACCGTGAAGTGCCGAGGACTTGATGTTTGTAGCTTTTACACAGCAACAGTAAGTTCTACGTTTAAATTTCAATAAGTTTTTATTTTTAATGTTTTTTCTAACCATAGACAATTTTAAAGAAATTTTAAAAGAAGAAAACACACGCACTGTGCTACGAAAACGAGCAGTTGCCTTGGCTGTATGAGATTTATTTCTTGGTCCTTTCTATTCTGTATGCATTTGACAGCACTTTAAAAAAATATCTCAGCAAACAAAAATGGGTTTTCATACGTTTATTTTACTCCTAGGAAGAAAATGAGGCCCTTCGCGTCTTCGTTTTTCAAAAGAAATGCCATCCTTTCTGAGCATGTTTGAGAAATCGTACATTATTGCCTAGGCGCGGAAAGTAAGGGATTGCCTGAGGAGGTGGTTAGCAGGCCGAGCAATAGCGAGGCCTGCTAAAATACGAGTCAGGCAATCCCCCCGTTTCCGCCGAGGCATATATAATGCTTTTCTCAAACATGTGAGGAAATGATACAAATATATTTGTAAAAAGTAAAATTAATATCTAATGTGATGTTAATCATATTAGGACAATTTGTAAACGAAATTGTTATGGGTTTTCCAGGAACATTTATGTTTGTCTGTTGAATTTGAGATGTTGATATTTCAGGGCTTGTGGTAGACAAATGGACGTAACTTAGGGAAAAGGATCCAATTCAACCATTTCACACTTGTAGAATTTGACATAATATTGACAGCAATAGAATTCAAATTTAATACCGTGAAGTGCCGAGGACTTGATGTTTGTAGCTTTTACACAACAACAGTAAGTTCTACGTTTAAATTTCAATAAGTTTTTGTTTTTAATTTTTTTTTCTAACCAAAGACAATTTTAAAGAAATTTAAAAAGAGGAAAACACACGCACTGTGCTACGAAAACGAGCAGTTGCCTTGGCTGTATGAGATTTATTTCTTGGTCCTTTCTATTCTGTATGAATTTGACAGCATTTTAAAAAAAATATCTCAGCGGACAAAAATGGGTTTTCATACGTTTATTTTACTCCTAGGAAGAAAATGAGCCCCTTCGCGTCTTCGTTTTTCAAAATAAATGCCATCCTTTCTGAGCATGTTTGAGAAAAAGTTGCTGATTTGATCAGTCAGTCAACCAGCATATTGTGGAAAATGGCTGCGAGGGTTACGAAATTATATACCTATTTCTATTTTTTTATAAACAAGGACAGTTTTAGAATAATATAGAACATGAATTTTCTTTTCTATGGACGCTTAGTTAAACGTTTTTTCTTTTTCGCACGCGATTTGTAGGTACAAATGAAATAAATCAGCTCAACTCCTTATTAGGCAAATGCAGTGTCAATTGCACATTTTTTACTGCACTCCACTGCACTTAGCGCGTCGCAACCAGATCGATAGAGGACGATTCTGCCTTTTCACTGGATGCATTTATCCCCACACTTTGATAAAACCTGAATGGCGAAGGGATAAAGTTGAAATTGGCGTGTTAAACGTGTGTGGTCAACTATGTGAAAGAAATAGTAGCACTGAATCGTATTTATTGGTTTGAGATCAGTTTGTTCGATAATGTAGTTTCTAAACAAGTTTATTGTAAAGAATTAATTGCTTGTGGCCAACGCACTGAATCGACATAACTTAAAACTTGTTTAATTCTTATTCTTAGGTTATTTTCCAACTTTTTATAAATACATATTACATATCTTCTAGTTATAAAAGAAAATAGTTTTCCAAAAACAGGGAAAGTAAAGCAAAACTAAGTTATGCAGTTAGTAAGTAGGCACATTTTTCGGTTCTTTCACGAAGTTCCAACATGTTGAACTCTAACGCTTTAAAAAACAAATGTTCTAACCCTTCGATTTAATAGGTAGTGGCTTTGAAAGAGTAAAAAAGTAAGATTTTTTTTTTCAATTATAAAAAAGCTTATCAAGAATCTTTTTAAATTATGACTAGTATGGCTAACCCACCCTGGGATTGTAATAATTTTCTAAAAATTAGTTTTGAGAATATGAACGTATGTACATTGTAACAAAAAATGGTGTATCTTATTGTTAAATGCACATCAGCCTGAGCGATAAGTTCTGTCATTGCAATACCGCTCAGGATTTGCGGTACACGAATCAATTTCGTTAACTGTTTGTGCTAACACGATTGCAATACATCCCCAATGCAATCCTCAAAACGTCAAGTTCAAAAGTTGATCATCGAACGTTGACAGCATGATTAATCGGCCAATACTAACAATTCCGCTTATTGAAACCGTTACGAATAATATTTCACATTTAGTTCCGTTACAAAACTGTTCTATAAACATTGCCGATGTCACGTCCCTGCCGTCGTGACCTTTTCTCGGTCACTTTTTATGGTTCCCTGAACAAACTATCCAGCATTTTGAACCTTACTTCGTCAACTATAAGAGTGAATAAATCAAGATTATTATCATTCATTGACTGTTATGTTACTTTTACAATTTATTCAGAAATCCTAAGAAGGAAAACAAAACTGTTTCATGTTTCCGACCGAGTTTTTCAAACCAAGAGAGAGCTTGGGAAGTAGTTGGTTAGTTTTAAAGGTTAAATTAAGTAGTAATTACACTTGTGAATCTTTTGGCAGAAGCAGTGTGACTTTAATTTATAATATACCACTACTGCAATGCAGACTTGCCAAAATGTCGTTTCAAATTAATTAAACGTCTCAAATACATATATGAAAAACATGAATACGAGTAACATTATTTATGAAGCGTAAGGAAATAATAACTATATTAAATTTCTGTTCCAAACAGTTTATATTCGACCTTGTTCAAGGAATATTATTGTGAACTATATCATTTGTTTTGTAAGGTAAAAAATCTTCTCTTCCCTTCATGGCAAAGCTAGGCTAAGAAAAAGCAGCAATATTTATACCAATCAGTTACAATATTGCACAGACCATGTCAAACTAGGTAGATAAGTGGACGATTCTAAATTCATCATCCAATAAAACATTACGTGTAAGACCTATTGTTGATCTGCAGGCCTATTATGGCCGTGTTTATCGATGAGGATAAATATGGATAAAACGTGTGTCACCTTCCAGTGTATGTGTGAGAGTCACGGATGCTTAATCCACATTTTATCCCCCGCGATAAAGGCGAGCATAATACGGGGCCTGCCATTTCTAGCTCAATTCCGAGACAAGCGGCGATTGTTCGCAGGTTACATAATGCCTGATGCCTGGCACGAGATCCACTAAATTCCGTGGCCTAGCACAATCAGGCCAGTGCAGGCGCCCTACATTCCGTTTTGTTCCGAGCCTCAGCGGAACTTGTTATTATCTGCATACGCTTTTCCAAGTTTTCTGCTAGGTTAGTTTCAGGTTTATTTAGTTGATTAAATGTTTAAGTGCAAAGAGTTAAAAGAGTTCTCAAAACTATTATACAAAGATAAGTTTTTTTTAAGACCTTCAAGTCTTAGCTATTGTTTATTTACATACTTACCTAAAGAGAACTTACATTGTTGAAGGACAATAATAACATCTTGACAAAGTGACGGTGGAATACAAATAGCACAATTCCTATAGACTCAAAATATCCTACAAAAACAGTGACTCAGTAAGCACTCCGTATGATAATTCTTACTTGAAAGAAAAACATTTTAAAAATTTAGTTTGTTGTTAGTTTATACTTGTATTTATGTAAATTTACAAAAATATAATCCAATCAGCCCTCATCCCACTGCCGACGTGCAGGACTGCTAGATCGGTCCAGAGATCGTATTATGAGCTGTCAAAAGGGACAGTGATATTTGAGTCCTATCGCTCTATCCTTTCATCTTACCATCCAGGTATAACAACGTACAGAAACGTATAAGACAGCTGCAACTTACCGCCACAGATAACGTCAGCGAGGTTGGTCTGGACGCACTGGTGGGTGACCGCGCCGTCCCGAACGGTGGCTATCTCGCCGTACAGCTGGTGCAGGGCCTCCTGGTCCGACATGAGGAGGGTCCGGGGGGAGGGGCACTCTTCCTCGTGGTGGCGGGACGAGGAGCGCGAGCGGGAGCGGCGGCGTCTGGAACAACGCGGATGTTGTGATATTGGTATGATTATGATTGATAATAATGGTAAATAAGACATGGTCGATACTGTTAATGTAATAGCTTCACCTGGCCTGACTTGGGATAATCCCTGTGACGTATCATTAAGTGCAAAACTTGCTTCTTTAAACATTTTCACAAATGCTGTAATAAATATACAACTTTGTAACGACGTTTGTAATCATAATTATTTTGCACCCTTTTTATTAGCCTCGCTTGATGGAATTTGTATATCATATCAAAGGCATATTCCCAGATTGACCCGGGTGTAGGAGATGATTATAATTATAGAAATAAAATTTATTTGACACAACATTGATTTAAATATTTTGAAAAACATAAACATAAAACCATCAAGCTCTAAGCAATGTTAAATAGTGTGACATTTTAAAACTAATTATTTCTATCTTCAACTTTCTTATTACTTGATAAATATCTAACTGCTAAATGTATCCACTTTTATAAAGTTTAATAACGGTTAATTAATAAAAAAATACAAAGTTCTACACTACCAAAAGAATTTGACTTCTATTTACTATTACAACATTTTAACATGAAATCTATCAGCGGTCAGTAAAAAATACTTACAACACCATTATTAATAACGAGTTTATTATCGCAAGAAACATCCTCATGTAATTACTTTCATACGTTTTAATTCAAGTTCACGTCAAAACCAATTTAGCCTTGACCTCGGTTTTCTTTAAATTTAATTCTTTATTGATGCAGATACGGTTCAAATTTGGTTATTCTGATACGCCTACCGCTACATTGTCAAGTCACGCTCCAAACACGAAGACACATGTCATCATTCTCTCGCTTGTGTGTGTCAAGAAATAAATAAATAAAAAATAAAATAAAAATGATCTTTTTAAGTATACAATGATACTTGTGTTAAGAGAACACCGCTGCTCCACCAGTTGTATATTATCTTACAATAAAATTATAGGTATAGATGTAGGTAATAGTGACTTTCGACAACAGAGCGTATATAAATAACAGTATGTGTACGGTCATAACCGACATTGGTTGGAAACATACATACATACGCTCGAAAAACATAGCCCTCCTTTGGACAGTAGCATTTATAGAATCATTGTTCATTTACGAGTTATCTTAGTTTTCTTTTCTAGTACGTAATCAGAGGTAGGGTAAACTCATCGAATTCCGTGGCTCGCTCAATCCCGTGGTAGCAGGTCTATAATCCGCCATAGAACCCTGCTAATAGAATCTAGGAACTGAAATACTTACGACCTTATACTTTTAAATAGGCTACGGCAAATAAATAAAGGGTGTATTTTTTAGGTCCCAGATTCGACCTGCAGGGTTCTATGGCGGATTATTAGAACTGCTACCACGGAGTTGAGCGAGTCACGGAAATCGACGAGTTTACTTTTAAAGTATGCCCTACAATAAACAATACTAGCGACAAATGTTAATTATTTTGTGCAGTTGTTCTCTTTATGACATCCATATAGAATCCATATGGATGAGATGAACAGCATGCTTATACTTATCCTCTGCAAGTTTTTTCCTATATAGAACTCAGAGCTTGCTTGTACTTGTTTTACTTTAACTAAGCTGTAGCAGTTCATGCTTTTTAAGTTTTTACCGCCGCCGCCATTGTGAATGTGTCAAGTCAGTTTGACGAGCACCAGGAAGCATGGGTTTGAGCGACATCATTATAGTCGCATTTCAACTAAGTGATAATGACACCCATAGGTTTTTACCATGAGTTAATAGTTCCGGGATCGTTTTTTGTTATTCTAAGCTGTCAGCGACTAGCCAATGGCGTTTACTGAAGCATTAATGAAATTAAGATTGAAGATAAAAAACAGTTTTACGGTTTCGTTTCTCGGGGCATTCACTATCAATATTATTGTTGTAATTGTAGCTGGAGCTGTGCATTTATTTTGGACGTTCAGCGGTCGTTTAGTAACCGGACCGATTTAGCTATTTTTAATGTTCGTAATAGTTCGAACATTATAATAATTTTATTATTATTATAATGTTCGTAATAGTCTGAAATAGGTTAATAAGACAATGACTGCTGAGTCAGCTAGTATTAATAATATTGATAGTTGACTCGAGCGAATTTCCGTTTGAGCGATAAATAAGCAGTAAAACTATTAAAACTATTTTTGTACAGTTCTGAAATAAAACTTGTAAGCATTTCTTTATATCAATATTTTTTAATTACCTATTTATTCGTAGCACTGGGAAAAATAAAAACTGTAGAAGGTTTCACAATGTTGACAACTAATCTCCGAATTCTATGAACACAAAAGCTCCTTCAAAGCAAAACATTGCAACATTCGCAACAAAGATATTGCAAATTACTACGCCCTTGGCTGCTAATCCAATCTGAATGAAAATGATAAATGAATCTGTAGATAAAAGATGTTTATTAATTCATTCGGTCATTTCGAAATTATTCACTCCTACATTGCAGTATTAGTGAATGGAAGAAAAATAACTTTTCGAAATGTTGGAAGGACAAGCGTAAATCATGTCAGATATCTGCGTACACGCAGCTTGACGCCTACGGTGCCATTGAGACTGCGTAATGCCTATACTTACTGGATAAACCCATATTTAACTAGTTCTGATATTAGATATTTTGTTTTACTGCCCAGTACTTGTCAGATTGTGTTACAGGCAGCTTGCCGGCATTTAATATGAAATACAGGTTTTTTAGTTTCCGTTGTCAGGTACTACAGAACAAAAGATTTTATCGAGTACTTGAGTAATTTATACTGAAAACAAACAAAATTATCTAAGCTCTACAAAGACTACTAAGCGTCAACTAAAGAAAACAATTTTATTTTATTATCATGAATCCAAGCAGTTTAGAATTACTGTTACTGCATCTTCCTTTTAAATACATTTTTCGTACCTACATAAATAAATCAAAATTACAAGCTGAAATCGGAGCAGCGTTAGTCATACATTAGTATGCATCCCTTTTGTGCGCTGACAACTCTAAACCCGCCATTTTATACAAATGGCGCTCAATGTCAAGTTTGGCGCCAAAATTGGCGCGTTTACTCATCGACACGCAGGGTGCGTTCCACTTTGCGCAACAAACTGGGCAGCGTCTAGAAATGGCGACGTGACTCATTCGATTTAAAGATTTTAACGATTAAATCGAGTTGTTTAAGGGCTCGAGCGTGTTGATTGGTATGAAATTTTAACGTACGATATTTCAAGAGGACAATTAAATTACGATATTTATGGCGGCGCTTTTAAAGTTTTTGATGTTCGCCAAGTTGAGCTGCTGTCACATTCCACGTTAATTTTAATGGTTCAGCAGGAACCTAAAGAATTATCTGTTTACTTAAAAACAATTAACGCGTCGTCATATTTTAGTTGATCCGTCAGCGCGTAAACATTACCTATTCGGACTTTTCTCTACTAAATTAGTCAAACTTTGACAAAGTGTCAGTAAATTATTCAAGAATAATCCTACTGACCTATTGTGGCAGTCTTCTTAAACAATTGAACTTAATATTAGCCTACAATTTCAGCTACTCACTCTGGCGTGACGATGAAGAATCCCCGCGAGGTCTGGTAGATCTTGCGATCTTGCATGAGCTGCGCAAGAGTGTCGTACACGACGTCTTGCGCCGGCGTTTGCATGGCGGGAAACTTCGAAGACAGCGACGTTCGTATGCTCTCCAAAGTTGCTGATTGCCCCTGAGAAAGAAATGAGTTCGTACCTAATTAAAAATACAGTTTTGATTGCCTTGCGTATTGATAACAAAGTCTAAGTATAAAGTTTATACCTATAAAGTTTTCCCAATAACCTTGCAACAGTGTGCGTACTGTTATGTTCAGGGTGAAGGAAAAGACGGGAGGTTAAATGACACTAGCAAAGAGGTATTTCATCTCATTTTTCAGAGCACGGACCCACTTCCCATCGGGTGATCTATGTGCTCGTTTGCTACCTTAAAAAAAGATCTTATTTGTTTTTCTTTTCTTTTCCTTTTTTGCTATTGCTGTTTTGTGTTTTGTCTGTCACTTGGAATGTAAATGTATTTTTGTGTCACCTTCCGTGTTCTCACCGAGCGGTCTCAGCGGAAGACCAGCGTTGGCTCTACAGCCGAGTTGGGACCGTTTCGCGACAACTTTACTGTATACCTTTATTTTATTGTAATTTCTTACTGTGTTCGTTGTTGTGAATAAATTAATGAATGAATGAATGAGTTTTTATTTACCAACACAAAACATTAGGTACTTACATTAGGTAACACATTACAAAAAGTTCGTTGTAAGAAATAGTTACGTACATTGATTTCTTCTTCTTCTTATACTTAGCGAATTTCGTTTTTTTCCATTGGGAAATCAAAGATTCTAATGTAGGAACTGCGTATGCTAAGTCGCGCCAGGAATGGCTTAACTAAAGCGATGTCGAAGATATATCAAAATTGACATAACTACATAAGACAATCCTTTAAAATAATATTCATTCAATATTTTTTGCAGCCATCACTGAATATTTTTCTCACGCGCCTACTTTTCAAGATCATGATAAATTTACATGAATGATCAATAATATTATCATCAATCAATCCGACGCAGCAGGATGTGTTACTGACGCGACCTTCAGATACTATGTGACATAATAAATAAATAAATAAATAAATATCAGGGGACAATCTCACACAAATTGACCTAGTCCCAAACTAAGCTCTAGGCTTGTAATATGGGTACTAGACAACGATAAACATACTTATATAGAGAAATATATACATAAATACATAGAAAACATCCATGACTCAGAAACAAATACTCGCGCTCATCACACAAATATTTGTCCATACCGGGATTCGAACCCGGGACCGCTAGCTTCGTAGGCAGGGTCACTACCAACAAGGCTAACCGCGTCAATAATGGCATGAATAATATGAATCGGTTGATAAGATCTTATTTGAAAACCCAGATACCACGTTATACATGCAGTAGGTGAAAAATTAAACAAAAAGTATCCCATTGTAACTACAAGTATTTTGTTGGTTAGTAGTGACATGGTTGTCCGCATGAGATAAGTTTGTTTTTTGACTTGTCAAAATACATCCTATATACGCCGCTAAGCGATAGGTGGTAAAGTACAGTTTAATATTTTGATGTTCTTTGAAGAGGGCTTTGTTTGTGTGTAATTAACTAATGAATGGCAGATTGGATCAGATCCTTGAATGTGTGTGGCATTTAAAGTTGACGTGATGTGTTAGTTCAATATAACTACAAGTATATTTCGACTCGACCCACAACTAACAGCTGGCACTAATGGAATGAAATATTTTTTTTGTCACTCTTGACATACTTTTAAACATAATTCGATTTTTAACTCGACACCTGTACTTCTTTTAAGCATATTTTAAGCACATTGTTTCATCCAACCTTTCAATCCATTCGTAGGAACTCTTATTGAAGGTACGCTACAAAGAAGTCAACAATCATCTATTACAATTTAATTTACGGAATGTTAAATGGCAACATTCACTAGTATATGTGACGTTCTCAATATAAAGGGACCTTTTGGAGGCAGGCGGTTACGCCGTTTTTAGAACTGTTACCATAGTATTCGTATGGTTACAAGAATAATAAGAGCGTAACTGCCTTCCTCCATAAGGTCTCTTTATATTGAGAACGTCACATATAATTATTTGAACAGTGTTGCCACTTGGCCTTGGTTAACTAAAAGCTTCAGGCCGCATTTGCCCCTTACCCACCGGATTAATTCCTAAAGAACTTCAAATAACGAAACGTTTAAAAGCAATTTTGACCTTTAGACTATGTTTAGACTTGTATCTAACAGGATGTCTCGAATCTTATATGCAGATGCGATACGAGTTTTGCGTGAACTGTAAAAAATACCGTTTATTTGCGTTCTATGCTAAACGAGATTATGTAGGTTTTAGTGACGAAATACTGAGTGGTCCTCTTAAGCATTAAATCCGGAACTTCCGCTGCCCCGTCCTCATTCTTTCATGGAGAGAATATGGCACAAATAATCTCATTTCGATCTTAGCTATTGCCCTTGATAGATCGTCATTTAAAAGAGTCGCACCTGCAGTAATAGTACCTGCTCAGTTTCATTTTTAATATTGTACATCCTAATGAAGTAAAACATTACAGGAATGAAAATCATCAAAGCGGGCGTATACATTACTAAAGTGTACAATATGACTACTTTAAAGGTAAAAAGCTAACAATGCGTAATTCACTGCAAGTACGTATACATCTGGACGCTTTCCTAAAAGGTTGGCCGGAGATTAAAATAGGCAGATAATTATGGAAATCCAGAGGCCTTTGGCCAGCAGTGGGACAATAATAGGCTACGTACGTACTACTTACTTAAATGTAACACGCGTCTTTTACTATCCGTTCGCTTAGAAGTCATGTATCGCTTTTCCCTCAAGAACTGTCAAATTTCCAGGATAAATAGTATCCTATGGTCTCCGGGATATAAACTATTTCTGTACAAAATTTCACGACGAACGGTTGAGGCGTTGATTCGTGAAAACTCACTTTTGCATTTGATTTTCTTACTATTATTAATGTCTCTCACTGTCACGTTGACGCTCGTATCTTCCGTCAATTCACCCAACCCCCTGTTCTAAATTTTCATGTCTATTGTTGAGCAACAACCGACCTTCGGGACCAGGAATCCGGTCCACATTGCGACAGTTGCGCAAACGCAGATTTATGCGTATTTCGCATTGTTAAGGCATTTCGGCTGATTACGTATCACTATGACACCATTTATTATTTGCCTTGCCATCGATAAGAGGTATCTGCCTTATTTATCTGTATCGTGTATGAAGACGTCATGAAGACTTTTTTACGTTTTTATCCTTTAATTAACCCACGACAAAAAAAGGAAGTCCTTAGTTATAATTCGAGGCCTATGTCTGTCTGTGACTTTGTAGCTCCAAAATAGTTTATTCGAATTAATAGCGTTTTTTTATGTTAAGTAGGTTCTTATCAGATTTGATCGATATAATCAGTCCAGTGGTTATCAGCTCTAAGCTGAAAGCAGGAGTCGCAGTTACGAGTACTTCGGGGTTTTAAATTGTAGAAGCAATACGTTACGAGTATATTCTATGTCCGTTATGGCCCTTAATGTTTTGGCATTGCAAACTACCACATGTCATAAATGCATTGGCTAATAACTAACTAGACAACAAGTCGGGCACCTGCCCTAACCTGTTGTGATTAGTTTAGTTGAAGCCCGCAAGCTTAGGCGACTGAATGAATCGATGAATATTCATTGATATCGCAATTGCTTTAGCACTAAATGTCTTGTCGCGTTTAAAGTGGGCAGGGACACGTCTGGGGTGTTATTCTCTTACACACGGTCGAGATAAGTATTTTTCAATTAGGAAAATGCTTTTGAGCATACCACTCGAGGCCGTGGAGTACTCGAGTAGAGGCGGATCTCCTGGCGACTGGTAGACCACCCACTAACAGCCAGGGCTACCTTTCGTATTCAACCGTAACACCTCGATGGTTCGCTTGCCGTTTTTGGTATAATATATAATAGTTATAGGGACGCTTAGAGCTACGTTAGGCATCCTCAGGTTTTAAGTGCTAAGAGTTATGTATCTATAGCATTACACTATTTTAAAACTGCTATTAATCCTTCTATGTCGTATTCTGATAGCAGGACTAACTTCATTGGCACCAAGTGCTTTAGCTGTACTTGTCCCACCGCCGACGATGAGCGAGAAGGGGAGTAAGATGACCGCTGGAGCCCATTTAACGAAAGCTTGTAACATGTATTTACAAGCGGAAATCTCTTTCTAACAATATGCATCATAATGAGACATCCACTCGTAAAACAAGTTACAAGCCTTCGTGATACGGACTCCTGGCTGGCCTCTCGGCGTGAGCTCTGACCGCTAAGCGAGCATCGCTGAGCGAGTTTTATCTTTGATACCTCTTGTCGCCGCAAACAACTAGGAGCGAATGAGTTTTCGCCGTCAGTGTGAACAGCCAGCGAGCAGCTAAATGGTGACATATCGTTTCGCCGCATTTAATTACGCCGATTTTTGTTTCAATGATGATTGTTGATGAAGAATGATTAATTATAATTAATACGTTATTATGTATACCTACACTAAAGACGAGCTTAACAGCTTCCGTAACTTACTATAAGAGTACTATTATTATACTTAACATTAGATATTTATTTAGGTAGTATAAAGGACTTCGTTTCGGCTGCATTTGGTAACCACCTTGATGTATTTTGTAATTTAAAAGTAACAAGTTATATTTTGTAAGCAGGGCAGAAAGCAATTAGCTCCTCGTGAAGGAGGAAGACGATTAGAGAGTGAAATACAATATCCAATTTCTAAGTTGAAATGTGTTCATCGAGTTTAGGACAGTAAATAGCATTATACTATCTGCGGGCTTAACATGCATGCACGAGATAAAATTTGACAGGTGCTAGGGAAATGAATACATCCATTCCATATTCTAACGTAAAACTTAACACTTAAGGATTAAAATAAAAGTGTCCCGTCTTGATAAAATTGCTACAGTCACTTACTAATAAAAGGCAGGCATTTTAAACCTTAAGCGTTAAGTTTTACGTTAGAATATGGAATAGATGTATTAATTTCCCCAACACCTGTCAAATTTTATCTCGTGTATATGCATGTTAAGACCGCAGATGGAGCATTTATAGCAGCCAGACAAATGATCATGCCAATGCTCTCATGTATTGTAGGTTTTTATCGTCACCTTAAACGTAAAACTGTGCTAAATAGGCTGATATCAGTTGTTAACGGCTCATTGTAAGCTAAAGCCTCAGGACCAGTTCGGCCCACACCGGTCATTGGGACCTGTCACAAGTGCGTTTGCGCAAGGCTGGGACAAATTCAATGGCTTGTTTCGAGATTGCTAAATAACATAAGTGTATCAGATATGTTTTGAGGTTCGTGGAATATATTAAAGGTACGTAACTACAAAATCAATGGATGTTTTAGCAGGTGGGTTGCGATGTTTGAACGTCTCAGCGAGGGAATGTCTCTACGCTAGGCATTTCTGACAAGAGACGGAGTAAACTGGAATGCATCTTCTGCTTACGTGGACCATTTACGCGCAAAAAAGTACTTATTTCCAAGAGTGGCATCGTGTTAGATATGGACCTAGCCATTATGAAAAATATTATTCAAAGATTGAAATTGGATTAGAAATACTTTCAGAGAAATGCAGATAAATGGAGAGTAGAGAGAAACATGCTCCTTGGGTATTTTTCAGACAATTGAGAATTTTTTTTTTTTTTGCTTTATTAAAAAGTCATTCATGTAACAAACAGTAGAGAAAAAATATTTTTCGAATAACTATAAAAATAACCATATTAACATGGAGTTTATATAGTAGTGCCCGCTAACGTCACAGGTACATATCGCATCTCTCTGTCTAATTAGTAGTTTTAAATGCTTACATATATTATCCGTATTTTTTGTCCTATTTTAATTTCACTTTTTGCCATCTCTTTGACGGTATTTTCATATTTTGTTAACAGATGCGATAAAAAAATTTCATGCGCATTCCCTATTCGGACAAGATCACAGTTACTAACAATATCAATATTATCAATCGAAAGACGTTCAACCAGTCCTACATAGGGACCACTATGATAGGGATAGCCTAAAAAAACCCGCCGCGTGCGCTGGATCCTTGGCTTTCGACGACGAAATGAGGTTTAACAATATTCCACAATTTTATAAAAAACAATGGTTTCAACCCACGCTGTCTGTATCCGACTGAAGACGCATTTTGGATTATTTTTGAAAAATAACTCAATAATAACAGTCATATTCTGCCAGTAGATATAACTTACTACATTTCCACGATAAACATCAACCGTCATTCGTAAATGATTAGAACTACCTCTATAATGAGGCTTTGACATTCGAATCTAGCAATACGCAGCCAAAAAAATGAAATATTTTTATTACTCGTAACTACGTAACCTTTGATTTAATTATTTCTGGATAAATTAATATTACACATCGAGGCTAACTCCTCAAACAATTTAACCTTTAAACCAGCAAATACTTGTTATTTTGCGTCATTTGATTTGTATTTTATTTTAAAAGTGATATCATGACGGTGAATTAATGACCTCAAATGGTCTTAAAAAACTGATAGTGATTTAAGTGGAGATTGGCCGATGACTTCATGGAATCGCTATCCCACCATGCCTTGGCAAAAAGATCATGGTATTTTTTTAGTTTACAGTGCAAGAGGAGAACTTTAGCGGATGCAGTTCGAATGGAATGATGGCGAAAGTATGTTCGTTGTATATTTTTTTTTATATAAGATACATAATCGTCTACTTCTGATCAGGAAATATTTTTTGTCCTAAAAAAGGAAGTAAAATTTATAATATTTAGGTATTAACTATATTCTGGATAATTTGGTTGCATTTTGTTAGCGAATTTTCAATTCTTAAAATAATATTTATAAGACCTTCCTTAATCGTAAATGTCTATTTACTTGTCTTTTCGTGAGCAAAGCGGTTAATCGAAAACATGGTGACAAACACCAAGCGCATTATATTAACAAGTTTTATAAAATACAAACTTTCGCCCACAACTTCGTCCGCGCCGAAGTCGTTTATGGCTACCCTCGGGAAATATCAAAATTATCCGGGATAAAAAGTATGTTTAATCTAGGATTTCATCCAAATCCGTTCAGCCGTTTAGGTGTGATTGAAACACAAACATACAAACATCCATACAAACTTTCCCATTTAAAATACGAGCGGGATAAGAAACCAGAACTATGTTTTTGGGTTTTGCAAGTGATTTAAAAATTAGTGTCCTGTTATAACGCGAGTCTTTCGCATTCGTTTCATGCACTTGGCCCAAACATTTTTAAGAACAGGTTTGCCAGCCTCGAATTTGCTCACGGTCAAGTTTAGCCATCTCTCCGCTTAGACAAGTGGTTTACGTAATGATGTGGTTTTTGACACCAGTTACAAATTAGTTTCTGCGAATATTTCATATTAGAGAAGGTTCAGTTTTTTTTAAAGGCCTTTTGTAATTTTTTGTAAAAAATGCTACGATGGAAATATGTTAAATATACCTAGTTTCTTAAGAATCCAGGGTTACAATCTAATAAGATGCTGTCTCTATCTCCCTCTAATACTAAAGGCTTCTTAGTCTAGACTGTGTCGGCGTCTCACTTGAATTTAAAACAGTCTCAGAGATTGGAAGTTTTCTGATTGTAATTTCCTGAAGTTTAGTATCTAAATAAAACCAGCTCAGTCGTGCTTACAAATTGTCGAGTTATTTGCCAAAACCATATCGCTTAACTAGGAGAACACGACCGAACAATCTCCTCCATACTTTCAAATATTTGGAGGTAATTTTACAAGTTATTTGAAATAACGAGGCAACAGGAATGCCGGAGAAATGTTGGCAAAAGTGAAAAGCATCGAAAGTTTAATTGCTAATTCTTCGACAGTTTTACTCGCTGGTGTAATATTCGAGTTTAATTTATTAAATAAATCAGGCTCTTCAGGAGTCACACGTCGGCAATATGGAGTGAATCTACTAGCTCTCTACTACTCAAAATCTGACTTAGGTACCTTTAAACGGTATTCTTAACTAATACGATTCTTGAACGATTCCAAAAATGGCCAAATAGGTGTAAACTGAAAGAAATTTCGATGAAATAGGTAATAAATTTAGCGGCCAAATCAAATTAGTTGGCTATACAGAATTGTAACCCCTTCCGACGGCAAAATGAACGGTTATATTGAAAATCAATAAAACAAAAATAGTTTGGTGTGGAGCCAGAATCACGTGGTTTTTTGTATAGAAAACAAAGGGAATTATAATATTTTTCCGTAGGACCCTAATAATGGTTATCGGTACAAGCTGTATATTTTCTAAATTCAACTATTGAACCCGTACCTATACATTTTGTAACTTACTCTTATGCGGAATTAACCTTACTTATTGCGTAGGTAGAACTTTTTGGTAAAGGGAATCTTTGCGGAAAACGCGAATATAACTCGGAAGTAATCATATATGTGTATGAAATCAAACCACATTCGATTGCGCAAGATCCATGTGTTCAACCCCTCTTATTATGGTGTATTTATAATTATTGTGTTTGTGAATGTATGTTCATCTCAACTTTTCAAACTCTTGTTATTTGCGCAGCGATCGCGATAGACGTAATTTACTTTTGCGTTTGATCCGAGTAATTTCCAGCAACATTGTTTTTGATCGACTTCTGATTACGGGGAAAGTTCTCGTTTACAAACAAATATATTATTATTAACTACAATAACTACAGATTACCTTCGACCCGATTCACAGTCTTTCAAAAGAAAAACAATAAAGATTCCGAATTGAGGTCAATGTGTATTAAAATTGTATCACAGTGGGTAATTATGCTAAGTCACCGCTAAGAAGCTTTCTATTTCTATAAAATATGTTTGTAATTGGATTAGATTAGTTTGCTGCTGTTGAATAGGTTGTTACCTAGACTAGTTTTACATTAAAAGTCGTTTTAATGATCCTCCATGACTGAGCGGTCGTGAATCCCGCTTTAACTTGAAAATACTTCGGGAAAGCGGGAATTAATATTTACCAAAGTTATATTTGCGCATTAGTATCTTCACTTACGGCCGCACTCAGAGACGTCAATTTAGTTTTAAGTTTCATTAAAGTATATTTTATACTTTGCTATAGCAATTTATCTTATTCTTTGCTATAGCAATAGAATAAGACGTAGCAAGTTTAAGGCCGGCCTTACACAGTATGAATTTTAAGAATCTGAACTCATATTATTAATTCAGAAAGCACGGAATTGCATACAATTTAACTATCATCCACACACAATCTGATTTTTTCAGATTATGAATATCTCAGATTGATCTGACAGAACGCACCTCTTTCCATACATTGTCTATGGACGAGCACACACTCTGGATTCAGATTATGAATTCAGATTCTTAAAATTCGTACTGTGTAAGGCCGGTCTAATGAAACTTAAAAACTAATTGACGTCTCTGAGTGCGGCAGTTAGAGTAGGTACTCAAAATACGGGAATTATTTCTAGGCTAGACAAATATTTTTTTACGGTTAGAATGAGGCAAGCTGGCAAAACTAGGTCAGATAGGTAAGTGGGTCTCAGAGGCCTATGAACATTCAATTTTAATCAAGACGGGGCCCTCTATGCAAGTCATATGTATGATCAGCTGTTTAACTCCAAACCGGAACACAACATTGTGAACGCTGCTGCTTGGGTAGGTTAGTGATTAAGATGCTGGCTGGTGGCAATCCGGACGGACCTTGCACATATCCAGCTACCACGAATGGTTTAATGCGTTAAGTAATTAAGATATTATTTAATTAAAGCCAATAATTAGGAAACTATTAGCTGTCTAATAAATTGCCATATTTGTAAAGCAAGAGAAGTTAAATAATAAGCAAGTGCTTAATATTATTATTTTTCCAGTTTTACCACCCATTAAATAATACATTATACCGGCAATCCATGAAGAAAATGTATGAGATCGGATGAGAAACTGTAGTCTGTGTTCTAAATACGATTAACTGACAGGCCGAGATCGGTCGGCGGACTGTTAGTCTGTAATGATCTTAAGAATCTTTTTAAAATTTAAACTACAAAATATTTTTCTCAAACATGCTCAGAAAGGATGGCATTTCTTTTGAAAAACGAAGACGCGAAGAGCCTCATTTTCTTCCTAGGAGTAAAATAAACGTATGAAAACCCATTTTTGTCCGCTGAGATATTTTTTTTAAAGTGCTGTCAAATGCATACAGAATAGAAAGGACCAAGAAATAAATCTCATACAGCCAACGCAACTGCTCGTTTTCGTAGCACAGTGCGTGTGTTTTCTTCTTTTTAAATTTCTTTAAAATTGTCTATGGTTTGAAAAAAAAATTAAAAACAAAAACTTATTGAAATTTAAACGTAGAACTTACTGTTGTTGTGTAAAAGCTACAAACATCAAGTCCTCGGCACTTCACGGTATTAAATTTGAATTCTATTGCTGTCAATATTATGTCAAATTCTACAAGTGTGAAATGGTTGAATTGGATCCTTTTCCCTAAGTTACGTCCATTTGTCTACCACAAGCCCTGAAATATCAACATCTCAAATTCAACAGACAAACATTCCTGGAAAACCCATAACAATTTCGTTTACAAATTGTCCTAATATGATTAATATCACTTTTAAGTATTTGTACCTGAGTCATGGATGTTTTCTATGTATTTAAGTATGTATTTCTCTACATAAGTAATGTTTATCGTTGTCTAGTACCCATAGTACAAGCCTAGAGCTTAGTTTGGGACTAGGTCAATTTGTGCGAGATTGTCCCTGATATAAAAAAAAAAATATTAATTTTACTTTTTACAAATATATTTGTATAATTTCCTCACATGTTTGAGAAAAGCATTATATATGCCTCGGCGGAAACGGGGGGATTGCCTGACTCGTATTTTAGCAGGCCTCGCTATTGCTCGGCTTACTAACCACCTCGTCAGGCAATCCCTTACTTTCCGCGCCTAGGCATAAATGTACTATTTCGCTGATGTAAAAAATTTGAAAAGTTTTCATAAGTTATAAACGCTTTCATTGTCCTTTTTTGCACTACACCGATAATTACGCAATAAGCTGTATTACCTGTGACGTGAGGTCCATAATGCAGTCGCACAGCGCCTCGGGCAGGGGCGTGAACTGGCCCTGGTACGCCGGCGTCACTATGCAGTCCTCGATGTCACCTGAAAAGAAAACGATGGTCAGAATAACAGTCAATATCATTCCTATAATACTTATACTATACATATATAGTCAAAATTATAGCATCCCTAATGTTTTGTTGTGGCATGAAGAAGGCAGCCGAACAAACAGTCCAACAGATGGTAAAATCGGAGACCATAGGCATTTGCAATCTCAAGACTTCAATTCTAAGGGCCGTATTTATAAAGTAATGTTGGCTGAGATACCTGTCTCAAGACACGTTAAAGTAAACGTAAATTCATAGAAAACTTACTGACGGATCTTGAGACGAGCATCTCAAGATTAGTTTAATAATACCCACGGTCCTAAGACTGTAAATGCGTTGTGAACCTTTAAGAGTAAGATGGAAGGGCTCAGTGCTACAATTTCGAAAGCGGCAGAGACAAACTACACAAAATCATGGAGATTGAAGTGAACGAGACGACGAGACGAGACGAGACGTGAGATTGAGTGAGGACGCCTAGGCTAGAATAATGATGATGAATATAACATGCATAAGTATAAGTAAATTTATTTATCTGAAGAATCGACGATACTGTCTCAGCACAGACTGATGTATGAGAGATACATACAATATTACAGCTCTCTGAAAGACTTAACACACAAAACAAAGTCGCGAGTCGTGAGAAATAATAAGTACGAAGACAAAGAAATTAAAGTACATACTGCAAATAAGGAATCGGCTTTAGATTACAATCAGAGTTCAAAAATGAAATATGGAGCTTAAGCAAATGTACACTAAGTATGCTCTTGGCAGCAACATTATCTTCTTTTCATTGTCACCTTTCATCTTTAGGATGAAACTGTTGTCCTTGCAATTTGCACTCTCTTTACCCGACTACCCAAAAAGGAGGGTAATGTTTTTTCAGGTGTATGTATGTATGCGTCTATGCATCTATGTTTCTTTGTGTGTGTGTGTGTAGGCTTGACCGATTTTAAAGTGGTAGTCGGATTTTCATAGCTGACTTTTTGATAGACTTGTTATAATACCGCTACATTATCCGATATTTAAAGCAACTTATAATGTTTCTCCTCATAGTGGTCGTGACGTGTCCAGAGCCCTTAGCCAAGATGCATTACGCTAACTAGCGTTTCTATTCGTTTCGTTTTTAAACCAATCGCGTAACTGGTAGATCACGTCATACGAAGAGTCACGTGATCTACCAGTGACGTGGTTTAAAAACGAAACGAATAGAAACGCTAGTTAGCGTGCATTTGGCTAAGGGTCCTGCGGTTACTCGATTGTGTAGACACCGTACCGACATTGCCCTGAGTCTATGCGTTTCCTGGACTGTCTCTATTTGCCGACGTTCAGGAATGTCGCTTAGCGGGCAATCCCTGCTTAGCGCTCATAAATGAGGAATAACACGAGGTCTAATGGGTCGGACCCGTGTCCATAAGCGCACGGTCAACGGCAACAAATAATTTACATATATTGACTGTAGATGCTGCTTGCGTGATATAAATGTTTTAAAAATTTATTAGATTTTAAAACAGTCTCTTGTCATGAGGGGATGAATTTGTCACGTACCTACTCCGTTAATAACATAAATGTGTAATTGTTTGTCGGATGATCCGTAGCAATGGAAACGCGCTCGCGTCGCTCGTTATTTTTAGCGTAAACCAATGTTTGTTTACAGCACGAGTGTTTGTCTGTTTGTCGCGCAAATTGAGCGTGTAAATTGTTTGCGCATCGCGACCACGGCTCTTTAACGGCAACTATGCGACGTCTATTTTCTGCTCAAAATAAATCTCGCAGAGAGTAAACTGAGTTCAAATTTTTTATCCTATATATATCCTATATATTTTAGCCTATATAGGGCATCTATCGCACTTTGTTTGAAATGTTATTATGGTATGGTATGGTATTTATTTCTTAAAGTAAATTTACATATACATTGCATGCCATGTCAAGGTACAGTAAGATACATTAAGATCGTCAAATAAATATGAAAATAAAAAATATGTCAATATTACAATATAAAATTTAAATATTTTCACCATTTAGGCTCGTCATAATATACACAAGTCATATGTCAAAAGTTAAAGAATAAAACAAATTACAATACAATACAATTACAAACAACAGTCACAACTTAAGGTCCATATACTCATTTACCGAGTATAATGGATTGTCCAACAAAATGTTTTTTAGCCGGCGACCAAATGCTTCGTCAGATGGTTCATTTTTGAGGTCGGAACATAGATGCTCATAGAAGGTGGGCCCAATGACGCGCGGGTTCTTCCCTGCAAGCGCCATTGGGCCCACTAAATATTATATTGTTAATGTGTATAAAGCTCTAATTCACTTAATAGTAAAGCTGGTAGTATCGTACGTAAGAAGCAATAGTTACCTACAGTTGTTTTACGAAATAAACATATTTGTATTTTGAAAAAAAAAACTTAAATACATACCAATAAAAGTGGGTAAAACAAATTAATTATAGGCTTCGAGCATTTCTCAAAATGGAAGTTGTTCTTTGCATGCAATACATTTAATCCTGTTTACTTGTGTCAGAACATTGAAAATTACAAACAGCCATTTCTGATGCCTTTTTTGCGGTGTAAACTGCAATAATACTTAGTAGTAAGGCTGCAACTTTTACCGTCATATAATAACCACAATACAGCTATTGCGCTGCGACAAAGCAAACTTCCGTTACTATGAGATAATCCACCTCATTTCCTTAGCACCCAACTAAGGCGAAACATTGAAAGTAATGCTTTTAATACCTTACGGGGAAAAAGGAACTTTCTCCTGATCTAAATATGGTACCTAATAAATTGCTGTGTTTTCGTTGGTTATGCCATTGTAAAGATTAATTGAGTGATTTAGTGTTAATTGAGTTACTTTTTAATTTGGGAGGTGATAAAAGGGTAAAATTTTAATTGGATAATTAACAACAGTGCTTTGAAGTAGGTTTTGTGGAATTGCAACCGATTTGGTGCTTTCATGGAGATTTTGGTCAAAAAATGGTACCTTATATTCAGCATAAGTGTAAAAAAAATTGATCTTGGATAATTATTCTAAAGATTATTTTCATTATCATAAAATATCTTAGTTTTAAAAGTCTTGGAAAACAGTGTTTATTGGTAAAAGAAAACCAAAAGTATAAAAATCACACAAATCTTCATGAGTTCATGCCTAAGAACTTCAGAAGAATCCTTATAGTCTCTCTTCATATCATGATACCGGGGATTCCAATTTTCTGTCATTGCCAAACTCTAATTGTCTTTAAAAGAAAAAAGTTTTAAGTCACAATCAAATGCCTAACAAACATCTCAGTTATTTTTTGATAGAGTTCAAATTCATAGCAAATATCTAACGTTGGGTCTATTTTGTACGTTTATCAAAGATCCTACCACTGAATTTATTTGTTATTACACTTAGTACTAGTCAGGAACTCACCAATCTACGTTAGTCCAGGTCTCCAGACCACGTCCCACTTGACCCCAGCTAGGCTCGACTGGCCAGAGAGCAGCCACCTTACTTTACTTAAAACACGAACGTTTTGGCTTCAATAATCTACAGTGTAGAGTCTACACAGTCTATACTCATGATAAGTAAGAATTAAACCCAAAAAATAACCTTAAAATAGGTATTTTCTTTTAACATTTAGAAAAGAACTCTTACCAATAATTAGTTAAGCAGTGAGAATCGACAATTTAAATTATTCAAAATATTGAAATTATTCTAGTTATGTTAACACTTTATTATGTATTAATAACCAAAAACATATTTCAGGAAAGACAAAAAAAAGGAAGTACAAAGGCAAACTTATCCGTTCTAGAGATCTCTTCGAATTATTGAGCAAACCAGAATAGATGTTGCATCAAGTAAACATGTGTCCTTATAATTTGATAAAACGTTTTTTAAGAATAAAACCTACATTGCAAACTTTTAATACTTAAAAGTAAGTTCATAGGCTAGAATTATACACCCGTATAATTAAACCTTCTTTTCAATTAAATAAGATCGAGAAACTGCCATTTAATGATTTTAAACAGCTCTTTATTTCCCTAAGTGACTAGGTTCTTCATCTCGACCGCATCCGGCTGCCAACGAAGTTTCAATTTAGGTTAGCACACGTAGAGTGCCTTTTGTTAACGAGCTTAAGTCTTGTTTGTTTTTTACGTGTCTGCTCAGCATCTTTAGCTCGACGAGAGACTGCGAGTAGCTTAGACCCATGTCGACGGTTTTCTTGACACAATTACTACAAGTCGAATAATGCTGATTAATCGTGGTAAACCGCGGTGCCGCGGGATTATTATAATTAAAATAAATTGGTTAATAAAGTACATCTACTATCGTAGATAATAGCAGATAACATTCGCCTTTTGGTTGAGTTTTTAATTGTAATTTCATTCAACAAGGAATAAATAAAAATCCAAAAAGACCAACATTCAAAGCTCTCATGCATTTTTATACACTATACTTAACAACGCTTTTTTTTCTTCTTCTTTTATAAGTGCCTTTACAACTAGTAAAGGTTGGCTGGAATCTTTTGGAATGCGGCAAACTTCGGATGAGCTTGCAATCCCTGTCCAACCTCAAAAGTTGCGCAACCACGATTTCTTCCTATATCCATTGACAGCTGGCGAGTTTGGTCATCACAATTATTTGCAAGACTTGATATCTTTTGATTTTGTTACAAATAATTTTAACGTGTTTGACACTTAGAATAATAACACATAGAAACCTAGTCCGCACACCAAAATGTAAACTAAACCATTTTGGTATAGTTACTTGGCGACTGGCGATCGGCGCCTGTCAGTCGCAATCACGTCACACACCGTCAACAGCTCCCGGATTTTAATACAAAATGACGGTTTGCGCAATAAATGGGTGCTACAATGCTACTCATAAATTAAATACATATGGTAAAATCACATTCCACTCGAAAGCACTTCGTTTTGGTTTGTCGATTTACGTAAAACATTCAACAAAATATTATATTTTTTACAAACGCCATTACACGGCAGTGTTGCTTATCTAGGTATATAACGGAATATTTTCTCCGGAATTCTAACTTTAATCACTTGGGTAATTTAGCCTTGCATTTTTGCTAAAACATTTTTAAACAACTTCCGATTTCTGTCCAATTTCCTGTACGATTGACATTTTTATATGGACAATTTGAATTACCGGGCAGTAAGTACTAAATCTAATGTTAAATTTATAAATTATGTACATAGGTGCCCGTAATTTAAATTAATAATATTATGGTACGCTACAGAATACTCACGTTATGTACCCTAGTCGACAATGAAGTGCTATATATTAACAAACATTATTGATACCTAAGAGTAATTCCTGTTTTCTGGGGAAATGCAACCCGCTAGCAACATTATTTGTTTACTTGTGTGCGTGTTGTCGTGCGTAAGTACACGTTGATTACGCCTACATGAATCCATTTTGTGCTTCACTTTTGACGGGGTGGCTGTTGGGAACTATCATTCTATGTGTTATTATTCTAAGGTTTGACATATGAACTTTTACCCTTCTTTATGATTGGGAAGTCCCCTTTTCTGCTGAGCTCGAAGTAATACCTTTATTCCTAACTAATACATACTAAATAAACATACCAATAAAGAATCGTTACAATGTCACCTGCAGACCCTGAACTATCATTGTTGTACACATCATAAACAATACATTTGCAAGGTGATTACACAAGGTGGGAGATTTTTATGTGTCGACCACCTCGCGAGCATGCTTAACCGGCCTGCACGTGGGTGCAAGAATGCAGTTGCAGTAACGAAGGTTGTCCAAACGAGCCCTAGATCGGTCGGTGTTTGCCAAGCAATCAGCCTGTTTGCGTTAATCTTCCACGTTTTTGAACTATTGAACGCTTTTAAGACCTCTTCGCTAGCTTAATTAAAACAATTATCATGAAAGCGGAAATCGATTTAATTGCAAGTAGTACTTGAGTTTAATTGAGGATATAATAAAAATGCCTTTTTCGTTGCACAATTTAAAAGAAAGTATGGTGGCAAAACGGGATGAAAACGGGTAGAGACACGGGAAAATTAAATGCACTCAAGACATGCAATTTAGGCCGTTTGTAATATAATATATGTGGAACTGTATGGAGCGATAGGCTTAATTAATTAAGGGAGTTTCATGGTGGGTTGCAATTGGTTCATTTCATTTGACACTTAGACACTAACTTGAATGTCAAAACATGTTGCAATATGTCACTTAGTGTCTAAAAGGAGAATCTAGAACACGTTCACCATATTATTCAGAAGTACAGTCGAACTCATAAGTAGTTATACATTTTAGTACCTTGTCGCAGTATTGACATACTAAATTCAAACTATTGACACTTATAATTTATAA